>CATOUR010000087.1:1381875-2763750 GCA_951848785.1 Callosobruchus maculatus | reverse complement strand
GAATTCTGAATGTTCGAAAACCTGCAGGTATTGAATTTTATCGTTACAGCTGTGCATGTTTTGGAGATATTTGAGCGTTCTTGTACCCTTTATTGACCTGGTATTCGAAATAGCCATAACCCATTACTAGGGAGTACTTCTATGTTAAATAAAATATACAGTCCGTTCTAATATTAAAAATTGGGGATATGTCTGTTTGAAATTTTGGAAAAATAATTCATAACTTGGCAACGTCGCAAACACAAAAACAACTATTACAAGGCGAGATAGGTTATTAGTAAATACTTCAATTTAGAATAAAATATACAGGTTGTTACATTTAAAGAAACAAGGTAAAATGCGAGAAGAATGACTTTCCAATTGCCATAATGTTAATTCTGCCAAAAACACCCTGTAGATGCACATAGTTAGTAAAATCCAAAATAATATTCATTTGATATTCTAGTAACTCGCTGTATAATATTATTGAGAAAAGTTGAAAAATTTATCAATTTGGACGTATTACTTGCGACCTTGCAAATCCAGAAATTAATAGAAAATAAATTATAACTTGGCAACGTCATAACCCATCCCAGAAATATTTTAGGGTTAAATAAAGATCAATGATGGAAACTAAAAGAATTTAAAAAAATGTCGTTTTAGTTCTATTTAAGAAAATCAAATTGATCACTATCCTGCTTTTCTGAAACACCCTGTATATTTCAAAATATTTCCACTATATGCGTATTAAGTAACCAAATAACTGTTGTATTTGACATTTTCTTCTAACAGGTATACCTTGATAGATATCGAAGAATCACACACTAAATGGACACCCTGTATAAATAAAACAAGTTTTTTCCAACCCTGTGCTTTTGATGTCTACGATTTGTCATCATTTGATTGGAACGCTACTTAAGTTGACATATCACTTAGCTGTAGTCAAACTTAATGCGGAATTACGACCATGGCAGTCGTATAACTCCCTGAAGCGAACTTTTATACCAGACGAGTGTGACATCCATGTTGCCCGAGTAGCAAAAAAGGAGATATTGCGCTGCTAGAAGAGAAATAGAGGATCTTGGAGCGTACTTTGGACCGTTAAACTCTCGCAAGAAATCAATCTGAAAAACAATAAAAGCCGCTTAAATGTTTAAATCACCGCTCGGACTCTTCGGCAATAAAGTTTAAAGTCCTGGAACGGTCAGTGCCGAGGATATCTTGAAACCATAGGCGCATCCGTCAGTATACGGTTGCAACTTTACTTCCCCCACCGATAGGTGAGAAGAGTATTGTGATTGCGAAAATTTTCGATTTTGAGATAATACGCTTTTTAGGCGTTTTATAATGCCTACATAACAAAAATCCACGTCATTCGTTTCCATCGGTCTGTCGTCTGTCGTTCTGTCTGTTGGAGTTCTTCTAGCCTCGCAATCTCAGTAACCGCTGCATGGATTGTGATGAAGTTTAGGTAGCGATATGCTGTGGGGTTGTAGTAGACGTAATTAGGAAGAAACAAATTCAAATACACCTCAAACTTCATTTCTAGGCGTTTCAGGGGTTCCTGATCATTTTCTTGTTTTTGATGGGAGTGCAATTTGGGGTGGTTGGGGGGTGGGGAGTTTTAAAACTGAAAAATTTGTTGAATTCGTAATAAACTGTCCACTGACTGGTGAAAGGAATACCTAGGGGCTTAATAAACATGTCTAGGTCCATCAAAAAAACTTTCCTTGCCTAGTGCAGAAACCAAGGCACTTAGAATTTTCTGATGTAGGTATTCATCCGAGTATTGCTTTAGATCGTTCTGTATTGTGTAACGGTGAAATTGTGGAATTGGTTTTAATTAAATTTTGTAACGGTAATATTACCATGGCGAGGAGGATGGAAAACGCGTGTGATTTTAAGAAATACAGTCAGTGGCGGCGCAGCAATAACCAGTCAACTTAAAATATAAAAACTCAAACTTCATTTTTAGGCCATTTTAGAGGTCACGGATCGTTTTCCACGGTTTATTTTCCACACCGATACGGGATAGGATTTTGAGATAATACGCTTTTTGGGTGTTATATCATAGCTATATAACGAAAATTCATGTCACTTATTTCCGTCGATAATACACATATTAGAATTACTGAGTCAAGAGACTTGAAGCGATTGTTTTTGTACTTACACCAATGATATACCCATTGTACAGCATTTTGAGCCCGGAGGTCCCAGCTCATGTGGCTTGCACCTCAAACTAGAAGCTCTCACATAAAGTGTTAGTTTTTACTCTCGACACCAATAGATGAGATGAGTATTGTAATAATGAAAATTTTCGATTATGAGATAATATGTTCTTTGGGCATACATAGCGTAAATCCACGTCACTCATTTCCGTCGCTCTGTTTACCTTTCTATCTATCTAGAGCCTGTCTGATGGGTTCTGTTTGTCTGTTGGCATTTTTCTAGCCTCGTAATCTCAGTAACCGTTGCATGATTGTGATAAAATTTGGATAGCGATATACTGTAGGGTCGTATTAGGTCTGTTACCACAATGTAACGACATCCTGGTATTTAGACTTGACTTGACTTAGAATACAATTCCGTGCTGAGGTCCAAGTAGTCCGAAACATGTATCGACAGCTGTTGTTGTTTCCCTTAGCGTGCATAGCTAATACTCCTTCAGTTGTTATAAATGTTTTCTATCAGCTACAACTGCTACTGTATGATGTGCTGATAATAATTGATGATGATGATAATTGCTGCGGTGATACGTATATGCTTACTTGCCGTGTTTGTCATGGAAACGCTTTTTATGTTTCAAGGATTTTTCGTTATCTACGTGTAATTCTGTTAGCTTAAACAGGTCATAGTAATGTCTAAAAAATGGGGCGTGTTTCTTATTTTGCTGTCGGGTTACACCACTGAGTTACACATCTACATCGAGTGTACAGCAAGGCTCCAATTTGAGACCATTATTTCAGCCTGATATCCTAGGCTGATCTGTTCTACGATATCTTAATAGTAGTGAGGGAGGCAGAGCCAGACAAGTAAACAACCTTTGACTCTTTTCGCCGATCCCCTACAATATGTTAAATTTGCCATGTGGTCCTAGTCGTGATAGAACTCAAAGTTTGCCATACGTAACGTTTACTGCAACTACTACAATAATTACAGTTTCATATATTCCGCGCCTATCAAGTTTGTCAGCCTTTTGGGTTTCCTAGTATTTTGCTTTTCGACCAGACAGATATATCATTGAGTCACAAACCTTCTCACTTTCGAAAAAATGTTCCTCCAGACCACTATACACACATTTTCGGTGTGTTGCTTTTTGGTTAACCCCTTTAAGCTCCAAATGTGACAGTTTTGTTGATTAACGAAGTGTAATACTTAGGTTTGAAACTTATGAGGGTTGGAGATGAAACGACGTGTGAAACAATTAAAATATTAACGTCGGGGCATTTTTAGATATTCCCGTCTGATTTCTGCTCTATGCGTCTATCTACTTTTAGTCATTTTAGTCGGATGTGCGAGTAGTAACATTTGAGGGCTTTTTCAAAGAGAAAGATATTTTACTATAAAGTACCAATGTCGCCTGAACGACGGCATGTTAGTGTTAATGTAACATCTACAAAATATATATAAACATGGATATTCGTCTCCGTACCTACTTCAAAGACGGTTCGTTTTGGGGACAGTAGTATTTTAAATAACAGCTTTTAAAATGGTACGAACAAGATGTTAGCGATAATAAAAAGGACGTAGATCCAAATTTGCAACGGAAAGCAAAATTTACAAAGAAGACCGAAAAATACGCGTGTTCTCTCGAAAATACGAAAAAATAAAAGAGTTTCAGGGTATCTCAAAAGAAATTCCTTCAATTAAATCTGAAAACTTAGAAAAACGCAAGAATTACCACATATGCCTTCCAAATGAAAAAACATAACTGGATTTTTGTGTTATATGAGCCAAAAGTCTGTTCATTTAAATGTACCAAAAACATTTTAATAATTGCAGTATATATGGTGCATGCGAACTTGATTGTATTAAAACGTAAATTAACTGTTAGGTTTTCTTTCTAATATTTTGTTTCTTTATTAAACTCAGAACACGTTTGTACATTGTCTTAGCTTCAAAACTGATTCTATTGTATGTACGTATTTGATAAAACCATTCTTAAAATGAAGTTTTTTTTAGAAAGAAAATGCAAAATACCACCTTCGTCTCTCAGAAGGCACGTTAGCGACAACTAAACAGAAATACCACGTTGGTAGTTGAAAGTTTAGGGTAAGAAGGGAAGGAGACACAGAGGAAAATAATAAAAGAAAATCAATACTAGTAGTATGGAAATAAAGCGTTTTCGTCTACAATAATTTAACTTCACCAAATAAGATCTAATATTTTTTTAACGGATTCCAAATACCATGAAATTAGTCACCCATTATAATATAAAATTAACTGAGTTATAAAATTTACTAAGTGGGCTGATGTGTTTGCGACAATTATAAAACCATAGTGTATGAAAAAAAAATTTCATGCTGATGGTTTATACTAAAAGTCATAATATCTTACATACATTTGGAATATGGATTTTTCATATTCACGTTCATATCTAGTTCCATCAAAATTCACAACAACTTTCTATAACCATATCTCACAGCTTTTAATGGGGCTTTTAACTCTTTCAATTAAGTAGTAGAAACGCTGTTCTGAATCACTGTTAACAGACTGTTAACTTCCTCTTACATCCTTAGCCCGTCTCTGGATTTTTGAAATGCGCTCTTATAAACTTCTTTTCTAATAATCTGTTTCAGCTTTTTTCGGCAATTTTTAACAGTCCAAAATTAAGCACCAATTGCTACTGCCACAAACAGACCTATCAGTATAACCCCTGGTAAGCTTAATCCACTACCGTTTGGAGTTACTATTTCGCTCCTTGCCCCTCATTGGAAGCCTGGTTTATTACAGTATCTTTTTGAGACTTGACATTACCGATTATTGGTTTGACTTAGTTTAGCATATTCCATATGGTCTCACTTTTACTTTTTTTAACTTCCATCAAAATCGTCGAGTGGCAGGACTGCCATCTTTTCCCATTGCAAGGGAAAAGGGGTAGGACCTCACTTATGGCTGGCTGGCTATTGGGGGTGAAATGAACTATTCTATAAAAATGCCTTTCAAGTATCGCATATTACAGAAGCAATCGAATTTTTAACCAAGGAAAAAAATTAGCTACGCCCCTGCTCAAAGCTCCAGCTAAATACACACCGCCTACAGTTCAGGCGGGGCACCATTAGGTCTTTTATTCGCAAGAACAAGTTCCATTTTAAATTAAATTTTCATGTTCTCGTGCCCTATCTTCCATCTATGATAACAAATGTAATGCTGCAAGGATCATGCCGCAGTACGAAAGTTCAAATACACAGAGCGGATTAGCAGGCTTATCGCGGCAAAAAAGGTAACGGGATTTGCGCCTGGGATCCCAGGCGTGGCGTAGAATATTTTTTGAAGATTTTCTGCGGAATGTTTTTACAACCGTCAGCTTCATCCTCGCAAGCAGCGAATCAGCAAAATTTTCCGACTGCAAACACTACGCAACCTGACCACTCGCTAAACCGATTTTTTCAAGCCCAATACGTCCTTCGTTAATTAGCATCTTCAGGGGAAGACTAGAGACGGGCATATCGGGTCATTTTTAAGATGCGGATCAGCGGATTTAGACCACCTCAAAGATCCGAAACAGTGATCCGGTTCACGGGTCAGTCGGATCCCGACTAGCAGATGCAATCATTCACCTTCGATGTTGACCGAAGCATTAGGGAATCGTCCAATCTGGGTACCCGGTGCAGCTAGAAATGAGCCAGTAGAGTACATTTCATGTATAATTTATTAATTTGTTTTATTTTTATATCAGATGATATTTATATTTTTATAAATATGTACCTAGAAGATGCATATGTATTAATACTATTCTTTATAAATTTCGATTTGATATTGTTTAATAAATAATTATTCAGTTTTGAGTTTCTCGTATTTGTTAAAATACACTCCTGGCACGTAAAAGTAATTTTTGTCTCTACTATAAACAGCCACAACTAACTCATCATACACGAAAAATATTAATTTATTATTCGCCCTAAAATATCTATCTAAATATTCCTTTAAATAAAGATCCCAGAATATTAAGCATTATGGATATCATTTAGCTTCAGCAGAACCGAAAACTAAACATCGCCAATCGTCAGATCGATTGACCGACATATATCGCCGTGGCACACGCACCATCCTGCTTTGTGATTGTGAATGAACAACCTGCCGGATTTGTGACCCGACTGACCCGTTGACCCGTTGAGTTTAAATTTAGATTCGGTTCATTAGATCATCTTAAAGATCCGGATCAATGAACCGGATCAGAACCATTCTACACATCTCTAGGGAAGACTAAATTCTAACCCCTAATCAACCCTTTATATCGGCAGGTCTAATAACCGAAAACTACAACGAACATCGTCTTCTATTGGTGGTCGAGAAGGAATATGTCCTGCCTGTACAAGCTCGAGCGTGGGGAACGAGTAGTTTCAGTAAATCCGGCATCTCTCGTTCTCTAGCACTGACTCTACATCCTGTGGAGCATATGGCAGTACCGGTGTCTCACCGATACGAAAATCAAGAAAAGCTCAATTTAGCCTGAAATTTTTCAAGTAGATGAAAGTCCTAAAAAGGATTGAAAATTAATGATTCTGTGCAGTTTCAATTAATACATGGATGTCACTTCTTGTTAAAGAAGCTATACATTCTCGTTGAGACTTCTTAAATCGGTTTGTAAATAAATTTTTGATATCGAAAGGTCTATATAATTTTGGTGTTAAATAGAGATGTGACCGCTGCATGACTGATTTATTTGGTTTAGGAATGACTGTGGCACCTAACTTGCATCTAGTGTTGTGGTTGTGGATAATGTTCATTTGAATGTCTGTGATACCAAGTTACAGTACACAGAAAATATACAGTGGCTTGCACCTTTGGTTTAACTGAATAAAGCTTAATATTCAACTAAGACTTAATGTTGTGTGTCTCTGTACAGGTCAGGATTAACTTTAGCTATGAGTTAACTTTGTTTTTACGATATTGGTAACAGTGAATACTGGGAAATTTAACGAATTTCACGTTTTAGGTTGGCGATCATACCGTATTTTCACAAGTTCTCTGATGGAAATTACATGTGGAGATGAACCGCTGTTTCTTCGGCTGTTCGGCCGGCGTCGACACGCTCGGCCGCCTTGGCGTTGGCACGCTTCGCTGCTTGACGTTTCGCCAACATGAGTGGTTGGCATCCTCAAGGATGCCGCTAATATCACCTGTTTGGCGTGTTCCGAGAGACTCTCTCATTCACCATGTGTCTACATTCTTACCGATGTTAACATCTGCATTCATCACGCAATTTATTCACTTATACACTGATAAAATTCAATACCCACTAGAAAATCGCCCAATAAAAGAGGAGCGATCAAACCAAAGTAAAGCGCTACCACTATCTATTGTTCATACTTGCTCGCCCAAGGTCAGTGGTCGGTCGATGCGACGTTGCCACGCTTCATGAATAATAATTGTTTATACGACATATAATAACAAATACATTGGATCCTTTACGGCAATAGGCTATTACTGTAATAACTTTACCCAGATGAGATCTGGCAACATTCTGTGCAACCATCCACCATCGTTGAGCAGGATTTTGCAAACAATCAACATCTTTCACAAGTAGCAATTTAACGTTGTGACGATGTGTTTGAAAAAGTTGCACAACTACACACAAGTTGTGTGGCCGACTCCAACACAACGTTGTAACAACCCCATTTTCCACCAATTTGGTCAATCATTTTTGGGGTTGTACACGACGTTTAACTTTTAACTGGAGGCTGAAGCTTCTCGTTTCCTAAACGTTGCTGATTTTACTTTAAAACGCCTACACACCTGCGCCCCCTAGTGTGCAGATAACAGTTGCAATATTGTTGAAAGGATAGTAAGTCTTTTGACCAAATAATACTGCTGGTCAGAATGGGGACTTATGCAAAACTTTTTGACAACTGTGACTACTGTCTTGATATTGAAATGTGTTCTTCGTTTGATCAGGCTATATCTTATAAACAAAGTTGCTACAAATTAGCGATTTGTACACTCAATTCAACAGCGCATCCTAGTTTACTGTCAAATATAGTATTACTTTAGCTAAAAAACTCGCGCGCCTTCAAACCGATGCGAATTTCTCAGAATTCAAAAATGAATGGATTTGAAAAAAAAATTAGATAAAAAATATCTAACGTTAACATTGACTGAAAATCAAAATAAACGGAATATTTATGAACTGTTTCCAAAAAACTAACATAAGACTTCATAATCATCAGTATATAATGTTCGTTTATATGCTCTTGGTCTTAATGGCCGAACATGTTTCGAAGGAGAATTGCATTCCAACATGGCGTAAAAATGTAATCGGCATAAAACCACATAAACCCGGCTTTGAACGTCAAGTAACCAAAAATCGACTATCTTTCAACGATAGTCCTCTAGACAACCAGATGTATACCCAAAAATCAACTGGAGTCGTTTGTCCGACCAAGGTTCAACTAAAAACTGACTATGTTAACTGACGAACGCACTTCCCTTTCCAAACGCACCCTCTGTCGCAGTTGTCAATTGTCATATGTCAGCCTTGTCTTTTGGCATTTGGGAAGTGCCTAGGGCTTTGGTTCAACCTATTTTTCTTTTGTGGCTTTGGTCTCGTTCACGTAGTCATAGGATTTTTAGGTTGTTCCTCAGTATTTGAGCTCGAATTTGATTGTTGGTTGAAGGAATTTAAACCGTGCATACAAGCTTGTGCCTGTAAAGTTTGTTCACGACACAAGACACAATCGTTTTTTATGCCTGTAATAGGAGGCAGCATATCTGAAGGCTCGTATGATTTGTAATCTCTATACTAATGCCCTTGTTGTCATAATATTGTTAAAATAGGTTAGTTGCAAAAAAGACTACGCGGCAACGTTTTTAGTTCAACTGAAAAATTACCCACGGTTCAATTATATCGTATAACGTAGGCTCTCCGTCGGCAAAACGTTTCATATAGTATAGCTAGAGTTGTCACCAGTTGCCAATAAAACGTTGATACAACCTAATTGCAATTATCAAATTATTAACTACATTTAGTTAGTTGGGTAAACGTCGTAACAACCCATGGTATCACGTATAATTAAAGTTATGCTTAACGTTGATACGATGTTGTCCGGGGGTCCAGAGTGTGACGTTCCATAAATAAACTAATTTCTACACTAACTTTAACGTTAATCTTAGTGTATCATGTGGTTGTGGTTGCCAAAATGCTACTTGGGTTGTTTACTTCTTCTAAACTATTCGATGTCGTTGGATAATACAGACTTGTATAAAACTTGATAATAATATAAAGGTAACATCAGATAGCGCAGAATGAATTCATCCCTTTCTCTTCCAGCCTAAGCTATACTGATAGTTGTAGAAACTCGAAAGATAATGCGAAAGTTTAGGAGCACGTAAGAACTTTTAATGCAGTCCCCTTCCTACCCACAATATAACTCACGCGTGGCGACAGTTATTTTAGTACAAGTGTAAAGGCTTTTCTCAAGTTTCCCGGTTCGGGTTAATGATACGTTTTAAATGCAAAACGGCCCCTAAACGGAACCGCCCTTAAACGTTTGAATGGACAGATAAATTCCGTTAGATATACAAAACATTACGCTTTGTGTCGTACCGTTCTGGTATTTTATACCGGGCGTTACCCAAACTAACTCACGGGGAATTAATTATAGTCTGGTAAAGTTTTATCACAAAAGTAGGAATAACCGTATAGTCCATCCATTGCAATAGCGATAGTAGGGCCCTGGGGAGATGGAATGAACAAGCAATGAATGGAAGAAGGCCAAAGGCTTTCTGGTGACTGGAACCAAAAGTGCATAGGCCTACAAGCAGGCACTTATGCACCTCTCCTTACCAGAGTTCCCAAGTCTAGCCCTCATCAAGTACACACCGGAGCTCGCTCCCATATTTACCCGCCTCTTTCGGATGTCTTACGATTCCGGCATTTTCCCAAAAGACTGGAAAACAGCTTGCATCCAGGCGGTGCCAAAAAAAGGATCCAAAACGGATCCGACCAACTACAGACCTATAGCTCTGCTTTCTGTAATCAGTAAAGTGATGGAGAAATGCGTCAACCAATAAGAGCTCATTAAATACCTAGAGCTCCATCACTTAATCAGCGACATACAATACGGATTCCGACACCAAAGATCAACTGGAGATCTCCTGGCTTACGTCACACATGTGTGGAGCAAACTCATATAGTCATTTGGCGAAGCTCACGTCGTTGCTCTCGATATTTCAAAGGCATTCGATAAACTGTGGCATGCAGCTCTCCTAAACAAGCTCCCGTCTTATGGGCTTCCTGTTAAGCTTTGCGGTTGGCTCGCAGACTTCCTCTCAGGTCGGAAAATCTCTGTCGTGGTAGACGGCTTTTTCTCTTCTTTCCATAGCATCAATGCCGGGGTTCCGCAGGGATCGGTATTGGCTCCGACATTGTTTCTGCTTCACATTAATGATCTACTCTCTAGCACTACAAACCCAATCCACAGTCTTGCGGATGACAGTACGCTGCATGCAGGCATCATGAGCAATAGACCGATCTCTGTGGTCGAGCTGGAACGCAGAAGACTGGCAGTGGCAGCTTCACTTTCAAAGGATCTCGATACCATTACGGCTTGGTGGCTTACGAATATGGTTAAATTTAATGCCTGCAAGACCCAGTATTGTACGCTATCAAACAAGAAGTGTCCAAGCCAACACCAGGTTCTAATGAACAACCGGGCCCTGCCAAGGAGTCACTCATTCAAGCTGTTAGGAGTCAACATTACAGAAAATCTGATGTGGCACGAACACTTCGCCTCAATCGCAACAGCTCCTGGTAAAAAGCTTGGGTCCCTATTTAGAGCCAGAAAGTATTTCTCACCATGTAACCCCCTCACGCTATATAAAGCCCAGATAAGACCTTGCCTGGAGTATTGCTCACATGTCTGGAGAGCTGCTGCCCCTACTACCCTGTCTATACTAGATGCCTTCCAGAGAAGGGCAATTCGATTAATCGGCTCTCCGGCATTAACGCGCCACCTTCAGTCACTTTCTCACCGGCGTATTGTTGGTGACCTCTCACTCTTCTACCGATATCCCAGCGGAATCTGCTCCTCTGAGCTATCCTCGTTCCACCGCTCACTGCTCCTATCCGAGCTCCTATCAGACTTACCCGTGCGACTGCTGCATCTCATCCTACGACGGTCGTTCTTCATACATCAAGAACTGATCGGTACAACCGCACATTTATTCCCAGGGTGTCCAAGGCTTGGAATGGACTGCCAGACGATGTATTTATTGGGCCTGTGGGTATTGGCCCATTCAAATCTCGCGTTAACAAACTTCCCCTTACATAACCCTTTCACAGCAGCCGCGGTACTCTGGTATTTAGGCTCTGCCTGCGCGGTCTGCTCAGTTATAAAAAAAATCTTATATCCTCAGGTTCAAGGACTCTTGATCCTAGTATAGGCTACCTGCGATACCCAAGGGCTTCACAGCGACATAAAATATGTGACGAGGAATCTTTCTCCTCGTCGTAACGTACACACGTCAGGTCGCTTGCCACCCTCATCGCATACAAGTGAAGGTGTTGTGGCCAGATAGCAGGCCCACAAGTAACCTTAGCAGGCTCCTCTACAGTGAGAGACAACCACTCTATCTTGCACTGAAGTCCTAAAATAAGTTGTCTAGTTTGACAGAAATGTACAGATTCCTCTGCTTCTCATAAGATGGTGAGTTTACAACCACACTTATATTTTCCTTCCAGTGGTACCCACTGGTAGCCCCATAGCCGGCTCAGACCCCAGGAAATTATTTCTCGACCCTCGCCTTGCAAGCGCGTCCACCGTTTCATTACCGCAAACTCCAGCATGTCTCGGCATCCACATAACTGACCCCTGATGTCTTGCTAAAATATCATCCAAGACCTTTCTACATTGCAGATCTTTGAGCCTTGATGTAAACCAGAAGCACTATATGCTTTTAATGCTGCCTGGCTGTCAGAAAAGTTAGAATTCCGCCTCCTTGGCCCCTAGATTTCGTAAACACGAGAGGCACAAGACGAAATCGCGTATGTTTTTGCTTGGAATACCGTGATGTATGGATTTTCTCAAATGCGAATGTCTGTTTTTTATACGACGAAATGCAAAATTTGATAGCCCGTCTAATGATACAAGGTTATAAATATATATCAATCTAGGGTAGTTTACATTTCGTTCCAAATTCCCAATCAACTTTCTATAATTACTACAATTCTTCTATCTACAGCTACCTAGCATGCTATCAACTAACTCAGCTGAAAGATGAGAAGGGACCAGATTACAAAAAGTCCTTGCTACAAATCAACTCTAACCAGAAACAATGGCGGTAACATTTCTAAGGTCAAAGAGAAGCTGGAGTATTACGAGAGAAATGGATACGTTCCCCAGCCTACTAGCTACTGCAATGTACATCCTAGAGATTAAACATCTCCAAAACCATTAAAAATGTTTAAATGAAAGGAAAGCTACCAGCTATTGTTGCTGGCAGGCAACTTCCGCTCGCAATTCCAAATTTAATGGTATAAACAGGTAGTAATTTCCGTCAAAGCCAAAGTAACGATAATCACGACTGGAGCACATCCAGTTTTTGAGAATCTATCAGCAAGATGACAAAAAAAGGGATACCGGCAAATCCGATTTTAATTTTCTGCCAGATAAACTATGTTGTATAATTTGAACATATTTTAACTCATTCTTTATTTTCTGCGATATTGCTAGTAGGTACTGAAGAATTTGCACAACTCGAGTCAGAGGTATTGCTACTTTTCATATCATTAAAAATGAAATTTTATTCTGAAGGTGTTAAACTGGCAGCAACATTCACTGGTAGTTTTCCTTTCATTTCAAAATTTCTAATGATTTTGGGAATTATCTATCTTTAGTACATTGAAACAGCTGGTGGGCTATGAATAACATTCATTTCTGTCGTACTCCAGCTTCTCTTTTACGTTGTGTATGGTACCTCTTCTAAGAAATTTACATAATCTCATCTCTTCACTCTAGTCCGCTTGTTTCATTCTGCTGAGTAAGTTGTTTTCTTCCATCTAAACAGGTTTTTGTTTATAATTCATAGCCTGTTAGGTTGCTTATAAGAGGGAGAATTGAAAATTGGAATTAAATGATAACTACCAGAGATGTTCATAACCTTATATCTTTAGAAAAACTACAAATTTCACATTTGGTTGTATAAATGTAATTGAAATTTGACCGTCTATCCTAAGCTGACGCATATCTTAGCTTAGCTAGAGGCGCAGTTCTCACGAGTCAACTTTAGTTGACCGACATTAGTTGATCATCAAGAGTTGAATGAAAACTGTTGTTAGAACCTTCCTGTCGATAGAGTGACCCAGTTAAACTTTTGCTGATCAACTGGCGAATTATCACCGATCGCGTTAGAGTCAAAACCTGTCCTGAAACGTGTGAACTGAAGATTACCAAAACATTGTACAGGAAGGAACATGTACTGGTTTGCCAATCAACTGAAACAATCGGTCAGTTTGTTTTTTTTTTGAAATGTGTGAACTATAGTCATTCAATTCGTAATCCACTTTTGTTGATCAACTACAGTCGGTCAGCTAAGGTTAACTCTTGAGAACGCGCCTTTAGCGACACGGCAAAAGCACAACCTGTTTTATAATTGTTATAATTGTTATAATATAATTATTGTTCTAAAAAGAGATATTGTTTGTTCACAAGAGTCCGAGGCGTTGAGCTTGACTCACCCTGTATAGTCTACTGTCAATCACCACCCCCAGATATTTGACCTCTCGTGTTAGGGTTATGATGTGGTTTGATATATCGGTTAAATGTTACATAATCAAATAAGCATAATTTTCTGTACACCTATAATATGTGACTGCATATCGACCAATAGTCGTAAAACCTTCAATATCTCTTTCAGGATAAATGTTTGTTGTGAACAATGAATTAGTCACAAGAGGTTCTTATCTATCAATGTTATCGCAGTACTCCATCAACTCGACTACACTTTTTATGACTCACCCTTTCGTTGAATCTAAATTGTCGTGCAGATATCTGATACTGATTAAGTAGAGATGCTTGTACTTGTCAGTCACACCTGGTTCCAGTAGATCTGACGATAACAATACATAAACACATTTAATCATCTATGTAATTTTCCGCTTCCTGTAGAGTTTATGTATGTATTGGAGCTGTATTTCTATACTACGTTATTAAAACTTACTTGTATATTACGAGTAATACGAGATGGCATTATACCAAGAACGCAGCACACTACGACAAAACTCCTCCCGTTTAGTGTTATTAAAGTAATCTGAGAGATTAACTTGTTAAGTTATACAATTGCAAGCATTTGAAATTCATGAAATGGCCTCTCCCAGCAAATTAGAGACATAAAGGGACACTCCTGTACATGGAAAAGATTATGTAGGGCTTTAAATGTACTTGAGGTTATTTTGACGATATCTGTATATCGGTTATTATACATCTGAATTATTTCTTAGACTTTTAGACAAATATTGTACGAGGATGTATCACATAACAATGAGACTGGCACTATAGTGTAATGATAGTCATTCAAACATCTTCAACAACTATCTTTCAAAGTACTTTATACCTATGATCGCTTTACTATACCTTTTCCGGCTCTAGTTTCAAAAGCATCAAATTACAATTGACGCTTTAGGAATTCAATCGTCGTACATAATCAAAAAGATGTCTAATTATCAGTTCACAAACGTCCCTTCTGACCTATATAGAATAACACAAAGTCATTTCGTTGAATATTTCAGTCGTTTCTAGTAAAACATTTTCGTGATTTACAAAAACTGTTAAAACTGGATTTATTGCATTTTGTATGATCGCTCATCGCTGTTGTTGAGAGAAATTAAGTTGAGGTAAGGTTAAGCGCACAGGTTAAGCGTTTGTATATTCAATCGTGAATTGAAAACGTGAAAAGTGAGTGAAGTTTGATTCCCTGGATAGCAGAAAAAATGGCCGTCGTGACAATATTATGTTGTTGTTTAGAATTCAACCGAATATCTACCTGACAAGTCTATTGCTTTTAAAAATGATGCTTAACCTTCGGATTTCCAAGCGTGAATTAACTTGCATCAGTTATTCAAATTGGCCGTTATGTTAATATTTGCAATACCCCATTTACTGTGACTGATGCGTGACATATCCCATAACGGAAGCAGATAATAAAAGAAACTCTGTTCCTGGTTGATTTATCGTTTCAAAAGGAAGTGTAAGCTCCGTACTGTGCCTGGTACGGTCCTTGAAGTTTTGGAAGCACCGAAAGGGGGCAGGGGCGATATCGCTCAGTGCAATGAACGTGATCTATCGTTTGTCTGGGGTGGTGCTACAGTAATTCAAGCATTATTTTTGTTCAGAATAAAAAAATATCAAACGAAGATAGTCTAAAGTAACCCTCTACTTCCAGACATTCTTGTGTCGTTTAGTGACTGTGATACCATTTTCTCTTGCTAAATTATGGTTGACCTGTAAAATCGGCTAATGAAGGTCGTAATGAAAATTGTAGTTTTTTTTAGGCCTGTTTTTTGAAGCTTTAGAATATAAAACGTATTTACCGTTAGTCGACTCCTATCGAGGCAGTATTCATAAGCACAATTTTATCAACCGTTTCTCTCAAACGTAGAATAAAGGTCTATAGTCTAATGAGTCTAATAGTTATTTATGTTATAAGGATCATAGCCTATATCTGTGGTTGATGCCGCTGTGAGTTAAGCGGCCTACAGACGTTGATACATGCTGTCATTCGTGAATCCAAAAGTTGCATGAAACTTGCATCAGTTGCAAAAGTTCCTACTCAAATCGAAACCTGTTGCGATGCCTGAATCGACTTGATATTTTATGCACGTTTCATGCCAGTGAGTAATAGAGTTAAATAGATATCGTCTTTGCATCGACGCAATTCTGTACACGTTGAAACCTGCATCAGCGTCACCGACTCGGCGTCATGGCTCACCGACCAAATTGGGTTTCAGACTTTGAATCGCTACAAGCCGCAACTGATGACAAATACGAGGTTCGGTACTACACACGCTGCTACTTGCACCATGAAACGTAGAAGTCGATGCCTGCATCGCAGCATGCATCAACGTCTGTAGGCCGCTTTAAAAGGAAGTACATCAGAAATAATGAGCGATTCTAGAACTCATGTCTACGTTCTGATTTGGAGGTAACAATGCAAAATATCGTGCGTTCCCTCCTGTCTGAAAAATCACGGAGTCTGTATGGAATAGCGGTTAATCCGTATACAAAGAATGGTGTTTTACTAAGATATCCGAGAACACCACTCACTCAAAAAATATTGTTGGCGTAGCTTAACTTAGCTAAGGAGAGTCGTATTATTCGATGAGAAGAGGTATTTTATTGAGAAAAATGTCAATATTAGCGAGTACTGACTGAGTACCTACAGCTGATTGTATTGCTAAAAAGGAAACCAGAAGGTAGCATGAAGCGTATATAGTCTGAGATCCCCTTGCAACCAAACCATCGCCAACCCGGTCAAAAAAGTGTGTTATGCCGCTAGATCTTCCTTTCCAAGGTAAATGGATAGCCTATTAAAAATACAAACAAAATGGGTTTTGTGACCCTCCACCCCCAACTACACCAATTTCACCCCCACCCAAAAAAAGTAGAAAATAAAAAAACCCCTAAAATGCCTAAAAACGAAGTTTGAGCTGTTTCTATGTTTTTCATTTTTTATTATTGCTGCATATTTGGATTCTTGGTGAATTTTGATGTGATTTTATGTATTACATATGGAACTAACCACCGACTGAACTAACTAACTAACCGTTAAGACGTCAATCACCATTTCTATGGTATAAGTAGGTATCTGAAAAAAATTGACTATCGCCGCGATTATAAAACGTAGTAGGCCGTGACTTTGCAATGCAACTAAGCATAAAATGCATTATCTAAGGTCAGACCGTCAAATTTGAATTCTTATTGTACCTGGGGAAATCAGCAGATTAATTGGGGAAACTTCAACAGGTAACTTGATTTTTTCAAATGGGAATCCCTATTTTTGTATATAAGATGGAATGGAAAACTTGATTGCCTTTCAAACGATATATGATTCTTAATAGCAATCTTTTTTAGTTTTCATTTTATTTCAAATTTTCGCTCAAATCGGTGTTATTCAGTTTTCCTACGCATATACAACCTAGCAGACCATGAAAGATAAACAAAAGCCCATTCAGGTGGAAGAAACTAACTAACTTAGTAGAAATAGACAAACAAATTAGAGTAAGACGGCAAGATTATAAAAAATCCTTACAACATATCAGCTCTAATCAGAAACAGCAGCGGCTACGAGAATGCTTATCTTTCACAGCCTACTCCCTATTAGCTATTGGTAAATTTCCAAAATCAGTAAAAACAAATTAAATGAAAGGAAAACTTCCAGTGGTTGTTGCTGGCGGTGAAATATCTTCAGTATAAATTTTCACATCTAATACCATAAAAAGTAGTCCTTTCCGTAAGTCAAAAGTAGCGATACCTCTGACTGGAGCCGTTCAAATTCTTCTGTAGGTACTTCTACTTAAAGGCAAAATCACAGAAATTGAAAACTAAATTGCAGTCTGTTTAGATTATGGAACATAAAACAAAATTTTTGTCGCTTATACTCTGAGTATATTTATATGAATTTTGTTTCGATTTACCTAAAGCCTCCTCCTTAAATATTACGAATAAAGCTCTAGTAAAGCTCTTCAAAACGGCGTTATCGGGCACGCGAAGAGGAAATAAAGCACAGATTTTTAACCTAATATTCCCCCTAATACTCCTATAACAGGGGAATTTCTCATAGTATGGTAATGTATTATTTCAGCTGAATCCACGCACGCTCAGTTTTGCTGAAAGTCCCTCACAAAATACTTTTCAAAGAGTTGATGTATTGATTTGCGGTGTAGGTACGTCAAACTCTCTTAGCTTCTTATCTCGTTTTCAATCACGAGTCACTACACCATTTCCAGCAGTAGTTTCCAAAGCGTCAAGTGATAATTCAAAACGACCAGGTTAATTTTAGAGTTCGTCACTTGTAGTTTCAAATAGTCAACTGAATATTCCAAAGCGTCAAATGTAAACTCATATAGTCAGTTTTAAATTCCAATGCGTCAATTATAGTTTCAAATCATCAATCAAATATTCAATTGCGTCAAATGTAATTTCCAATAGTCAGTTATAAATTAGGGTTAGTTGAAATTCGAAAGTATCATTTGAATATTCAAAAAAGTCAATTGTAAATTACAAGCTAACGTTTTTAGATTTTTATCGCTGTAATATATAATTTTTGTATGTTGTGTTAGATATTGTAGTGATTACATACCTACATAGTGCGACTCCAACATGTATACTCCAAGAAGTGTGCTACCTCGAGCATCAACCGCAATACTGTCAAAAATCGAAAAGATATTTTTTTATTGGTGTCCTATTTCATTGTATGTAGTTATCTATGAGTATCCATGCTAAGGCAACAAATGTGCTTTTTGCACATGTTGCACACAACATTTTTTCTACGGTCAAAAGTAATAAAGTAACTAAATATATTTTGTAACAGATTAATTTTCTTGGTGCCATGATAGCAGGTCATATACATCTTTTTTCATTTTAGTTGTACAACCTAAAGATTAATATCGGTTTCCTCACTTTTGGCTTTAACGAAAATGGTTAATTTTAGGTTGTAATCTGATCAACTGTGCTCAGCTGTTCTTTTTAAACGCCTAATAGAACTAATATTTACTGAGTTTGATCTCAACGTAGTTTTAAATATCTCGCTTCAATTCCAAAACGAATGTAGGTGTTGTGTATATAATTTGCGTCAAAATGTTTGTGTATGAGACACCTATAGAAGCAATTCGAAATAGAGAACATAAGATCGCAAATAATTTCCCTTGTCTTTAAGGGCCATCTGAATTATGCATGTTTTTTAAACATCGTTTATTTCTGGATAATAATTACATAACACAGTAAAATTTCATAATTTTCGTAACGGTACCGAAGGTTCTGGCCTTGAGAATAATAACGGATAAGTATATCAACAGTGCGTATTTCTTCAGAGATGAAAACTAAGAAGTAAGTTTCAAAATATTGCAATAACATTTCCCCATTTGCGGTAAGAAACAACATAATAATTATATCTTTGCATCACTAATATACATGTCCTTCAGGTATATCTACCGTTACCAGTGGCGTACACAGCTTAATCTGAAGGGGGGGGGTACAGTAATGCACAATGTGATAATGTTATAAATGTATATTCATTCGTCGTTCATTGATTAGAAGACTGTTCTAAAACTGTTTTTGGAGCAACTGGAATAGCACAATGGATATTTAAGAACGCCAAATCATTGAGAAAGCTAAGTTTCGATAGGTATAAATATAGTATTAGCTAATATTCCAATCCCATGGGGGGGGGGGGGGGTTCGAATCCTTTATTATCTGAAAATAAAAATGATCTTGAGTTTCTTAATATTGAATGCATACCTTTATGTGATCTTCCACTCATTCAAAGAAATACACAATTTTACATGCCAGTGATGCAGATTTTACTAACCTAGATGGTATTAGATTAAAAGTTTCGTGTTTGCCAGGTAGAGATAATATGGCAGTAGGGGCAACGTGTAACGAGTATCCACTAATGCAGAAATGTGTAAACTTTTCAAATTCTCGGAATCAATCATTCCGCACACAATGACTAAAAACAAAAAATGCTTCGATATGAAACAGGAAATTTATAAAATTGTAAGGTTATGTTTAAATTCACTTGACGACCAACTGCACAATTCACAAAACAAAGCTTTCTCTCACAGAACGCTTCTTCATGTGACACAGCCAAGAGACGAAACCCACAAGGATTCCCCTTGATGAAAGACAAATCACAAAACAGCAGTTTGTTTCGTGAAAACTGGGAAAATACTGCGATTTGGGAGTTGACGATGTAATAATGCATTGCTGATCTATGACGCGCTTCGCACCGTTTGGCTAAATTTGAATTCATTTTCTTAAAGTTAAAAATGAAATTACTAGTAAACAAAGTGATGCAGAGAGTAACAAAATGCATCAGTGCACCTATTTTTATGCACAATAAGAGGTTATAATGATCTAGTAATTGTTTTGAAAACCATGATATAGGGTTTGAGTGATACATCACATCCCTGTGCAGAGGATGTGAACCGAGATGTGAACAGAAAGAGACGACGCACGGTCTTGCATCTGCTGTGATGCCAGTTCACAGCGGTCTTATCAATGCGAGAATCTATTCTGCGGGAACGCTGACTTTCAATGGCCAGGTTAAGGGGAATTCCTCTGGGCTGCATCTTCACCTATTCCACTGGGTTGACACGGTTGAACACCCAGTCATGAGGGACTTCTAGGAGGATGTAGAAGTGGCCTAATAAGGCACAAGTGCTGTCATTTTGGCAGTTTTCCTTCTTCTAAAACAGGATACAGCATTAGATTGCTTAGAAGATGTCTTCTTCTTTATGTAATGACTCGTCTGAGAAGGCTGGCTATCATTATGGCGATTCTTGCTTCAGACGGGGCTGCTAGGAATAATTCTATTGATGTACAGTGATACTATTCTCTCAAGTTTTTCAGTCATTTAGTGCGTCTTTTCCCACACTTCTGTTTCCTTGTATTTTCTTTTGTACTATAGTCGTAGGATGTGGTATCCACGAATGAAGTAACCCAGGCAAGAAAGTTGCCCTATTTTTACAGTTGCTACTATCTCTGCTTCTTTATCCATACGCCTTAATATTTCAACATTTGTAACTCTTTTCGTCCAAGAAACTCATATGCGTCTATATACCCATAACATGAGAGCCTCAAGTGTTTTCAGATCAAGTCTGTCTGTTGACCAGGACTTCATCCCATAGAGAAGGATTGATGAAGCTTAACATCTGGCCAATCTGATCTTAAGTTTGATGTTCATATTTCTAAAGCAGAATGCTCTCCGCATATTTGTGAATGCAACTCTAGCTTGACGTATTCTTGATCTAATTTCTCGAGAATGTCCTCCAGTGTCGTTCAAAAGGATACCCAGGTATTTGTACTCTTTCATTCTCTCGACTGACTCGTTGCGAAAATACAATCTTTCCTGAACATTTGTTTAGAACACCCTGTATAATTCATCCTATAAATGTAACTTATAGTAAACTACGAACTTGATTGTGATGAAATTGTGACACCGTATTACTAGGGTGGTGGAAATGGTAACAGTGTATCGTTGTTGGAACATTTACCAGTGGCGGAGGAGAAATCAACAAAAAACGAGAAATTTCAAAATAGCTCAAACTTTATTCTTAGATGTTTCAGATGTCTCTGATCATTGTCTACTTTTTTGATGAGGATGGTGTAGGTATAGAAGAACTCCAAATGTTTTGTTGCTACCGATAATGTGTAGGAAGTACTGAGTCATGACACTTGACGCCATCTTTTTTCATTTATCTTAATACCATAAAAATATGAAGTTATTTCTTGTAACTCCAAAAGCTGAAGCGTGTCTTATTTTTCGCATTTGACACCTCATTTATAAAACACATTACCTAAATGAAGACAATATAAAGCATCTTTGTCGTATCACAATCACTCGTTAAATCATGGATCTACCAGTTTCAATGTACTTTATTATGAGAATTTTTTGCATACTAGTTTGCTAAAATTAATTTGTCTTTAATTCCAAAGTAAACGTAGTTCATTTGAGAATCTTTCAAGGTGTTTTGATGATATGCAATTGTTTTTGGGTTATTAACACGTAACTCCAGATCTAGCTTACCTGCGCATGAGATGTGACACGCTGTTTTCTATGTATTTTTTAACGAAAGCTTTCTGTATCGCTCATCTTATTCCGTTTGCTCATCTGTCTGTTGACCCAACGTCGACTAGGAGTCTACTTTCTATAGTTATGATTCGGCGCACCCGTCACAAGCTTCGAATTCTCGTTCCGTATTTTAAGCATAAAGGACATTTCAAGTACTAGTAAAAATGATAAGGGGCTGCATTGAAAAAATTTTCCACATCTCATTTCGTGACCACGATCCTTCGCAAGCAGATTTTTCCCTGGGAGCTGTTAGAACTTAAGCCTTAAGGCTTATTATAAGGCCTTTAACTCCCAGAGGGGGGACGATGCATGGACAGCATAATTGATGAAATAATGCGACGTTTCCGTTTTCCGACGGGGTTTCTCGCCGGTTCTCTCTTGGTCGCTCATCAAAGTGCTAATCGCGTACATGAGTCGCAGCTACATACACATACATACCTAGCCTCACCGCCCGATGGCGCCACTATCACAAGATAAATTAATTTACTATTGCGTAGTAAATCATCGTAGGCGGCTACTGCCAAATTTCAGCCAACTTTGACGTTTAGTATTGTTTTGACAGCGTGCGAAAGCAGCCGAGTCCACAGATTTTTGAAAAATGGAGAAAGCAATATCGGTCAGTGATTCGATTCTTGTTTTTGGAGGGGAAATCCCGCAGCGAAACAACAGAGCGCTTGGACTTCGTGTACGGTTATTCTTCTCCTTCGATGGTGGCCGTCAAATACTGGTTTACTGGTGATTGCACGTCGGTTTTTAATGGGCTGCCCCAGGTGCCACGCAAACCGCTACCACTGATAATAATGTGACAAGTCCACGATCTCGTATTGGCAGATCGCCGATTGAAGGTGCGCGATATAGCTATCGGCGCGATGGGTGCCCCGTTTGCTCAGTCCGGATAGAAAGCGCAACAGTAAGGCCACTTCGGAGCAGTGTTTGACGCTGTTTAAGCGCAATCCGAAGAAGTTTCTGCATCGTTTCGTGACCGTCAACAAAACATGGATCCACTGGTACACACCAGAGGCAAAGGAACAGTCAAAACAGTGGACCGCACCCGGCGAACTTGCTCCGAAGAAGGCGAAGACTGTCCCATCGGCCGGAAATGTGATGACCACCGTTTTCAGGGATTCGCAAGTTGTAATCTACAGCGACTATCTGGAGAGGGGCAAAACGATTACAGAGCCCTACTATACCGAATAATCTTGAATTTTGTCTTTTAATGTTGAGTGAAAGACCTGCTACTTCACTGCTGTTAATGTGCATCATGCTTTGTAGGTCGGCGCTACTCTGAGCTATTACCAGAGTATCATCTGTAAAACGGATGTTGTTTATTAATTCATCGTTTATATTTATTACCGCTGCTTTTTTAGATATAGCGTCTTGTATAGTTTTCTCTAAATAGAAGTTGGAATGTATCGCATACAGTACGCATATCTCTCTTACTCCTCTTTCGATTGTTATATCGTCTGATGTTTTCTCGCCCTCTCTCAACTCTTTGATTATAATATAAGTTGCTGATTAGAAGATATATAAAACCTTAAAACTCTTGCCTAAAAGTCCTTTTGATACCTTGAATTATGTCTGAAACCCTGTAGGATGAAGTCATTAACATCAACAGTATTGAAAGTCCGGCAAGCATCTCAAGAGAAGTAAGTGCCCCATAACAAGCTAAAGGTTTTTAATACCTCATATAGCTGCAAATTGCTAGCCATGTTTGTTTTACAAACAATAAAATCCAATTACAGCCATAATACCAGCAAGATTACCTCTGTATTTCTTCCGTCTGCGAGACTTGACATGTAACGGGACTATAAATTCCGAACGATGCGGGTTTATATTTTGACGGAAAATTGTCCGATTTCGCTGCAGAGGACGATAATTCGTGTTCAGCACGAACCTAATGGAAAGCCTTTTACTTACACACGCCGAGAGTGGCGTGCCATTCAGGCGCATAGCTGCCGCATTTGTTTTGAATACGTTTTGTTCTAGCTGACGCGACCATAAGCATATCTAAAAGACTCATTCCATAGAAGAGAGAGCCGTTGAGGTTACGTCAAATGCAAAAAGAGAGTGCTTTCCACAAACTACGGTGATACTATTTTATAATTTTCTCATAGCATGAAGCATGAGATCCCCTTGCAACCAAATCAAATAGTTTCGTGCGTCTCTCTCTGTAGGAACAAGGACGACACAGTTTTTATTCGAGAGCTTGCGTTTTGGGCACCAAGGCAATAAATGGACTAATTCAATATGCATTTTGGGCACCGACCCAAAAGGGCCTCATTACAAAAATTGCATTTTGGGAACCGAGCCTCTCATTTTATATAAGCTTATTATTCATTCGTCATTATTATAATTTTGGGCAGGTTAATAGGTAAATAATACATAACTATTTTAAAGCATACGAAAATATGATTATTACTGTATAATGATTACATTAAGTGTAACCTATTGATTTCCTTAGTTTGGTATTTAATAATCATTGATTCAATAAACTTTTGTGTTTTTTAACTTTCATGTCATGGATTTGCATAGGTTTTTGAAGATTTTGAATTTTAATGTATGTGTCGATTTGAAACTATTTCAGTTTTTCAACAAAAACGAATAGGTTAGGATGTTCAGCATATATGGAGTTGTTAAAATTACTGTGAAAAGACTCACAAGCATTTGTTGTACGAGTGATGGTAGATGAATGTTCTGTTCTAAAGATTTATATTTGAAATATACCTAGTCTGTTTTTAAATATAGGAAAATCGACATTCATCGATAATTTTCGCGATCACAATACTCCCCTCACCTATCGGTGTGGGAAGTAAAAATCGATTTCCCTCCTACTTTGTTGGACGCAGATATACTCCATTATATGGGAAGTAAAAGTAGCCCTTTATGTAGGTGACACAGTAAAAGTAACCCATTATGCGAGTACACGGAAAATTAGTCGATCAGTTGAATACCGATGTAACACCGGTTTTCCATTTAGCGCTAACCTACAACCAGTCAGCGGTATAAAACCGTAATTGCGGGGATTACCTAAAATTCGACTTTCCGATAATTGGCCCTGAAAGCAACACGTTCCACTGACCGATGGACAGCGGCTGAAACGACTGCCGCGGGTCTGGTCGTGCCGATACAGAAATAATTGAAGGGGTTTACGTGAACAAACAAGCATACATATTTCAGAGCATGGCGGGTTTGCATTATCGCCGTTGTGCTGCAATGGACCCAGCGAATTCGAATAGGCAAAGCTCATACTCTAACAGGCATGAGATGGTTCGCAAGGTCATGTTGTTGTTATTATTTACCATGTGTCTACATTCTTACAAATGATATAACATCTAGGTACACTCGTCACGCTGTAATCGCACAGATGTTCCCCAAGTAACATTTCAGCAGCCAATTAGCTTCATGGAGGTTTTAAGTAGGTTTTCTGGTGGCATTTGATAAGAGTTGTGTTTTACGACTGCACTTACTACGGTCAAATACACTTAACATCCATATTAACAGGTTATAAGGAGTATCCATAAAACCAATTCATAAGGCCAATAGTCAATTTAAACTGAAAAGTTTTAAGGAAGCTTTTTGGTCTCATATAAGTTCTGTTAAAGATATGTTGCCCTTACAGTTGTCTTAAAACTTACTGACCTTAGCAAAGCTTTCAAGAAAGCCTAATGGTTTTAAAACAATTTAAGGAAAGTACTCAATAAAGCCACCTCAAAAGTACATATTTTCTAAATCAAATAAGCACAACTAAAATCTTCCTTCAAACTTGTTGCCTTTAAGGATGTTTAATTGCTTACGATGAGATAGAAAGGTTTTAAGCAAACATTAAACATTACCGATAAAGCCATCTTGAAGTACATATGTTTCTGTTAGATAGGCTTCGATAAAATTAAAATTTAACAATGAAACTAAACTTAATAGATGGTGCAACATAAATGAAAATGGGTATTTCAAAAGAAAAATAAAAAAAATGATTTGGTGGTCAGGAATTACAACGTTATTTAAAAGGTTCAACTCCAAGCCTAACAGAACATAATACTAATGTACGAAACCACAAAACGATTAGTTTTTAGTTTGTCAATTGCAATGAGACGCAGAATTGCCAACATAAAGAGGTAGACCAACCTACGAAAAGTTACGGAACAAGAAAAATACTTTAAGACTAACCATTTAAAAAAAAATAGGCTAGTGTTAAGACCGTACTATCCATATGCAGGACATGTGTTTTAAGGTGGTTTAAAGAATATGCTGGAAATGTGCGCCTATCTCGCCATGAGTTACTCATCATCATAGTCACAATGTCCTAACAGACATGTTGTGAGCGCAGCGTGTAGGGGAACGGCTACGGCGCCGCCCACTCGGGGCGTGACCCTGAACTACAAGTTTCTCCATATTATCGCTTCTGTGAATATATCCGAAGAATCTAAGCATTCTCGTCGACACAATGGCGGATAATCTCTTTGGATTACCGAGCTCATCAAGTATGGAAACATTACTTCGATTGGCGGTACAAGGAATTCTCAGCATTCTCCTCCACGTCCACATTTCAAAAGCATCTATGCGAGCTCGATCTGCCTTTTTAACAGTCCAAGTTTCCGAGGCATACAAAAATATGGACAACACGAGGGACCGAACCAGCAACATTTTGGTAGCTTTAGTGACGTTATGGTCAAGCCATATTTTAGTAAGCTTTGCCATGGCCACCCGTGCCCGTTGAATGCGCCGTCGAATCTCATTCTCACAGCTACCCGAATTGTCGATCAAAGAACCGAGGTACACAAAACTTTGAACTACCTCACAACGGCCTATTGCCTTTATTTCTCGACAACTGTCATGCTCTCTATCTACGATCATAACCTTGGTCTTGTTGTAGTTAATACCAAGACCATATGCTGCACTGTGTTGTACTAAAACGTTTAATAGAGCTACCAGTCCTTCCTGAGAAGCAGCAATAAGGATTGTATCGTAAGCGAATCTTAAGTTAGTTATTTTGCTTCCGCCAATAGTTATCCCCCCATTCTAGTTGTCCAATACCTGTCCCATCGCAAATTCAGAGTAAATGTTAAATAACATCGGAGGCAATACACATCCCTGACGAACTCCTTTCCTGGCTGCTGTTTGATTCTTACACGAGCCGAGCTAGACTCATAGAGTTGCTGTATGAGAAATACTAAGTGGTAAGGGATTCCTATAGAAATAAGGATTTCCACAGTTTGGGCCACTTTATGTTATCAAACGCCTTAGAATAGTCCGTAAAGCAGACAAAAACTGGAAAATCATGCTCTCTGGCTTTTTCAATGATCTGTCTTAAGTTTAAGATCTGTTCATGCGTACCGCGTCCTTTTACGAAACCTGCCTGCGCCTGAGAAATTTGCCAGCCAATAAAACCTTCCAAACGAGACTGTAAAATATTATATATGTATATATAAGAACCTTGCTTGCATGAGAGATTAACAAAAAGTAGGCAATAATTGTCTGGATTTGTTGGAGATCCTTTCTTATGAAGTGGAACAAAAACGGATGTGCACCATTCATCTGGCCAAACACCGGAGGACCAGATCCTCTTACAAATGTTATATAAAAGGGAGATGGTCTTCACCCAAGCATTTTAATGTTTCGGCAGAAGTAGCATCAATGCCTGTAGCTCTATTAGTTTTTAAATTGTTGAAGGCATGTTCCACTTCAGACAAAAGAATATCCGGTTCATATTCAAAATCCAATGAGATGGACTGAGGGCCATCCTCATAGTAGATTTTTGCAATAATGTCGCCATACCTCAATCACCTCATGCAAGTTGGTAATTGGCTGTCCCTCGGGATTTTTAACAGCCCAAGATTTGGGTATAAAATCCCGACTGAGGCATTTGACCTTAAAAAACATCTCTTTCGGATGGTTAGTATTGGCATGCGTCTCTATTTCTTGGCACAATTGCTGTATATAAGAGTTCTTATCTCTTCGGCATAGTCTCTGAACCTCGCGAGTTACTAATTACCGCAATTATTTTATGTAAGTAACTGTATTTGATAATTTACAATTCCTAGCATGTATATCGACAACAAGTCAAATATTGAATACTGTTTAATCAAGATTTTTATCAAAATTGTAATATATTTCGACGGCTCTCATTTTTTAGGGCTATCTTATAAAGTTTTATCAATAAACTGTAATGCTTTTCATTTTTTCATTGTAATTATAAAGAAAATTCAGAATCATAAAATAGTAATAGTATATATACCTACAGTGTTGTGGTGTTGTAAATGTCTAGATAAAAAGGTTTCGATGTAAGAATTGAGGATTATAAAAAATTAAGTTGTTGTGTGGACATATTATTATCTGTCTTTGCTTCTAGGCATTCTTGGCGTTCCTGATCATTTTGTACTTTCACCAGAAAGCATGAAATTGAAGATCGTGGAGTACTGAGGCCTCTATCATTTTTAGCTCTATGACTCTCCAATACCTCAAAGGACCTTGGTGGTACTCTACAGACCATATCGAAATGATAATCCTAAAACGTGTAACTTGTAAAGGACTGCTTTAGACTACACAGTTTCTTGTAGAAAAGTTGGTTTAGGTTTTCAAACCATATAATTATGTCAGTATCATGCAGCAAATCTGTTGAAAATGCATATGATTAAATGCACGCTGTAACAACTGCAAAGATGGCTATGAGACGTCAAACACTAATTCGAACGTTGCACAGGATTTATTTTAGTGACAGAAGTGAGGTTAATTTGTCAGTTGTTCGTAATTATTCGAATCCTACTATTGGTTCTGTCGTAGATGAAGTACAGTATTCAACTCGCGGTAATGGTAACAATTCATTTGTCATTTACAGCACTCACCTACAGCTCGTGCTGCAAACTTTAACTTATCGTTATTACCACTCGCTTAACAATATACTATTATTCACAGGCAGCAACAAATCATGCCTCACAAAAAAATCAATAATCGATAAAAAAACCATAAAAATATATCACGTTGATGAAGGCTACAAACGTGGCCGAATTATGGGTAGAGTATGTATATGTGCTTTTTATTAGAAGCTCAGTGAAGAATGATGGAATCAATCCACTTCTCAGTTTACACCAAAAATGGAGTCAAGTTGATTAACTAAGTACTTCCCACACATTGCGGTGATACCTGTTTAATGTTTTCCCAAAGCATGAAGCTATAGTCCGAGATCCCCTTGCAACCAAATTTCCTAAAAATCAATTCGGCCATTTCCAGGTAACACAATACAGAACGATCTAAGGTAATAAATACTCCTATGTATGTACATCAGAGTCCATGCAGCGGTTACTGATACTGATATCCTAAACACATGGGTTGCCGATTTTCCGATATTTAAAAGCCGATTAAATTGTCAGCACCGATCTTTAAAGGGTAATCAAAAGTGTTCCGGGATTTGCCAGCCATTCTTTCGAGACTCCGTTCTACCTCGACTCAGTTTAACCACTCAAAAAAAAGGTAGAAAATGATCAGAGATCCCTAGAGCAACCAAAAAAACAGGGTTTGAACGGCTTTTGTATTGTACCTAATTTAATTTCACTGCTACTAATACAGTTTTAAAAACTCATATACTTAATCAATCTGTATCCCGACCCACTGCTTAGAAATTTTATTGCTATCAGCTACACAGATTATCGAATTTTCTACAACAATATACTTCCAAATATTATTATGGAATTCTGATAGAACTTAAAATTATATTACGTCGTTCCTTTACAGAGCAATCAAGGTCCATAATTTTTCAGTTTCACAATTCTTTACATCCAAACTACCCCAATTCCACCGCCCCTAAAGAAATGCGGAAAAAGACCAGGTCCCCAGATCACCTAAAAGCGGAGCTTGATTCATTTTTACATTTTTTGTTTTTTTTATCACTGCTGCGCCGTCACTAACACGATTTGTAAAAACCATAAACGTTTTCCATTTTCGCCACGTTAGTAATACCGTGTCAAAATTCCAGTTACCAGGTTATAGTACAATCAGAGATTCTTGGACGAAAAGAGTCGCAAGTGTTGAAACCTTAAGGCGTGTGGATAAAGATGCAGTAGTAGCAACATATAGATATAGAGAAGCAGTACTTTGAAAAAGTATTGGTTCCCCACCTATCTACCAAAGCCAAGACCTGAGCGTTTAATTTGAGTATCCGTATCCACTGTATTTATGTGACATCACGTATAGAAACTTGTGGATGCGACACAAGACTATTTTTTGTGGATACACACTTACTTAACACTTCCGATGTTCAGTTTATGGTAGAAAGCAACGTAACTCATTTAAAGAGTAGCAATTTCACTCATCCATACGAAACCAATCACAGACGATGTCGTTTCACTTTTATTGAAGTCAGTCAGTGTGACTCCCTGACAAATAAATGAAACTGCATGCTAGCGCCTAGTTGGCAAGATTCGTCCCAGTAGTAGCAACATATAAATACTGGGAAGCATTACTTTGAAAAAGTATTGGTTCGCCACCTAATAATAGAAAATGGCCATGGACCCCCAAAGCGGCGGAAAAAGAAGTTTGAAGAATATTTCTAATTTTGGTTTTTTGTTAATGCCCATGCACCGATTATCAAAGTTATAGCAGCATTACCTACTACGACCCACAGCATATTGCTACCCAAATTTCATCACCATCCATACAGCGGTTATTGAAATTTCGAGGCTAGAAGGACGCCAACGGACAGACAGACCGACGGAAGTGAGTGAAGTGTTGTTTCCTCATCTCGATATCATCAACCGCCCAAAAAGCGTATTATTTCAAAGTCGAAAATTATCGCAAACACAACACTCCCTTCACTTATCAGAGTGGGAGGTAAAAAGTAGTGTAGTCTTTACCTAATCATTTTATTTTCTTACACAGAACGTACATCGTATACGTGCCTGCAGCTTGTAAAGCTGCAAAACCCTCTAATACCAATCCAGCCGATACGATGTCAGTCAGATGTAGACAACGTGTCCTTTTTTCTCGAAGCAAGCAAGTTCCTCTGGAGCTGCTCCACCAATTACGCTTCTGTAGGTTTCCGCTAAAATTTAATTTACCGGCCATCCATACAGCTTGGGATATTCGTTCGAACTCGATTCGAAACTGCAGCAACTCGTCTTTTATTTTATTTGTCCCTGGCGCGTCCGGGACTTTACATGTCACGTAGTTGTACGTATATCGAGATTTTTTCACATTCAGCCATATTGTCACGTACGGAGGTACGGAGTACGTGCCATGTCGCAGGTGGTAGAGAAAATAAACGAGATAAAACATACAGCATAATTGAGTATTGCTGATTAGAGAGAGGTTGAGTAATTGGAACTAACGCGGGATGTGGCTGAGGCCGTAATCAGAGATGGAACACTACCACAGAATTTATTCATGTACCACCCTCGCGACTCTTTAGAAATATCGCAGACTGTTGTCCAACTATTCTTACTCAGGCTGCTTCAGCTTGGAAGAATTCATATCCAATTGAATGAAGAAGTGTACTCGATTTCGTTGCAATAGTTAGCCTGCCTATTCCACCTAATTAACGGGCAAGCGGACAGAGAACTGCGAATAGAATGAAATTCGACCAGACTACAGGACTAGCCAAATCCAGTAATTATCTGGGTGTTACCTAAAAGAGCAAAAGTGAATACAAGGAACGGTGTTATTCGCAAGCTTGTGCAAGTGGGGGGGGGGGCATCCTGGCGTATTGCGGACGACATCTCTTGTCATGTGCTTTGCCTCAGCCGAATACGCATGCCCTGTATGGTCCAGATCGACTCATGCTAACAAACTTGACACTACCCTGTACGACACCTGTAGGATAATCACGGGCTGTCTAAAGCCGACCAACCTAGACCAACTATACATGTTAGCGGGAATAGCCCCCCTCAAATCAGGCGAGAAATCTCATGTATGACAGAACGAAGTAGACAGTCATGAGATAAAAGACACCCTCTATATGGGCACAAGCCCCCAGCATCCAGACTTAAATCCAGATAGAATTTTATTATGTCCACAAATCCACTGACCGGATCATTGACAGACTCCAAATCAGTAACTAAAGAGGTAATGTGGAAGCGACGGCTAACAGAGAACCATATACCATATACCATATACCACATATAAAAAGTTAAATAATTAAATCAAGTTGAAAAAAAGTATATAGAACTAAGCAATTAATTCAAGTATAGCTCAGGTACGATAAAAATAAATAAACAGAATTTATTCATGCACCACCAGCGTGACTCTTTGAAAATTACGCAAATTTTTACTCCATTTACTGTTTTACTTCCCACACCAATAGGTGAGGGGAGTATTGTGATCGCGAAAATTTTCGATTTTGAGATAATACACTTTTTGGGCGTTTTATGATGTGTACATAACGAAAATCCACGTCACTCATTTCCGTCGGTCTGTCTGTCTGTCTGTCTGTCCGTCTGTCTGTCGGTCTGTCTGTACGCGTTCTTCTAGCCTCGTAATCTCAGCAACCGCTGCATGGATCGTGATGAAATTTGGGCAGCGGTATGCTGTGGGGTCGTAGTAGGCAATGTTCCTGAAATTTTGAAAATCGGTGCATAGGCGGCGGAGTAATAAGCAAAAAACAAAAAAAAATAAAAATTGCTGAAACTTCGTTTTTAGGCGTTTTAGGGGTCCCTGATCATTTTCTACTTTTTTTTTGTTGGGGGTGAAATTGGGGTGGTTGGGGGGTGGGGGGTTGTAAAATTGAAAAATTTATTGCTTTCATAATAGACTGTCCACTGACCTGTGAAGAAAGACCTGGCGACATAAATAACTTTTTTAGGTCCATCCGAACATTGCCTTGCCTATTACAGAAAGCAAAGGACTTGAATTTTTTCTGATGTAAACATACGGGAGTATTGCTTTAGATCGTTCTATATTGTCTAACGAGGAAACTGTTGAATGGATTTTAATGAAATTTTGACACAGTATTACTACCGTGGTGAAGTTGGAAAGCGCGAAGGATTTTTATAAATCGTGCCAGTGGCGGCGCAGAAATGATAAAAACAACTCAAATTCGGTTTTTAGATATTTTAGGGGTTCCTGGTCATTTCCTACCAGTTTTTTGGGTGGGGGTGAAAGTGAGGTGGTTGGGGGGTGGGGGGTTGTAAAACTGAGAAGTTTGTAGTATCGATAATAGGCTGTCCATTGACCTGTGAAGGAAAGACCTAGCGGCATAAGACAATTTGGGGGGGGGGGGGAGGGGGCTGGCGATCATTTGGTTACAAGGGATCTCAGACTATAGCTTCATGCTATGGGAAAATTATAAACTGGTATGAGCGTAATGTGTGGGAAGTACTGAGTCAATCAACTTGACTTCATTTTTTTTTGGATGGAGGTGAAATTGGTACGGTTCGAGGGTGGGAGTAGTAAAACTAAAAAAATTGTTGTATTCATAATAGGTTGTCCATTGATCTGTGTAGGAACAAAGTCCTAGTGGCATAATACACTTTTTTGCGGGTGGGCGAGCGACGATTTGGTTACTAGGGGATCTCAGCCTATAGCCTCATGCCATGGGAAAATAATAAACTGGTATGACCGTTATGAGTAGTAAGTACTGCGTCAATCAACTTGACTTCATTTTGTTTGTTACATATGCAAGGCCACCCAAGCGCAACTTTTACTTTTTGTATTTATTTTTTAATTTTAATATTTTACACCAATCTATTAAGTCGTTTCCGTTCAAATCAACTTTTGCCTAAGATGACACGTACATTTTTTTAGTATGCACAGTTGCCATGAATATTCAGTCAGCTAATGCCTGTTGTTAATGGTGTCAAACAAAATTGAATTGAAATTGTTGCTTAGGCCGTCCCCATACACTAAACCAGTTTCGTAATCCTGAGATACTTTTTGCTCTCCGACTGTAGTTTAGCCGAATGGGGATGCTGTGACTAGAGAAGTTATTCATTTTACAAGTGAATGTGGTATACAATGAGCGGCAATAACGGAAATAAGTCACGCAGATGAGGTTTGCAACAAGAGCCGTAGGCAAGTGCTGTAAATAAGCAACTGATATACAGGGTGTCCAGTTAATGTGTAATTCTTCGATATCTCGCAAGGTATACCTCAAATACAAAAGTTATTTGGTTGCTTGAGGTGCATATTCTAAAAATATTTTGAAATATACAGGGTGTTGCGGGAAAGTAGGATAGTGATTTTACAGAACTATAACTGTTTCTTAAATTCTTCTAGTGTCCATCATTGATCTCTATTCAACCCTAAAATATTGTCGATTGCGACGTTGCCCAGTTATAGTTTATTTTCTATTAATTTCCGGATTTGCAAGGTCGCAAGTAATACGTCCAAATTGATATACCCCTTTAACTTTTCTCAATAATATTATCCAGTGAGTTACTTGAATAATAAGTGGATATAATTTTGGATGTTACCCGCAATTTGTATCTACAGGGTGTTTTTGGCAGTATTACGGCAAATTGAAGGTCATTTTACTTTGTTTTTTTAAATGTAACACCCTGTATTTTTTATTATAAATCGAAATATCTAGTAATACCCAATCCCGCCTTGTAATATTTTTTTTCGCGTTAGCGACGTCGCCAAGTTATAAATTAGTTTTCAAACGAATATCCCCGATTCTAATTTATTTTAAATAGAATCCTCTACTTATTTTTATTGCAATGGATTGCACATGTCCAATTTAGTAAGATCCCATAATTTCAAAATTTTGTTTCTATTAATTACTGAAATACGGCAACACTGCTTTTTCAGTAAACGGTACCGGAACGCTTAAATATTTCCAAAACTGCCACAGCTGGAGAGGTGAAATTCAATAGGTACTTGGGGGTTTCTGAACATACAGAATCCGAAAAGCTAGGATCAGTGTTGTCAGATTAACCAATTTCATGTCATAATTTTGAATGGAATGCCCTATTTATGAAGTTTAACGTGAAAGTGGTAAATTATCTGACAACACTGATGTTAGCGTTTTTGAATTCTGTATGTTCAAAACCCCTAGGTATTGAATTTCACCCTTCCAGCTGTGGCAGTTTTGGAAATATTTAAGCGTTCCGGTACTGTTTATTGAAAAAGCGGTGTTGCCGTAGCGCAGTAATTAATAGAAACGAAATTTTGAAATTGTGAGATCTTACTAAATTCGACAAGTGCAATTCATTGCAATAAAAATAAGCAGAGGATTCTATTTAAAATAAATTCAAATCGGGGAAATTTATTTAAAAATTTAGAAAAAATGTATAACTTGGCAACGTCTCAAACGCGAAAAAAAATATTACAAGGCGAGATTGGTTATTAGTAGATATTTCGATTTAAAATAAAAAATACAGGGTGTTACATTAAAAAAAAACAAAGTAAAATGACCTTCAATTTGCCGTAATTCTGCCAAAAACACCCTGTAGATACAAATTGGTAACATCCAAAATAATATCCGCTTAATATTCAAGTCACTCGCTGTATAATATTATTGAGAAAAGTTAAAGGAATATATGTATCAATTTGGACGTATTACTTGCGACCTTGCAAATCCGGAAATTAACAGAAAATAAATTATAACTTGACAACGTCGCAATTGATCCCAAAAATATTTTAGGGTTAAATAGAGATCAATGATGGAAACTAGAAGAATTTAAGAAAAAGTTATAGTTCTATATAAAAAAATTAAGTTAATCACTATCCTACTTTCCCGCAGCACCTGTATATTTCAAAATATTTTTAAAATATGCGTCTTAAGTAACCAAATAACTTTTTTATTTGACATTTTCTTGTATCAGGTATACCTTGCGAGATATCGAAGAATTACACACTAACTGGACACCCTGTATATGCATTACCAGAATTTGGCTACTATACTTTATCTACTACTGTAGTTATAATAAATAGTACAATTTAGATACATAACAAGTACACACAAAACTTAAGGCTGTAGCATGAGTTGTAAAGATAATTCACGCTGTGTGTTTATAGATAGCATTATGTGTTCAAAATTCTTTTGCAGCCCGAGCTACTACGACCGTAGTAATAAATAGTACTATTTAAATACCTGATAATTACAAACCATTGAATCTGCCGCTAAAATAAATATCGTCCGTTTGAATTAACATTTGCCGGAGTGTGAGTTATGAAAAATAATTCACGATATTTGTTTATAGGTTGCATTACCCATTCAAAAGTAGTTTGGTTCTCGCTGTACAACGTTACGGGGGTAGATAATAGTGATGTGCTTTACTCATGACTGCTAATCGAAATCTACAAATTAATGTCATTTAAACCATATACTCGTACACACTGCACAAAGAAAATAATGTAATACCTCTTTGTCCACTTGTAGTTTTTCAGAGTGTTAGTTACGTTCAAATGGAGCATCCATATTCGAAAAGGAGCACAATTTCTCGCAATAAATTGAAAAATATAACATTTTATTATTCATTTGGTTCTAAGATAAAAGTTACAAATTGAAAAAAAGTACAAAAAACAAAGTGAAAAAGAGTTTGAGGTGAATTTAGGCAGCGACGAGAACGCCTGTCCAATATATCCTATAGATGTTCAATCGGATTGAGGTCGGGTCTCAGCGCTGGCCAAGTCGTTGTACGAATTTCATGCTAATGAAAAAACCCATGGATATGACTGCAGTATGCGGTCTAGCAATTTCTTGCATGAAAATAAGTCCAATACCATGTGCTGTAAGAATAACATAATCTGAAAGAATCATATCAACATATCTCGCAAGGGTTTCCGGTATTACTACAAGGTGCTCTTCCAAACTTATTCCACCCCAGATCATTACCGAGCCATTTACAAATCTGGATACTTCTTATATACAGTGAGTGGTAGCAGAGTAACGTGCGCTAGGACGTCTGTACTCACGTACTCGACCGTCACAACGGATTAGACCGAATCTTGATTCGCCTGTGAAGAGCACGGGTTTCCAATGTCTAAGCTGCCATTGCAAATAATCACGAGCGAAGCTCAAACGAGAAGTTTTATGAGCTTGAGTTTTCGTACTGGTCATCTTAGGGCCATATTCATAGTCGTCCCTCGAGTAATACTTAAGGTTCCCTTACGTAGCACTCAAGGGGTACTTAAGGGTCTAGGGTATAGCGCGCGAAATTGAGAACCCAAGAAAAGACATATTCCCGTGTTAGCGAGGAGGCGTGGCCGCCTGTTCCCTTTCTCCAGTGTGTGCGTCTAAGATAAGGGGAAATAAGTTCAAAAATTCAAAGATAAGGTCAAAAGGTCCAAAGGTAAGGTCACTATAAAAATAAATTTCGTATTTCCAAGCTCCTGACGTTACGTTTAAACATGCAGTAATAATTCATAAAGCAAACTAAAGAAGAAAGCTTGCGCTTTATCACCTATTTGGTATTTTTTTGACATCTTGTTTGGTTGTTAAGTTACAGATATTTGAAGAATGTATGATTTTTGCATTGCGAGTTTTTTTGCACACTAAAAAACTTTTTTGAGAAAATCGCAAATAGTTATCATTCATTAAGGTCTTAACTATTACCTTCTGAAATACTGTGTATGTAGTTTGAAAAACAAGAGAGTTCTGTTGGAAATGGGAATCCGTGTTTTAACATGGCAAATACATATGTATGACTGTGTATACCCAGGCGCCTTAAGAGACCTTCAAGTGTGGCTTTCCGTATGTATCCGTTTCCTAGACAACATCTACGATACGGCAGGATTCATTTGGCGACGTTGTCATATTTCAAATATTTAATATACCTATGCCTACCCGTTTTGATATTTTATGTTGACTCCTTTTGTTTTGTACCAGTATTTTGTGTTTTGTGCCGGTCATTTTTCCGGATGTGATAGAAACTCACAACACCGGACTTCAAAATTAACCTACAAACTCGCCTTGACTGCAACGAAATGTCATGTTGGTATTTCGTTACTTGAGTATTACTCAAAGGTGCCTTACGTAAGGCACCCTCTAAAAGTAGCTGTCAAAACACAAGTCCTTACTTAAGAGACCCTCAGGTATTAAGGGACCCTTAAGTGTCGAGTAAGAGTACGACCTTTAGTCTCAAATCTCCCTCGCGCATATATGTTTCTGTCTTGGTCAGAAAGCATTACTTGTTGAGCCACCCTAAGAGCATTTTGGAGGCCTTTGGCTTTAGATGTTCGTTTACGTAAAGAAAAAACTATTAAATACGGCTAGTCTTTTGTATTCTTTAGTCACCGTATAGTTATAATACGCTTGATTACTGAAAGACTGCGATTGAAATTTCTTGTAACTTGTCAGATTTTAACACCATTTTCAATTGAAACTACACTATGAGCTACGTCTATCATTCATTCATTCATTCATGTTTATTATACCTTTTAGCTACAATAAGTAGATAGGTAACGTCACATAAAAATTAAAGATGTAAATACAGAAGTACATATATGCATATACAGACATACAAACATATATAATATATAACGCAGACACTAACTTGGTATAGACAAACTTGTGGTAAATTCCTCCAACGTGTATGGTGAGATATCGATAAGAAGGTTTTTGAGACCTAATTTAAATTTTGTTAGGCAGCTAGCCTTAAGAGTTGAAGGAAGAACGTTATACAATCTGCAGCCAGCATTTATAGGTGATTTCTTGTAAAATGCATGATTGTATTTTTGTAAGCAAATTTCATTACGGCCCCGAGTAAAATAATGGTGGTTAAAATTATTCTTTTCATACACACTTTTGGTTGAATGCACATAACATAAAAGCTTATACAAATAAATGGCAGAAAAGGTGAATAATCTATATTGTTCAAATGTAGATCGACAAGACTCTAGATAATTAAGATTAAATATCTTTCTGATAATCCTTTTCTGGTGAATGAAAACTCTCAACGCATCAGAGGACTGTCCCCACACGGCAATGTTATATGACATAGCTGAATAGGCATATGCATAGTACACAGTTACTAATGAATTTGTTGTTATATCGTTTTTTAGAGAACAGATCATATAATAGCATTTGTTCAATTTGGCCATTACAGTGTCGATATGAGTAGTCCAGGTAAGCCTATTATCAATAGTGATACCCAGGAATGACGTAGAGCAGTCTTCCTAGATCCTTACATCATTGAATGTGATATTCATAAAACTTCGGCAGCTAGATGGGATACTGAAATGCATGATTAGCGTTTTTTCAAAATTTATGATTAATCTGTTTTTCCAGCACCACATTCTTGTAGGACAATGAATCACTTCCGCGGGTGTAACAGGATGGAAAAAGAATGAATTGTCTGCTAAAGTAGGGCATGTACAGCTCATAGAAATATTATCTCCAAAAGTAGTTTTTAGTTTGTCTTTAACAACGCAAGTAAAGAAATCTGCAAATACATTAGCTTGCACTCTGCTATCACTAATCACTTTGCCATCATAAACAATAGTCATCATACGATCTTTATTTCCGGCTTTTCGGCCATTTAGCTCGTGAATTAAGTTCCATGCTGTTCGGATTTTATTTTTGGCAGAAAAAATCAGATCACTGTTTTGCTTAATCTTTTCGTGTTTTATTTTACGATCCAAATCTTGCTTACTCTTTTTGTACCTCTCGGTGAAAATTGGGTCGTCTAGCTGCTTGCGTAACCAATTAAGATTTTTTAAATCATCCAACTCTTGAAGTAGTTGTGGAGAAAACGTAGTCTTTAGTTTCTTAGGAATTGATTTTACAGTTACTTTTTTACATGCAACTCTGAAGCACCAAGTAAAATGATCTAAGAAATTGACAAATGCGGATGTGCGGATGTGTAAAACTCGGTGGAATACAATAGTTACTAAATAAATATCTGAATTCCTCTATAGCTGCGGGGCATAGTTTAATTATTTCTTTATATTCTACCTTATCTGGTAGCACTTTATTATTCACTTTTCGAATTTCAACTAGTTGGCAATAGTGATCTGATATGCCTGAATCGAAGTTCGAAATATTCTCTAAGTATGAATTATCTGATATAATAGGGAGCTGGAAGAATTTATGTTATTATTACGTACCACCCTGGTTGGGGTGTCAATCAAAGAACTAAGATTGAAAGATGTTAAGACATCATGCAACACTTTTGATTTAATAGACTTACTATCATTATAAATATTGAAATCACCACAGACTATGACAAATTTGTAATATTTGCATCCAACAGACAGTATCTCTGAAAATTGATTTATGAAAACTTCGAAATCACCACTGGGTGGCCTATAAATAATAAATAATACAGCTATCTTGGCCGTACGAGATAGCTGAGCATTCTAAATATTGTTCAACAGATAAATTGCTTACCCTTTCTTCCGACTTGCAGACTGCACAACTGTTTACCTTCATAAATATCGCAGGCCCCCATGCACGGAGTTGGATCGACAATAGCTACTTAACAACACATAGTTTTTCAGTTTAACAAATTGAAATTTTTGACTAGACAGCCAATGTTCGGTCGCACAAAAAATTGTCGGTGCATGCCTAGTTAAAAACGCGTCAAGAAGATTTACTTTATTTGAGATACACTGAAGATTTAAATGTAAAACACTTAACTGTAAAGAGCTATTGTTCACATCTTCGTAGGTTCCTGGACTGCATCTTGAAAATTTTCTTTTTTCGGAAATCTAAATCATCTCCCGCAGCTCCTTCTGGCCAGATTGCTGGTTTGTATACATCCTTAACTAGCTCTATGGGAAATGACACTTTATAAGGCGATGAAGTATCTGTTTTATTCCATTGTTGGCATTCAAAGTCAATATGAGGGGCTGTTATTTTCAGAAGTCGACTGAGTTCTTCTGTTGTCATATTTTTATTAAACCTATACAAATGCAAGTATCCACGTTTTTGAACTGTCAGTCTTGGTGCATCCTTGTTCGAACCAACGATAGGTTTATATCTGTTATTATTTTTGTTGTGGGAATTCCCATTCGTAGAATTTCTGACGATTTCTGGGTTTTTTGTACGCATTCTTTCGAAGGTCGTGGAACTGCTTGGATGAATACTAGTTTTTGCTGCTGTATCAGCTGTCGATGTAATTTTCGTACTTTTTGCTGTTACTGACGAGTAAGGTTCCTTCTGTTCTGTACCGTCTTTACAGCTATTTTCAGTAGATGCCTCTGGAGTGTCTGAATATGTAATATTATTTTGATTAACCTTTAATAACAAAATAAGGTCTTCTTGCTCCTGCGTCCGCTTTTCCAGGTGATTAGATAATTTTTTGAGTGCCTCCACTTTAGTTTGTAGTGCTTCATACCTCAGCCTGATTTCTTGACTATCGGAGGTTATGGATGGTGCCACCTGCTTAATGTCATTGTTCTGCAATTTCTTATGCAGGTTTTCAACAAAACTTACAACACATTCACTAGTAACACTTTTTGGAAGCCTTTGGTACACAATAATATCAATTAACGAGTCTTTTTTGAACTTGTTTAGCTCTTGAATTAACAGAGTTACACTTGCGTCGGACGCCATATTGTCAAATTCAATCAATCTCGCTAAGATCTCTCATTTTGACAAACGATGAATTCAGCAATATGTCATACCGTTGTCCAGTGGAGCTGTCAGAGCCTAATTCAATATAAAATCTAAATGTGGATATTATCTTGATCACTTGATATCTTGTACCGGGTTTGAGATCTTGAACGTATCTTAAATAACGAGCTCAAATATGTATTATTTCTGTGAAGTTGGTAGAATAGAATGTGTAAATATTATGAAAATATAATTTTCACCTCCAAAAAAAACACTAAGGCCCGATTTTATCGACACGCATATTTAACAAAGACTTTGACAAAGCTTTTCTATTAGATGTTATTTAGCAAAAGCTTTCTATTGGGTATTGAGGGCTATGTTAACAAGTTTCATCCAATAGTATTTTATCAATGTTGAAAACAAAACGTCAAAGCTGGATGACAGCAGGATATCAGGACAAAGCGATTAATTTGCAAATTAATGCCACATTTTTCATGTTTATATTATAATTATTCTATAATTACTAATTGCAAACTGCGATAATTCGTGACAAAATCATAAAAGTACCTAGTATCAATCACACCAACTACCTTATTTAATAATTACAAATCCCACCTCCGTTAGTCAGATGGATTATAGAAAAAAATATACATACTTTTATGAAGAATCAATCTTTCATTTACTGGATGCATGTTTGTTATAGACCATCTTATAGAAATAATCACAGAGGATCCGAAGATGCAGCATTTATAATATAAAATATAAGGTTATACGCAGCTAAATAATGAGCTTTGCCGTTTTGGATAGGCAACCAGTAATGCACATGTACGCTTGGAGAATAGCTTGCCTAACAGTTAAATCTTTTGTTGAATTTTTGAAATGTAACAAAGTGCTATGTTTACCCCTTTTTACTATAAAACAAAGATATATTGCATTTATTTATAATTATTATCGACAGTAAATTGTTTTATCCAAATAATGCAATGAGTGAATTTCTTGTCATCATATCATTAGATACAGCATGAAACCAGCGATCAAATGGAAATCGAATCTGGAATCTGATTGGTTGAGATTAGCAGTTGCTAAACTTTTGATGAAACAAGAAATTGCAGTTTTTCACCCATTTAGGGTGGAAAATCAGACTGGAAAAGATACTAGATGATTTACAATGGTCGATTGTAATAAAGTATGTCATTTTTGAGCTTTTTGAGGTCAACTTCAAGAGAAATCAATAATTTTCAGAGTAGCAAGTGACAGAAGGTTGTGCCTGTTGCTACAACATGCTACACATGTCTGGGTGACATGAAAGAATTGATGCTCTCTATTTCCGTCAATCGACCTATGGCGCACTGATGATCGCTAATAAGCGTGAAACAGCTGTCTGCGTACTGGTGGATTGACGGAGGTATAGAGCAACCCTCGAATTTTCAGAGTACTTTGACAGATGCATGTTCTTGAAAGGGCTGCTCCGATTGGTCAAAGTCTTTGTTAAATTGCGCATGTTAATAAAATCGGGCCTTAGTGAACATTTCACAAATATTTAGAAAAGAGTTTCAGTAATTTTTACTTTCCATACCGATAGGTGAGGGGATCGCAAAAATTTTCGATTTTGAGATAATAAGTTTTTTAGGCATTTTATGGTATATACATAACAAAATCCATGTCACGCTGTTTCCGTCCGTCTGTCTGTTGGAGTCCTTCTAGCCTCGTAATCTCAATAGCTGCTGATCGTGTCCTTTTGTCCAGTTGAAGCGTGCAGAATAAGGTTTAAGGCTGTGTCGTTCCAGTTCCTGTGGAAAGAGATGCAAGGAACTATTTACGAGAGTTTTGTGTTGGATGTTTCTTTTTGCGGGCGTTATGTATGGAAAGTACTGAGTCAATCAACTTGACAACACTTTCTCGAACAGTGTATTTAGTGGACACAAAATATGTTCTTTTAATGCATCATTCGGGATAGGTGTATAGAAGATGCTCAGTCAACTATTGCGGCTACATTTTTTACATCGAGTGCACTGGGCTTCTTTGAACAGATACCTGATACAAATCACAATAAATGGAAATGGAGAGCCACTCCAATATTCCACAGTTCCGCATTATTTTAGCAACCGTACTGGCATAATGTACCTCACAACAACGAAGAACTTCGATAGCTTTTCATAAAATAAACGAAACTAAAGGTATATATTCATTGGAGTAGTAAAAATTTATGATCGGCTCAGAGGCAGAAGCAGTGTGCGGAAGGAAATCAAATCAGGATATACGTACCTTTCGTGATTACACTGTATGTTATTTTATTCAAACCAGCATGAAATCGGACAGGATGAAATATTTTCTTTGATTTCGAACGGGAGCATTACGTTCGCTATTCTTTCTTGCAGCTCGCTCGTTCGTTCGGCAGCCATCACGGGATTTCTGTTTTTTTTTTTTATAAAATCCTTCCGAAGCGAAATGACTGCGTCGAAAGGAAAATAGCCAGGTGTATCCAGGATATACAGGTTGGTCCAATAGGCGCGCGGTGCTCCCTAACGGCCATACCGTTTATATTAGACGAAAATGTTTGGGATAAAAAACATTTATTTTCAAACGCTCTACATTCAGAAAACATTTTCAAAGATGGCGGACCTCCGGATATACCGAAAGTAGGCATCAACTTCCTTATTTTAAATGGAACACCCTGTCATTATTACGTTTTTGAATTCAGCATCGATTTTTAGGTCCAGTTTGTTAAGAATTATTTTTGTCTACGAAGCCTATTTTCGGAGTTAATCAGCTATTTTTACAAAATTTGACGTTTGTAGTACTTTACAAGAAACGTTAATATCTCGGAAACTAAATGCGACAGAAAGATGCGGTTTTCGGTTTTGAAACAAGCACGGAACTTATTTGTGTTCCAGGAAGATCGTTGAGATATTTACGGTTTTGTAATTATGGCGTAGGAATTGGAAAAATTATCAGGAAACCTTTCATCCAAAGTGTTTCGGTCTCTAATACTAAAATGTGCTTTCGCTCCATCTACCTGTTGTCAACAAACCTCTCAAAATTTGGACTTACGTCGGTATAAAAATGTAAATTATTCCAGTTTACATGGCCGTTAATGATAACGCTGCAGCTACATTTCATAAAAAAGAAAACGAAAGAATTTCATAAGAAATGTAGCTTCATTCGTAAACAACACACTGTTGAAAAGGAGTGCATCTTCTTGGACTCGAGCACGACTCTAGTTACAGAAATTCATTCACCTTTCAAAGTCTTGTCTTTCAATTGCTTGATTTAGCTGCACGTGATAAGGATGCTATATGTACTTCGTTAAGATCATGTTCACAGATGTTTGACCATTGCCCAAATAGCGACTAATTTCTGCTGTAGCACTGCTATGCGGATCTTCATCTACAATTGAGAGAATGTCAAACTCACCATCTTCATGCATTACTACTACATGTTTCCTCCTCTCATATTTTACGCCAACGTAAATCCAAATTTTGAGAGTTTGTTGACAACCAGCATGCAGTCTAAGCATTTGGGGTGGTATTGTTGGAAACCGCATAATAAACTAACGTTTTCCAACACTTTCTAAATGAAAATTTGGAAATCCTGTTGAAAAATTCGCCACTGGAGTTTTTGAGAATAATGTGGTTACAGTTATATGAAGCGAAAGCACATTTTAGTATTAGAGGCCGAAACACTTTGGATGAAAGGTTTTCTGCCAATTGATTCGTCTGCGAGCCACGCTACTCACGATTTTTCGAATTCCTACGCAATAATTACAAAACCGTAAATATCTGAACCATCAAAGATAGAACCACATGTGCCTAGATGAAAGTGAGAGAGAATTTAATTTCGCATCCACCGATGTGAAACTTATTATACCATCCCATCTGAAAAAAAGTGTTTAACGTTTTTAACTTTTCAAATTTGAAAATTGCTAGTCTATTGATTCAATGTTCTTTTGCAACAACGATCTTACCGAAACCGAAGTATGTTCCTTGCTTATTTCAAACCCGAAAACCGCATCTTTTTATCGCGTTTAGTTTCCGAGATATTAGTGTTTCTTGTAAAGTACTACAAACGTCAAATTTTGTAAAAATTGCTGAATAACTCCGAAAATAAGCTTCGTAGACATAAATGATGGTTAACAAACTAGACCTAGAAATCGATGCTGAATTCAATGACGTAATAATATACAGGGTGTTCAATTAAAAATAAGGAAGTTAATACCTACTTCCGGTACATCCAGAAGTCCGCCATCTTTGAAATAATTTTTTAAATATAGAGCAATTGAAAAGAAACGTTTTTTATTTAAAACATTTTCCTCTAATTTAAACGGCATCGCCGCTAGAGAGCATCGCGCGCTTATTGGACCACGCTGTACAATGTGTCCAGTCATCGGTGTCGGAGCCTTTAGGGGGATGAAGTACGTTAATTTTTATCGAAAAATCACCCCTCAAAAGTAGTTTTTCCCTTACCATAATAAAGTGGCAGCCATTTTGTTTTTTGTTTAGTTGAGCCCAGTGTTGTACTAATTCAGGAGCAGCTACCTCAGTAGAGGTTCTACAAAAACAAAATAAGTTTCATTCGATAGCGAAACATATAGACCATAAACCGATGGTAAACATTTTCCAAATTTCGTTCCATGTCAGGGCGGAAAAAATCGTTGAAGGAAGATGATTATGTAATTTTTTGCGTTTTTTTACAATTACAGTTTTTTCAACTAAGCTGTTATCCTACATTCTTTTCATTTCTAAGTCATAGTATATGGTGTTTCCTAAAAAATATAGCTTATACATCTCTTAGCCCTAAGTAAAGTAGCTTACACGCTATGCTATGATGGTTTGAATATGACCCTTTATTGTCTAATTCAGCAGTGGAGAAGGCAATTGAACAAAATACTTAGTGGTCACGACCAGTAGTGTGTCTTCGGGGGCCCCAGCAACTTTTTTCACAGGCCCCCCTTCTATATAGAAAAATAATATTTCAAATCGATTTATATTATATGGCCACTACGAAAGCAACAAAAATGTGTCAACTACTTGGTCTAAGTCTATGCCTCCTGCCCGTTAATTTTCTATAGAAATTGATGCCAAAGAAGGCGCGATTCACCCATTGTCAATCTTGCAAAAATTTTATTAGTTTTAGTTTTGAAAATGAGCTTGCTTGAGCCAATGTATCAGGCAGTCCTAGAGACAACTGAAATGCAGTTCAAAATCTCAGGTACCCCTGCTAATCAACAATTGATTTTTTTCGAAAATAAAATCAAAAAATTCCCTAATACTATTAAGATTTTTCTGGATTACATATAGAAAATTTTTGATTTGAATTTGTTCCGGCGCAAGATTTTGTGTGAGATCGTCTGGATATTACTTCCCACACCGATAGGTGAGGGGAGTATTGTGATCGCGAAAATTTCCGATTTTGAGATAATGCACTTTGTGGGCGTGTTATGATGTCTACATAACGGAAATCCACGTCACTCATTTCCGTCGGTCTGTCTGTCTGTCTGTCTGTCTGTCGGTCTGTCTGTCGGTCTGTCTGTTGGCGTTTTTCTAACGTCGTAATCTCAGTAACCGCTGCATGGATTGTGATGAAATTTAGGCAGCGATATGCTGTGGTGTCGTAGTAGGTAATGTTCTGATAACTTTGGAAATCGTTATACAGGGGGTGGAGTAATTAGCAAAAAACGAAAAATTTCAAATATTCTTCAAGCTTCATTTTTAGGCGTTTTCGGGGTTCCCGATCATTTTCTACTTTTTTTTGGGTGGGGGTGAATTTGGGGTGGTTGGAGGGTGGGGGGTTGTAAAACTGAAAAATTTATTGCATTCATAATGGGCTGTCCAATGGCCTGTGAATGAAAGACCTAGCGGTATAATACACTTTTTTAGGTCCATCCGAACATTGCTTTGCTTATAATAGGAACCAAGGGACTTAGAATTTGTGATGTATACATACGAGTATTGTTTTAGATCGTTCTATATTTTAATGAAATTTTGACACAGTATTACTATCGCAGCGAGGATGGAAAAAGTGTATGTTTTGGAAAAATAGTGTCAGTGGCGGCGCAGGAATAATAAAAAAACTAAAAATATAAAACTAGATCAAACTTCGTTTTTAAGCAATTTGGGAATTCCTGGTTGTTTCGTTTCAGCCAGTTGAAGCCGAATTGTGTCGTTTTAGTTCATACGGAGAGGTTTTTGTGTTGGATGTTTTTTGACGACAGGCGGGCGATGATTTGGTTGCAACTGTTATGTGTGGGAAGTACTGAGTCAATCAACTTGGCTCCATTTTTTTTAATAGTTCTTTTACTTTATCAATAATTTCCACTTCTTGCACTTCAATAAGTGTTTTCTGGTTTAAAATATCGAAGAGATTTGTGAATGCCTCACATCTATTTTTTAGTTGTACTAAAATTGTTCTAGGCGTGTGTTGACTACTAAAATTCTTAAACGATTTTTAGGGTCTTCAATTGGTTCATCAACCACCATTTCATCAAAAAACTTGTTAGCAGTACGAATTCTTTTTTCTGTAAATTGTGGCTCAATACCCCATTCTTTTGCTATTGTTACTGAAGTTACTCAAAGATACTTTCAAAATTATTTCTTAAATTCCCTAATTGATCTGAAACATATGCAATTAAATCTGTGACTTGTCCAACACCCATATCACTTTTTTGCAAACATTTTGAAAGTAAATTGACGTTTTCAAATATTTTCCTTGAAATATTAATAAAACTACAAATTCACAATTTTTCTATTTTATTTTGTAAGACCTTTGCTTCATCCCTATCAGATTTTTTCTTTGCGATTATAGCCAGATTCGACAAACATTTAACGACCACTAAATAGTTACTTTTTAATGAAATTATCGGTTCGACCCTGAATGACCATCTGGTGGGATATAGTTTTTTAAGGTGGATTCCACAGTTTTACTGTTTTTTATTCAGTATTTAAGGCTTGCCAACGAGGCAGACTTTCGCTAAAAAAACATAAAGTAACTTGTCAATGGGGGCTCCCCGGATGCCCAAGGCTCCCCCGCACCGCGGGCCCTGCGGGCCCTTTCGGCACGCCACTGGTCACGACATTTATTTTTGGAAAAAAGAGACAAATGTTACAACTTTGTCCGAAATGTCGTAATTGTACCCCGCAAACAAAAATCAAGTAAAGTCAAGTCCGGTAAACGCCATTTAAATGACCGATATTCGCTGTGGATTGGACGCGGCGGAACAATCGCTTGGCCACCGCGTTTACCGGACTTGACCCTACTTGATTTTTTCTTGATGAGCCAAATAAACGCGAGGAGCTTATTAGCAAAACTATTGGGGTGGGAAATGAATTACGGAATGACAAAGGGATGATCAGTCGTTCTACGCAACATATGTCAGTACAACAGCATGTCTGCAACACCAAGGACGACATTTCGGACAATGGTTGTAACATTTGTCTCTTTTTTCCCAAAACAAATTTCGCGACCACTAAGTATTTTGTTTAATTGCCTTCTCAACTGCCGGATTAGACAATAAAGGGTCATATTCAAACCATCATAGCTTCTAAACTACTTTACTTGGGGGTAAGATATACATCTATTTTTTTAGGAAACACCATGTACTATTGCTTAGAAATGAAAAAGAATGTGGGTTAAAAACTTAGATTTTTTGGAAAAACTAAAAATGTGAAAAAAACGCAAAAAATTACATCTTAATTTTTGTGACAATTGTTTATGGTCCACATGTTTCGCTATCGAATGAGACTTATTTTGTGTTTGTAGAACCTCTACATAGGTAGCTATGGCTAAACTAGTACTACACTCGTGCATCAATTAAACAAAAAGCAAAATGACTGCCATTTCAGAAAATTCTGGAAAAAGAATCGACTGACAGCGGCTTCTGTACATGCGACCTCTGGAATTCTAGTCCGACGCTCTGCCAGCTGAGCCACGGTGGTTTTATAGAAATCCTTCCGAAGCGAAATAACTGTGTCGAAAGGAAAATAGCAAGGTGTATCCAAGATATACAGGATATCCCGGCATCAAATTCGCAAACAAAGCTGGGTGAAATTAGGCCACAAAAAATGTATCAAGTCATCAAGGCAAGCGTAGGAATGTAGCGACACCATTGCCCAGAGATGATGGTGCAGCTTGCGCCGTCGGGCTAGCCCAGGGACGACGGTGCATCGTCATTGGGGAAACAAGTCGTATGTATGCATCAGAAAAATTTAATGTCGGCTACACACGATCCGGCAGGACTGTCAGTTCGAACTGAACAGTCCACCTGAAAACCGGTCGCCTGATGAACTGATGGCCCTCCACACATTCAGGCGAATCTGGAATATAATATCAGTCTCAATCATCATGACATCCACTGTCGACGGCGCGTTAGCACTTCTCGGTTTAGTAGTTAGTCTTTCAATTTTACTTGACATAGACACGGCTCATTGCGATAAATCGCGATAAATTGTTCTAATCACGTATTTTCTCTTTCGCACGACATGGTAACGACTTTTGTACTGAACTGAACAGGGCGGACGGATGGACATATTTTTTATTCTTCTTCGGCCGCCTGAACAGTCTTAACTGACAAGTGAACCGGAATATATACCCACCCAGGCGATCGGACTCCAGGCGTACTGTTCAGTTCGAACTGACAGGCCTGCCGGATCGTGTGTAGCCGGCATAAGTTTCTTGCTTTCTATAATAGGCAAGACAATGTTCGGATGGACCTAGAAAAAGGCTAGTATGCCGCTCTGTCCTTCACAGGTCAATAGACGGCCTATTATGAATACAACATATTTTTGAGTTTTACAACCTCCCACCACCAATCGCCCCATTTTCACCCCCACTTAAAAAAGTAGAAAATGACCAGGAATCTTTAAAGGCCTAAAAACGAAGTTTGAGGTATTTTTTTTTGTTTTTTGCAAATTACTCCGCCACCCCTACATTAATTTTCAAAGTTATAGCAGCATTACCTACTAAGACCCCGCAGCATATCGGTACCCAAATTTCGTTACAATCCATGCATCGGTTACGGACATTATGAGGGTAGAAGGACGCGAACAGACAGACAGATGAATGTAAGACGTCCCAGTGTACGTTTTGTAAACTCATACATAAACGTCTCTGGTGCCTATCGGCAGGCTCTACGAGTGTCGGGTATATTCCTCATCTTCTGGTGCAATCCCCTAGCGGAGGTTGGCGACCACTTCTCTGAATGCATCTTTGTCTTTTGCAATGTGGAACAGTTCTCCTACACCCATATCAGTCCATTCTCTAATGTTTCTCGGCCAGGATTTCTTTTTTCTTCCTATGCCCTTTTTTCCATCTACTCATCCTTGCATGATGGTCTGCAGTAGTTCGTATTTGTTATTTTTTAGAATATGGCCGAGGTATGTTGTTTTTCTTCGTTTGATTGTTATTATCAGTTTCCTTTCTTGTTCTATTTGTCTCAAGACCTTCAAGACCTCCCGGGTACATCTGCACCCATAACTCTACTAAGGTATGCCAAGGTGTTAAGGACGCCGTCTTTACAAGCCCTTACAATAATAATTATTATTATGACAATGTAGCTTTATCGGTGGGTCAATAACACGCCATAGATTATAGAAACAACCACTGCATAGTTTTATAAATTACATATGATTATTTCATTAGTATAACAACAACCGATGCGAGCCTTCTGATTTTTCTATTGCGTCCCTTAGGATAGATGTTTTATGTGGAAGGTGAGTTAGTTACGAAGGACTCCTACATGGCTCCATTTTTGAGACAATTATAATGTAGCAACGTGAAAACGGTACCGTGATATGCTGTGCAAATGGGGAATGTTTGGGAAGTACGGATTCAACGAAATTTATGTCTCACTGCCTACACCATAATCATAATTGTCTAACTGCAACTAGCTTCAAAATTCTAGCTGGTTTGACGACCTAGGGCAGAAATGGGTACAGTCTGATCTTGTACCGCTAAAATTTATATAACTTAAGATTGTCTTTGGATACTTTCACCACCTATTTCTGAGTATATCCTAGACTATTCCACGCCACCTATTTCTGTCTGCCGCCTTCTCTTTTCATTGTTTAATATTACATTTCTTTAAATCACCTTCTGCCTTCTTCAGCCATCTCTTCCTTGGTCTACCCTTCCTTTTTTTCCTATTGGTCTCCGGTTGAGGACTAGTTTTGCCATTCTCACCCTATTCAGCCTCTCCACATGTCCTAGCCACCTTATTCTCTGCGCTTTGATGACTGCTAAAATATTGAGGTTTTTATACATGTCTTCTAGTTCCTGGTTTGTTCTTCTCCTCTATCTCTCGTTTGTCCTTACGCCTCCATAAATAGCTTTCAACCTTTTTCTTTCCCATCTTATAATTTTTTCTTCCTCCTCTTTGTTCATAGTCCACGTCTCACAAGCATATGTCGCTATTGGTCTGATAAAAGTTGTGCAAATCCTTTCTTTGGTCTTTCCGGATACATATTTGGATTTCATAAGAGTTTTCAGTGCTCCATACTTCTGATTTCCTTTGATCATCCTCGCCTATATTTCTTGTTTCTCCTGTCCCTTTTGCTCCATGATTACCCCTAGGTACATACATTCCCTAGTCCTTTCAAAAGCATATTTCATGTTGTTGACCGTAAAAGTTAGGTTCGGATGATCATAGGAAGTTTTTCCCATTTGCCCCACGATCATATATTTTGTCTTACTTTGATTTATCTCCATCCCAAGTCTCCTTGCTTCCGCAGCTCTCTAGATTTTTCTTTGTTTTTGCTACTAGTGTTAAGTCATCTGCATATGCTATACATTGCTGTTCATTATTAAATATGATTCCATTTGTCTTGATTTTGCTTTTTCTAATTATTGCTTCAAGCGTCAGATTAAAAAGTACGATTGATAGGGAGTCGCCTTGCCCGAATCCTTTCCTCACTTCGAATTCCCGTGACTCACAAGTGAGCTGGTTTTTAGTTATTATAAATTGAATTCTAAGGAGCAACAAACATCCAAACATACTAAATACAGTTTATTTCGCACAGGTCATAACAAAAACACGATGAATATAAAATTATTTTCCATTGCACAAGTCTTCCTTACAAATGTTGCAGTCGGTGACGTTTACGTGTAGTAAGCCAAGGGTCTTCTTAACTTTCTCACATGTAGTTTTTGTCTCGATACAAGCTCTGGCAGTTCCTTCTGTACCATCTGAAGATAATATTGGATTACAATTATATATGAGTCATTTACATAGTAATTTATTGCATTATTTGCACAACACCAGTACATATTTACTTAATTCTGATTTGTTTGCTCTTGCTATTGTTAGTTATTGTTTTATTTTCTCTCTTTGCGCATGTGCCCTCCGATGGTTAAGTAGAGCAGCTATCAGCTAGACTCTGCCATCGGTTTACTAGATTGTACATGATTATAATGTATTATTAACAGAATAAAAAATGGAGTCAAGTCAATTGACTCAGTACTTCCCACACATAACGATGATACCATTTTACTATTTCCCTACTAAATCATCGCCCACCCGCCCGCAAAACAGACATCCAACACAACAACCCTCGTAAATAGTTTCTTGCGTCTCCCTCTTCAGGAAATATGCATTAAAAATCAATTGAAGAATTTTCACGTTACGCAATCTAGAACGATCTAAAACAATACTTGTATGTATACATCACAAATTCTAAGTCCCGTGGGTTCTATAATAAGCATGCAACGTTCGGATGGACCTAAAAAGTGTATCATGCCGCTAGGTTCTTCATTCACATATCAATGGACAGCCCATTACGAATACAACAAATTTTCCAGTTTTACAACCCCCCAAAAAAGTATAAAATGATCAGGAACCCCTAAAACGTCTAATAAACGAAGTTTGAGCTGTTTTCATATTTTTAGTTTTTTTAATTTTGCTGCGCCGCCACTGAGACGATTTCTAAAAATCATACGCGTTTTCCATCCTTGCCAAAGTAGTAATACTGTGCCGAAATTTCATTAACACCAATTTAGTAGTTTCCACATTATAAAATACAGAACGATCTAAAGCAATACTCGTGTGTCATACAAATTCTAAGTTCTTTGTTTTCTGTAATATGCATAAGGCAATGTTCAGATAGACCTAAAAAAGTGATTTATGTCGCTAGGTCTTCCTTTACAGGTCAGTGGGCAATCTATTACGAATACAACAAATTTTTCAATTTTACAACTCGCCAACCCCCAACCACCCCAATTTTCACCCCCACACAAAAAAAGTAGAAAATGATCAGGAACACCTAAAACGCCTAAAAGCGAAGTTTGGGGAATATTTGAAATTTTTTGTTTTTTGCTAATTGCTCCGCCGCCAATGCACCAATCTTCAAAATTGTAGCAGCATTACCTACTACGACCTCACAGCATATTGCTGCCCAAATTTCTTCAAAATCCATGCAGCGGTTACTGAGATTACGAGGCTAGAAAACGCGCACAGACAGACAGACAGACAGACCGACAGACCGACAGACAGACAGACAGACAGACAGACAGACAGACAGACAGACAGACAGACAGACAGACAGACAGACAGACGGACGGAAATGAGTGACGTGGATTTTCGTTATGTAGACATCACAAAACGCCGAAAAAGCATATCTCAAAATCGAAAATTTTCGCGATTACAATACTCCCCTCACCTATTGGTATGGGAAGCAAAAACGTTTTATTATCATTATCATTATTAAATTATTCGAATCGACGGAATATATACAGCGGTTTTTTTCAATGCCCCCCCTCTTTTTTTGACCAGGTTAACTTAAAATCTGAAACTAGGAATGACGAAATTGATGTATGAATACTGTATTCCAAAGTAAAATTGACAGATAAAACTTTCAGGTTGGCAAATGGCCGCCATCTAAAAAAAAACAAGTTAAGGGCGGTCTTGTGACATATCTATTTGAAGCTTCTGGCGAATACTTCGCAACTCTAAAATATGAAGTCAATATGAGTATTGCATTCCAAGAAGGTGGAGCACCACCACGTTACTCTATACAAATAAGAAGACAGCTTTAGACTTTTCTTTATGGGGCTATTTGAAACGAAAGGTATACGAAAACTAACCTACTTCAATAGAGACAACCAGTCTCGTAATAGGTTTTGTGCTGTTATGTATTGTGAAAACCAAAACGATATGCTAGAGTGAAGAAGAAATAATTGTAAGTCTAATGTTGGTAGCAGAAGAAGAAGAAGAATAAAAAAGGTCAAGAACTCGAGGAAAACCCAGATTTTGGATTCATAGAATAAATCGGAAGAGACTAGAGCTTTGAGAGTTTCATACGCTTATCCCTGACTTTGTTGAAGATGTAGTAGTTTTCCACCACCGTACTTAATTTGGGAACATTCATGGACGCTTTGCAACCAGTATTGGAAGGTGTGGATGGTCCTGTTCCGACAGTGACGACCCAGTGCGCGCACCCATAGGCAAATCAATGCTAAACGTTTTTGAAAAATCCCGTGCGTACCGTTCGTACCGTACCGTCCGACCCAGTGCGTTCAAGGCTGTATTGTATGATACTTATCTGAATGCGTTATATCAAAATACATATAAATTCTGGAAGAAACATTGTACAGAGAGAAGATTCGTAGATTCACGTTGTCGGAAATTACTAGGCTATACCGAATGACCCAATTGGTATACAGTTTACACAAATTTTGAATGTGACTATTTTGCATGTACTGAAGCCAGAACGTCAAAAAATATTGATATGGAGAATTGATGTACCAATTTTGAACCACGATTCGGATTCTGTATATAAATAAACCTACTTCGGAAACTACACTCAATTGGCTCGATTACCCATCAGATACAAAACATTGGTAAACAGCGAAGTATCGCTCCCGATTTTCAGATGAAACATCAATTAATTACTGTATGGCCATCGTGAATTGACCAACGAAAAGAATTCGGTGAAAGAAGTTGATGCCATAATTCTTAGTTCATTTTAGATATCGTAAACTAAAAATTATGAGCTGTCTGGAATTAAAACGCTACAATGATATACATATAGTACCCAGTTTTACTACTAATTAAACATATTTCCTTTTTCTAACGAACGGCAAATAATTTATATCACCTACTATCTTATTTATCTAGTCCATAAAACTTATAGCTATAACCTCGTTTTGCTTATTCTCTCTATCCCATTTTAGACTCAACATGACACTGACGATCGCTATCTGAGAAAACCCCCGTCTCCCCTTACATCATGCCCCGTTGGTCAATCTAATGGCCATACAGTATTAGAATTACTGACTTCAAAACATTAAATATTACTAGTTCTTAAAATATAAGTACTTACCACGAACAAAGTTGATTTTTACGCATGCATTATCAGCCATGACTTCACTGCAATTGAATTTGAGCGAGTCGTGAGTCTGGGGTTTGTCGCATCCCTTACCGCCAATGGCCGAATTGCAGACGTAGCACTGTGTGCAACTTACTGACGCAATAGCTGGAAACCAAAATTCATGTTAAACTCAAAGAATTGTACAGGGTGGCCTAATAAGACTGGACGCCGGCAATATCTCGCCAACCGTTAATCATATAACTTCGAGCAAAAAATATTGTAGGTAAATCGGCTAAGAGAAATCGCTGGAAATTATTTTCAAGTTCTGAAAGTAGCCGCTAGGGGGCGTAATTGTTACGGTCAATCCGAAAAACGGCCTTTTCTCAAAAAATGTGCAAATAAAGGTATATAATAAATGCTACCGTTATGTATACTGAACAATTCTCGATTTTTTTTGTTAATCGTTTTTTGCTCTTGTAAGATGTAGTGGTGGGGGAATATAATAAAGCTTTTTATCTAAATGGCCGTAAGTTTGGCATAAGTTAACGGAATTAAACAAGCTAGGTCTCGTTTGAAAGAGCTGTTCTTACCTAATAATCTGTTGTATAAAAATTGTCCAAGTTTATCTTGACTTAGTAGCTACAGGGCGATATAAGTTTCTGCCGCGCCACGCTATGAATGACTCTAACTGGCATCGGTTTCAGTCGTCCTAGAGCTCTTTCAGAGTACGTTTCGTTGGTGGCAAAGTTTCTTTTAAATTTTTTTTTGGCATCCTTCAATATGGAGAGCCAAAAGAAGCATTTGCGGCATGTTATGCTTTATTGTTTTGGAAAAGTCAATAGTACAAAAGACACTACAGACGAGATTTGCACCATTTACGGGAGTGGTGCTACGTAGTCGTATGCCTAATAGTTCTTAATAGTTCCGATACAGTATGCGTGAGATGGCGGATGCCACTAACATCCCCAAAACAACGGTACATAAGCATTTAATGAAGATGGGATATGCGAATCGATATGAAGTTTGGGTTCCACACCATTTGACGGAGACCGGCCTTATGAACCGCATCTTTGCATGATATTTGCTTCTTCAGCGACACAAAAGAAATCCCTTCTTGAGGAGTCTTATCCCTGGAGACGAGACCTGGATTTTGTATCAAAATGTGCATCGAAAACGCATTTGGTCTAAAGAAAGTAGACCTTTAACTGTTGCGAAGCCTAGGCTTCAGCCGAAGCATTTGGTGGGATTGGAAGGGTGAACTGTACTACGAGCTCCATCCTCCAGGTGGCCTGATCAACACTGACAAATACTGCAATCAACTGGATCAACCAAAAGCCGCTATAGGAGAAAAACGGCCTGAATTGGTGAACCGACGCGACGAGCTGAAGCGTTCCATCACGTCCGACGCAAGACCGCACGTTGCATTGACCTTAAGGCAAATGTTATTACAGTTTGATTGAGACGTTCTACCTCACCCTCCATAGTCCCCATACCTTGCTCCATCCGATAATTATATGTTTCTCTCCCTAAAAAACTCCCTCCGTGGTAAATCTTTCAAATCCATAACCGAAATAAGAACGCACATAAATTAATATTTTGAGGGTAAGCCTCAACTATTTTGAATAGAGGGCATAAGAGGCTTTCTGAGAAATAGAAGAAGGCTATAGAACAGACTGATTCATATATAACATAATAAATTAACCTTAAACAACAAGTATCGTGCATTCATTTCGCATAGAAAAAGGGTAGAGACTTATGGGACACCCTAATATAATAATTGTACGTGGTTATATTGCAGACCGCTCCCTGTCCAGGGTAGTGAAACTCTTAAGTGAGATTATCATTTACATACTATGTCGAATTATCTAAATTTTTACGAGTTTACTTGTACTGGTTTCGGATTGTACGAAATGTCATTTTCTTGAAACAGTGGACTGACTACCTTAACTTCGATTCAGATAGAAAATTATCATGGTTAATCCGGAAACGTGCTCCTGTAATCGGTGCTTTATGATTCAGAAAGTTTATGTATCTTTTTGTTAGTTACATTTCTTCCACAAGACTTCATGAACCTGAGGACGATCAACAGCAGCGAAATACTGGGTGTGAACTTTTAAGACCAGCCACACTTTGAACGCGTTTACACATAGAAAAATCTGTCGTTTTGTCAAAGACTTATGCTTGAATTCAATGGGACGTTACACTCAGCATTCCTCAAATACAGCGACGTTTTATCCAATGGGAAGTGTGTAGTTGGTAACGAATTATATCGGATTGTCGAGTCAACTACAAGATGGCATTCGATTCCGATGAATGATTCAATGGCAGCCTGTTTTTGAATCGAATCTGTGTTTGGTAATTGATTCCTTGGGCCAACAGATTTTATTGCGAGGACAGCTGATCGATTCGTTTGGATGTTTAATGGTGTGATTTTGTATGAAGTTATAAGGAGCATGATATAAGAATTAGACATAAGCCTGCACCAGTTGTTGCATTTTTACCTGAAATATAACTATCTGGCTAATCCAAATACCTACATTCAAATGTGGGTGTTAGCTCTTCTAAGCCCCAATTTCTCAGTAGGTCCTCTATTTAATATATAACTGGACACATTTAAATCACACAATTGCTGCTGCAATACGCGAAACCACGAGATGACACTATACGGCAAACAACACAACGAAACAACCCGTTACCGAACAACCCCGCCCATGTTGGCGCAGATAACACTGAGAACTGAGATGATCCTCCTCTTCTTTCTCTTTACGTTTATTGAATCGGGACATCAGTCCCGCCGAATACTGATTATAGTTCAGCGAACAACAAGGGCTATTGAATTCGATATATAATGTTGTTACGAATACTACTTGCCAATTTCTTTTACAGCATAGACAATGTTTTGAAAGCATGGGTTAATGTTCGCGTAACAGTTGCGTTTTGAAACAAAATTAATTTTTATCAGATGAATTATCACGAACTGCTGTTGCAGTAGTGATTTTTGTACATCAAATAGATTGTATGCTTTGCTTAAATGAAACATAGGGTAAATTTCGAAAACAATAGGATGTTTTAATTGCATTATAGGTCAATACTGATATTAGAAGGGTTATACGTATCATTAGAATGAATACAAAATTATTTTGAATTTTTTAGCGTACCTGTGATTACTTGGAATATATGAATTGAAATTCTTCCAATGACATGGATTTGAAATAACTGTAAATATATTTAAAGCGACAGATAAACGTCCAAATACTAACAATTAATTGGAAACGCAACAGTATTTTTTCTGTGTACGTACTAATTTCAACCGTACGAACACGCACGAACGATCCCAAAGTTCCCACTACAATGGGAGCGCGATTACTGGATGCAAATTGATCGTAGGTAAACGCACGTGTAGTTCCGACGTCCGAAAACAATCCGAGCTTGTTGCGATTTTTAAGCGTTTTCGTGCCTTGAATCGTTAAAAAAGTGTGCAGAAATACTAATTACCTTGGTTTAAGAAACCAGATCCTTGTGAGATCAGAATGATTCAAGTTATTATTGACGATCTGCATAATATGATAAATTCTCCGAATTAATTTCTTGATAGGTATATTTAACGAATCCATACCCTTCTATGATAGCGGTGACGTCGCCGCAATCTCCACAGAAGAGAATTATCTTGAAGATACAGGTACCCTGCGTTCTAAAGAGGTCTTCACGAGTGCTACATTAATCACCATTATCACCGAAATACCGTCGTTTGACGGAGGAAATGGTTTTCAGTGTGCGTACTCAATTCGTACGATCGCCATTGATACGATTCAAATTCGCATCCAAAGTGCGGCTGGCCTTAGTCCGTTTGAATTAATATGGAGTGACTCAAAAAGAAATATCGGAAAGTACAAAAATCACCCCGAAAGCCCATTAGCATTATTAGCGTTAGCTCATTACTTACCAACCTTATTAGAGATCAGCTACATTTAATAACTCCACAAAAATGGCTAACCTGCATTAAACGTGTAATGAAAGTGCAGTGGTAGTTTCTAAATACACGATTGAATGAAATAATTATCAATCTGAATGATAGCGCCTCATATAACGTACGTTGCAAAAGTTTTGAAAATTTCTTTCAAAACTCGGGAGGTAGTTTCACCGTTGGAAACAATTCAGAAATCGTTACCATGGTAACCAGTCAACATCTAAACGTAACAACAAAACCATTTTTGTTATGATATAAATTGTCAAAATGTCGTACATATTAGATATTCGGAAGAGTATTTACAATCTAGGTGGACGACTTGAAAAAAAAGAAATAGTTCGCCTATATCAAGTCAAGATCAAAATGTTTCTGTTGCCACAATTTATCGAGCGATTCATGAATGCGAAGAAGGTATTCCTTGTATAAATTTAACAAAGAGTGGACGTCCAAGAGCGTTGAATGCTGCTACAGTTCAAAGAATGGTCAACAGAAGTGAATATCGAGTTGGAACTTCAACACGAAAACCTAGACGCATTTTTCACGTCATGCTAGCACAATCTGTAGAGAAATGAAGAGAAATAACTTGTAATTTCGAAAAAGATGAAAATGTAAAAGTATTCCCCAAATCAGTTAGAAAGAATTCCTCAATGCTGTCGCAATTTACGTCGTACTCATTTTGCTGGCAACATAAAAATTATTCTTGACGATGAAAAGCACATGCACATTTTCGAGCTCAGAAATCAAAGGTAATGATGGTTTTTATACAAGAGACTTTGAAGCCTGTCAAGACAATGTAAAATTTAAACGAAAAGCAGAGTTTGAAAATAAAGTGTAGCGTGGTGCGCTATATCGGACAACGGTATTTCACAGCCGTACCTTGGACGAGTTAGAGGCGAAGCGGTTACCCCAGAAGTCTATACTCAAAGATGTTTGCTTAAACTACTCAATTTTATTAATACCCACCATGCTAATGACAATATAATGTTTTGGCCAGATCTGGCTTCAAGTCGTTATGCTTTGCGTACCAGAAACTGACTAAAACAACACGGAATACATTTTGAACCACGAAACGACAACCCTCCCAATCTTCCTCAAGCAAGACTTATCGAAACTTTTTGGGCTCAACTGAGTGCCAAAGTTTATAACAAAGGCTGGGAAGATCACAACGAATAACAGTTAAGAAGAAAAATGATGCTAAAGATCAGAGAAATTGATTTAGAATCTGTCCAAAACCTAATGAGGAACATTAAGAGAAAATTGTGAGCCGTGGAAGATTATGGCCCATTAGCACTACTTTAATATCATTTGTTATATTGTTATTTTTTGCAGTTCTTGTTACAGTACAAATATGTTATTATTATGAGCTATTTTTTTAACTTTTTGAAAAACTTCTCAAAACCTTTGCAACTTACGTTAAATATGATGAATCTGATTTTGACTTGTGCAAATTTTTTTTCATTTCCCCATTTTCATCTGTATCCTTGAATAATATTGTTGGAATGTAAGTTTGAGTGGTATTCGTTGCAGTTACATTTTGTAACATTAATATCTATTAAAAATTGAATAAACGTTTGGTTTTCTTTTTTAGTGTTAGTGCGGCCTTAGATGGTTCTGTCAACATCCGGCTCTCGACGCCGTGCCTTGTATAATAAATGTTTCCACCACTAAAGGAGATTCACTGTTTGAGGAATTAAGGCTATCAAATTACTGCCGGGTATGACTCGAACGTTTTTGCTATAATACAAGTCATGTTTTGAGAATGTATTTTTTAAGTATACACTGAATCATCGTGCTTTACTAGACTATGAAGGAAACCAGTGTTTCATAGTTTTTTTTTGACTACCATAGAAGTTCGTTCAAACTACGAAGGTGTCCAGAACATTAAGTTAACAATTCTTTGTGCGAAGGAATCTGATACATTTAGTCGGAACTTCATGATAAAATGGAAACACTTGAATTTCTGTATCAAAAAAAAATGCACATAAATGTGTATCCAACAGAGCTCAGTTCTATAAGGAATCACAAAAGTTAAATATTGCCTTTCTCAATTACCTCAGAACTAAACTTAAAGGAGATAATACGTTACCTCAGAAGTGTTATCTTGTAAATGAATATTATTCGTAGTGTTTGAAGAATCAAAGTATAACACACAACAACAGTAATTAATAGTACAGTTTTGCACACTCACCTACAAAAGCCAAAGCCAGGAACAAAGCTATTTTGCAGGAAGCCATGATTATCAAGAACAGTTTCTCTGAACTACACCTACAGTTTTTTTATTCGCCTTTATATTGGACAAACAGGTCTTTATCTTAGTTTAGAGAGGTACTTGACAGAACATTTTATCAGGACATCACGAGCTTATCTACCTGCATCCGATTTCAAGGAGAAGGCAAGACATGTTTTTTGTGTTGTTTTGTTGACAGATGACTATCTTTCATTACCGAGCTTCAATAAGTGGTACTTAATGAAAGAGTTTAGTGATATCATCGGAATATCCACTGCGGAGAGTAATAATTTTGAGTTGAAGCGATTTGAAGCCCACAGAGTGGGCCAACAGAGCGAGGTTGGAAGTTATTAGCAAGAAGTCTTGAATGCTATAACGTTACAATTTATGTTCATTTGCATTTTTAAGTTTATACAAAGTGACTGATATTAAAGTTACATTTACTTCCCACAGCGATAGGTAAGGGGATTATTATGATCGCAAAGATTCTCGATTTTGAGATAATACACCTTCTTGGCGCTTTATGATGTCTACATAACGAAAATCCACGTCACTCATTTCCGTCGGTCTGTCTGTCGGTCTGTTGGCAGTCTTCTTTCCTTGTAATCTCGATCACCGCTCCATGGCTTGTGATGAAATTTGGGTAGAGATACCATCGCTTACAACCATGGGGTAAACCAAATGAATTACTGGCTAAGTGTCTTTTTGGTAGTAGAAAATGTCAGGTTAATTTGATATTGTAACTTTTTTGGTGTGTGTGAATAAAATTGTTAAACAAATTTTATGTACCCCATTTAAGGGGCTGTATCTTAACAAGGATGCTCCAATGAAGTTTCTTTATATGAAAGATCCTATCTTTTACTTCCCACACCGATAGATGAGGGGAGTATTGTGATTGCGAAAATTTTCGATTTTGAGATAATACACTTTTTGGGCGTGTTATGATGTCTACATAACGAAAATCAACGTCACTCATTTCCGTCGGTTTGTCTGTCGATCTGCCTGTCTGTCTATCTGTCTGTCGGTCTGTCTGTACGCGTTTTTCTGTCCTTGTAATCTCAGTAACCGCTGCATGGATTGTGATGAAATTGGGGCAGCGATATGATGTGGGGTCGTAGTCGGAAATGTTCCTATAATTTTGGAAATCGTTATACGGGGGGCGGAGTAATTAGCAAAAAACAAAAAATTTCAAATATTCCTCAAACTTCATTTTTAGGTGTATTAGGGGTTCCTGATCATTTTATACTTTTTTTTGGGTGGGGGTGAAACTGGGGTGGTTGTAAATCTCAAAAATGTCTTTTGCTCATAATAGGCTATTCATTGACCTGTAATAATACCCTTTTTAGGCCCATCCGAACATTGCCTTGCCTATTCCTGAAATCAAGGGACTTTCGGTTTTGTGATGTATAAATATACGAGTATTGCTTAATTTCGTTCTATGTATATTGCGTAAAGCAAAAATTATTAAATTGGTTTTAATGAAATTTTGACAAAGAATTGACTATCGCGGCGAGAGAAGAAACCGCGCCAGTGTCTGAAAAATCGTGTCGGTGGCGGCGCAATAATAATTAAAAAACTAAAAATCTGAAAACACCTCATACTTCGCTTTTAGACGGTTTAGAGGCTCCTGATCGTTTTGCATCGTTCAGTTGAAGCATGCAGAATGAAAACTGTGGCGCCCTACTTTCTAAGGAGGGAGACGCAAGAAATTATTTAAGAAAGTTTTGTGTTGTACAATACGTTTTTTTGCGGGAAGGTGGGCGATGATTTGGTTGTAAGGGGATTTCAGACTATAGCTTCATGTAATGGGAAAACAATAGAATGAAATCATTATGTGTGGGAAGTACTGAGTCAATCAACTTGACTCCATTTTATTTTCGATGAGGAATCACCCCCTTAAATGTTTTACACTTATCTAGTTACACCCTGTATAACATCAAATATATGCATCTATCCTTATACTAGCGGCACTAAGTGCAGCTATTCCACAGATGTCGCTTCACAATGAGAGCGGTATGCAGCCCCATCGATTTAGCGGATAGCGGTGATAATTATATGTGCATATATCGGCTGGCTCTAGCCGGTATTTCGATGTGAAATTCCCGGAAGGCAATAGTTCTTTTTTACGGCAGCCGTGCTCAATAAAAAACTACATAATTCGAAAAATGCGCGGTCCGAAAAGCGCCAAGCGGTAACCGCGGGCCGGCCTGTCGGTCGACTGACTGTAGTAAATTAGAAAGCCCATTAGGGGAAAAGTGAGGGAAAACCCCGCGAACTCCAGCAGCCATCTTCCGTTGAGCAGTGACGCACTTTTGGGAGTTGCGGAGGCGCTGCACTCTGCAGGGTGTATACCGTATACATAACAGCAGACTTAGGAAGGTGAGAATAACGTATGTTGCAAACGTTTTGAGAAGTATTTTAAAAAACTAAAAAAATATCTCACAATAGTATATTTGAACTGTAACAGGAACTACAAAAAAACAATATTTCTTAATATAAAAGTGATATTAAAGTACTGCTGATGGACCATGATCTTCCACGGCTCGCAATTTCCTCTTAATGTTCCTCATTAGGCTTTGGACAGATTCTAAATCAATTTCTCTGATCTTTTAGCATTATTCTTCTTCTTAACTGCTGTTCGTTTTGTGCTTCTCAGCCATTGTTATAAACTTTGGCACTCAGTTGAGCCTAAAAAGTTTTGATAGGTCTTGCTTGAGGAAGATTAGGAGGGTTGTCGTTTCGTGGTACAAAAGGTATTCCGTGCTGTTCTCGCCAGTTGCTCGTACGCAAAGCATAACGACTTGAAGCCAGATCTGGCCAAAATATTATATTGTCATTAGCATGGTGGGTATTAATAACATTGAGTAGTTTAGGCAAACATCTTTGAGTATAGACTTCTGCGGTAACCGGTTCGGCCCTAACCCGTCCAACGTACGGCTGTGAAATACCGCTGTCTGATATAGCGCACAACACTTTGTTTTCAAACTTTTCTTTTCGTTTCAATTTTACATTATCTAGACAGGCTTCAAAGTCTCTTGTATAAGTACCATCATTACCTTTGATTTCTGAGTTCGAAAATGTGAAATACTTTTCATCGTCAAGAATAATTTTTATGTTGCCAGCAAAATGAGTACGACGTAAATTGCGACAGCATTCAGGAATTCTTTCCAACTGATTTGGGGAGTGCTTTGGACATTTTCTTCTTTTTCGGAATTTTAAGTTATTTCTCTTCATTTCTCTACAGATTGCGCTAGCAATGACGTGAAAGTTGTGTCCAAGTTTTCGTGTTGAAGTTCCAACTCGATGTTCACTTATGTTGACCATTCTTTGAACTGTAGCAGTAGCGCTCTTGGACGTCCACTTTTTGGTAAATTTTAACAAGGAACACCTTTTTCGCATTGACGGATCGCTCGATAAATTGTAGCAACAGAAATATTTTGATCTTGATGTAGGCGAACTATTTCTTTTTTTTGCAAGTCGTCCAACTAGGCTGCAACTTGTATCATAACTAAAATGGTCTTATTGTTACATTTAAATGTTGATTGGTTACCATGGTTACAATTTCTGAATTGTTTCCAACAGTGAAAGTACCTCCCTAGATTTGAAAAAAATTCTCAAAACTTTTGCAACATACGTTATACTATAGCATACCTTACAGTATTCCGAGACACATACCAAAATATTCGAATCATAATAATGGTAATTTATATAGGAATTTATATAAATGCTATGAGTCGGCCGGAAGAAATGCTTCTGAAGTTGGACACGTCTAGATACGTCTGGACTTCTAGTCTGGATAGCAGTGACAGTTTTAGACAAAGCAAAAAAATCAAATTTATAATAAAGATTAGTTTTATTCATTGATAAATCGTTAAGAGAGATTTTGACAAAACTCTAAATGTTACATGCAAATTGTGAAAATAATGAAACAATATCAAAAATTATAGACGCAGTTATGCAGATTTCGAATTTTTTGCACAAAGCTCAGATCATAGCTTGATTACTTACCTGGATCGTCTATCACTGCCTTGGCCAAGGTTGATTATCACAGCTTCCATGTTGGTGTCCTTTTACTTCGTAGACTCCGTAGACGTCCATCCTTTCTCCCATCAGATGACCCTATCAAATGCAGTCCCTGTAATTAATGGAGGTCGCTTATGCCTGGCAGTGACGGCTGTTTCTGAGCAAAGATATCCTGTTTTCCAATCCCTCTCCTTCTTTGTCCTTGAAGAATAAAACGCAAGAGCTGTGATAGCATTTCTCACGCATTATATGTACATGGTAAGCTATTTTCATCTTTCCTGTAATCTCGAAAAGTCCTTTTTCTACTAAACTGGCTCTTTGCAGAACGTTCTCATTTCTCGTTTCCGATCACGTGAGTAGGTTTTGTTAAAGCCAAATAACCAATAAGGAAGTCCATAGGCCTATTAGGGTACTAGCTTCATGGCGGAATTGCACTCCACCATACGATAAAGCCAGTGTCATAATCAGGCTCAATATTTAAGTACCCATTCAAATATCTAATTGTAAACTGTATATGTGGAATTACGCTAATAAATATCTATTACTACTCCAGACCATCTAGAAAAAGGCCAAAGTAGTACTGATCGCTAACGGAGGTAAAACTCCAGAGCCCCCTTCGTCTGACTGACCTATTTGTCTTCTGGAAAGAGGTAGAACGCTATACAAAGTACTGATCCGGCAGAGGTTAGAAGCGGCACTCCAAGAAACGGGAGGCTTGTCGTTAAACCAATTTGATTTCCACAGTGGCATGTCAACGGTCAACACATTGGAGGCACTTCTATCCTCCCTAGAAGGAACCTTCAATAAATGGGAACACTGGTGACACTTGACGTGCAAAATAACTTCAATACGACATCGTGAGGTAGCATAATGGAGGAGTTGAACAAACGTGGCAAACCGAGCAATTTACGGAATCCTATCGGGAGCTAGTTTAGTGACAAAGCAATAAGAATAGCAACCGTAGACCTGGAGATATTTACAGGAGTTCCACAGGGGTCGGAGTTGGGTCCTCTTTTCTGAAATGTGCTGTATTATGGGGTTTTATGGATAGCCCTTCCTCGAAGTGCGTATCGCACTGTCTCTACCAAAGCGCTGTAGGTTATAACAGCGATACTACCACTGCATCTATTGACCAAGGAGAAGATAGATATGTATATCGCTGAAGGTGCACTACGACAACAACGGAGGACAGCCAGACAGAAAACAATGGATGAGTGGCAAAGGGATCTGGTCCAGTACAATGGATGTGGCGCAGTGGACTAAGCGCCTGATTCCAAGCATAGGACAGAACAGGACAACCTGCTATTACCTAATGCAGACGTTGTCGGGTCGAGGATCCTTCTGGGTATATATATAAAAACAAGATAGGGCGAGTAACAGACGGTCTTTGTCGACAATGCAGCCAAAGCGACACACCTTGTTTGAGTATCACAAGCAGGAAGCGAGAGCGAACCTGCTTGAGGACCTGACGTCAGAGAATATGGTGCCTGCGATGATACCAAGCGAACAATGCTGAAAGATAGTACATATAAGATGGTTCTAGACATTTTAAAATTGAAAGAAAAGGAGGAGAAAACTGATTTAAATTGAACTATAAGCTTGAACAAAAATTCTTAACAAAATCAGCAGATGCGCCAACATGTTGACACCAGATACAGGTGGGGCATATACAGGGTGAGTTTTTAGTACCGGCTTGTTCGATAACTCAGCTACTGTACAAGATAGCGAAAAAAGTTGTTCATAAAAGTGGTAGCCACGGATATGCACCCTATATATTATCCCATATTCAAATTCTACTAATGATTTCCGTTCTTCCAATATAAGGTATTGCTACATTGTATAGGGTATTTCAAAAGTTATGACCATTTTTATATCCAAATCGCGGTCAAATGGACGTACTATATATCAAAAAGTGATGAATCAAAAATTATTTTTTTACACGGATGAATAAAAAATATTCTCTAATTTTAAAATCGGCTGTAAAAAAGCCCACAACGCATATTCGTATACAGGGTGCTCTAGAATGCAAAATCTAGATTTTCTTTCTTTTTTTAAATGTAACACCCAATATTTTATTCATTTAATATCCTCTTTTATCTTTGTATAGCACTTATTATGGCTGCATTTATTAGTTTCTGAGATATTTCGATTTCTTTACAAATTTTAAATATTTGTTTACTGAAATTTATTTATTTTGAGAAAATACCATCAAATTTTATTTTTGCTTAACAAACAACTAAAATATAAGGCTATAGATCAAGTCAAAATACTGAATTAACGAGATAATATAGGTTAAGTATGCTGAGGAAACAATTTTACAAACGTCATGCAGAATTATCAAGCAGATCTATTAGGTAGGCTATGAAATATTAAACGACACGGTCCAAATAAAGTGATTCTTCAATCTTTCAAACGCATTAGTTTTAGAGTGCCTCCGTCCTGGATATTGCTGTTCATATTTGATATATTCTAGAGGCAAGTAGGCAATCTCTCAAAGATTCTGTCAAATAGGTACCCTTGATGGAAAAATTAATTTTTAAAGTTCGTTTTTCACACAGTATGGAATTATTGAGCAGGTTATAAAAACTGTCAATATTTGAAAGCCTACCTAATAATCTGCTTGACAATTATGCATCAGTCTACAAAATTGTTTCCTCAGCATACTTGACTCTATTATCTTGATGATTCAGGGTTTTGACTTCATCAAATACTATCATGACCTTATAATTTAGTTGTTCGTTAAATAAAAAACAAATTCGATAGTACTTTCTCAAAGTAAATAAATTTCAGTACACAAATAGAAGCTATATTTCAAATTTACCGAAAAATCGAAATATCTCGGAAACTGATGGGCGTAGGTACATCATCAATTCTTTGGTATAATAAAATATTGGGGGTTACATTTAAAAAAAAAAGAGAGAAAATCTTGATTTTGCATTCTACATCACCCTAGAGACGATATGCCTCGCGGGCTTTTTTATAGCCGATTTTGAAACTAGAGATAATTTTAATCTTTCCATGTAAGAAAAATCATTTTTGATTCGTTGCTTTCTGATATACCGTACGTGCGTTTGACAGCGATTTGGTTATAAACATGATCATAACTTTTGAAATACCCTGTATAATGCTATAATACATTATATTGTGAGAAGAGAAATTATTACTACAATCTAAAAATGGGATAATATGTAGGGTGTCTCATTCAAAAAAATATATGTTTGCATTACCGGGTAGTTATGGATCGCCCTGTATATTTCAACATATTTTCTGAGCAAGGAGCATATCCGTGGCTACAACTTTTAGGTATAACTTTTTTCGCTATCTTCTACAGTAGTGGAGCTACCGACTGAGCCGGTACTAAAAACTCACCCTGTATGTAGACAAAGTAGTCCGGCATCATGTTCCGTAAAAATTGTAAATAGCTGATGTATCGTCCTAGTCAGTGATTGTCTATAAAATTCCCCCAAGCAAAAACATGGGTATTTTCATAATCTCAGGAATTGCTGCAACTATTATAATGTAACTTGGGGGCCCTCACAAGCTTCAGATGCTATAAAAATCAGGTTCATACATTAGATAATTACTAGTGGTAAGAAAATTGAAAGAACGATTAAATTAATTTTGGCACTTTTAAGTAGAATTTTAGAGTGCCTGTGCACTTAGTCGAAGCACTGTGCGCCGCTGAATACCCTTCCAGCAGCCTGTCAGATTTTTGTGTTTCCAGTTGGTGGGCAATGAAATACTGCTGTAGCCTCGGCGCCGCATATGCATCTACGTAATTAACGCCATTAAAGGGCCAAGCCATTTACTCGCCCTTTAACTAGCTACTGGAACAGATAAGGGGTGGAGTGGACAGTGAGCATCACTAATAGCCCACTTATGTTAAAAAATGGAACAAAACAGGTTTCCTCTATTCTTCCCATTCATTCATATATTATTCTCAAATCACGTATATACAGCGTGTTCATTTGAAGACTTCCCACCACAGATTTATCCACGTTCGTTGGGATATATTTTGAATGGCCCCATATAAAAAAGTCTAATGGCATCAAATCAGGAGATCTAGCAGGTCATTCTATAGATCCTCTTTGCCCTAACCGTTTATCTGGAAGTGCGTCGTCTAGCCATTGCCGAACCGGAACGACATAGTGAGAAGGAGCATCGTCTTACTTGAAATAGATAGAAAGTATAGGTTTTTCATCCTCTTCGATTTGGTTTTTAATGATTTCAATGACAAATAAATTGATGGTATTTCCCAACATACCCAAATAAATACCTCCATTTAAACTTCCATTAATAAACAGTAATCATTTTGTTTCTCTAACACCCGTATGCACTGTTTGGCGATTCTAATGTAAGTTCCCTAATCGCGTTTTGCTAATCTTTGGCATCTAGCCATGCACCGTCAACAGATTAACTAATCCAGATTGGAGATACGGCAAGGTTGTGTTCGCAAGATTGTTTTGACAGTGACAGTGTCAAAATTGTCAATTTGCGGTGCATAGTGAACAAGTAATCTAATCCAGGTTTACGTAACTAATCGCGCAATTAACTTACGGTGCGTACGGGTGTAAATGTCTTCCCATACATTATATTAATTTCTTGGGGGTACTGGCCCTACTACAAAAGCATGAGGATTTTCATTGCTCCAACAGCTGCAGTTATGTTTATTAGCAAATTCATTTAGATAAAATATGTGCATTCACCTGTGAGGCAGATATTCTTCACATGAACGGTACTACCATTAGTGGTTGTAGTCATTTGTTCACAAAACTCAACTCGACGATCAAAATCATCTTCGGTTAACTCTTGTACTATCTTGGTTTTGAATAGATAAAATTTATGAAGTTTAGTAACTGTGTGTTTAGAGCAAAATGAAATGTCAGTCGTGTCCACAGTTTTGCGTAATGAAGTATTAGAATTCATGCCAAAATGACCCAAAACTTCAACTTGAGCGGCTTCGTCCCGAACTTTCAGTTTACTTATTTATAGCAAATCTAGTTTGAGTAAATACATCTTCCGCGGATGTCTGGCGTTAAACAGAACGGCAGTTTTCCGAGCACATTGTTTTTTGCCACCATATATTGGAATCATTTCCACTGTTTTTGCAACTGTCCGTCAGGAATTTTAACATTGCCTATATCATTGTTTGGTCAATAATGGGCAACATTTTGAACACTTATTGCAATAAAAAATGGTATTTTCGTGTATGTTTGTTTCCCATCTCAACAAATTAACACGTTGACTGCCAGGTGAAAAACATAAAACTATCATCTGGTGCCCAGTTGAAAATAATACACTTGATAGTGCTCTGTATACGCGCCACTAACTTGTTTTATCCTGTTTTCAAAATACAACAGCATATTTGCAAAAATAGTTCGGCAGTCGTATACGCCCGCTCGGGCGTGAACGGCATATATATGCCGCTCTTGCCACGGCGGTCGTAACAGCGGTCGTTTCTTGCGAGTCTGGATAATGGTTATATATGGGATATCCGAATTTACGGAGGCAAAGAAAGACAAGAGGGGGAAACGTCTGTGCCAACAAATGTTGTGCTGAAGTTTTCAAAAGATTTACTTGATACAGGTAGAACTATAGTTGCTGATAATTCTATAGTTGCTGATAATTACTACACCAGTCTCGAGCTAGCGAATATACTTCTTGACCATAAAACACATTTGGTTGGAACCCTGAGGGCTAATCGTCGTGGAAATCCAAAAGAAGTCATCAAAAAAAAACTAAAAAAGGGAGAAGTTTTTAGACGAGAAAATGACAGAGGTGTATGTATGCTCAAGTGGAAGGATGAAAGGGATGTTCTTCTTTCATCCACCAAGCACAGAACCGAACTGTGGATGTTCAGCGACGTACCGGTATAGTGAAAAAGCCAGTAGCCGTGATGGAATATAATGAAGCAAAATCGTCAATTGACCAGATGGCAGGTTACCAATCGCCTCTAAGAAAGTCTCTGAAATGGTATAGGAAACTTGCCGTAGAGTTCCTTCTGGGCACAGCTCTTGTGAATGCTCATATAGTTTACAATCAGCGAACAAACTAATGAAAATCCCAGAATTTCGGGGAGATGTTATAAGGTCCCTTTCTCAATAATCATAGCGATGCAGATAGAAATGATGTACGTATAGAAAAAGCAACCAAGGGATCAACCAAGATGCACACATTGCTCCGGAAGGAGGACCAATTTGACAAAGTGAGGAAGTACTGCAAAGGGTATTACACTAGAAAATTACAGGCAGAAGTAACAAAAAATCACGTGAGGAAGTCGTAATATATTGTAGATCCTGGATCCTGCGAGAATCAGCCACATTTTTGTCTGACCTTTCATTTTTTGGGTAAAATTCATTTTAAGTTCACCTCATATCCTTTGTATTTTGTATTATGTTTCGGGTTCCTACAATAAAAAAAAAACAACACAAATCTGGACACATTATTTTGGCTAGATCGAATAGGTATTCAGAAATTGGCATCACCACCCTAGGCCTGTATGCCACAGCGGTCGAACACAGTTCTTATACCGCTCTCTCCTTTGGACGCTGGCACACAGAGAATACAAATCTAACAACGTGTGATAGCGGTCGTATACGACCGCCGCGACAAATCAGGAAAAATAGTCAGCGGTCGTCCACGACCGCCGTGGCAGTTAACCTGTTAAGATAAATGAAGATTTTTTCTAATTTTCTCGGAAATGAATCTACTGATTTTAAAAAATCAAACGGCAAAATAAAGTACCTACTTCGACATACCTACAAGCCCTTGTCATTTAGAATTTTTAGTGAGATGACCCTGGAGGACAAAGGATATAAGGAAGGGAAGTAGTTTTTGGTTAAGAAGGTTGTCCCCCTTCTCAGATGTTTTGGCATATCTCGTTTTCAAATAAACACCCTGGATATAAAGATCTTAAATTTCGAAAATTCATAGCTCTCCGACTACACAATGTAATTTGCTAGCACTAAAAAAGTTTAAATTGAATTGTGCCATATGTCATGGGTCTTTGAAGAGCTTTAAAAGTCGGTGCTTCTTATATCCCGTTCCTAGAGGTCTTCTCAGTTCTCCAATATATACTTTGCCGCATTCCCATGGCACTTGATAGATACTGCTTTTAGTTCCTTGATGTTCATTCTTAGGTTCTGTTTTCGTTAGTAGACTTCGGAGAGTTGTGCTTCATGTGAATCGTGTATGATTGTGTGTTTATATTTTTGCCCTATTCTTCTGACTGCATCTGAATCCTTTCACGTATGGTATACCGAGTAATTGACTGTGTTTCTTAGGACCCATATATTTCTGTTGGTACTACTACTACCTGCTTTTATAATTTTTGTTCTTTTTACTATTATTGCTCCGCAATTGACACGATTTTTAAAAACCATAAACGTTTTACATCCTCGATAATAATACTGTGTATAAATTTCATTAAAATTAATCCAATAATTTCCACGTTACATAACACAGAATCATCTTAAGCAATATTCGTATGCATACGTCAGAAAATTTTAAGTCCCTTGGTTTCTGTAATAGACAAGACAATATTCGGATGGACCTAAAAAAGTATACGATGCTAGCTCATTCTTTCAGTGGTCAATGGATACACTATTATGATTGCAACAGATTTTTGAGTTTTACGACCCACATCCCCCAACCATACCGATTTCTCCCCCACCAAAAGAAAAATAGAAAATGATCAGGAACCCCTAAAACGCCTAAAAACAAAGTTGAAGCTGTTTTTTATATTTTTATTTTTTTATTATTGATACGCTGCCATTGAGACGACTTCTAAAAATCATAAACTTTTTCCATTCTCGCTATCATAATAATACTGTGTGAAAAGTTCACTAAAATCAATCCAATAGTTTCCAGGTTACACAACACAGAGTAATCCGAAGCAATACTCGCTCCTATACTTTAGAAAGTTCTGACACCCGTATGCACCGTAAGTCAGTTGCGCGATTAGTGACGTAAACCTGGATTAGATTACTTGTTTACTATGCACCGCAAGCTGACAATTCTGACACTGTCACTGTCAAAATAATCTTGCGAATATAACCTTGCCGTATCTCCAATCTGGATTAGTCGATCTGTTGACGGTGCATGGCTAGATGCTAAAGATTAGTAAAACGCGATTAGGGAACTAGGATTAGAATGGCCAAACGGTGCATACGGGTGTGAGTCCTTTGGTGTCTGTAATATAGGCAAGGTAATGTCCGGCTGGGCCTAAAAAAGTGTATTATGACTCTAGCACCCTTATGCACCGTTTGGCTATTCTAATCCTAATTCCCTAATCGCGTTTTGCTAATCTTTGACATCTAGCCATGCACCGTCAAGAGATTAACTTATCCAGATTGGAGATATGGCAAGGTTGTGTTCGCAAGATTGTTTTGACAGTGACAGTGTCAAAATTGTCAGTTTGCGGTGCATAGTAAACAAGTAATCTAATCCAGGTTTACGTAACTAGCGCGCAATTGATTTACGGTGCATACGGGTGTAGGTCTTTCTTCCACAGGTTACTAAGCCAAATTTTTGAGGTTTACAATCCCACCACCCCCAACCACCCCACTTTCGGCCGTACCCAAAAAAAGTAGAAAATGATCAGGAACCCCTAAAATGCCTAAAAACGAAGTTTGAGGAATATTTAAAATTTTTCATTTTTTGCTAGTTACTCCGCCGCCCAACATTACCTACTACGACGCCACAGCACGTCGATGTCCAAATTTCATCACGATCCATGCATCGGATACCGAGATTACGAGGCTAGAAGAACGCGCACAGACAGACAGATAGACAGACCGACAGTCAGACATACCAACGGAAATCAGTGATGTAGATTTTCGTTATGTAGATATCATAAGACGCCCAAAAAGCGTATTATCTCAAAATCGAAAATTTTAGCGATCACAATACTCCCCTCACCTATCGGTGTGGCAAGTAAAAAGGAGTCAGCTATGATAGAATTCTGCAACAAAACGATTGGAGTTTATGAACTGTCTGGCAGCGGCGCGAGGAGCTCCGAAGTTGCCCTAATCGAATGAATGCACTGCGGCTTCGGCGAACGTCAAATTAACGCCAAGGTAATTTCTCAGGGGTTAGAGCACCGCCTGCTAGATTAACCCCTTGCGGATTCTGCTCGGACTGTATCGCCTCTGTAGGGCCGAACGCCGACGATGAAGCTGTGTAGACCGATCTGTTTACATTAGAACTCATTGCATACACCAAAGGAATCCTTAGTGGTCAAAAGAAGGAAAACAGCATCTTCACTCCTGAGGAGGACCTAAATTTTCATACTTCCCATGCTCACTACGATAAATCTTTCACAAGTTTAATATACAAAGCTTTTCAGCCGACAGGATTTAGTGGGAGGTGAAGGTTAGAGTTGGCACCATTTAATTTTGCTTGATTGTAAAATATTCGTCGGGGGGGTGGGGGGTATGAAAAATTGAAAAATTTGTTGTATTCATAATTGGTTGTCCACTACCTGTGAAGCAAGGCCTAGTGACATAAATAATCTTTTTAGGTCCATCCGAGCATTGCCTTGCCTATTACCGAAAATAAGGGAATTTTCTGTGCCTTTTACACATGCAATTATTTATTGCTTGAGATCGTTTTGTAATGTGGAAACCATTGAGTCGATTCTAATGAAATTTTGACACAGTATTTTTACCGTGCTGAGGATAGAAAACGCGTATGGTTGTTAGAAATCATGTCAGTGGCGGCGTGGCAATAATTAAAAAACTAAAAATATGAAAGCAGCTCAAACCTCTTTTTTAGATATTTTAGGGGTTCCTGATCATTTTCTACCTTTCTTTGGGTGGGGTGAAATAAGGTTGGTGGGGGGGATGGGGGTTATAAAAATGAAAAGTTTGTAGTATTGATGATAAGCTGCCCATTGACCTGTGAAGGAAAGACCTGGCGGCATAAGAATTTTGGGGGGGGGGTGCTGGCGATGGCAGGGGGATCTCAGACTAAAGCTTCATGCTATATGTTAATAATAAACACCGTCATGTGTGGTGGGGAGTGCTGAGTCAATCAACTTAACTTCATTTTTTGACACAGTTTTGTGGACAAACGAGTCCTGTTTTAAGCGATATGGCATATTCATTATCTATAACTACCACGATTGAGCATCAAAAATCGGCATAATAACGGCACTAAAGTCCAATTTTCAAAGCAGTTTAAAGTTAAACTTATGGGCTGAGATGTCAAACGAGAAATTGATTGGTTAGTTTAAACTACAGGACCGAATGAACGTCGAGCCCTATTTAGCGTTTTTGCTACAAGAAAGTGCATAACATATAATGAGGATGACGTAGGTGGGCTGAACTTCCGCTTGACAGTTTTTTTTGGGACACCCTGTATAAAGCAAGTAGTTTATAACTAAAGAACGGTTCACTAGAGGAAAGTCTCTAGCCACCTCTTTTACTAAGAATAAGCTTAAAAATAATATGTCAATGCATTTAAAGCTTTGCTAAATTCTGTCGCCTCCAATCGCCATTTTACATGATTAGGATGCCAGTGCAGCTGCGGTCGTAACTATAGTGCTTAATTACCAGGCGGACGTTTCAGGAGCAGTAAATGAGCTGATAGAAAAGGTCTAGGTAATGATTCTGAGCTGCCAGCTCATTCACAGGTTATACATGCACTTCTTCTTTATGTGCCGTCTCCTCTTAGAAGGTTGGCTATCATCATGGCGGTTCTTGCTTCAGATGCAGCTCTCAAGTTTTTCAGCAATAAAGTGCTTCTTCTCCCAGCACTTCTTTTTTCGTGTATCATTACTTGTGGAATTTTTACAGTCTCTACTGTTTCCGTTTCACTATTCATATAATAATAATAATAAACTGTCTTTTATTTCATAATATTGGTTTGTGCAATATAGTTGATACGGTAGACTTATGGTAATGTCTAGCCATGGCTACTCCACTTAACCATCAGTGGGCTTACCACTCTATAATACAATTCCCATTAAAAAAAAGTGTAGCTAGCACATATTAAATTCATAAAACTCAAAAGAAAATCAATCCAGAACTTATATATTAAATTATAGTATACAGGGTGGGCCAATAGTGCGTGGACGGAGGATTGTGGGTTTACTAAAAAATATTTTAAAAATCTGTCACTTGACCATGGTAGGCACCCTTGAGGGCTATAAAGTAAAAATATTTTCACTTAAATTCTGACATTTATACAGGGTGATTCATATCAAACTTACATTTTTTTGAATGGAACCCCCTATATATTATTGCATATTTGGATTCCTTGGTCAATTCTAGTGTGACTTTATGTATCACACATGGAACTTTAAACGAACCGTTTAGGCGCAAATCACCATTTTTGGTATGAGTAGGTATCAGAAAAAAATTGACTATCGCAGCGATTATAAAACTTAGAGGGCCTTGACTTTGCGGTACGACTAAGCATGAAATGCGTCACCTTAAGTCAGACGGCTACATTTGAATTCTTTTTGTACTTGAAGAAATCAGAGGATAAATTAAGGAAACTTCAATCACAGATAACTTGATTTTTTCAAATGGGAATGCCTATTTTCGTTTAAAGATTGAAATGTAAAATTTGATTACCTTTCTAACGACATCGCATTCTTGATATCAATCATTTTTGGTTTTCATTTTATTTCAAACTTTCAGTCAAATCGGCGTTTTTCAATTTTCCTGCATGCAAGCAACCTAGCAGGCCATGAAACATAAACAAAAGCCCGTTAATATGGAAGAAAGCAACTAACTTAGTAGAAAGGTGCAAACTACCTAGGGCAACGAGGCAAGATTATCAAAATTCCTTACAACATATTAGCTCTAACCAGAAACAATAGTGGTAACAAGAACGCTCATTTTTCGCAGCCTACTAGCTATTATCCAATTTCCAAAGTCAGTAAAAGAATATTTAATCAAAGGAAAACTACTAGTGATTGTTGCTGGCAGTAGAATATCTATGTCTTCTGAATAAATTTTCACATTTAATGCTATGAAAAAGTAGCCATTTCCGTTAGTCAAACGTAATGATACCTCTGACTGGAACCCTTCAAATTCTTCTTCTACTTATTAGAAAAATCGTGGAAAATGAAACTTGATTTGCAGTCTGTTTGAATTGTAAAACATAATTTAGTTTGTAGAAAACTACATGAAATAATCGCAATTACAACATAGCGTAACTAAAAAATTCTAGCAATTATTTCAATAGATGTTCAGAATGCTCCAGTTGGAGATATCTTCACTTTTGACTTAACTAAACGGAAGTGACTAATTTTTTTATCCCATTAAATGTGAAATTTCATTCTAAACATGTTAGACTGTAAGCAAAAATCGCTGGTAGTTTTCCTTTTGTTTCAAAATTTTTAATCGTTTTGGAAAGTTGTCAAGCTCTAGTAGACCTCAACAGCCAGTAGGCTGTGAAAAACAAACACTTCTGTCATACGCCAGCTACTCATTGACATTAGATATCTTGCCGCTGCTGTATCCGGTTAGAGCTAATATGTTGCAAGGAGTTTTCATAATCTTGTCTCGTTGTTCTAGTTAGTTTGCATCTTTCTACTAAGTTAGTTGGTTTCTTCCATATTAACGAGCTTTTGTTTATTTTTCATGGCCTGCTAGGTTGCTTGCATGCAGGAAAATTGAAAAACGCCGATTTGACTGAAAGTTTGAAATAAAATGAAAACCAAGAAAGATTGATATCAAGAACGCTATATCGTTAGAAAGGTAATCAAATTTTACATTTGATTCTTTAAACCAAAATAGGCATTCCCATTTGAAAAAATCAAGTTATCTGTGATTGAAGTTTCCTTAATTTATCCTCTGATTTCATCAAGTACAAAAAGAACTCAAATTTAGCCGTCTGACCTTAGGTGATGCATTTCATCCTTAGTCGTACCGCAAAGTCGCGGCCTTCTAAGTTTTATAATCGCTGCGATATTCAATTTTTTTCTGATACCTACTTATACCAAAAATAGTGATTTGCGCCTAAACGATTCGTTTAAAGTTCCATGTGTGATACATAAAGTCAGACTAGAATTGACCAAGGAATCCAAATATGCAATAATATATAGGGGGTTCCATTCAAAAAAATGTAAGTTTGATATGAATCACCCTGTATAAACGTCAGAATTTAAGTGAAAATATTTTTACGTAATAGCCCTAAAGGGTCCCTACCACGATCAAGTGACGGATTTTTGAAATATTTTTCAGTAAGCCCACAATCCTCCGTCCACGCACTATTGGCCCACCCTGTATATTTATTATACAGGGTGGGCCAATAGTGCGTGGACGGAAGATTGTGGGTTTACTAAAAAATATAAAGTCTGTCACTTGATTATCGGAAGGACCCTTTAGGGCTATAATGTAAAAATATTTTGACTTAATTTTTGGCGTTTATACAGGGTGATTCATATCAAACTTACATGTTTTTAATGGAACCACCTATATATTATTGCATATTTGAACTCCTTGGTCAATTCTAGTGTGACTTTGTGTATCATACATGGAACTTTACGCGAACCGTTTAGGTCACCTTAGGTCAGACGACTAAATTTAAATTCTTTTTGTACTTGGAGATCAATTATGGAAACCTCAATCACAGATAACTTGACTTTTTCAAATGGGAATGCCTATTTTGGTTTAAAGAATCAAATGTAAAATTTGATTGCCTCTCTAACGATATAGCATTCTCGATATCAATCTTTTCTGGTTTTCATTTTATTTCAAATTTTCTGTCAAATCGGTGTTTGTTTTTCGATTTTCCTGCATGCAAGCGACCTAGCTAGCTATTAGCCAATTTCCAAAGTCAGTAAAACATATTTAATCAAAGGAAAACTACTAGTGATTGGTGCTGGCAGTAGAATATCTATGTCTTCTGAATAAGTTTTCACATTTAATGCTACAAAAAAGTAGCCATCTCCGTAAGTCAAAAGTAATGACACCTCTGACTGGAATCCTTCTAATTCTTCAGTAGGTACTTCTACTTATTAGGAAAATCGTGGAAAATGAAGCTTGAATTGCAGTCTGTTTGAATTGAAAAACATAATTTAGTTTGTAGAAAACTACATGAAATAAACACAATTACAACATAGCGTAATTGAAAAATTTTAGCAGTTACTTCAGTAGATGTTCAGAATGCTCCAGTTAGAGATATCTTCACTTTGGCTTAACTAAGCTGAAATGACTAATTTTTGTAACCCACTAAATGTAGAATGTCATTATAAACATGTTAGACTGTAAGCAAAAATCGCAGATAGTTTTCCTTTTGTTCCAAAACTTTTAATCGTTTTGGAAGGTTGTCAAGCTCTAGTAGACCTCAGTAGCTAGTAGTCTGTCAAAAACAAACACCTTTGTCATACCCAGCTACTCATTGGCACTAGATATCTTGCCGCTGTTATACTCGGTTAAAGTTGATGTGTTGTAAGGAATGTTCATGATCTTGCCTCACTACTCTAGTTCGTTTGCATCTGTCTACTAAGTTAGCTGGTTTCTTCCATATTAACGGGCGTTTGTTTATTTTTCATGACCTGCCAAGTCGCTTACACGCAGGAAAATCGAAAAACATCGATTTGGTAAAAAATTTGAAATAAAATGAAAACTAAAAAAGATTGATATCGAGAATGCTATATCGTTAGAAAGGTAATCAAATTTTACATCTCAATATGCAATAATATATAGGGGGTTCCATTCAAAAAACTGTAACTTTGATATTGTAACTTTGATATTAATCACCCTGTATAAACGTCAAAATTTAAGTGAAAATGTTTTTAGATTATAGCCCTCAAGGGTCCCTACCATAGTCAAGTGACAGTACACCCTGTATGCTTTAATATATTAATATTTGTGAATCTCTCTGTCTCAATTGTGTGATTTCACAGTTTACCTCGATTGTTGCTTTTTCTTCAAATATAGCCTGTGGCATAATTTTCTCTAAATAGAAGTTGAGAAGTATAGGGAGGGTACGCATCCCTGTGTAACTCCTCTTTCGATGGTTATCTCGTATAATGTTTTTTCGCCCTCTCTTAAATAGCTCATTGATTATAATGTAGGTTGCTGATAATTCTCGTGTCGTTGAAGTTAACATGCTTCTCACTTCGAATTTTTAATAGTTTGTCGTGTCTTACACGATAAAATACTTTGTTGTAATACATTGTTGTATTTATGCATGCTCAAGTATTACCTAGATACATTATAGGTAACATCCTTGACAGTAATGCCAATGCGTCAAGATTCCTAGTAAAATGTATGTACCTTCTCATCCCTTTCACTATTCTCACCAATTCTCTCTTTATTCAAAGCATATTAAGTGAAGGTGAAGGTGTTGTCTCACTGAGAACCCACTTAAAGCACACCGCGCTCTATGCGGTTTATACAGTACGAGTTGAGCTTCTTTCATGCCGTAATTCCTGAATCACAGATGCATCTGCAGCAACGCCGGAGCTGGGGCACAAAAGGCATTGTGAAGCGTAGTGGTGGCATGAAATCGATAGTGCCGCTGCTGGCACATTCCTGTAATTTAACAGGAGGCTGAAACGCACTTGCGAAGACCCATGGAACTAATAATAGTAATAGTGATAATTTGGAGTCCGTTTGTATGAGGACTCCTTATTTCAATTAGGGTATGGTTATTGTACACATGAAAAAAGTCATAAAAATGTAAAACGTTTTTTATTTTTATTTTTTTGTTGTTTTTTTTGTTTTGTTTTGCAATCTAAGTACCTATTAACTAGGCTATAGATTAACATTGAGCCGGGAAATCTATTCTACGGCTGATGGTTTAGCTTGGAGGAAATCCTGGATGCGCTGTAATGCCACATTTTTGCACTATATGCCTGACGGTTTGGCGTTTCCCTCCACAGACGCATGGCGGGGATTCGCACTCGTTCCATTTAAACAACAAATCAGCGCACACTCGATCATCATCATAGTCACAATGTCTTAACAGACATGTTGTGAACTCGTAAAATGCATGAAGTCGGAGCTAGAGTATTGTCGACACGAAAATTATCAATAGTTTTGAGAGCTGTAGCTCGCCATCGTTCGCGATTTACTGTCAGTTCAGTGGCGCTCTTGATACTCATATCTAGCAGCTGTTTCGTCGTATCCACCCAGCGTGTGGGGGAACGGCCACGGCGCCGCCCACTCGGGGCGGGACCCTGAACTACAAGTTTCTCCATATTATCGCTTCTCTGAATATGTCCGAAGAATGTACTCCTTTTCTGGTTGCTGTTTGACCAGCCAGGTTACCATTCATTCTTACACGAGCTGAGCTAGACTCATAGAGTGGCTGTATGAGAAATACTAAGTGGTAAGGGACTCCCATGAAGGATTTCCCACAGTTTAGGCCACTTTACGTTATCAAACGCCTTGGACTAGTCCACAAAGCAGATAAAAACGGGAAAATAATGCTTTCTGGCTTTTTCAATGATCTGTCTTAAGTTTAAGATCTGTTCACGCACACTCCATACGACGTGCAAATTCTGTTTAGGGTTGACTATTCCTTCTGGTTAGGGTTGACCGTTCCTTCTGTTTTAGGTCAACCCTTCCTAAGTTAAATATACTACGCCATCTGATAAAGACGGAAAAAATTCTTGACGCCTTACGAGGCAAAAGTATTTCGTAGCTCCTGGCCCGGATGCCATTCCTTGTACTGGTGAGAAAAAGCTTCAGTTGCCCCGAGCATTTTGCTAGATCTTTTAATTTGTGGCTAGATCAGCAGCAGCTAATTCCGGTCTCGTTTGTCGAGGGTCGAACCGTGCTTCTCCCGAAGATGGAAAATTTGTGTGATACCAAAAACTACAGACCGATAGCATGTCTGAACGCATGTTAGAAGCTCCTCACCAAAATCTTCTACATGCTTATCCTTTAAGCTGTAAATGGTACAGCATTTTACAGCAGTTACAGTATTACTCAAAGTGTATGAACAGAGAGGGTCAAAGAAAGAAATAGCTGCCCAAGTAGCATTTTTGCAACCACAACCACATGGTACACCAAAATTAACGTTAAAGCTAGTGTAGAAATTGGTTATGTACGGAACGTCACACTCTGGATCACCAGACAACATCGTATTAACTTTAAGCACAACTTTAGTTATACCATGAGTTGTTACGACGTTTACCCAACCAACTAAACGTATTTAATAATTTGGTAATTGCAATAAGGTCTTAACAACGTTTTAGTGGCAACTGATGACAACTCTAGTTATATGAACGTTTTGCCGACGGAGAGCCTACGTTATACGATATAACTGAGACGTGGGTAATGTTTCAGTTTAACTAGAAACGTTGTCGCGTAGTCTTTTTTGCAACTGACCTATTCTTAACGTTATTATAACAAGGGCATAAGTATAGAGATTACAAATGAAACGAGCCTTCGAATATACTGCCTCCTTATTACAGGCATAAAAAACGATGTCTATCGTAAACAAACTTTACAGGCGTAAGCTTGGACGGTTCTCAGAAACTTCATTTTACATTTTTCAACTAACAATCAAATTCGCCTCAAGTTCTGGGGAAGAACCTAAAGAAGACCCGAATAATTAAAGAGTAATCAATCTGGAGGGAACAGATACTACTGATGAAGTGGAAAAATACTGTCTCAGAAGGCACAGTAGGAAAAAATAATAAAAACCTATGAGTACGAGAACAAGACCAAAGCCACAAAAACAAAATAGGTACCGTTAAAGCCCTTGGCACATTCTTACACCACCTCAAATGCTGAAAGATAAAGCTGACATATGGCAATTGACAGCTGCGACAGAGGGTGCGTTTGGAACGGGAAGTGCGTTCGTCAGTAAACATAGTCAGTTTTCAGTCGAACCTTGGTCAGACAAACAACTCCAGTTGAATTTTGGATATACATCTGGTTGTCTAGAGGACTATCCTTGCAAGATAGTCGATTTTTGGTTACTTGACGTTCAAAGCCGGGTTTATGTGGTTTTATGCCGGTTGTATTTTTACGCCATGTTTGAATGCAATTCTCCTTTGAAACATGGTCGGTCATTAAGACAAAGAGCATATAAACAAACGCTGTACTGATAATTATAAAGTATTATGTTATTTTTCTGAAATCAATTCATAAATATTCCATTTACTTTGATTCTCAGTCAATGTCAGCGTTAAATATTTTTTATCTACAGTAATTTTTTTAATCAATTTATTTTTGAATTCTGAGAAATTTGCAACGGATTGAAAGCGCGCGAGTTTTTTAGCATGAAGTAATACTATATTTCACAGTAAACTAGGATGCGTTGTTGAAATGAGTGTACAAATCATTATTTCGTAGCAACTTTATTAGCCTGATCAAGGGAACAACACATTTCAATATCAAGATGGTAGTCACAGTTGTCAGACGTTTTAGTCCCCATTCTGGTCAGCAGTATTATTTGGTCAAAACATTTACCCTCTTTTTAATAATATTGCAACAGTTATCTCCACACTAGATAGCGCAGGTGTGTAGGCTTCTGAAAGTAAAATCAGCAACGTTTAGGAAACGAGGAACTCCAGCCTCCAGTTAAAAGTTAAACGTCGTAACAACCCAGAGACGATTGACCAAATTGGTGCAAAATAGGGTTGTTACAACGTTGTGTTGGAGTCGGCCACACAACTTATGTATAGTTGCGCAACTTTTTCAAATAAGTCGCCACAACGTTAAATTGCTACTTGGGTGGCTGCAGCGAGAACCAGCTTATTGACTGTTGTATCACGCTGGACTCCGTGCAGTACAAGCGAAACCTTCCTATGACCTGGATTGACTATCGCAAGGCATTCGACACCACGCCACGTCTCAAGCTGATTGTGTCGCTGTTGAAATATCTTTCGGTGGATAATCTGATGAGATACATCAAACAACTGATGCCGCTCTGGAAGACTAGGTTCGCTATAAAATCAGGTGAAACTTGAGTTCAGACAGAGTTGGTGTCATCCAAAAGACGCGTTTTCCATGGAGACATCTTGAGTCCCTTGCATCTCACTTTTGCCTCTGTCCATAGCGCTGAGGAATACTAAAGGATACATCTGCGACACGCCCAGTCAACGGTTACCCATCTGTTTTATATGGATGACCTAAAACTTCATGTCTCCGGTCAACGCGACCTACGACAATCGCTGAAAGTAAGTGCAGCCGATCTGGTCATCAGAACTGTCCGTAGGAACAAAGTCGCTGCTACAAAAATGCTTGCGGTTCCATTGTTATTATACACCTTTAGTGCTATCCACTGCACAGTGATCGAGCTGTAAGGACTTATCACGAAGACCCGCAAAAGGATGAATATGGAGAGATGCGACGCCTGTGAAGCCGTGGACTGTTGAGTTTGGAGCGTCTGCATAACACGGTAGTATTGGCGACTACCTGCTATATGACGAGAGGCACCGATCCCCTCATCCGCTTTATGCGAGAGGAGCCTTTCTATTTAGCGCACCAAAACGAGTAGCCGAGGAGCTCAGACTCACTTGCTTCCACACAACTAAAGGCCCACATCAAAGCTACCGAAGTCGACTTCCTTATTACTTTTTAACTCGCCCCATTTTAATTCAATCGGATTAAATATACAAAAATAGGGTGGAAGTCTTAAAGCTTAACAACCGCTACTACGTGCCCTTTTATCAACTTTTCATCAAACTTGTAACTTTTTACTAATTCCAATTTGTTTTAATGTCTGGTGAAATTGTGATATTTTGTTTCGTCAGAAATTCAATAACCTCTGCTTTTCCAAGCAAAGTGTTAGAGATGTTTCCAATAATCTCGAATGCGTACTCGTAGGAATATTTGGTAAAAATCAATCTTTAAACCATTTCTCAAATAAAGCTTCAGACAGATCTTCATGGTAGTCAGCATTGTATTTCTTGATTGTTTTACCTGATATCAAAAGTCCGTTATTAATCCAACTGTTTAAGATAAAAATTATTTAAGTACCACTCTGGACAGAGAACGATCTGTGATAAGGGTTGTTTAGTCTATAATCATGTACAAATCGACAAGTATAGAGACGTGAGCAATATGAAATAAGGAACGTCTCTCGATGCGCAGTGGACAGCGAACAAATTTGTCATTTGCATCAGATATTTCGTAGCGGGACGGTACACTCTGGGCAAAATCACGTATAGTGATATGAGTTTTATAGGTAATGCGTGTTTAAAATTTAAGTCTGGCACTGAGTTGGGGATTATCACAGCGGAATAAATTGAAACAATTCAAAAAAATGGCTTCAAGAAAAACTTATTCCAAATATACCAGCAAACCTATTGGTTATAGATAACGCGCCTTATCATATTGTTGAATTGAACAAATGTCCTACTATGGCAACCAGGTAAAATAATATGAAAGAGTGGTTAAGATAGCGCAATATTCCATTTTCAGAAGACATGTTAAAAGCTTAATTATACGGTTTAATAAGAATGCCTGAACCCAGATACAAATCCTATAGAATAGATAAAATTATGACTGAATCAGGTCATTCTGTTTTACGATTTTCACCGTATCACCCCGACTTAAATTCAATTGAATTAGTATGGGCATCTCTAAACTAAAATGTGGCAGAAAAAAACGCGGAATTCAATTTTAAACACTTAGAAAAATATTGTGATGAGTTTTTTTTTCGCAAGAAGCGTGGAAAAAAGGTGTGAACATGCAATTTTCTATGAGCGCTATTTTACTGAAAAAGAACCATTTCTAGATGTGATTGTGGAGGATCTGATGATAAGCTTGCAGGAAAACAGTGACAGTGATGACCCAGAATTTATAGAAAATCTAATTTCAGATTCGAGAAGTGACTCAGACTCAGAGTGAAAGTGAACTTTCAGAACTGTAGACAAAGTAATGCCACCTAATAATTGTTTATTATTTGTCATCAACATTGAGGACCCTTCTTAAAAAAGCAAATCTTTTCCTACGTTTAACTGTTTACTTAGAGTGTAAGCGTACACTGTGTTTCTATTTCTTTTCCGCCGAATGCGTTCTCACTCTTTCGTGTGCGCAACCGGCGAAATCCTCAAGTCTCTTCCTATATTTGTCGACTTGTACAACTGAAGTTTTGGGAGACTAAGTTTTTAACCTTTGGCTACACGCAGCTTGTTTTAAAACTCAAGCACACACGTGGTGTATTCTATGCACCAGACGAAGCAGCATTAGCTAAAGTATTGTCATCCTTACGCATTTAGATAGCTTTCTTATTAAAAGGGATTGTTGGTATTAAAGTGTATATTTATAAAAAAAACCCAAAACAACTTGTCACGCTTTCGAAGGTTCACATTTACAATACGTTAAGAAGATCAGTAAGATTATGTTAGTGACCTTACAAGTCCAAAAATTATAGTAATGAAGGAATTTAGTGTCTTCGTAGATCACAAGGGCAATATGATTAAATGGACTGTAAATCTGCATCTCATATGTAATTTATTACCAGTCTAGAAAATAGTTCTTAAGCTCAAGTTACAAGCATATTTTGGTGACACCTATAGACTATCTTTGCTGTAGTCGCACAGTCCTTCTTGCATTCCCTGAAACAGAAAAGTTCATTAGAAGTTATTTTGGTCTTAATGATGGTAGATTTACATCATATTTTACATGGCATCCCTTTATTTATATCATCCCTTAGATGATATGTATGTTTTGTTTACATTATTAACCTGGTTGAAAGTGCGGTTGGATTTACCTTGGCAGACACCTGTCGATCTGTCTTCTTCGACAGTGTTGACAGTAGTCAATTGTGACTGATACAAATTTTACGCCAATTTGGAGAAAAAGAGGGGTTTTTCACTCCTTGTTTGAATTTTTCTGAAAGGTTGGTTTAACGCATTTTGCAGATCTATTTCTAGAAAAATCAACCAACAGTGTAAGAACCTGTAGGTTATTAGCCAAACTTTGGGATTTTGAAATCTACAGTTCTTCAAAAAAGGAATTTCTTTAAGGCCACCCAAGGCCTTTTTCATTTCGTACGCTTAGTCTACCTCTGCTTGATACTCTGCATGGCTTCTTACTTCATCGCAGAGCTGGCCATTTAGAGGCTACACCAGCATCCTAACTTGCTCGCTACCGTATTTCATGCCATTTATCCCTCAGCTTGCATGAAACCCTTCGCACACTAGTTCATGCTTTGCACCCATCATCACCCACCGCTCTAAGCCACCGATGGACTCCAGGGACTACTAAGTCCAATCCAGGTCCATATTGATCAGACTACTCGCCCTCAGTACTATCTGAAACATAGATGTAGTTAATTAACGTTTGAATATAAGTATTGTTTAAGCGGTTCATTTACCTGCACAGAGAAAAATCTGTCGTTTTTTCAAAGAGTTACGCTTTGATTCAATGGGACATTAAACTCAGCATTCCTCAAATACAGCGACGTTTTCTCCAATGGGAAGTATACCGAGTGTCCCAGAATTTCCTTGACACGTGATATTTTGGTAACGAAAAACGGTTCAAGCAAGAACTGAGTGGTACTTTTGAAGGTACTATAGGGTCCATCATACGATCATTCAAGACATTTTTTTTGTACGTCATTCCCTAAAACTCACCCCTAACTTTTTTTTTCAAATAGCACCCCATAGGTTTTCCTACATAAATGATATCCCCATTTTATTTAAAATCTTGTGGTACCTTTAATTTTATATGCAAACTTACTTTTTCCGTAAAATCATAAGCATAAGACAAATTAAATGATAATTTGTTTGACCCCTGGTAGTTTTGTAACAAAAACGGATAAAAAAGAAAAGTGAGTGGGTTTTTGAGGGGTAGTGAATAACCTATCATTCCTTGCTTATGAACCATTTTTTTCCTACTTCAACCCCTAGAATCCACCCCTAGCTTGTTCTTTCAAATTTTAATCCAGAATTTTGCCTGGAACAATGAATTCTTTACTTGAATTTCATTATCGTAGTGCCTTACTTTTTATGCCCCTACTGCAATTTATCGTTAATTTTTTTTGTTTAATCCATGAAGTCGTAAGCATAAATTAATTAAAACACTTGTATGGAAAATATTTTTTTATTATCATGAATCAACTAATAAAAAAAATGTGACACCAAACTAAGTGCAAAAATTAACGACAAATTGCAGTAGGGGCATAAAAAGTAAGGCACTACGATAATTAAATTCAAGTAAAGAATTTATTTTTCCAGGTAAAATTGTGGATTGTGTGATTTGAAAGAACTAGCTAGGGGTGGATTCCAGGGGTTTAAGTAAGAAAAAAATGATTCATAAGCAAGGAATGATAGGCCATTCACTACCCTTAAAAAACCTACTTGCTTTTCCTTTTTATCCGTTTTTACAAAAAGATCAGGCGTCAAACAAATTATCATTTCATTTGTCTTATGGTTATGATTTTATCATCATTTATGTAGGAACACCTATGGCATGCTATTTGAAAAAAAAAGTTGGGGGTGAGTCTTAGGGGTTGACGTACAAAAAAAAATGTTTTGAATGCATGGTATGATAGACCCTATAGTACCTTCAAAAGTACCACTCAATTTTTGCTTGAACCATTTTTCGTTACGAAAATATCACGTATCAAGGAAATTCTGGGACACCCGGTATAGTTGGAAGCGAATTATATCGCATTGTCGATTCAACTACAAGATGTCATTGGATTCCAATGAATGATTCAATCGCAGCCTGTCGTTGAATCGAACCTGTATTTGGTAATTGATTCTAAACTACTTTCTTCTTCTTGGACCAAGAGATTTTATTGCGAGGACAGCCGATTGATTCGTTTGGATGTTTAATGGTGCGATTTTGTGTGAGGTTATAAGGAGCGTGGTATAAGAATTAGACATAAGCCTGCACCAGTTGTTGCATTATTACCTGAAATATAACTGTCTGACAGATCTAATTCAAATGTGGGTGTTAGCTCTTCTAAGTCCCAGTTTCTCCGTAGGTCCTCCATTTAATATATAACTGGACACATTTAAATCACACAATTGCTGATGCAATACGCATAACCACGAGATGACACAACACGGCTAACACCGAAACAACACAACGACACAACTTTGTCCATGTTGACGAGTTCGCGGCGATAGTAGCACTGAGATCATCTCCCTGTTCTTTATTCTTACCTTCATTGAATCGGGACATCATCAGTCCCGCCGAATACTGATTATAGTTCAGGGAACGATAAGGGCCATTGCAACAAAATTATTTTTTATCAGATGAATTATCACAAACTGCTGTTGCAGTAATAATTTTTGTACATTGAATAGATTGTATGCTTTGCTTAAATGAAACATAGGGTAAATTTCGAAAACAAAAGGATGTTTTGATTGCATTATATGTCAGTACTGGTATTAGAAAGATTATACATATCGTTATAACGAATATAAAATTATTTTGAATTTATTGGCGTACCTGTGATTACTTCCAATATAAGAATTGAGTTCTTTCAATGATATGGATTTGAAACAACTGTAAATATATTGTAACGTCCTGTATATTACATTGCTTATTTGGATTTGTTAATGTTTCTTTCACAATGATTAGGTTAGATTTTTTTGATGTGTAAACGTCATCGAATCATCTGGAATTTTCTAGACTGACAGATCGGCATTCTCGAATGTCATCTGGGTATCTGGAATCTTCTAGATGGTTCGATGAAGTATATAAGGCACCACGAGTAGCGTGGCAGGAGCACGGCAGGAGTCAGTTGAGTTGAGATCTAGTTGAGATAAGGTTAAGAGTTATTGTATTAAGTTCTGAAGTAAAACGGTGAAAGTTACGTCGAGTTTGATTCCCTGGGTGAAGAAAAAGAGGCCGTCGTGACAATTGCCCAACTAGCAAAGACGCACTATAAGCCGCGACTAAAAGGACTGTTCAGTTGTGAAGTTGTTGTACTGTTGTTTCCTAAACACTAATTTGCTGGTTAAATGCTGTACAAAATGCCATTTTGCACCCAGCAGCATATTTGTTCTTTAACGATGTGTTTAGAACGTTCTTGTAGCAACTTTGTACAACATCTTATGCGATAAATTTGGAAGTGTTGTATAATGCTTATTAAAGCATTTATATGCAACAGATCACCTGCCTGCATAAAATAGCTACGTAAGAGCTCTGTAAGAATGTCGTTCTGAGCTGTTCGGCTCCTTCTGTAGTAATTTTACAACAAACCTTAATCTTATTGCTTTAGCATGCGAAATCTGTTTTCTAATCAGCACATTGCTCTCAGCAGTAGCTTTTATACAACTGTGGTTTATAGCTGGTAAAAGCTGTTTTTGGCAGCTATATTGGAGCGATTACCGAGCAGAAAATCTTAGCCCGGTATATTTTTGTTGTTTAATGCAGGTATCGAGAAACAGCTTCATAGCTTTTAAGTTCTGATGAGTATTTTAGGTTATACGCATTTGTGAATTAATAGTTACAATGGCTGATTTTACGAAGTAAAAAAGATTGAAAAGAATTGCCGCATTCCATATAAAAACGTAATTCAGAAAATAATGCGCCCAAACCTGCTAGTAGAAATTCCAGTCGAGGTCACAGCCACTGGCAAGAAAACAATAACTTCAAATAATACACAGCGCGAACAAATAATTGGTTTGAAGATTTGGAACCTCTTGAACAATGTTTTCTATATGTAAGCTATATTTCATAAAGGCACTCCAACCACATATCCCAACAGATTAGTAGTGTAAGACATCGATAAAAACAATGTTGCTCTATAACAGCATTACTTAAGTAAGTTAAAGGAGTAAATGTTGTATATCTACTCTATAACTACTGCGAACGGGGTCAAATCGCAACTCAGTGACATAAAGCTCGACTCGTCGGTGATGGATCTAGCCTAGTACATGGCAGCCGACTGACAGCTGTAAATTCAGAGTTACGCCAAATTGCTGTATAATAAGTGCCGATTACATCAATCTATCCTATAAGACGACAATCAATATGGATGATACTTTGACACTCATGAATATCATAACCAGCGGCCATCTTGGTCAATTAATCAACCGATAATGCCGTGGAGGTTATTTAATTTTGTTTCAATAATCGTAGACCATATATTTTTTTATAAATGCACTCAAATGTAGCAATTGTGATGATTCCAATGTAATAAAGACATAATATTGTACTTTAAAATTGAAATTTAATATACAGCAGTGTTGAAAAATCCATCAAATACCGAGCGCGTGAAAAATTCGTCATTATTTTATGCTAAATGCACAGTAAAATTTCGTGTGCAACTAAATCAAGCCCTCTGGATGCATGCTGTCGGATTTGTTAAGGATACTATTCAAGATTATTAATGGCCGATATATACACAAACAAGATGGATTCATAAGATATGACATGCCATTAGAAGCTAGAATAATTTGACTGTATAAAATATTTCTACTTCATTTATGCAATATTTAGAGAATCATTTAATTACACTAAAGTTGATTCATGCAACAAAACAATCGGATAGATGTTGTAAAAAAGAGGTTTTTCGCATTATTGATGTACCGAAGCACTATACAGCTCCTAGGGAGCTGTCATGTAGTAGTGATGTAAGGACTCTTTAGCAGCTGCAAGAACGTTTATACAACTGTTGCTTAAGAGTTGCAGGCAATCTTTATAGAACATCTTAAATGATTGAACTGCTCTATATGTTGTGCCCATTTTGCCTGTATAACTGTTGTGAGAACATTTTGCAAACGTTCTTGCAGCAAACGGTGCTGTGAAAGAAATGCTGTGTAAACGTTCTTACAACTCTAAAAGAACTGAGAATTGTCAGTTGGGTGGTGTCAGAAGTGGGATTATTCATCGAATCAAGCCAGGAAAAGGAAAGAAGAAGTGAGTACAGTGTCCATTAATGCCAGTAACCAGAGCTATGGCATCCGAAATGAATGCATTGATGACTATGCTACAAGAAATGGGAAACAGATTAGAACAGAGTGCAGCGGAAACGAGAGCTAGCTTAGAACGAAGTGCAGCCGAAACGAGAACAGATATGCAAGCAACAGTCGTGAACCTGGAAGAAAAACTAAAGCACCACCGGGACGAAGCAGTCGTAAACCTAGAAGAAAAGTTAAAGCAACACCAGGATGAGGCAGTCGTAAACCCAGAAGAAAAGCTAAAGCAACACCAGGACGAGGCAGTCGCAGATTTGAAGAGTGGACAGGAACTTGTGATGACTAGGCTGGAAGAGCAGAAGCAAGCGGTAAGCCAGGCACTAGAAACTCAAGACCAACGCATTAGTGCAATAGAGACACAGTTCGCGACATCAAAAAAGCAGGTGGAAGAGCTAGTGACATCACAGAAGCACGTGGAGGAACAGCTACAGCAGATGAAAGATCAGGTCAAAGAAATGGTCAGAGAGGAGCTGCGAGAGTTTAGTGCAGGTGAGCGTAATTTAACAGCTGAACCACCCGTTTTTCCTGATAGACACAGTGGCGTAGTAGCAAAGCCCTATCCATATAATGGCAAAACATCATGGGACATTTATTATATGCAATTTGAAAACATCGCACGTATAAATAACTGGTCAAATGAAGAAAAAGCTTGTGTGCTGACATCCATGCTTAGAGACTCTGCCGCAGCTATTTTGGAAAATCTCTGCTCATCAGATCTACGTGACTATGATAAGATAACATCTGCACTAAAGTTACGCTTTGGAGATGCACACTTAACAGAGCTGTTGCATGGCCAGTTGCATAACCGGACACAACAAGCTAAGGAAGATTTAACCACATTTGCATACGAAGTCCAAAGCTTAGCTAAACGAGCATTCGTCAGCAGTCCCATCGAGACACAGGAATACGTTGCTGCTCGTCAGTTTGTCGAAGGAATCGCAGACCTTGACGTCCAGAGAATCGTAAGACTATCTAGTCCCAGAACCTTACAAGACGCTTTGGTCAAGGCTCTAGAAATTGAGGCTGCCACAAAGGCTACGCGAATGACACGGAGGGTGCGCTCTTTAGAACAAGATGATGAAGTAGAAGTCAGGGCGACAGCGTTCACTCCAAGAAGAAGAGGTGGTACCTTCCAAAGAAACCCAGTTCGCACAAATCTAGAAGGACCTGAGAAGTTTACGTGCTGGAGATGTGGGCAGAAGGGGCACCTTCGAGTAGGCTGTCGCATGCAGGTGGCAGAGAAGTCAAGGGAGGCTAGTACTAATACTGATAATGAGTCGGAAAACTAGAGCCGGCCAGTTTTAGGGGGCAAAAACTGGCTGGCCATCATGACGAAAGCCCCATGGTCATCGAAATTGAAGTTAATAAAATTGAGAAGAGTCCAGTAGTTGAAGGTTACATAGAAAATATACCATGCAAGATGTTAGTCGATACCGGAGCAAATGTGACTATAATAAGCCCTAACATATACCAAGAAATTCGAAGGAAGTTGCCAAGCAGAACCACGCAAACGGATAGAATGTTGCTGAGGACCGCTAATGGAGACCGTATACCAGTACTGGGTGTTGAAGAATTAGAGATTCGCATTGGCAGTTTCGGTAAGAAGCATCCCATTTTAGTAGCTTCAGTCACAAATGATTGCATCCTTGGTGCTGAGTTTCTGCAGAGTTCTGGCTGCGTAATAAACTTCACTGGTAATACCTTAAGCATTGGGGATTCAGAAGAGATTTCATTTAGCTGCCGAGCTGTTCAGCTAGAGGAAATGAACGTTATGGCACCAAGGAATTTTACAATACCACCACAGAAAGAGATTGTTATACCCATATATGCACATAAGGCACTTGAACATAACCTTACCCCATGCGTTTTTGAACCAGATCCTACGCTAGGTTGGAATAAACCTATTTTATTAGCCAGAACAATAACGGATTCTTCAAATATGTTAATAAGGGCCGTGAATGTATCCAGGAATTCAATACAAATCAAGAAAGGTACGCCACTGGGTAGACTAGAACCAGTAGCATGGATACGAAGGCTAGATGGCGCGGAAGAAGAAGATGATAGTGACTTCACCCAAATCTCAGATAGTCTTCAAGATTTGTATGATAGAAGCTGTGAGCATTTGCGACCCGAACAGCAGCGGAAGGTCCTGAAGCTACTAAGAGAATTTCATTCGATTTTCGCTAAAAATAATGATGACCTAGGGCGAACCCATCTGGTACGTCATAAAATTGATGTAGGAGATGCCCAGCCAGTCAAGCAGCCCCCAAGAAGAACTCCATTATCTAGGATTGATGAAGTACAGAATATGGTAAAAGATATGCAGAAACGAGGAGTAATCGAGCCATCATCTAGCCCTTGGGCCTCTCCGATAGTCCTTGTTAGGAAGAAGGACGGATCAACGAGGTTTTGTGTGGATTACAGGCGGCTCAACGATTTGACCAAAAAGGATTCATACCCTTTACCAAGAATTGACGACACTTTGGATGCAGCTGGAAATTCTTCATGGTTCTCCACCTTGGACCTGCAAAGTGGGTACTGGCAGGTTGAAATGGATGAAAAAGATAAAGAGAAAACGGCATTTACATCGTGTGCTGGGCTATGGCAGTTTACAGTAATGCCTTTCGGTCTATGCAATGCACCCAGTACCTTCGAAAGATTAATGGATGTTGTACTACAAGGTTTATCTTGGAAGACAGCACTGATATATATCGATGACGTTATTGTGTTTGGAAAGGATTTTGAAGAAGAGCTACTCCGACTAAGACAAGTTTTCCAGCGGCTTAAGGAAGCGAACTTGAAGCTAAACCCTAAGAAATGCCATCTTTTCAAAAGGGAAGTAAAATACCTCGGACATCTGTTAACCAAAGACGGAATCCGGACGGATCCAGAGAAGGTGCAGGCTGTGAAGGAGTGGAAAGTACCGTCCAACACTCATGAGGTACGAAGCTTTTTGGGACTGTGCAGTTATTATCGCAGATTTGTGAAAGATTTCTCTACCATCGCCAAACCATTATTTGCCTTAACTGAAAATGGTAATAAGTTTTATTGGGATTCCATCTGCCAAGAAGCCTTCGACACATTAAAAACGGCTTTGACCTCCTCACCGATACTAGCTCATCCTACAAGGGAAGGAACTTTCTACTTGGACACAGACGCTAGCCAATATGCTGTTGGAGCTGTCTTATCTCAAGAACAAGATGGCATCGAAAAGGTAATTGGATACTACAGTAAAACTTTGCACAAAGCGCAGAAAAACTGGTGTGTGACACGAAAAGAGTTGTACAGTGTGGTAAAAGGGATCGGAAATTTCCACCATTTATTGTACGGAAGAAGATTTGTCGTGAGAACCGATCATTCAGCTTTGCAGTGGTTAATGAAGTTCAAGAATCCAGAAGGCCAGCTTGCTCGATGGATTGAATACCTTCAAAGCTATGACTTTGAAATTCGTCATCGTCCAGGAAAGCAACACGGAAATGCCGATTCTATGTCACGCAGGCCCTGTGATGAAGACTGTAAGCACTGCTCGAAAGAAGAGAAACAACGAGAATTCGACATAAACACATTAAGAATAGAAGAATTTGAATTGGAAGGAACCAAGATTTCACTAGAAACCTTCAAGCAAGCTCAGTCACAAGACGCTGAGCTAGGGTTAGTTATTCATTCGCTATTAAATGGAATCAAGCCTAATCAACAGGAAATAAGTGCTATGAGTCCCATCACTAAAGCCTACCTAGCACAATGGGACTCACTAAAGGTAAGGGGTAACCTCCTGTATCGAATCTGGGAGGATACTGATGGCAGACATGCTAAAGAAAAACTTGTAGTACCAAGGAAATTACGGAAAGCAATTATGGAACAACTACATGATAGTAGCAGTGGGGGTCACTTTGGCATCAGGAAGACCCTGGAAAGAATCAAGGAGAGATTTTACTGGGTTGGCTGTCGCGAAGATGTTGAAAATTACTGTACCACGTGCGATGTCTGCAACTCAAGAAAAGGTCCAAGTATTCGTCAACGATCACACATGCAGCAGTACAACGTTGGAGCGCCATTTGAGAGAATCGCCATAGACATTTTGGGTCCTTTGCCGGAAACCAGCCTTGGGAACAAGTATCTGCTTGTTGTAATGGATTATTTCTCTAAATGGCCAGAAGCAATTCCTGTGCCCAATCAAGAAGCAGGCACAGTGGCCCAGGCTCTTTTAGAACACGTGGTGTCCAGATTCGGAGTTCCTAATGAACTACATTCAGACCAGGGACGAAGCTTTGAATCGGAAGTCTTCATACAGCTGATGAGAAAACTCGGAATTCGGAAGACTAGAACAACTGCTCTTCATCCGCAGTCCGACGGTATGGTGGAACGCTTCAACAAGACAATCCTGGATTACCTATCAAAATTCATTAACGAACATCAGTCTGATTGGGATACGAAGATACCTCTGGGAATGTTGGCCTACAGATCAGCGGTGAACGAGTCAACTCGGTTGAGCCCAGCGAAGATAATTTTTGGTCGAGAACTACGGCTGCCTCTGGACTTAGCTCTTGGTCCACCCCCAGAAACGGAACGCCGTCTTCCATGCGAATGGGTGAACGAGCTTCAGGAAACGCTCTGGGATATCCATGAGTCTGCTGTAGGAAACATCCAGTCTGCCAGCGACAGAATGAAAGCCAGATACGATCTCAAAGCAAATAGCCCAAAGTTCGTCGAAGGTGATCTGGTATGGTTCTACAATCCACGACGGAGAAGGGGTAGATGTCCGAAGCTACAACGCCATTGGGAGGGACCCTACGTGGTGATGAAGCGCCTCAACGACGTAGTCTACAGGATACGTATGGGTAGTGGAAAACCGAAGGTCGTCCATAGCGATCGCCTGTGGCCATACAAGGATCGAAGCGAACTGTTCATCGAGGACGCCGAACGCTAAGGGGGGAAGAGTGTAACATCCTGTATATTACATTGCTTACTTGGATTTGTTAATGTTTCTTTCACAATGATTAGGTTAGATTTTTTTGATGTGTAAACGTCATCGAATCATCTGGAATTTTCTAGACTGACAGATCGTCATTCTCGAATGTCATCTGGGCATCTGGAATCTTCTAGATGGTTCGATGAAGTATATAAGGCACCACGAGTAGCGTGGCAGGAGTCAGTTGAGTTGAGATCTAGTTGAGATAAGGTTAAGAGTTATTGTATTAAGTTCTGAAGTAAAACGGTGAAAGTTACGTCGAGTTTGATTCCCTGGGTGAAGAAAAAGAGGCCGTCGTGACAATATTTAAAGTGATGGAAAAACATCCAAATGCTAACAATTAATTGGAAACGCAACAATATTTTTTTCTGTGTGGTAGATATAATTATTTAGGTTATTCCGTGCATTAGATGAGCCCCATCTCAATTATTGTAGTCTACTCTGGATGTTATATAGGTAACGCGTTGTAATTCCTCATCAGGAAGGGCTTTAGTGTCGATAAACCGACAGACCGTTTATGATAAGTCTTTATAGGGATTACAAGGGACCCGGAACGCACTGTAGCGGTCTTTAATATATAGGTAGGTGTGACCCCCGATTGGGAACGAATCATATCATTCATAGTACTTTAGTTATTGGTCGCCCAAAGTACAGTATTTTAGTTTTTGTGTTGGACACCCCCAGTCTACTTAAGTGACAGAATATTAAAACATCAAAACCAGAACGTCACAAACAACGCCAACGCAAACATTTCATGCACAAAATAGACACATCTAACAGAAAAATGTAGTCAAGTTGATTGACTCAGTACTTCCCACACATTCCGATGATACAGTTTTATTACTTTCCCATAGCATGGAGCTATAGTTTAGATCCCCTTGCAACCAAATCATGGCTCGCCCGACCGCAAAAAAGTGTGCTATTCTACTAGATACTTCTTTCACAGGCCAATGGACAATCTATCATAAATACTACAAATTTTTGAGTTTTATAACCCCCACCCCGGAACCACCCTAATTTCACTCCCACCCAAAAAAGAATTTGAAAATGATCATGAACCCCTAAAACATCTAAAAACGAAGTTTGAGGTGTTTTTACATTTTCAGTTTCTTTATTATTGCTGCGCCGCCACTGAAACGATTTCTAAAAACCATTTATGCGTTTTCCATCCTCGTTACGGTAATAAAACTGTGTCAAAATGTGATTAAAGTCAATTCAAAAGTTTCCACGCCACACAATACGGAACGACCTAAAGTAATACTCGTATGTATTTTGTATAGGACATTAGAAAATTCTCTTTAAGTCCCTTGGCTTCTGTAATCGGCAAGGCAATGTTCGGATGGACCTAAAAAAGCTATTTATGTTGCTAGGTCTTCCTTCACAGGTCAGTGGGCAGTCTATTATGAATATAACAAATTTATCAATTTTACAACCCCCCCAACCCCCAATCACCCCAATTTCATCCCAACCCAAAAAAAAGTATAAAACGATCGGGAACCCCTAAAACGCCTAACAACGGAGTTCGAGCTGTTTTCATATTTTCAGTTTTTTTAACATTACTTGGCCGCCACTAAGACGATTTCTAAAAATCATACGCGTGTTCCATCCTTGCCAAAGTAGTATTACTGAGCCGAAATTTCATTAACATTAATTCAGTAGTTTCGACATTATAAAATACAGAACGATATAAAGCAATAATACCTACTCGTATGTATACATCGGAAAAAATCTTAAGTTCTTTGGTTTCTGTAATAGGCATAAGGCAATGTTCGGATAGACCTAAAAAAGTTACTTATGTCGCTAGGTCTTCCTTCACAGGTCAGTGGGTCAGTGGTCTATTATGACTACAACAAATTTTTTAATATTACAACCACCCCAATCCCCAACCACCTCAAACTTAATCCCCACCCAAGAAAAGTAGAAAATGATCAGGAACAATTAAAACGCCTAAAAACGAAGTTTGGGGAATATTTGAAAGTTTTCATTTTTTGCTAATTACTCCGCCGCCAATGCACCGATTTCAAAAATTATAGCAGCATTACCTACTACGACCTCACAGCATATTGCTGCCCAAATTTTATCAAAATCCTTGTAGTGGTTACTGAGATTACGGGGCTAGAAAAACGCGCACAGACAGACAGGCCGACAGACAGACAGGCCGACAGACAGACAGGCCGACAGACAGACAGGCCGACAGACAGACAGGCCGACAGACAGACAGACAGACAGACAGACAGACCGACAGACCGACAGACCGACAGACCGACAGACCGACAGACCGACAGACCGACAGACCGACAGACCGACAGAACGACGGACCGACGGACCGACGGACCGACGGACCGACGGACCGACCGACCGACCGACCGACCGACCGACGGACCGACGGACCGACGGACCGACCGACCGACCGACCGACCGACCGACCGACCGACGGACCGACCGACCGACCGACCGACGGACCGACGGACCGACGGACCGACCGACCGACCGACCGACGGACCTACGGACCGACGGACCGACGGACCGACGGACCGACGGACCGACCGACCGACCGACCGACCGACCGACCGACGGACCGACCGACGGACCGACCGACCGACAGACCGACAGACCGACAGACCGACAGACCGACAGACCGACAGACCGACAGACCGACAGACCGACAGACCGACAGACCGACGGACCGACGGACCGACGGACCGACCGACCGACCGACCGACGGACCGACGGACCGACGGACCGACGGACCGACCGACCGACCGACGGACCGACCGACCGACCGACCGACCGACCGACCGACGGACCGACGGACCGACGGACCGACCGACCGACCGACCGACGGACCTACGGACCGACGGACCGACGGACCGACGGACCGACCGACCGACCGACGGACCGACCGACCGACGGACCGACGGACCGACCGACCGACCGAGCGACCGACGGACCGACGGACCGACGGACCGACGGACCGATGGACGGACGGACCGACGGACCGACGGACCGACGGACCGACCGACCGACCGACCGACGGACCGACCGACCGACAGACCGACAGACCGACAGACCGACAGACCGACAGACCGACAGACCGACAGACCGACAGACCGACAGACCGACAGACCGACAGACCGACAGACCGACAGACCGACAGACCGACAGACCGACAGACCGACAGACCGACGGACCGACAGACCGACGGACCGACGGACCGACGGACCGACCGACCGACCGACCGACCGACCGACAGACCGACCGACCGACCGACAGACCGACAGACCGACAGACCGACAGACCGACAGACCGACAGACCGACAGACCGACAGACCGACAGACCGACAGACCGACAGACCGACAGACCGACAGACCGACAGACCGACAGACCGACAGACCGACAGACCGACAGACCGACAGACCGACAGACCGACAGACCGACAGACCGACAGACCGACAGACCGACAGACCGACGGACCGACGGACCGACGGACCGACGGACCGACGGACCGACCGACCGACCGACCGACCGACCGACCGACCGACGGACCGACGGACCGACCGACCGACCGACCGACCGACCGACCGACCGACCGACCGACCGACGGACCGACCGACCGACCGACCGACAGACCGACAGACCCACAGACCGACAGACCGACAGACCGACAGACCGACAGACCGACAGACCGACAGACCGACAGACCGACAGACCGACAGACCGACGGACCGACGGACCGACGGACCGACCGACCGACCGACCGACCGACCGACCGACCGACCGACCGACCGACCGACCGACCGACCGACCGACCGACAGACCGACAGACCGACAGACCGACAGACCGACAGACCGACAGACCGACAGACCGACAGACCGACAGACCGACAGACCGACAGACCGACAGACCGACGGACCGACGGACCGACGGACCGACGGACCGACGGACCGACGGACCGACGGACCGACGGACCGACGGACCGACGGACCGACGGACCGACGGACCGACGGACCGACGGACCGACGGACCGACGGACCGACCGACCGACGGACCGACCGACCGACCGACCGACCGACCGACCGACCGACAGACCGACAGACCGACAGACCGACAGACCGACGGACCGACGGACCGACGGACCGACGGACCGACCGACCGACCGACCGACGGACCGACGGAACGACGGACCGACGGACCGACGGACCGACGGACCGACGGACCGACGGACCGACGGACCGACCGACCGACCGACCGACCGACCGACCGACCGACCGACGGACCGACCGACCGACAGACCGACAGACCGACAGACCGACAGACCGACAGACCGACAGACCGACAGACCGACAGACCGACAGACCGACAGACCGACAGACCGACAGACCGACAGACCGACAGACCGACAGACCGAAAGACCGACAGACCGACAGACCGACAGACCGACAGACCGACGGACCGACGGACCGACGGACCGACGGACCGACGGACCGACGGACCGACGGACCGACCGACCGACCGACGGACCGACCGACCGACCGACCGACAGACCGACGGACCGACAGACCGACGGACCGACAGACCGACAGACCGACAGACCGACAGACCGACAGACCGACAGACCGACAGACCGACAGACCGACAGACCGACAGACCGACAGACCGACAGACCGACAGACCGACAGACCGACAGACCGACAGACCGACCGACCGACGGACCGACGGACCGACGGACCGACCGACCGACCGACCGACCGACGGACCGACTGACCGACAGACCGACAGACCGACAGACCGACAGACCGACAGACCGAAAGACCGACAGACCGACAGACCGACAGACCGACAGACCGACAGACCGACGGACCGACGGACCGACGGACCGACGGACCGACGGACCGACCGACCGACCGACCGACCGACGGACCGACCGACCGACAGACCGACGGACCGACAGACCGACGGACCGACAGACCGACAGACCGACAGACCGACAGACCGACAGACCGACAGACCGACAGACCGACAGACCGACAGACCGACAGACCGACAGACCGACAGACCGACCGACCGACGGACCGACGGACCGACGGACCGACGGACCGACGGACCGACGGACCGACGGACCGACGGACCGACGGACCGACGGACCGACCGACCGACGGACCGACCGACCGACCGACCGACCGACCGACCGACAGACCGACAGACCGACAGACCGACAGACCGACAGACCGACAGACCGACAGACCGACAGACCGACAGACCGACAGACCGACAGACCGACAGACCGACAGACCGACAGACCGACAGACCGACAGACCGACAGACCGACAGACCGACAGACCGACAGACCGACAGACCGACAGACCGACAGACCGACAGACCGACAGACCGACAGACCGACAGACCGACAGACCGACAGACCGACAGACCGACAGACCGACAGACCGACAGACCGACAGACCGACAGACCGACAGACCGACCGACCGACGGACCGACGGACCGACGGACCGACCGACCGACGGACCGACGGACCGACGGACCGACGGACCGACGGACCGACGGACCGACGGACCGACCGACCGACGGACCGACGACCGACAGACCGACAGACCGACAGACCGACGGACCGACGGACCGACGGACCGACGGACCGACGGACCGACAGACCGACAGACCGACAGAACAGACCGACAGACCGACAGACCGACAGACCGACAGACCGACAGACCGACAGACCGACAGACCGACAGACCGACAGACCGACAGACCGACAGACCGACAGACCGACAGACCGACAGACCGACAGACCGACAGACCGACAGACCGACAGACCGACAGACCGACAGACCGACAGACCGACAGACCGACAGACCGACAGACCGACAGACCGACAGACCGACAGACCGACAGACCGACAGACCGACAGACCGACAGACCGACAGACCGACAGACCGACAGACCGACAGACCGACCGACCGACGGACCGACGGACCGACGGACCGACCGACCGACGGACCGACGGACCGACGGACCGACCGACCGACGGACCGACCGACCGACAGACCGACAGACCGACAGACCGACAGACCGACGGACCGACGGACCGACGGACCGACAGACCGACAGACCGACAGACCGACAGACCGACAGACCGACAGACCGACAGACCGACAGACCGACAGAGCGACAGACCGACAGACCGACGGACCGACAGACCGACGGACCGACGGACCGACAGACCGACAGACCGACAGACCGACAGACCGACAGACCGACAGACCGACAGACCGACAGACCGACAGACCGACAGACCGACAGACCGACAGACCGACAGACCGACAGACCGACAGACCGACAGACCGACAGACCGACAGACCGACGGACCGACGGACCGACGGACCGACGGACCGACCGACCGACCGACCGACCGACCGACCGACGGACCGACCGACCGACAGACCGACAGACCGACAGACCGACAGACCGACAGACCGACAGACCGACAACCGACAGACCGACAGACCGACAGACCGACGGACCGACGGACCGACGGACCGACAGACCGACAGACCGACAGACCGACGGACCGACGGACCGACGGACCGACCGACCGACCGACCGACCGACCGACCGACCGACCGACGGACCGACCGACCGACAGACCGACAGACCGACAGACCGACAGACCGACAGACCGACAGACCGACAGACCGACAGACCGACAGACCGACAGACCGACAGACCGACAGACCGACAGACCGACAGACCGACAGACCGACAGACCGACAGACCGACAGACCGACAGACCGACAGACCGACAGACCGACAGACCGACAGACCGACAGACCGACAGACCGACAGACCGACAGACCGACAGACCGACAGACCGACAGACCGACAGACCGACAGACCGACAGACCGACAGACCGACAGACCGACAGACCGACAGACCGACAGACCGACAGACCGACAGACCGACGGACCGACCGACCGACAGACCGACCGACCGACCGACCGACCGACCGACGGACCGACCGACCGACAGACCGACAGACCGACAGACCGACAGACCGACAGACCGACAGACCGACAGACCGACAGACCGACAGACCGACAGACCGACAGACCGACAGACCGACAGACCGACGGACCGACGGACCGACCGACCGACCGACCGACGGACCGACCGACCGACAGACCGACAGACCGACAGACCGACAGACCGACAGACCGACAGACCGACAGACCGACAGACCGACAGACCGACAGACTGACAGACCGACAGACCGACAGACCGACAGACCGACAGACCGACAGACCGACAGACCGACGGAAATGAGTGACGTGGATTTTCGCTCTGTAGACATCACAAAACGCCCAAAAGGTATATTATCTCAAAATCGAAAATTTTCGCGATCACAATACATCCCTCACCTATCGGTGTGGGAAGTAATAGAACCCACGATATTCGTAGGTGTTGCTCACTCAACGCGCGCCAACTACGGCGTTGTCCGCAGCGCAGTAATTCAATAATTACCGAAATCCATGACAAACTGAATATGTTTCTTAAATAACAATAACACTTTACTATTTTCACAATCACATGCGCGATATATTCGAGGCACCAGGCTAATAGCGGTCAAACTTTACTCGCTCGGCAAAGTTTGTGAGACAATTGGCGACTGATGGCGAAGCAAGCTTGAAGTAAATACCATCTTTGAGGGTTAGGTAAAACGGCAGAAGCGACACCTCACATCTTTCAGTAAATTCATCGTACTTAAATCCTATGGTGTGCACAGTACACCGCGCGTGTCGTTAAGTGGAGGTTATGGTGAACTGCTTCACGGCACATTTGCGGGGTAAGGGGAGAGGTTAAAAGTCGAGTAGGCCGGGGCGTGGCCTATTTACAATCCTTTTTACTACAAAGATATACCGCTAACGTACAAAAAATGTTAGGAGGCCCCGGTTCCTCGACGACTTACGCACCGCTTCCTTTGGTGTCGCTCAGCCGCGCCGAACCGGGTTGCGGCGCGGCTGAGCGGTAGAAGCGTTCTGAAAAAAGTATTGAAAAATGGACATGTGTATTATACCTGTAGCCAGATCCTGGTATCACAGTTGATCCCTTGTCTGTGTTGCGGGTATAACGTGATTGATATACAATATGGGTAGGCGTTACGGTAAAAAAACTAAACTGTTTACAAGTGCAACTAATTTGTCACAAAGAAAAAACATTTTGCGTATGTACAAGAAAAAAAATATAATAGAAAATAAGGTAAGGGTATTAAAAACGTGCAAAAAGTATGAACGACAGTAATATACCGTGTGCGTCTTATAACAGATTTTGAATATGCCGTTGGTATACCAGATATAAGTATTAGCATTCCATTTGCAGTCCAAATTGCTTACAACCTACAATTTATATAATCCAAATATCTACCAAGTGTTACCGTTTAATTGACACATCAGACATTTCTCACCTTTTGAACATGTTAGAAATGTGAAACTGTGCACTCGTCTGCAGTCAAAAAAATAGATGTGGGACGGTAACGGACCGACAGACAGACCGACAGACAGATAGACAGACAGACCGACGGAAATGAGTGACGTGGATTTTCGTTGTGTAGACATCATAAAACGCCCAAAAAGCACATTATCTCAAAGACGAAAATTTGCGCGATCACAACACTCCGCTCACCTATCGGTGTGGGAAGTAAAATATCGATAAGAATGTATTTTTCATTTATTTCCTACGCAAAAAAAGTTTAGTCAAAGACTCTAACGTTCTCGATCTGGATCTGCTAGCAATTTAAATTTTAAGTACATGCAAAACTGGTTAGTTTTGCTAATATAGAAGATTCACTGTGATTGATTTCAAATATCATATTACACAGTACAATGTATCATTTAGAATGTATTTTTTATTCCCAACGCAAAAAAAGTGTGAACCCAAGACCCTAACGTTCGCGGTCTGGGCCTGGTAAAAATTTAAATTTTAATTATTAACCGTTTGTTACCTAACTGGCTTTTGTTTCGACAATGACTACCCCCCTTCTGCTATTTAAGTATATATATACATTTGGTTAAAAATCGTAAGATTTCTCAGTAATCCTAAGAATGGTAACTGCTCAAAGCCAATTTACCGCGATTTATTTAAGTTGTAGTAGTTCTTAACTTTTGGCCTGCAGTGTATATGAATGAACCACCCAAAACCATCGACTACAAAATTTAGTCGATGCCCAAAACAATATCTATCTCATCTAGAAAGGAATGAATTTCAGCTCATTCATAAAATGTAGTTTGCATACTTTTGTATTGGTGGCGCCTTTATCAGTGTCCCGATAGGCGCGCGATTGTTCACTGCAAGGCTCTGGCTGTAACCATTTTTGACCATGTTTATTAATAATGTTTGGCACAAAAACGTGATTTCCTTGTTCTTAAAACTTCAATCTAGAGAAATGTCGATCAAGATACAGGGTGTTTAACGAGACCGTGAATTTAGTCAGAAAGCTGCCACATTTGGCATTTTTTTAATAATCGTCTAATAGGAAATTTCAAAAAATTTAATACATCGACATTTCTATAGAACTATCCTTTTTCTTCATGCTCATATTTTTTTCAGTTCCGTGATCTCAAAATTAATAGTCGAAAAATGGTTACAGCTGAACCATTGCAAATAGCTCTCGTTTACGAACCATAACCTCCTCTTAAAGCTTAAGAGAATAGTACCATAAAATTTACTGCCTAGTATGTCTCGAACGTGGTTACATGCTGCCTCGTTAGCCATTTCCTCCAATTATTTCTCTTTCCAAAGCCTATTTATTGAAGGTGTTGGCCTACCTTGAGCCTATTCGCGCGTTGTTTGGTTCATACAATACGAGTTGACCTTCCTAACTCCTAAATCATAGGTGCATCTGCAGCAGCACCGAGGCTGGGACACAAAAGGCATTGTGAGGCGTAGTTGCAGTATGAAATCAATAATGCCGGTGGGCTCATTCCTGTAATTCAACTATGATCCAAAGGGGCTCTTGCGAAGGAGATATGTATATGCATGTAGCTGACTGCTTATAACGCAACCATGCCAACCCAACTTGGTGTACAACACTGCAGTAGGTATGCGACGTTATTCGGTAAGATTATATTAGAAGGTATACGGTGGCATCTGTATGTACGGGTGGCAAGTGAGAAGTTTAGTGTTCTGTAACCAAGATTGCTCTTAGGTAAATGATATATAGTACTCGCATGAGAAATCCAAACACCTAGAAAATAAAGAAATATTCGCATTAAATATGTGTGCACAGCCTGGCAGTACCATCTCTAGTACACATCTAACACCTGTAGTCTTGTGTGGACTACCGGTTATTTCCTGACGCAGGTTCTAACGGCACATGAACCATTTTGCGTCTATCGGAAAAAGGTAGGAAGAGCTACCGTTGATCAGTGCTGCCATTGCAGGCAGTTGGATATGGTGGAACATACATTCTTCGAGTGTGACAGGTGGCTCACATACAGATAAGAAGCCTGTGCAAGCCTACCGAAGCATCTGAACGCAGAAGCGGTGATTGAACTACAAGATTAACGATCTCGGTCTAGCCCTACACTCATGTTGATGTTATATCATTCAACGAGGGTTCCGTGAGTGGTAGAAGTTTTTCGGAGGTAACAGAAGAGGGAAGGGGTTTTAGCCAGTCGGGCTGTGGTGGCATGTTGGATGGACAAGACGCTGGTGCAACGTCGGGCGGGCAGACTCTCTCTCACACACCCGGGTGCGCCAGTGGTTGTGTCCTTGCGAATAAACCGAATTTCGCAATCCCACTATAATATAAAGAACCACTGACGGCGCCTGGTTGCGCGGTAGTTTTTTTACACTCACTACTAAGCGACCAGTGAGTGCTTGATGAGCTCACGCGCTCGAGAGGCTGATACAGCGATGTAGCATTTTGTCTGTGGATGTACATGCCATCAATGCTTTATGAGATCTATCATAAATACTGTTATATATCCACATAGGTCGATTTGAAGGTTTAACTTCTTGTAATTAAAATCACTCTTGCCAAAAAGAAGGAATCAAAAAAGGATGGCACAATATGCAACTGACCGGTCGCTTATTGGTTTAGACAATAGCTGGCCATAGACACAGAGTTCGGTCTGTCAGGTGGAACCAGCGACGGATAGATCTGCCAGTTTGATCTGCAGTCCATTTAAACTGCTGTAGTCCACTAGCGCAGCATAAAAATCTGCGGTTAAATTTTACAGTTGGATCCGCCACAGTTATTACCGTATGTTAGTGGACGAAAAATGCAGATTAACCTGAAGATCTAACCGTATCTGTGGAATTTCAGCTGAACGAAAGTTTTGCGCGTAGTAAAGATGTTTAATCCGAGGAAAAAACAGTCTATCACGTGTGCGATGATTTATATGCAGACGGCAAATAATGGTGTTAGAAAGCGACATTCTAAATGTCCTTACTTTTTATTTTCCACAAAGCCAGATGCTCTCTATATATTTTTATAAACTTATTTTGAAATTTTTTCGGTAAAACGACACTCTCCTCAGACGCCATCATATCCCATAATATTACAAAGACAAACTGCTATCACAAAACTGGCCAGGTGTTGCGCTGAATCGGAACCGCATGTTAGCGGACGACGACGGTTTTTTTCCGACGGTTTGGACTGACAGACCGGGCTGCCCGGTTAGATCTGGCGCGTGGCAAAATCAACTAACATAAAGATAAATCCGTCAGTTTGAACCGCCGTTCCAAACCGGCGGATCAATCTCTGTGTCTATGACCAGCTAATGATAAACTTAAGAACAGGACTCGTTCCTTGAAAATTAAAGACGCGACTATCTTATTCTGATGTTGTACAGAGTCTAACTTACATTTGTGCAGCTATGGCGTGGTTACCAACACATTGTCGTCCCATTCTTTTCCTGGTTCTATTTTACCTACCTACTTATGCTGCGGAAACACTCCAAATCGAATATTTTTGAGATCATAATAATTTTTTTCATTTATACTTGGACTTTTGTAATAGATGCAAACCGACGTGCTAAATGAACCGTTATGTCTTTGAATTCAGTTCAATTAAAAACAGTTTTCTGCCTTTAATAATTTCCTCTAATTACATAAATTACAATCACTAATTTTAATGGAGTATTTTCTGCTTTGCAAAGCGGAAATTTAATTTGCTCCATGAAAGAGGGACCGGGCGTATTTTTACTTAACATTCATTCTCCTCATTTTTCTAAAAGAACTAATTATGTAAAAGAAAATAGCGCATTATTCGCCTATTATCCAGTTATTGTATTACAGCGGAATCTCGGTTATTTCTTTATATAGGAAGGTGGGCCTTAAAAGTATTTGTCATAGGAGCTTTAGCATTATGCAGCTCAAATAAATATAAGAGATGTCTTCAAATTTAAAAAGCCGCTAAAAGTTGTAACGTAGAAGTACTAACAGTTGTAATGCTAGATTGAAAGTCCCAACTGGGTTGAGACCTTCAAGCTGGCAATGATTGGGGTGCCTTTGGGCTGCTCAGTTTTTTTACGGTGGGTCGTGAATCCTTGGCAACTTACTCTTTTCCTCTTCTAAGGGATCTCAGGTAAAATCACTAACTTTTTGACACTAAGTTACTCTAATGTTTAAGGCTCAAAGAAAAAGGGGCGCCAGGAGTTTTCACCTTCAAACTCCAAGGAAGTCAGTGATATTACCCAACCTCTCCAGAAACACTGACCGGATAGGTGTAGAAAATATAAAGAATAAACAGTAACAAAGTATAATGTCCTTGATAAAATATAAATCAATAAATAGTGAGTTGATGTGTATGTGAATAGTAGTGGGATGACTGCTGGCCAGGGTAGTAGAAGGATACAACCTGGCTTCGGCTAAGGTTGATGGTCCTGGGTTAGCCTGTGTGCTCCTTCCAACAGCTCCTTCAGAGGATCCCCTTTGCAGACTTGCAGCCTCTTCAGGTCCCTTGGGCCAGACTACTCCTGCTCTGGTACTCCCTTGTTAGGTTGGAAGATCCCTGAGTCTGGCTCGGCCACCACTTCAAGCCGCCGTCATGGAAAGTACCAAAGAAAAAGAAGGATTAGTACATGGACCCTCTACAGCGGAACCCCAGGATGTAAGATGTGAAGTTAAGCAAGCTCAGATGTACAACTTGGCCTTTGAGTTGTAGACAGTCAAAACTCCAATAAACTTAGTTAATTTACCACATCTATTCAAAGTACAAATTTTAAAACCCAACTCTTTCACAATAAAGATACAAGTCCTTGAACACTATGACAATGTATACAATATATACATACATACGTTATACAATTGTAATATGCATGTATCAAATTATTGATCTAACCTTCAAAGCCAATATTCCGATGGGTCGATATGACCACACTAAATTTTCACGTCGCAATGTAGAGTATTCTCTGAATGCAACAAATTTTTAAGTCTTACAACTTCGTTTTACAAGTCGTCTAAGAACGAAATTGAGCTATTGTTATATTCTTAGTTCTTTGTTTATTGCTGCGCCGCCACTGGTACGAGTTCTCTTAACCATACGCGTTTCTCATTATCGCCATAATAGCATAACTGTGTCAAAATATTCCATTTCATTGATTAATGTCCAGGTTACAGAATACAAAATACTCGTATGTAGGTATACATCAGAAAATTATAAGATGGATCAAAATATGAATACAACAAAATATCAGTTTTCCTACCCTCCACCCCCCAACCACCCCAATTTCATCCCCACCCAAAAAAAAGCAGAAAATGTCTAGGAACCCCTAAAATGCCTAAAAACGAAGTTTAAGATATATATTTTTTTATGGTCAGCCTCCCGCAAAGGTTGAAAGCCTATAGCGCTGTAGAAGTGCTACGAGAGGATAAGTGTCGGTTCACGTTATGTTTGAAGCGCTGTTGGTTGTAGCCGTCGGAAAACAAATTCCCCGGCAGCTGATTCCACAGCGTCGAAGTTCTCCAAAAGAAGGAATGCTGGAGGAGACTGGTTCGGGGAGTAAGGACCTCGACCTGGTAAGGGTGAGCTCGCAGAGCTTCTCTGGTGTCGGGTTCGGACGGCCTTTAGTGTTATTGTCTAGGAGAGCTCGTTCGAACATCTTCCATGATAGAATTTGTAAAACAGGGATAGGTCAGCCACCCTCCTTCGATGTTCCAGTCTGTGGAGGGCCTTTGTGAGGTTTGGCGTATCGATTAATCTAATTGCTCTTTTCTGGATAGTGTTCAGAAGCTTTAGAAAGTGTTTCGGAGCGCATCCTCACACATGGGAGCAATACTCCAGCGATGGTCGGATCTGTGCCTATTTTGTTTTTTGCTAATTACTCCCCCGCCCATGTACCGATTTTCTAGCAGCATTACCTACTACGCCCCACAGCATATCACTACCTAAATTTCGTCGCATTTAATGAAGCAGTTACTAAGATTATGAGGTTAGAAGAACGCCAACAGACAGACAGATAGACATCTCGACGGAAATGAGTGACGTGGATTTTTGTTATTATAAAACGCCCAAACAGCATATTATATGAAAACCGAAAATTTTCGCGATCACATTGCTATTATAAATACTTATGTTTATATTTGATTTTTGTTTAACTTTTCAGGGCTCTCAAATAAACTTTAGTCGCTATAACAGCAAACGATGGTTGACCTAACTTAACCTTATTGAAGAGCTTACACTTCAGCAAATTAATGTACGTTTAGCAGTCGATCAACGAAGGACGATAATCAAGGATGAAGTCTGCCTATCACCTGGTAACAAAAAATAATAATCATTCACTTATGCACATTACGTATATCATAATAGCTAACCTCAAATTTGTGGGATATAAATCGCAGAGGCTTTCGTCGTATTTCACGTACCGTGAATGGCGTACGTGTATATATACAAGGGAAATCTGGTAGTCCCATAAAGCGGCTTAAATGCACTTGCAGTGCTGTTGGATCCGCACGAGATTGCGTTCTCTTCGCGGCCGCCGGTTGTAACTTTAGTGGGCTTACCATGCAACGCAACTATAAAACATTTGCTCAGCTACATAAACACACCAGTTCGGTATATGAATCTAAAATTTGTCATTACTTCCGAATACTTTGCGTAATATGAAGCAAGCAAATTGTAAAAATAGAGCGTATTATCACCATCATCATCAAGTGATACCTTTTTTCAGCTGGTGGTGCTAGATAAATCTCATAACTTGCCTTGGCCTTTCGCGAGATGCCTTTCGATCTAGTTTACCTTCCAAGGAGTTACTGATGAAGCGATTCTGCCACACCAGATGTCCAAGTTGTTTAATTTTCCCCTTCCTTACTGAGTTATGTTTATTAATATTATATTTTTATGATTGCCTTCCCCGGTATAACAAAGACCCTATCATTCCTTTTTATCTCTATCAAGCCTATCTTTTTATCCACAACACAGATACTTTTATGGTAAAAACAACAAAGAACACATTATAACCATTCTCCAAACTCATTTCTTTCCAAGCAAGATACTTGCTTCGATATAGGCTAACACCTTCAGAGGAAAACTTAGGCTACACTTTGACTCCCAACTATTGCTTTACAAATAAAACCACAATATCTGCTTTGGAAGCTCTCCTAGATGAAGGAGTCAGGGGCATTAATGGGGGCTCTGATGCATCAGTATACGCATGTGACCCCACTAAGGCTTTTGGTTGAGTCGATATTGTCATATTGATAAACAAAAACTTGAATTTCACGGAATCAGACGTATAGGCACGTATTTAGGGGAGGGGTCCGAGGGGTCCGGACCCCCCTCCCCCGAAACGTTACATAATGCCGTCTGCCCTTCGATGAGAGCAAATTTAAGGTAACTCTAATCTGGACCCCCTCCCCGAAAGGTCAAGCAAGTGACAGCCATAATCTGGACCCCCCCCCCAAAACTAAATCCTGGATACGTGCTTGCAGAGCTAACTCGTTGGAGTTTTTACAATCCTACTTGTCAAACAGAAAACAATACGTATGTTTCAACAATAAGGAGTCATCACTGTAATAATAATTAGTTCGTTCTTAGCAACTACGTATAGGACTACGTGTGGAAGTTGCTACTCTATTGATTTAATGTCTGACACCCGTATGCACCGTTTAGCGATTCTAATCCTAGTTCCCTAATCGCGTTTTGCTAATCTTTGGCATCTAGCCATGCACCGTCAAAAGATTAACAAATTCAAATTGGGGATATGGCAAGGTTGTGTTCGCAAGATTGTTTTGACAGTGACAGTGTCAAAATTGTCAGTTTGCGGTGCATAGTAAACAAGCAATCTAATCCAGGTTTACGTAACTAATCGCGCAATAATTGTCTTACGGTGCATACGAGTGCTAATGAAACAACGGTCTCGCTGAAACACAAGTACATTTCTTGCTTGTTTCAAAACCGAAAACCGCATCTTTCTAGTTCTCCAATTTTGTATAAGAGTTGAATAACTCCAAAAATAGGCTTCGTAGGCATAAACTATGGTTAACAAGCTGGACCTAGAAATCGATGCTGAATTAAAAACGTAATGATATATAGGGTATTTTATTTAAAATCAGGAAGTTGATGCCTACTTCCGGTATATCCGGAAGTCCGCCATCTTTGAAATTATTTTCTAAATGTAGAGCATTTTAAAAGAAACGTTTTTTTATTTGAAACATTTTCGTCTCTATTTTAAACGGTATGGCCGCTAGAGAGCACCGCGCGCTTATTGGACCACCTTGTATAGGGAGTTCCATTAAAAAAATTAAAGTTCGACATGAATCACCCTGTATAGACGTCAAAATTTAAGTGAACATATTTTAATGTTATAGCCATTAAGAGGCTCTACCGTGACCAAGGGACAGACTTCTGGAATATGTTTCAGTAAGCCCACAAGCTTCCATCCATTGACTATTTGCCCATCCTGTATAGATGGGCCGTACTATACCCAACACCCACAAACCCTAACCCTAGTTATTAAAAACGAACTAATTATTATCACAGTGATGATTCCTGATTGTTGAAACATACGTATTGTTTTCTGTTTGACAGGTAGGATTGTAAAAACTTCAACGAGATAGTTCTGCAGGCACGTATCCAGGATATAGTTTTGGGGGGGTCCAGATTATGGCTGATATAGGCTGTCCCATGCCAGGTCGTCCACGATACGGCTTTCCCTGAGAGATTTTGCATAAATATCCCTTTAAGGACAGCCTTGGACCATACAGTGGATATCAAATGCTGTGTGGGATATCGAGTGGGCACTTTAGAAAATACAATTGATGACTTATAACTTTAATTTCACTCTTTTGAATATTGATCTGATCCTTTTGAATATCCAACTGATTATTTGAAACTACAATTGACAAGTTAGAATTTACAACTGATTGAAGCTACATTAAATTTGATGCTTTAGAATATTCACCTGACCATTTGAATTTACGATCGACGCTTCAGAAACGTAGTTGGATCCTTTAGAAACTACAGCTGGAAATGGTGTAGAGCACGCAGAAAAATCTGTCGTTCTGTCAAAGGCTTACGCTTGGATTCAATGAGACGTTACACTCAGCATTCCTAGAGCGATGTTTTATCCAATGGGAAGTGTATAGTTGGTAACGAATTATATCGTATTGTCGATTCAACTACAAGATGTCATTGGATTCCAACAAATAATTCAATCGCAGCCTGTCGTTGAATCGAATCCGTGTTTGGTAATGGATTCTAAACTACTTTCTTTTCCTTGGACCAATAGATTTTATTGCGAGGACAGCTGATTGATTCGTATGGATGTTTAATTGTGTGATTTTGTATGGAGTTATAAGAAGCATGACATAAGAATTAGACATAAGCCTGCACCAGTTGTTGCATTATTACCAGAAATATAACTGTTTGACTAATCTAAATACCTACATTCAAATGTGGGTGTTAGCTCTTCTAAGTCCCAATTTCTCAGTAGGTCCTCCATTTAATATATAACTGGACACATTTAAATCACACAATTGCTGATGCAATACGCAAAACCAAGAGATGACACATCACGGCTAACACAGCGGAACAACCTCCATCCATGTCCATGTTGGCGGATTCGCGGCGATAGTAACACTAAGATAATCCCCCTGTTCTTTATTCTTACCTTCATTGAATCGGGACATCAGTCCCGCCGAATACCGATTCTAGTTCAGCGAAGGACAAGGGCCATTGAAACAAAATTAATTTTTATCGGATGAATTATCACGAACTGCTGTTGCAGTAATAATTTTTGTACATTGAGTAGATTGTATGCTTTGCTTAAATGAAACATAGGATAGATTTCGAAAACAAAGGGATGTTTTGATTGCATTATATGCCAATACTGGTATTAGAAGGATTATACATATCGTTAGAACGGGTATAAAATCATTGTGAATTTATTGGCGTACCTGTGATTACTTCGAATATAAGGATTGAATTCTTTCAAAGAGATGGATTTGAAACAACTGTAAATATATTTAGAGCGATGGAAAAACATCCAAATACTAACAGTTAATTGGAAACGCAACAGTATTTTTTTCTGTGTTCTCATTCCTTTCTTCATTATCCTTTTCTTTTGTGTGAATGCAAGCAAGTTGTAAAATAGGTATATTTTTGTTTTAGTGCGAAAGAAAAAGAAAAAATGTGCATATTGCTATACGAGACTAGATCTACCGTTCTAGTTTAACGTTTGCATAGTAAATGTTACCACATATTTGAATTTGATTGAGGTTTGAGAGTTAAAGTTGTTCAATATTGCTGGGTTATGCAACTAAGGCGCGTTGGAATAAACCCATTGTAATTGTTTGTTGCAGGGCGACGTACGCGTTGGCCGGCTTGCAGCCATTCTGGTTCCATCTGGGCAACGTGCTCTTGCACGCCGCCGCCAGCAGCCTGTTCGCACGAGCTTGCTTGCGGGTGGCAGACCTTAGACCTCACTTCGCCGCCCTCGCAGGGCTTTTGTTTGCCGTACATCCCGTCCATACCGAAGCGGTGAGTGAAACCATTGTTTTATTTAAGTCCCTGTTACACAGCGCGGTTCCCGCATTTCAAAGTTACTGTACGCAGATGCGGTGGCATATGTAATAAGAGAACTATTGGACTGGACAGAAATATTCCAACATTATGTATATTTGTGGACCTAGCAAAAGCATTTGACACAGTTGATCATATGATCATCTAATTAAAAGTTACTTAAGTAATAGAACACAAACTGTTGTGACAAATAAATGCTATAGTTCTCCATTGCCCATAACATGCGGTGTTCCTCAAGGAACGGTACTGGGACCACTATTCTTCAACATATATGTATATAAATGACCTATTTGTGGTTGATGTGAGTGGAGATGTAGTGAGTTTTGCAGACGATTCAGCTGTTATATTTTCTGCTGAAAGTTGGGAAATATTAAAATTAAAGGCTGAAAATGATTTATTAAAATGTTCAACTGGTTCAGTAGTCGACTTTTAACCGTCAATTTCAACAAGACTCACTTTGTTTCATTCGCGTCGTACGCAAACGGCCTGCCGAAATACACCAACTTACAAATCAGTTGTAGCCAGGTAGTTCCTGTATCAATGGTCACCGGTATCAAGTACTTAGGAATATATCTAGATTGCCATATCAAATGGACGGAGCATACAGAATATGTTGTCAAAAAGATACGTTACGTTATAAGCAAATTTAAACTCATTTCCACTATACCTACCTATGAACAGATGATCATTCTATACGATGCACTTGTTCATAGTCATATACGATATTGTATTTTGGTGTGGGGCGCAGCGTGTAAAAATAATATAAAAGCAATAGAAATGATACAAAAACGTTTAATCAAAAGTTTATATAAAGTAAAATGTACATATCCTAGTGACTTGTTATTTTCTAAAACAAAAATTCTAGATATCCGCCAAACATTTTTCATGTCATTAGGTATTTACCAATATAAAAATAAATCAAACTTGACAAAACACGAACATAGGTATGACATAAGATATGCATGTCATGTTGTACCAAAAGCAATAAAAAAGGGGTCAAGTGGTAGAACAGAAGTGCATCACCTGTGGTGTACGGCTGAACTTCGCCCATTCGTCATCTACATTTCTTTTGTTTAAATGTACTGCTCTTGTATGTGAATTATATGGATGACGAATAAAGACGTTTATTATTATTATTATTATTAAATACTTTATTACGATGTCATACATTTCTTGCTCCAAGACTATACAATGAAATACCAGAAAGCATAAAACGTCTAGTGCCTTTAAATTCATTCAAGTATGGTTTAAAACAATGGATAGTAAATAATAATCGCATTAAAATTTACCAACTTGTAGACATATGTAATACACCTATTATTACTAATATATATAGAATACATAATGTTTAAATATAAATATTCCTGAATTAACGCTTATTTGTAGTTTCTATTTTGTAATAATTACCTTGTACCCAGGCACCAGTTTTTAACTTTTTTGGGGCACTTGTTGTTTATTGTATTTTATTTATTTTACATTTACAATAAACGCTATACTACTACTAATAATTTTTAACGCGAGACATCAAAATGTCTAGAAAATAAATAACAAAGGATCGAATAATATATGAAGAGTCGCCTAAATAAAGGAGGTAATTAACATTGTGCTCTAATTTGAGCTATCTTTATGAGTGAAGAGGTAAGTGAAATTATTTCACATAACACTGACTCCGGTATGAAAGTATTAAAAATACAGATACATTTTGTTAATAATTTCACGACCTTTCTTCTACAATTGAGGTTTTGAATAAATTTTTTTTTTGTCATAAATGAAAAGATCATATGTATATATATATATATATATATATATATATATATATATATATATATACTTGGCTGGCGCACCAAGTGAGGACAGTACATATTAGTGACCAAGTGAGGACAACGAGATAATGGCATCATTTTATGATAGATATTACGCAGATGTGCCATTTGATAAGAAACATTCAAATATACACATGAAAGCTATTTTACCGATGAGAAAATTGATACGTGTATATCGAGACAAGTGAGGACCTTTCAATGAAAGAATTAAGTGAGCCACGATATACCCGCTTTTTATCCCAGAGAACAACGGAGGTCCGAAATCGGTATACAACGCACCAAGCGAGGTCATAGCTGTGTTGCCAAAATGACACCGCAATATAAGCCGTTCTACGACTTTTACTGAATAAGTGTTTTTTAAATTACACTTTACAACAACTACCCTGTTGTTGTAACGTGTAACCTGATGGACTTCAATGATGTGTGAATTTACAAATGCTTTGACATCATGTTCTGCTCCCATAGACATATGGTCATGAATCGTCCAAATAATTGATTTAGAATCAGTGTTATATAGATCTTTGTAACTACATTGTTTTTCCATTTATAGGCGAATAGACTTTGCTTTTGTTATTTTTGTGTGAATTTTAAGAAGATCTGATTGATATTTTTCCTTTTAGTAAGGTGCTAAAATTTGGTGATGGACTTTCCGTGATACTGAATAAACTTGGTCGTTGTAATGTTCTGTACTTGGCTTGCCTTTACATAGTTTGACTCAAGGTTTCTATCTAACGTGTGTATCTAACATTAGCAATAAAACTTTGACAGATTATTATTACCACGGCGGGGTCAAAAAAGGTGCATGCTTTTGAAATATCATCATTGTGATGGCGGATTTATGAACAAAAAATTAAGTCAAGTTGAGTGAGTTAGTACTTCCCACACATTGCGGTGATACCAGTTTATTGTTTTCCCATACCGTGAAGCTATAATCTGAGATCATTTTGCAACCATATACACGCCGCACCGCTACTGACACGATTTCTAAAAACCTTACGCGCTTTCCAACCTTGCAACGGAAATAACACTGTGTTATATAGTACAGAACGGTCTAAAGCAATACCCTTATGTATACAACAGAAAATTGGGGTCTTCAATTAAAAGCCAAACGCGTTTGCCCTCCTCGCTAAGCTAATAGTATTTGCTAGTAATACTGTGTCGAGATTTCATCAAAATCAGTTCAATATTTTCCACGCTATAGAATACAGAACGATCTAGAGCAATGCCATTATTACGTATACATCAGAAAATTCTTGGTTTCTGCAATAGGCTAGACAATGTTCGGATGGATCTAAAAAAGTGTCACAGGTCAATGGACAGCCTATTATGAATACAATAAGCTTTTCAGTTTTACAACCCTTCACCCCCCAACGATCCCAATTTCTCCCTTACCAAAAAAGTAGAAAATGATCAGTCACGTCTCAAACGCCTAAAAACGATGTTTGAGATGTTTTTATATTTTTAGTTTTTTCATTATTGCTGCGCCGCCACTGATACGATTTCTAAAAACCATCCGCATTTCCATTCTCGACACAGTAATAATACTATGTCAAAATTTCATTAAAATCAAACAAAAGTTTCCACCCAATACAGAACGACCTAAAGCAAAACTCGTATTTGAAGTCCCTTGTTTTCTGCAATACGCAAGGCACTGTTAGGATGGACCTAAAAAAGTCTATTATGCGGCTGGGTCTTTCTCTCACAGGTCAGTGTGTTTGCGTGTAGGTCTGTATGTGTGTGTGTAATGGATTTGCTTTTAGCATTTAGATTTTACATTAAATTATTAGATGTTACATCAGTATGCGGAATCAACCCAAGATTGTGAAGTTTCATATATTTGGCCATTTTTTGATAAGCTTTAGACAGCCTATTATGAATACAACAATTTTTTCATTTTCATAGCTAGAGATGTGTAGAACGGTTCTGATCCGGTTCATTGATCCGGATCTTTAAGGTGACCTAACTGAACCGAATTCTAAATTTAATCTCAACGGGTCAGTCGGGTCACAAATTCGGCGGCTTGTTCATCAGAATCACAAAGCAGGATGGTGCGTGCCACGGCGATATATGTCGGTCAGTCGATCTGACGATTGGCGATGTTCAGTTTTCGGTTCAGTGTTCTGCTGAAGCTACAGGATAGCCATAATGCTCAATGTTCTGGGATCTGAATTTAAAAGAATATTTAGATAGAAATTTTAGGGCGAATAATAAATGAATATTCTTCTTGTATGATGAGTTGTGGCTGTTTATAGTAGAGACCAAAAATTCCTTTTACGTGCTAGGAGTGTATCTGAACAAATACGAGAAACTCAAAACTGAATAATTATTTACTCAAATCGAAATTTATGAAGAATAGTATTAATACATATACATCTTCTAGGTACATATTCATAAAAAAATAAATATCATCTGATATAAAGATAAAACAAATTAATAAATTATACATGAAGTGTACTGTACTGTACTGGCTCATTTCTGTCTGCACCGAGTACCCAGATTGGGCGGTTCCCTCGTGCTTCGGTTGACCAATCGTTCACCTTCGATCTTGAGATCTTGAGCAACATACTGCTATCCAAATTTCATCCATTTAAAAAATGCAAAATGCAACGTAGGTGCACCTAAGCTATATGACCAGCTCTGTTTAATTAAAATTTTCACTATTCTTTTAGATCGAGAGCTCATTTCGTTTTTATATTATTTCCAATTTTTAGCATGCACACAGGTCATTTTAAGGTTATACAGGGTGAGTCAAGCTCAACGCCTCGGAATCTTGTGACCAAATGATACTACTTTTCGAAAAATCGACTTTGCAAGTGTATGTAGGTCGAGTTGGGCTACATTTTAAAAATAATGGCTTTTATACAGGGTGTCTAATATGAGCGTGACATATCAAAGTTATGTTTTTTTCAAATGGAACACTCTGTATATTATTGCATATTTAGATTCCTAGGTGACTGTTAGTGTGACTTTATGTATCACACATGGGACTTTAAGCGAACCGTTTAGGTGCAAATCACAATTTTGGGTACAGGTAGATGTCAGAAAAAAATTGAATATCGCAGATATTATAAATCCTAGAGGGCTGTGACTTTGACATGTTACTAAGCATGAAATGTATCAGCTTACGTTAGACGGCCGGGTTCGAATTACATTTGTACTTGGACAAATCGGTAGATCAATTAAGGAAACTTCAATCAATGGTAACATGATTTTTTCAAAGGGAATGCATAATTTTTTTTATACGATCGAATGTGCAATTTGATAGGCTTTCTAATTATATCAGGTTGTGAATATCAATCTGTGGTAGTTTTTATTAAATTTCGAGATTTCAATCAAATCAGTGTCTTTCAATTTCCCTACCTATAAACAAACTAGCAGGCCATGAAATATAAACAAAATCGTATTCAGATGGAAGAAAACAACTAACTTAGCAAAAAGATCCAGCAGAACTAGAGTAAAAGAACAAGATTGTAAAAATTCCCTACAACAAATCAACTCTAACCAGAAACAACGGCGGTAACATGTCTAAGGTTAAAGAGAAGCTGGAGTACGACAGAAATGGATAATTTTTACAGTCTACTAGCGACTGCAATGTACTAGAGATTAAAAATTTCCAAAATCACTAAACACTTTGAAATGAAAGCAAAACTTTCAGCGATCGTTGCCGTCAGTCTAATATCTTCAGAGCGCAATTTCACATTTAATGGCATAAAACAGTAGTCATTTCCGTCAAAGGCAAAAGTAATGATACCCCTCACTGTCGTCCTTTGAATTTTTCAGTATCTATTAGCAAGATCACAAAAAAGGAATACTGACAAATCATATTTTAATTCTCTGCCAGGTAAATTATGTTTAATAATTTGAGCAGATTTTTAATTTATTCATCATTTTCGGCGATCTTGCTTATGAGTATTGAAAAATTTGCAGAACTCCAGTCAGAGGTATCGGTTACTATTTTTTTAAATCATGAAATGTGAAATTTTATTCTGAAGCTATTAAGCTGCCAGCAACACTACGTGGTAGATTTCCTTTCATTTCAAAATTCACAATGGTTTTGTGAATCGTCAATCTTTAGAATATTGTAGTAGCCGGTATGCTGTAAAAAATACCCATTTCTGTCATACTCCAGCTGCTTTTTGACCTTAGATGTGTTATGTCTGCTATTTCTGGTTAGAATTGATTTGTTGTAAGTCATCTTTATAACTTTGTCCTTTCACTTTAGTTCGTCCGTAACTATCTGCTAAGTTAGTTGTTTTGTTCCATCTGAACAGTTTTTTGCTTATATTTCATGGCCTGCTAAGTTGCTTATAGGTAGGAGAATTGAAAAACACCGGTTTTACTGAAAATTTGAAATTAAATCAAAACTACCAGAGATTGATATTTACAACCACATATCATTAGAAAGCCTATCAAATTGCACATTTGATGGTATAAAAAAAATTATGCATTCCCATTTGAAAAAATCAAGTTACCTTTGATTGGAGTTTACTTAATTGATCTACCGATTTCTCCAAGTACAAATGTAATTCGAACTCGATCGTCTAACGTAAGCTGACACATTTCATGCTTAGTAACACCGCAAAGTCACAGCCCTCTAAGATTTATAATAGCTGCGATATTAAATTTTTTCTAACATCTACCTATACCCAAAACTGTGACTTGTACCTAAACGTTTCGCTCAAAGTCCCATGTGTGATACATAAAGTCACACTAAAATTCACTGGAGTCTAAATATGCAATAATGTACAGGGTATTCCATTTAAAAAAACAGCCTTGCTACGTCACGCTTTTATTAGACACCCTGTATAAAAGTCATTATTTTTTAAATGTAGTCCAACTCGACCTACATACACTCACAAAGTCGATTTTACGAAAAGTGGTATCGTTTGGTCACAAGAGTCCGAGGCGTTGATCTTGACTCACCCTGTATATGCGTTGTGCGGCCGATTCGGGTTCAGTACGGTTGACGGTTGACAGAATTTCAGATCGATCCGAAAATATACCTACTTGAAGAACAATAATAGTAAAAGGGCAAGAAAGACGCTTACAAAAAATACTCAGGTGGTCCTCACTTTGTCGTCTATATCACCCGGTCCTCGTTTATCACTTCTAATAGTACAAACACGTGAACACTGTATATTATACATGTGAGCAAATAGTCCTTTTGAACAAATAATCGTCACTGTACCGAAAACCAAGCGAGCGCGTAACTTCCAGAAATCCCTTTTATTCCGTTCACCTCAAATCTCCATACCATAATAATGATAAAAACGATAACAGCACACCGATTTTACCCGCCAGGCGGCTGTAGAGCTCGGCCGTACTCGCGCCACTCGTCCCCGGTCGGTAGACCCGCCTCTCCAGTGGCGCATCCTTTTCGAGTTGTGTGGGGATGCTCACACGGCCAGACTGACTTGAATTCGCTCTCGAATTCACCAATGTGGAGGCACGATGACTCGAAGATGCTAATCTGAAACACTAAAGTTGACTTGAGGCATCGCGAGCATATAGCCTTCGTCAAAAAGAAAGAAAATATCGAACTCATCCGAGAGCATATCAACGGAACAACTCCGATCCCCAGACCACATGCGAGACCACCAAGGTACTCCATGCTAAAGGCCATAGAGGATGAGTTGAAGGAAAAGGTTAGGTTTGAAGGAAAAGGTTCATTGGTGCGATGATACTGCATGATGACTCCCAAGACCAAACATGATAATCTATAAAACAACTCTGTCACTCCCTAGACCACATGCGAGACCTCCAAGGTACTCCATGCCAAAGGCCATACAAGGCGAGCCAAGACAGGTGTCACAACATGTTATACAGGCCATACATGGTGAGTCCACAAAAGCAGCACTTAATTTTTTTTTTAATCTTTTTTTTTTCTTCTCTTTTTTTTTCTTTTCCTTCTTTTTTTTTCTTTTTTTCCTTTTTTTTTTCTTTTTCTTCTTTTTTTTTCTTTCCTTTTTTTTTCTTTTTTTTTCTTTCTTTTTTTTCTTTTTCTTTTTTTTTTCTTTTTTTTTTGTTTTTCTTTTTTTTTTCCTTCTTTTTTTCTTTTTCTCTTTTTTTTTTGCTTTTTTTTTGTCCATCTCTTATCATTACTACAAGGTCATCAAACCAATGCTCACACGGCTATCTGATTCTACCACTTACAAGCCTTTGAAGCCCAAAACAACAATAAACAACCAATATCCACGCATGACAACTTAATATAAACTGAACTGCGTTCGACCATTCTGACTTAGAAACAATTTCAGCCCTTGCAGATCGAACACAGTGGAGATGTAGCACTCTACTTGACCACTGCACCTGTAGTCAGTACCTAGTTTAACCCCTTCATAGGCAAAAATATCTATTCCCAAAATAGCATCTTGGTACATGGCCGAATTGTCTACCACATCGAAACAAACTTTAAACGCAGTTCTAAAATTTTCAATGAACAACGTAGTTTGGCAACGGGTCGGTACGGAAATACTACCAATACCCCTTAGAAACATGAAACTCGGTTTTAAATGACAGTCCAAATTTTTTTTTTTTTTAGTCTTTTCTGAAATTATGCTACATTCAGCTTCAGTATCAATGAGGCAGTTAACAAATATATTCTGAATTTTGAACTGCGTACAAAAACTTGAATCCAAACTAACACAAAAGTAGTTAATGTTAGCAAAAACGTGCCGCTTTATCTTTTTTTTTTTTGTTTGTTTTTCTTGAAACACCTCTCAGTACGATGCCCCTCTTTACCACAAAAACCACACAAGATTTCGCAAGTTGATGGATGCGCAGTACTATTGTTCAAAGGAATAGCCCCAAACAACCTGTAATCTCTACCAAAATAGCAATTATAACAAACCTGCGCCTTTGGCCGATTTTTATCATCATTGTCAAATGGATATGCTCGTTTTAAGTTGCTACTACCACTACTACCAGGTTGCGAAATAATCTTTAACTCTTTGAACCTATAATTATTCAGTAGAATGAGCAAGTCTGCGACACATTTTACATTGCTGTTAAAGGCGGCAGTTCTGACTTGAACGTCCACAACATCACCTATCACGATTTCTATCATTTGCTCATCAGTCAATACAAAATCTAATGCCTTAATCAACGTTATTTTTTTTGCATACTCACAATAGGAAACGGCGTCACAGCCAATGCAAAAACTGCCCTTTCTAAACTTCTCGCTGAGGCTCCTGATAGACTGGTCACGCAGCTCCATTGTCACAATCAATGCACCTCACCCCTGCTGACTGTGGTACTTTTAGCGGATCAATCCCACTTCTGATGTGAGCAAATAGTCCTTTTGAACAAATAATCGTCACTGTACCGAAAACCAAGCGAGCGCGTAACTTCCAGAAATCCCTTTTATTCCGTTCACCTCAAATCTCCATACCATAATAATGATAAAAACGATAACAGCACACCGATTTTACCCGCCAGGCGGCTGTAGAGCTCGGCCGTACTCGCGCCACTCGTCCCCCGGTCGGTAGACCCGCCTCTCCAGTGGCGCATCCTTTTCGAGTTGTGTGGGGATGCTCACATACATAACATGTAGAAAAGGGGAAATTTGCTTAACAATCCTAATATCTTCGAGTGATTCACCACCGCCTACCGGTCCTCACTTATTCCACCTATTCGTATAGAGGTATACTAATTCAACGTTCATGCAGTAAAATAACATTCATTAATATGTGCTAGTACGGATTTCAGTTGAGTGAAAATAAATACAACTGAATGTAAAATTAACCTTTGCAGGGATATAGGTAATCTGGTATCTTAGATAAGAACTCTGTTAAAATTTGACCATTATAGGGAAAAAAAATCAAATTTAACCGTCTGACGCACCTTATGCTCAGCCGTACCGAAAAGTCGTGGCCTTCTAAGATTAAGTAATCACTGTGATACTCAATTTTTTTCTGATACCTACTTATACCAAGAATGGTGATTTGCACCTAAACAGTTCGTTTAAGGTTCCATATAAAATACATGGGGTCGAATTAGAATTTACCAAGCAATCTAAATATGCAATAATATATTCCATTCCATTCATTTAAAAAATGTAATTTTATTATGAATCATCCTGTATAAACTTAAAAATTTAAGTGAAAATATTTTAACGTTATAGCAGTCAAGGGTCCCCACCCCCCACCAAGTGACAGACTTTTTAAATATGTTTTAGTAAGTCAACAATCCTCCGTCCGCCCAGTGTTGGCCCACCGTGTATAGGTAAATAAACGTATCAAATGTCTCCTAGGTCAGTATTCGGATAAGTCTGAAAAGTCTAGAATTTCATATTTTTTAGGGCAATCGAGGGTATTTTATGTTTACAACAAATTTTCGAGATTTCGACTCCCCCATCCCCACCTTCCCAATTTCATCCCCTCCCAAAAACGGTAGATGATTGGTAACTTATAAAAATAAGTCTGAGGGGTTTTGTCTCTCACTACACCAACGCAAAGCTTTTTATAAAATGAATTTTTACTTCCCACACGATAGGTGAGGGGAGTATTGCGATCGCGAAAATTTTCGATTTTGAGATAATACGCTTTTTGGGCGTTTTAGGATGTGTACATAACGAAAATCCACGTAACTCATTTCCGTCGGTCTGTCTGTCTGTCGGTCTGTCTGTCGGTCTGTCGGCCTGTCGGTCTGTCGGTCTGTCGGTCTGTCGGTCTGTCGGTCTGTCGGTCTGTCGGTCTGTCGGTCTGTCGGTCTGTCGGTCTGTCGGTCTGTCGGTCTGTCGGTCTGTCGGTCTGTCGGTCTGTCGGTCTGTCGGTCTGTCGGTCTGTCGGTCTGTCGGTCTGTCGGTCTGTCGGTCTGTCGGTCTGTCGGTCTGTCGGTCTGTCGGTCTGTCGGTCTGTCGGTCTGTCGGTCTGTCGGTCTGTCGGTCTGTCGGTCTGTCGGTCTGTCGGTCTGTCGGTCTGTCGGTCTGTCGGTCTGTCGGTCTGTCGGTCTGTCGGTCTGTCGGTCTGTCGGTCTGTCGGTCTGTCGGTCTGTCGGTCTGTCGGTCTGTCGGTCTGTCGGTCTGTCGGTCTGTCGGTCTGTCGGTCTGTCGGTCTGTCGGTCTGTCGGTCTGTCGGTCTGTCGGTCTGTCGGTCTGTCGGTCTGTCGGTCTGTCGGTCTGTCGGTCTGTCGGTCTGTCGGTCTGTCTGTCTGTCTGTCTGTCGGTCTGTCGGTCTGTCTGTCTGTCGCATTTTTCTACCCTCGTAATCTCAATAACCGTTGCATGGATTGTGATGAAATTTGGGCAGCATTGTGCTGCGGGGCCGTAGTAGGTAATGTTCCTATAATTTTGAAAATCGTTTAACGGGGGGCGGAGTAAGTAGCAAAAAACGAAAAATGTCAAATATGCCTCAAACTTCGTTTTTAGGCGTTTTAGGGGTTCCTGATCATTTTCCACTTTTTCTTGAGTGGGGGTGAATTTGGGGTGGTTGGGGGGTGGGGGGTTGTAATACTGAAAAATTTGTTTTATTCGCAATGGGCTGTCCATTAATATGTGAATGCAAAGCCTAGCGGCATGATACACTTTTTTAGATCCATCCGAACGTTGCATGCTTATTATAGAAACCACGGGACTGAGAATTTTCCGATGTATACAAATTAGATCGTTCTGTATTTTATAATGTTGAAATTACTGAATTGATGTTCTTCAGAATTCCTGATGTACACATACGAGTATTGTTTTAGATCGTTCGATATCGCGTAACGCGAAAATTGCTCAATTGATTTTAATGAAATTTTGACATAGTATTATGAAAAACGCGTATGTTTTGGGAAAATAGTGTCAGTGGCGGCGCAGCAATAATAAAAAAACTAAAAATATAAAAACAGCTCAAACATTGTTTTTAGGCGTTTTACGGATTCCTGGTCATTTTCAATTTTTTTTGGGTGGGGTGAAATCGGGGCGGTTGGGGGGTGGGGGGTAGTAAAACTGAAAAATTTGTTGTATTCATAATAGTCCGTCTATTGACCTGAAGAAGAAATACCTAGCGGCATATTGCACTTTTTTAGGTCCATCCGAACATTGGCTTGCCTATTACAGAAACCAATTTTGTGATCTGCACATACGAGTTTTGCTTTATTTCGTTCTATGTATATTGCGTGAAGCGAAAATTATTGAATTGATTTTAATAAAATTTTGACACAGAATTACCGCTACGAGAATGGAAAACGACTCTGTTTTTGAAAAACCATGTCAGAGGCGGCGCAGCAATAATCAAAAAACCAAAAACATAAAATCAGCTCAAACTTCGTTTTTAGACGGGTTGAAGGCTCTTGATTGTTTCGCATTGTCCAGTTCAAGCATGTAGAAAAAAACTGTGGCGCCCTAGTTCCTAAGAAGGTAGACGCAAGAAACTATTTACGAGGGTTTTTGTGTTGGATGTTGTTTTTGGAGGCGGATGGGCGATAATTTAGTTGCAAGGGGATTTTAGGCTATAGCTTCATGCAATGGGAAATAATAAAATGGTATCATCATTATGTGTGGGAAGTACTGAGTCAATCAACTTGACTCCATTTTTACGTATTACTACCCAGCACCATGCTGATATGTATAAAAATATCGTCCTCTTAAAAACGCAACTTTCGGCATGCGCACAGGTGACTTTCATGTGATGTATTCGTTGTGCGGCCGATTTGGTTTGCAGTTGTCGTTTACATGAAAAGAGCAGGAAAGACGTTTACAAAAAATACTCAGGTGGTTCTCAGTTTGTCGTGCATATCAGCCGGTCCTCGTTTATCAGTTCTAATAGCATAAACACGTAAACACTGTAAACATGACATGCAGAAAAGTCGAAATTAGCTCAACAATACTAATATGTACGAGTGATTCACCACCGCCAGAGGTCCTCGCTTATTCGTCCTATTCGTATAGAGATATACTAATTCAGCTTTCATGCAGTAAAATAACATTCATTAACATGTGCTACTACGGATTTCAACTAAGTGAAAATAAATGCAACTAAATGTAAAATTAACGTTTTCCTTTGCTAAAATTCGACTATAGGGATGTAGCTACCGCGTGGCACATATAGCGAAAAATTTGACCCCTCTAATTACCAAAATTTTGCTAATAATCTGAACATGTCAATAACGGCGAATTCAGGTAACTTAGTTCAACGGATCTATTTTGAACGTCTATTGACTAGTCTAGGGGTTCTCAAACTTACAGGCACTGCGACTACAGGAGCAAGACTTTTTCAATCGGACCAACTGAAATAGGACATGACTCACTTTGCTGTCGTAATTGCTAAATCGCTGATGGTGAAAATGGTATCGCCCTTCGTTATGAAAAACAAGTATTCCTGAGAAGAACTGAATCAATAAACTTGACTACTTTTTTTTTTAATATCTGACCATGTTTTGGGAATTATTCAATATTTGTAGACGCGTAATTCGAAAATTGATTTAATTTAACGCGTGAATCAGTTGACTGCACTTTCGGTTGGCATTTGGCGTCATAAAACGTGTCTATGTCTGTGATACAATAAAGTTAGCTAGAAAGGCAACAAATCTGTAACGAGAATATACTGTTAGGTAAGGGTAGATATGCTTGATAGGGGTACAACATTTATGAATTCAGGAATTTGTACTGTACAGTTATATATGAGGTTCAATCAATATGAACGCTAATTGACTAACTTAGTACTTCCCACACATTAAAGTGATATCAGTTGATTACTTTCCCTTTGGCTTAAGCTACAGTCTGAGATCCCCTTGCAACCAAATCATCACCCTCCTGCCCTCAAAAAACATCCAACACAAAAACTCTAGTAAATAGACCAGGAACACCCAAATCGCCTAGAAACGAAGTTTCTGTTATTTTTATATTTTTAGTTCTGACACGATTTTTAAAAACCATACGCATTTTCCATCCTCGCCACGGTAATACTACTGTGTAGAAATGTAATTAAAATCAATTTCAGGTTACATAATACAGAACGATGTAAAGCAATACTCGTATGCAACATACGTCAGAAAAAATCCCTCAGTTTCTGTAACAATCAAGGCAACGTTCTGATAAACCTAAAAAGTGTAGTATGTCGCTAGGTCCTTTTTTTGTAGGTCAATGGAGAGCGTATTATGCATACAAAAACTTTATTAGTTTTGCAACCCTCCACCTCCCAACCCAACCACCTCAATTTCACCCCCACTCAAAAAACAGAAAATGATCAGGAACCCCCAAAAGGCCTAAAAACTGGTTTGAGTTGTTTTTTTATTTTTAGCTTTTTTATTGTCGCTGCGCCGTAGTGACGACACGATTTCTAAAAAGCATACCCATTTTCCATGCTTGGCACGGTAATAATATTGTGGCAAAGTTTCATTAACGATCTAAAACAATTTTCGTATGTATGCATATATCCGAAAATTCCAAGTCCATTGGTTTCTGTAGTAGGCAAGGTAATGATCGGATGGACCTAAAGGGCCGCCGCGCCGCTAGCACTCTTTCACAGGTCAATGGACGAATGGAAAATACTTTAGGAGAAGGCTGTATAGCTTATTTCCGACAAAAAAGTCATATAAAGTAGGCTCCGATTTTCAACTGTTTCAGAGATACCTACCTAAATTGATTTTCATTGAAATGCAGACCTCCAAACGAAAACCATAATAAAACAAAATTTTATCGTCGGATTTTGGAATTTTTAGTATTAGTGATTTGAAAAGACGATGTCACGTCATTATTTACTAAAAGAAGGTGATCATGTATCAAACACTCAAACTCGAGATAGTATCAAATCAGCATGTTTTGAAAAGTGACATCAAGAAACATTACAAAAAAGGAATTTATCTTTAAAGATCGCCGAATAGTTAACCACGTACTTTACGGTAAATACATGCCCATCTTTCTAGTTATCCCTTGGTACCACAAACTTCTTGTAAATGTGGTAAACATAGGCAACAAAATTGCATTTAAGCTCTAGAGGTATATTGGATCTCGGGGACCGCAAAATTTCAACAACCGTATGCAAAAACGTTTCATCAAATTTTTAATTTTTGTGTACTTTAATAATGTTCTATTACATCATAAAAAAGAGATCTATCAACTAAAATTTCAGTATAGGGTCTACAAATTTTATGATATTAGAAGAAAACTTCAAGTTGTAACTTAAAATCGAATCGTCTTAAAAAGCCGCAAGCCACGTTATAAAGTATCGTGTATCCATAGATATTCACTGGTGTATAAATGAGAGGTTGTAAATAATCCAGAACGAAGTAGCGCTAAAATTAAGCATGATATCTTTAGGGAACAACCTCGTATTATGGATCAGTCATGAACATACATACGCTAAAGCTGAAACTGTAGATTTTGTGCTGTGGATCGACAGTAATGAACGCACGCCTGCGCAAATTGAGATACAGTGGGTTGTGACAGCTGCGTCTCTACTTTTAGAACGGGCAACGGCGTTGGTGTTCACGCATACATGGAAATCATCCTACAGCTCCATCTACGCTGTTGCTGGTATTTCTTAGCGGAAGATGTGGTTCACTGCGCAAACAACTGGTCTGTATCCGTACATCCGTACCATTACATGCCAGTACACATTTTGGAGGAAGGCGATCCTGTCAGACGAATGGATTTTTGTCGACTTATGCTTCATGTGGATGCCGGAGATGCAACTTTTTTAAGTAGGATTCTTTGGACGGATGAATTCATACATAACTGAAAATCTACGGTTACAAGACACTTTATAACGTGGTCTGCATGTTCTGTTTGCTTGCCTAACTTCTTAAGACGAATCTATTTTAAATCGCAACTTAAAGTTATCTAAAATTATACAGTTTTGAGACCATATACCGAAGTTTTGGTCAACTGATCACTTTTTATGACTAATCGTGATGTGATAGCACATTATTCAAGTAACCATAACAAAAATTAAAAATATGATGACAAGCTTTTGTCAAACCGTCTGTTGAAATTTTGCACTCTTAGCGATCCAATATGCCTTTAGAGTTTACATCTCTTACTGCATATGTTTACTACATTTACAACGAGCTTATGGTACCAATGAATAACTAGAAAGGCATGTGTTTACCTTAAAGTGCACGGTTAATTATTCGGTGATATTTTAAAGATTCCTCTTTTTGTAACGTTTTTGAAGTCACTTTTCAAAGCATGCTAATCTTGACACTATCAAGAGTGTTATACCTGATCCCTTTTTTTAGTTGGTAATGACGTGATAGCATATTTTCTAAGGACTAATACCAAAAATTTTGAAATCCGACAATACAATTTTGTTTTATTAGGGTTTTAGCTTGGAGGCCTGCATTTTAATGAAAATCTCTATAATGAATACAACAAATTTTTGAGTTTTATAACCCTCCGCCACCCCCCCAACGACCCCAATCACACTCTCACCCAAAAAAGTAGAAAGTTATCAGGAAATCCTAAAAGCCCAAAAACGAGGTTTGAGGAATATTCAGTTCTTTTTGTTTTTCGCAAATTACTCCGCTGCAGATGCACCGATTTTAAAAATTATAGGAGCAATACCTACTAGGACCCCATAGGATACCGGTACCCAAATTTTATCACAATCCACGGTTACTGATGTGACTAGCCTAGAAAAACACGCAAAGACAGACAGATCGACGTTATATAGACATCATAAAACGCCCAAAAAAGCGTATTATCTCAAAATCGAAAATTTTCGCGATCACAGTACCTATCACAATTTCCTATCGGTGTGGGAAATAAAATTAACTAAAAAGAAGCAGAGGTCATAAAAAGGCGCGAAAGGCATTTCAGATGGTACGGTAGTATCGATTAATTAATATGCATGTGAACCTCGGTTATTGCCTTATACATTACCGGTCCTCGCATATTTGTTCTAATCGTAGAGATATACAGAGAATGTGGAAAAAGTGCAACTATTTTTTAAATACTAAGATGGTCAGATCGTCTTGTACCGGTGATCACTTGTTCTCTCCTATTAGTGCAGAGATATACTCAGGGCCGTAGCTAGGCGTTGACCATGGAGGGGGTTCAGGGTGACCTTAGGAGGGGTTCATGTATAAAAGAATATGTAATGTCCTAATTTGTTAAACATCTGTATAGATTGTATCGCTGCTTATGTGTCATGAGCACCGAGGGATTGGTTAGTAGTAGAATAAATCACTAAGCTTGGAGAAAGCATCCTTGATTATCCTTATTTTGTATTATTTTAGTAGCTATTTCATTCATGGGAATACTCATGGGGGGTTTGAACCCACCAAACCCCCCCCCCCCTTATATACGGCCCTGGATATACTTGCTGATTGCTTATTCCGTCTAAGCTACCATTCATTGGTCCTCCTGTTCGATTAGTCTAGATGAAATACTACCGCTGCGGTCAATGAACTTTGTTATTTATCTGCACAGCGTCCTAAAACGGGTCTCTAGGTAAATCGATCCATAAGGTCGATTATAGACTTCTATTTACTATAAGATTTTCAAGTATCATGATCTGTCGATTGATTCGCTGTCTTCAATTATCTTCAGGGGCAGCTCATGTGAATTGAAATGTATAGGCAATGACACCTGAAACAGATATTACGAAACACCTGCCGACACGTTCCAAATAAATCTGTTATTTTGAGACCTTTTCTGTGCCTACCTTATACCTACCTATTCCTTGACAAATAAAATCAAATGAAAATTTGTCCTCAGTAACGTAATCTGAAGGCTTGATACTTCGGTGACTACACATCTGCTGTTCACGTAGAACTGCCGTTTCTACTAGCAAAATCGATGTAACAACTAAATACTACTGGAGTTCAGCTTTAAAGGTGGACAGAGAATGTTTTTTAAACTGTGGAACAGCAGCGGTTCCTGAATTTTTGAAAGGGGGCGCAAAAAAGTTTAAATAAAAAAATACACAAAAATCCTACCAGAAATTATTTAGGCCGCAGCTGCACTCTCCACATAAGTATACATGTGTATCTTTATACGAGTAGGAGGAATAAGCGAGGACTAGTGGCGGCCGTAAAGGACTCAAACATCAGTATTGTTATGCTAATTTCCACTTTTTCACGTCATGTGTGCAGTGTATACCTGTTCATACTATTAGAACTGATAAACGAGGACCGGGTGATATACACGGCAAACTGAGGACCACCCGAGTATTTTTTTTATCGATCTAAAAGAATAGTTCATTTTAATTGAACAGAGTTGGTCATATGGTTTAGGTATACCTAAGTTAAGTGGATGAAATTTGAAAAGAGGCATGCTGCTGGGTAGTAATAGGTAAAGCTTCATTTCATGAAAAGCTGTGCGTTGGCGTAGTAAAAGGCAAAACCCCTCAGACTTCGTTTTGAGCGTTTTATGAGTTAATCATCTACCATTTCTGGGAGGGGCCGAAATTGGGAAGGTGAGGAGGGGGAAACCTTGAAAATTTGTTGTAAACATAAAATACCCTCCATTGGCCTAAAAATATGAAATTATATACTTTTTCAACTTATTGGGTTACTGGCCCAGGAGACATTTAATACGTTGATTCACATATACAGGGTGAGCCAATAGTGAGCAGATTGTTGACTTACTAAAACATATTTCAGAAATCTGTCACTTGAACATGGTAGGGACCTTTGAGTGATATAACGTTAAATATTTTCACTTAAATTTTGATGTTTATATAGGGTGGTTCATATCAAACTTACATTTTTTTGAAGGCGACTCCCTATACATTATTGAATATTTGAATTCCTTGGTGAATTCTAGTGTGACTCAATGTATCTTATATGGAACTTTAACGAACCGTTTAGGCACAAATCAGCATTCTTGGTATAAGTAGGTATCAGAAAAAATTTAAATATCGCAGTGATTATAAATCTTAGAAGGCCGTGACATTGCGGTACGACTAAGCATGAGATGCGTCACCTTAGGTCAGACGGTTAAATTTGATTTTTTTGTACTTGAAATCAGTAGATTAATTAAGGAAACTTCAGTCACAGAGAACTTGATTTGTTCAAATAAGAATACCCATTTTTGTTTACAGAATCAAATGCAGAATTTGATTGCCTCGATCTCAATCTTTTTAGTTTCCATTTTATTTAAAATTTTCAGTCAATTCAGTGTTTTTCAGTTTTCCTACTTATAAGAAATCTAGCAAGTCATGAAAAACAAACAAAAGCCCGTTAAGATGGAATAATCCAACTAACTTAGTAGAAAGACACAAACCAACTAAACAACACAACAAACGAAAATTCCTTACAACACATAATCTCTAACAACAGCGGTAAGAAATCTAATGACAATGAGCAGCTGGCGTATGACAGAAGTGTTATTTTTCCACAGCCTACCAGCTATTGAGATCTACTAGAGCTTGATAACAAAAAAAGATTAAAAATATTGAAACAAAAAAAACTACCAATGATTGCTGCTGACAGTTTAGCATCGTCAGAATGAAATTTCACATTTAATGGGATAGAAAAGTAGTCATTTCTGTAAAGTCAAAAGTAAAGATATCTCTAACTGGAGCACTCTGAGCATCTATGGATGTGATTGTTAGATTTTTTTATTACTTCATGTTGTAACTGTGTTTATTTCATGTATGTTCCTACCAAGTAAATAATGTTTTATCATGTAAGATACTGCAATTCAGTTTTCATTTTTTGCGATTTTGCTAATAAGTAGAAGTACCAGTGAAGAATTTGAAGGGCTCCAGTCAAAGGCATCATCACTTTTGACTTACGGCTATTTTATGGAACTAAATGTGAAAATTTATTCTGAAAATATAGATGCTCTCCTGCCAGTAACGATCGCTGGTATTTTGTCTTTTATTTAATTTTTTGTACTGATTTTGGATATTTGCATATAGCTAATACGCTGTGAAAAGTAAGCCTTCTTGTTGCCGCTGTCGTTTCTGGTTAGAGCTGATATCTTGTAAGACATTTTTATAATCTTACCTCACTAATCTAGTTTGTTTGCGTTTTTATGCCAAGTTAGTTGGTTTCTTCCATCTGAACAGGTTTTTGTTTATTTTTCATGGACTGCTAGATTGCTTATAAGCTAGGAAAGTGTAAAACACCGATTTGACTTAAAATTTGAAATAAAATGAAAACTAAAAAAGATTGATTCCAACAATCCTACATTGTTGGAAAGGTTATCAGGTTTTAGATTCGATGGTATAAGAAAAATTAGGCATTCCCATTTGAAATAATCAAGGTACCTGTGATTGAAATTTCCTTAATTATTCTACTGATTTCTCCAAGTACAAAAAGAATTCAAATTTGATCGTATGACCTAAGATGACACGTTTCATGCTTAGTCACACCGTAAAGTCACGGTCTTCTAAGTTTTATGATCGCTGCGATATTCAATTTTTCTCTTATACCTACCTATACAAAAAAAAGTGATTTGCGCCTAAACGGTCCGTTTAAAGTTCCATATAAGATACATGAAGTCACACTAGAATTCACTAAGCAATTCAAATATGCAATAATATATAGGCGGTTCTATTAAAAAAGTGTTAGTTTGATAATCAGCCTATATAAACGTTAAAGTTTGAGTGAAAGTATTTTAACGTTATAGCCTTCAGGGGCTCTACCATGATCAAGTAACAGATTTTTGAAATATCCTTCTAAGTCAACAATCCTCCGTCTACTCACTATTGGTCCACCCTGTATTGCATCTATCACATAATAATATGTACTCTGAGAGGAATTCACATATTTTGTTGGAATGTTTGAAAAGAAAAGTATTTTATAACTTATCGAATTTTTAAAGCTGAAGCTGGATTGACATGAAACGAGTAAAATCGGGTCAAGCCAGACCAAAAACTCTTAGGATGCTTATCGGAGCAGCTAAAATCTGACGAACTTGGAACGTTTTGACTCGGATAGCACTCTACTCTCTCAGACACCCTCTCCCATTTTTTACCTAAGTCTAAAATATGCTTCTCAGTTGTACAAAAATGAGCTTCAACAATTTCAAAAGGCATATCACGCGGTATCTAAAACGTCAGTTGAATTGACCATCTTAGATTCCAAACGAAAATTGTATCACTCGATATTAAACTAATTGAAACACCTGCTAGTTCTTACGCGTAAGGGCATGGTTCATGATTTCAGAACTGTCTAGTAATCGCTATACCGAAGATCCTACTCCTTTCAAGAGTTAAACCCTTCATGCATAGAGCGATGACCTGCAATCTAAAACTTTTCTGCCATAAAAGCCGCTTAGATCTCATTCCAAAAGTTCCTCATGATGGGGCACTTGTGACCAAAATTATGACTCTCAACACCTAATTTTTTTCTCAAAGACAGCAACCTGTAATATGGGAAGCTAAACAATCAAGTACACAAAGAAAAAGCGAAATATCGTGAGAAGCATTAGTCTGCCGGTATTTCATCGTTGCCGAATTTCAGGACCTCACTTGTCGCATGCACTGGTATGTAACGTATATGGGGTGGCGGTATACAAACTCGAGAAACCATCTGGTGCCAAAGCGGTGAACTAAAATGTATACATTTACCATAAAACGAAAAAAATGAGGACCAGCTGAAATTTTCAAATTTGACTCAAGACCATATCCGCAACTCACCACAAAAATTTCAAGCGAAGTCCTTGTGAGGTCCGTATATTGGTCCTCACTTGGTCGCGGTCCTCACTTGTTATGCAGATTTTGCACGGGTTAGCCTCACTTGTACCACGGGCCAAATATATATATATATATATATATATATATATATATATATATATATATATATATATATATATATATATATATATATATATATATAGACAAAACAAAAACAAAAAAGGTGCAGCCCGGGCTCCGACACACCGGGCTGCTGTTCCATTCCCCAGCGACTACTCCTCACACCGTGAGGTGAGCAATCACTGGGTCCGCGTATCGTGCGTCCTAAGCAGACGAAGGGACCCATGGATGACTGCCTTCTGCATTCTGGCGGCTAAGATGTGCGCCGCCGCACGGCACACCGGCATTTTGCGCAGTGCAGAGAGCAGCGTATCCCTCATACCACCTAGGGATCCAATGACCATTACTAGCAGACTCACAGTGTAGTCCGGCCAGAGCCTGCGAAGTTGTCCGAGGAGCTCCTGATACTTGGTCCGCTTTTCCTCCTCCTTAGAGATGATGTTCCCCTCGGCAGGTGCCGAGAACTCGATAACGAACATCGTCTTTTGTTGGTAGTCGAGGAGGACTATGTCGGGCTTATTTGCATGTATAAGCTCGAGCGTGGAGAATGAGTATATATATATATATATATATATATATATATAGACAAAACAAAAACAAAAAAGGTGCAACCCGGGCTCCGACACACCGGGCTGCTGTTCCATTCCCCAGCGACTACTCCTCACACCGTGAGGTGAGCAATCACTGGGTCCGCGTATCGTGCGTCCTAAGCAGACGAAGGGACCCATGGATGACTGCCTTCTGCATTCTGGCGGCTAAGATGTGCGCCGCCGCACGGCACACCGGCATTTTGCGCAGTGCAGAGAGCAGCGTATCCCTCATACCACCTAGGGATCCAATGACCATTACTAGCAGACTCACAGTGTAGTCCGGCCAGAGCCTGCGAAGTTGTCCGAGGAGCTCCTGATACTTGGTCCGCTTTTCCTCCTCCTTAGAGACGATGTTCCCCTCGGCAGGTGCCGAGAACTCGATAACGAACATCGTCTTTTGTTGGTAGTCGAGGAGGACTATGTCGGGCTTATTTGCATGTATAAGCTCGAGCGTGGAGAATGAGTAGTTCCAGTAAATTCGGCACCTCTCGTTCTCCACAACGGACTCAATGTTCCCTGGAGCGTATGGCAGCACCGGTGTCTCATCTATACCGTATGAGTGCCTTAAATGGTAGTATAGCACTCGTAGAGCCGCGTTGTGCCGATAGACGTAGGCTGTGCTAGCGTACACCTTACACGCCGACAACAGGTGCGTAAGGGTCTCTGGCGCCTGCAGGCAGGCTCTACAGCGGATATCGGGCACATCCATACCCATAATCCGGCTACGGTATACTAAGGTGTTGAAGACACCGTCTTGGCAAGCCATTATAGAGCTCTCAGTCTCCGACTTCAACCCATTAGACCTTAGGAAGGAGAAGGTCAACTGCTCAGATAAACCATGCTCTTCTAGATGTTTGTAGAAGATTCCGTGCATTGGTTTATCTTTGTGAAGTCTTAAAAGCAATTGGACTTCAGCAGTTTTAATCCGGGTTTTTAATTGTGCGGGAGCAAGTTCCGTAACGGACTGCTGACACCTCCGCGTGAAGTCGAGCGTGAGACTAAGTTCTTCGGCTGCCCGTGTTGCTGCTTTAAAAAGGAAGGCTCCTTTACCCGCAATCTCGTGCTCTCGCACAAAGCGGATCAGGGGATCGGTGCTCGTCGTAACATAGCAGGCAGTGGCCAGTACTACTCTGTTGTGCAGATGCTCCAAACTCAATAGTCCACGCCCTCCCAGGTGTCGCGGGAGGTATATTCGCGGGACAGAGGATCTAGGATGTAGACTTCCCTCCATATTCATCCTTTTGCGGGTCTTTATGTCAATTTGTCGCAGCTCTTCCACGTTCCAGTGGATAGCACCAAAGCTGTATAGCAACAATGGGACCGCAAGCATGTTTGTGGCAGCGACTTTGTTTTTGCCGGACAGTTCTGACGACCAGATCTGCCGGAGTCGGTGCAAATACTTGCGGCGGAGACACTCTTTGACCAATTCTGCCTCTTGGATGTGACGCTGCGCCACTCCAAGGTAGGTATAGGTATCTCCGGCATGCAGTTGTCGCAAGATGCTCCCATCAACGAGCTGCTCCTCATCTTCACTATCTCCGCAACGTCCTCTTTTGAGATGAACCATGGCACATTTGTCTATCCCGAACTCCATACCAATAGCTTGACTGTAATCCTGCACTACCCTAAGCGACTGCTCTAAATCGCGTTGTCCGGAGGCATAGAGTTTCAGGTCATCCATGTAAAATAAGTGGGTGACCTTGTGCCTCCGGTAATTGGGCTTGCCACAGCTGTATCCCTTAGTATTTTTCAGCGCTATGGACAAAGGCAGTAGCGAGATGCAAAAGAGCAAGGGACTCAAGGAGTCTCCTTGGAAGACCCCTCTTTTAAATGATACCAACTCTGTTCGAACCCTGGTTTCACCCGATGTTATAGTGAACCGAGTCTTCCAGAGCGGCATCAGTTGTTTGATGCATCCCACTATTTGATCATCTACCGAAAGACATTCCAACAGCCGCACAATCAGTTCATGAGACGTAGTGTCGAATGCCTTCCGATAGTCGATCCAGGCCATAGAAAGGTTTCGCAGGTAATGCACGGAGTCCTGTGTGACACAGCGGTCAATCAACAGGTTATCCCTGCAGCCAGCTACTCCTTTCTTAGACCCTCTTTGTTCATATACGCTGAGAAATACGGGATTTACAGCTTGAAGGATACGCATGTACAAGATTCTGGTGAAGAGCTTGTAACATGCGTTCAGACATGTTATTGGCCTGTAGTTTTTAGGATCAGACAAATCTCCGGTCTTCGGGAGAAGCACGGTTCGACCCTCGACAAACCAAGCCGGAATTGGCTGCTCCTGATTTAGCCACGAGTTAAAAACTCTAGCTAAATGCCGGTGGCAACTGGGAAACTTTTTCAACCAGTAGGTGTTTATGCCATCCGGGCCAGGAGCTGCGAAATTCTTTGCGCCTCGTAAGGCACCAAGAATTTCTTCCGTGTTTATCGGGTGACGCAGTACATTCAGGTTTGGAGTCCTCCTACAAACGGACTCGAACTGCGCCAAGGCCGGAGTGTCTGCTTGGAGAAGTTTGGGGTGTTCGTAAATGCCCCTCCAGAAAGTCTCCACGCGATCAGCAGTTGGCGGCTGCTCTATGACTGGTGGTCGCTGTTGGAAGAGACGAGCAGGCTTTTCGGAAAACAATCTGTTTTCCTCCAAACCTCTCGCCCGCGTCACCAGTGATCGTTTAGCAGCGATTAGCGTCCGTATCCTGTCAAGACAATGCTGCTTGACAACAACCAGTACCGCTTGACTGAGCGTGTGATGGTCGCGTCTTAGCTCTCGGGCTATCTGGCGCACGCGGCGCGTAAAAGGCCTACCGGCCGCTCTATATTCCATCACACACTGGATACGGGATGCTTCTTGGCGAGCCAACAGGATTTTCGCTTCCATCTGGCGCACCCGCCTCTGTGCTCTCTCGACAGGAGAGTCTCTCACTCTCCCCTGTCCAGCCAGCCTCAGAGCCGCAGCGTAAATTTCGCAATTGATGCTCCAAATGTCAGAGACCTCCGATAGACGTTCACTCAACGCCTCATCCTCTCTCTTTAAATCTGCCAGCTTGAAGGACCTCTTGTTGTTATGCAAGGCCCTTCGGTCACTGAAATCTCCAGGTGAGACGGCTTCGTCGATTTCCCTCTCAGCGGGCCTCATCGGCGACCTTCCAGCCTGGTTAACAGGCCTTTCAGTCGCCGGAGGGGCAGGCTGAGCTGGAGCACGAACGTATCCCTGCCCCCGAAGGTAAAATACCTGGTTCCGCAAGCTCTGGGAGGTAATTGTGCTATGCTCTGGATGCATTTCACACCACCTCCCATGCATGCGGGACATGTATCCCCTACGGCGCGGGCTACTGCTCTCGTAGCAGCTCAGCAGGTCATCCTTCAGTTCCGTCGTCCACCTAAAACGGTCCATGTCGATGCGTGTGTCGTCGTCAGGGCGATCCGAGGCACCGCCACCTTGCCCAGAGCCGGCTTCCGATACCGGCCTGGTGTGGGTGCTCTTCTTCTGGGGCGGTCGAACCAGAAGGTAGGGCCCGTCCGGTGGTTAGCCTTAGGGCCCCCAGCCGACATTTCGGAGGCAGCCGACCACATTGCCTCCTAGGGATGACCTGTACAGGTTGCCGGCCGGCTTCCATCCCTGGCTTGGGTTATCCCCACAGTGTCGCCACGCACCGAATAGCCGTTTGATGTTGGTCGGCTTCCTGGGGGCGCATTTTATACCTACTGCCAGGTTTGCTATCAGCCGCCCCTAACCTGGGGTCAGACGCTGTCGGGAAGCCGTCCTTAACATAGGTGCAGCCGCTTCCTCACTATGGTGGTTCATACGCCTGCTTTCACAGCCGGTGACCACCATAGGCCCTTTTAAGGCAAGGACTACCAATCTTTTAGTCGCCTCTTACGACAGGCAGATTAAACCCTGGGAACATTCTAAACCCGGACCCAGACGGGTTATATACGGGTTATATATATATATATATATATATATATATATAAGTTATATAACAAAACTATTTTTGTTTTTTTTTTTCGCAATAACTCAAAAGTTATATCAAAATAAAAATGGATTTTGGGATCCAGTACCGAAAACACGCCGACGACTTCCGAGCCGTGTGACGTCACCATGGCGGTCAGGATGCTCCTTTGATCAACGACGCCCTACTCCGATACTAGATTCTAGATTTCCAACCAATCGCACATCAGCAATTCGAATTCTTTGATCCACATACAATAGTTTAAAATTTTTGGTATACAATTTTGTGAAAATTTAGGCAACTATCTAATATATTTAAAATCTGAACTATACTATTAGTCTAAGAGCCCCGTAAGATTTTCTACCTTGAAACGACCAATACTTTTGATATCACGTAATCGATTTGTCACGAAGACATTTTCAAAATGACAACAGTGCCTGTTTCAGCGTTGTCGGGGGTTGCCGCTCGAGGGGGTGAGGGGATGAAAACTCTGCTTCGCGACGATTTTCGAAAAATAGCGTCGTTTTGGCAAGCAATATCGAAAAATGCTTCAAACCCCCCGACAACATTGAAACAGGCACTGTTGTCATCACTACGACGCAAAATGTCCCGATAAGTGCTACTTTCATTATTATTTCGAAAGTGCAATGTCTTGCAAAGTTTTTAGGATTATTTTGAAGCTCCAGAACCAGGCATAAGTATTTTTAATCTTATTTTGAAGGCTTTGGTCTCCTGACTAAAAACAGAGATTTCAAACTTTGGCCTCAAAAGTACTTAATTATTGTTCAGATGTACAGGTTCTCTTTATTGGATATTAGAATAGGCTTAATACTGAGTATAACTGCAGAAAAAAATAGAAGCCAAAAAGCATTCTTGTTTTTGTTTTTGACGATTTGTTGGAAAAACTGGAAAATCTCTAAGTTTTCAAAAAAAAATCATAACTCGAAAACTATCAATAATCGGTACACATACATGGGGGTGTTTTGGATAGGTCTCGGTATGGGCTATCTAAAAAAAAATTATTATCGTCACCCGATTGGCCACCCTGTATGTTACAGACCGTTTATGAAAAACAGACCATTTATAAAAGGACTAGTCCATATACAGGGTGGGCCAATTGTAAGTGGACGGAAGATTATGGGCTTACTAAAACGAATTTCAAAAATATGTCACCTAATCATGGTAAGAGGCCTTGAGGGCTATAACCTTAAAATACTTTCAATCAAATTTTTAAGTTTATACAGGGTGATTCATATCAAACTTACATTTTTTAATAGAACGCCCTATATATTATTACGTATTTGGATTCCTTGGTAAATTCTAGTGCGAGCGATTAGACAAAAAATTTTAAATAATATTAAAACTAAAAAAGATTGATATTGACAGTCCTACATTGTTGAAAAGGCTATCCGATTTTACATTTGATGGTGTAGAAAAGTTAGGTATTCCTAGTTGAAATAATAAAGTTACCTGTGATTGAGGTTTCCTTAACTAATCTACTGATTTCTCCAAGTACAAAAAAAATTCATATTTGTCTCGGCATTTTAAGTTTTATCGTCGCTGCGATATTCAATTTTTTTCTGATACCTACTTATACCGAAAATAGTGATTTGTGCCTTAACGGTTCGTTTAAAGTTCACACTAGAATTCACCAAGGAATCCAAATATCCAATAATATATAGGGGGTTTGGTTCTATTCAAAAAATGTAGGTTTGATATGAATCACGCTATATAAACATCAAAATTTAAGTGAAAATATTGTAAGGTCATAGCCCTCAAGGCCTCTTACCATGATGAGGTGACAGATTTTTGGAATTCGTTTTAGTAAGCCCACAATCCTCCGTCCACTCACTATTGGCTCACCCTGTATAGAAGGACTGAAGATTTTAGTCCATGTGTGTAAAAAGCTCGTCTTAGAACAAACTTTCTAGTTCATTTGTAAAAGGTCTCGTCTATTTATGTATATACAACCAGTCTGAAACTACGCCATATATATCTCGACATTTAAACACCTATTTTCTTAACTAATGAATTGATCAAAATGTTTTTTTATACTTTGGACAGATTAAGCTATTATGACATTTATAGTTACATTATATATTCTCTTTTAATTCAATTCAATCCAATTCGACTCTTTATTCATATCCATATATAACAAAAATGTGTACACATGTCAACCACAGAAATGTACTTAAACCAATAACATTTAAAATTATATCAACGAATACAATTACAGAAACAACTACAATTAAAACGTCTCTTAAGGCTAAGAGTTTTTTGAAATATAAGTGCTGTAATATCATATCTCGTGAAATATTGTTTCGTAAGATTTTTAGCAATATTTTATGTATCTCACCCCCTTTTCCACTGCGAACTTGAAACTTTTGATTCAGGACCGAAAAACCCGTACCTTCAGATTTTCAAAGGATTTATTGAATAACCCTCGCACATAAAGCAATTTTTGCATTTGGTGTGACCTGTACAAACATTTGTACGTAATTACAACGAATACATTGTATGCATATATTTTCACCTATTAATAAAACATGTGAGCTATTTTCTGACAGAGGTACTAGAGTTTTCGAAGCGGGTATTTTGTAATTACAATTAATTATTTAAAATGACGAACAACCCTTGTTAACAATTTGGCCATTTGGGCAAACTGTAATCAAAAAAACATCAATGTTTAATTTCACTGTTTCATTCAACCAAAATAGGTTACATTATTTATTTTCTTAAAATAACTGGAAGCAGAGAAATTCAGCTGTTTGCTGAATTATTATAATGTACCTTTGTACAAATATGTCTTATTATTCGCTTATAAGACAAACAGCGCCGTGCTCCTAATATCGGCATTTCACTTAGCATAGCGTATACATGTATTTGTTTTATTTGTTAAAAAACGACGATGTGTGGAGAGCCCGTTTGTGTTATTTGCCATATTTCTGCAAAAAAATCAATGCAAATAGGTGAGTAAGCGCATCCGTCCACTTGTTGGTTTTTAATCACACATCAAAAACTCAAATAAGATGAATACGATCGACAATAAGGGTAGGCATCTTTTTGTACGCACGTCAAATATTTGGGCAAATACAGCGATGCCGCTGCACGAATACGCTAGGCCAAGTTACGAACCATACTTTTCCAGAGACAATGAACACCCAATACCGTACAAAAATAGCCATGTGGTGTGTCACCATAAATCTGCAGCAGAAAATAAGAGCAGAAAATATAAACGAATTTGCATTTCATCTGAGCAGGAATAACTGGAGACCACTATTCCTCATGCCTGTAAATTTAATGATGCTTATAGATAATTTCTGGACTGTGTTATCTGGTGCTTTGAGGTCTCCTCTATTCTTTATATGAACTTAAAGTATCTAAGCGAAAAAAAGCTGGATAACAGTCAAAGAGGATCAAAAACTAGATATCTATTCCCTCCTGCTCAAATGAATAGCGACTTTAAAGTATTTCATAATGAAAGGAAAAGAGCTTACAGATGTAGTATTAAAAAGCAGAAAACATTATTTTACCGAAATAAAGTAGATAACTCCACAAACAAAAGTAAAGTATCGTGGAACATAATTCGGAGAAACAAAAATTGATACTAGAGATATAACTTTAAACGTAAGTGGGAAAATGAAATCTTCGACGGATGTATGTGAACTGTTTGCAAATCGCTTCTTTAACACTGCCACTACGGCCCGATTTTATCAACACGGGCATTTTAACAAAGGTTTTGACCAATTAGAGCAGCCCATTCAAGAACTTGCATCTGTCAAAGTTCGCTGAAAATTATTGATTTCTCTTGAAATTTACTTCAAAAAGGTGAAAAAAGACATGCTTTATTTATAATCTACCATTGTGAACTCTCTAGTGTGTTTTCAACCTTGATTTTCCATCCTAAATGGGTAAAAACTTGCATTTTCCTGTTTAACAAAGAGTTTAGCAATTGCTAATCTCAACCAATCAGATTCTACAAAACCGACACATTTGATCACTCGATAAAATGTACTGTTAATTTAATGATGATGATGACAAGAAAATTACTGTATTATTTTGCTAAAACAATAATTTATAATCGATAATAATTATAAATACCTCCAATATACCTTTGTATTATAGTGAAAAAGGGTACAAATAACATTTTATTGCATTTCAAAAACCTATTATAGACACACACGATTCAAGCGTGCATTACTGGTTGCCTATCCTGCTTAACAGCAAAGCCTTGCGACCTGGCAAAAATATAACGTATATCCGTATTTTTCCTAAACTAGAAACCTTTCGTAGAGTCAGAAAGTGAATAATGTGCTTTAAATAAATGTGTTTCTGCGCTACGGTGCCTTTTACGCAGTGCCTACAATCTTTACATCCTCTGTGAATATTTCTATAAGGTCTATTCTAGTATAACAAACATGCATCCAGTCTATAATCAATCTGACTGCAGTTGCAGTTGGTAATTATACAATAAATATAAGGTAAACATTAAAAATCTAGCATTAATTTGCAAATCAATCACTTTGTTCTGATTTTCTGCTATAATTTTGATCCATGAATTCTAAAATATTTTTAATGAAAGTGTCATCCAGCTTTGACGTTTAGATTCCAATATTGATAAGATACTATTGGACGATATTTATTAACCTAGCCCGCAATACCCAATAGAAAGCTTTTGCTAAACAACATCCAATAGAAAAGCTTTGTCAAATTCTTTGTTAAATATGCATGTTGATAAAATCGGCCCTAAATCTATTAAAATGTTATTGGCCAAAACATGTCTTTACCGCATACAACGCCAAAAGCACCTACTATAACCTCAGAGTAACAACAGAGTAGCAACTGAACATAGAGGTAGTAAACAACTAATTCTAATAGGCCAACATCTTTTCTTACCTTGTCATATTGACCACCAGATACGTCAATCATAATTGTTTACTATCGTCTTAATTGTATAGTAGGTATCCAGAAATATTCCATTCTACGTTAAAAAAGACGGTATTTTGATGGTTCAGGAATGATTACAGCAAAATCAATAGATATGTTGACCTCTTCTGCATTACTGTATCATAAACCCAAATTCTGTCTTACTTAAACTTTGAGGAGCTGGCGAAGCCTATATTATTTTCCTGCGATTTGTTTACGGTAAACCCCGTTTGTTTGGTTGTCGTTTATGCTTGGTCAGTAAAATCGAATTCGCTATTTGTTGGTAACTGTAGCTAAGCTTTACGGATTGCTGTGCTATATTCGAGTGTAATTTAACACCTTTTCGAGATGAGACAGTGCAGAGCAATGTCTGTAACATGGGTTGCATTGGAAGATTTTTAGGTTGATGGCAATGTTTGGAGGCTGAAGTGTCAAAAGGCGATGGCTTTGAGCACGCCATGCTGAAGTAGTTTGTTTACTACCTCTATGTTCAGTTGTTACTCTGATCGCCACTTTACAGCTGCATCACTTTTTATAACAAATAACCATCAATCATACAAGAAGCAGAACAGTGATCTGCTTGTGACTAAAGCTTATTACAGCATCAAAGAATTTATGGAAGGCAATCTTTAGTAAGCAATACCTGTTTAATTTTTTCTATTGTTGAACTATTTATAATAATATTTTTGTTGTGTGAGGTGACGTATTTAATGCATTTATTTTCTACATTTTCTTTATTTATAAGTATTACTTTTATATAATTTTGACGTGCCTAGATATTTGATGTAATCGTAAATATCACAAATATGCCTTCCTGCCCTGCCGGCCGGTATCATCAGTATAAATATTTAGTCCTTTCATGTGTGATTAAAAACCAACAAGTGACCGGAAACGTGTACAATGTATGTTGCAAAAGTTTTGAGAAGTTTTTCAAAAAATTAAAAAAATATCTCACAATGAAAATTTTGAACTGTAACAAGAACTACAAAAAATAACAATATTTCTCAATGTAAAAATGATATTAAAGTACTGCTAATGGGCCATGATCCTCCACGGCTCGCAATTTCCTCCTAATTTTTTGGACAGATTCTAAATCAATTTATCTGATCTTTAGCATTACTCTTCTTCTTAACTTCTATTCGTTTTGAGCTTCCAGCCATTGTCATGAACTTTGGCACTCAGTTGAGCGCAAAAAAATTTGATAGGTCTTGCTTGAGGAATTTTGGGAGGGTTGTCGTTTCGTGGTACAAAAGGTATTCCGTGTTGTTCTAGCCAGTTTCTCATACGCAAAGCATAATGACTTGAATCCAGATCTGGCCAAAACATTATATTGACATTAGCATGGTGGGTATTCATAAAATTGAGTATTTTAGGCAAACATATTTGAGTATAGACCTCTGTGGTAACCGCTTCTGCCCTAACTCGTCCAACGTACGGCTGTAAAATACCGTTGCCTGATATAGCGCACCACAGTGACACTTTGTTTTCAAACTTTCCTTTTCGTTTAAATTTTACATTATCTGGACAGGCTTCAAAGTCTCTTGTATAAAAACCATCATTACCTTTGATTTCTGAGTACGAAAATGTGAAGAATAATTTTTATGTTGCCAGCAAAATGAGTATGACGTAAATTGCGACAGCATTGAGGAATTCTTTCTAACTAATTTGGGGAATACTTTGGACATTTTGTTCTTTTTCGGAATTTTAAGTTATTTCTCTTCATTTTTCTACAGACTGTGCTAGCATTGACGTGAAAAATGCGTTCAAGTTTTCGTGTGAAGTTCCAGTTCGATGTTCACTTCTGTTGACCATTCTTTGAAGTGTAGCACCATTCAACGCTCTTGGACGTTCACTTTTTGGTAAATTTATACAAGGAATACCTTCTTCGCATTCACGGATCATTCTATAAATTGTGGCAACAGAAATATTTTGATCTTGATATAGGCGAACTATTTCTTTTTTTTTTCAAGTCGTCCAACTAGACTGTAATTACTCTTCCGAATATCTAACTTGTACGACTTTTGACAACTTATATCATAACCAAAATGGTTTTATTGTTACCTTTGGATGCTGACTGGTTTACATGGTGACGATTTCTGAATTGTTTTGAACGATGAAACTACCTCCCGAATTTTGAAAAAAATTCTCAAAACTTTTGCAACACACGTTAAGTCTGTTTGCATTATTTGCATGCACAGATGGAGTCTATCAAAATGTATTCGATGGAGCAGGATGTCAAAGTTTGGAAAAAATTGATTGTTTATTAATTTCTTAAGGATCATTAAACCAATTTGTTTGTAATTTGGCAGTGTTGTTCACTGCAATGTGATGCTAAGTCAGCACTGACTAGAAGATAATTATTATCATTTCCAGTGGCGTCTCGGGAGACAGTTCCATCAATAATACTAGCAAAAATGTACACCACTGACCTTAAACAACATAATGTTGATTTTCACATTAAACAGAGAAAAACACATTGTTTTTTCTTTTTTGGCTTTGTATCTGACTTTGTTTTCTGGGAAAATAATAGAAATGACTTCATTGTCTGTCAAAATGAAGTTAACTTTGTTCTTCTCATCGACAGGCCGAAATTCAAATAGAAAAGTTCATATACATGTTTGAGAGTCCGCTTCATCTAGTAAGTGCTGGCTTACCGTATTATTGCAGTGAATAACGCTGCCAAATTACAAAAAAATTGCTCAGTAATCCTTAATAAATTAATAAGGAACCACTCACTAAAGAGAACTTATGCAGAGCCTCTGTCTGTGAATATCGGGCCCTCAATTTACGGCACAAAGCGCCCCAGCTTTTTTAACAATCATATTTTAAAAATTATTTTCAACTTTTTGGTTTTTGCATTCATTGAAACATGTTATTTAACAAGGCTTCATGGATAAGACCCCAAACTTAATGCAAATCGTATGGAGGTAAGGTCCACACGTAAGGAATTCTCTTTTTTTGCTTATTAATAGTATTTGCATTTCGGTGAAGCTAACGAGAAATTGTTTTAGTAAGTATCTGCGGGTTTCTTATTCCTCTTGTGCTTCAAATACCACAGTACTCAATATCCGAGACCCTTTTATATAAATCCCTTAATAGAAAACGTGATATAGTTATTAAAGAGGGATTTCTTTCATCCAAAGTATCTTTCTGGTAACAAAAAATTCGTCTGGTTTTTTGGTTTGGAGAAACTAATTTTAAGGGTAGCGAGAGAAAAAGTTTTTAATTCCTTATTTAGATTAATACAAGCGAGCGGTGTGGTTTCATAGGAAACTTTTAAAATTGAAGTTTACATCGTTACATATTTATACAATGGAAGTTGGAGAATTTCCCTTGAGTGAACAGAACTGTGATTTGATTTTTGATTTAAATCTTGCCCACAACGAAACTTATACATATTTTAGAAATAATTATTTCGATAAGTAGCCACCCCTCAATATAAACTTACCCAACACGCAAATACAATATAACTAAGACATGCAATACTTTCAAGTTATCAGTAAAGTAGAGGTGAACTTTGGGCAATCTGCCTTCTTCAAATAATTGTTAAACTGATTAGTGCAGCTCTAAGAAAATAAATTATAACGTTCCCATCACAATGTTTTTTTGATGTTCTATACTACGAATGTTTTAAACTGTAGTTAGCCATCCTTGCAAACGGTTTGGACAGCTATACACGGCTAGACACGTCCAGACTTCTAGTCTGGAGAGAAGTAGAGGGGTATACTAAGTCCAATTTCAGTTATTCTAGATTTTCAGATATGTTAAACAATGCAAAGAAAATTAAATCATGAACCAGGCATTCAAATCATTATAAATATAATGGCGAAGGGTAAATTATTGATTTGTAAACAATTCTGTCGAGCCGTAAGTGAACATAAAGATAAAAATAAAAAACATTGACGGCGGTGGTAATTTAATCTTACTGCTCTTCATTGTATCGTAAATTAATTTTCCTAGAAACACTTTAAATCAATAACCTTAAATACACAGGTTACCTCTTTAGGGATCAAACGGATTTAAATGATATAAATATTTTCGATTTCGGTGTTCGTAGAACAAGGGATCAGCATTCCCTTTACCCTTTTATTTTTGTGTAAATACCCAGGGTAGTTTAAGTTTATTTTCACCTTTAGATAAAAGAACTATGCGTCGAAATAATTTTTAATCGGAAGGATACTTTGTGCATTGTGACTTTGCTTATTGCTACTGCAAGTTTGACGTTTATGGTCGAACTGTATCACTACCTATGGGCATTACTACTTATGCTGAGGCTGGCTCAAGTGGACATGCTGAAAGGCAGAAAGAATATGGAAAACTTCATCAGGCTTGCAAAGGAAGCGAAAGAAATCATGCTCAACATGTTCAATTATTTGAGCAAGTCAGTGTACTAGGTCGGAGCTGTTGAAAATCCACTCTTTCCACTATTTTACTTGAAGGGAAGAAAAGTTATCAAATTGGACGACGATAGTAAAATTTCGCTGAGGCGAACTGTGCATTCATTATTTTTGAATAATGAGATAGTAACACTCCAAGAACGATACTTGTAAAAACAGCGACTTCATACCCCATTGAGTCAATGAGCATTGATACACTTATAAAAACCCTTCTTATTTATTTCAAGTGTTTCTAGGAAATTTATTTCACGGTATATTAGGAAGCAATTAGCTTAAATTATCACCACTGTCAATATTTTTCCAGGAATTGTTTACCAATAAATAAATTACTCTACTCTATTATAAATAGTTCGTTACCACTTAGTATTTCTCATACAGCAGTTCTATGTGTTCTGCTTAGCTCGTGTAAGAATTGATGGTAACCTGTCTGGTCAAGCATCAACCACAATAGGAGTTCATCAGGTATGTGTATTATCTCCGATTTTATTTAACATCTACTCTGAATTTGTGATGACACGGGTATTGGACAATTGGAATGGCGGTATAACTATTGGTGGAAGCAAAATGCCTAACTTAAGAATTGCTGACGATATAACCCTTATTGCTGCTTCTCAGGAAGAACTAGTAGCTCTATTAACCATTTTAGAACAACACAGTGCAGCATATGGTCTTGATATTAACTACACCAAGGTTATGATCGTAGACAGAGAGCATGACTTGCATCGAGAAATAAAGTCAATAGGCCGTTGTGAGGTAGTTCAAAGTTTTATGTACCTCGGCTCTTTGATCGACAATTCGGGTAACCGTGAGAATGAGATTCGACGGCGCATTCAACAGGCATGGTGGCCATGACAAAGCTTACTAAAATATGGCGTGACCATAATATCACTAAAGCTACCAAAATGTCTCTGGTTCAGTGTCTTGTGTTCTACATATTTTTGTATGCCTCGGAAACTCGGAGCTCGCATAGATGCGAGAAAACCATACGCGTTTTCCATCCTCGCCACGGTAATAATACTGTGCCAAAATTTCGTTGAAATGAATTCTATAATTTCCACGATACACATCACAGAACGATCTAAGAAATACTTGTATGTATAAATAAGTCCGTTGGTTTCTGTAATGGGCAAGACAATTTTCGCATAGTATACTATGCTATTAGGTCTTTCGTTCACAGGACAATGGACCTATTATGAATACAACAAAATTTTTAGTTTTACAATCCCCCCTACCCCAATTTCACCTTCACTCAGAAAAAGTACAGAATGATCAGGAACCCCTAAAATGCCTAAAGAGGAAGCTTGAGGAATACTTGAAATTTTTCGTATTTTGCTAATTACTACGTCGCCTATGCGCCGATTTTCAATGCATATCGCTGTAAAAATTTCATCGCAATCCATTCTGCGGTTACTGAGATTACAAGGTTAGAAAAACGCCACCAGGCAGACATACAGACAGACCGACGGAAAGAAGTAACGTGAATTTTGGTTATGTAGATATGTCATTAAAACGAATGAATAAAACTAAGAGATAGGGCTAGAATCCGGCTTTTTACAAGTCAGCACCCTCACCAATAATTGTAAAAATACCCAGCTGGGTACAATTTTCACAAGCACAAATTCAAGTTGATCTAATTTGAAGGAACAAGACAAAAAACAGACGCAACATTTGGTCAAACAGTCGACAGCGCAGCGTTGAATGGAGGGTCAATTCCAACTTTCCCAATTAGGCGGTACAAAGAAACAAAAGAACGTTTACAAATAGGGCAATGGATTTCCAGTTTTCTTTTATTTCTGTAATTTAGGATGAATACAGGCTGGATTGGGGTTCATTGGGACAATAGAGCTATCGAATGCCTGCTATTGTTTGGCGTTTTGTTCTCTATCAAGATCGCTGATTGGTAGAATAATTGGAAAAATTGTGTCATGGGTACAATATGTCTGAATAGCTATTCACATCGCAATCTCGCACAGTTTTCTGATATTTTTAGGTTTCGCTATAACTTCTGTATACTGGAGGCTAGAAATTCATGAAGGTATGATTTGTTTTTCACTCTATTGGCATTGGCGTAAAGAGCAGAAAATCTGTCATACGCAGACAAAAATGGGGTATCCACAACAAAACTTGCGGATCTAGTACTACTTAAACTGACAATGAGAAGATCATGGTAGAAATCTTCGAGATATACCCGATAGTAAATGCTTTGGCACTAATCTCTAAAAAAGTCGTTTTACTCTAATGGCTAGAAATATTTTAGTATACAAGCACAGTGTCACATGTCTGATGTTGAGGACGGAAGCATCCATTAAAGAGGAAAACCAAATTTGTCCATTAGATTTTTAATAGATACTAACATTATAAAATGTACAATTAATACTACTCAAATATTCTAACGATATCACGCAAATGAAGAATATAGCACACAAGTCAAAAATCGGGTTTAGATGGGTCGCTATCATCCAGCTTGATAAGTTATTTTCAAGACTTATTGTCAATGTTACCTCTGTTCTTTCTCTGCTTTGAAATTTGACCATCCAAGGTTAATTAGTAGTTCAACTAACTGCAAAATGCGATCTAACATTCCCAATCGAAAGCAATGATGATTTGTAAAATTTCATCTGAGCTGCATCATATTATGATGCAGACATTTTAACTAGTTACAAAGACTACTATACTTTAATAAACGCGATCGAATCTTGTTCGAGACCATTTTCACTGTTTGACGATCGGATCATGTTGTGTACTGCGATGTATACCTCTCCACTATTCCTATGGTGAAACCGGGGTCCAAGCTGTGGTGGAAGATCAGGTAGCAACTGAACATAGAGGTAGTAAACAACTAACTCTAATAGGCCGACATATTTTCTTACGTTGTCATATTGACCACCAGATAAGGCAATCATAATTGTTTACTATCATCTTAATTTTGTTCAGAAATATTCCATTCTACGTTAAAAAAGACGATATTTTGATGGTTCAGGAATGATTACAGCAAAATTAATAGATATGTTGACCTCTACTGCGTTATTGCATATTTCTTAACCATAAATGCAAATTCTGAAGTCTTACATAAATTTTGAGGAGCTGGCAACGCCGACATAATTTTCGGGTGACTTATTTACGGTAGAAGCTCGACTGTCAAACGTTTATTTTGTTTGTACGTCTTTTATGCTTCGTCAGTAAAATCGAATTTGCTATTTGTTGGTAACTGTAGTGAAGCTTTACGGACCTGCTGTGCTATATTCGAGTGTAGTTTAGCAGTTTTTCGAAATGGAACTCAAAAAGTGCAGTGTTTGTAACATGGGTTGCATTAATTCACGCCGTAAACCATTATTGGGGAGTACTTCTATGTTAAATAAAATATACACAGTGTGTTCTATTAATAAAAATATATGTTCGAAAATTTGGAAGAATAATTTATAACTTGGCAACGTCGCAATCGCGAAAACAAATTACAAGGCGAGATAGGGTATTAGTAGATATCTCGATTTAATATAGAATATACTGGGTGGTACATTTGAAAAAACAACGTAAAATGAGCTTCAAACTTCCGTACTTTGAAAGTCTGACAAAAACACCCTGTAGATGCCCATTGCTGGTAACATCAAAAATAATATTCATTTAATATTCAATTAACTCGCTGTATAATATTATCAAGAAAAGAAATATATCAATTTGGACGTATTACTTGCGACCTTGCAAATCTGGAAATTAATAGCAAATAAATTATAACTTGGCAACGTCGCAAACGATCCCAAAAATATCTTAGGATTAAACAGAGATCGATGATGGAAACTAGAAGAATTTAAAAAAAGTTATAGTTCCATATAAAAAAATCAAGTTGATCACTATCCTATTTTTCCGCAACACCCTATAATTCAAAATATTTTTAGGATACGCATCTTAAGCAACCAAATAACTTTTGTATTTGACATTTTCTTCAAGGTATGAAATAGATTTCTTATAAGTAAATTGTCAAAAGTCGGTTGGCACTCACTTAGCGGTAACAGATTTTGTACCTTTAGACAAATGTCAGAACTGTGGAATAAAACAAAATCTGTATTACGTAACTGGCTAATATACTATTAATAGTTTAATTAATTGAATAGGTTGAAATTCTAAACAATGAGCTCGGGAAATAAGAACACACTAGAAAAGTTAGCCGTAAAGTTTTGAAAAATTAGTCAGTATGTATGCAATGGTAAAAACCTTATTCTTCTATATGAAGTATTTTTCGGAATAAATATTATTGAAGCACGTTAAAACACCTTTATGTATAATTTGTATTATTATGATAATCGAGTTAATACTTTTTTTAACTGTGTCGTAACAAAAAACGCTCGTGCTGTATCAAGAAGTACCTAATCTGTTTGTGTTTAGTTTCTTTCTCCGATTTTTGTCTTATTCAGGCATGGTACCTGTCAATTAGTGCACTAGTCACCTACGGCTTACCGGAGTTAATTCTAAATTGGTAAATCCAACAATTTTTGTTCATAATAATGTGTCACTCTTCGGATTTACCAATTTAAAATTGATAAACAGAAAGTTCACTCATCTAACACGTACAACACCTAATCGATAAGACTTAAATCCGAGCAAAACACTAACATAGACAGAGGTAGGTTTTGATACATAATTCCAAACTCACATTTTTTAATCTGTGTCTCGCTTATTTTTCAGTTTTCTGAAAAAAGTTGTTTGAAAAAGTTATTTACTTTAACGACTATTATACACAGTTAAAAAAGTGTCAACTTTGGAATCACCCTGTATATATGTTGGAGTCCGATGCCGAATTTGGCCTGAGGCCAAAATAATTAGACATTTCGCGATCTGTCCAAGCTAGATTTGCCAGATGCCGAAACAATGATACATATAGGCATATGACCAACGTATTTTGGCCATGTCGCGAAATGCGCATTTCTACATTACGTTGCCAATCAAGTCATAAATGATCAACCTAACCTCAATTTATTATTTTCATTTGTTCCGACAAGAAGTACTCGAATGATATTTATTACATTTGTAACAATAAAAATGTTGCTTGGTCATGAACGACCAGCCAACACTTTTATTACTCATAGCAACCAGTAGCTCAGTAGGATTGCATAAGACTAGGGTATGTAGGTGCGTGCGTGTGTGCGTGAATGTGTGAGTCTCGTTAGCCGCCAAGAAATGAAAACTAGGACAACAATGGTTTAATAAAGATTTATTTTAGTATGTATACGAATGCAGTACATTTAATTTTTTTTTTAAAAAGAACTTAGCTTCAGAAGGAAGTCCTCGTAGTAGTGCCCTTCCGAAAGGAAGGTGGTGCTCCAGAGAAGGCTGGCTTTTTGAGGAGTTCAGGTGGTGCCCCAAAGGTGTGGTGTCCCCAAAGAAAAGTTTTCTTCAGGAGTTCAGGTTGTGCCCCAAAGGTGTGGTGTCTTCATGGTGGCACCCCGACCAAGAAAAGTGGTCTTCATTGAGGCACCCCGCCAAAAAATGGTCTTCAATGTTGGCACCCCAACAAAAAAGGGTGGTTCTCCTGTGAAAGAGTTATGGCTGGTATTAGCACCTTGTGGAGAAGTTCACAGGACTTCACGATCTGTTTCTGAAGTATGGATCTTCATGCGTTCTTACATTTTGATAAATTGCATTCATATACTTCAGAAACAAATCTATGAAGTAGCATGGGGGAATTAAAAAGCCAAAAAGCAGATAACTTTCAAATGTTCACATGGTAAAGATTAAAAAAAATATAGATATATACAAGAGCGAATAGTTTAAAAAAAGATTCTTAAATACTTTGCATTTTCAGTCCTACCGGATCTTTTCAGATATATAGTGATAAATAAAATAAACGTACAAAGTATGTTCAAAAATTCACAAACTTTTTCCTCACGCCTTGTAAAACAAAATTGCAAAAATGTCCAAAAGATCTTTTCATTGCGTTCTCAATTAGCAAATCTGAGTGCTAGGTATTTTTACGTAAGGAATGTCATAAAAAAAATGTGAAACATTAAATACACACAAGAGAAGGCATCGTAACACAAAAATATATGGCTAGAAACAAAGAGTAGTGTTCAGCGAATCTTTTGTTAGGTAATTAATAAATATACGGTGTATGATTGACTTGATATTTAAAGATTAAAATGTTCGCCATCACATGTTCATGAAAAGAACTGTATAAATCAAACAAAATCACATTCCTACACAAGATAAGATAAGATAAATATGCAGAAGCAATGAAAATGTGGGAAACCTTAGCAATTAAATCGTTATGATTACCTTGATTAAGACATAATGGCACAGACACAAAAGATTGTCTTAGAGAGACATAATTACGTTAGCTGTTAACTGTTTGAGTTCAAAACGCAAAAGGAAGGAGATATGTGTTTCGACATAAAAGGTAACCTTGGTGGAGAGCAAGAGCATATCCCCACTCATTAGATATGCGCAGGCGGTGTAATATAAATATCGTTCCATTTGAAAGAAAGTAGAGATGGGAAAAAGGTAGGGGTGAGAAGCAAAATAGTTATAAAAATGTACTAGTATAATGAGGAAGCAGTAGCTAAAAATGGAAGTTGTAAACTATTTGTATATGGTAGCCAAGTAAATAATATAAAAATAATTTTGAAAACGGGTGAACCGTTACACTCGGCCCCACTTAACGAAAAAAAATTTGAGAAGCATTCGAGAATTTTTTTTTTAAAAGAGAGTAAAGTTAAAGTTATCACTGAGGGATCAAAATCAATCATTTGTCCTGATAACAATGTCAGATTAAGTTTTCGTGCTTCCCCATGCAAATCTCAAGAAATTGTAGTAATCTACAACCTACAAAGTCTATCAAGGTGCATGAAAGAGCAAGAAGACGCAGGTAGAAAACAAAAATGTTGGAAGAGAAATGGGAAGAAAAAGAGATAGCCTCAAGTCTACCAAACAAGAGGGATGGTTATAGCACCAACTCGCTTAAAAGTGCAGTGAAGCTGCACTGAATATGTACTACACAATGAAGGTAATAAATTGTGAAGTAAAAAAAACAAATGTACGCAACCTATCAAACCCTAATATACTTAAGACCTAAAAAAAAACTCGTCAAAACTTTGACAAAAGACAAAGAGTTTCAAGACTCGGCTACAGGAGGTGCAAAGGATGCAGCAGCATCCAGAGTACCCAACTGGCTAGGAAGATTCGTTTCGCTGATCGATCTTAAAACTGCGCCGTAGAATCTTCCTACATCCACCAGTCGTCTGTCAGCTGAGGACTGCAGAAGCTACCACGCCCCCACAACAAGTGAACCAAGTCATGAAGACTCTAGGGCAGGAAAAAAAAGAAAAAAGAACACAGTTTTACTTGCTGCCTGCAACAGCAAGAGTGAACTTATAGTAGTCACTAAACTGAAAAGAGGACAAGTGAAGCTTGCCTCCAGGCGACTCAATGAATGGGTTAGCATTTCAATAATGCTGCTGGCGCTCTGCCGCATACGACCTGAAGAAGGAGCTCAGATACATTGCAGTAGTGACATCAGGTGTGTGTCAAGTCTCCTCAGAGAATTTTGACTACCCTTTGTCACCCCCCACAACTATCCTTCCAGGTCCAGTATCAATAAAGATTGTCGTATTGACACTCGCCAACACGTACCATTGAAACGGCCTCTAAAATAATAACAAGGTTGTTGCCTATAAAAAATCTAATACCCTATGCAACCGTAAGTACTACTCAAAAGAAACTGGGATACCCTTAATATTCTCAACAAAAGATTGTAAAATATTCCACTGAACAGACTTAAGAAAAAATTCAGATCTCTAAAGCATAAGTATAAGACCAAACTATTTCCATTTATGAAATACGAAATAAAAAAAATTGTAACACCATAAGTGCTTCTATGATGACCCAAAATAAAATTTAAATTTTGATCAAAATATTTTCTAAGTACTAACTATAATTCAGTAATGTTCTGATTTAATAAAAAATTTCAATCCAGTGATGTTCTGATTCGATAAAAGATCTTGCTAAAATCCAGTAATGTTCTGATTCGATAAAGAGCATTATGATTCAGTGATCAACAAAAGAAATGTTGGGCGCCAGCAGTCTAAAATAAGACTACAAAGAAAAAAGTAATCAAACAGCTTAAGTGCTCGAGTGATATCATTTCAAAGTCAAATACCTACATGAAATTTTTCAAATAATAAACAACGAAGTAAGTTCAAAGAAGTGTTGTGTCCTATTAGATTCAAAAGAATAAATTTACAAAGGATTAACAAGATTAAATTCAAAAATCAATTCAGGGAAAATTTACACATCATATTAAACTTGAAAAGAAAATTCAGGGAAAGTTTATGCCTCAAATTGGATTCAAAAATAAATTCAGAGAAAATTATACATCATATTGAATTCAGAAAAGTACATCCAAGGAAAAATTCATACATCATGTGACAATTTAAAATAGGCAAAATTATTTAAGTGAAATAAGTATCACAGATCTAATCTTCATTAATAAATTGATTCAAAAAAAAAATTCAAACATCAGTGTAAGTTTAAGATCTAATCAGGAGAAACCATTAAAGATTGCATGAGCAAATACAATAGAAATCAAAAGCTTGAACTATTTGTGAGCATGTAAGCACAAGGATCTTAGTCGATTAAAAATTATAAAGGTCAAGTAAGCTAAAAATCGAAGATTAAATGCAAAATTTCAAGAAATGTTACCAAGATTTTAATCCATCAAATATCAGACTTCTAAAACTGTAACAAACTCATATCAAGTTATGAATGCAAAGTGAAAATTGTAAAGTGATAAAAGTGATTTAAAAAAAAAAAACTAAACTGTGATAAACAGATCATATGAAAGAAACTAAACATGAAAATCTCAGGCCTACAAAAGTCATTCCAAGTACGCTGCAGATTTATAGAAACGCATACCAGGATAACTAAAGAGGATGGAGACAATCAGGGGAAATTTCGTTCATGAGAGCTAAGTGAAACTTTTTTTTAAAGCAGTAGATTTTAAAGTGATTTTAAAGTCATAAGAAATCTACTGTAATGAACATTGAACAAGTGCCATGAAAACAAATCACACATGAAAATCGCAAACCTACAAAAGCTGCTCCAAGTACGCTGCAAATTTATAGAAACGCATACCAGGATAACTAAAGAGGACAGCAACAATCAGGGATGATCTTATTCATAAGTAAAAATTTAAAAATTTACATAAAGTTGAAATGACATGACATGGCATAAATGAACATAGGATTTCAGAAATCTACCAACAACAATGTACATTACTATGTACCATATCAAAAGTGTTTCTTATACGCCAGAGGTTTCAAAAGCTGCCCGAAATACGCCAGATTTATACGTATGCATATTACGACAGACAAGTGAACAGAAAATGCATACAAGAAAATGCTTTTGATCCAAGAAACGTCATAGGACTTACATCAGTCTCTATAACACAAAATTTGGAAAAAAAATTCCATAACAAATAATATTTCTGAAAACATGTTACAGTATACTACGAAATGCAATAAATTTATACTACAAATTAAATTGATTAATCAAAGTTTTAGGAACTATCAAAAATATCAGTAAAAATTTAAGAATGTGCTCACAAATGTTCAGTACGGTTAAATTTAAATTTGATCAGAATTTGGAAATCGATGTTAAATTACAATTGTCACAATAGTATGCAAAATTTTTGGACTATAATTTTTCAGAAGGTTGCAAGCAACGGTCTTAAATGTCCTAAGGGGATCTATTAGCAGACTCTTACTGCTGCCTAGAATTTTTGAGGGGCGCTGGCTAATTCTTTTTGGACACTAATGCTTGAGGAGAGAATTAAATTTTCCCTTCAAACATTAAGCATACGCGCCCAGTACAGCAGGGCGTTTGAAATTTTGGGACTATGTTAGTTCATAAAGTTGCATAACAACGATTTTAAGTGTCCTAAGAGGTCTATTAGCAGACTCTTACTGCTGCCTAGAATTTTTAAGGGGCGCTGGCTAATTCTTTCTCTGACACTGACGCTTGAAGTGAGAATGGCGGTGCATTTTCTCTTCAGACGTCTCGCATCTTCGCCCAGTACAGCAGGGCGTTTGAAATTTTGTAACTGGGACTTATAAACAAACAAAAGTACTGATCACTATCTGAATCAGAACTAGTTTACGCATGGTTACCTCTAAATAATACTTCAACTAGAAAAGCGAGAGACAAAACCTGACAAGACTAAAGATATAAAAACTTCATTAAAAGACAAAAAGATACTCGAGCAGGTACATACTTGAAGAGCTATTCTGGAGTAATACTCAAAACTTTAAAATTATTTATCTGGCCTCAACAAATATGACTGTCCTTATCAGTCATTCAATCAAAACAAAACAGAGACTAAAATGCTCTAACTAATATCAAATATTTGCCAGATAAAATAACTAGATATCAATAAAACTCCAGAATGAAAACAATCTTAACACAAAAAAAACAAAGTACCTACAAGCATTTACTTAATGAAAGATCAAAAAAAAATTTTTTTTTACATATCAATATATTTGATAAGTGTGTGTGCCTCAATGCATGTGTTAACCAAGAAAATTAAATATATATGCAAGTATACAATTGCACATATATAACCATCCTTCTATAAATAACAAAAAAAACTAAAAGTCAGCTTATGAAAATTTCAACTATAAATGAGTTACTAAATAAGTGTACCTAACTGACAAATTACCAAAGAAAAATGTAGTGAATTGTTGTCCAAATACTACACAAAATGTATAGCTACAAAAAAGAGCAAACCATACAAAAAACTGTAGGTATATGTTTATGACCTGTGAATAATATCCAAACGCCAGATATCTTTGAGAAGCATTTACAACATACGCTCAGATTTATAAATTAACGCATACGCGAAATGTCTCAAGACAGTACAAAAAATAACGCATTAGAAAATCAAATCTCAGTCATAAATAAAATATACTAATAGACAAAAATCAATAGAAAAATTTAAATAACTTCAAATATACCTCAATAGAAAAATTTTGAAAATAGAAAATTTGGACCAACAATCACCCTGAAAACTACAAAAAAAAATAAGCTGATAATAGTTAAAGAAAATTAAATAATAAAATATATATGCCAAATGAAAGTACTGCATCAAAAAAACATTATTAAATGGAATTTTGAGTCAATGAGCCGAAATGGAATTTTGAAAAAGTTGTCCAATTTTCATTTCAAGACAGCTTCAAGACTCACACCGCACAACACCAGACATACCCATGTCTGGTCACACGTTGGCAGCGCCAATTTGTAACAATAAAAATGTTGCTTGGTCATGAACGACCAGCCAACACTTTTATTACTCATAGCAACCAGTAGCTCAGTAGGATTGCATAAGACTAGGGTATGTAGGTGCGTGCGTGTGTGCGTGAATGTGTGAGTCTCGTTAGCCGCCAAGAAATGAAAACTAGGACAACAATGGTTTAATAAAGATTTATTTTAGTATGTATACGAATGCAGTACATTTAATTTTTTTTTTAAAAAAGAACTTAGCTTCAGAAGGAAGTCCTCGTAGTAGTGCCCTTCCGAAAGGAAGGTGGTGCTCCAGAGAAGGCTGGCTTTTTGAGGAGTTCAGGTGGTGCCCCAAAGGTGTGGTGTCCCCAAAGAAAAGTTTTCTTCAGGAGTTCAGGTTGTGCCCCAAAGGTGTGGTGTCTTCATGGTGGCACCCCGACCAAGAAAAGTGGTCTTCATTGAGGCACCCCGCCAAAAAATGGTCTTCAATGTTGGCACCCCAACAAAAAAGGGTGGTTCTCCTGTGAAAGAGTTATGGCTGGTATTAGCACCTTGTGGAGAAGTTCACAGGACTTCACGATCTGTTTCTGAAGTATGGATCTTCATGCGTTCTTACATTTTGATAAATTGCATTCATATACTTCAGAAACAAATCTATGAAGTAGCATGGGGGAATTAAAAAGCCAAAAAGCAGATAACTTTCAAATGTTCACATGGTAAAGATTAAAAAAAATATAGATATATACAAGAGCGAATAGTTTAAAAAAAGATTCTTAAATACTTTGCATTTTCAGTCCTACCGGATCTTTTCAGATATATAGTGATAAATAAAATAAACGTACAAAGTATGTTCAAAAATTCACAAACTTTTTCCTCACGCCTTGTAAAACAAAATTACAAAAATGTCCAAAAGATCTTTTCATTGCGTTCTCAATTAGCAAATCTGAGTGCTAGGTATTTTTACGTAAGGAATGTCATAAAAAAAATGTGAAACATTAAATACACACAAGAGAAGGCATCGTAACACAAAAATATATGGCTAGAAACAAAGAGTAGTGTTCAGCGAATCTTTTGTTAGGTAATTAATAAATATACGGTGTATGATTGACTTGATATTTAAAGATTAAAATGTTCGCCATCACATGTTCATGAAAAGAACTGTATAAATCAAACAAAATCACATTCCTACACAAGATAAGATAAGATAAATATGCAGAAGCAATGAAAATGTGGGAAACCTTAGCAATTAAATCGTTATGATTACCTTGATTAAGACATAATGGCACAGACACAAAAGATTGTCTTAGAGAGACATAATTACGTTAGCTGTTAACTGTTTGAGTTCAAAACGCAAAAGGAAGGAGATATGTGTTTCGACATAAAAGGTAACCTTGGTGGAGAGCAAGAGCATATCCCCACTCATTAGATATGCGCAGGCGGTGTAATATAAATATCGTTCCATTTGAAAGAAAGTAGAGATGGGAAAAAGGTAGGGGTGAGAAGCAAAATGGTTATAAAAATGTACTAGTATAATGAGGAAGCAGTAGCTAAAAATGGAAGTTGTAAACTATTTGTATATGGTAGCCAAGTAAATAATATAAAAATAATTTTGAAAACGGGTGAACCGTTACACATTTTGTCTTACTCGTTACACATTTGCGTTTTTTGTTACATTGTTTACTACGACAGTTGCATCGACGCACGTGGGGTTATGAGAGGTCATTTTTTCGGAGCCAAATTGTCTGCATGATTTTTACTGAGTTGCGCTACTGTATAACATGGATATACTGTGCTACCACCTCACTATGGACATGAAGATAGTCGTCTTTTTGGTAGAGGGCTGGTTGGAGGCATAGGTTCATGAAAATAGCTAGAATAGTATCTTGCTGTACCTTCCGTAGGTTATTAAAAATATCATGGACTCAACACGTATCTAACGATGAAGTGCTTAGACGTATGGGAAGGGAAAGAGAGTTACTACAATAAAATGAAGAAAGACCGCCTGTTTGTGCCACATATACCGAAACAACAACTATGATATACTAAAACTAATAATAGAAGGAAAAATCGAAGGTAAACGTGGTCCTGGTCGCAGACAACATTCATGGTTAAAAAACATACGCGATTGGACTGGTATGAACACATCATCTTTAATTCGTACCACTCTAGACCGAAATAAGTATGCCGAAATTGTCGCCATCCTTCATTAAATGGAGATGGCGCCTGAAAAAGAACAATGCTTTTCGAGTTAGCCTTTTAGGGCCGGTTTCACAATGATGGGTTAACTCAAGGTTGTGTGTTGACCGGAGGTTAGCCCTAGATGTCATGTTTCACAAATGGTGGTTTTCGATCTTACTTGAGGTTAACTCTGAGTTAACTTGACCCCAAGGAATTCTTGAGTTAATCCCAGGTTTGTGATGACGCATGCGCATTAGGTTATGTCACTTTGGTTTTGCTACTTGCTAGGCGTTTGGAGTTGCATATTTTATCGTTTACCTTAACGCTTTCCATCGTTCTTTTTATTTGAAATGGATGGTTATGATGTAAATGCGTATAGCAGTGATAAAGAAGCAATGAGACCAAGAATATTTCGACCTAGAGTCAATTATTTTGAGAAATATGATGACCATGACTCCTTGGTCTTTTTTAAATTTTTGTATTTTTCTTCCAGCACCTTTACAGATCTGCGGCTATTATTTGCACATTTTTGCAACTAAATTCTTCTGCTATCTTTTCCCAGGCGTTGTCTTTTTCGCGCCATGTTGTTGCACCATTTATTTTGCATTCTATTGTATGCCTGTACTTTTCTACTAACGAAATGAACAGATATATTCTTCATCGTTTGAAAAATGATTCGCTCTTCTTGCTTTTTCCATGCTGACACACGGGTACATGCACGGATATTATTTGAAAAAGGTCCAGAAACAATTACAACGCCAAGCATTCCAAACACCGATCCAACCTAAAAATCTTTTATCCATGCCAAACATCAAATAACTGCGAAGGAAATAAAAAAAGTGAGTGGAAAAACCAAAATGAGGTTGGAAATCGCATGGCACTGACAACTCAACGAACTCATTCTTTGGCAGTCTTGTCAGAAAAACACAAAACATCAGCACGAAACACCTAACGAAGGAAATAAGAAGAAGAATTTTAAATATTGCGGACACAGTACCACCAACCGCTAAAAATAAAATACAACTCGCGGTCAGTTAACCCATCTCATTTTATGATTGTGAATCAGAAGGCGTTTCATTGTTCGAGTTACCTCGCCGGGCGAGGTTAGTAAACCATCAGAGTACCAATGATTGTGAAACTGGGCCTTATTGAGATACCAATTTAATATACAGAGTGCACCAAGATGATGTAACTAGACGCAGATTGGTAATGCAGTTTCGTCGAACGTGCTGTCATTTGGTTTCAATACCTACTGCAATCACCTGCATACTCCCAATTCGAATGCAATGCGATTTTGACATATTGTTACTAATATCACAGTAATCAAAAGAGCGCGTGATGGAACTAGTCAAACTAAAATGAAAAATTAAAAAATATTAAAATTATGCTTGAATTGTTCGTGGTCCCTGATTATTTCCCAAAATGGATTCATTTAATTTTACAGTGATAAGCCTAGTAGTAACTGACTGACTTAAAACTGACACCGTTTATGTCTTTAAAGACATCATAGACATCATGATAGCCTCCATTACAAACATCTACTTTATTTCAGGTGACTGGAATAGTGGGAAGAGCAGATGTGCTAGCCTGCATTTTCTTTCTCCTCTCTCTCCTGGCATATCATGGGTAAGTACAGCAGCGCATGAAGTAGTACAGAAGTAACTTTTAATAACAGGACATCTATTTTGACACCTTTCGTGTGCTCATCCTCGCAGATTTATGTAACGTCCAACCTGGTTCAATCGTTAGGTCGTAAAAAAGGCTTTTCATAACAAAATGTCGGAAACAAAGGAAATTTGGTGGAATGGAAGACATTGGTCCCCTGAACCTACACCTAAGTTTGCGACTTGTTGGGTTGCCGTTCGAGGGGGGGGGGTGAAGACTCTGCTTCGCGGCGATTTTCCAAAAATTACGTCGCTTTGATGACTGCTATCGGAAAAAGGTTCAAATGATTTATGGAGAGATCAAAAGTCACCCCTTCCTCCTTCCGTCCTTGAGCGGAAACCCCCTCATTTGAATCTTTTTTCGGTAGCACTTACCAAAACGACGCTATTTTTCGAAATTAGGCTCGAAGCAGAGTTTTCATCCCCCCACCCCTCGAGCGACAGCCTTCCGAGGTCGCAAACTTAGGTGTATATTTAGGGTACCAATGTCTACCATCCCACCAAATTACATTCCTTCCTAACCTTTTGCACTCAAAAGACTTTTGTAGAGCTTAACGATTGGCTAAAATCGGTAGTGGCTAGCGATGTGTTCCTAAGTGTCGTACTATTTTTAAGCCTAAATATCTTATTTAGATAGCTGCATATGATAGAGATATGAGAAATGTTATTCTCTTAGGAGGAAAAGTGTTACAGAACTTTTTGATACCATCTTAGACTTAATACGTGATGAAATTCTGATTTTAGTGAAAATCACACACCACCCTCTAACTACTGGTCGCACACGAAAAACGTAAAGACCAAAATTGTGTGTAATTTTGTTATCTCCATATACTATTTGAACTTTTCTTTGATAGAACTTACCATAACGGCGCTATTTCTCGAAAATCGTCACGTAACAGATTTCACCCCCCCCCCCTCGTACGGCAACCCCCAGAAGTCACAAATTTAAAGGTATCTTAATTAGGAAACGCCGAGGTAGTATCATTTCTACTAAAAGTATGCACAAATAAGATATTTTTCGCAACGGCACATATCGGTGGTATTATAGCGGTGTGTTCCTAAATGTTGTATTTTTAAACCAAATGCGTGAGTTTAGACAGCTGCAGATAATAAAGAAATGAGAAGATATCACTCTTTCAGGGATACAAAAATGTAACACGACTTTCTTATAACAGTTCATCATCTTAATCCGCGATTAAATTATAATTGTAGTGAAAACCAGAAACCAACCCCTAACTTTGGCGCACTGTAGGACGGAAACTATTGGTTGCACACGAAAAATATAAAGACCAAAAGTTATGCAGAATTTTGTTCTCTCCATAAATCATTTAAAGCTTTTTTCGATTTGACTTACCAAAACCATGCTATTTTCTCGAAGATCGCACGGCAATCCCCCGAGGAACTTAGGGGTAGGTTCAGGAGACCAATGTCTACCATACCGCCAAATTTCATTTCTTTCCGACCTTTTGCTGCCAAAAAACCCCTACCGCCTGTACCAAACCGTCTGACTGGAAGTTTTGCGACCAAAGAACAGCCAGAACCTCAGCCAAAAGTCTTGTGTAATAAAAGACACTTCAAGATGGATACCTAGGTACTGACTGATTTTGTATCTCGCAACAAAGAAGCTAAGAATCAAGAGGAAAATGCTTAGAGTATATGCACTGCTATGAGAAAGAAGTTATAAGAGGTTATTTCATACTTATTTTATCGACCTTCAGCAACACATGTACAAATTCATCAATTACTTAGGAATTCGAAAATTTTAATTTAATAAACTGCAATATATCTTTCCGTCACTCTTTTCATAGTCTTCACATTAAATACTCTTAAACGCTTTTCACATCAGTCTCACTAGACCAGGTTAGTACAGTGTGCCGGAGCGCTTAAATTTCACCAAAACTGCCAAAGCTGAAAGATAAAATTCAATACCTCGAGTTTCTTGCAGAATTCAGAAATGCTAACTGCAATGTTGCCAGATATAACACTTTTATGTTACATGTCATATTTTTGTTATTTTAAATGGAATGCCGATTCGTTTTTATTGCAATAAATTGCGCAGGTCGAATATAGTAACGTCTCATAATTTCAAATATTTTGCTTCTATTAATTACTAAACACTACTGCAATACCCGGGGTTTTTGAACATGAAGAATTAGAAAATACATACAGCAGTGCTGTCAGGTTTCCGCTTTTACGTTACACGTCATAAATCCATTCCATTTAAAATAACGAAATGAAAATGCGTTGTTATCATGAATAATAGTGATAGTTCATATTAATTCCATGTGGCAATGCTATCTCATCAAGAAAATCCAGAATTTTTGGTGTACCAAACGATGTTCCAAAATCTCACGTACTTTCCGGATGCCTATACAGAGACGATATGTGAAGTCATTATGTGATTACAAATCCTAATGGGACTGTACTAATATGTTCCTGAACCGAACTAATAAATAACGGACGAACAAGCTTTCGTATAAGCAGTGCCTTATATAAAACGGTCCGCAATCTTTTTAAAATCTCATGAAACAGGCAGCCGTTATATAACTGGGAAAACATTGCGCTTTATTGGAGAAATAAAAGCAATAACTTGCCGCTATATTGAGAAAGTCGCGTAACACGGCTGGACTCAAAGTTCTAGTGGAGGTGCTTAATTGATTTGAAAAGATGAAGGTTGTAGCCGACGGGAAACAAATTTCCTGACACTTCATTCCACAGCGACGAAGTTCTCCAACAGAAGGAATGCTGGAGGAGACTGGTTCGGGAAGTAGAGACCTTCACATGCTAAGGATGAGCTCGCAGAGCCTCTCGAGTGCTCCTATTTCGGACGGCCTTTAGTGTTATTATCTAGTAGAGCTCACCCGAACCTCTTTCGTGATAGAACCTGTAAAACAGGCACAGGTCAGCCACCCTTCTTCGATGGTCCAAGCTGTGGAGGTCTTTTGTGAGGGTAGGCGTAACGATTAGTCTAATTGCTCTCTTGTGCATAGTGTCCAGAAGCTTCAGAGAGTGCTTCGGAGCACATACCATACCATGGGAGCAATACTCCTGGTCAGATCTGAGCCTTGTAGAGCAACAGTAGTTGCTCTGGTGTATACAGCTTCCTACAGCGGAACAAAACTCCAAGATTTTGGGATACCGTTTCAGCAATACTGACGACGTAGTCGTACCAGGACATGTTACTGTTGATCACCAAAAGCTTGACGGAAGGTGACTCGACTATTAGGTGACCCTCAATTTCCACAGTTGGTAAGCCAACGTGAGACTTCTTTGTCAGTGTTGTTTTATGTACGTTAAACTGTACTTTATTTACTAATACCCACTCGACAATTGTTTTGATATCTACGTCGATCTTTAAGGCATGTTACTGTCGCCGACGTACCGCCCCCTGGTTCCATGCACAATATTAATGTAACTGATTAATCGCCTTTGAATGCAACAAACAAATGTCGGTCGTTCAAAAAGCTGTTCAGCCACTGGCACAAGCTAGCTGGTAGTCCATAAACAGCAAGCTTGACTAGAAGTCCCTCATGCCCGAGCTCATGCCACACCCTGGGTGTGGCTTTTGATATGTCAAGTGAAACAACACGGTCTAGTATGAAAACGTTACGTCACAATAGGAGTCAAGTGTCCTGACTCAGTACTTCCCACATATTATCGGAGCTAATAAAAGAAAGCACAATCGACGAAGTGTTCTGAAAAAGCTTTATAAGCCCCATTGTTTTAGATTTTTCAATGTTGTAGTACAAAGGAGATGTTTGGTAATTTAAAGATATAGTACAGTGTGAATTAGTCCTTATTGAAAGCTACGATAAAAAATTCGGAATATAGATTAAGCACTAAATGAATTATGAAAAAATGGGGTCAAATGTCTTGACTCAGTACTTCCCACACATTATCGGTGTTAATACTTACCACAAAATTTGGAGTTCCTCTATCCCTACACCAGCCTCATAAAAAAGTAGACAGGGACCTTTGAAACATCTAAAAACGAAGTTTGTGCGAATTTGAAATGTTTGGTCTTTTGTTGATTTCTCCTGCGCCACCGGCAAGAGTTCCAACAACTATACACTGTTACCATTTCCTCCAAGGTAGTAACACGGTGTCACAATTTCATCACAATTAAGTTCACAGTTTCCAAGGTACACGTTATAGGATTATAAGATGATGTATGCGTATCAAAGTATTCTATGAATAAAGAATTCCGATGAACCTAAAAAGCACATGATATCACCAACGTAATTTTTTTTAGCGCAATGAAGAATATTTCATGAATACAACAAATGATTGAGTTTTGAGTTCAATAGTTTCCAGGTTACACAATACAGGCAATACAGGATGATCTGAAGCAATACTCGTATGTATACATCAGAAATTTCCATGTTTCTTGGTTTCTGTAATATGCAAGGCAATGTTCGGATGAACATAAAAAAGTATATTATGCTGCTAGGTCTTTCTTTCACAGGTCAATGGTCAGCTTATTATCCATTTTCACCGCTATGCAAAGAAGTAGTAAATGAACCTAAAACGAAGTTTGAGGGATATTTGAATTATTTTTGCTTTTTTTTTCTAATTACTCCGCCGCCCATGCATCGATTTTAAAAATTGCAGCAGTATTACCTACAAACCCACAGCATACCGCTATCCAAATTTCAAGACAATCTATGGAGCGGTAACGGAGATCACGAGCCAGAAAGACAGACAGAAACAAACAGATAAACAGAGCGACGAAAATGAGTGACGATAACTTTCGTTATAATATAGATATCATAAAACACCTAAAAACGTATTATTTCAAAATTGAAAATTTTCGCGATCACATACCCCTAGGGGTCCATCAAGCCAAGTAGCTTGAGTTTTTTCTTAAATACTTGACTTGAAAGTTCAAGCTTTTGAAAATTTGATATTTGACTTGACTTGATTTTCGATGTGAAGTGCTTGACTTGATATCATCAAGTAAAATCAAACTACTTGATATTACTTGATATCGATCTGTAAAATACGAATCGAAGCGTTAAAATAGGAGAATCACCGAGGTTACGACAGCAAGCAGGCACCCGAAGACTTTAAAGCTTATTATTATTTCCATCATTTTTGATCGAGATGAAACCGATGAACAGATTATAAATAGTATTCAAGCGGCAAGGGACAGTACTGAAGATATTTTAGAATGATGGAAAAGACACGAATGTATTTTTCCAAACCTTGCCTCAATGGCCAACGGCTTTTTGGCAGCTTCTTCAGCTCCAGTTGAAAGGCAGTTCTCTAGAGCTGCCTTAACTCTTACCAAAACAAGAAAGTCTCAAGTCATGGATGGCAAATTGAGGATATTAAATTTTTTCTACCTCTGTGCCATCGGCATCGATTGCTCTGGTCATTAACCTCGTGTTCTGTGTAGGCTTTGTTACTGTTTCCCGGTGCCACTCTAGGAACAGAACTGTTAATTAGAACCCAACAGTGAAGGCTCAGGTGGGGATACTTCACTGAGCTTTTTTCATGGGTATTTATTTTTTATTAAAAAAACCAGAAATAAATTTCCACCTCTAACGAGAATCGAACCCGGGACCTTCCGGTCACGAGCCCTCGACTCTAACCACTGAGTCAGCCCACCCCCATTTGAGTTTGTTGTTTTTCTATGTATCATTGTCAGAATTCAGAATATTTCGTATTTTTATTTCATATTATTACATCTATTATTTAACTAAGTCTGTTGGAGTTTTCGTTTTTGGATGTTTTTGTTTTAAATAAAAGATTACAGCTTTTTTTATTTATGTTATTGCGTTTTGGCAGTTAATCAGATTAATATCAAGAAAGAATTATTTTTCATGAAAAATCAAGTAGTTAGCTTGAAAAACTTGATTTTCAAGTTGCTTGATGTGTAACTACTTGACTAAACTTGAAATTCAAAAACAACTACTTGACTTGAGTTTGACTTGATACCAAGTCAAGTCAAGTAGCTTGAAAATCAAGTCAAGTCGTGAATCTCTACATACCCCTCACCTATCGGTGTGAGAGGGAAAAGAAAGGCTTTATAGGTAATTGTTTTGCCCCAGGCGCAAAATTTTAGAGTGTAGCACCTATTTTAACGTCAGATTTAGTTTTACGGTCAAAAAGTATAGTATCAGCATTGTCGCAGCATCATGTCAGGGCGTTTTTTGTGGGGCTGTTATCTGGCAAATGTTTTGGAACATAAATGTATCTAAACCATTAAATCTGCATAAAAATTGCAGCGCGGCACATTCATGCCCAATCATCAAATAGCAAAAACGCAGACCGTGGTAATAGTTCAGGCAAATTATAATCTAAAGGCCTCGTTGCTGGCTGCAGTGGGACTCCGTGTGGTATAGTATTCTACATATCGACTGTATTCTACGCAATAGGTACTCTGTTTGCCATGGAGAGAGATCTGCAGGACTCGACACTGACCCTCGCTTCATCTCTATCGGCAGGTTTATAGTCGGTGGCCTTGATATATCGAATTCTATTCATAATGACATTGTTGACATCTGGTACATGTTTGGGCTGTCATTTATATGCCATGCGTCTTTATTTCGATAAAATGTTATATCTTCTTCTTCTTCTTCTTCTTTACTTCAGATTTTAAGCACTTTGCCTGATACGATACCCATCTTTTTCTTGGCCTTTCGATATCTGCTCTTCGAGAGCATTGATAAAATCTGGCTCTGGCTGGAATCCTATTTTCGTGCATTCGTTCAACATGTTATTTCCATTTAGTTTTGTTTTCTTTAATTTTTCCGTTTAGGTTGAAGATGCTTACTTCCGCTCTTATATCTGTGTTTCTTAATCTGTCTAATTTTGTGCAACATTCACTCATTGCTTGTGCTTCTATCCTATTTTCTTCTTTTCTCGTTGTTGTCCATGTTTCACTACCGTATAAGAGGGTTGGAAGAGCTATCATCTTATAAAATTTGATTTGAGTACCTTTTCTTGTTTTATTTTTTAATGTTCTGCTGATAGTTCCGCAAATATCTGTGGATTTATTAAGTTTTTGTTCTATATCTTTACTTCTGTCATAAAATATATCGCAGCCAAGTATTTGAAGTGTTTTTCCTGTTCCAGTACTTCATCGTTTACGTTGATCTTTTTCCTATCTGGATATTTACCTAAGAAAACCATGGTTTTAGTTTTGCTGGTTGATATTTTCATGTCATATTTTTGACATATTGTTTGTAAGATGTATATTTTCCTTTGTAGCTCGTCTTCTTTTTAGGCTAAAAGTACTAGGTCATTGGCATATAAAATAAAATTCAGGATAGTATTTTAACCTAGATGCGTACCTTCAGGGCACTTTGTTTTCCAGCCTTTTACAATGGCGTCGATAATAATATACAGGGTGTCCCACGACGATTAAGACAAGCAATATATCGGAACTGGGTAGTGGTAGAGAATTATGATTTTGGGGATGTAAATTAGAGTAAATGTTGTGTCTGTCCTTGTCATTATGTGACCCAGTGAGGTATTTGTTTTTGGTCAAGTGATGCTCGATTCAAAATTATTAATGGGACACCCTGTATATTTGTAAATTTTTATGTTCCTCTCGATAAAACAATTCCAACAAACTAGCACACTTAGGGTCTAAAGTGATCAATTCAAGAACTACAGGTACTTAAAGAATTCCACTACCATTGATTATAACATGTACCCCTACAGTTAAATTATTTTGCTAGTGTTTCGTAATGATAGTGGTGCAGTCCTTTAAGTACCCGTAGCTCTTGAATTAATCACTTTAGACCCCAAGTGTGCAGTTTGTTGGAATTGTTTTATCGGGAGTGACATAAAAATTGACAAATATACAGGGTGCCCCGTTAATAATTTTGAATCGAACGTCACGTCACCAAAAGCAAATACCTCACTGGGTAAAACAGTAATAGGAAAAGATACAAGATTTACTCTGACTTACACCTACAAAATTATAATTCTCTACTACTATCCAGTTCCGATATACTGCTTGTCTTAGCCGTCGTGTATATGTTCAATAATGTTGGAAAAATACAGCATGTCTAACACCCGTATTCACTGATATTTCTCTAGTTAATTTCGCCCTCCTATGCTATAGCAGTTTTGTTGTCCGTGTATAAGCTTTGTGTTGCTCTAATTAAGTGTTTGGATACCGCTGTTGTTTCATAATATTCCATAATTTATATCTGTTAGCATTGTCAAAAGCCTTCTCAATGTCTACGAAGCTTATATGCGTTTCTCTGTTGTATTCTCTGCGTTTTTCTATAATTTTTTGTATTGTGAATATTCCAGTTATTGAAATCTGCCTTTTCTGAAACCCATTTGTTCTTCTTATATAAGTTGTTCTGTTATGATTTACTCGTACATTCTAATATTCAGTACTCTGGCATAAATTTTGTAGGCGATATCAATTAAGCTAATTCTTCGATAATTTTGAAGGTTATTTTTGTTCCCTTTTTTGAACAGTGAGATTACTTTTGCTTTTTTCCAATCGTCAGGAATTGTGCGATTTCTCCAGCATTTATTAAATAAGTGTGGTAGTCTTAGGTGTAATATGGGCCCCCGTATTTCCAAAGTTCTGTATTGATGCCATCCATACCAGTCGCTTTTGTGTTTTTTGTAGCCTTAAAGACTTCTGTCAGTTCAGTTACATCTATATCACCTAAAACTCATCTATATCATCCAAATGGGATCTCAAAAGGGTGTATGACGTCGAATAAACACACTCCACAAAATCCTGGGAAATATCTCCTGAAAAAAACCGGACTTTTCGGCTAAGGGAGATAATCGCGATAGAAAAACCTGGCCCTGACTGTAAGGAGGTTGAGCAGATGGGTAGTAACTAGCTCTCATAAAAATTTAAGATTAATTGCAGTCCCCAAAGTAGCCTCGGACGCAGGACGGATATACAGATGACTACAGACTCAAAGAAAAAGGATAAGCGATCGATTGATAAAACTATAAAAGTTGCAGCATGGCATGTGAGGGGATTGGCACAGAAGGAAGCAGAATTAGCCAAACATTTAGCAAGTATGAAAATTGACTTCGCAGCTATACCCGAACAAAGAAAAAATGAAAAGGGTCAACATATGTAGACGAATACGTAACGATTTACAGTGGAGTACGGCAAGAACAAAGAGCAAGTAAGGGCATAGCACTATACATACACAGAAAGTTGGAAGGGAGCATAAAACATTACGAATATATTAACGAACGTAACTATTATTATCACAGAAAGAATAAAGTTTACAAGGGGAAATGTAATATTAATTGGCATCTATGCTTCGGAGGAAGGACTAGTGCGGCTATTCTCAACCGCTGGTCCGGCGGACCATTGGTGGTCCGCGGAGAAATTTTACTGGTCTGCGGACATATCCCCTATCCACGAAAAAAAATTACTTAATTTACCATGTGTGAAAGAAATGTGTGGATAACATAACATATGACAATACAGTAAGCTAAATTTGAATGAGAGAGAATATGGGTCCCTTCTTGAGATTAGTGCAGATATTATCTTAAAAGCTAGTTTTTCAATGTCCATGGATGAATTTTGGATCAAATTGAAAAATGAATATCCATCTCGATACGAGAGAGCAATGAAAATTTCATTCCCCCTCGCAACTACATATTTATGTGAATCGGGATTTTCCATCTATGACGGTAATAAAAAATAAATTTAGAAATCGTCTTTTGGTTATTTCACCGCTCCAACTTAGCTTGTCGAATTTGGAACCAACAATTGACAAGTTGATTGAAGAAGAGCAGCAGCAATCTTCTCACTAAAAAAATGCTCATATGGAATGAGTTTTTGATTATTTCTATAATTTCTGTTATTTTGTTCTAATTTTTCTTAAAAATTTGGTCCCATTGATTTAATTTTTTGGTAATCGTAAGAACGATATTTTTGTTGCGTTCCTACATCCATGAGTTTGTGATTTTTTTAGAATTTTCTGCCATTTTTGTTAAAGGTTTATATACTTACTTATATTATATGTATGTATAATTATATATCTTTACATTGAAATATTATTGTAGGCAAATGAAAATAAAAATGTTACAAGTAACTTACGTAGCAGTTCTTTACAAATACTTAGTCAAACTTGTTGTTAAGAGAATATCGTTAGTCTGTATTTTTTGTTTCAACAAATCTACTGGTCCGGGGGCCAAAAAAGGTTGAGAAACGCTGGACTAGTGGACGAATCTAAAACCTATTACAAACAACTACAGTCTTTAATGGATAAATTCAATAAAACCGACCAAATATTATTGATAGGAGATTTTAACGCCCGTATAGGAAATATATTGTCACGACGGCCTCTTTTTCTTCACCAAAGAATCAAACTGGACGTAACTTTCACCGTTTTACTTCACAACTCAATACAATATCTCTTAACCTTATCTCAACTAGAACTGAACTCAACTGAACTGAACTACTCCACGCTACCCGTGCCGCCTTATATAATAAGAAACGGAGGGCTTCATGCTAGCTATCCAGGACCAAGTCATTGCGACACGAAATTACAAGAAGTATATAATTAAAGATCCATCTATCACCGACGATAGTTGCAGAAAATGCCATCAACAGAAGGAAACAATAGAACACATAACAAGTGGATGTAAAACTCTCGCTGGAACTGAGTACACAGCAAGACACAACTCTGCAGCTAAAGTCATACATCAGGCACTTGCCACAACAAACAAACTAACTGAAAACACAGATCCATATTATAATTACACACCGACCTCAGTACTCGAAAACAATAAATTCAAACTATACTGGGACATTGAAATACACACAGACAAAACCATACCAGCCAATAGACCAGATATTGTTTTTCAGTCAAAGGCAGATAAAGTGACCTATTTGATAGATATTGCGATTCCCAATGATATGAATATCCAAAACACCTACACTGGGAAGATATCTAAATACACAGATCTTGCCATAGAAATAAAACGGCTCTGGAAACAAAACAAAGTTATTATTGTCCCTCTCATAATGTCGGTCTCAGGCCTTACACCAAATACATTTACACCACACCTGCAACAGCTGGGCCTGGACGAAAAGTTACACAAAACCTTCCAAAAGTCTGTAATCCTCAAGACCTGTAGCATTGTACGCTCGTTCCTGAATTCCGAATAAGAATAGGTCAGGTGTTGACTTGGCACAGCCCGTCAATACCTGTTACTACCGCAACTATGCGAGAAAAAATAGAAAAATATATATAATAATAATAATATGCCTTTATTTAACCTGGCGAGCATTCAGCAACAGCTGTTCTTACATGCTATACATGCTATATATACTTTATCGGAGCATCTAGAGATTTCGATGAGATTCGAGAATGCCAATCCGTCATTCTAGAAAACTCTAGACGATTCGATGACGTTTACACTTCAAAGACCTAACCTAACACTTTGACTTTACATCATGCATAACAACTAATACACAATACACATACCATAATATACAGTATGTTACAATATCTATTCCACATGTAATTGAATGTTATGGTGAACATATATTTATCTAAAATGGAAAATTACCTATATGTTTAGTAATAATCATAATCGGGTTCTCTAGAAGCTCAAAATGAAAGCGCAATTCTCCCGCACTATAGAAAGGAATGACAATGCGGCGCGGCGTGTAAAAACGCCCTCTAAACGGGAAATATGCAAATATTAACGACCGGGCGCCGGAACATCCAAAACCGACACATCGTCCTCACTAATGATTCTTTTAATTATTGCGCGAAGAGCGATCGTTTCGCGCGTATCCTTCGCGCTTTTATTCAGGCCTGATTTGCAATGCATATTCGCCGGAGATATAAAAGCGATATTACGGTGGCGGCAGTCCTTCATTTACTCAATCCCTGCCCACGGTGCACCGTCTCCTCTCCATAAAATATGTATTACTCTAGTGGAATCGTGTACAGAGATTGTAGCGGCTGATACTTACAAAGTATAACTGACAGGCGTGTGAAAGAGGATCTTTGGAACAGACTAAATAGTGTCTGCTACTCTTTCTCGGTAGCGTTTAAGTATATTAGAAATACTAAAGTTATCATCAGCTATAAATTACTTAATAAGTCAGTTTGCAGGAAAAAAACGTAAGGAGAGTATATTTAACCTGAATTGTTTGTAAAAATTTTGAAAAATGTGACAGATAGGTAATAGGCTCGTTCAGCATATTTTTTTTATTGCATTTTCTAAAAGGGCGTATTGAGTTTAGCAGCTGTGCAAAATTTCAAAATTTTCTGAGCTCGATTTCATATTCTAATAAATTATCAAAGTGCTGCAAACTGAAAACGCGCGGCACTTGCGAGTGTGCGACGGTGACGTCACTACACCTCTCCGACTGGCGCGGCGCCGCATCTTGGCCACGTATTGTACGGGTGCTTGGTAAATAATAACGGTGCAGCGCATCCTACTTGCTATGCAAGCTTTGCGAACTGCATACGCGTGTATTGGATAATTTATTTAATTGTTTCATCGACACTGAATACTTACCAAGCTATTTGAATTCGTTGATACTGAGTATAATAATGGAAGGAGGACAGATGAAGAAAAAGTATAAATATTGTATGGTTCCCCAATGTGAAAATACGACAGTGACCACTCCTGATGAATTTTTTATTGGTTTGCCACGAAATATAAAGATCAGGAAATTGTGGCAGAGAGCTATGCGTAGGAATGAATTTGTGAGCGATAAGTCAACAAAGTATTACTCTGTGAGGACCATTTTAATATAAGTATTTTTATAACTAAGTGAATTGTATTATTATCAAGAATCCGCATTTGTGCATGCCATTCTAAAGGTATGTTGACGTCAGTTGTTAGCAGATTTTGCTGGTACTGGTACACTAAAACGTAAGAAATACAAGTAGATTTTTTTAATCCAAATACTGAACTAATCATATACCTAACAATTATAAAAGCATTGGAGAAATCAGTTCTCATTGATATGTGGAACGAGTAAAAGGCTGTTTTCAGTCCTTTGATGTAACCAAAATTCATATGTATTTTGATTATGTAGAAAAAACTGTTTTATATTATATTATCTAGTGCTTTGTCTCACATTTCTGTATTTTGGGTAGAAAATCGTGGACACTTAGCCTACAAAATATCCCTACTTCAAATGTGTATCTCAGTCTTGTATATTTTGTTTAAATTTGAGGAAGATGTTGAAAATTACATGTGTTACAAATTAATGAAAGATGTAAAACTCAAGATGAAACCGGAAGTAGTTCCGCACATTTTTGTTTGTCAAAAAGACCAACAAGCCTTACACGCTAGAGATCCTCGGAATGTATTCCTTAAGACAACGAAAATGAGATTTAGATGAACCTAGTACCAGCACAAAAGAAATTCGATGTTCGTCACCAAGCAGCGAATCTATTATAGCACCAATGTTTCGCAAGTAGAACTAGAATGTACTGAAGATAACGAGAGAGGGAACGTTGGAAGACAGATAAGTGAGTCCAAGTCAATATAAAGGCCAAAGTTATATCAAAATATGTTAAGTGCAATATAGTAAGGCAGCCACTAAGGGAAGGCAGAAACAAATGCCATTAAAACATATCCCACAATAATGTTACTCCTTAACCAGTGGTTCGAGTTCGGATCATCCAACAAGGAACTTGTAGAAAAGCGAACTGTTTTTCTTATACAAAATAATCCGAAAATTTATATCGGGATACCCAGTCACTCATTTTGAATTTTGAGAACTACCGATAAAATGACTGTAGAAGAATCTGGATTTTTGAATGTGTTAGAAAAAACCACCCGATCAAACAAAACATAGCGTCAACCAAAGCACTTGAACGTATTATAAACGTATGCTGGGCGCTGTCACTGTACAGCCGCCAGCCGGTCTGGGCTCGCCGACAGACCCAATGACGTCACAACGATGAATTTTGAGCGCATGAAATATTTTAATCTTTGAAGGCGCGTAACTTTTTCAATTCTCATCCAATTAAGTTGAAATTTTTTTTGTATGTTATATGTAAGTAATACTTCATGAAAATGCGCATAAATATAGTTATTGGAATTTCACTGAACGACCCTATTATGATGAATAAATATTTCTCTTAACTTTATGCTTTCTTTTTCTTTTGTGAGAAATCTTTACCCTTCCCAAGAACCCCCAAAGATTTTTTATACGTGGCCCCGCCAAGCACGCTACGCTTCTGCTTTGTAACCACAAAGTGAAAACTATACTGAGCTTATCAAACATTTATTAGAAACTTTTAAAGAAATTGGATGCTGCATGTCTTTGAAAGTACACTATTTGCATTCAGATCTTGACTTTTTGCGTGAAAATTTGGCAGATGTCAGCGACGAGCATGGACAAAGATTCCATCAAGATATTAGGGCAATGAAAGAGCGATACTAAGGGATGTAAGATTTACAGTGATGGGTGACTATGTTCGGAATCCACTTCGAGAAGAAAATTCGCTATATAAAAGAAGGAGCTGCTTTAATAATAATTTTGGGCCAAAATTTAATATCCATATGTGAGGGAAATATTTTTGGACTGTTTGTTTTGCTAAAATAATAATTGCTTGTCATTAATTTTTTCGTTTTTGATAAAACTGTGTTTGATTTGTATTTTGTTTATGATCAGCGTCCCCCTGTAAAAGCGCTGCGAGAGGATAAGTCTCGGTGCACTTTAGATCTAAAACGCTGCAGGTTGTAGCTGTTGGGAAACAAATTCCCCAGCAGCTCAGTCCACAGCGTTGAAGTCCTCTAAAAGAAGCAATGCTGGAGGAGACTGGTTCGGGGAGTAGAGACCTCGACCTGGTAAGGATGGGCTTGCAGAGCCTCTCTAGTGTTCCTCGTTCGGACGGCCTTTGCTGTTATAATCTGGGAAAGCTCACTCGAACATCTTCCGTGATAGAATCTGTAAAACACATGTTTGATCTTGATGTTTCCGGCTGAGGAGGTCCTTTGTCAGATTAGGCGTATCGATTAGTCTAATTGCTCTCTCCTGGATAGTGTCCAGAAGCTCTAGAGAGTGCTTCGGGGCGCATCCACGCACATGGGAGTAATACTCCAACGATGGTCGGATGTGTGCCTCAAGAGCTGCTCTGATGTATACAGCTTCCTACAGCAGAACAAAACTCCAAGCTCCTGGGATGCCGTTTTAGCAATACTGAGGTGGTCGTGCCAGGACATGTTATTGTTGATATTGATCCCTAAAAGCTTGACGGAAGGTGACTCAACTATTGGGTGACCAGCCAATTCCACAGCTGGCAAGCCAACGTGAGACTTCTTTGCCAGTGTTGTTGCGTGAGTTTTTTGTACGTTGAACTGTATTTGTTAATCCCCACTCGACAACTGTTTTGATACCTACGTTGATCTGAAAGGCACTTTACTGTCGCCGATGTACCGTCTCCTTAGTGGCTTGCCTGGTTCCATGCACAATATTAATGTACTGTCGTCTGAGATGCTGCAGATTGGATTGGATGTTATTTTCAGCAGCTCGTTGATATACAGTAGGGGATAGAACGCATCCCTGAGGAACACCGGCGTTTATTGAAAACTACAACAAGAGATTGGTCGATCAAAAAGCTATTCAGCCACTGGCGCAGGCCAGGTGGTAGTCAATGAGCAGCAATCTTGACCAGAAGTTCCTCATGCCACATTCTATCGAAGGCCTTCAATATGTCAAATGCCACAACATGGGATTCGCCATGATTTTCAATTGCTTTATTCCACAAGTGAGTTACGTACATCAGGAGGTAACCCGTAGCCCTATGCTTACGGAAGCCATACTGGCGATCAGTTACGATGTTATTGTTGTCCATGTATTTTAGGAGCTGTGTGTTAGTCTCCATAATTGTAGACATAATGCTGAGAAGAGAGCCATCGAAAAAATTTAAAGAACCGAAAACTTAACATTACAAATTTCAAATTAGGTTATTATAGTCCTTTGGCGCACAAATAATGATAATATAACAAAAAGATTCAATAAAACAAGAGAAAAGTCAAAATTTGTTGTAAAGTGTTATCGGTTATTTAAGCCGGCGCCACATACGCGGGTATTTGCCGAATATCAATATTCGCCGTCTTTTCAACCTTGCTCGCCGAATAGTTCGTTGCTTGCCGAATACCGCATGTGTGGCACCGGCTTTATTAGCCAGATAGCAAATAATCGGGGTTCGTTGCTCGCCGAATACCGCATATGTGGCGCCGGCTTTATGATAACACCTCCCTGAGTTCCTGAGTAGGTCGCTTGACCAAGAATTGAATGCCGGTATGTACCGTATACTTTAAACTCGGTCACCCTTTGATCTCTCTGCCCTGCTAACCATCATTGCACCGACATCGTCGGTATTCATTTCCACACGCTTCATCGCATAACAAATGAACTGGCGTGATTTATGGTAGTGCCTGGGCGTTTTTGCGAAGTTGCCGCGCTGGAAAAGCCGATTTCCATCTTGGAAATGTTGTAGTCGGAGGCAGGCGGCTCGTCCATGCACATTGCCGCTGCCGCTGCCGCTGCCGCGCTCCACATGCATGAGCCTGAATAAAACATCGTCGTTTTTTATTTATGCCGACGATGGAGAGGTGCGGAACGAAATTGAAAAATACCTTGTTATATGCCCTTCAGAATAACACTCTTCTATAACGCAAGCTACTGAAATATGCGGAATGCTGCCACAAATCATCATCGTAGTCACAATGACCTACAGACATGTTGTGAACTTGTAAAATGCATTAAGGGGCCTGGGTAGACACCTTTATACGTATGTATTTGCCATGTGAAATACGGACTCACAATTTCCCGCACAACTCACTTTATTTTCAAACTATATATTTAATATTTAAGACCAACTATTTTTGATTTTCTCAAAAAAGTCTTTTAATGTGCAAAAAAACTCGCAGTGCAAAATCATACATTCGACAAATGCCTGTAATTTAACAACCAAACACGATATCAAAAAAAGGCTAAATGGTTGCACAAGCGCAAGCTTTCTTCTTCAATTTGCTTTTTGAATCATTACTGTAAGTTCAAAGGTAACGTCAGAAGCTTGGAAATGCGTAATTCATTTCTATAGTGACCTTTAGACCTTACCTTTGGGCCTTTCGACCTTATGTTTGGATTTTTGGACTTATCTCCCCTAATTTTAGACACATATACTGGAGAAAGGGAACAGGCGGCCACGCCTCCTCGCTAATACGGAAATACGTCTTATCTTGGATTCTCAATTTCGCGCGCTATACCCTAGACCCTTAAGTCGGAGCTAGAGCTTTGCCGACAAGGGTATCATCAATAATTTTGAGAACTGTAGCTCGCCATCGTTCGCGATTAGCGCCCCATACACGAGCGGATTACTTGTACACATCGGATATGAAGATTTGATTCGCCAGATCCAGATCGGACGAATCAAACCTTTCATATGCGCCCCTTACGCAAGCGGATAATCCGTCATATCCAATGCGTGGCGAGTAAAATTCGTACAGATCTTCGCCCGTCAATGGTTAACCACGAGCTAGGTATGGCGCGATAAGAATCCAGTCCAAGTTTCCGAGGCATACAAAACCAAGGACAAAAACGTTCATATAGCCATGTACGGTCCATTTCAGCTGTAAACACACCAGCGACTACCATACTTGTGATACATCGTTCTTAAGGGAATTCGTTAACAAATACAACAGTGTAACTGGATTTACGATTGATTCAGTAATAATGGTGTTAATAAAAAATATCCTGATTATGAAAATGAAGTATTATTTTCGTTATCTGAAATATTATCGTAAGATTCCGAATGGCAGCCATTTTGTTCCATACAGACGTACAGACGATAATCAAAATATCTTCGCACACTTCTCGACATCTCCGAAGTCACTGTGGATGTCGTTTATAGGATCGGGCTGCGTAATATAAATCTTGGATTTCAAATATCCTCACAAAAAAAAATCGGAAACATTTTGAATACCGCCTGTACGTCTGTATGGAACAAAATGGCTACCATTTAGAAACTTACTTACGATAATATTTCAGGTAGTGAAAATAATACTTCATTTTTATAACCACCGTATCTTTTGGTAACTTCCATAATAGTACCTAAATCAATCTTCAATCCGATTTGTCAATGAATTCCCTTCAAAACGATGTATCACAAGTATGGTGAGCTCATTCAATATTTTGAAGTAGGGGTTGCTGGAACTGAGGGGGTTGATGGCACAATGATGCCATATTCGGTGGAAAAGTTCCCCCTCAAGATACAAATCGACGTATCACGGCGACTTTTATTTCCTTTTATCATTTCACCGATAAGTGGGGTGGGCAATTTTACCTGGGACACACTGTATGTTGTGAAGTAACGCACTTATATTTTGCATACACTATTATTCAAGTTCGAATGAAGAAAACAATTTTTACGTCTCTAACTGTAAACAAAGTCATCCGCCAGTACGTCATCAATTGTGTGACGTCACTGTTAAGTTCTTACGTAAAATTGAGTGTACAACGGCGCGTATCTACACTCGCTATTAAAAAATATATCGGAATGGTTCACACCGCCATACCTTAAGGCGACAAATGACTTGTAATGAAACGCCGTAATGTAACACGTTACAATACGAGCATTCGCAGTGTAACGAGCGACGAGTTGAGCGGCTCGGCTCGACTGGAAGTGCTCCACTTGGTTGTCGGTCTTCTCGCGAAGCCCTTTAATTGTTACATTACAAGTCAGTGCTAGTTTACGTCACGTTTGTAATGAGCTGCATCCACATTCAGTGTAAGTATTGCCTTTATAGGAAACGTATTGTTCAGTACAAAATGGAGTGGTCTCAAAAGAAGGTTTTATATTTTATTGTATTGGTATTTTAAAAAAATTGCAGGCTGCTGAAAGACTCTCCGAAAGCATAAAAACGCAATGTGGCTCAGTCATTCCGTTAGTGATACAGCTTTTCTGAAAGTAGTATCTTGCCTCGCAACCTTTGGTCCAATTAAATTGAGTAAATATCCAAAATCTATAAAAGACATTCCTACAAATATTCTGTACTGGCCACTAATTTCTTGGTTTTTCAAAATATTTATTAATGCTGCTCCACTATTAACGTTTTTTTTTTTTCTCTTAATATATTGGTCTGCCACCACCTTTTTTGTTTTTTCTTCTTCCACAATTTGAGATAGCAATATCCCATTCAGGGCCATAGCTAGGCGTTGACCATGGAGGGGGTTCATGGTGACCTTAGGGGAGGGGAGTTCATGTATAAAATAATATGTAATGTCTTAATTTGCTTAAAATCTGTATATAGATTGTATCGCTGCTAATGTGTTATAAGCGCCGAGGGACTGGTTAGTAGTAAAATAAACCACTAAGCTTGGAAAAGCATCCTTGATTATTTTTATTTTGTATTATTTTAGTAGTTATTTCACTCATGGGAATACTCATGGGGGGATTTGAACCCCCCAAACCCCCCTTATATACGGCCCTGATCCCATTGCAGTGAAAATAGCACTTGCAACTTCTGGGTCTGCCACACCGACTAACTAAATAAAAGTGGAGCACTGTTGAAGAGAATATTTGAAACGAGCATTCGCTGCATCGTGTAAAGCCGAGCTTTGTAATGTAATGCTAGACCGATGTCAGTTTTTAATATTCGGTCAAAGCGGACAAATTTCGTGAGGTGTGAGCTGGAACGTACCAATCACAGGGCAAGTTTTAGGCAGCTGCCTGCTAGAAAACAAATAATTTTATTCAACGAACGCGCATGCATTACTACGGTATATTTCTCTTCATTTGTTTTTGCGGTACTATTTATTAACTGCCGTGCGGTGAGCAGCGCACAGCACGGAGAAATGAACTACTCCAATCTATAGCGCCCCATACACGAGCGGATTACTTGTACACATCGGATATGAAGATTTGATTCGCCAGATCCAGATCTGACGAACCAAATCTTTCATCGTACACTAACCAAAATACCAAGCATCCGGGTCAGGTCTTCGTGAATGATACGACGTATCAAATTCGTTCGTTAGTGCACTTCAATCTTACATTTTAGACAGATATGTTCTGGCTCGCAGTATTTTAGCCCAGCCAAGAGATATGAGTGCGGACTGTCCAAATATTCACCACCAAAGTGTAGGTACATATACGTCTTCGGTAGCGGTGCCACTTCTTTTGGAGTCTTTCACTTTATTTGCCTCTTTCAGGAATGCAGCTCGAATAATTTGTATTTTTTTGTTACAAGAGCACGATCAGCATTTGGGAAGTGGGGCTACCAACTCATCGTATGCCCGATTTTTCAAGTTTTTGTTCGTATATTCTTTAGCTTTAATTTGCCATAAACAAGTATGACTCCTATATAATTCGATGAAGTTGCTTGACATCTCCTTGTCCAGTCAGCCATGATGTAAACAAACATGATATAAACAAACAAACAGTATTTTTATACAATGTTCGATCCTACGGTCACACTAACGGCAGATTTGGAGCACAAGTCAAGACCTGCAAAAAATATGTGCGAAATTCTTATCGCGCCATACCTGGCTCGTGGTTAACCATTGACGGGCGGAGATCTGTACGAATTTTACTCGTCACGCATTGGATATGACGGATTATTCGCTTGTGTATGGGGCGCTTATGTTTTTGCCCGAGGGTGACTCAGAACAGTCTTTAAACTTCTTATGCCACTAAAGCACTCTACATTAGAGATTAATGTAAGAGTAGCTTTAACTAAACTTCGCCGCCATAGCACTCTCTTTAAGGTGTTTTACTAATGAAATAAAGGCGATTTTAGCATTAATGTTATTATTAATAATTATCATCTGGATATGCAAGTTTGATCATTTCAAAAGTTTCAGTCGGTATGTTTCCAACCGAACACAAAACTTTATCGAATATATTTACTCGACTTCCATTTTTTTCGGTGGATACGCAAAACACTCAGCTCTTAATTATGAATTTCTAGCAAACACCAAACGTTAAATCAAAGCCTACTTAAGCAAAAGCACATTTAAGTTAAGCCTTTCATATCTCTTTTTGTGTGTTATAAAATTCTACCTTTGAAAGAATGTTACAACGCGTACTGGAATAGATGATTAACGCTCCAAACAGTGTCACATAATAATTGAAGACAATAGTGTTAAAATTTGAGAGATATATTACAATAGAAAATTACGACTTAGGCCGAAAACTTCACGAAGAAGCCACATTTAAATGCAGCACGTGGATCATGTAAGCAGCAAAGAAGACGCTTAGCAAGTCCAAAACTTAGATAAGTAAAGAGAGGAATTGCTATATGAATTAGCTGTGACCGAAGATAAATAGCTATTTGAGAGCTCTCAAAATATTTTTTATAATGTTTAGCGTTTTTAAGACCAATCATTGCAAAATATTGTGGTGTGCATAATGGTAGGGTGTGCAGCTTATGGTTGTAAAAGCCACAGCAGCAGGAAGGAGCCAGGAATCACTTATCACAGGTGAATTTAATAGCGCTTTGGTATATTTTTGGTGACATTTGGTAACAGAAAAGTCAGTCGCGCGTTTCGTCCTCTGTCTTTCCTTGTCTAAGGTCCAAAAGCTCAAAGCTGTTTGACTGATGACAAACGACATGACACTTGACACATGACACGCATGTTAGTGAAAAAGTTCGAGATATATACCCGGCATTAAATGTTATGGCACTAATATCTCAAAAAGTTAAAAATGAAATCCAAACGTCGTTGCTTGTTAGATTTTTAATAGATACTCAGATTATGAGATGTACAACAATTAACACCACTTAAACTTACATTCTAACAATATCATTTAAGAATACAGATGAAAAATGAGGAAATAAAAAGGAATGAACGCAAATTAGAATCATATTCTGATGAGTCGCTGTCATTCAGGATGATTATAGTATCATTCGGCTGTGTATTTAAAAATGATGACTAGTTTCATTACATGCTCAATGCATTTTCGCCATTTTACTTGAGTTATTGAATGTTCCTGAACTCTAATATGATTTATAACCACATATGAGCTTTTGGGGTGATTATTGTACTTACTTTCTGACATGTTATTCAAATCGCTCCATATTAATTCAATCTTATTAAAAATATAAAAATAGGGTGGAGATCCTAAGACTCATCACCAGCTAATTCGAGTCATTTTATCGACGATATGGTTTTCATCAAAGTTAAAACTCTCTACTAATTCTAATAAAGGACTTTTTTAATTTCTGGCGATATTGTGATATTTTATTTAATAAGAAATTCAATAACCTCATCTTTTCCAAATGAACTGTTAGGTATTTTTTCCTATATTCTCGAATGTGGCTGAGCATTATCCATAACAGTTACTGTACCCGTAGGAATATTTGGTAAAAGTTGATCTTGGAACCACTTCTCAAATAAACTTCCAGACATACCTTCGTGGTAGTTAGCCTGAACTGGCGAGATACACCAGGGCTACTGCATTCATAGGCGTTTATAAGATACCCATCGAGTCAGGCCCCCCCGAGGATCATGGAATGTAACAGGTACGATCTCCGCATTCCTGTCGGTCTGCTGACGGGACATGGTCGTCTAAGAAAACAAACCTATTATCAGCTGCTGGAGCCTAGTTGTGCATCATCAAGGAAGATAAACACAAATGGAAGATAAACGCAAAGGAATGATGACCGGACCCAATGCCACAGGAAGATTGACCAAAAAGCTGGGCTAATAGGTTATATTGTCAAAATTTAATGTGAATGTCAAATTATTATGCCAATACGCTCATACAAGGGATAACCTTCGAGGGTGGCAATATTTGTGGTACTGTTTTACAAATAAATGAAATGAAAAAAAAATGAAATGAAATATGCGGAAGTTGGGTCTTGAACAAACTTCAGACTGTCGCTTCTGCTACGTGGAGGACGAAACAGCGGATTCTTTGCTCCTGTCCAGTACTAGGTAATGCTAGATTCCAGACATCATTCCGATTTGCCCAACTGGAACCTCATGACTTCAAGGAAGTTTCACCCTTCACGTTGATCGCCTTCGTAAAGAGGTGCGGACTGTACGGTGAACTCTAAAAAGGTGTGAGCTACAATAAACACAATTGAGTCGCAGTGGAAGGAGGCAGCGCTACCCCACTCACTTTCAACCTAACCTAAACTAGCATTGCAATCCCAACTACCGTGAAGCTAGTCGTCACTTTTCTCTGAATCACATTTGTAGAAAAAGTGTTTAGATACAAATAAATCAGTTAATGACAATACGCATTAACGATATAGGCAATACAATCGGGGAAACGTATAAACAAAGCTTACGCGGCAATTAAAATTGATTTATGGATTTTATGCTTCCAATAAAGAATGTATGAAATGAGCGCCATTGATCAAATGATAAGTAGGAATAAAAGAAGTAGCCTATTATACCTGAATGAAAAAAATGGAAAATATGATCAGTGGGGTAATTTATACTCGTGTACACTCGCTTTATTGCTTTATGGCATGTCTGTTGTGGGTGTTACGGAAATTTACATTACATTAACGTGCTTTTTAAAAGCTACAACAAATCGTAAATTGGTCGGTGTACATAGTAGAAAATACGACGGCGATAAACCCCAGCCCAACGCTTCATCATATAACCACAAAATAAAAAGCGTAACTACATTTCCAGGCTTTACGCTTATAATCCAAATGTAAATATCATTTAAATTTAAAGCTGCATTTATGGACATTAATATAGGAAAGTTAAAAGTATTAGAATACTGTATATACATGCAGGGTGTTCGTTTGAAAACTTCTCACCACGGACTTACCGAAAACCACTCACTAAAAGAAATAACGCCGAGACACGTCAAAACATTTCTTAATGGGGACAACTTTTTAACCAAAAACTACTTCTTCCCCTTGTACCCTCTGCCCCCTATGGCCTTCCCCTTCAAAATTTTAAGTGACAAAGGGTATTGAGTAATAGCTTGTTTCAAGTATATTGAAGTCCCTTGTTTTGATGTTTGACCCTTAAAAGTTCTTCGATTCGTTTTTGAGAAAATTAAAAAACCTTTATGTATCTTAATTTGTTCAGTTGGGAAACACACAAAACACACAAAATACCACTTTTTATTGGAATGAGTGTTAAAAATGTTGGCCGTTATTGGCCAACCAATGGTATAGGCGACGTTTAAATTCCTGATGGAGAGTTGCAAGGAAATGATTCCAATTTATGATGTCCAAAATCAATGTGCTCGGCAAACTGCCGTTCTGTTTAACGCCAGACATCCGGGAAGTTGACATAAATCCTAATACTTCAGGCATAATTTGTGGATCCGACAGACATTTTGTTTCTATTCACACAGTTACTAAACTGCATAAGTGTTATCCATTCAAAATAAAAATAGTGCAGGAGATAACCAAACAAAAAACAAATGGCTATGGCGATTAATGGTAATACCTTCTATGTAAAGAATATTTGCCTCACTCGTGAATGCACATTTTATCTAACTAGATTTGGTAATAAACATAACTGCAGGTATTGGAGCAATAAAAATCCTCATGCTGTTGTATAAGAACATATCCAGTACCTCTAAAAAATTCATGTATAGGCAAACAAAATGATTGGGTCATTGTTTATTAATGAAGATTTAAATGGAGACATTTATTCGGATATGTTGAGAAATACTATCAATTCGCTTGTCACTGAAACCATTGACAACTAAATCGAAGAGAATGAAAACCCTATATTTATGGAGACTGAAATCTATTTTCAGCAAGCGCCCTTTCTCACTACGTTCTTACGGTTCGGCAACGGTTAGACGATAAATGGATAGGACGAAAAATGCCTATAGAGTGGCCCACTAGAGCTCCTGATTTGACGCCATTAGACTTTTTTATTTAGGGCCATTTAAAATCTATTGTGTTTAGTCCCCAACCTGAAAGTTTTGGATGACCTTCATCGACGCATCGTTGAAAGCAGTCATGATATCCCACAGCATGTTTTTGCAACTGTCCGTCAGGCATTTAAACATCGCCCATATCACTGTTCGGGCAATAATGTGCAGCATTTTATACACTTGCTCATTTTAACCACTCCAAAAAGATATATACATCTAAATGTATATCGCACTGTTTCTCCTTTAATTTATATTCACTGCTACTAACACAATTTTCAAAAACCATAGGCTTTATCGTTCTCTATCATGGCCCACGATACGGTTTTAAAATGTCACTGCTATCAGTTTAATTTGTTGTTGTTGTTGTTGTTGTTGTTGTTTGGCCAGATGAATGGTGCACATCAATTTTTGTTCCACTTCATAAAAAGGGATCTCCAACAAATCCAGACAATTATCGCCTACTTTCGTTAATCTCTCATGCAAGTAAGGTTCTACTGTATATTTTACAATCTCGTTTGGAGGGTTTTATTGGCTGGCATATTTCTCAGGCGCAGGCAGGTGTCGTGAAAGGACGCGGTACGCGTGAACCGATCTTAAACTTAAGACAAATTATTGAAAAAGCCAGAGAGCATTATTTTCCGGTTTTTATCTGCATTGTGGACTATTCTAAGGCGTCTGATAACGTAAAGTGGCCTAAACTGTGGGAAATCCTCATCTCTATGGGAGTTCCTTATCACCTAGTGTTTCTCATACAGCAACTCCACGAGTCTAATTCGGCTCGTGTAAGAATTGATGGTAACCTGTCTAGTCAAACTGCAACCAGAAAAGGAGCTCGTCAGGGATGTGTATTATCTCCGATGTTGTTTAACATTTACTCTGAATTTGTGATGAGACAGGTATTAGACAACTGGAATAGCGGTGTAACTATTGGCGGGAGCAAAATATCCAACTTAAGATTTGCTGATGATACAACCCTTATTGCAGCTTCCCAGGAAGAACTAGTAGCTCTATTAGACATCTTAGAACAACGTAGTGCAGAGTATGGGCTTGGTAATAACTACAATAAGACCAAGGTTATGATCGTAGATAGAGAGCATGATAATTATCGAGAAATAAAGTCAATAGGCCGTTGTGAAGTAGTTCAAAGTTTTATATACCTCGGTTCTTTGATCGATAGTTCGGGTAGCTGTGAAAATGAGACTCGACGGTATTATCAAAACTATTGATAATATTCGTGTCGGTAATAATCTAGCTCCTACTTAATGCATTTTACGAGTTCACAACATGTCTGTTAAGACATTGTGACTATGATGATGATGATCAGTTTAATGATGAGCTGTATAGATTTACAGAATTATGTACAACAGTATAAGTTCCAAAATTATTTTTGTCTAAGGTAGGGCAGCATATAGCTGAAAAGTATATTATTGTCGTTCTTACAGTATATGCGTATATGTGTACATCAGAAAATTCTTCCTTTGGTTACTATAATAGGCAAGGCAATGTTCGGATGGACCTAAAAGACTGTATTCCGTCGCTAGATCTTTCTTTGACAAATCAATGTTCAGAATATTATGAATACAAGAAAGGTTTCATTATTACAACCGCCCCCCCCCCCAACCCTAAACCCACATGTAGAGTGTAGAGTCATAACAGGTAAAGCTGCTATATTTTTGAAAATTGTTGAATTGGTGGCGGAATAATTAGCAAAAAACCAAAATTCTCATAACCGGGTAAACTTCGTTTCAGGATTCATATTTTCCTTGTCCTGGAAGATGACCTTGAGGGGAGGAATGGGAATATCGTCTTTGAAGGGTATATGTGTCGAATTTCTCCGATATATTATTAAAATTCATATTCTTGTAATTTACGAAATCTTCGCAGTTGTACAGTTTGGTGGCGATCTAATAATCGAAATATTAGTATTTTGAAACCGCTTACACTTTGTTTTTAGGTACTTTTAACTTACCAGACATTTTTCCTCTGTTTAGATATTTTGAAGGTTCTGTATTTTTAACAACTTTATCGTATTCATTTAATAAAACGTTTTACTTGCGTATGCGTGGTCTAGCCGATAAGAAAATAGTCCAATGAAGACTGCATTAAAATTATTTTTCTATAGTGATTTTTTTTTGATAAACTTAAGAATTATATTTTTCGACAACAATAAAAATACTGATATTTTATTTCAGGCAGCCGAAGTGTCACATATGGATAAGCATCACCGTCGGTGCTCTAAGCATGTTTGCCAAAGAAACTGGAGTGACAGTTTTGTTGCTGAACCTTGCGTATGACTTTTACCTGCACTGGTCCAGCATACGATGGTAAGTTTACTGGATTTTGTTGTAGATATATAGAACATCTCACAAGTTTCTAGACGCTAATCTTTATGCGTACCATTTTTCTGGATACTTTGTGCTGTCAGCGAACAGCTAGTGATAACTAAATGTATCCCAGAATGAGTCTTGACACATGCTTTGACGGAATACAGGGCTATATTCTGTGCTAGTACTGCTAATCACGAGTAACAAATTGACGTATGGTGACGGTTTGTAACAATATACAAACCAACAAAATGCATTTGTTTCGGCCAACTATTTTTGCTGTGAATTTTTAGGCATTATTGCAGCAATTTCTGTTCTCAGAAATAGCAAATATTTTTTAGCAATGAAATATTTAGTAAAAATATTACTAAAATGGTTCTGACTTGCAGGATTGTCAACTCACATCATTACATGAGTAGCGATATAGTCTGAGATGCACTTCTTAGTAAGCTGATATCTATTAAACAGACATCAAGCCAGTATAAAGTATCCGGAAAAATGGTTTAAACACAGCTTTCTCTAGCTGCTACTGAAGTACAAAAGTTTCTTGGTCTTGGATAATCATTTCAGTAGCGTTGGAGACATAATTAAAAGTATTTTCTACACAATCTTAATTTCAACCGATTTCATTTGCTAAGACACCGTCCCGTGGAATGAAGATATATTATGACGTTCCCTCGTAATTGCCCACTACAAGCAACTATACTAAAATATCTAGCAAAAATCACAGTTGATGCATGCGTCGTTTTATGGAGATGGAGATACATTCACACAGGTACAGAAAACGATATAGCTTTGACATTTTTCAGTCATGCAGTAAATTTAAATCCGTAATTTGCTTAAATACCATTATGTGGTATAATGAGGTTATTTATAATCAATCGTTCACGCATTGCTTTCATAAACAAACACCTATTTCTTCTTCTCACCGTGAAGTAGCATAGCAAATGAATGATATTCATGGTTTACAAGTTAGTAGCTTCCCCGCTAGCTTCAATATAAAGAGCCTAAAACAACTAATCTATACTATGTTTATACAGGGTAGCGCACTATTTGCGACGGTTTTTTCACGAAAATGCTGTGGGGTCGTAGTAGGTAATGTTGCTATGGTTTTAAAAACAGGTGCATAGGTGGCGGAGTAATAATTAGCAAAAAACGAAAAATTTGAAATATTCCCCAAACTTTGTTTTTAGGTGTTTTAGGTGTTCCTGATCATTTTGTGCGTGCGGGCGGGCGATGCTTTGGTTGCAAGGGTATCTTAAACTCTCTAAACTCTCCAAAAATATCTAATTGCGATTCATAGCGGCCAAATTCGAGAACCCCGATATTGTATCAAAATCGTTACCCTTCAGTTTTTAACTGACAACTTGGAAACTGAGCTTCAGTGACGCTCGTAGAAAAAAATGTACATATCGCCACATCACGCAGTATGCGTTGACATTTCGGTATATTCTCGTTTGTATTTCGTAGATTATAAGTTTCCAATATGTCAGACACAGAGGACATAACAGTATAAAGCTCGACATGAAGACTTCAGAGGAAACAAGCAAAGAAAATGAAATTTTCTCAGATCTTGTTCCAAAAAATGCGCCACTAGGAGCCTCTGCTACCCGTCCGTTAAATAAATATGAACATAATAAAAACACGTTCCACGCAATTTTCGAGATTCGCCCCGTCATGCCATATTGCCCATATGGTGTTCCACAGTGGCGCGCCAGCTGCTCTTTAAATACAATTGGGGGTGTATTCAGAAAAAAATAGGTATATATTTCCAGCTCAATAAAAATATAATTTAGGGCCGGTTTCTCAATGTCCAGTTAAATATTTATCTGGAAGTTAACGGGCAACCGGTAGATACATTGTTTAAGCAATTGAAGGTTAAACTTACGAATTCATGTACATCGTATCTGACAGTTGTATCCATAGAAACGCTAACTGGCAGCTACCTATCTGACACTTTTAACGCGACATTGAGAAACCGGTCCCTTGGCAGCTGTATCGATGAGACAAGTGACCAATAAGCCAGAAACTGCATCATGTCGGGGACTGATTTACAGTGACACTCAGAGCATTACATCGTGAATCGCTGGACTGCACCACATTTATTTTTTATCTCAAAATGCGACAACTACTGCAGTTATAGGTACATATTATTTCGTATCAGAAAGGGTCACCACACAAGAGCACTCACACAGTCACACACACATGCCTACCAAACGATGTTCCGTAATCAATCTAATCAGCGCTACTAACGACAATTTGGATGGCAACTGAGCACACCGCGCATCTACGTCACTACGTTGTCAATGGCCTGTTTTTAGATGGAATTACGTGTATATACTTTCAGAAATAGTGTAACGTATTCCTAATTATTTTTGATAGATGACTCCAGGAAAACGATCTGTGGTCGCAGTTCACCCATTCTCCTATACATCGTGTCTCAGGACAAATCCCGAAATCTTTAAAAAATGATTGCTGGCACAGACTTACGTTATAGTATGTTTAAACTATACGTTTATCCACAATAGTTAAAAAGTTGAAATGTATTTAACTAGATCGCGAAATAGTAATGTGTGCCCGCTTCTATGATCGAAGCACTCTGTTTGTACGTAATGAGCATCCTGGTAGTTGAAGAAAATAATCAAGAAAAACATTAAAAAGGCCTGTTAGCGTAACTCTACTAAATGACATTCCCTTCTTGCTGTGAATTCGAAAGTAAATTTCCCTTTTACTTCCCACACCGATAGGTGAGGGGAGTATTGTGATCGCGAAAATTTTCGATTTTGAGATAATACCCTTTTTGGGCATTTTATAATGTGTACATAACGAAAATCCACGTCACTCATTTCCGTCGGTCTGTCTGTCGGTCTGTCTGCCTGTCTGTCTGTCTGCCTGTCTGTCTGTCGTGTTTTTCTACCCTCGTAACCTCAGGACTTAGAATTTGTGATGTATACATACGAGTATTGTTTTAGCTCGTTCGATATCTCAAGTTCAGCTCAAATTTTGTTTTTAGGCGTTTTACGGATTCCTGATCATTTTCAATTTTTTTTGGGTGGGGTGAAATCGGGGCGGTTGGGGGGTGGGGGGTAGTAAAACTGAAAAATTTGTTGTATTCATAATAGTCCGTCTATGGACCTGATGTAGAATGAATACCTAGCGGCATATTACACTTTTTTAGGTCCATCCGAACATTGGCTTGCCTATTACAGACACCAATTTTGTGATCTATACATATACGAGTTTTGTTTTATTTCGTTCTATGTATATTGGGTTAAGCGAAAATTATTGAATTGATGTTAATAAAATTTTGACACAGAATTTGTTACCGCTGCGAGAGTGGAAAACCACTCTGTTTCTGAAAAACCTTGTCAGTGGCGGCGCAGCAATAATCAAAAAACCAAAAACATAAAATCAGCTTAAACTTCGTTTTTAGACGGGTTTTTAGGCTCTTGATCGTTTCGCATCGTCCACTTCAAGCATGCAGAAAAAAACTGTGGCGCCCTAGTTCCTAAGGAGGGAGACGACGCAAGAAACTATTTACGAGGGTTTTTGTGTTGGATGTTGTTTTTGCGGGCGGATGGGCGATAATTTAGTTGCAAGGGGATTTTAGACTATAGCTTCATGCAATGGGAAATAATAAAATGGTATCATCGTTATGTGTGGGAAGTACTGATTCAATCAACTTGACTCCATTTTTTTGAAGGTAGCCACACACCTTTCTATCATCTCTACAACAAAACCGCAAACGTTGATTTATCTGTAACAAATGCGAATTTGAGAATAATCCCTTTTGATATAGATATATGTACATAATTGTCATACGCTAGTTTAATCCTTTACTGATGGGCTGCCACTGGTTTGCAGTCAGAGATGAAACGGCTAAAGGAAAATTACATCTGTTGCGTCAGACTTGGAGGATTTTCCGTAAAAGAAGCGCGTTTAGGTCTACAGACAGGAACGGATGGATCCTATGCTTTTCTTGTTGATATTCTGCTCGCATGGACAGGTGGATGCAATAGATCAATACCTGAGCATCGGCGTTGGTAACATATTTCAAGCGGTAATACCCTTGGGATACTGGCTAATGTAATTCAGTTTTGTTTGTAATGTTTCTTAAGAAGTTTTATTATTATCACTCAGAGGGGATCTGGCAGAGGGTGAGCCAAACCTCGTAGGCGTATAGATAAACCCATTTCAAAGTTATTTTATTAATAGACCTGTGCCTTAAACATCCCCTATTTTTTATATCATTGCTTTTGTAGTATTTTGAATAATTTACAAAAATGGACATACATATTTTTTGAGCGGTTTTTATATACAGAGTATCCTTTTTCTAGTGATGTAGTGATTAGTCACCAATACTACCGCAATAATTGATTTTGAGTAGCTATCAAATATGTTGAAAAATAGAGCATTTCAAATTGATATAAAAGAACAAATAAGTGCGATAAAGTTGTTCGTAATAATTTCACACGGTTTTGCTGAGGTTTGTAGCTCTACCCTATGAAATCCATTAGCTTGGAATAAATACTCACCTATTACCACATAACCTGCAATTGTACTCTATAAAACAAGAAGTGTCTGGTTCTTATGAACAGTCAAGCTCTGTTAAGAAGTCACTCATTAAATCTTGTGGTACTCAAGGTTTCACAGAGTACGATATAGCACAAATACGAGTTGTCGCTTGCATCAGCTCCCGTAAAAAAAGCGGTACTTATTCACTGCCAGATAGTACTTTTAACCATCCAACCACTTTATTTTGTATAAAGCCCAAATAAAGCCTGACCTAGAGTATTTCTGTACAGCTCTGGGGAGCTGCTGACCCTACAGCATTCGCCATACTCAACGAAGTCCAGAGAGGAGTAATATGACCTCGCATTGTGCCGTCACCTTCTGACTGGCTTGGAGTTGGTGACACTTTTCTTCTTCTCCCGTATTCAGACAGAGCCTACTCCTCTGAGCTATCCTCTATAATTCCGCAGCTCACCGAGTCTGTCAGATGTGTGTATGTTGATCTCTTGTATATTGAAAATTAAGAGGGATGAGTGCACTTTTGTCCTCAGGATGTCCACAAGTTACATCAGTGTACCTGACAGCAGTTAAAGAACCTCCTGGAATGATGTACAACTCTGTACGTGTCTCCATAGAAATTCCAGCCTATACCATAAGTAGACCCCGTTGGTAGCCTACCCTAGGACTAAAGGCAAATTCTGCAAAACGTTCTTGTGGTCTTCGCCTTGCCCTTTCACGACCATCTCGAGACCGTAGGCTAAATCTGGACTCATCAGTAAAAAAATACGCCCCCATTCATTTTCATCCCAGTGTTCATGATTTCTCGCAAATTGAAGTCGCGCTACACGATGACGTCAAAGAAGCTCTGGACCTGTAGCGGGTCTATGACTACCAAGATTGCCTTCACCAAGACTTCGCCTAACGGTCCGTTCGCTTACATTGGTATTTCGGACGTGATGGTGTCGATTTCTGATTTCTACATATAGATGTAGCATGACGATCTCGTAGACTATGTAAGATGATAAAGCGATCAACATGAGCGTTAGTCCTTCATTGGGGGTCAGTGCCAAGTCGTCTAGTGTAACATCCAGTTTCCAAAAAAATGTGTATAAATACGGTGGACAGTGCTATTTGATACGGGATGATAACGTTGTGCAACTTCTTCCATCTTGAATGAACGCAACAATAGCAGCTGCGGTTTGGGGACTAACAGCAGGCATTTTTAGCTCCAATAATCGCACGCAGCAAAAGTTGTAAATACAGCAAAGCTTTGACTAACGTCTGTCAAGTTTATTAGAAACAATAAGAAAATGCATGGCCAACTATGCAGTTTTTTGAGATGCAATTATACAATTTTCATTTTAGTACACTTTTTATTAAATCCAGTCTTCTTTCTCAAATAAACGGATTTTTGTTGTTGGAAATTAGTTAAAAATTGTTTTGCTTGTAGGTAAATATATAGGACAATAAAACATTACAAAAATTATATTTTAGAAATCAATCACAAAATCTCAAGTGCTCCGTCTTTCGTGCCGATGAGTGTATATTGAAAGATACACTTTTTATTAACATTGCCTACCTCTGTTGCCTTTATCAAAATTTAGAACGGTTTATATTTGGAACTGGTGATTGTTTTTTTGACAACTAAGTCCAACTAAATCGATGATCTTGAAAGCCTAAAGAATACAAAATGCATTGTTATTAATTCCAGAATAAGAGCAACTAATAATAGTAAATACTGTTTGTCTCAGACTCTTTGATATGGAAAATAAACTTTAGGGAAATCTGAACTAAGATACTTGTGCCAGAATAAATCTGAACATTCTAACTGAGGTATTGGTTCAATGATAATAAATTGTGAGGACAAAAAAGGGCTTGCTCGTAGAACTCGTGAATTAGAATAAAGTAGAGAGATCCTACCTGGTGGACAGCAATCCAGCTTCTTGGAGGATCCCCCTGGTTGTTTTATGGCTTCTCGTAAGTTGTCGTAACACAGAAAAAAATGCGAAAAAAAAGGGGTCAACCTTTTGATTATTTTTAATTACATTTTCAGTTTCTGTATCACAACTCCATGGGTTCGCGCAGTTGTAGCGCCATAGCTTGATTATTTATCGACCGATTCACGACATTTTGGACTCATTTTATAGGAGAATGACTGGGCATATCAACTAAAGTAAAAAAAGAAAATGGAGTCAAGTTGATTGACTCAGTACTTCCCACACATAACGATGATACCATTTTATTATTTCCCATTGCATGTAGCTATAGTCTGAAATCCCCTTGCAACTAAATCATCGCCCACTCGCCCGCAAAAAAAGATCCAACACAAGAATCCTCGTAAATAGTTTCTTGCGTCTCCCTCTTCAGGAAATATGCACTAAAAATCAATTGAACAATTTTCGCGTTACGCAATCTAGAACGACCTAAAACAATATTTGTATGTATACATCACAAAGTCCCGTGGGTTCTATAATAAGCATGCAACGTTCCGATGGACCTAAAAAGTGTATCATGCCGCTAGGTTTTTCATTCGCATATCAATGGACAGCCCATTACGAATACAACAAATTTTCCAGTTTTACTACCCCCCACCCCCCAACCACCCTAAATTCACCCCCACCCAAAAAATTATAAAATGATCAGGAATCCCCAAAACGTCTAAAAACGAAATTTGATCTGTTCTCATATTTTTAGTTTTTTTAATATTGCTGCGCCGCCACTGAGACGATTTCTAAAAATCATACGCGTTTTCCATCCTTGCCAAAGTAGTAATACTGTGCCGAAATTTTATTAACATCAATTCAGTGGTTTCCACATTATAAAATACAGAACGATGTAAAGCAATACTCGTATGTATACATCACAAATACTAAGTTCCGTGGTTTCTATAATAAGCATGCAACGTTCGGATGGACCTAAAAAGTGTATCATGCCGCTAGGCTTTCCATTCGCATATCAATGGACAGTCCATTACGAATACGACAAATTTTCCAGTTTTACAACCCCCCAACCACCCTAAATGCACCCCCACCCAAAAAAAAAGTATAAAATGATCAGGAACCCCTAAAATGTCTAACAACGAAGTTTGAGCTGTTTTCATATTTTTAGTTTTTTTAATATTGCTGCGCCGCTACTGAGACGATTTCTAAAAATCATACGCGTTTTCCATCGTTGCTAAAGTAGTAATACTGTGCCGAAATTTCATTAACATCAATGCAGTAGTTTCCACATTATAAAATACAGAACGATCTAAAGCAATACTCGTATGCTCGCTCGTATGTCATACATCGGAGAAAATTCTAAGTCCTTTGTTTTCTGTAATAGGCATAAGGCAATGTTCAGGTAGACCTAAAAAAGTTATTTATGTCGCTAGGTCTTCCTTCACAGGTCAGTGGGCAGTCTATTATGAATACAACAAATTTTTCAATTTTACAACCCCCCAACCCCCAACCACCCCAATTTTCGCCCCCACACAAAAAAAGTAGAAAATGATCAGGAACACCTAAAACGCCTAAAAACGAAGTTTGGGGAATATTTTAAATTTTTCGTTTTTTGCCAATTACTCCGCCGCCAATGCACCGATTTTCAAAATTATAGCAGCATTACCTACTACGACCTCACAGCATATTGCTGCCCAAATTTCATTAAAATGTATGCAGCGGTTACTGAGATTACGAGGCTAGAAAAACGCGCACAGACAGACAGACCGACGGAAATGAGTGACGTGGATTTTCGTTATGTAGACATCACAAAACGCACAAAAAACATGTTATCTCAAAATCGAAAATTTTCGCGATTACAATACTCCCCTCACCTATCGGTGAGGGAAGTAAAAGGGGAACGTAAAGACAAAATGTTTGAAAACAGTTGCACAACCGTTCTCGGATGCCGTCGCGTCGCTTCTCCTGGGATCTCTCTCGAGTACTCCCAAAATTCATACGAGCAATGCTATTTGTTGAGCCTGTTTGGATATTTTCTATGGGATTGAACCTAAGGTAGGCAGCCAGGTATACTTTAAAGATAAAGTAAGAGGCATTATTTATGACTAAGAAAATTACAGTAACAAATAAAAATGCTTTTCCTTAACAATACTGTTTTTTTTTTGTTGTTAGGGGACTGGGGTACAGTTGCCCTAATAAATGCCGCTCAGCCTTAACGTTTATTGTGCACCCTCAGCCTAAGGGATCAAACGTAGTCCCATACTAAGTTCTTTGCGATTTTGAGATGCATTAGACTATGCTCCCCTGTCTTCCCTCCTGGCATACATTCAGGTAGGAGTTCCTGCTTTCGCTCAGAGCAGGGCAGTCGAGGATAACATGCCTAGCTGACTCCTCTGTCTCACCGCATATCCTGCAAAATGGGTTTGCCACTCCAATCCTTAGCTTTTGCAGATGTGCACTGAACGTCCAATGGCCAGTTACAAATGCAACCACCTTTCGTAGTTCATTTAATCTGAGAGCCTCTGTGGTATTAGAACACGAGGGTCCCCTTAGCATCTTCTTAGACAAAACGTTCCTCACCACTCTGTCCCAGCGTTTCTGGTTCTCTTTTGATACCGATCTGCTGACAGATGTCCATACCATGTTGTACGATATACCACATGCTGGTTCTGGCCTGATGAGAGGGAGTTCTGCAACTTCATTGGCACACCTGTCGGCCCTCTCATTATCACCTACATCTATATGACTAGGCACCCAAGATAATGTTACCTTGTTGGTCTTCGCCGTTGTCTTCAGGTTATTAAGGCAGCCCACACTATTGTTGAAGTATAGTGGTTACTTGCTAAGATAGTATTTTTGCTGTATCCTTTATCTATGCATATTCTGCTGCATTCAAAAATTGCAGCTATTTCTGTTTGGAAAATGGTATCCTTTTTAAAAGGCGGATACTTAGTTCCGCCCTGCCCTACCATCGTATATATTTATATGCCTCCTGTTGTATCTAATGAATTTTAGGAGCCATCTGATGTACTGCTGATTTTCATTTTAGATTTAACAGCAAAGCAGTTGCATTATTATTATGTCCTTTGAGGTGCCAGAATCAACAAGTTAGGATAAAACAAGTTACTTCGGTGGTAGAGCAAAGACGTTACTATAATGTTTACCTTTTGTCGTGTGTACTTTTAATGATGGGTTAGTAAAGCGCAATGAGCCGGGACAAATGAAGTACTGCTTTGTGCCACTATGTTGATAATATTCTTTTAAAAGGTGTCACTATACCAACGCTTCAATTCGTTTATATTAATTTTACAATTCTAACATCTTGTTTTTATGGCCAGCCTCCCGCAAAGGCTGAAAGCCTATGGCGCTGTAGAAGCGCTGCGAGAGGATAAGTGTCGGTTTGAAACGCTGCAGATTGTAGCCGTCGGGAAACAAATTCCCCGGAAGCTGATTCCACAGCGTCGAAGTTCTCCAAAAGAAGGAATGCTGGAGGAGACTGGTTCGGGGAGTAAGGACCTCGACCTGGTAAGGATGAGCTCGGAGAGCTTCTCTAGTGTTCCTGGTTCGGACGGCCTTTGGTGTTATTATCTGGGAGAGCTCACTCGAACATCTTCCGTGATAGAACCTGTAAAACAGGAATAGGTCAGCCACCTTCCCTTCGATGTTCCAAGCTGTGTAGGCCCCTTGTGAGGTTAGGCGTATCGATCAATCTAATTGCTCTTTTCTGGATAGTGTCCAGAAGCTCAAGAGAGTGCTTCGGAGCGCATCCCCACGCATGGGAGCAGTACTCCAGCGATGGTCGGATCTGTGCCTTGTAGAGCAGCAGCAGTTTCTCTGGTGTATACAACTTGCTACAGCGGAATAGAACTCCAAGCTTCTGGGATGCCGTTTTAGCAATACTGACGACGTGGTCGTGCCAGGACATGTTATCGTTGATGTTGATCCCCAAAAAAAGCTTGACGGAAGATGATTCGACTATGGGGTGGCCCCCCATTTCCACGGTTGGTAGGCCATCGTGAGACTTCTTTGTAAGTATTGTTACCTGAGATGTTTGTACGTTGAACTGTACTTTATTTGCTAATCCCCACACGACAATTGTTTTGATATCTGATGCGTTGATCTGTGAGGCATGCTGCTGTCGCCAACGTACCGTCTCCTGGGATGATATTGGCTTGCCTGGTTCCATGCACGACACTAATGTACTGTCATCTGCGAAGCTGTAGATTGGATTGGATGTTATTTCCAACAGCTCGTTGATGTACAGCAGAAACAGTGTAGGGGATAGGACAGATCCCTGAGGAACACCGGCGTTTATTGAAAATACTTCTGATGAACAGCCCTCGACTACAACAAACAGATATCTGAGTTGACTGAGTTTAACTGTATCTTTATGGATAGTAAATGTAATCTCTCAAATTATTTTCATTCTAATTCTCATTTAAAAAGTAGCAAGCAAAATAAATCCATTTGAAGCCAAAACTCCCTACACTGCTGTCAACAAAAAACCAATTTAGCCAATACTGCCAAAGTTTCAGCAATGCCATTCGGTGACTAAACGTGGTTTATTTGCCCTCTGATCGACCCTTCACCCTCGTAATTCGACTCACATGGGGCGCCGAAGGGGGAACGAGTCGAAACGAGACAACTTTTAAAATTATGTCTGTTGAGTTGGTCAAAAAGTTCTTTATTTGTTTTCCCGTTAACGCTCATCCAGCACAGATAAAAATTGGATTTATGGCAGGAGAGGCACTTTCGATATTTTACGGCGTTAATATGTCGATAATTTTCCGCTCTTCTACACGGGGGGAGTTTAGTATTATATTAATCGGCTTAAAAATGAGGAATCACTTGATTTATTATTGGAGATTATCTCTCGTACGTGCCTGTATCACAGGCAGGGTGTCAATTCGCATGCAATGTGGTAAGTTCAGTTGCGCATTACTGACCCATCAGTAAAACATCAGGTACTGGAAAATAAAGTTTGAATGACGCTTTGGATTTGTTTGTAGCTTTATTAAAGTACACGGTGTGAAAAAACTAATTTGGAATATGTGGCATTTACTCCGTTTAAACGTTTGTCTTAAAACGGTTTACTATAAAACACTTTAGTTTAAACCTATATACAAACGCTGATTAAAGGATTTAAGACTTTAAAACGGTTTCACTCAAAGCAATGCTAAGATAACCGGATGTGATATCACGCATGCAATTTTGAATATGAATTACGTTTGGACATGGCTCACTGTGACTAAATTTCATCACCAAATTGACATCCTAGCGGCATCGTGTTGTTTATAGTGAACCGCTAGTCCAACTAACGCCCATTGGGGGATCTAACGCAGCCTTAAACTGCTTTCGCATGCCTTATAAACAGAGAAAACAACTAGTTTCAGATGCAGTAGTGCCAACGCCCACTCAAAAATTCAGAATATCTTTTACAACATTCAAGGTTGAGGTCTGTGACAGATAACCTTACTTCTAACGTCTAATACCCGTTTTACATTAACAATAAATCCATGGTTCGAATTCGAGGCTTCAGTTCGTGGTCAAAATTGACAAACGTAAAACAGGATTTTGTCGTCAAATGTGTCAATGGATTTTTTCTTGAATTTCTTGACTGATTTAGAACCTGTTCTAATCTGTGGTCAAGTTTGACGTGAAATTCGGTAGTGCCAACTCTAAAAATCATATGATGCATGCTATGCAGGTAGCATACCCATCTCTGTATATTATTAAACATTTTTTAAGTAAAAATGCGCAATCAAATTAAGTTTTACTGTCAAAAGGCCACAAAAAAATTAAATAATCTCGCGAAAACCGCGAAATCATATCACAGCAACAGTGTTGGCAGCACAGCATCACTGCATGCTGTCATAAAATGCTTGGTTTGACCTTGAAGACGATCATGGATTGATCAATGGATAAATTCGCGAAGAAAATGTTGATGTAATACGGGTATAACCTTTACAACGACATCTTTAATAAAATATGATGAGACCGACCTTTAGCGCTTCGAAAATCGAAAATTTGATTCGAAAACGTATTTAGGTCGATCTTAGAAAAAAGTGCCTACCATGTGCAGAAGGCATAGGTATCACTAAATTGTTTGGTACAATAAAAATATAAAAAAGAAGATTGGCAAGGCCTTTCGAACCAACACCCGCTCGAACACAGATTGGCCGTCTAACACTATAAAAACACTGCGCCACCAGGGCGCTGCGGAACAGTTTGCTTCAACGAAACATATCTGATTAGGTAAATTATTGCTGGAATTTGTAATCTAATTTCAAACATTATAAAAGATATTTATTTCATTCGTAGACTTCGTGTCGAGCTGCAAACTTCATTCATCGTCTATTTTGCGACAAATAGACGCTAGTTACATTACAAGTCATTATTTCCATAACTACTGTGGGAGTAGGACGTCGCTGGTGAAAGGAATGCATCGTGACAGAAAAAAATGATTCAAAACTCCAAGTGTGTATGTTCTCGGAGGCTAAGAACTGTAGCCGTTGAAAAATCTCCTGAGCAAAGTTTCCACTTCATGGTAGGGATGAATAACAGTTATTGGATGCTCCATTGGGCTAGCAGCCCATCACTAGCACTGTGCAGTTGCCGGTGCCAGGCGACCGCATCGAGGGGCCAGAGGAACATCGTGCCCCATCAATTTCATACCCAGACAAATAGACTGAGTAGGCGACTCGGTGGAATACCTCCAGACTCGTGAGGTTTGTGGCTATGTTTATGTTACGCCTTAGGCTGCTACGGTTATAAATTGCCAACTGGTAGGCGGTGAGAATGGCGCCACACCAGATTCATGTACCAGCAGCGGGACTCTGTAAATGTTACGTATACTATTAATGACGGTTGAGGCCCTGTATAGAGAACTGACTTAAATGTCAAAAAAGTTCGCTCCAAAAGAAAGATTGTATTTAGCGAGAAAGTGGCTACTTAAATGTGGAGGAAGACTCGGGAGATACAAGTAAAGGTTCCTCGACCGCCACCGATACAGCAGCCAAACCGAGCAACGGCCTTTGGAAGGAGAGATGCTTGAAACGCGAGGAGGAGCTGTCACGCCAGCTGTCACGTCTAGATGGAGAGCGGTCAGCTGCTGAGAAAACTATCCATGGACCAATCCAGCTAGTCGCAGCTCAACAAAATAAATTGCAGAGCTAATGATGAAAATAGACCGCCTAGTTGAAATTCAGGAACTCCTTACCAATAATTCTTCCAAACAAATATCTGGTATTAAAAATACTCAAAATTGTGCCAGAGTTGTCAATCTGAAAAGACCGCTAGAAAATTCCCCAGACAACGAAAAAATGACGATGGTGCCTCTAATGACGGTTTTATTAGGGAAAAACAAGGAAAAGACGATCTGACACTGACAAAACAAACAAGACTGACATAACAGAAGAATTTCCACCGCTACCAACACCTAAGTCATTAATTCCCAAGGACACTACCTATTCGACCAATATAAAGTTTGTAACTTCGCTACCGACTACTAATACGCCTTCGACGTCAGCCAGCGAAGCAAATACAGTATCACAACCAGCAAATGCTTCGGTGACTGATGTTGATGGTCAGGCATCTTCGCAGGCAGCCCAGGAAACGACTGACCCACGGACATTGCGTGTAACTCCGGTTGGTCTTCGGAAAGCGTCGAAGTGGCGTACTATAAAACACAAATTCATTTCCTTGTGCATTAAAATTGAACGCGCCGATGTAGAAATTAGGATAATTCCTATGTCCAAGTGTGATTACCGCAAGATTGTGCACCTCTTGAGAGAGGAGGATGTGCTGCTTGACCTCACATTCCCTCCATCTTCGGAGAGAAATATTTATGCGGTAATCAGAGGAGTTATGCAACCATATCGGAAGTAGACATCAAGGAAGAGTTGCAACACAGGGAATATACCCCCTACGTATTATGTGTTTAAAATATGCTTCTGACCACATGGCCCTATGACCTAAAGCAGGACTAGAGGATCGAAAGTGCGCAAACTGTGGAGAGGGGGATCCTGCTGATAGCCCAACTTGCAGATTCGTCCCTAGGAAGAATTTGCAAGTGATATCGCAAAGGCGTAGTGTCACATACGCGGATGAAGCAAAAGACGCAACCTTGACTGCTCCGTCTTTGAGCTCTTCTGCGATCCCGCGGAACGTAGACCTGGCAACCGCACCAAGGTCCTTACAATAGATCATGAGTCCATTGCAACTCAGCCGTTGCAAGTGATCTTTCCCACAAATGGCTAAGTGCAATAGATGTCAGCCTGCATTTATCAAAATTCTTTTTTGAAATTGTTTGGGCCTAAGGTATATCCCTAAAAGACGCGACTCTCCACAGAAAGCTTGATATCCCTTATTAAGGAGACTTTATTAAGCAACAGTCGCAGCGACGCTGTAGTTGAGCAGAATCGCACAGCAACTCTTTGTTGCGCGAATCAATGCACTACACGGTCGAGCATATTCGCAAGCAAGGCCGCGGCTTGCTCCCTGTAAATAACAAAATTGCATCATGAATTCAATATAGTAAAATTTAAAGCATTCCATAAAAAACTAACCAAAATTAAACTCTCAACTATATTTTAAAGAATTATGAAACAAAAAAAGCATAAGCGCCTCCTGTTCTAAAACATCCTCTTTGCTCTCCACCTTTCTTCCTTACTTTCCTCTACCTTTCTTTCTTTGACGTCTGGTTAGTGAATTCCCAGACCTGACGGACTTACGAACTGATACTAAGGTCCCACCGACCGCACTGATAACCAACAATGACTTGATTTGACTATTCATGGCCTCAAAATGAAGCTATACAGGCTGCTTCAATGTCTCTGCATATACGTTTCAGGACAGGGTCGGGTTCGATATATTCATGACTAATTGGATCAACGCATTCGAATAAGCTGTAAGAAGTAAACAAAGGTTTTATTTGATAGGACCGTCCTACTTGATGATGGTGGATGGTGGCACAGGACATTGCCAGATCTCCTCTGGGTAAATTCATTGGGTTTTCCTTATATACTAGTCCATAATGTAAATGTCAAAGCTTATTTGACGATATATTCCAGTCACTACATTAATGGTAGAATGGCTACAAAATCATTTGACGGAGATCACAAAATAGCATATTGTCAAATAAAGATACGAATCCCATGTGTTTGTTATTATACAGGGTGTTCTAAAAGTTGGGCCTTTCCTCTTTAGAAGCAACGGCCCTTGAATCGGCACAGCTAATACACGGTGGACCAGCAGCAAAACCGTCAAAAAAATTTCCAGCAAGTACTCACTATTTGGTTGCTACGGAAGTTGTAAGTACGGTCCTGTCGCAGGTGTCTTGAAAGGTAAAAGTAAGATTTACGATGTCTTCTTCCATTTAGACCATACGAGGTTGTCTATGTCATCCAGCTTGTCCACCACGATGTGGATTCAGACATCCTGTCATCTTGTGTCTCTAGCTCTTTGCACGAGCGAGACAAATCGACGAGGTGCAGGGTGAGTACGGTTAGGGAAACGATCGGCATACACTCGCGAAACCGCAGCGGTATTTTGACCACACTCACCGTACATTAAAATCATCTCCACCAGTTTATTATTGTTATAAGCGTGCGCTATTATTGTTGTTTTTAAGGTCCGATCGGCAGGTGTAGCAACAGCAACGCGACGGTATGACGAACCGCCTGTTTTTGCGTTTCTCACCGGCATCGGCACCACTAGCGCTCCCTTGTTTGTTTTGATATTATGACATGGTGAGCCATTGCCCAGGGACGGACTTAGAATTCAGGATGTATTTAATAGTCAATATCTCGTTTCCTCTAAATATTTCGTTTATATGTTACTGACACAAAACACTCATTTTGGCGAGTACTATCCGCTGTATGAAAAAAAGTCCCAACTTACCCTGTATAGACTCTGTATAGAAAATTGAAAAATAAGGCTCTTGTTAGTTGGATGAAAACTACGCTATCATAGAATGTACCATTTTAAAGTTTCAAAAATAATTATTTGGGCAGCGGTTATACAGGGTTGGGATAAAGTATGGAACCAAGCAAATAACTTTGGAAAGTGTGATATTGCTGAAAATTTGCAGGCAAGTGTAGTGACGTCTAGTGCATCCGAAGACATTATGTTAGCTATTAATGTACTTCCGGTTTAACCGTAAGTACCGTCAACTTTTTTAATTTAAATGGGACACCCTGTATATTTTTGCAGATTTTAATTCATCTCTTTTTTCCGAATACGTCCATAGTGGGTTTAGCATTAGTTTCTGTAAAAATGGGAAAGATATAGCTTCTTTATCATTTCAGGTGTTTAAAATGCCGGTCATTCAAAGTCGCTTTTGGCGATCGCGTGAGAACTTACAAAGAATTGTGTCAACTTTTAATGATTTACGTCCCGACAGGGGTCCTATAACACGTTTGACGGTGACTAAAAGCGAAAATACAAAAAAAATTACTTCAAATGGGAAGACCGCAGACCGCCACGGACGAATTTGTGACACAAATTTTTTAGGAAACAAATACTAAACCCACTATGGACGTATTCGGAAAAAAAAAGATGAATTAAAATCTGCAAAAATATACAGGTGTCCCATTTAAATTAAAAAAGTTGACGGTACTTCCCGTTAAACCGGAAGTACATTAATAGCTAACATAATGTCTTCGGATGTACTAGACGTCACTACACTTGCCTGCAAATTTTCAGCAATATCACTCTTTCCGTTCCAAAGTTATTTGCTTGGTTCCATACTTTATCCCAACCCTGTATAATATGTCCTAGATATAATTATTTCTCACGTGACGTAATTTGACAATGTCGGATCGACCTCCTACCTTGGGCGAACAGGTATAAGCAACAGATGGTGGCAACGCTTTATCTAGGTTTGGTCGTTTCTTCCTTATTAAGCGATTTTTAGGTGAATGTTGGATTATCAGTGCATAAGCGAAAAATAGACTATTTTAGACGATTCCAAAATATGGTGCAGTTCTGTAGGATCTGCAAGATATGATTTGGACATAATGAGTATAGATGTTATCATCGGTAAAAATGTACAAACATGGTAAATAATGAGACCATGATCTTGCATACATGCCCGTTATAGCCTGAATTTTGCTTCTTGCAAGCTATTTAAATTCGTTGAATAGGGTCCTTGCACCCAAAAAAAAATATTGCTTTAAAGCATTCATTATAACGAATCAAACATCATAAAATAGAAGTTTTTGATTTTTTAAGTTGCTTGTGAGACTTATTCCAAATATAAACTTGAACTAGTGAAAACGGCGCGAAAACGACCTCTGACGTAGAAGACATTACAGTGATGGAACTTGAGGTATCATGAACACGTTTTGGTCGATAATTTTGGTTACGACACTTGACGACTTTGGCGTCAACAAGCAACAAGTCCAAATCACAAATCAAAATGGAAGATTGACACAAGATTGGCGTAAACAAAACTTACCTTATGGTTATGTGTCACAGAACAACATATTGTTTTGTGCTTTTTGGGGTTGTCGTTTATAGTTAACGATGGGTTTAATAATGTCGATTATCATACTGTCTTGTGACGTCAGCACCCGTTTTCAGTCACGTGGAAAAATTTGAAAAATCCGTAAATTATAATTACAAATTTCTTCATCTGAACAGCATCAAGAGTGGAAGCTTTGTTATAGACAACCTTTGAATACGTTTTTCTTTTGTCTAAATATAACCTTAATCCAAAATTACGACCATTGCAAGTACCCTACTGAACGAAGAAGTGGATTTAAATTTGCTTCGAAAGTAATCTAGTGAACTCATTCAATAGGTTGTCATTGTAGGTCTTTCTTTCAAATGTCAATGCACAGCCTATTATGAATACAATTTTTTTTTTAAATTTTACTACCGCCCAACCTCCAACCATCCCAGTTTCGTTCCATCCAAAAAAATTTGTAAAATGAACCCCTAAAATGTCTTAAAACGAAGTTTGAGGAATATTTGAAACGGTTTGTTTTTTTGCTAATTAAATTGATTAAAAATTATATCCACAGTTTTTGGAATAGTTTGTACACCGTAGAACAGCGCATCAATTCACGGCATATACTCTGGTATTCATACATGTATATTGTGTGTATCATAAAAAATTTTTTTGTCAAAGCAATTGTATTCTTACACACAGTCTGCACCAGAGTGGAGCAGTCGTGATGCTCTGCATCAAAAGAAAAATCCTTGTGATGCGATACGTGAACCCCCACCGTTGTATAGAGTTGCGATGCTAGTACATTTATATGCTAGGATAGGATGAAGGGACGATTGCAGCTGTAATGGAGAGTGGGGGAGGGGAATGTTGCTTAAAACTTACATGGTTGCCTTGAAGGTTGCCTTTAATAAATTGCAGTACAGTAAAGTTGACCACAATTTATGAGCAGAAGCTGCTCTTGTTGATTCTTACAGGAAGGTCCAATCAAGTTTGATGATACTAGGTGTCACTTATTTTCATTTGTTGATTCATCGCCAGCTTTGTTACCACATAATCGCAGTAACCACTACACCGACTCACACAAAATTTTTGGTGCGATATGCTGTGAGGTCGTAGTAGTGTTGTCGCTGGAAATCAGTGTACCAGCGCCACTGATGGTAGAGTAATTAGCAAAACAACGAAGAATTACCAAACATCTTGGTAAATTTAATTTCCAATCGGTTTAGGAGTTCCTGATTATTATCTTTGACCTTTAATGTGGGGAGTGATATAGGGTGTGGTTGGAGATTCGTTGTTAAGATTTTTTATACCCAGTGTCCAGAATAGAATTGACCCTATACTTTTCAGACCAATTCAAGAAGTGAAGGCATACTTGTGGAGTGTGTTTGTACATGATACTTAATAACGCATTCAGATATAACCAGCTTTATTTATTTAGATTTTGGACTTGTTGCTATAATTTCAAATTGGAATTTACAAGTACATCACACCATCAATGTATAACATAACGTTGCTGATTACAATGCCAAATCGGTATATCGGGGAAATCTTTCTATAAGCCACAAATTGTATAATATAATTATAGCATTTTTTGTACCTTGGTGAATGCATGTCAATTAGCAGATGTAAAAAATGTATTTTGTAGTACAATAACTGGAATGAAGGACGAGGATGTGTGCGAAATACTGAGCCAATCCAATCTGTCCCCGCCTTTCTTATACGTATATTGAAGATGTAATATTTAGACATTACACATTCCATTTCCTCGCATTTTTCACCTATCCATTTCCTGGCCATCTTTATTTATTGATTTTCCTTTATAAATGACCATGTGTGATATTTTGTGAATTTTCAGGAGCCTGACCGAGATGAAGTGCAACCGAGAGGCAGTCGGGTTCGCAAGTAGGGCTGCCAAGATCCTCACTTCGGTAAGTGTCATGTGCTACAACCATTCCAACCTCGTACCAATTTTTCCTAGTTATAATAAGGTTCCATAAAAGCACACAAACATAAAAAAAACTCTCAATTCAAGAATTCTGATAATCTTGTACAGATATATTTGCGTTACGGGCCTTGTTCACAATACCTAAATGGTCGAAAACATCGTCTTACAATTAATCACTACAAATCAAATATTAATCTAGAAAATCGATTTCATTGTGAAAGGCAGTAAACAAAACATAAAATAAATATATAGTGTATCCTCAGGTGGCCTAACATGCCTATGCAAAAGGTAAGGTTCACGTTTCAATATGTAAGTATATGTAAGTTTCAATATGTAAGTTCACTGAAAATTGATATATATGCTCTTCCGCTCAACTTTAACCTACACATTTTCTACTATTTACCTTAATTTTATGAAATACAAAAAAAATTGATGTAATTAGTTATAACATAAAATAATAATTCCAGAAACCAAACAACTTTTTCACAAATTGAAATATTACGAAAAACTTAATTGCATTCATTAAAACAAACCTAATACCAGTTTTTCCTAGTTCCATAAATGCACATTAAGAATATATCTGAAAATGTGAATTACATCAAAAAAATACATATTATGCATTCTGACCGGCTACACAAAAACACGAATAACATAAGAATCTTACTTAATAATTACAAGTGATCTGGATCCAGAAATGCATCTTTTAACTATTTCTGAAGCGTTACGTATCCCAGCTCTTTTATATTTATTGGCTATTTTAAATACTTGGAATATTGTATGGAAAGTTCGAGTTGAAAAGAGAAGTTTTGTGTGTCGGTATGGACAATAAATATTTTCCTCTAATATTAACAGAACTCTATCTAGCTTTCATATCAAATTTGTTAAAGCGCATGACAAATATGTTCAAGTTTTTTTATTCCACATATTCGTGAAAGTGGGGCTGGAACACTACAGAGTTCTGTCTTAGGTCCATTGCTCTATATTATTTTTGTGAATGATTTTAATAACGCAAATCTCGTTACATATGCAGATTATACTTCTCTGTTGATTAGTGTAATATTGCGTCACTAATAACAAATACCACTCAGGAACCAAGAAAATTGCAGCAATGGTTTTAAGGCAATGGGCTAACAAAACTAAATGCATACGCTTCTGTCATGCAGATCGATATTTTGTCTACTGGATATTAGTAAAATCACTTGATAGTTGAACAAGACACACTGATAATATTTGCAAAAGTATTGCCTCGTAGATCCACTGCATTAGTCAACTGCTTTACTTTATATCGTTATTTATGTACTTATTACTTTGGGTATAATTGCTTTTATATAATATCATAATAATATATCATATTATCTAAGAACCAGCTTTTAATCTTAGTTTTTGTGTTTTGTGTATGTTCTTACTTTCCACACCGATAGGTGAGGGGAGTATTGTGATCGCGAAAATTTTCGATTTTGAGATAATACGCTTTTTGGGTGTTTTATGATGTCTGCATAACGAAAATCCACGTCACTCATTTCCGTCTGTCTGTCTGTCTGTCGGTCTGTCTGTCTGTCGCTTCTTTCTAGCCTCGTAATCGCAGCAACCGCTGCATGGATTGTGATGAAATTTGGGCAGCGGTATGCTGTGGGGTCGTAGTAGGTAATGTTCCTATAATTTGAAAATCGGTGCATAGGCGGCGGAGTAATTAGCAAAAAACAAAAAAAATTAAATATTGCTGAAACTTCGTTTTTAGGCGTTTTAGGGGTCCCTGATCATTTTTTACTTTTTTTGGGTGGGGGTGAAATTGGGGTGGTTGGGGGGTGGGAGGTTGTAAAATTGAAAAATTTGTTGCATTCATAATAGACTGTCCACTGACATGTGAAGGAAGACCTGTCAACATAAATAACTTTTTTTGGTCCATCCGAACATTGCCTTCCTATTACAGAAAGCAAAGAACTTAGAATTTTTTCTGATGTAAACATACGAGAGTATTGCTTCAGGTCGATCTATATTGTGTAACGAGGAAACTGTTGAATTGATTTCAATGAAATTTTGACACAGTATTACTACCATGGCGAAGATGGAAAACGCGTATGGTTTTTATAAATCGTGCCAGTGGCGGCGCAGAAATAATAAAAATACTAAAACTGTAAAAACAGCTCAAACATCGTTTTTAAGCATTTTAGAGGTTTCTGATCATTTTCTGGGTTTTTTTGGGTGGGGGTGAAATTGGGGTGGTTGGGAGGTTGGGGGTTGAAAAATTAAAAAAAAATCTTGTACTCATAATAGGCTGTCCACTAACCTGTGAAGGAAGATCTAGCGACACAAATCACCTTTTTAGGTCCATCCGAACATTGCCTAGCCTATTACGGTAACTAAGGGACTTAGAATGTTCTGTATACATACGAGAATTTATTGCGATTTAAATCATTTTGTATTTAGTAACGTGGACACTATTAAATTAATTCTAATTAAATTTTGACACAGTATATTGTTACCGTGGTGAGAATGGAAAACGCGTATGTTTGTTAGAAATCGTCTCAGTGGCAGCGTAGCAATAATCAAAGAACGAAACGTATGAAAACAACTCACATTCGGCTGGCGATTATTTGATTGCAAGGGGATCTCAGGCTATAACTTCATGCTATGGGAAAATAATAAACTGGTATCAGCGAAAGCGTGTGGGAAGTACTGAGTCAATCAACTTGACTTCATTTTTTACGTAACTTGACCCACACTACCGATACTTGAATGAGTGTATGTGTGTGTTTTGAATTGTAAGCGTTTGCGGTGACTGTTAAGGTGCATTAAGACTACGCAACAGGTTTTAAACAACGTATTTCGAAATAGTGTTTTGAAAAAGTTGTAAGTCTGACCTACTGATCTTCGTATTTTATAACCATGTTTTGATGTTTTGCCACAGGTTTTGCAACATGTTTTAAAACAATGTGTTTTAATAAATTTGGTTTGAAACAAAAGTTTATGAAACTTATTCCATAGTCTGAATGACATGGAATTCATGATTGCTTTTTTGTTCATTTTAGCATAAATATTGTCATATCCTATATCACTCTGTCATTATTGAGGACTAATAAAACCTATCTATATAACTATCGATCTATGGATCTGCTATAGCGTTGAGAGTTGCGACTACGCTATCATGAATAAGGAATTATTTTCGGTTTTATTCATCGATCATCACTTTTGAAAACCAGCATTATGACAAATTATTTTTTGTACCAATCCGGCCAACATTTTGTACCAAGTCATAAATTTCTGGAATTTTTGTGGTAGTTCGCGCAGCTTGTGGTCGACTGGGATGAGGTTCATCTTGAAATGATTCACAACCGCCATTATTCTCATGCCACTCAATGTACATCATCACATAAAATATCACCTGTATATGCTAGTAGTAGCAATGTTTATTTATAAAAATTTACAATACGTTTTCCACATATGTAAAAAATTAAATAAACATCAAAAGCCGCAGAAGGTGGAACACCTTGAACGCAGCAAACATGTAAATTCATAATATTATGTAAGTTTACATTTACATTTTGAGGGATACTTAATCCGAATGCATTTTTAGTATAAAAATAAGCTAAACTGTGATTTTGACGAATGATTATTTTTTATTAAGTTTAATAAATTATATTGCTTCTATATAAGCTCAATATATTTGTGCATTTGAAAACGGGGTAGTTCATGAATCCAATTTTTTATTTGTTTCTTGAAATGGCTTAACCTTCGAATTTCTTTAATAATTGATGGTAATACATTGTACAGCTTTGAGGATAGGTAAACATATGACCTAAGCATTATACTTTTATGCGGTTTGAAAACAAGGTTGGAGGATAATTTATATCTTGTTTCATGGGTGTGTACAATTTTTGATTGATCATACTTATTCTTATAATAATGTAAATTGCAATGCAAGAAATACAGCTGTCGGATGTCATATATCTTGGTTTCCTCATAGAGAGCTGTTGTAGGATAAAGTCGTGGTTTATGAAATATCATCTTAATGATATATCTTTGTATAATATCTAATTCATGTATATGGTTTTTACTAGCAGCCCCCCAAGCTAAAATCCCATATGTCATATGACTTTCTACTAAAGCAGAATATAATATACGTAAATAATTTTCAGGAAGGATATTCGATATATATTTTAATTTGTGTAAAATGAATCTCAGTTTTTTTACTACGTATTTAATATGTATATCCCATTTCATGTGTTCATCAACATATATTCCTAAATATTTGGTATTGGGTGATCTTTGAATTTCTATATGTTCTCTACCGATATTAAATGAAAGCGAAGTATAATTTGGTAAATATTTTGCATATGAATTAAATGCGACAAAGTGGGTTTTATTATAGTTTATAGTCAGTAATCTGCTGCTAAACCATTGTGATATTTGTATCAAGTCTTTTTCTATGTTATGTTTTAAATTTATCCAATTACTTGATTGGTATAATATCACAGTGTCATCAGCAAAGCTAACTATTTTACCCTCACTTTTTAATTTAAATAAGTCATTCAAATATATCTTAAAAAATAACGGTCCAAGAACTGTGCCTTGAGGAACGCCGTATTGAACAATTCGTTCATGACTATGTATTTCTGATAATTTAACAAGTTGTTCACGGTTTGACAGATAATTTTTTATTAATTTATATGATGTTCCTCTGAATCCAGCTCTTTCTAATACACTTAACAACTGCACATGACTAACAGTGTCAAATGCCTTGGCAAGATCAACAAATACGCAAATGGTCGGAATTTTTGAATCAATATTTTTATTTATATTATTTATTATTGATAAAATAGCATCTGTTGTTGATTTGCCTTTTGAGAAACCATATTGATTTTTTGATAATACATTGTATTTTTCTAAATAATTGTTCATTCTTTTTTCTAACAATTTTTCAAAGACTTTTGCTAAATTAGATATTACTGAAATAGGTCGATAGTTAGTCACATTTAATTTATCACCTGTTTTAAAAACTGGTGTTATAAGTGCTTTTTTGAATGCTATAGGATATTCGCCTGATGAAAAACTTATGTTTATAATATGCGTTAAAGGCTTAGCAATGTATCGTGCAATGATTTTTAAATGTTCTGCTTTCAGTCCATCATGTCCTGGACTTTTATTATTTTTTAGCGACATGATAGTCTCATTAACCTCATTTATTGCCACTTCATCTAAAATAAAGGATTTGAGTATATTTGTTGTTGGAAACTGTTTAGATGTTGGATTCTTGAGTACCTTGTTTGCCAAATTTTCCCCAATTTCAGTAAAAAAATCAATAAATGTATTAGCTATTTCTTTTTTGTCTTTTGTTGTTTGCTGGTTGTCAAGTTTTATTTCATTTATGTGATTACTTGAACCGTAAGATTTGTTAACCATTGCATTAACTGTAGACCATAGTTTGCTGGAATTTGGTTTGTTGGTGTCTATGTCTCTTAAGTAATACATTTGTTTAGCTGACACTATTAATTTTGAAAACATACTCTTGAAGTTTTTATAATTATCAATGTTATGCTGACTGGGTGACGTTTTCATTAGTCTATATAATCTTTCTTTTTCGTTAGCTGATTTTACTAATCCTTTCGTGATCCAACATTTCCTAGGTTTCTCATTACGTTTAATTTTAACTAGATTTGTACTTCTCTCTATAATTTCTTGTATTTTTTTAATTAGTAGGTCAGTAGCTTGATCTACCTTATAAGTGGAGCATACATCAAACCAATTTTCTGAATTAGCATAGTCTACTAATTTATTATTATCAACAAACTTTTTGCAATTTAGTTGTTGGCAACGATTATCTTGATATCCTTTTTTTAAAATCTTATTGATTACTAAAATCGTAGAAAAATGATCTGCTATTTCACTTTCTAGTACTATAGGAATATAGTCAAAGGACTGTGTAGGATTTTTTATAAAGCAGTGGTCGATACAAGAAGCAGACTTTTTGGATACACGAGTAGGTTTATTAATGTATGAAAAGAATCCCTTGCTATATAAAACATTAAGATAGTTATTTGTAACTCTATTGTCATCAAGAATATTTATATTTAGGTCACCAATAATTATATGTTGAGCTGTTGGTATATTTTCACTATCTAAGTACATTTCCAAACACTCGATAAATTCATCCGCAATTGTCGATGGTGGCCTGTAGATTGCTGATATTTTTATCTTGCCTATTTCTAAAATAACAATGAGATCTATTATTTTCATACCGTTTTTCAACGTGATAGTATTACATGTATAATTATATTTATGTCTTATGTATACTACTAAACCATCATTTTGATTTAGGGAACCATAGTTATAATGCATGTCATATCCCTCAAAACTATACAATGATATATCTCCTATCTGCCATGTTTCTGTAAGTATTATCACATCAAATTTATTTTTAAGAGTACTCATAGTTATTTTTAAGGAATCTAAATTTTGGTTGATACTTCTGATGTTCATGTGAAAAAGCGAGAGGTTAAGACCATCTAGCCAATTATCTAGCTGACTTATATATTTTATAGATTTTGTTTCAATATCTCGAATTTGAAATTGATTTATGTATTGATTCATATTTATATTATAAAACTTGAAAAATGTATTTAATTTGATTTCCTTTTTTTTTTTAGTTTAGTTTTTAAGCTATGAGTATTCTATATTTGCGAGGTATTCATTTTGGGAGTGTTTATAGCATGGGCAATTTCTGTCAGTTGCATTATGAGCAGTATTATAGCCTTTATTATATTTGGTATTACTGTATACACAATTTATACATTTTGGTTCATTGGATCTACAAGAATGAGATGTATGTTCTTCACCACAGTTACTGCATGTTTGTTTGTTTTTGCATTTGCCCGCTGAGTGACGAAAACGGAAACAATTCTTACATTGGCTGACAAAATTGTTTTGGAATACTCTTAAACTTTGAAAACTTAATAATATTTTTCCGTCATTTTTTTCAATAATATCTAAAATTTTACCTTTTACATCCGCAAATATTGTATAATTATTTTTTTCCTTGTTATGCCTTAAATACGTTATTTTTATGTCATTTTTTTCAATACATGGATTTTGGTTAACTATGTCATTTACAATATCTTCTTCACTTGGTTCTTCATTTGCCTTATATCCAGTGATTTTGATTCTTGGTACTAATGGTTTTGATTCAATTATGTTGTATTTCCTCGGTAGTTGTTTCTGTATTTCATCTTTTAATGTCGATAGATCTTCTTTCTTAACTTTAACTTCTATTCGACCATCATTTATATCCTTGACAGCATGCACTTTAACATTGATTTTGGATAAACTTATGTGTTTGTTTAGGTCTTTTTTGGTACTAAGATTATTTTGTCTCTCTTTCGGTATTACTAATAGTTTCTTAAGCGCTAATTTTTCAATATTCTTTGTCTTGATGCCGGACGCTACTTCAGCGTATGTTGTTGTTATAACTGGGACATTTTTTGATTGTTCTATTTTAGATTGAATGAGTTTTAGGCTATCTATAATAGTTTCTTTATCAGATAGGTTAGATATTATCAATTCATACTGATCTTGTAAGCGGCGATTTTCGTTAATTAGTTGGTAGATAAATCTCTCCTTTTCTTCTACTAATTGTGTGAGTAAATGATTTTCTTTCTTTAATTGGGCTATGTTATCAGTGTCAGTCAGACATTCCTCTGGTTCATCAACTCTGGACTCATTTATTTTCCCTTTTTTCTTTTTACTCATAGTATCATTAACGAATACCCTGTATTCTTAGTAGGATCTTTGAAATATATGCTATGTCTAGACTTACTTGCTGGGTTGTCAGTAAAAGTGTCAATCTGATTCAAAATTTGGTCGATTACGTGCAGTTGCGGGAATTTTTTCAGCTCCTTTCGTCTTTCCAGCCACGTAGATCGTTAAAAGTCACCGTTATCGCCAGTACGATATATTTCAGGTCCTTGGTTCAGTGTTATGGCAGGTTTTATAGAAGAGCAGCTATGAATATTTGTTTGACAGCTATAAGCAGAAACGAATGAGTATTTTTTGTGTTAGCTACAGAGAAACAAAGAATTATCCCTCAAATTCCGTCCGGTTTCATCGCGATTTTTTTTATTTTCATCTTTAAATGATCGGTACGGGCAAACCACCTGTAGATTTCGGGTGACGATTTTTGGAATATTACCTCGGTAGGTGTACTAAAATGTTACCGCATTTTCATTTGCTTACTTAACGATTTCTTTTCACGTTCAACACCCCCTCCCCTCTATCTCCGATCCCTCTCATTTTGAGGTTATGGTGCAATGACAAAAAAGTTTCCAAACTGCCTCTAGAACTCAAATACCAGGCGTCATCCGGTTTCTTTCTGGACACTAAAACTACAAGTCATTGCTCTGAGTCTACTGTCTGGGTGGAGAGGGGCATGTGCTGGGAGGGGAAAGGGACCATATCATCTGGCGGCAAGATGTGTTTTGTATTACTTAGGGCCTCAGGTATAAGAATCCGGTCATAGTTGCCGGTACTCGAATTTTGCATACTCAACTACCTCTAGGGCCTGCACTATTACGTCACTTCCGTTTTTTCGATGGGTACGCAGAATACTGATACATATTTCAACATAATACATTTCTATCAAACCTTAAGCGTCAAATCAAGGCCTACTTGAGCGAGGGTACTTTAAAGATAACAACTTTGTGTTTCGTTTTGTGTGTTATGATATTCTGCCTTTGAAAAATGTTACCGCACCCGTCTTGTTTTATGTATGATACAATATACCCGTAGATCTTTGTTTTTCTAGTTAATCAGTGTATGTAGCAAGCTCTGCAGCCTGCAGCACAGAACGTTGCGTCTACCACTAGCAAGCCACTACCGCTATTCTATCAAGGGGTCGGCAGACGGGATGCATCCCGGGAGAGGGCGCCACTTACCGGCCTTCGCGCATTCACACGAATTATTCATGGTTAAGTCGAGTCGAGATGCGCCGAGACTCCCAACCGTGTTACAGCCGTGCACTGCGGCCAAATTCGACTATTTGTATCTCCAGGATTCTTCCTTGTATGATTTTCGATGTACAAGGTGCTCAAAGTTCGAGTAATCCATGATATAATGCTTCAATACTACCAGATCCCTTATAGATCAAAATAATCCCTCTAGCTTCAGAACGTCTATATGAAACACATTCTAAAAATATATTAAAGCAGTATAATAACATAAAGTGATAATGTTAAACAAATTAGCTTTTTATTTATTGCTATAGTTGCAAAATGAATAATGACTCAACTATCCCGATTTATAATCCTGGCTATCTCCTTGTACGTAGTTTCACCATTTCATTATGGCTAAGCTAGTACTGCTAGCAGTTTTCAGTAATACATAAAAATTAAAACAGCTACTACCCGCCCTCCCTAATCTCCAGTTTCACCACTTCCCAGAAAAATAGTCACCAGAACTCTTAGATGTCTAAAAACGAGATGTGAGGTAATTATGAGGATTTTAGGTGTAGCGATCTTTAAAAACACAGTGCAGCATTATTTACTACGATGCCACGTTATGTTACACTCACACCTCAAAAAATGTAGTACTTCCTACACATTATCTGTGCGAAGTTTCAGCGTTTTTGAAATTTTCCGTTTTTTGTTGACTCCTCCAACGATACACTGTTGCTAATTCCTCTATGGTAGTAGCACCCTTTCACAATTTCACCACATCAAGTAATAGTTTAAAGGATTATAATACTATGTATCAAATTATTCCATAGATATAAAATTCGAAGGCAAAATTTGAATAGGTCTAAAAACCACACAATGTCACCAAAGTCAACTTTCTCAGCGCAATGAATAAAACATATGAATATAACAAATTTTTGGGTATTCAAATCCCCAACCGCCCCACCAACCAGATTTCACCCCCTCCAAAAAAATGGAAAAGGATCAAATTCCATCAAAATCCAAGCAGCAATTACTAAGATTACACGGTTATAGAAACGCGAATAGACCGACAGACCGACAGAAATGACGTCAATTATTGTTGTATAGATATCATAAACTGTTCGGAAATCGTATTATCTGGAAATCGAAATTTTTTGCGATCACAATATACAGGGTGTCCCAGAAGTCAACGTCAAGCCGCTACGGAGTGGCAGGATTGGTTGTAACTATCATGAGAAAAATCAGAAAAAAAATCTATCCCATGTAGTTTGAAAATTATGAGCGTTTAAAAAAAACCTAGAAAATTGGTCAAATTATAACAATTTTTCGGTTATTGTGGTTAACTTTTATTATTTTTGTTCATTTAAACTTTGGAACCGTCATCCTAAATAACATTTCTAGAAGCACAGTTAAAAATAATGACACAATTGCCCCAAGTTTTCTAGAATGAAGACTATTTATTAAACTATAAATTTATAATTTTCAAAGTTTGCTGAAACCTCTTACTTGCACTGCGTAATGCGCTGGACAGCCATCTCATGTGGCGACGATCTGTTAAGCGGTCTACAGACGTTGATGCATGCTGCGATTCAGATATCGACTTCTACGTTTCATAACGCAAGTAGCAGCGTGTGTGGTACTGAATCACGAATTTGGTATCAGGGCAGCGATGCAGATTCTGGAATCCTATTACGGTCGGTGAGCCATGTCGATTCAGGCATCGCAACAGGTTTCGATTTGAGTAGGAACTTATGCAACTGATGCAAGTTTCATGAAACCTTGAGTCGATTGAGGAATCGCAGCTTACATCAACATCTGTAGGCCGTTTTAGTGGTACGCCCTGTAGCAAAGTTGGTAGATTTTATCGTAAAATATGTGCCATTCAAATTCTCAGGCAGCTCAAAAGGCCCAACGATTTTGCCGTTTAAAATTCCGGTCCACAGGCTTACTTTAAAGCAATACTGGGATCCGTCTTCTCGCATTAAATGTGCCTGGCTAATAAGTAGATCCTTTCTAAGAAAATATAGGGCGTGTATTGAGCCTGATGGTACACAATTTGAACTTTTATTGTAATAAAACATGTTATTTCCCTATCTGACTTCTAATCCGATAAACCTAAACGAAGCTAGGTCAAGATTTTTCATTATTTTATTAATTTTACTTATTTTTGTTGACTTTGTTAAAAGTGGCGTCACTATCTGTCTTGCTCACTCATGGCAAACATATCCATTATCCACATCTCTCATCATTTTGCCGTAAAATTAAGAACCTACCAGAAGCTTGTGCAAATAAAGAACATCTGACCTGAGTGGAATGGGTTAGCAAAAATCGGGTTATTTGAGGTTTTCCTTTTTTTACTCGTCTTTTTTCAGTATGAAACTAACAAGTATTGTACCATTTTACAATCCTGGTTGAATGCGCCAACTTTTAATGGTGCTTGCCAAGGCACTTTAGTACATTTTTTTTAAAGGAACGTCTTTCAAAGTCGACAAACTTTGAAAATTTTAAATTCATAGTTTAATAAATAGTCTTCATTCTAAAAAACTAGGGGCCATTGTGTCATTATTTTTGACTGCGCTTCTAGAAATGTTATTTAGGGTTATGGTTCCAAAGTTTAAATGAACAAAAATAATAAAGGATAACCACAATAACCGAAAAATTGTTATGATTTGACCAATTTTCTAGGTTTTTTTTAAACGCCCATAATTTTCAAACTACATGGGACAGATTTTTTTCTGATTTTTTTCATGATAGTTACAACCAATCCTGTCACCCCGTAGCGGCTTGACGCTGACTTCTGGGACACCCTGTATAAATAATCCCCTACTGGTATGGAAAGTAAAATCTCTAAAGCGATCGGGAGCCACCAAGTCGCCAAAAACGAAGTTTGAGATGTTTTTTAATTATTGCTGCACCGGCACTGATACGGTTTCTACAAACCATCCTCACCAGGGTAAGACTACTGTGTCAAAGTTTCATCAAAATCAAATCAGTAATTTTCAGGTTACACAATACAGAATGATCTAAAGCAATACGCGTATTTATGCATTAGAAAATTCTATGTCGGTTGATTTATTCAATATAGTGCAAGCAACATTCGGATAGAAAATTGTATTATTCCGCTAGGTCCTTTTTTCACAAGTCAATAGATAGCCTATTAAGAATACAACATTTTTTTTTAGTTCTGCTACCACCGCAATCTTATCCCCATGCAAAAAACGCAGAAAATTACCAGGAATTTCTAAAATGCCTAAATGAAATTTGAGGAATATTTGAAATATTTTGATGTTTGCTAATTATACTCCGCTGCCCAAGCACCGATTTTAAAAATTATTATAGCAGCATTACCTACTGCGATCCCACAGCGCATCGCTGCCCTCAGTTCATCGCAATCCATACTGAGACTACTAGGCTATGTAAATGGTAACACACAGACTGACAGACAGATAGACCGACGGAAATGAGTCACGAGCATTTTCTATAGATATCATAAAACGCCCAAAAATCGTGTTATCTCAAAATCTAAAATTCTCGCGATCATATAGATGTAGGAAGTAACGTCACGTCGTCAAAATTCAGCAGGGTAATTTTTCAATCCACTATACCCACCTCCCCGATTTTACACTATTCAAGAAAAATGGAAAATAGTCATGAATCCGCAAAATGATAAAAAACTAATTTTGCAGCAACTCAGAAATTTTTATGTTTGCTTATTACTGCGATACAGTTAGAAAGAAACTGGATCACCGGCTATGTTCTTACAACGTATCGCTACCCAAATTTCATCAAAATCGGTGAAACGACAACGATATTACGCTATCAGAAGGATCGCGATAGATCGACGAATAGACAGATAGCCAAATGGATATGGCATAGACTTTAGTGATATAGACATCATAAAATTCACACAATTCAATCAAAAATCTTCGCGATTAAAATACTCCTTCATTCCTACCGTGGAAGAAAGTAAAATAGAACTATTCTCATAACATTGTCCATTCCGGACTTGAATATGTAAAGAGGCAACTTTTTGTGTGGCCCGCCGAGGCATCGATATAATTTTAGTAAAAAATCAATAAACCTAAAGCGCCAGCGTGTCGAAGTCAGAAAAAGTTTGCAAAATCAATTATTTGTATATTTTCAAGCACCTATTTATGCGACGAAACATTTTCAAGAATGAATTTCATAAGCTCAAATTATAGAATTAACTTGACGGAGGAAAATTTACTAAACTTGTTGGGATCTCAGAATGCCGAACACAACTGGACTTATAGGAATTATCAAACAATATTCGAGAACAAAAAGGTGCATTGAATTTTAATGAAAGAATAAGAAACAAGATGAATTGTTTTGCTTAATATTCTGTACTTACGTACTTACCCATATGTAATTGAAATTGTTTCACTTCCCACATCGATAGGCGAGGGGAGTATTGTGATCGCGAAAATTTACCATATAATACGCTTTTGGGGCGTTTCATGATGTCTACATAACGAAAATCCACGGTCTGTCTGTCTGTCTGTCTGTCTGTCTGTCTGTCTGTCTGTCTGTCTGTCTGTCTGTCTGTCTGTCGGTCTCTCTGTCTGTCTGTCTGTCTGTCGGTCTGTTGGCGTTCTTCTAACGTCGTAATCTCAGTAATCTCTACATGGATTGTGATGAAATTTGGACAGCGATATGTTGTGGAGTCGTAGCAGGTAAGGTTCCTATAATTTTGGAAATCGTTGTACAGTAATTAGCAAAAAACAAAAATTTTCAAATATTCCTCAAACCCCGTTTTCAGGCGTTTTAGGGGTTCCTGATCATTTTCTACTTTTTTTTGGGTGGGGGTGAATTTGGGGTGGTCGAGGGGTGGGGGGTTGTAAAACTGAAAAATTTGTTGTATTCATAATCGGCTGTCCATTGACCTGTGAATGAAATACCTAGCGGCATAATATACTTCTTTAGGTTCATACGAACATTGCCTTGCTTTTTACAAACACCAAGGGACTTGGTAACGTAACGCGAAACTTATTGAATTGATTTTAATGAAATGTTGACACAGTATTACTACCGCGGCGAGGATGGGAAGCGCGTATGTTTTAGAAAAATCATGTCAGTGGCAGTGCAGCAATAATAAAAAAACTAAAACATAAAAACAGCTCAAACTATGTTTTTAGGCGTTTTGAGGCTCCTGATCGTTTCGCATCGTCCAGTCGAAGCATGCAGAAGAAACTGTGGCGTCCTAGTTCCTAAAAAGGGAGACGCAAGAAACTATTTACGGGAGTTTTTGCGTTGGATGTTTTTTGCCGACGGGTGGGCGATGATTTGGTTGCAAGGGAATTTCAAACTATAGCTTCATGCAATGGAGAAATAATAAAATAGTATCATCATTATATGTGGGAAGTACTGAGTCAATCAACTTGATTCCATTTTTTTTTTTTCGTTTTTTCCCTTTGAAAATTGTTCTTTGGACATGGCAGGTCAATAAAAGGTATTCTATTGTGTATACATTTTAAATAACATTTATAAAAGAACTATTTATTTTACATTTCATTGTGCGGCCCGCATAAAAAAATAAATTTTGAAAATGGCCCGTCGTCCAAAAAAGGTTGCCGACCCCTGATGATAAGAAAAATTGTCTCATTGTATCTTCTTTTCGTCTGAGTGTAGCTCTGGATAGGTATTGTCCTTTTTAAAATTAAATCAGCATCTGGTAAAGAACGCGCTCATCCCTTTTTCATTTTCCCATTTTCCTTTATTTTTCCGACTCATCCACATCGTGAACCCCGTGGGATAGGACGTAACCGGGCCCCATCCCGAACAAGAAGCGAATCTATGTAGTAAATAATTTATGCAAATAAATGAGATACCAAAGGAACCCAGCAAAGACGACCGAGTGAGAGATTGAGAAGGGAATTGAATCCTTTGTGTATATATTGCGTACACACACACCATTTCTAACTTCGCACACCAATAGGTGGAGGGGAGTATTGTGATCGCAACCATTTTCGATTTTGAGTTAATACGCTTTTTGGGCGTTTCATGACATCGATATTTCCGTCTTAGGCATTTTAGGGGGACCATTTTCTACTCTTTTTTGGTTTGGGGTAAAAGTGAAGAGGTTAGGTGGTGGGGTTTGTGAAATTTGAAGAATTTGTTGTATTCATGATAGGCTGTCCTTTGACCGATGAAAGAGAGAACTAGCGGCATAATGCACATTTTTAGGCCATCGGAACACTGGCTTATCTATTACAGAAACTAGGAGACTATTTTCTGATGTATACATACGGTATTAGTTATGTATTCTGCGACCTTAAATAATTGATTTTAATGAAATTCCGACACATTATTGTTACCGTGTAAAATATGGAAAAGACCTAAGGTTTTATAAATGTCGGTGGCGGCGTAGCAAGAATAAAAAACCTCAAAATATAAAAATAGCACAAACATCGATTATAGGCGATTTGGGGGGTTCCTGATCATTTTGTTGCAAGGAACTATTTACAACAGTTTTTGAGCGGGATCATGTTTTATTGCGCATCGGCGATGATTGGCTTGTAAAGGATGTCAAACTATAGCTTCATGCAATGGGAAACTAATTTCACCGCTATGTGGAGGAAGTACTGAGTCAATCAATCTGACTACATTTTTTGCCTCTGGTATGTCAATTATACTCAATAATAATTGAAGAGTTAGGTCTAGAATGGTTCCTGAAAGCCCTCTAGCTCTATATATACACCGTGTTCCAGGACGAACCCAGAAAAATGAATCGCACGTAGGTCTCTGAGTGTGAAGCCCATATCGAAAGGAATTATTTTTAAATACGCATATGTTACCGAGAAATCGGCGTTTGAGATTTTGTTGTAAAGATGATTGAAACGTGTGTGACGCACCTTATTTCACTTTCACCTTTATGTAAGTACTTTCGATGATTCTACAGCAAAAAAAGGGCAAACTAGTTGTAGTTAAAGTATATCTTAAGCTTATTTCTAGCTTAATTTACTTATAACGACTTATCATCAACTTTGGCACTACCTTTTTTATATGTAATTTTATTGAGCCAGTAAAGCGCAATGGATAGAATAGACAACTATACTAAACCACGCAACTATGTTTCAGCTGGCCGTTCTACTGGCTCTACGGCTCGCCATCCTACAGGGGTCACTGCCGCGCTTCTCCCAGCAGGACAACCCTGCTGCCTTCCATCCCTCATTCTACGTCAGGTAAATCAACCCTGCTTCTACATATAGCGCCGGCTTGGCCCATTTCGTTTCCCATGGGCCATTAGCTGATATACGGATACTGTTACAAAAATTTTTGATCCGCAATATTTTTTTATTCGGGTTCTAAGCACGTTTATAACGCACGTACAGGGTGAGTTTTTAGTAGCGGATCGGTTCATAACTCCACTACTGCAGAAGATAGCGAAAAAAGATGTATATAAAAGTTATAGCCAAGGATATGCTGCTTGCTCAGAAAATATTTTGATTTATACAGGGCGATTCATAACTACGTAGTGATGCCAACATGCATTCTTTTAAATGAGACAACTTATATATTATTCCATATTTAGATCCTACTTATGATAACTGTTCTTAAAATATAAGATGTAACATTATACGGAGTATTACAAAAGTTATGAACATTTTTATATCCAATTCGCTGTCAAATGAACATACGCAAAAAGACAAAAAATATTCTCTAGTTTTAGCACAGGCTGTAAAAAAGTTGCTGGTGTATATTCAAGTACAGCGTTAGGTGGAATGCTAAAACTAGGTTTTCCATTTTTTTTCTCAAATGTGACCCCCATATATTATTATATATACAAAAAATTGCTTTCATATGCTCTTTGATATTTGTTTAGCATCTCATATACCCACAACCATCTAATTCATTTTCCGAGATATTCCGATTTTTCTGAAAGTTTTGAATTTACTTTCTGCTTGTGTACTGAAATTTATTTTGAGAAAGTACTATCTTATTTTATTTAACAACCAGCTCAATTATGAGGGCATAATAGTATTTGATGAAGACGACACCCTGAATTATTGAGATAATATAAGTCAAGTATGCTAAGAAAATAATTATATAGACGTGATCCATTATTTATCAAGCAGATCTGTCAGGTAGGCTTTGAAATATTGGCACTTTTCATAACCGGCCCAGTAATTTCGTACTGTATGAAAACCCAGCTTTAAAAATCGATTTTTCCAGGGAAGAACAAATAGAGGGTATTTCGGAGAATCTTTAAGAAATTGCCTACTTGCCTCTAGAATGTATCAACTATCAACAGCGATATCCAGAACGGAGGCATTCTAAAACTAATGCATTTGAAAGACCAAAGACTCGTTTTACTCGGACTGGGTCAGTTAATGTTTCATAGCCTACCTGATAGATCTGCTTGAAAATTATTCACCACGTCTATAAAATTGTTTCCTAGGCATACTTGACTTATATCAGCTTGATAATTCAGGTTTTTGACATCATCAAATACTATTATGGCCTTATATTTTAGTTGTTTGTTAAATACAAATAAAATTCGATAGCAGTTTCTCAAAATAAATTAATAAATTTCAGCACACGAATAGAAGGTATATTTGAAATTTGCAGAAAAACGCAATACCACAGAAACTGATGGATGTAGGTATATGAAATGCTATGCAGATGTGAAAGGATCTTTTTGGTATAATAAAATATGGGGGTTACACTAAAAAACAAGAGAGAATATCTAGTTTTTGCATTCTACCTCATCCTGCAAATGAACATGAGTCATCGGCTTTTTTTACAGCCTGTGTAGGAACTAGAGGATATTTCTCATCTTTCAATGTGAAAAATGACATTTGTTTCTTTAATTTTCAATATTAGGTTTGGTTATTTATGAAATACTTGATGTTTATTTTTTATCTATTCAATACACTGTCCTGTAAATGGTTCATACGGGCAAGTGAAGCATACGATTGTTATTATAAAAAGAATATGTCATATCAGTTCATTTTGTAGAGATTTGGATATAAAAATAGTCATAATTTGTATAATACGAGTATTAAAATAGCTTATATTGTAAGAACGGCAATTATTAGTAGATTCTAAATATGGATAATGTATAGAGGGTCTCATTTAAAACAATACATGATTGCATCACCACGTAGTTATGGATCACCCTGTACAAATCAAAATATTTTCTGAGCAAGGAGCATATCATTTTCTACAACTTTTAATACAACTTTTTTCAATATCTCACCCTGTATATAGAACTACAAACAAGTTAAAATAAAAATCGGATCGGTCCGATATCCGTCGATCCGCTTGTCGGGCTGTCCGTCAGTCTGTCTGCCTGCCTATTGGCGTAATCTCAGTCACTGCTGCATGGACTGCGATGCAGTTTGTGTACCGATATGCTGTGGGGTCGTAGTAGGTAATGCTGTTATAATTTTTTGGGCGGGGGAGGTGTAAATTTGAAAAATTTGTTATATTCATAGAAGGCTGTCCCTTGACATGTGAAAGGAAGACGTAACATCATAAAATACACTTATTTAGGTCCATCGAACATTGCCTGGCCTATTACTGAAACCAAGGGACTTGGCCTTCTCTGATGTATACATACGAGTATTGCTTTACATCGATCTGCATGCCGTGAGACGTCGATTTTTATTTCGAGGGGACTCTTCCACCGAGTACGTCATTATTGTGCCATTAACCCCCTTACCCCCAGCAACCCTACTGTATGTATCACAAGGTATGGTGGTCTCATTTAAGATTCTGGAGTAGGGGTTGCTTGGGGGTGAGGGGGTTGATGGAACAATAATGACGTACTCGGTGGAAGAGTTTCACCTCGAAATAAAAATGGACGTGTCACGACGATATTTATTTATCTGTTATCCTTTCGGAGATAAGGTGGGTGGCAAATTCTAGCTGAGACACACTGTATACTATATTCCCTACATAGTGGCCATATTAAAAACTAAACGCATATGTGTATGTTCTATGTAGATCTCGACTATTCCATCCCATCCAAACAAAAAATGTGCACACTTATATGATAATATTGAGGACTTAAGACAGATCATTCACACTGTTTGCCAAATTGCATTTATCATCGTATGGCTGTCGAATGCATAGATTGTATATTACTCCATCGAGAAACTCTGTAGATACCTACCCGAAATCTAGTAGGTCCACAGCTCTATCACACATATTCGCACCGCTAATCTTCCTAGCACATCTCTGGTGCAAACACACCGTTTCCCATCTCCGCTACACGTCCTCGCTGCACTCATTTTCCTAGCACATCTCTGGTGGAAACGCAACCTACAGTGGATACTAATCACACGTTACACTTACTGCCGTACTATCTCTACCGGATAAGTACAAGCGTTTCACAAGTAACAACCAGGTAAGGCTGCTTCACTGGCCGCATATACAGGGTGTCCCAAAAGTCAACGTCAAGCCACAACGGGGTGACAGGATTGGTTGTAACTATCATGAGAAAAATCAGAAAAAAAATCTATCCCATGCAGTTTGAAAATTATGGGCATTTCAAAAAACCTAGAAATTTGGTCAAATTATAACAATTTTTAGGTTATTTTGGTTAACTTTTATTATTTTTGTTCATTTAAACTTTGGAACCGTAACCCCAAATAACATTTCTAGAAGCGCAGTCAAAAATAATGACACAAGTGCCCCAAGTTTACTAGAATGAAGACTTTATTAAACTATGAATTTAAAATTTTCAGTTTGCCGACTTTGGAAGGCACTCCTTCAAAAAAAATGTACTAAAATGCCTTGGAAAGTGCCATTAGAAGTTGGCGCATTTAACCAGGATTATAAAATGGTACAATACTTGTCAGTTTCGTACTAAAACAAAAAAAGTAAAAAATAAAAACCTCAAGTAGCCCGATTGTTGCTAACCCATTTCAACCAGGTCAGATGTTCTTTATTTGCACAAGCTTCTGGTAGGTTCTTAATTTACGTCAAAGTGATGAGAGAGGTGGATAGTGGACATGTTTGCCATTAGTGAGCGAGACAGATAGTGACGCCACTTTTAGCAAAGTCAACAACAATGAGTAAAATTAATAAAATAATGAAAAATCTTGACCTAGCTTAGTTTAGTTTTATTGGATTAAAAGTCAGATAGGGAACTAAGGTTTTTTATTACAATAAAAGTTCAAACTGTGTACCATCAGCCTTAATACACGCCCTACATTTTCTCCAAAAAGATCTACTTATTAGCCGGGCACATTTAATGCGAGAAGACGGAATCCCAGTATCGCTTTACCGGAATTTTAAACGTCAAAACTTTTGGGCCTTTTAAGCTTCCTGAGAATTTGAATGGCACGAATTACCTACATTTTTTACAAAAAATTTACCAACTTTGTTAGAAGACGTACCAATAAAGCGGCCTACAGACGTTGATGTAAGCTGCGATTCCTCAATCGGCTCAAGGTTTCATGAAACTTGCATCAGTTGCATAAGTTCCTACTCAAATCGAAACCTGTTGCGATGCCTGAATCGACTTGATATTTCATTCACGTTTCATGCAACACAAGAATAGTAGGGTGGGCTTATTTCTTTGCATCCACGCAATACTATACACTGTATCACTGCATCAACGTCACTGGCTCGGCGACATCGCTCACCGACCATAATAGGAGTCCAGAATCTGCATCGCTGCAAGCCGCAACTGATACCAAATTCATAATTTAGTCACGCTGCTACTTACGTAGAAGTCGATACTTGAATCGCAGCATGCATCAACGTCTGTAGACCGCTTAAAAGATCGTCGCCACATGAGGTATCCACAAGATGGCTGCCCAGCGCATTACGCAGTGCAAGTGAGAGGTTTCCTTGACCAAAAATATCCGGAAGGTGGAGATGGACGTTCAGGCACTATCTCGTGGCCAGCCTGTTTCCCAGACTTAAATTTCCTGGAATTTTGTTATTGGGGTGTTCTCAAAGAAAAAGTTTATTCAAAGCCCATTGAGAGCGTAGCCGATCTGCGTAAACGAATTTCTAAAGCTGCTGAGGACATGAACTCTCGAGGATATACCTGGCTAATAGGTAGATCTTTTTTAAGAAGAGGGCGTGTATTGAGGCTGATGGTAAATAATTTGAACATCTATTGCCTGACTTTTATTCCAATAAACCTTAACTAGACTAGGTCAAAATTTTCCATTATTTTATTGATTTTGCTTATTTTTGTTGACTTTGCTAAAAGTGGTATCACTATCTGTCTCGCTCACTCATAGCAAACATGTCCACTATCCACCCCTCTCATCACTTTGCTTTAAAATTAAGAACCTACCAGAAGCTTGTGCGAATGAAGAACATCTGACCTAAGTGAAATGGGTTAGCAAAACTCGGGTTACTTGAGTTTTTTATTTTCTTACTCGTTTTTTTAGTATGAAACTAACAAGTGTTGTACCATTTTACAACCCTGGTTAAATGTGCCAACCTTTAATGGAACTTGCCAAGACACTTTAGTGCATTTTTTTCAAGGAGGATCTTTCAAACTTTCAAAATTTTAAATTCGTAGTTTAACTAATAGTCTTCTTTCTAGAAAACTTGGGACAATTGTGTTATTATTTTTGATGCTTCAAGAAATGTTATTTAGGGTTACGGTTCCAAAGTTTAAATGAATAAAAATAATAAAAGTTAACCACAATAACCGAAAAATTGTTATAATTTGACCAAATTTCTAGGTTTTTTTAAATGTCCATAATTTTTAAACTGCATGAGATATATTTTTTTTTAATTTTTCTCATGATAGTTACAATCAGTCCTGTCACCCCGTTGCGGCTTGATGTTAACTTTTGGGACACCCTGCATAAAATTATGTATTTTTTCGAATGTGTAGAGGATCGCACAAAGGCGTGCATTGAATATTGGATCAAGTTACAACGGCAGGATGGCACACATACCCGTCATCCGATTGGCTGTTCCCCTATAGGACCGTGACGTCACGGGGTTTAAATATTTTCCTCATTTTCTCGGCTTTCCCGTGTCCAAAAAATCGCGAAAAAAAATATGAGAAGGTTCTGATGTTATACTCTTATCATATGCAGTCATAAAAAAATTCAGAATACTAGCCCACTGTATTTCATTTTTGTAGTCCGTTCCTGCATTTAACCCCTTGAGCGCAGTTAATTTTTCCCCAGACGTTCGTCTGATTGATACGGTAGTTTTTAGAGTAGCCTCGCTACAATTTGGGCTTTGTTTTACTTGTTTTCCTTTTGCGAAGTGAGTTGGGAGTGAGAATTATTTCAGCGGCCTCAGAAAATATGGAGAATCCGTGTAAACTTTCATCCGGGACTTATGAGTGTACAGCGGGCCAATAGCAACATTCTCTTTCGTATTTTCTGGGCAATGCCGGAGAAATGATTTATTGGAAACTGAACCATTTAACCATCTTTCCGTAAAAAACTGGCTAAGTATTGGTTTTTCTATATCATGTGTTAGGCGGAAGGTTGTGTTGCGTACAAATTTTAGATTTTGATAATCCTAGTTATTATTTTTTTAATTATGAACGTTCCAGTGTAAACTATTGAACCTGGAAAAACCAAACAAGTTTCCACTAATTATCTCAGGAGGAAGTTCCTACTGTTTTATTATTACTTTTTTTTATGGTCGGCCTCCCGCAAAGGCTGATGTAGCCTATGGCGCTGTAGAAGCGCTGCAAGAGGATAAGTATCGGTTCACGTTAGATTTGAAACGCTGCAGGTTGTAGCTGTCGGGAAACAAATTCCCCGGCAGCTGATTCCACAGCGTCGAAGTTCTCCAAAAGAAGGAATGCTGGAGGAGGCTAGTTCGGGGAGTAAGGACCTCGACCTGGTAAGGATGAGCTCGCAGAGCTTCTCTAGTTTTCCTGGTTCGGACGGCCTGTGGTGTTATTATCTGAGAGAGCTCACTCGAACATCTTCCGTGATAGAATCTGTAAAACAGGGATAGGTCAGCCACCCTCCTGCGATGTTCCAGGCTGTGGAGGTCCTTTGTGAGGTTAGGCGTATCGATTAGTCTAATCGCTCTTTTCTGGATAGTGTCCAGAAGCTTTAGAGAGTGCTTCGGAGCACATTCCCACACATGGGAGCAATACTCCGGGGATGGTCGTATCTGTGCCTTGAGGAGCAGCAGTTGCTCTGGTGTATACAACTTCCTACAGCGGAACAAAACTCCAAGCTTCTGTGATGCGGTTTTAGCAATACTGACGACGTGGTCATGCCAACACCGGCGTTTATTGAAGATATGTCTGATGAACAGCCCTCGACTACAGCAAACAGAGATCGGTCGTTCAAAAAGCTATTCAGCCACTCGCGCAGGCAAGGTGGTAGTCCATAAGCAGCAAGCTTGGCCAGAAGTCCGTCGTGCCATACTCTGTCGAAAGCTTTCGATATATCGAGTGCAACAACACGGGATTCGCCATGACTGTCTATTGCTCTGTTCCACAAGTGAGTGACGTAGGCAAGGAGATCACCTGTAGACCTGTGCTTACGGAAGCCATACTGGCGATCATTTATGATGTCACTGTTGTCCAGGTATTTCAGGAGCTGTGTGTTAATGACAGTCTCCATCACCTTAGACATGATGCTGAGAAGAGCCACAGGTCTATAATTGGTGGTGGTGGTAAATCAGTTTTCTTGCCTTTCTTAGGGATGGGTTGTACGCAGCCAATCTTCCACCAAGAGCGAAACACGCCTCGCTGATACGAAAGTTTGAAGAGCTTGCAGAGAATAGGTGCAAGCTCAGCGGCACAGCGTTTAAGGACAATGGCTGGAATTTGGTCAGGACCAGTAGCTTTATTGGTGTTCAGTTTTTGGAGGATGCTTTTTACATCTCGATGTTGAAATTTGACCTCTGCCATTCTCGAGTTCACGCTTATGGTGGTGATCGGAGTACTTCCTTGAAAGTCTACAGTAGAATTGGCTGCGAAGAGCTTCCCCAAGCTTTTTCTTTAGGAGCATCAGACGCGATGGATTTGTCCTCTCTGGTCAAGGGTGGTATTGACGAATAGGAAAGATTCTGACTAACAGCCTTAGCTACAGACCAGAATGTTCTGGACGAATTAGGACATGAGAGCAGCTTGTTCTTAATTTTTTGGTTGTGTTCCTCCTGCTGCTGTCAATCACGCGTTTACAGTGATTTCTGGCGTCGATAAAACTGCGGTGGCTCTCAGCATTTGGATTTTTCCTCCATTCTCTGTAATGTTGATTTTTAGAGGTCACTGCATCTCTGCAACGCTGATTGAACCATGGCTTGTTTTTTGAGGGATGCTTGACGACATGAGGAATATAGGCTTCCATGCCGGATACTAATACCTCTGTTATTTCTTGGGCGCAAGCTGATGGGTCTCGTGACTTGAAGCAGACGTCGTTCCAGGGGAAGGACTAGTAGTATTCCCTTAGGTCGTCCCACTTCGCTGATCCGTAATGCCAGACCCGACGAGGCTTTGCATGATAGAGATCTGGAGAATGCATTCTGCATAGCGTCGAGACGGTGTTGTGGTCAGACGATCCCAGTGGGGCGGTTACCTTCACTGTGTAGACCGTTGGAGCTCGCTGGAGTAGTTGTGAGAACTTTCCTTTGAACTTTCCTTTGTTAACATTCCGTTCAACTTAATTTAACAGAAGTTCAATAGTACATAGCAAAAACACGTCAAAAATCACAAATTGGGTACCTATTCGGTTTTTTTATTAAAAGTCATTAAAACATCAATAATTATCGGGTTTATTAGTTGTTACGAGTTTTTTTTTCTTTAATTTGTCATAATAAAGTAAAATAATAGTTTTTTAAATCATTTTGGAAATTCGTGGATTAGGGCCTTTTTACCTTTAACAGTCACGTATGGCGCAAAATGTCCCCATAAGTGCTACTTTATCATTATCTACTTAATCTACTTAATTATTGTTCGGATGTACAGGTTCTCTTTATTGGATATTAAAATAGGCTTAATACTGAGTATAACTGCAGAAAAAAATAAAAGCCAAGAAGCATCCTTGTTTTTGTTTTTTACGATTTCTTCGAAAAGGTGGAGAATCAAAATAAAAAAAAACAACTCGAAAACTATCAATAATCGGCACACAACCATGGGGGTGTTTTGGATAGGTCTCGGTACGAGCTATCTAAAAAACAGATATTATCGTCACCCGATTGGCCACCCTGTATATCAAATGGAATTATTCTCAAATTCGCATTTGTTACAGAGAAACCAACGTTTGCGGTTTTGTTGTAGAGATGATAGAAACGTGTGTGGTTACCTTCAAAAAAGGGCAATTCACTTTCGAATTTACAGCAAGAAGGGAATGTCATTTAGTAGAGTTACGCTAACAGGCCTTTTTAATGTGTGCTACTTTTCCATTATTACTTCCAAAGTATAATGTCTTGCAAAGTTTGCAAGGCTAGTTTAAAACTTGAGAATCAGGCATACGTATCTTTAATTTTATTTTGAAGGTTTTGGTCTCCTGCTCCCTACCCCCCTACCCCTACCATCTTTAAAGGGCAATGAGAAGTGTTCCGGGACTTCCCAACCACCCTATCCGAGACCGAGCTCGATTTGACCACTCAGAAAGTAGGTGGTCCCTACAGTACCCAAACCCTAGGTCCCCCAGTACCCCAGTTCAAACATAGTTTGAACGGCTTTTATATTGTATCGTTTCTTTTTTAATTTACCGCCACTAACACATATTTCAAAAACCATAGACTTTATCGATCTATACCACTGCCCACGTAACGGTTTAGAAATTTCATTGCTATCAGTTTAACAATGAGCTACATACATTACAGAATTATATACGTATTTGTATTCAAGCTTAATATTTGTAATCTTTTGCATTTAGTTCAAAACATAATCCAAGCAGGGACAAAATAAACTCGGTGCATGACAGTGTAAGCAGAGAATTTAAATAATTATAAAGAACATTATCTTAGACACAGTTTGAGTTTGCAGACTTTTTTTTCCGTAAAAAACAGACTTGTCCGTTATGTGCAGTAGCAAATTTATTATGTGCCCATATCGTACGGATTAACTTATAAAGTTTGCTAATCTTTTGGAATGCCGCTTTGTAATTCGTTAGAGCACTAGTTGAAAAAACGATCCCAAAATAAGAGTAAATAATATTGTGATGTTCCAATTTGCTAAAAGCTTTTACAATTAGCGCCAATCGTCATGCTTCTATTGAATGGTCTATACGTTGTATTTTAATATTTGCTTTTCCAATTATGGTTTTTTGTCGCTAGAGGTTTACTTTTTGTATGCACCAGTTTGAAGTAAACCTTCTATTAAAAATGTCAATTGATTATTGGAATACATTAATAGCATATTAACTAAAGAAAAACACTACATAATAATTAGATAATCGTTCATCATCGTAATTGGTGCATATATCAACTATTTAATTATTCATGTCCAAACGCTGCTATATTTTGTTCTTTTTTTATTGAAGCTAACTACTGTAATGTCTTTTAATATTCTGTAGAGAAACTTATAATCCGAAAGATTGATTCAAGACGGGACACTGAGAAAGATTTTTCAGTTTCAAATCACCACCTTATTCAATTCTTCTCTTTCCTCCTCCTTTTGCTCCCCCTTCCTCCTCCTCGAGGTATTCATATTTTCTTACTTTCTCTTCCCCTTCCTCTTCCTCTTCCTCTTCCTCTTCCTCCTCTTCCTCTTCCTCTTCCTCTTCCTCTTCCTCTTCCTCTTCCTCTTCCTCTTCCTCTTCCTCTTCCTCTTCCTCTTCCTCTTCCTCTTCCTCTTCCTCTTCCTCTTCCTCTTCCTCTTCCTCTTCCTCTTCCTCTTCCTCTTCCTCTTCCTCTTCCTCTTCCTCTTCCTCTTCCTCTTCCTCTTCCTCTTCCTCTTCCTCTTCCTCTTCCTCTTCCTCTTCCTCTTCCTCTTCCTCTTCCTCTTCCTCTTCCTCTTCCTCTTCCTCTTCCTCTTCCTCTTCCTCTTCCTCTTCCTCTTCCTCTTCCTCTTCCTCTTCCTCTTCCTCTTCCTCTTCCTCTTCCTCTTCCTCTTCCTCTTCCTCTTCCTCTTCCTCTTCCTCTTCCTTTTCACATTCTTCCTCCTTTTCTTTTCTTCTGCTTCTCCGTCACAAAGGGCTGTTCCATTATTAATGATATTAATATTATTTTATTATTAATATTTTATGCAGTTTCTAATTTACAGATGCGTACAAAACTTTCTGAGCGAACTATATTAAGCGTATAATATACAGGATATATTTAAATTTTGATACGTTTTAAAAGGTTTAATTTACCTGAGGTATTGGCGACATTTGGTACAGTTTTACAACTAATTCTACCGTAACGCCATACTTGTTTGAGAACAAAATTGAGTAGATGCACCTATAATCGCAGATGTTGTGCGATCACGTTATTGAAATTGAAAACGTGATTACCGGATGGAACACTGCCTATCAACAACTGTTTTCCAAGATAGGCAGACGTTTTATAAATGCATTATCTCAAGAATCAAATTACTGACTGTGATGCGTACGAAACGAGAGTTTTCGGTTCGAAACAATAACAAAACTGCAGAACATTACCCCTTGCTCTGAAATAATAGACAAGGCTTCGGAGAGAGCGTATTTCCATTATATTCTTACATGCATAGATATATTTTGTAATATGTTTTCCTCGGGGCAAACATGTAGCGCATGTTAATTACTCAAGATAATCAGCGTCTGTGATACGTATGCGCTTATTTACATCTGAAATAACAAACACCGGGTCCTTTGTTCCTCTCCATAACATTGCAAATATTAACAGCATACGTATTTACAGACAGGTACGGACAACCTCGTTCAAATTCATCATTTCTAGTCAGGCACGTATTTAGGGGGTCGGGAGTCCCCCCTCCGGAACATTATATATAATGTATATGTTACGGTTAAAGTGTCTACTTGGATAGTTTGTAAACTAGCTGGACAGTGTCCAAACTATCCAAATCCCTGGTTAATTTGGTGGAAAGCTACCTTTCAGCTAGTTTGAAAACTAATAAAGAATTGCCATAAAAGTACAAACCACAGAAGAATATTACACAAATTGGGCGGGGTCTTTGGCTAGTTTACAAACCGTTTATAGTATTTGGATAAAGTGCGAAGTGAATATTTGGAATAACTTCCAACTTGTTGGTAAACCCTATTTTTTGCTAGAATTATTTGAATTAAATTAACCAAAGGAAATGGCTTAGTTTTCATGCTAACCAATGAGTTAGTTATTACATATTACTAGGAATATTTCATTCGCACTTGATCCAAATACTGTGGTGAGTTTGTAAAAGCTAAAACCTCCAGTTAACTTGTAGAATTCTTTTGTGGTTTTTACTTTAGCTACATTCGCGGTTAGTTTACAAGCTCAATATAAAATTAATCGATAAGATGAAACATAACTTTCCACTAAAATAACCAGGCATTTGGATGGTCTGTATACTGTCCAGCTAGTTTATAAAGTAGCCATGTAAGCACTTTAATCGTAACATATACAGGGTGAGTTTTTAATACCGGCTCGGTCGGTAACTCCACTACTGTAGAAGTTAGAGGAAAAAGTTGTATATAAAAGTTGTAGCCACAGATGTGCTCCTTGCTGAGAAAATATTTTTTTTATACAGGGTGATCCATAACCACGTGGTGATGCAAACATGCATTTTTTTAAATGAGATACCCTATATATTATTCTATATTCATATTCCCCTAATAATTTCCGTTCTTCCAATATAGGGTATTGTTACATTATACAGGGTATTTCAAAAAATATGGCCATTTTTTTCTCGAAATCGCTGTCAAACGGACGTATTGTATATCAAAGAGTGATGCATCAAACATCATTTTTTTACACGGATGGATAAAAAAATATCATCTAGTTCTAAAATCGGCTGTAAAAAAAGCCCACGGCGCATATTCGTATACAGGGTGATGTAGAATACAAAATCCAGATTTTCTCTTTTTTTCAAATGTAACCCCCAATATTTTATTATATCAAAGAATTGCTTTTAATATGCTCTTTCATCTTTGTAGAGCAATATTTTCTGAGCAAGGAGCATATCCGTGGCTACAACTTTTATATACAACTTTTTTCGCTATCTTCTATAGTAGTGGTGTTATCGACCGAGCCGTTACTAAAAACTCACCCCGTATAATGTAATACGCTAAACATCCAATCCACAAAAACACAAAAATGCGCGTCCCTCCTCAGCAACGAATTTTTGTTACTGATTGATTCAGTCTCCTGTCCAAGAAAAATTAAAAGGTGGCAACCCTAATCTGTAGCTCCCCCCCCCCAAACTAAATCCTGAATGCAGGGTGTCCCACGACGATTAAGACAAGCAATATATCGGAACTGGGCACTAGTAGCCAATTATAATTTTGGGGGTGTAAATTAGAGCAAATATAGTATCTTTTCTTATTATTGTGTCACCCAATGAGGTATTTGTCTTTGATCACGATTCAATAAATTGTTTAATGGGACATCCTGTATATTTGTGACTTTTTGTGCTCCTTCCGATAAAACAATTCCAACAAACTGCACACTTGGGGTCTAAAGTGATTAATTCAAGAGCTACAGGTACTTAAAGGATGGTACCACTACCTTGATTATAACATGTACCCCTACAGTTAAATTATTTTGGTAGTGTTTCATAATGGTGGTGGTACAGTCCTTTAAATACCTGTAGCTCTTGAATTAATCACAATAAACCACATTAGACCCCAAGTGTGCTAGTTTGTTGGAATTGTTTTATCCGGAGGAACACAAAACGTCACAAATATACAGGGTGTCCCATTAAAATTGTTTAATTGGACGTCACGTGACCAAAAACAAATATCTCATTGGGTGACAAAATAATAAGGAAAGACACTATATTTGCTCTAATTTACACCCCCAAAATTATAACTCGCTACTACCGCCCAGCTCCGATATATTGCTTGTCGTCGTGGGACACTATGCACGATTATAGTGCGTTGTCTGAAAATTGATGAATCGTTTCATAAAAGCTATGCCTCAGTATTCAAAGATGGAAACAGTGCATACTATTGTTTTTATGCTTGCTGTGCATTTGTTGTGGGCACAGCTAGCTAAGAGCTGTATTAATAAATTTTTTGCTGTATTAACGGACAACGTAAATTTCTTCATGCTGTGGATTCATAGTTTAATGTCATTAACCTAAAATCATAAATAATTGCAGTAGTCACCAACTCGTGTTCAAAATTGATGCCGATGTTTAATATTAGAACTATATGTTCTAAATACTCTTATGAGTTTGACCGCCTCCAAGTTTCAACATCGATGAAAACTTTATGAAGCGTCGAAGAAATCGAAAATATTTACGATGAATGTGCTTCCATTATGTGACAGGCAAAAAGTTACCTTTTCGTCAGTCAACCTATGCCTCACAAACGTGTTATATCAAGTCATAGATAGTTGATTCCTTCCCAGACATTAACAACAAGGTAAAAAAATTAAGCCAAGTTGATTGACTTAGTACTACCCACACAGGACGGTGATACCATTTTATTATTTTCCCGTTGCATGAAGCTACAGTTTGAGATTTGAAGAAAAACTCTCGTAAATAGTTTCTTGCATCTCCCTTCGTAGGAACTAGGATAACATAGTTTTAAAGTTTTCATTCTGCAATCATCAACTGATATTCTAATTGCATTACATGCCGATTTTCTGATATTCAAAAACAGACTATATTACCAGGGTCAAATTTTAAAGGGCAATTAAATGTTTCGGGGCTTCCCAACCACCCTATCCAAAACCCCATCCTACCTTGGCTCATTTTAACCTCTCTAAAAAGAACAAATTGAATGATCAGAGATCACTCGAGTATCCAAAAATATACACGGTACTTCAGAACTATGGGATCAAACTTCTAGGGGTTATTCAGTGCAACAGTAGAAAACTTTTGAGTGTAGCGACCCATGTCCGGAAAAGTGTCCGTACGGTACTACGGCCCTAAGAGGCGTTAAAATGTAGAAAGACGATGAATTGCCTAAGTAGCCTTTAATGCATTCACCTTTTGCCTTGTGTACATGACATCATCACAACAATTGTTCAAAATGTCTTCCTCCAACCTGAATACACCGATTCAAACGTCACACATGATTTCGGCGGACTTGACTAAAAATTTGATACTCGTTTTGAATGATTTCAAATGCTGCTGTAATTCATCCGATTAAGTCTTGCTCTGTTTCTACTGGAGTTTCGTAGATCAAAGGCTTTACATGTCCCTACAGAAAAAAATTTAGCGGCGTTAAATCAGGTGATCTAGAAGACCAAGAAACGGCTCCACCTCTAGCAATCCAACGGTGATCAAACCGCTGGAACAAATAATACGTTCGACAGCAAATGTGGTTTCAGCACGATGAAGCGCCGGCTCACTTTGCTGTACCAGTACGTGAGTATTTGGCTGAGCGGTTTGGTCAGCGTTGGATTGCTAGAGGTGGAGCCGTTTCTTGGCATCGTAGACCACCTGATTTAACGCCCATAGATTTTCTCCTGTGGGGACATGTGAAGTCTTTGGTCTACGACTCCAGTAGCAGAAACTCCAGTAGAAACAGAGTAAGACTTAATCAGACAAATTACAGCAGCAATTGAAATCATTCAAAACGAGTACCTATCAAATTTTTAGTCAAGTCCGCCGAAATCATGTGCGACGTTTAAATCTGTGTATTCAGGAAACAGGAAGACGTTTTGAACAATTGTTGCCATGATATCATGTACAAAAGGCAAAAAGTGAATGCATAAAACGCTATTTAGGCAAGTCATCGTCTTTCTACATTTTAACACTTCTTAGGGCCGTAGTACCGTACGGACACTTTTTGGGACATGGGTCCCTATACTCAAAAGTTTTCTAGTGTTGCACTGAATAACCCCTAGAAGTTTGATCCCATAGTTCTGAAACACCCTGTATATTGTACTGTTTCTTTTTAATTTCACAGCTACTAATACAATTTTCAAAAACTATAGACTTTATCGAACTACCACCGCCGATGGTACGGTTTAGAAATTTCATTGCTATCAGCTTAGTAATGAGATACACATGTTATAGAATTATCCACAACGATATAATATCAAAATTTATGTTTAGTCGGTAGGGAGCATTCGGATAAAACTCAAGATTATATTGTCATTCCTTTACAGGGTAACGAAGAGCCCACTACCAATACAACAAATATTTCACTTTCACAACCCCCTCTAAAAAATGCGAAAAACGATCGGAAATCCCCAAATCGCCTAAGTACGAAGTTTGAGCTGTTCTTATATTTTTTGTCTTTTCTGTATTGTTGCTGCGTTGCCACTGACACGTTATTTAAAAACCATACACGTTTTCCATCCTCGCCACGGTTTAGGCTTTCCATTGCTGTCAGGTTAGTAAGTATTATTAAAACGCTATAATATCAAAAATTATGCTTTGTGTAAGGTGCATTCAAATAAAGCCAAAAAGTATGTTATGACGTTCCTTTACAGGGCAACGGAGAGCCCACTACAAATAATAAAAAAATGTGGAAAACGATCAGGAACCCCCAGATCGCCTAAGAGCTTTAAGCTGTTTTTATACTGTTAGTCCTTTTTATTATTATTGCGCCGCCACTGACACGATTTCTGGAAACAAAACGCGCTTTCCATTCTAGCCACGGTAGTAATACTGTGTCAATTTCATTGAAATCATCTCAATAATTACCAGGCTACACAATACAGAATGATCTAAAGCAAAATACTCGTATGTATACGAATACGTCTGAAAATTTTAAGTCCCTTAGTTTCTGTAATAGGCAAGGTAATGCTTGGATGGGCTTAAAAAGATGTATTATGTCGCTAGGTCTTTACAGGTCAGTAACTAGAAACATTTTTTCCGAGTTTCCAACTCGCTATCCCCCACCCACCCCAGTTTCACCGCCAGCCAAAGAAAAAGTAGAAAACAGTCTGTAACCCCTAAAACGCCTAAAAATGAAGTTTGAGACGTTTGGTTTTCAAAATCAATGAAATACCCGATTCACCGTAATTGTTTATTATCGAAATAAACGTGCCACTCAACTTTACATTAAATCTCTAGGGGAATTCCGCGGAAACCGAAAATTCATTTCCAAGGGCTCCGTCTTCGGAGCTCACTCTCGAAGTCCCTTTCACTGCGCGGTTACCACGTCCCAGAAGTCGATCGACACAAGTTTGAGAAATATTTGAAATTTTTAGTTTTTTTGATAAACACTCCGCTGCCCCTGCACCAATTTCTAAAATTATAGCGGCATTACCTAGTACGATCCTACAGCATATCGCTACCCAAATTTCATCACAATTCATACAGCTGTTACTGATACTATGCCAACAGACAGACAGACCGAAACACAGACCGACAGATAGACTGAGGAGAAATTTGGTGACGTGGATTTTTGTTATGTAGATACCAGAAAACGCTCCAAAGCCGAAAATTTTCACACACCTACACTACTAAATCTAGCTCAGATTTCATAATATATGCTAAACCCCGCATAAGAAGTGGAACGGAGATCCACCCTAACAGGTACTTTTAATAAAAACCCAAAAATTAAAAACCATTATTTCTCATTCCACCGAGTAATATGTAAGACAAAGAACGCATTCCCAACATTCTGTACAACAGGGCGCAATAAGGCGGTCAGAGCCCCAACGGCATCACGCAGGGACTGCTTCATTACACCTGAAGGACGGCTTGGGGGAAAATAAAGCCGTGTTGGGTGTTTCCAACTAATTTATTGGTTTTAAAAATGTATCTGGCTTTTATTCAGTGACGGGTATGCGATACTTTCGTTTAATATCATATGTTTTTACTTCTCACCCCGATAGGTGAGGGGAGTATTGTGATCGCGAAAATTTTCGATTTTGCGATAATACGCTTTTTGGGCGTTTTATGATGTCTACATAACGAAAATCCACGTCACTCATTTCCGTCGGTCTGTCTGGCTGTCGGTCTGTCTGTCTGCCTGTCTTTCTACCCTCGTAATCTCAGTAACCGCTGCATGGATTGCGATGAAATTTGAGCAGCGATATGGTATGGGGTCGTAGTAGGTAATGCTCCTATAATTTTTAAAATCGGTACATGGACTGCGGAGTAATTATCAAAAAACGAAAAAAAATAAATATTCCTCAAACTTCGTTTTTATGCGTTTTAAGGGTTCCTGATCATTTTCTACTTTTTTTTAGGTGGGGGTGAAATGGGGGTGGCTGGGGGGTGGGGGGTTGCAAAAGTGAAAAATTTGTTGTATGCATAATAGACTATCCACTGCCTATGAAAGGAAGACCTAGCGGCATAATACATTTCTCCTTCCTTTCCTTTCCTGCCTAACGTTTCCTTGCCTATTACAGGAACCAAGATACTTAATTTTCTTATGTACAAATATACGAGTATTGCTTTAGATCATTATGTATTGTGTAAACTGGAAATGCCCGAATTGGTTTTTTCAACACAGTATTATTACCTTGGAGAAGATGAAAAAAGCATATCGTTTTTAGAAGTCCTGTCAGTGGTGGCGCTGCAATAATCAAAAAACTAAAAATTTTGGGGGTAAAGGGTTTTATAACTGGAAAACTTGTTGTATTGATAATAGCATATCCATTGTCCTGTGAAGGAAAGACCTTCGCGGAGGGGGGCTGGCGATTTGGTTGCAAGGGGATCTTGAATCTCTTGAATCCTGAATCAACCAACTTGACTTCATTTTTTAAAGCAGTAATCAGATTTTTACTTTTTACTGTCGGTTAACAGTTAATTTCTTTACCTTTCAATTCCATGGGATAATAGCGGAAAAGCTTTGTCTAAATAAAGGCATGTGGCTACGTGCAGTGGTTGCACGACAGTTTTCCAGGTGGAGGTGTACGCCATATTGATGGTGTCACACTCGACGGAAGTCGAACAGTGTTCAGAACAAAGCATATGTACGTATATGGTGCTCATTTGGAAACTTCCCACCACGGATTTATTGAAACCCACTGATTAAAAGATGAAACACAAAGACACGTCGAAAGATTTGTCAAGGGGGACAACTTTTTAACCAAAAGCAATTTTCCTTTTACCCTCTGCCCTCCAGGGTTGTCACCTTAAAAATTTTAAATGACAAGGGTATCGACTAATAGCTTGCTTCAAAGGTATGTCGAAGTCCTTTATTTTGACGTTTGATTTTTTGAAAATCGGTCGTTTCGTTTTCGAGAAAATTAGAAAAATCTTTATGTACCTTTTAATTTGTTTAGATAGAAAACAAAAACACACGAAAATATCAGTTTTTATTGCAACAAGTGTTCAAAAATTATTGGCCAAATAACGATATAGGCGATTTTCTAATTACGGTTCCAAAACAGTGGAAATGATTCTAATTCATGGTGCCCAAAATCAATGTGCTCGGCAAAATACCGAGTAATTGGCGTTTAGTGATATTTTCTAACAATATACAAATAACCAACAAATTAATGTATTTATTTGGGCCAACCACTTCCTCTCTGAATTTGGAGATATTGATCCAATTTCTTGTTCACGCAGATAGGCTTTTTTTGGCAATGAGATATTCAGTAAAAATGTCACTAAGACGGTCCTGACTTGCTGGATCGCCACTATTAAAGAACTGTTAAATCTCCTGATTTGACGCCAATGGACTTTTTTCTATTGAATCATTTAACATCTATTATGTTTACTCCCCAACCTGAAAGGTTGGATGACCTTCGCGAGTGCAACATCGAAAGTTGCTATGATAACCACGTGTTTTTTAACTGTCCGTCAGGAAACCGAACATCGCCTATGTCATTATTTGGCCAATAGCGGTAAACATTTTGAACTTGAATTGCAATAAAAAGTGATATTTCGTATGTTTTTGTTTTCTATTTGAGCAAGATAAGATACGTAAAGGTTTTTCACATTTTCGAGAAAACAAGTTGACCAATTTGAATAAATCAAACGCCAAAATAAATAAATAAACTTCGGTATACTTCTGAAATGATGCATTACTGGATACCCATGTCACTTAAATTTTTCAAAGGTATGACCCTGTGGGGCAAAGGGAACAAGAAGGTGAAGCATTTTTCGTTTAAAAAGTTGTCCCCCTTCACAAATCTTTTGAAGAGTCTCGGCGTTGTTTATTTTAGTCAGTGCTTTTCGATTGATTCGTGATGGGAAGTTCTCAAATGAACACCCTGTCTGACAGCTAGGCAATTCTGGAAGCAGTGACGGGCTCCAAAGGCTAGATCACTGTCTCAAGAATCGTTTGTCGCCCTTCATAAACTCGCACGCCACAAGAAGGTGACCCTGTTATGGGTCCCCAGACACATTTGTGTACCGGATAAGGAGAGAGCGGACCGTTTAGCTAGGATAGCAGCCCCTGCATCGGCCCAGAACCTATGCTTGAAATTAGCAGACGCCGTTCCAATGTTTTCGGACAACTAAGCCTACTAGGAACTGGCGAAAGCCTGATTAGAGAAAGAGGCGACTGTAGGCAAGCTAAAAAAATCATAGTGGCCCCTGTTAAGGACCAAACGCTAAGGCTTCCGAATAAAGGCGGAGAGATGTTCAACGTTCTAGTGGGGATTCTCACTGGCCATTGCCGGCTGAATAGACATTAGTCACTCATGATAGTGATGGAAGGTAGAAGAATCCATCAGCTTCAGATGCTAGGAGGAGGACGAGACATCGTTCCACTTCCTGGGCAGATGTGCTGTGTATCGCAACCTTAGGGTTCCGATGTTCGGCACGGTGGAGTTCGGGGGGTTCGCTATATTTAGCGAGATGGTCGGACATACTGACGTTCATCAAGAAGTCTGGTAGGTTCGACAGGGAGCCATCTAGGATTCAGGATTTTAGTGTTTTTAATGTTAGATCAATGGGGTTGGCAAAAAGAGCCAAAGGTGGCCGTCTTGCCTAGCCTCGGCTCCCCATCACCACTACTACTACTACTACGTGCAGAAGCAGCCAGGTGGCGATTAAGACGCTAAGTACTTGCAAGTGCTCTGTAGTGCAGGATAGTCGTTGAGGACATATCGTCGTTAATCTCACAAACCGGCGTAACTCATTTTTGCTCATTTTTCAGGAGAGCGTGTTAAAGATTTTTACATTATTCAATGCAGTATAAAAGTATTAACGATACAAATAATAATTTTTTCGTACAAACATTGCTTTGGAAAAGATGTTCACTTTCAGTTGCTTGAAATTACGAAGCAATGAGAATAGCCGTTTTTGAGATTTTTTGAGAAACATCAGTTACGACCATTTGTGAGATAGGATCAGTTACCATTAAAGCGGTATACGTCTTTTTTATTTGAGTGGAAATGGTGATTATGCTGCCAAAACTATACCCATTTCCTTTAATTTTATTTCAATCAACACAACAGCAAACAAAGTAACATTATACAGGGTGTCCCATGACGATTAAAATAAGCAATATATCGGTAGTAGAGAATTATAATTTTGGGGGTGTAAATTAGAGCAAATGTTGTATTATTTCTTATTATTGCGTTACCCAATGAGTTAGGTACTTGGTTTTGGTCACGTGACGTCCGATTCAAAATTTTCAATGAGACACCCTGTAAATTAGTGACTTTCTGTGTTCCTCCCGATAAGACAATTTCAACAAACTACCACACTTGGGGTCTAAGGTCATTAGTTCAAGAGCTACAGGTACTTAAAGGATTGTACCACTACCATTAAGGCAAAAAATGAAACGACCACTAGCAAAATAATTTAACTGTGGATGTACATGTTATAACCAATCGTAGTGGTACAATTCTTTAAGTACCTGTAGCTCTTGAATTAATGACTTTAGGCCCCAAATGTGCTAGTTTGTTGTAATTGTTTTATCGGGAGGAACACAGAAAGTCGCTAATATATAGGGTGTCTCATTACAAATTTTGAATCGGACGTGACCAAAGACAAAAATACCTCATTTGGTTACGCAATAATGAGAAATGATACAACATTTGTTCAAATGTACACTTCCAAAATTATAATTCTCTACTACTGCCCAGTTTCGATATATTGCTTACCTAATCGTCGTGGGGGACGCCCTGATGTATAAATATTGAAACCAAGTAATAAAAATACAGGGTGTCCCACGACGATTAGGACAAGCAATATATCAGAACTGGGCAGTAGTAGCGAATTATAATTCTGGGGGTGTAAATTAGAGCACAAAAAGTATCTTTTCTTATTATTGTGTAACCCAATGAGATATTTGTTTTTGGTCACGTGACTTCCGATTCAAAAATTTTAATGGGACATCCTGTATATTTGTGACTTTTTGTGTCCCTCCCGATGAAGCAATTCCAACAAACTAGCACACTTGGGGTCTAAAGTGATTAATTCAAGAGCTACAGGTACCTAAAGGACTGTACCCCTACCATTATGAAACACTAACAAAATAATTAACTGTAGGGGTACATGTTATAATCAATGGTGGTTGTTCCATCCTGTAAGTACCTATAGCTCTTCAATGAATCACTTTAGACCCTAAGTGTGCGAGTTTGTTGGAATTTTTCTATCGGGAGGAACACAAAAAGTCACAAATATACAGGGTGTCCCATTAAATATTTTAAATCGGACGTCACGTGATCAAAAACAAATACTTCACTGGGTGACACAATAACAAGAAAAGATACTATATTTGCTATAATTTAAACCCCCAAAAATTATAATGCGCTACTGCTGCCTAGTTCCGATATATTGCTTGTCTTAATCATCGTGGGACACTCTGTATAACTAAATTCTACCGTTTATGAGTTTTTCTAACGTGGTAACAAACTATAGAAAATCTTGTGCTCTTCAAGTTTTATTGCCGGCTCATCTCCAATAAACAAGGCTTGTAAGTCATCCTACTTTTCTTGGGAAGGTTTAACTGGTGCAGAATGCCGTTTCTGAACGTTACACATAAAGAGCACTGGTCTTTTTTCGGAACGTGACATGATAGTTTCTTGGATTTAAAAACCCTCTTGTACGTAGACAATCTGGGCCTGGGCTGACCTTCTGGTAATTCTGGTAAATACAGAAAATACATTTTTGAACAGAAAGATCACAGTGTAAATATTCCTAGTTGGTGCAGGGAATGGTGCTGCACCGTCAACTGCATGCTGTTCGGGTTGCAAGTTTTTGTTTGCAGAGCTAAGTTTCCTGATCGTAGTCTCTTTATTTTTTACTCCATGACGATGTTTGTGTGATGCCGATGACGAAACTATCACAAGGCTAATAGGCTTCCATAGCCGTACACGCACTGGTGACAAAACGGTTATTTAAGCAACGAAATTTACAAGGTGACAAAAGTCACCCGTGCGCGCTAGCACTAACGATTAACTGCTGCCGAAACAAGTGTTCACAATGTGTCTGTAGTAGAAATATGCAGGTCCAAACAGACATAAAATGAGATACGTCGCTCATCTATTCGCGATTGTTTCGAATGTCTTCTCACAAAACGTCGTATCTCGACTTACGTCTCTTTGTGTGAACAAAATCTTACACATTATGAGATACGATGTTATGTCGTGGTCCCAGATCTAGAAAACTAGACCACTCTCAATTATGTTGGATTCTGGGATGAATGTTCATCCTATATGGAGTCTATTTTTGATCTTAACCAAAAAATCCATTTTTTGAGATACGTCACTTTGTGAGATTAACGACGATATCAGCAAAACACTAGACACCTGGACCACTGACATACATGGTCACAAAATGGCAAATGTTTTTGCGGGGAGGGGTCCTGGAAAACTGAAATAATTCTTCAAATAACCGCGAACTGGATTAGGAGATTAGGAGGAAAAAATCATTTTTTTTGACACCCTATCTCTTGAAAAGCAGACTCTTTAGGGCATATGTTTGTATGACTTGTTCTACATGAATTTAGGCGAGACATACGCCCTTGGAATTATTATGACACTATCAATAAGGAGGAAAAAGTTAACTTGTTTCGTTTTAGTTTCTTTCTCGACAGACTATGAAGTGGTTTTTATTTTTTTTTTCCTCGAAAACAAAGTGGGATATGAAGAGACATTAAGAGACAAAAAGTAGTTTTTTTATCTGTTTAATCTGAAAAAAAAACATTTAATTTTTTTAGTCAGTGGCGTCCATTTTCAGCTAATAATACTCGTGCATGGGACTGACCGCCTCCCAAAAAAAAACATTGGTGATTACAATTACCTTATACACCGTTTCCAGTTGTAAATCAGATAGCATCATTCATATGAATCAGAATAGTCGAATGAAAATCAGGACGTATCAAACGTAAATTAGAATAGTCAATTGAAAATCAGAAAGGATCATATTAATTTCAGAAGGTATCAATTGCATAATTATGAGGAACCATCTATTCTAATTCAGAAGGGGTCAAGTGTAAATCAGAAAGAAAACTACATACATGTACTGAGTGATAATATGTGTGAGAAAAACTTTAATCGTTTATTTTTATATCAAAGTAGTTCTGGTTTTCGAACGTAAAATATAAAAAAACGACAACAAATTGAAAGAAGAATCCAAATCCGGCGAGGATAAGATTGCCCTAGTTGTATATTTCGTGAAAAATTACGAAATAGAACACAGGAGGAAGGAAAGAAAAAAATGACTAATTTGGTATTGTTCGCAGAAGCCTTATCATGGTAACCATCAAAAATTATGCTTGTACTGACAAGATTGTATAGTATTTCATAACGAAGTCCACCTATTATATGGAGGGAATGATTGAAACATTTTCCTTGGATTGCCGCCAATTACAATGGCACTATCTGCAAAGTTTGGTGGATTAATCACTGATGAAAATATATCGAGGAATACAATTTTCTTCTTTGTGCAATTTCTGTTTCATCAAAGATGAAAAGGAAATAAGGCACGGACTCAAAGGTAAAAATACACTTTAAATTGATGCAAAGTGTGGTGTAAAAAATTCAATATATTAATGAAAAACAATATATGAACAAAACAAACTCACATAAACGACAAAAATTATTAAATTATGGAACATTATGTCTTATTGTAACTTGCTACAGTCCAAGAGCAAGGTCTGTAACATGAAAAGTTGTGAATCTTGCACTGTGCGGGCACAGTGAACACCTACCACTAAACTTCTGTCCTCGTCGATTACTGACTACAAATATTACAATCTCTGTGTGACAACACCTGGCGCCACTACTTCTGCTACTTGCAATAGGCTTTTACATAAGAGATTATTTTTGACCATACATTTTCAATGGGAACATTGGCAAATATGGGCTATGACGCTCGCAGGATACTTGCACCTCTACCTAAAGCTTAGTATATGAATGTAGTTTTCTTTCCAATTTCCTATACAACTGAAGTTAATATGACGCATACCAATTTTCAGGTGACCATTCCGATTTACATTTGATACTTTCATTTTATTATTCTGATTTACATAATGACGCTTTCTGAACTACAACTGACGCTTTCTAATTAGCAACTGGAAAATATGTAGTTAGTGCCGGCTTGACTTATTGCGGCAAATAGCACTGCCATATTACAAAAAAAATGAAGCCAAGTTGATTGACTCAGTACTTCCCACACATTACTGTGATACCAATTTATTATTTTCCCATAGCATGAAGCTTCAGTCTGAGACCATCTTACAACCAAATCATCTGCAGCCCTCCCCCTAAAATGGTCTTATGTCCTATGTATTTTCTTCAGAGGTCAATGGATATCCTATTATCAATACTACAGACTTTTCAGTTTTACAACCCACCACCCCCCAGCCACCCCAATTTCATCCCCATCCCAAAAAAGGAAGAAAATGATCAGGAACCCCTAAAACATCTAAAAACGATGTTTGAGCTGTTCTCATATTTTTAGTTTTTGATTATAGCTACGCTGCCACTGACACGATTTCTAACAACTATACCTCACCACCGTAATAATGCTGTGTCAAAATTTCATTAGAATCAATTCAATAGTTTCCACGTTACAAATTACAAAACGATCTAAAGCAATTAATGTATGTATGTATACAGAAAATTCTAAGTCCCTTGGTTTCGGTAATAGGCTAGGCAATGATCGGATGGACCTAAAAAGGTGATTTCTGTCGCTAGGTCTTCCTTGACAGGTTACTGGAGAGCCTATTATGAATACCACAAATTTTTCAGTTCTCCAACCCCCCCACCTCCCAACCACCCCAATTTCACCCCGACCCAAAAAAAAACGCAGAAAATGATAAGAACCTCTAAAACGCTTAAAAACGAAGTTTGATCAGTTTTTAGTTTTTTTATTATTTCCGCGCCGCCACTGGCACGATTTATAAAAACCATAAGCATTTTCCATCCTCGCCACGATGGTAATACTGTGTCAAAATTTCATTAGAATCAATTCAACAGTTTCCACGTTACAAAATACAAAACGATCTAAAGCAATTAATGTATGTATACAGAAAATTCTAAGTCCTTTGGTTTCTGTAATAGGTAAGGCAATGTTCGGATGGACCTAAAATAGTTATTTATGTCACTAGGTCTTCCTTCACAGGTCACAGGACAGTCTACTATGAAAGCAATATTTTTTCAATTTTACAGCCACCACCCCCCAACCACCCCAATTTCATCCCCACCCAAAAAAGTAGAAAATGATCAGGAACCCCCAAAATGCCTAAAAACGAAGTTTGAGCAATATTCATTTTTTTTTTGTTTTTTGCTAATTACTGTGCCGCCCATGTACCGATTTTCAAAATTATAGGAGCATTCCCTACTACGACCCCACAGCGTATCGCTGCCCAAATTTCATCACAATCCATGCAGCGGTTGCTGAGATTACGTGGCTAGAAAAACGCGTTTTTTTTTTTTTTTTTTTTTTTTTTATGGTCGGCCTCCCGCAAAGGCTGATAGCCTATGGCACTTTAGAAGCGCTGCGAGAGGATAAGTACCGGTTCACGTTAGATTTGAAACGCTGCAGGTTGTAGCCGTCGGGAAACAAATTCCCCGGCAGCTGATTCCACAGCGTCGAAGTTCTCCAAAAGAAGGAATGCTGGAGGAGACTAGTTCGGGGAGTAAGGACCTCGACCTGGTAAGGATGAGCTCGAAGAGCTTCTCTAGTGGTCCTGGTTCGGACGGCCTGTGGTGTTATTATCTGAGAGAGCTCACTCGAACATCTTCCGTGATAGAATCTGTAAAACAGGGATAGGTCAGCCACCCTCCTTCGATGTTCCAGGCTGTGGAGGTCCTTTGTGAGGTTAGGCGTATCGATTAGTCTAATCGCTCTTTTCTGGATAGTGTCCAGAAGCTTTAGAGAGTGCTTCGGAGCACATCCCCACACATGGGAGCAATACTCCAGTGATGGTCGGATCTGTGCCTTGTAGAGCAGCAGCAGTTGCTCTGGTGTATACAACTTCCTACAGCGGAACAAAACTCCAAGCTTCTGGGATGCCGTTTTAGCAATACTGACGACGTGGTCGTGCCAGGACATGTTATTGTTGATGTTGATTCCCAAAAGCTTGACGGAAGGTGATTCGACTATGGGGTGACCCTCCATTTCCACGGTTGGTAAGCCATTGTGAGACTTCTTTGTAAGTGTTGTTGCCTGAGTTTTTTGTACGTTGAACTGTACTTTATTTGCTAATCCCCACTCGACAATTGTTTTGATATCTGTGTTGATCTGTGAGGCATGCTGCTGTCGCCGACGTACCGTCTCCTGGGATGATAGTGGCTTGCCTGGTTCCATGCACGACACTAATGTACTGTCATCTGCGAAGCTGTAGATTGGATTGGATGTTATTTCCAGCAGCTCGTTGATGTACAGCAGAAATAGTGTAGGGGATAGGACAGATCCCTGAGGAACACCGGCGTTTATTGAAAATACGTCTGATGAACAGCCCTCGACTACAACGAACAGAGATCGGTCTTTCAAAAAGCTATTCAGCCACTGGCGTAGACCAGGTGGTAGTCCATAAGCAGCAAGCTTGACCAGAAGTCCGTCATGCCATACTCTGTCGAAAGCTTTGGATATATCAAGTGCAACAACGCGTGATTCGCCATGGTTGTCTATTGCTCTGTTCCACAAGTGAGTGACGTAGGCAAGGAGGTCACCTGTAGACCTGTGCTTACGGAAGCCATACTGGCGATCATTTATGATGTTATTGTTGTCCAGGTATTTCAGGAGCTGTGTGTTAATGACAGTCTCCATAACCTTAGACATGATGCTGAGAAGAGCCACAGGTCTATAATTGGTGGGATCAGTTTTTTTGCCTTTCTTAGGGATGGGTTGTACGCAGCCAATCTTCCACGAAGCGGGAAACATGCCTCGTTGATACGAAAGTTTGAAGAGCTTGCAAAGAATAGGTGCAAGCTCAGCGGCACAGCGTTTAAGGACAATGGCTGGAATTTGGTCAGGGCCAGTAGCTTTATTGGTGTTCAGTTTTTGGAGGATGCTTTTTACATCCCGATGTTGAAATTTGACCTCTGCCATTCTCGAGTTCACGCTTATGGTGGTGGTCGGAGTACTTCCTTGAAAGTCTACGGTAGAATTGGCTGCGAAGAGTTTCCCCAAGATGTCTGCTTTTTCTTTAGGAGCAGAAGCGATGGATTTGTCCTCTCTGGTCAAGGGTGGTATTGACGAGTAGGAAAAGTTCTGACTAACAGCCTTAGCTACAGACCAGAATGTTCTGGACGAACTAGGACATGAGAGGAGCTTGTTCTTAATTTTTTGGTTGTGTTCCTCCTTGCTGCTGTCAATCACGCGTTTACAGTGATTTCTGGCGTCGACAAAACTGCGGTGGCTCTCAGCATTTGGATTTTTCCTCCATTCTCTGTAGTGTTGGTTTTTAGAGGTAACTGCATCTCTACAACGCTTATTGAACCATGGCTTATTTTTGGAGGGATGCTTGACGACATGAGGAATATAGGCTTCCATGCCGGATATTAATACCTCTGTTATTTCTTGGGCGCAAGCGGATGGGTCTCGTGACTTGAAGCAGACGTCGTTCCAGGGAAAGGAGTGGTAGTATTCCCTTAGGTCGTCCCACTTGGCTGATCCGTAATGCCAGACCCGACGAGGCTTTGCACGGTAGAGATCTGGAGAATGCATTCTGCATAGCGTCGAGACGGTGTTGTGGTCAGACGATCCCAGTGGGGCGGTTACCTTCACTGTGTAGACCGTTGGAGCAGTTGTGAGATATAGGTCCAACAGACTAGCAAAATCTCCGTACAGACAGACCGACAAACAGACCGACAGACAGACCGACGGAAATGAGTGACGTGGATTTTCGTTATGTAGACATCATAAAACGCCCAAAAAGTGTATTATCTCAAAATCGAAAATTTTCGCGATCACAATACTCCCCTCACCTATCGGTGTGGGAAGTAAAATCGGCCCTGCATAAGGAAAAAATAGGAATTCGAGTGAATAGGCTGTATTTCTGCAAGAGGCTTTGTTTTTACTTTGTAACGCCGGCGCAGCGCAGCGTCTTGAGGTATTGAAGATCAAAAGTCATAAGCATTAGTTTTTTAAGAATAACTTCTTTGCTTTGCACTCTATGACATTTTTAGTTATCAGGAAAGTTAAATAAATAGTATAATAGTAGTGTTCTCTATAAATGTTGTCAAAAGCAATGTTCGTTATCATACGCCGTTCGTAAGACAGACCTGGACAGTGGATGTGCCATTTGTTTTCGTCAAACCAACAATACTTAATAATCGCCTTTTTTCAGGATACTAACATTTTGCTACCTCGCAGCCTTCAACTGGTGGTTACTGCTGTGCCCTGTCACCTTATCACATGATTGGCAGATGGGATCCATTCCACTTGTCACCACTATCAATGACTCAAGGAACATGATGACTATACTCATGTTTGGAATTACCTTTCTTCTTACCCTCAGATGCTTACAGGACTTTGAGGTAAGTTCATGAAGCACAAGAGCTTATGTTCACTCCTATTTGATGGTAATTGTTACTTATTTTTGTCAAAACGCATTTTTAATACGTATATGCATACGGCAGCATTAAGTGCATAAACGAAAATGGGTGAAACTAGGCCACAATTTATCAACAAAAATAAATATTCAAGATATCTCAACGAATGTTTGTCTTATATTGACAGAGTATCCATTTTTTTGTCCTTTTACCTCCCTTACCGATAGGTGAGGGAAGTATTGTAATCGCGAAAATTTTCGATTTTGAGATAACATGCTTTTTAGGCGTTTTGTGATGTCTACATAACGAAAATCCACGTCACTCATTTCCGTCGGTCTGTCTGTCTGTCTGTCGGTCTGTCGGTCTGTCGGTCTGTCGGTCTGTCGGTCTGTCGGTCTGTCGGTCTGTCGGTCTGTCGGTCTGTCGGTCTGTCGGTCTGTCGGTCTGTCGGTCTGTCGGTCTGTCGGTCTGTCGGTCTGTCGGTCTGTCGGTCTGTCGGTCTGTCGGTCTGTCGGTCTGTCGGTCTGTCGGTCTGTCGGTCTGTCGGTCTGTCGGTCTGTCGGTCTGTCGGTCTGTCGGTCTGTCGGTCTGTCGGTCTGTCGGTCTGTCGGTCTGTCGGTCTGTCGGTCTGTCGGTCTGTCGGTCTGTCGGTCTGTCGGTCTGTCGGTCTGTCGGTCTGTCGGTCTGTCGGTCTGTCGGTCTGTCGGTCTGTCGGTCTGTCGGTCTGTCGGTCTGTCGGTCTGTCGGTCTGTCGGTCTGTCGGTCTGTCGGTCTGTCGGTCTGTCGGTCTGTCGGTCTGTCGGTCTGTCGGTCTGTCGGTCTGTCGGTCTGTCGGTCTGTCGGTCTGTCGGTCTGTCGGTCTGTCGGTCTGTCGGTCTGTCGGTCTGTCGGTCTGTCGGTCTGTCGGTCTGTCGGTCTGTCGGTCTGTCGGTCTGTCGGTCTGTCGGTCTGTCGGTCTGTCGGTCTGTCGGTCTGTCGGTCTGTCGGTCTGTCGGTCTGTCGGTCTGTCGGTCTGTCGGTCTGTCGGTCTGTCGGTCTGTCGGTCTGTCGGTCTGTCGGTCTGTCGGTCTGTCGGTCTGTCGGTCTGTCGGTCTGTCGGTCTGTCGGTCTGTCGGTCTGTCGGTCTGTCGGTCTGTCGGTCTGTCGGTCTGTCGGTCTGTCGGTCTGTCGGTCTGTCGGTCTGTCGGTCTGTCGGTCTGTCGGTCTGTCGGTCTGTCGGTCTGTCGGTCTGTCGGTCTGTCGGTCTGTCGGTCTGTCGGTCTGTCGGTCTGTCGGTCTGTCGGTCTGTCGGTCTGTCGGTCTGTCGGTCTGTCGGTCTGTCGGTCTGTCGGTCTGTCGGTCTGTCGGTCTGTCGGTCTGTCGGTCTGTCGGTCTGTCGGTCTGTCGGTCTGTCGGTCTGTCGGTCTGTCGGTCTGTCGGTCTGTCGGTCTGTCGGTCTGTCGGTCTGTCGGTCTGTCGGTCTGTCGGTCTGTCGGTCTGTCGGTCTGTCGGTCTGTCGGTCTGTCGGTCTGTCGGTCTGTCGGTCTGTCGGTCTGTCGGTCTGTCGGTCTGTCGGTCTGTCGGTCTGTCGGTCTGTCGGTCTGTGGGTCTGTCTGTCTGTGCGCGTTTTTCTAGCCTCGTAATTTCCGTAACCGCTTCATGGATTTTGATGAAATTTGGGCAGCAATATGCCATGAGCTCGTAGTAGGTAATGCTGCTACAATTTTGAAAATCGGTGCATTGGCGGCGGAGCAATTAGCAAAAAAAAAAATTTCAAATATTCCCCAAACTCGTTTTTAGGCGTTTTAGGTGTTCCTGATCATTTTCTACTTTTTTTGTGTGGGGGTGAAAATTGGGGTGGTTGGGGGTTGGGGGGTTGTAAAATTGAAAAATTTGTTGTATTCATAATAGACTGCCCACTGACCTGTGAAGGAAGACCTGGCGACATAAATAACTTTTTTAGGTCTATCTGAACATTGCCTTATGCCTATTATAGAAAACAAAGGACTTAGAATCTTTTCCGATGTATACATACGAGTATTGCTTTAGATCGTTCTGTACTTTATGATGTGGAAACTACTGAATTGATGTTAATGAAATTTCGGCACAGTATTACTACTTTGGCAAGGATGGAAAACGCGTATGATTTTTAGAAATCGTCTCAGTGGCGGCGCAGCAATATTAAAAACACTAAAAATATGAAAACAGCTCAAACTTCGTTTTTATACGTTTTAGGGGTTCCTGATCATTTTATACTTTTTTTTGGGTGGGGGTGAATTTAGGGTGGTTGGGGGATGGGGTGTTGTAAAACTGGAAAATTTGTTGTATTCGTAATGGGCTGCCCAGTGATATGCGATTGAAAAACCTAGCGGCATGATACACTTTTTAGGTCCATCCTAACGTTGCATGCTTATTATAGAAACCACGGGACTTAGTATTTGTGATGTATACATACAAGTATTGCTTTAGATCGTTCTGTATTTTATAATGTGGAAACTACTAAATTGATGTTAATGAAATTTCGGCACAGTATTACTACTTTGCCAAGGATGGAAAACGTGTATAATTTTTAGAAATCGTCTCAGTGGCGGCGCAGCAATATCAAAAAAACTAAAAATATGAAATCAGCTCAAACTTCGTTTTTAGACGTTTTAGGGGTTCCTGATCATTTTATACTTTTTTCTGGATGGGGGTGAATTTAGGGTGATTGGGGGGTGGGGGGTTGAAAAACTGGAAAATTTGTTGTATTCGTAATAGGCTGTCCATTGATGTGCGAATGAAAAACCTAGCAGCATGATACACTTTTTAGGTCCATCCGAACGTTGCATGCTTATTATAGAATCCACGGAGCTTAGAATTTGTGATGTATATGTTACGGTTAAAGTGTTTACTTTGATAGTTTATATACTATCCAGCTAGTATATAAACCATCCAAAATGTCTCGTTATTTTAATGGAAAATCATATTTCTACTAAAATAGCTATGAATATTGGTTGGTTTGTATACTATCTAGCTAGTTTATAAACTATACAAGATAAGCCGCTAAAGTATTATACCACAAAGATATCACACATATTAACCAGTCTTTCTGGTTAGTTTACAAACTATCCAGATCATTTGGATAAAGTATGCACCTAATACCTCTAGTACTACATAATATCCAACTAGTTGGTTAGTATGTAAACTAACCTAGCCTCTTTGGTTACTTTAGTTTAAAAAAAACAATTTTTAATCAAAAGTAAAGTTTATTCACAAATACAACATACAATTGCTATAATTACATAAAAATAAGTAAATCAAACGGAAATACTATTTGTGTAACAAAATATTCATATAAAATAAATCTCTAGACCCTGGGCATCTTTAATGGCATCATAGGTTTCACTCAAACGTAAAATAATCTTTCCAGATCTTTTATATTAGATTACATAAGATGATTCGATTTTCTGTAAATCATAAGTATTTATTTCATGATAATCAAGCTTGTTATTAGTGTTAGGTCCTTGTTCGTGTATTCTCTTTATATGTTGCAGAAGTACATGATAATCACTGCCGTTCCTTAATTTTGAGTTTTGGTACCTTTTCTCGTAACATTCTAATAGTAACTTTTCAAATTGCTGTTGCTGATCCATTTTTGGTAACTAGATACCTGTTCTTAAACAAATTTCACAACGCATGACAGTAAACAGTACTAAGACGTCACACTTGCACTTGTCATAAACATAACCTCACTTTTCTGTTAAATTGACCAAAGAAAATTAGTTAGTTTACATACTAACCAAAGAAGATTGGTTAGTTTACATACTAACCGACGAGTTGGTTATTATGTATTACTAGAGATATTAGGTGCATACCTTATCCAAATGATGTGGATAGTTTGTAAACTAACCAGAAACACTGGTTAATATGTGTGATATCTTTGTGGTATATACTTTAGCGGCATATCTTGCATAGTTTATAAACTAGCTGGCTAGTATACAAGCCAACCAATATTCATAGCTATTTTAGTTGAAATATGAGTTTCCATCAAAATAACGAGAGATTTGGTTAGTTTGTATACTATCCAGCTAGTATATAAACTATCAAAGCAAACACTTTAGCCGTAACATATACATACGAGTATTGTTTTAGTTCGTTCTAGATTGCGTACCGCGAAAATTGGTCAATTGATTTTTAATGCATATTTCCTGAAGAGGGAGGCAGAAGAAACTATTTACGATGGTTGTTGTGTTGGATGTTTTTTTTGCGGGCAGGTGGGCGATGATTTAATTGCAAGGGGATTTCAGATGCTTCATGCAATGGGAAATAATAAAATGGTATCATCGTTATGTGTGGGAAGTACCGAGTCAATCAACTTGACTCCATTTTTTACTTCGAGTCATCATAACTTTTGACGCCTTGCGTGCATTTTGTTAAAATAATAGATGCTGTTTAGCAATTAAAAATATCTGCCAAAAAAAGATCGACAGCTTCACAAAACATGTTTTTTCAGAAATATTAGACCTTGTTTTTGAACTAAATTTCGAGCACCTCTGCATGACGTCAAGTCGAAGGATTGCAAGCGTGAGCGTGGCGATACTCTTTGATCATAATATATATGTCATCGTTCGAATACAGACCTCTTTTGCATCATCACTGTTTGCACAGACGGCACAGACACTTCAATTTAGCGTCTGATAGGAAAACAATGCTTATACCGATGCTCCAATGTAGCGTTGTAGCATCATATCATAAGATCTTGTGGTAGAGGTAGAACGTTGTAGTTTTTTTTACTAAACAGGATATTAGATGGGGATTCATGTGATGAGACAAAAAACGTTATGGTATATGTCCTTAAAAATCTAAATTTAGTACAAAAAAAGGTGTAAGCAACGCTTTTCTACAAGACGTTAAATTTAGGTATCGGTGTAAGCGATGCTTTTCTACTAGACGCTAAGTTGAAGTGCCTGTGTTAACAGTGATGATGCAAAACAGGGTCTGTACTTGAGCGATGATAAATGACCAATAAGTGATGCTACGCTCACGCAGACACACCGACTTAACGCCATGTAGAAAAGCGTGTATAATAATTGCATGTTATAGTTTTTTTATCAGAGAGTATGCTAAATGGAGATCAGTGGGACGAGACAAAAAAAGTGTGGCTCTGAAAATCAAAACAGTCTGACATTTCCAAAGAACTTTTTTTTCGAAAGCTCACTTACTTTTCGTGTCTGACTTTTTATTTGCTAGTATTAGGTATTTTTAGTGTTTTTATTTCATCGGAATACACGCAATGCTTTAAAAGTTGTGATGATTACAAATAAAGATACCAAAAACAATTAGCCCGCCAATATAGGGCACACAATTTGTTTTTATTTTTTAAGTATTTTTTGGTGATAAATTGTGGTCAATTTTCACGCAGTTTCGTTTGGGCATTTTATGCTGGGACACTATGCATATTTCAAGACTAAATGTTTAATAGTTCAATAGTTTTCTGTACACATTATTGGAGATACTTTTCTTAAATGAACATAAAAAATACGAGTAGTAAAAAAAACCAATACTGTCACTGAACATAGAGATAACCAGAAGACTGTCCTCACATTGTTGTATTGTTTGCTCGCCTCTGATGGTACTCGTCCTCAGCAGATCCTAGAAAATTTCAGCTCCCATGTATTATACAGGATAGAAGTATGGACCTTACATATCGAGTCCATCGCCGCCGGCGGCAGGATATATCGTTGCTCTTGATTTTATCGGTTATATTAACGTTGCGCACATTAAATATGATTAATGATGATGCTGTGTATATTCTAATTAAACGTAAAGTATCATAACAAAATGTGTAACGATTTCGACCTGCTGTGACGAACTTGGTTGTTCACAAATAACAAAATGTTCCTATAGTTAACCCTTCGACCGTGTGCTGCAAAAGAACGGCACCAACAACTGTGTGGTGGGGTATGGTACACCAAATAATTCAAATACTTCATAGACTGTAATTACTATGTTTTTCTTATATCCTTTCATTACTTACATTATGTATAAACTGCGTGAAAAATGTAAACTCCATTTGTACCTCAGCACAGGAAGAAGGAAGAATCTGTAAATATCAAGATTTAACATTTTCACAGAAAGAACTATTTCGTTTATTCAACTGTAAGAAACAAAAACTGAGTAGAATTTATATTAAACTTAACAACATCCATTATAAAACTATAAGAAAAGGAATGACGTATTGTAAAACAAAAAAGTTATGAGGTTTCTAACCAATTTTCAGATTAAAAACTGGCATGTGCCAAGCAAATCGTTGTGCTGTACATGCTACAGAAGTAAAGGTTTTTCGATCCTTTGTTCTCTTGACACTTTTGAGATTCTTTCCGGGGGTACAGCATGATTTTTGTACACGAGTGCACGAAGACATCTGGGATTTTCGGATCTTCTATTCGTGCGATCAGATAAAAGCTACATGTCCACCTTCAAATGTTCACGGCGCTTGATTGTTTCAAGTTTTCTTAACAAATTACTTGTGAATTAATACCTGCAGAACTTAATAAAGAACAAAAAAAATATTAGAGGCCACGTTTTGCTGTTTTGTTCATTGTTCTCAGGTTACACAATATAGAATGATTCAAAGCCATAGCAATCAAAAAAAAGAAAATCAGAAGTCCCCTGGTTTCTGTAATAGGCAATGAGGCAATATTCCGCTGTACCTAAAAAAGTGTATTATGCCGCTAGGTCAGGCTTACTTGTACAACCCCTCCACCCCCCAACCACTCCAATTTTCACCTCACCAAAAAAAGCAGAAAATGATCAGGAACCCCTAAAACACCTAAAAACGAAGTTTGAGCGGTTTTTATATTTTTAGTTTTTGTATTGTTGTTGCGCCGCCACTGTAACGATTTCTAAAAACCATACGCGTTTTCCATCCTCGCCACGGTAATAATACTGTGGCAAAGTTTCATCAAAATCAATTCCATAATTTCCGCGTTACTCAATACAGAACGACCTAAAGCACTATTTGTATGTATACATTAGAAAATTCAAAGTCCCTTGGTTTCTGTAATACATAGGCAAGACAATGTTTGGGCGCGCCGCGGTCAGATTTGTCCTAATCCCACCGGTCAGAAGCCCCCAAAATATTTTGGACAATAGACAGGTATGTGGACACCAGCGCGCGGGGCAGCGAGGTAAACTTATGTCTTATAATTTTAACCGATTTTAATTCATTCGTCATTTTTTGCGATCTTGCTAATAGTTACTGAGGAATTTGTAGAACTCCAGTCAGAGGTATTGTTACTTTTGACTTGACAGAAATGAATTGCTTTTTTATATTATTAAATGAGAAATTTTGTTCTGACCATAATAAGTTATCTGATCACTATAATAGATGCAAATAATGAAGTTGGTATTGTCAGCAGACCGAAATGTCTTTACAATACCCCAAAAAATTTTAATTAACCAGAACGTGTTCTAATTTGTCACAAATTTGATCAATTTCTTGACGATGTAAAGTAAAATTCCGAGAAATTTACCTTCTCAGCTTGTTTTGTGGGAACATCATGGTTGTTCTCATCATTTCTTTTAAGAACAATCTCTTCCAATTGATCCATCCAACAAAGATGCTATGCATCCTCTTCTAGAGCATCTGTAGGCTACACCACGGGTGGTTTCTTTACCTCTTCGGAACGTATACTCTTCAAGGACTATTAATTTCTTCCCTTTCACACTTAACATAGTCTCCATGATGAAAAAGTAGAACACAAACAATACTCACAAACAACAACTAAGGATTGCAAACTACTGAAATATTTTCATTAAGGGTTGTTTTATATACCTACAGAAACCGAATAGTCATTTAAATAATCTAAGAAGTAACTGTAAGCTACAGCAAGTCGTAAAAAGACAGATGAAAGTTCACAAGAATAAAAGGGATGTGGTCACTAGGAATAACCAAGCTTAATTTTCTTTCGGCGCGCAAGTGACCGGTGCTGATGAAGGCACCCTTTTTGTAAACAGGTAAAAATTCATTCAGTTCAATTCACCGCCACCCAAAAAAATATAAAATGATCAGGAACCCCTAAAACGCCAAAAAGCCAAGTTTGAGGAACAATTGATTTTTTTTTGTCTTTTGCTAATTACTCCGCCGTCAATGCACCGATTTTCAAAATTATAGCATTACTAACTAGGATCTCACAACACATCGGTGCTCAAATTTCAATACAATCCATGCAGCGGTTATTGCGCTTACTGAGATTACGAGGCTAGAAAAACGCCAACAGACAGACAGACCAATAGACCGACAGACCGACAGACCGACAGACCGACAGACCGACAGACCGACAGACCGACAGACCGACAGACCGACAGACCGACAGACCGACAGACCGACAGACCGACAGACCGACAGACCGACAGACCGACAGACCGACAGACCGACAGACCGACAGACCGACAGACCGACAGACCGACAGACCGACAGACCGACAGACCGACAGACCGACAGACCGACAGACCGACAGACCGACAGACCGACAGACCGACAGACCGACAAACCGACAGACCGACAGACCGACAGACCGACAGGCCGACAGGCCGACAGGCCGACAGGCCGACAGGCCGACAGACCGACAGACCGACAGACCGACAGACCGACAGACCGACAGACCGACAGACCGACAGACCGACAGACCGACAGACCGACAGACCGACAGACCGACAGACCGACAGACCGACAGACCGACAGACCGACAGACCGACAGACCGACAGACCGACAGACCGACAGACCGACAGACCGACAGACCGACAGACCGACAGACCGACAGACCGACAGACCGACAGACCGACAGACCGACAGACCGACAGACCGACAGACCGACAGACCGACAGACCGACAGACCGACAGACCGACAGACCGACAGACCGACAGACCGACAGACCGACAGACCGACAGACCGACAGACCGACAGACCGACAGACCGACAGACCGACAGACCGACAGACCGACAGACCGACAGACCGGCAGACCGGCAGACCGGCAGACCGACAGACCGGCAGACCGACAGACCGACAGACCGACAGACCGACAGACCGACAGACCGACAGACCGACAGACCGACAGACCGACAGACCGACAGACCGACAGACCGACAGACCGACAGACCGACAGACCGACAGACCGACAGACCGACAGACCGACAGACCGACAGACCGACAGACCGACAGACCGACAGACCGACAGACCGACAGACCGACAGACCGACAGACCGACAGACCGACAGACCGACAGACCGACAGACCGACAGACCGACAGACCGACAGACCGACAGACCGACAGACCGACCGACCGACAGACCGACAGACCGACAGACCGACAGACCGACAGACCGACAGACCGACAGACCGACAGACCGACAGACCGACAGACCGACAGACCGACAGACCGACAGACCGACAGACCGACAGACCGACAGACCGACAGACCGACAGACCGACAGACCGACAGACCGACAGACCGACAGACCGACAGACCGACAGACCGACAGACCGACAGACCGACAGACCGACAGACCGACAGACCGACAGACCGACAGACCGACAGACCGACAGACCGACAGACCGACAGACCGACAGACCGACAGACCGACAGACCGACAGACCGACAGACCGACAGACCGACAGACCGACAGACCGACAGACCGACAGACCGACAGACCGACAGACCGACAGACCGACAGACCGACAGACCGACAGACCGACAGACCGACAGACCGACAGACCGACAGACCGACAGACCGACAGACCGACAGACCGACAGACCGACAGACCGACAGACCGACAGACCGACAGACCGACAGACCGACAGACCGACAGACCGACAGACCGACAGACCGACAGACCGACAGACCGACAGACCGACAGACCGACAGACCGACAGACCGACAGACCGACAGACCGACAGACCGACAGACCGACAGACCGACAGACCGACAGACCGACAGACCGACAGACCGACAGACCGACAGACCGACAGACCGACAGACCGACAGACCGACAGACCGACAGACCGACAGACCGACAGACCGACAGACCGACAGACCGACAGACCGACAGACCGACAGACCGACAGACCGACAGACCGACAGACCGACAGACCGACAGACCGACAGACCGACAGACCGACAGACCGACAGACCGACAGACCGACAGACCGACAGACCGACAGACCGACAGACCGACAGACCGACAGACCGACAGACCGACAGACCGACAGACCGACAGACCGACAGACCGACAGACCGGCAGACCGACCGACGGAAATGAGTTACGTGGATTTTCGTTACGTAGGCGCCCAAAAAGCCTGTTATCTCAAAATCGAAAATTGTCGCAATCACAATTCGCCCCTCACCTATTGGTGTGGGAAGTAAAAACTTCAGACCTTCGCTATATTGGATTAAGAGTGATGTCAAAATATTTTTTTAATTAGTCCCGGCAGGCCCTTTTGTTTCATACCCATGTTTCAGAATTGCATAAAAATAACTAATCCGCCATCTTGGATGGTGCGCTATGTTGGATTTAGGGTCACATTAATTTTTGAGTTACTTTCAATAAGCCCTTACATTGGATACCCATATTGTAGAAGTGTCGTGTGTGAATAGTCCGCCATGTTGGATTTAGAGTGACTTGACATTATTTTTCGAGGTACTCTCAACAAGCAATTTCACTGGATGCCCATATGGTAGAAATGCATTAAAAGTAACTATTTCGCCATCTTGGTTGGTGTGCCATATTGGATTTAGAATGATGTTACATTATTTTTCAAGTTACTCTCAACAAGTCCTTTCGTTTGATACCCATATTGTAGAAGTGCATAACAAATAACTATTCCGACATCTTGGATGGCCCGCCATATTGGATTTCAGATGATGTCGCAGTTGTTTCCGAGTTACTCTTAGAAAGTCTTGTTATTTGATACTCATATTGTAGAAGTGCATAAAAAATAACTATTCCGTCATCTTGGATAGTCCGCCATATTGGATTTAGAACTACGCCACATAGCTTACCGTGCATTGTTATCCAAACTAAAAGTGTATACAAAATTTCAGCTCAATTGGTTGAAGATATCTGCTTTAAAATTGAGTAGCAGGATTCCACCCGAACATCAAAGATACATAATGTAGATACATACATGCAATGATACATACATTGCAAGTTAAATGAAAGCAAGTTAACAGCTACTACCCTGTATGGGGCATAACATTTGCAAAAATGATAGCTGCAAAAGCAAATTAACATCGCTAGGGTATGTCATACACCATCACACGGTTGATGGGTTAAACAAGACGCTACGTCAGCATATTATGATCAGTTGCGATGGCTTGTTAATTTGGGCATACAAGCACTTTGACTCTCTCGAACCTACTTCGCGGCGTCCTGTACAATTTGTTAAATTCATTCAAATGTATCGAACACCCACAGTTTATAAAAGCTGTGTATAGGTACATAGGAAATTTTAGTGAATTGTTCACGATTTGTTTTTGTCATCGCAAATGGGTATGCATGTCAATATGCTTGCATACATACAATAAAATATATTTATATTTTTTCACAAATTGCCTTGGAGGCAGAGCGATCAAATACTTCAGTGGTCAGTACACTCATGTTATGGATAAATGGAATATAAAATAATTATTAGTTGATGCTGTTTACTTATAAACAAGAGCCATTTTATTTTTATATATATTTGCTTGATAGAAACTATACGCCATAGTGTATACATTTTTTGTGCGTTATAAATTCATTCTGCTAGAAATACAAGCCCCATCAAATGGGATTATGAATATATTACTGCAGATATATCAACACTACGATCTAAATAAATATGGTTCTTCAAATATGAAATTAGATCATACATTCCAGTAATAAAATGCCTAATCAAACATGTTTCGTAGAAGCAATTTTTCGACGCTATGATAGCTCAACGGCTACGCGAATTACGGCACTGCATCTCTCAGGTCACGACTTGTAAAGACGCTGAGGTTTGCACTATAATATCATGTATCATGCTTTGTCTAGGCTAGCTTATAAATACGAGTGTAACATGTAATGCATCGACCAGTATTCCATCTCTCCTTAACTGAATAAAGACCGTTTTTTAAAAAGTGTTTCGTCGCTTGTCATTTCATAATTGGCGCTGCGAACAGGATTAGCGTGGCCGAATTAAAAATCAGTAATTCGTCGGTAAAAAGCATAGAGCTGAGTGCCGAAAAGTCCGGTGTTCGGTTTACGGTTCCAATCGTTTTAACGCTAATCCAAAAGAACTTGTGGGCTCGACCGACTGGATCTACACATTCAAGAATACCTTCGACGAGGTACCTGTGTGCAAGCGACGACACTAAAAGGCAAACGACAGGAAGGCTGGACAGAGGTGCTGGATCCACGGTAGGCAGACTATCAACAGGAGGAGCTGTGTTGACCACCAGAGGGTATCACAGATCTCTCCCCATGAAGCTGCTAGTGCCCATTGTAATGTAAAAAATAAGTTTAGATTTTTAAAAGTGAATTGGTGAAGTGTATTTTTAAGCTCCTATTTTTTTCTTCGTTTTGATTTTTAGCCGTTTACAGTGTTATTTGAACTTGACATTTATCTCTCTTGAATCTTGGATTTTTCTTTTAAGCATTTTTCTTTTATATTTACGATTAAGCCTATTTCCAATATTTGATGTCTAGTGATTCTGAATCAGAAACTGTTCCTATTACTATCAGTAGACCTATTTCATTAACACCTTCACGTTTGGTTATACCACAAAGAACAGAAATGTCGATGCAAGACCTCCAAATTAAATTTAACGTAGCAAAGTATATGGTACCAGAATACCATGGTGGGCATAGAGATTTAATTTATTTTTTGTCAAATTCAGAGAAGTTCATCGGAGAATTTGCAAACACGGTATTTGTTCCGTATGCATTTCAATTTGTAATTTCACAGTTACGAGGCGAAGTAAGAGATTTAGTCCATTTAAGTAGTCCCCAGACTTGGCCTGACTTGAAATCATTATTGCTTTCAAAATACAAAGACTTCAGAAATGAGAAAACTTTGTTAACTGCTTTATACACTGCTGTACAAAAACCGAACCAAAAGTATGAAGACTTTTTCCAAGAAATAAAAATTAAAGTTCAAAGTCTCAAAGAATTTGCACATTTAGAATATCACGATAACCCCGATCATATTGCTTTTAAATTGAGAGACTATGATAGACAATCTTTGAGTTCATTTATTTCTGGTTTAAACGAACCATATAGGTCTTACGTTAGACAACAGAACCCAAAAAATATCGATTCTTGCGTTCAGTTTTGTAGAGATTATGATAATTTACAGATGCAGGTCGATTATAAGAATTTTCTTCGAACTAATCTATATAAGAGGCAACAGGTACAAACACAAAGTAAGCCACAAATCAGTAACACAAGTCAAAATTTTCAGAATAGTAATTTCAATTTTCCTTCAGTGCAGAACCACACTCCACAGCAACATTTCAGCCGATCGACATTCCCAACAGGTCCGATACAATTACCACCTCAAAGACAAGATTATAAACCTCGTTGCCCCACTAATATTCAAGCTTTTAGGCAACCGCAAAATGTTTTTTCCAAAAAGCCTATTCCAAATCAGCCAAGAATTAATCCCACTCCTATGTCAGTATCTACTGCTCATACTTCCAGGCCCCAACAACAACAAAATGTTCATCGTGCACAAATGCCTTCGAGAAATTCATTCCCTATTGGTCCTAAGCCAAACCATTATTCTATTCAAGAAATTACTCATCTTGAAAATGAATATGAACAAAATTATCACGATTCTCAACAATACGAAATCGGAAATTCCGAAGAATTTGATTCTCACACTAATTATATCCCTGATGATGAACAAGCTGCGTCCGAAACTAATGGTGAGGAAAATTTTTGTTCAACGACCCAGTCCAACGATTTGACTTAGATATAAATAGTTATCAAAAAACCCATCTCCCTTATATTTATTCTTCTCTTTTTAATCTCATAATACTAATAGATACTGGAGCATCATCAACTTTAATAAATCCAGAAATTGCATTCAAATATTTTTCAGATCGTATTTATTATCATCCTTTTGAAATTAATTCCTGTACTTCAAAATTCAAAGGTCAATATGCGTGTAAAATTCCTATATTTTCTGAATGGAAAAATAAAACAGAAATTGAATTTTTGATTCTTCATTGGCACACTCGCTATGATTGTTTATTAGGATTTTATGATCTTCAAAAGCTCAACTGTTCTATTGATTTAACTAAACATCAGATTATTACCGATAAATGTGAAATAACCTATAACACTTCCTTCAAACCACCCAGAGAAAACAATACAGTAGAGTACAGAACGCCAAAAAAATCTTTGATTATCACTAATTTAGATAATGGCTCTGTTATTGTACCTCCAATTAAATTTAAAAATTCTAATGAATATTTTCCAGAATGTATTTGCAATGTAGAAAACTCTATCATTCAATATCCTATTGACATAAATCTTCTTGATACTTCTAGCCCAATGTCTTCTGAACCAATTGATGACTTTTTAATTGAAAAATATATTCCTTCAGAAAAATGAAAAGTCAATGTTGAAAATTTGATTCGTACTTCTCACATGAACTCTGAGGAGAAAGAAAAAATTATTAAACTTTGTAAGCAATTTAGGCATATATTTTACGATTCTGGTGAACCATTAAGTGCATGTAACGCCACCTCTCATAAAATCAGATTAAAAAACGACGAGCCGATCTACGTAAAAAATTATCGATACCCTTATCACTTAAAGCAAGAAATTCAAAAGCAAGTTTTCAAATTATTAAATGATGAAATTATTCAAGTATCAAATTCGCCATGTTCGAGTCCATGTTGGATTGTGCCAAAGAAAATGGATGCGTCAGGTGAAAAAAAGTATAGAATGGTTATAGATTTTCGAAAATTAAACGAGTCTACGATTGAGGATAAATACCCATTACCAAGAATAGAGGAAATTTTAGAAAATTTAGGGAAAAGTACTTATTTTTCGACTATCGATTTAGCACAAGGATTTCATCAGATTCCTTTGGATCCTGAGTCTATAGAAAAAACCGCTTTTACTGTAGAAAATGGCCACTACGAGTATGTCCGTATGCCGTTTGGGTTGAAGAACGCCCCCGCAACTTTTCAGCGTATGATGAATACTGTTTTATTAGAGTATATAAATGTTTTTTGCTTTACCTATATGGATGACGTCATTGTGTTCTCAAAATCATTAGATCAACATATTTTACACCTTCAAAAAATATTCAAATAACTAGAACAATATCATTTAAAAATTCAACTTGATAAATCCGAATTTTTGAGGAAAGATGTCCCCTTCTTAGGTCATGTTATCACACCGCAAGGTATATTGCCGAACCCAGACAAAATTAAAGCTATTCAAGATTATCCATTGCCAACTACAATCAAAGAAATTCAATCATTTTTAGGTCTTATGAATTACTACCGTAAATTTGTTAAAGGATTTGCTGAACTCACTAAACCTTTTACTAATCTAAATCCTGATTATATTAATGCTTTTAAAATATGTAAAGAAGCTCTTTGTAATCCACCTATCTTGGCATATCCAGATTTTTCAAAAACATTTACCTTGACAACTGATGCCAGCAATGTAGCTTTAGGTAGTGTCCTCAGTCAGAACAATAGACCAATTGCATTTCATTCCAGAACTTTGAATTCGCCGAGCGAAATTATAGTACTATCGAAAAGGAATTATTAGCTATAATTGATTCTTGTAAAAAATTCCTTATTTGTTTGGTCAAAAATTTGTTATAGAGACGGATCATAAGCCTTTGGCTTTGGCTTAACTCATTAAAAGAACCCAATCAGCGATTAATTAGATGGAAATTGCAATTAGAGGAGTTTAACTTTACCATATTATATAAAAAAGGAAAGGAAAACGTTGTAGCTGACAGACTTAGTAGAATCGAAATCAATGATTTGGAAAATGATAATGATGATGATCTTTTATCACTCTTCCCACAAGTAGACCAAGTTGAAGATTTGACTAGCGAGGAGCTTGACAAATTTTAAATGAAGATAATATACCCTTAGCTGATTTAATGGACGAAATTCCATTAAATGAATTGAAACAAATTATGGAGCAATCTGATGTAACTCGTCATTCATCTACAGAAAATCCTATCAACCATATTACGTATCAAGAAAAGAATTTTTATTATTTTAAAAATCGAATTCATTTTCAACCTAAAAATCAATATAAAGTAACAAAATGTCATAATGGAACATTTTTAGTAACTGTAAGAATTGGGTCAGAAAAAGAACAACTTCTTACTTTTATGAAGGAATACCTTCAACCTGATCACACATACGGTATATAATATGAAGACCAACGCATAGAGTTTTATGTTAACCAGCTTCTTGAACAATACTTTTCAAATAGCAGAATAAAATTAGTCAAAGCTTCCTATAACCTATGTACCTTATTAAAGAAAATTTTATGGAACAATTATCATTTTATCACAGCCAAACACATAATGGTATCAATGAAACTCATAATCACTTCAAGAAAAAAGTGTTCACCCCGAACATGAAAAAATTAATTTCAAATTATATCAATCAATGCAATATTTGTTTAATTTCGAAATACGAGAGACGACCTATTGAACTCCCTATGGAAGGCCCTTTAATTGCCAAAAGACCTTTCGAACACATATTTTTAGATATTTTTCAAATAGAACAGCAGATATTTTTAACGTTTATTGATTTATTTAGTAAATACGCCCAGGCCTATAATCTGAAATCAAAATTATCCACTGAAATTTTGAATAAAATGAGACATTTCTTCTCTCATCATAATTATCTCGAAAAAATTAGTCTTGATCCAGGAGAGCTTAACACGAATGTCATAAAAGAATTTTGTAAAATGCATAAAATTGAAGTTCACGCCACAAGTGTAAGCAACCCCTCTTCATTATCACCCCTTGAAAGATTTCACAGTACTCTAAAAGAAAAACTTAGAATTTTACGTCAACAAAATAAAATTGATTCAATTATTGATCTGAGGACTACAGCCTTATTGATATATAATCAAAGTGTTCATTCAACCACTTCATATACTCCATTTTCCTTGCTTTACGGCCCTTATGATGATTTGAATAAACATTTGATTGACACCCCTACAAAAATTTACGATGAATATAACGAAAAGCGTTATAAGGAATTATTGCCTTTTTATGAAGACTTAGCTAATCGTGTGAAAGATAAAGCCACAGTCAGATTATAAAAAACGAATAAAAATCGAAATTCGGATATTCCAACTTTGGAAGGTCCTGTTTGTCTTAGAGCAAAACCAAATCGCTACCACAAAACAAAACCCTTGTATTCAAAAGAAATCTCTTATGAACAGGAACAAGCCCATATAAATTTGAAAACTAAAGGAAAAAAGCATAGATTAAATAGGGTAAAACCACAACGTTTAATTTCTAATTTGCAGAATTCTGATCCCGGCCCTTCAGGTAGCCGGCCTACAGATACAGTTGATCGAGAATAAAACTCCATATTATAAGAAAGTACTAGGTAATGGTTACTTGCTCAAAACATATCATAAAACGTTTTTTCATATCAATTTGACTTTGATTAATGAAAACATTAAGCAGATTACTTCTAATGTCTATTTTGCAAAACAAAAAATAGATGATATCTTGGTGACGCAACTCGAAAATGAGTATAATCTTTTACTAGATAAATATGAAATGTTAAAGTCTAAAAGAGTTAAACGTGGATTATTCAATGGTATTGATACAATCGTAAAGTATATATCAGGAAATTTAGATCAGTCTGATTTAGATGAAATAATGAAAAATATGAAAATTCTCAGAGAAAATCAAGAGACTCTGTCACTTCAAAATTCTCGAACTGTTTCTATTGCGAAACAATTGCAAGACAGGTTTGAAAATAATACAATGATTATTAAGAAAAACTTACTCGATAATTTGAATAACCTTAATAACTTACGAAACGAATATGCTAATTCACAATATGTTTTAAATGAAATAATTATTATTCAAAGATTCACAAATTTTCTATCTCAGTTACTTTTAGCTATCAATCTGAGTACAAACCAAGGCATAAATCTCTTACAGCTGAATAGGAAAGAAATCACTTATATCTATTCAATGTTATTTGATTTGTTCAATAAGGATGAGCTTCTGCCATTTGACAAATTGCATAACTTCGAAATTTTTGAGCTAGGCCAGTTAAGTGTCATAATATTTGAAGAAGAAATCGTATTTGTTCTACATATACCTATATTAAATATTGGAAATTTCATTTACTCATATATCTATCCAATTATACACCATAACAATATTCCGGTATTAAAAAATAAGAATGTAATTGAGAATGAAAGCATGAATTTCTGTAATGAATGTAAATTACTAAGTAATAACTACTACTACTGTACTGAAATAATTTCATCGAATTGTAATTTAATCAAGATGGAAAATTGTACCTTTTTGACCAAGGGTCTGTTTTCAGGGGCGGAGGAAATTTCGACACTAAGCAGGTAGCGACTAAAATTTAATGGCAATTTTCGACACCAGCCCCAAGTTCCGTTTTTATCTGACAGGTATATTCGACACCAAATAAATATAGCTGCGAAATAAATAAAATATCATAATTAATTTATTTATTTTAATAAAAATAATGTACATTTTATATTTTTAAAATTAATAATATCTGAATACAAAACTACCTAACCTAACCTAACCTAATTTTTGTACATTTTATCGTTAATATACTTGTTATATAATTTATTTGCTATTATAGGAATGGTAAGATATAGCTTTTATAAAATCTAACCTACATATTTGTTGGGATCGTAGTTTATCCACCATTTTCTCCATAAATACCAATTTAGCCTTAACGGTATTACCTTTGACTTTTGCTGGTATTTTTAAACTATTTATTTTGACATAAGTCTCTACTTGAAATTCTTTTAACTTTTCAATAAAAATCAAAATAGATGCGTTGAATAAAAAAAAGAATTAAATCTTGAATGAAACGATTCACAGGCATTCGTGGTCCTCGCAATAGACGGATTCTGATTAGACCATATGTGCGGTGGAAATAGAGCGCTATCGATTATGTAATTTTCCAGTAAATAGTCTGCATATAAATCAAGTGATGCGTTTTTAGGTTTATATGACATAAGATCATAAACAAAGCAATCTTCAACATCTACTGGATTTAAATAAGTTAAACCAAACGTATGTCTTAACCATTTTCCAATTTCTGAATTTGTATCCTTATATTCTTGTACCAAACCCAAAGATTGAATTTTTTTAAACCAGTTCTGGTGTAAGTGAAAACGGCATCCACTAATTTTTACATTTGGCCACACAGACAATAAAGCACAGTGAATTGCTTTTTCAAAGTCCACAAATATTTCATTTGGCTCTAATGATAACTCAAATGTTTCAAAAATCTTTGACTTTAATAAAGAAAATAAATGTTTGTATGTCATTGACAATTTGTCCTTTAACAAACAGTATGCTAAAGGTACATAATGTCCATTTTCAAAGCCATGTATTGTAAATAATTGGAGAAAAAATTTGGTACTGTATGAAAATGTACCATCCATATACAAAGTTTGTAATTTGCACAACAAACGAACATTTGTCTCGCATGAAAATACAATTACATTAAATTCAGTATGATTTAAAAACAAAAAACTTTCATTGCGACGGGTTTTAGGAGAATAATTACTAACCGCGATATGAACTTCTGATATGCTTCTAGGTAACGGACCTGGTAACAGTTTACGACGACAGTTGTAAATGTTTTTTCTTATGCAAGCTATGTCAGGAACCGTTAGCAAATTGGCATCATACTCAGTAACAGCAGTTCTTGTAATTTTTGCAGGCTTTTCTGATATATCCTCTTCGGCTTTTCTTTTACATGCATTGGTAACCATCTTTACTTGAAGCTTTTTCGGATCGGCTTCATGATTATGCACCAAATCACGTCTTGTGATGGTGAGGTCATCACAGCCTATTGTAAACACTTTTGCGGAACACTTGGTGTTTCTTTGAATGCAGCGCCAAAATATCTCGCCGCTTTTTAACACTTTCTGTTTTGAGAACGAATGATGCTCCACCACTAATAAATCTCGACCACGGGAACTTTTTATCAAACTCATGTTTAAAATATCTGTACGTGCACTAGTCAACGTCAAACAATAAATGAATTGCAACTGAATAATTTTCGTGTAAATTTAGTCAAAAGTACGGAAGTGACAATAAATATTGGGAAACCCAACTAATTACCTATCTACCTGCTTTAGGGCGCGGTGTCGAAATTTCCTATAATAAAATTTGACCCTTCGATTACCACAGGTACAAACACAATTTGGTGTCGAAAGTTCGCCCGCCGGTTTTCAGAAGTAATCGAACTAAAAAATAATAGTTATTTGGTAAATACGAACAAGAACGTTCCTTTGTATGAAGATTGTACGAAAGAAAGAAAGGAAATTGGTTCTCCTTTTATTATCAGCCTGAAACGTAAAACGTTTATCAATCATATTGAGTATTTAGAATCCACAGATCTTTCTAAACCTCTTCATATACCTAACATTGATGTCAATTACGCTAAGAACGAATTGTACGAAAGCATGGATGTGGAAGGTTATTCAGATATTCAGATAGATAATGTCTTATTGAATAAAAAATTAAAGAACTTAGATTTTTCGCATAAGGCTTCCACATTTGGCATGGTTTCTATATTGTGTATTTTTATTATAACTGTATGTTTATTTCGTTTCAGAAAAATATTATTCCCCCTTTTCCAGAAGAAAGAACCAAAAAAAGAATCAATCGAATCAAACGATAATCAATTTAATAATATTTTTCCATTGAACCAGGAGGTTCAATCTTCTTAACCCTTAACCGGTAACGTGCAAGTTCGGGGCCTAGTTGGTAACGTGCAGTCTGTGAGACTGTAATCTCTTTGAAGCTTAAAAAATCAAATTCTCCTATTTATTTTTTTGGAAAAAATGCATGAAGATTTGTTGGATATATATCCTTTAATAATAATTTTGTATAAAGTAGCAGAACATGTGATGTAAAGAAAAAAAATTATGATAATTATTAACTAGAACACACGCACAAATTTGTAGGACCAAGATAATAAAAAAAATTTGACCACACTCAAATCTATATATTTTGTGATTGATAACAAGTAAAGAAGTAAAGCAATACACCTATAAAAATATTTTGGTAAAAAATGACGGACCTGCCATGACTACCAGTTGAGAAAAATTATAACGCGAACCGTAACGTGCCGTCTGGCAGAATGACCCAAACTGACAACTAAGCACATCTGGAATGTTGTTTATGCAAACTTATTGATAAACTGAATATAAAAGGGATACCAATGGCTGGTAGATTAGATGAGGTCATTTACCAGAAATGCGGTAAGGTTTTGTTGTAGGGTCGAATTTAAGATTGCTTGCAGTCTCACAGACGGCACGTTACCAGTTAAGGGTTAAAGAGGGAGGAATTACGGCACTGCATCTCTCAGGTCACGACTTGTAAAGACGCTGAGGTTTGCACTATGATATCATGTATCATGCTTAGAATTTTACGTCAACAAAATAAAATTGATTCAATTATTGATCTGAGGACTACAGCCTTATTGATATATAATCAAAGTGTTCATTCAACCACTTCATATACTCCATTTTCCTTGCTTTACGGCCCTTATGATGATTTGAATAAACATTTGATTGACACCCCTACAAAAATTTACGATGAATATAACGAAAAGCGTTATAAGGAATTATTGCCTTTTTATGAAGACTTAGCTAATCGTGTGAAAGATAAAGCCACAGTCAGATTATAAAAAACGAATAAAAATCGAAATTCGGATATTCCAACTTTGGAAGGTCCTGTTTGTCTTAGAGCAAAACCAAATCGCTACCACAAAACAAAACCCTTGTATTCAAAAGAAATCTCTTATGAACAGGAACAAGCCCATATAAATTTGAAAACTAAAGGAAAAAAGCATAGATTAAATAGGGTAAAACCACAACGTTTAATTTCTAATTTGCAGAATACTGATCCCGGCCCTTCAGGTAGCCGGCCTACAGATACAGTTGATCGAGAATAAAACTCCATATTATAAGGAAGTACTAGGTAATGCTTACTTGCTCAAAACATATCATAAAACGTTTTTTCATATCAATTTGACTTTGATTAATGAAAACATTAAGCAGATTACTTCTAATGTCTATTTTGCAAAACAAAAAATAGATAATATCTTGGTGACGCAACTCGAAAATGAGTATAATCTTTTACTAGATAAATATGAAATGTTAAAGTCTAAAAGAGTTAAACGTGGATTATTCAATGGTATTGATACAATCGTAAAGTATATATCAGGAAATTTAGATCAGTCTGATTTAGATGAAATAATGAAAAATATGAAAATTCTCAGAGAAAATCAAGAGACTCTGTCACTTCAAAATTCTCGAACTGTTTCTATTGCGAAACAATTGCAAGACAGGTTTGAAAATAATACAATGATTATTAAGAAAAACTTACTCGATAATTTGAATAACCTTAATAACTTACGAAACGAATATGCTAATTCACAATATGTTTTAAATGAAATAATTATTATTCAAAGATTCACGAATTTTCTATCTCAGTTACTTTTAGCTATCAATCTGAGTACAAACCAAGGCATAAATCTCTTACAGCTGAATAGGAAAGAAATCACTTATATCTATTCAATGTTATTTGATTTGTTCAATAAGGATGAGCTTCTGCCATTTGACAAATTGCATAACTTCGAAATTTTTGAGCTAGGCCAGTTAAGTGTCATAATATTTGAAGAAGAAATCGTATTTGTTCTACATATACCTATATTAAATATTGGAAATTTCATTTACTCATATTTTGGATAACTGCTGTGCTAAGGTATTGTTAAGTTGAATTGTATCGCTGGACATAAAGGCAGCCCGGGAGAAACTGTGTAAGAGGTTCGATCGGCCATATTTGTATTGATATTTTGACAGTTCAAGATAAAACGTCAAGGTCAGTGAAAGTCAACTGAAGTCATCGTCTATCCCAATGCCTATGTGCATACAGTAGGTCATAATATGAATAGGAAGAAAAGAAACAAAAATTCTCAAGACACAGATGAAGCTACACTGAATAATATAACAAAAGATCAAAATGGGGATGAAAATAACATAAAATTATTAAAAGAAGAAAATAAATACCTAAAAGAAATATTGGCAGAAAAAGGTAATCTGATATACCAAATTACAAGTGAAAATAGACGTTTACAGGAACAATATGAATTGATTACATCTAATATTGCACCAAAAGACTCTATAGTAGACACTTTAGATTCAGTCGTCAAAAGACTTGATCACTTGGAGGAAAAAGGTTGCAACAGGTTATCGTATGCAGAAATCACGAAAAATAATACTGAAAAGAAAGAAAGAAAACTGAAAAAAATCATTGTAAAGCCTGACGTAATCCAACCGTGTCATGAAACTAGAAATGACTTAACTAAACACATAAATTTACAAAATCTTAAGCTACGAGTAGAAAATGTTCGCAATGTGAAAAACGGTTGCGTAGAAGTACATATAGAAGAAAACGATTGCTGCAAAATGAAAGAAGAAATGGGTCAGAAATTACCAAAAAAATACAAAATTACGGAACCGAGACGTTCAAGCCAAAAATTCAAATTTCGGGTTTTAAATCTGATGAGACGCCTACAGTGGAACAAATAGAAGAAACCATACTTAAACAAAATCCTTTTTTACAAGAAGATGAAATTAAAGTCACCTACATTAGATATATAACAAAGAAAAAAATGTATATCATTTATGCTGAAATATCAGGTAAGGGTTTCAGGAATATTTTTGAAAACTATAGTAGTAAACTATTGGTTGATTTCCAAGTTTTAAACGTTTACGAAAATAATAAAGTACTGCAATGTCGAAAATGTCAACGATTTAATCATACAGAAAAACACTGTCTAAATTCACATGTTTGTGCGATATGTGGTCAAAATCATGAAAGTAAATCATGTAAACAAAATTTAGTGAAATGTTCTAATTGTAGATATTATAATGAGACCCTTAATAGGAATTACGATGTTACCCACACATCCGACGATCAGAAATGTCCTACTTACAAATATTTTCAATCTCAGTACCTTTCGAACATTGAATTTTAAGCTATATTTGATCGAACGAAAATAAAAGTAGAGATAATTATACATAAAGTATTAAATGGATAGTTATATTAGAGATTTTAAAATTGAAACATTTAATACTCATACTGCTCAAGACACATATGATCTCAATAACCTACTAAATATTACAAAAAGTAAGAATAGTTTGCATATGTTTCATATGAACATTAGGAGTTTAAACACAAATTTAGATGAACTTAAATTACTACTAAGTGAACTTAATTTTAGTTTAGATTTCATAATTCTATCTGAAACCTGGAAGCTAGATGATATATCGTTGTATAAGCTTGATGGATACACATTAGTGTACAACAATGGCGATGTGAATCAAAATGATGGAGTGGTAGTGTATATAAGAGAAAATACTTTACATAGTTATAATACATTTATTATTGGGAATATCAAAATCGTCCAGATATACTTCACTAAGTGTAATAAAAGAATTTTGATTACGTGTATATATAGATCACCACAAACGCTCGTAAATGAATTTGTTGAAAATCTCAATCACTATCTTACAGCATGCATATCTGCAGATATGCATGTTATAATAGGTGATATAAATATCAATATTCTTGGAGAAGAAACCAACATTCAGGACTATCTTAATATTTTAAGCATTCATGGCTTCACATCTGCAATAAACAGCTACACTCGAATAACTGATAGTACAAAATCGTGTATTGATCACATATTTATTAATAACAAAATTAAAGATGTGAGAATAATTCCCGTTATCGTTGAAACATCAATTACAGATCATTTTTCTCAAGTACTACAGATACTACTTCCAGGAACAAATAATCCACTTAATAGTGAAATGTTGCGATACAAAGAATACTTAAATAAAAATAAACTTTTAAATGAACTAAAAAATGAATCGTGGAATGAGGTGTATTTCGCTAGTGAAATTGAAAAATCAACAGAAACATTCATTACAACTCTGACAACACACATTAAAAATTGTACAACAAAAGTGAGAATAAAAAAGAACAAACAGAAAAGAAAAGAATGGATCACTGCTGCTTTAATAAATTCCGTAAATGAAAAAAATAGGCTTTACAAAATAATGATAAATGATCCGTCAGTAGAAAATAAAGAAAAATATAAAAAATATCATAATAAGCTTACAAATTTAATCAGAGCTAGAAAATTGTCATATTATCAAGATAAAATCATGAACCATACCAACGATACACAAAAGCTATGGAAATGTGTGAATAACGTTATAGGTGTAAATAACTCTGGTAAAGACATTGGTAAAATTATGTCTCAAAATGGAGACATGTTGAACACTAGCTTAGATATTAGTAATGAATTTAACCGATACTTTTGCTCTATTGGTAAACATCTAGCAGAAAAAATTAAATCAAGTATCCGATACCTAGACACACAAACAATCAGACTCTCAAACTCCATTGTAGTACAAGAAATCACTGAACAAGAAGTAATTAATTCAATAATGCTGCTGAAAAATGGCAAAACACCTGGAATAGACAATTTAACTGCTGAAACACTCAAAATCGTAGCACATCTGATTTCGGAGCCATTCACTAGAATAATTAATTGTTGTCTGGAAATGGGTATTTTTCCATCTATACTCAAAATTGCGACTGTGATGCCTGTACATAAAACTGGCGATGAATATGATTTATCCAATTATAGACCTATCTCACTTATCTCCTGTTTGGCAAAGGTTTTTGAAAATATAATAAAGAACAAATTGACATAATTTTTAGAGAAATATAACATATTTTCTGATAAACAGTTCGGTTTCAAAAAAAATAAATCTACTGAAGATGCGGTGACATATGTAATAGGAGAACTATGCAAAAATGTAGACAGAAATATGTGTATTTGTTGACCTAGCAAAAGCATTTGACACAGTTGATCATATGATACTCATGAAAACTTTACAAAATTATGGTATACGGGGTCAAATCTATCATCTAATTAAAAGTTACTTAAGTAATAGAACACAAACTGTTGTGATAAATAAATGCTCTAGTTCTCCATTGCCTATAACATGCGGTGTTCCTCAAGGAACGGTACTGGGACCATTATTCTTTAACATATATATAAATGATCTATTTGCGGTTGATGTGAGCGGAGATATAGTGAGTTTTGCAGACGATACAGCTGTTATATTTTCTGCTGAAAGTTGGGAAATATTAAAATCAAAGGCTGAAAATGGTTTTAAAAAAATGTTCAATTGGTTCAGTAGTCGACTTTTAACAGTCAATTTCAACAAGACTCACTTTGTTCCATTCGCATCATACGCAAACGGCTTACCGAAATACACCAACTTACAAATCAGTTGTAAACAGGTAGCTCCTATATCAATGGTCACCAGTATCAAGTACTCAGGAATATATCTAGATTGCCATATCAAATGGAAAGAGCATACCGAATATGTTGTCAAAAAGATTCGTTACGTTATAAGCAAATTTAAACTCCTTTCCACTATACTTACCTATGAACAGATGATCATTGTATACGAAGCACTTCATAGTCATATACGATATTGTATTCTGGTATGGGGCGCAGCATGTAAAAATAATATAAAAGCAATAGAAATTATACAAAAACGTTTAATAAAAATTTTATATAAAGTGAAATGTACATATCCTAGTGACTTGTTATTTTCTAAAACAAAAATTCTAGATATCCGCCAAACATTTTTCATGTCATTAGGTATTTACCAATATAAAAATAAATCAAACTTGACAAAACACGAACATAAATATGACATAAGATTTGCATGTAATGTTGTACCAAGAGCAAGAAAAAATACTTTATTACGATGTCATACATTTCTTGCTCCAAGACTATACAATGAGATACCAGTAAGCATAAAATGTCTAGTGCCTTTAAATTCGTTCAAGTGTGGTTTAAAACAATGGATAGTAAATAATAAGCGCATTAAAATTCACCAACTTGTAGACATATGCAATACCTATTATTACTGATATATATGGAATACATAATATTTAAATATAAATATTCCTGAATTGACCCTTATTTGTTGTTTCCATTTTATAATAACTACTTATACCCAAGCACAAGTTTTTAACTTTTTTTGGGTCACTTGTTGTTTATTGTATTTTATTTATTTTATATTTACAATAAACGCTATTATTATTATTATTATTATTATCTATCCAATTATACACCATAACAATATTCCGGTATTAAAAAATAAGAATGTAATTGAGAATGAAAGCATGAATTTCTGTAATGAATGTAAATTACTAAGTAATAACTACTACTACTGTACTGAAATAATTTCATCGAATTGTAATTTAATCAAGATGGAAAATTGTACCTTTTTGACCAAGGGTCTGTTTTCAGGGGCGGAGGAAATTTCGACACTAAGCAGGTAGCGACTAAAATTTAATGGCAATTTTCGACACCAGCCTCAAGTTCCGTTTTTATCTGACAGGTATATTCGACAACAAATAAATATAGCTGCGAAATAAATAAAATATCATAATTAATTTATTTATTTATTTTAATAAAAATAATGTACATTTTATATTTTTAAAATTAATAATATCTGAATACAAAACTACCTAACCTAACCTAACCTAACCTAACCTAATTTTTGTACATTTTATCGTTAATATACTTGTTATATAATTTATTTGCTATTATAGGAATGGTAAGATATAGCTTTTATAAAATCTAACCTACATATTTGTTGGGATCGTAGTTTATCCACCATTTTCTCCATAAATACCAATTTAGCCTTAACGGTATTATCTTTGACTTTTGCTGGTATTTTTAAACTATTTATTTTGACATAAGTCTCTACTTGAAATTCTTTTAACTTTTCAATAAAAATCAAAATAGAAGGATGCGTTGAATAAAAAAAAGAATTAAATCTTGAATGAAACGATTCACAGGCATTCGTGGTCCTCGCAATAGACGGATTCTGATTAGACCATATGTGCGGTGGAAATAGAGCGCTATCGATTATGTAATTTTCCAGTAAATAGTCTGCATATAAATCAAGTGATGCGTTTTTAGGTTTATATGACATAAGATCATAAACAAAGCAATCTTCAACATCTACTGGATTTAAATAAGTTAAACGTCTTAACCATTTTCCAATTTCTGAATTTGTATCCTTATATTCTTGTACCAAACCCAAAGATTGAATTTTTTTAAACCAGTTCTGGTGTAAGTGAAAACGGCATCCACTAATTTTTACATTTGGCCACACAGACAATAAAGCACAGTGAATTGCTTTTTCAAAGTCCACAAATATTTCATTTGGCTCTAATGATAACTCAAATGTTTCAAAAATCTTTGACTTTAATAAAGAAAATAAATGTTTGTATGTCATTGACAATTTGTCCTTTAACAAACAGTATGCTAAAGGTACATAATGTCCATTTTCAAAGTCATGTATTGTAAATAATTGGAGAAAAAATTTGGTACTGTATGAAAATGTACCATCCATATACAAAGTTTGTAATTTACACAACAAACGAACATTTGTCTCGCATGAAAATACAATTACATTAAATTCAGTATGATTTAAAAACAAAAAACTTTCATTGCGACGGGTTTTAGGAGAATAATTACTAACCGCGATATGAACTTCTGATATGCTTCTAGGTAACGGACCTGGTAACAGTTTACGACGACAGTTGTAAATGTTTTTTCTTATGCAAGCTATGTCAGGAGCCGTTAGCAACTTGGCATCACACTCAGTAACAGCAGTTCTTGTAATTTTTGCAGGCTTTTCTGATATATCCTCTTCGGCTTTTCTTTTACATGCATTGGTAACCATCTTTACTTGAAGCTTTTTCGGATCGGCTTCATGATTATGCACCAAATCACGTCTTGTGATGGTGAGGTCATCACAGCCTATTGTAAACACTTTTGCGGAACACTTGGTGTTTCTTTGAATGCAGCGCCAAAATATCTCGCCGCTTTTTAACACTTTCTGTTTTGAGAACGAATGATGCTCCACCACTAATAAATCTCGACCACGGGAACTTTTTATCAAACTCATGTTTAAAATATCTGTACGTGCACTAGTCAACGTCAAACAATAAATGAATTGCAACTGAATAATTTTCGTGTAAATTTAGTCAAAAGTACAGAAGTGACAATAAATATTGGGAAACCCAACTAATTACCTATTTACCTGCTTTAGGGCGCGGTGTCGAAATTTCCTATAATAAAATTTGACCCTTCGATTACCACAGGTACAAACACAATTTGGTGTCGAAAGTTCGCCCGCCGGTTTTCAGAAGTAATCGAACTAAAAAATAATAGTTATTTGGTAAATACGAACAAGAACGTTCCTTTGTATGAAGATTGAGAGATCTTTCTAAACCTCTTCATATACCTAACATTGATGTCAATTACGCTAAGAACGAATTGTACGAAAGCATGGATGTGGAAGGTTATTCAGATATTCAGATAGATAATGTCTTATTGAATAAAAAATTAAAGAACTTAGATTTTTCGCATAAGGCTTCCACATTTGGCATGGTTTCTATATTGTGTATTTTTATTATAACTGTATGTTTATTTCGTTTCAGAAAAATATTATTCCCCCTTTTCCAGAAGAAAGAACCAAAAAAAGAATCAATCGTATCAAACGATAATCAATTTAATAATATTTTTCCATTGAACCAGGAGGTTCAATCTTCTTAAAGAGGGAGGAATTACGGCACTGCATCTCTCAGGTCACGACTTGTAAAGACGCTGAGGTTTGCACTATGATATCATGTATCATGCTTTGTCTAGGCTAGCTTATAAATATGAGTGTAACATGTAATGCATCGACCAGTATTCCATCTGTCCTTAACTGAATAAATTAAAAAGTGTTACGTCGCTTGTCGTTTCATAATTCGCGCCAGCCTTCCATCCCACAATGTCCAAGTTCGATCACAGGGCTTGACAACTTTTTTTAAATTTCTTTCTGCCACAAAATTTATTGATATGCTTAGTGCACATATTACACACATGTTTTCGAACGATCGAAATAGATATGGTTTTGAGGCAAATGTTATTATAGTGCATTTCAGAAATGTACGTATAGAGCAAATTACGTCGAAATCTCCTACCTGCTTCAGTGTCGGTCATAGACGTATAGGTAAACTTGATCATATTACTTGATATATTGTCCCTCATTATTAATGTATGACGGAGTAAATTATATAGATGACACCTTAGTGATAAAGTAATTAAAACATACTTACGTTAGCACCTGTATAAGTATATTTGTCTTCAGTTTAGTGATTCAGTATTTTCTGTTAAGCCGTAGTTAGGCTGATTCAGTGGTAGTGGCAGGATAATGCAAGCTATCATTGACGACGCATAGAGAGGACTCCAACTTCATCTTGGAGGAAACAAGAAATTAGCAACTGGTTAACCTCTAAAGATATTGAGTTTGAAGATAATTTGATAAAGAAGGAACTTTTATATATAGCAAATTTACACAAACGTCGTTTTATGAAATACGCCGTAGAAGATATAGCAGCAAAAGCGTGGTGTAACTGTGATGCGCACACAGCCATCCTATAGAACTTATATGGGCGCAATGAGAGGATTTGTAGCAAGACATAACACGGCATAACGTTAATTGGAGATGACAGTTCCTCAGATGACGGAGACTATCACTCACGATTTTTTTAAACATTTATTTGGGGATAATATATTTTTTGTATGTTTAATAAAAAATAAGGGTACCTAATACTAAGTAAAATTCTTTCCTTTTTACAAGTATCCTACCTGCACACAATTTTCCGTGTTACTGAATACATAACAATACCCAAGACCCACTAAATGCCTCAAACCCGGGTAATACTACCTGCAGCTGATTAAACCAAACAATTTTGCAAAGGAATCAATGACGAACAATGGAAAATGGCTTAAGTATTCGCTGGGTCACTCTGTAGTCGCTTTGCATACGTAATGAGCTTTTAATACTCTACACATTTCTGAAATACACTTATAGACATTTCACAAGTACAACAAAAATTACTAATAATTTTACTTTTTTGAATCAAGTTCAATTCTGATGTCGCATTCAGAGCAATTGGCGATTGATATTGACGGACAAACTTCATTTCTACTGATTTTTTGAACTCTTTTGCCTGTGTACTTTGACTCCGGTCCTTACTTTTTTTGCACCAGTGAAAGAAAAATATCTATTAAAACTTGATTCAAAACAAATTTATTTGGATCGTAGAAAAAATGTGTGTAGCATGAGCATTAGAAAAGAATAATGCAAGTGGCTCGTAACGCATGAAAAATATTCCAAAATTTTTTTTTGGGCACCTAGTGACACTACTGTCTGCGAGTCTTAGCAGTAGCACATTTTACCCTATCGCGATGCAATTTAAAGCCAACTCGGGGTTACATTCAAATTTAAACCGTAATTCGATTGAGGACAAGTGGAGCAGAAAGTGTCCGAAAAAGTATTCCATTAAGTTGAGCAGTTTATTTCAGATGTATGAATGATAGTTATATAAATTTGTATGTTTTGCATCGTCCTTCACTCAAAAATCGACAAAAAAACAACAAAATTGGTAAACGCTCAGCATTCAGTTTTAGATATTGAAGAATCAAATCATAACTCTTTATCAACATCAAGATAATACATATATTAGTAAATCGTTATAAATATTATAGGAATACTTATTGGAATACCTATTTTAAAGCGGTTGAAAGATTTTTTCAGTAGATAATGTACTTTTGCCCGAAATTTTCAGTTTTTCAATTTTTCGGGGGAAAACCCTGTTTTTTAGGCAGTCACTACCTCCATATATTTTAATGTTTACATGCAGCCAAATACTTATTTCCTCAACTGGTGCGTGAAAGAGATTTCAAAGCAATAGCCCACTATTCGCGAAGTTATTCAAACTTAGGGCGGGTTTCTCCAATATCCAGTTAAATATTTATCTGTAAGTTAACGGTTATCTGTCAGATAAATTGTTTAAACAATTGAAGGTTAAACTTATGAATTCAAGTAAATCTTATCTGAGAGTTGTATCCATAGAAACGCTATCTGGCAGCTACCTATTTGCCACATTTAATGGACATTGAGAAACCGGCCCTTAGTCAAGTGCGAGAGTGTGGGTGGTCGCTTCGAGCTACATTGCTCAGGTTAGAGTCATTTCCAGTCGTTGTCATTCTTTGCGTCGAAGCAAAGGATAATGGAGAAGTCTCATGACACTCATAATAAAATAAGCAGTTACGTATCCGTAAAATATAGACGAAAAGTAATTAGTCAGTGAAAAAATTTTTGAAATCCGTCAATAAATGGCAGAGAAATCAGTAATTAAAGTTTGCATATTTTGCGCGACATAGTTGCCGCCTTCAATTTGGCTGTGACGTCACGATTCCGCAATCCGCATAGCCAGCCGTCTGTGCCACGCGCTGCCGTAGATCTGTGTATCGTGGTATCGTGGAAGCTGTAGAGTGTTTTGTATGTACATTATTTGATTTTTAAATAAGTGTTTTTTAGTTTTTTACCATAACGGAAGAAGGACTTGTAAAAGGACAAAGTCATATTAAAATATCTCTTATTGATCTAGAAACGCTTTAAGATAATAGTTTCGTGAGAAAATAAACGCCTTCCGGTAAACGCAAATAAAAACTAGCATTTGTTGATATTTTTGTTATTGTCTCTTTGCAATACTGAGGGTGACTGTTGTATTTAAAGTGTAACTAACTGAACTGTAGCAACTCTTAGAAGATACTGATTCTTTTGAAGGAGAACTCTCGGGTGATTGGGGGATGGTCATCGGACACTTATATTCTGTATCGTTCGTTTTTTTCCTTCTCATGATTGTTTGCACTTTTTGATCTTTTTGTTTAACTTTGCTGTCAACTTGCACTTTGTTTAAATATTGTTGTCGGGATTATATCTGATACATTCACTGTGCAATCCTTAGATAATGGATTTTCTAGTACATCCGGCTCTTTGTATATTGAATGACATTGAATTACTTCGAAAGGTTGCCAACTTGAGGTCGATGAAGCATCGTTCTGCAATACATTTTCTAAACATTCTGCGCGTCGCCTTTTTTCATATGCTCAGAGTTTTCTTCTAGGATGAACAAATTTTTGACAGTCAAACTTATGAGGGCAGCCTTTAGTTTTCAGCTTTAATGTACCACCAACTAGTTTATATTTGATTAGATTTTCAGTATCATTTTCAAGCTGTATGAACAAAAACATAAGTTACGAATCCGAAAATATAGAAATATATAACACAGTAAAGTAATTCAGCATACGTAACGTCAAAATTTTATGTATCAGATATCCTATTAATGTATTTATTCAAGAAACTAAGACATGTGGAAGGCTGCAGAAGGGTCGTTTCAGTCCCGGCGAAAGACTGGATAGAAGCCATGATGATCATTCAACAGATAGGATAAATGCAATAGGTTAGCTAAATTATCGTATGTGTATATGCCTATACCTCATACAAGCATTGCTTTCGAGGTGGCAATATTTATAACTCATTAATAGGTACAAATAAATTGAAAAAAAAATGAACTAACTAATTTACTATTGGGTAAAGTAATCCTTAACAACCAGTGAAGCTATCCATATATAGTTGATAATAATTAATACTTATCAATAGAAGATAAATACAATGGTATACTCGCATCAAAATGATCTTCACAAACATATTTTATACTGTTTGGTATTATTAAATCCCGTTTCATCACTTTGCACGACTTCTTTTGCAGGCAAAGGTGCGTGGGAAAAAACTTTATTAGGTGTCTTAATCGTTGTGCTCACACACTTCGGAACAATGCAATATTTTTTATAACATCCTTTTTTAATGTCACTCATCATAGCAATATTATTTGATATGCACTAAACTACAAAACAAATGAGACGATTGGTTGCTCAGCTCACGGCGCCACCACCACGCTGTGCCTGTGTGCGTTGTCTGATACGTGCGTCGCGTCGTGTGGCTCAGCGGCAGCGGCCGCCCGCACTGGCTACGGAGCTATGACGTCACACCACTCGGTCAGTCGTGCCAAAAATATTTCTGCGGAGCGCGACTTTGAAACATTGTAACTTTTTTGTCTTTAATAAACTTCTCCATTATAAGTCACGAGACGTCCACGTAAACTTCTCCATTATAAGTCACGAGACGTCCACGCTGCTCAAGCTTACTTATTGAAGAAAATGTTCTGTGAATCTGTTTTGTGGTAAAAATGAGGCACTAATTGAAATATATGTATGAGAGAGCACAATGCACGTGCAGTTGCCTCTTGTACACCATTCATTTCGGCGTTGTCTGAACTGACTTCATTATTAACAAAATAAGGTTAGGTTTTTGCCTGCCGATCATACTTTCTTCTGAAGTTAAGCGAGTAGTGTCCGAAACCAATCACAGATGACGTCGTTTCGCTTTTATTGAAGCTCGTCAGTGTGATTTAGGTCTCAGACGAATAAATGAAATTGCAAGACAGTGCCTAGCTGACAAGACTCGTACTAGTAGTAGCAACATATAGATATTGGGAAGCAGTACTTTTAAAAAGTATTGGTTCGCCATCTATCTACCAAAGCCGGTACCTGAGCGTTTAGTTTGAGTATCCGAGCACTGTTTATGTGACCCGTTTAAAAGCATCAGGTATAGAAACCTGCGGGTACGACAACAAACAGACTCTTTTCTGCTGCTACTCTTTAATCCTAGAAATTAATTTGAATACATGCTTAAAAGCGAAGTTCGAGAAAATCTTAATGTTTCGTCCCCACCACGGTACTCACAAGGTATCAAAATATCATTACTACATGTGTGGTGTTCTATGTTCACTACAATCAGATTGGTAGAAGTAGAAATTATCGAATTTTGAAGGATAAATAATATATAATTACTGTGTGACCAACGTAAATTGACCAGCGAGAGGAATTCGGTGAATGAAGTAAGGACGTTGCCATAACTCTTACTAATCCTATCCTATTTCCAACTTTTACGACTTGTTTTATTTGATATATAAAGGAAAAGAAAAATAATGTCACTTAATATCATATTTATCTACTTCCTAAAAGTTGCAAAACAACCGGCAACAGCAAATTTTATTCCCCACCTTAAAGACAGTCCAGCATCGCGATGGGATAATCGCAGCAGATGATATGTAATGTCTCTGTCATACTTATGTTTTCTGCCCCTCGTACTTGACATACTTCGACGAGGTACTTTGACGAGGGATTTTGCAAACAGTGTGGATGGGGCTTATGGATGAAAGACAATCAATCAAACAATCTTTTTACTAAGTCTTGTCTAAAATCATCTGAAGACAAATATAGTAGTTGAAAAAAAAAGTCTCGTCTAACCTAGTTATGATCTTATTTCAGAGTCAGAAACATACTCCCATGGTGCTGGGGCTAATGCTACTGATCATACCATTCTTACCAGCTGCAAACCTTCTAGTAACCGTTGGGTTCGTGGTGGCTGAAAGAGTATTATATATACCAAGGTAGGTAAACAACTCATGCGATTAAAAATTTTCAATGTTTGGAAAGTTTGATCTATGGATAGAAACTCGGATAGAAAACATTTTCAAATATTTAAAAATTTTTGTAATTTTCGAAATCTTCAAAATTTTCAAATTTACTATATTTAAAATTTTTGAAAATTATAAAAATGATACAAGTATTCATATATCGTCATTTTTTAGCTTAGGCAGTATAGTGCTTACAGTATACGGAATACAAATTCTGTGGTATTCTTGGACAAGCCAACGCCAAACTATAGCTTGCTTTGTTGTACTTCTACTTGCAACTGGATGTATGAGAACTATAGCTAGAAATAGAGACTGGAGGTCACGAGAATCTCTCTTAAGGTGAGTACGAAGAAAAATAATCAAAAAACGCCTCAAAAACCTTTTCGGTATTATAATACTTCCTTGACCTACGGTGTTGGAGGGTGAATAGATGAATTGTTCCTTCGATTTTGACCACGATTTGATAAATCAACATATGTATTTTATCTACGAGGTATGGTGTTTTGAAAAGATATAAATAATTTTTTTGATACACTTTATATTTACTCTAATTCTCTTTTCTAAAAATCTGTAATTCCGTCCACTATTTTTTCCCTCAACCCCGAAAGGATTTTGTCATCGGCGCCGTTGGTCCCCGGAATCTCATACCTGAAATATACCCCAACTTTGCCCCAACCTCAATAGTAAATCAATATACATAATTAGCTGTCACTTTCACACAGTATTGCCACAGCATAGTAAACAATCAGTACAATAACTCAGGTTGGCGGAAATTACACGCGCATCCCCACTTTTGGATGATTTTTTGTAGGGATGCTAACGACACTTCGATACTTCTGCACTAATACCGAGTATTTTTGTCATCGATACTTTTTGAGGCATTCCAAGCTGGTATCGATACGTTTGCATCGGTATCGAAAATAATTATATAATTATTGAGGGGTGTAATCAATTGCACAAAATGCTCTGTACGAACCAAACGCGCCTATTTGGCTAAAAAATATCGAGTTGGTACCGGTATCGATATTTTCATTTTCGCATCTCTACCCAAACTTCACATCCGTAAAACCCTCCCAAGGTCAAATTCTGTGGGAACCATTTTTGTGTAGGAAATCCTCAGAGATATTATGCTGGTTGTTTACTATGCTGTGGTATTACTATCACGTTATAGAATATTCAAAAACAGAAACTGAAAATTCCGCTCAAAAACATCGAGCGTCAAAACAGCTGAACCTGATTGATTTATTTCACATAAATTAAAGCAAAATAAGCCAGCTCTATATTAGTTTCATATAAGTACATCCCTTGAGATATAAGGATACGTGGAAACGAGAAATTCGAAGAGGTTGAATAAAACCTCCTATAAACAACCTAGGATCAACTTTATAATTAAACGATGCGATGATTTGATGCTTTATCTCGACAATCTCATTGTGTGAAGAACATCGTGACATGTGACGAGGCTTGGATGAATTGTAGAACGTGTAATTTTTTTATACTCGGATTCACAGAAGACGGTCTCAGCTAAGTAGTATACAGAACAGTGCCTGCCTAAAAACCTGCGGTCAATGTCAGGAATGGATTCCTCCATCCCGATAATGCTTCTGAAACTGAAACTTCTTGCGCACCCTATCTGCAATCCAGACCTTGCTTTCTGTGGCTTTGCTTAGTCCCTGCAAGTGAAAATGAAGCTAACACGTATGCGGTTTTCTAGTGATAAGGACCACTACTGTGCTTAATTCCTAAGCGTCACTTGGCAGCTAAATAGTGATTTCAGAGAATGGAGAGGTCAGAAATGTATTTATTGAATGTAGATGTAGAATGTATCTACTTTAAAGGAATAAAATAAATAAAGCTGTATTGCATATTATTATAATGAACTCAAAATACGGAAGATCAAACCGATCAAATTATTTGGCATATATTTAATATTACTATAATCTATTTAATCAAATATTTATTCAGATGCAACAAGAGTATTAATTTAACCAGATCCTTATACTTGCAATCATCATCATAGTCTGGACATGTTGTGAACTCGTAAAATGCATTTACACATTTTACGAGTTTCTCTTGAGATATCTTTAAGATCTTTAATGCAGTAGTTTCCCATTTGCTTTCTGCATCCTCACGCCGTTGACCAGATGGTATCTACTGGTTCATCCGCATTTAGGGGCAATTTCTCACCCCAAGGACAAGAAGGTGTCCTGACTCTTCTCAACTCGTCCACCCGAAGCTGTTGGTTGAGAAGAGGTTACTGTTTATACCGACAATAGTTCGATGTTCCTTTTAGTCGCCTTTTACGACACGCAGGATATACGATGGGAGATATTCTAACCCGCCCCACACGGGCAATAGGGCTCGGTATTTTCACCTTAATAGCCGCTTTACTCACAATGATGCTTTTATACTTAATACAAATACAGAGTGTAAGGCAAACTAAAAATTATCAGAGAGCTCTCAAATATCTAAAGACGAAGCTTGAGCATTTTTCGTTTTCAAATTATTTTTTGGGTTCCGAAAGCTGAACGAATTTTATTTTTCAGGGCTGGTCTCACAACTCTACCTCAAAATGCCAAAATGCATTACAACTACGGCAATTTTCTGAGAGACACCAACAAGTTTGAGCTGGCAAAAGCTCACTACTACACTGCCTTAAAGTAAGTACCAGTAACGCAATTTTGTCAGGCACAAAACAAGTTTGTTTTTGCTTTCATTTTCATGCTTACACCCGTACATGGACTTCTCGATTTAAATTCGTACAAGAAAATGTCGGAAAAAGTCAGTAGCAGGCGGGACTCGAACCCGCAACCTCCAGATCGGTACTACGACATTAGTTGAGCTTATTGTGGCGACTATAACTCAAGGGGCGAGAGCGCTGGGGTACCGATTAACAGATCGTGGGCTCGAGTACCCAGGCCCCCGACGTTTTCTGGTACGAATTTAAATTAAGTTGTGTATTCCCTAGTGTTTACTTCGTTGTTTTGCATATTTACGTCACCTTGTTTCATCAGTCTCTTCTACATTATGTTGCTAAAGTTTAAAAAGACATTGGTACACATGAAAAGTGACATTATATCAAAATATGCTATTTTTCAGGGAAACTATTTAAATAATTTCTGTTTCTTTAATACTCACCAATGAAGAATGTTTCGTTTTTGGATTATTTTCACGATAATTCTATCACGTTTTCAAAATATTAGCTGTTAGGCCCAATATTTACCAAATGTTTGATAAAAGTCACTTGTGTTGAAAGAAAAGTCAACAGAACCCTAGAACCAGTCCGATGACGGAAAAGAAGTATTTTTCTAGACAATTGCTGATGCATATCTGTTGCTCAATTCCAAAAGGGTCACTTTTCTCTAAAGCGTGCGTGCAGGGACTTTAACTACCCGAGCCGACACCCGACACAATCCAAAATGCGTCACTTGTCACGATACCGACCAAACGAAAAACGACAATAGTGCCATCTGTGAGTCAATGTAAGAAATATCTCTGTGACAATTTTTCTCATAAAGCTAGACGTAAAAGCATGTCTATGTTTCCTTTTGCCTGTGCAATGAGGATGAAGAATTGCTCAATTCATGACGCTAGGTTGACAACTTCATTCTTGGAAACAATATTTTTTGTAGTAAATTGTAAAATCATATATAAGTTTTTATCAAAACTATTCTTTCCCACAATAATTCAAAAGTATCAAAATAAAAATTTATTTTTGACTCCAGTACCGAAGACACGCCGACCGCTCCGGAACAAAGTCGAGCACGTGTGACGTCAAAGTGTTAGTTTTCACTTATCGCAGTTTTTTTAAACAGAGGTAATAAGTACAGTGATTTTCCTTCATGATGAATGCATTAAGTACAAAATGTCTGGAATACAATCTAGTGTAGCAGTCTACTAAGCAGCACTACAGTATATTCAATTCCAAGATAGACTCCACATAAACAGTCGCATGCAGCATTAGCGTGGTTACTGTCCGCTGCTATCTGCGAACGCGCCAGCTATAGTCCAGTGCATTTATGGAATTTTATATTACTATTTAAAAAAGTTGCCCTATTAACACACTGCAAGCTAAAAGTAGCCAGTTGCTAGTTTGAAATGATCATTTAGGCAATGAACACTTTTCATCGCATAATTGAATCTGATTTTCAGTCAGTCTTGGGGTTTTTACTTGCCGGATTATAACATACAATTCACACATAGTGTACTAAACTATTAGGGACCCTACCGAAATGAGCCGATCACGCACGCGGGCTTGTTTTCATTTGGTCTGGCTTGGCTGTGCATACAGTATAGTCTACCCAACAATAAAAACATACAACAGCAGTAACGTATAGTGAGCTAAACAACAAACACTAACAAAAATTTCAAAAAAGCAGCTTTTTCAATAAAAAAAATTGCACTGAGTTATGGAAGTAGCCGAGGAAGTAGCTAGTTTACTGCTATATTTCACTGTGTTCTCATATAATCTGTTACAGATAAGACAAGATTCCTCTAAACCATCCAAATCATCACACGAAATACAAAGATAATGAGATAAAATGGTTTAAAATTATTTAAAACAAAGTTCTATTAAGGTTTTCGCAACGCCTAACATAAAGGGCATTTTTTCAACCTACCGCTGACAGGATAAATCACCATATATTTCTTAGATATGACACTGATGGACCATTTTTTATAACTTTTCATCACTAAATACACACAAAATTTGAACAACAGTACATCATTGTCGTGCCAATGTTGCCACATGTCTTGCATTGCAATTTAGGGAATTTTGTGGGATATGCATAGGTGGTTTGCTTTAGTTCTTGTGACCCAAGACATTTAAAGTCAACACCTAAAAGGGGGATTTGTGCTGTTCTAAAATAGCTTTAACATTATGACGTACAACAACACAATCGTGGCGCGTTCATGGTTTTACTTCAGACTAATTGAAAAAAATATGTTTAGATTATCGCATTAAAACTCAATAGTATTAAGAACACATTCTTAATGTATATTAAGGAAAGGTAATAATTTTTTTCAAAATTTCAATTCTAGCTTATTATTCTTGTTGTTAGTTCTTTGACCCGTTGTTCACAACCATATTCTCGTATTATGCCTCCATATTTGAAAATTGAATGAAAAATAGATGATGCTACATGACAAATTTGGAGCCTGTATTTGCAAAACGGTCACAATCAATATCAGTTTGAAATGAAAACATTAGAAGCGGTTTTGTTATGACTTATTTCAGTACTTTGTAGCAAATGTGATCTCAAAGTCACAGTAAAAGGCAGCTAGTCCACGGTATTTACGTCACACGCAGTCAGTTCCGAAATCCATACCCAATTTAGAATTATTATTGAAAAGGTTACTAAATATTTATCTTTATACAGTTATACAGTGGAATAGTTTTTATTTTGGTAATCCATAAAGTCAAAGCTCTAGAAAATGAAAGACGAAAGAAGCGTCGTAACTGAAAAAAATATGTAAAGGTAATTCAGGTACCTATAGGGTTTCTCTCTGTATACCTTTTTCTGCCACCCTATTAACATTTACATTTTTCAGGTTATGGCCTTCATATGCAAGCGCTCACAACAACCTGGGCACTTTACTGAATTACTCGCATGAAGCTGAACATCACTTTCTGGAGGCTATCAAGCACTCTTCAGACCACGTCAATGCTCACTACAATCTTGGCCAGCTCTACAGGTAAAGTGAAGCTTTTCTGCATTGGGATAGGTTGTCTCATTTTGGACTCTCTCTTCTCAAATAAGATCCTAACTACGCCGCTACTCTTGATTCGCTGATTCGACTTTATTCAAATAATATTATCACTTTTTTAGAAAAATGAATCGAACTGCAGATTCTGAAGTGATGTTGAGGAGGTGCATCAGTTTAGAGCCAACATTTACACCTGCATATATAGAACTAGCAAAATTGCAAGACAATGACCTGCGCATCATCAAACTTCTGAAAAGAGTGTTGGAGCTGAACCCAAATGATCCTTACTTTTGTACTGCTTTTGGGTATTGGCTATTCAAGAAAGGTAGGTATTTATAGAAAATTAATTACTAAGATGTTAGAAGTGTCGTACAAATGAGATGTTTTTGAGAAAAAAATGTTTCAGCAAAGAGGTGAAATTCTGAACAATTTAAAATATATTGATGCTTCACGTTACTTGACACTCTGTCGCTCTATAATTATTTATGTCCATACCATAATGGATGCAAAAAAGGGCCACAAAGCTGATTATTGTGTTATGTGTTACTAACACAATATACCAATGCCTTTATTAAAGTCTAGTTTTTAGGTAATAGGGAGTTTTACATTGCCATTTAAAAAAATTAACAAATTACACTTAAAGATTTTATGCCGCTATTATGCCACGCTCTTTGCTTCAACTAATTTTATCCAAAAATCCAGTATCGACAACACGCCGACAGTTCCCGAAAAAAACCGAGCGCGTGTCACGTCATAATGTTAGTTTTCACACGTTGCATTTTTTTAAAACAAATGTTTTGCCCTGATTATGGATGCATTAGGTGCAAAATATCCGGAACATAATCTAATGCTTGTGGGCAATTCCAAACTCATGTATTGAAAGCTGATATCTAGTACCACTATCCGTAGTTCTACAAAACAACACTACTCAACAACAACAAATAATACTCTATATAGAGAATTTTCAAGAAAGCAGCTTACTCAATTAAAAACTTGCACTGAATTGTGGTTGAAGTAGCCGAGAAATTAGCTAACTTACAGCTATTTTTATTTGCGTTCTGATACTATTTTTAACAGCAAAGATAAGACTTCTTGACAACCGTCATAAATATCGAAATAATCACACAAAATACAAAAATAATGAGAAAACGGTTTACTATTATCTAAAACGAAGTTCTAGTAAGGTTTTCGCAACGTCCATTAACAGTAAACATGATATATATTTTTTTCAACTTATTGGTGATAGGAAAAATCACCATACTGAGGTTTATGAGAACATTTCTTACAGATATAACGTTGATGAACCATTTTTAATAACTTTTCATCACTAAATACACACAACTATATTTGAGCAACAGTAGATGAGCTTCGTCAAGCTCCCTATTTCCAGTGGTCAAGCTGTCAACCATAGGCGTAGTTAAGTCCCTAAATCTGGAGGGGCTTAAGTCCCTGGATCTGGGGGCTCAAGTTCCCGCCCTAGATACAAAGATTTAACAGAACGAATTATTTTAGGATTTTTGGGCGGGCCAAGCCCCCCGAGCCCCCACCTAACTACGCCTATGCTGTCAACTGGTATTTGTCACTTACCTTTGACTTCTTCTTCTTCTATCCTAATGGTTTCTGCGATTTTGAAAAGTCTCCTACTTATACGAAGGGAGATTTGTACTGTTGTAAAATAGCTTTACCGTTATGATGTCACAGCACAATCGTAGCGTGTTCATAGTGCGTGATTTTGTTTCAAATTTGGTCTAGTTTTAATTATTTATAATAAATTGAGAAAAAAATATTTCTTTTTTTTTTTGCGTTAACTATCAACATATGAATAATCAAAAATTAATTAGAGTAACAATAATAGATTTTTAAAAAAGAAAATCAATAATTTATTTTAAAAACCCCAATTTATAGGTACTCTGAGGGAGTTACAATACAGCAAGCCTTATGGCTTCAATATTAGCGTGGCCAGTCCTGTCGGACGGTTTCTAGAAAAAAAAAACATATTTATGCTCATAGTATGATCGGATAGCACAAAGGCCACCTACCAGAAAGTCATGATATCCAGCCATGTATGGATCAATATTGTTCATTAGACATTTTTTAAAGCATTGGGTGTCATGTGGGATTCGAAGATATGACCCCTTGGGCTTCATCCGAACGTCATATCAATTCGACGTCTTCTGTTCTCATTCAATTTTCAAACATAATTATTGTTCTTTGTTTTTCAGGCCTCTATGAGGAGTCGCTAAGGCATTACTATAGATCACTGCAGCTTTCACCTACCTATAAAGAGGCTTTTATTGGAGTAGCAAGAGTGTTACGAAAACTTGGACAAAGCTCAAGACTCTTTCAACTCATCACGCGGTGGCAACTGATTCATAGAAACAGTAGCAATGAGATAAAACTCAGCCACGTTTATTTGCTAGGTTGGTCGCTTAGGAGCGAACTTACCAGCAAAGCAAAGGCCTACGATGTTTACTACGAATTTGTAAGTACACATTTTGCAATTTTTTCCATATACGTAGAGACGTATTGTGTAAAGCTTTCGCGGCCATTGTCCGATGAACTACTGATTCTTGGGCTGTTCGCCATAGTCGAAACGCTCCGCCGCCTGGGCGCAGGCGCACTTCGCTGCCTAGTGTTTAGCCAGCACGAGTGGTTGACATCCTCAGAAGCTGTTACCTGTTCTGCGTGTTCCGAGAAGGAGTGGGAGAGGCTGCACTGTGCACCGCCTATCCCTGCACATCTTATAGAGGGAGAGCTGGCTACGTAAAAAAAGGTCACTGTAAAAGTTTTATCATTTACAGGTTTGGTAGGTATCAGCATATAGATAGGTGTGTCGTCAGAACGCGCAGTGGATGTGTAGAGTAAGGATGGGGGGTAAACATGCAATTTTTTCGCATAATAAATGATGAAGTACTGCTCAGAAAATTTTCAATACAAACGTAAGCTTATAAGAAAGTAGGGAAAAATGTCAGAAGTGTAGGCGAAAGGTTAAGAGCCGTTAGAAGGCGCTTAAGTAGCGAAACATTTTTCAACAATTATGTCAGTCGGTATACTTCTGACAATTTACATACTCATGCTTTGAGTCAAGACAGTGACAACCAGTGGGTTAGCGTTATTTTATGATTTAATATTAAATATAATAATAAATTATTATTAATGTTCGCGATTCATTAGTATAAGTATTCAATTAAAGTTACTGATATATTCTGTATTAAAGGTATAAATAAAAATTATTTCTATCTGTTATCTTATAAAAAAGCTAATGCCTTTCTGACTTCTGACAGTTGACCAATAGTGTACTGATATTCTAGGCCTTTACGGAAACACTGATCTGGATCCGGATAGATCAGTTGTATGTCAAACAGCTGTCAAGTGGGATTTATCATTCCATGAATTTAACGGACATCGAACAACGAAAAAGTTGGTTTAACAATAAAAAATAGATAGTAAAGTAAAGCAGCTACTTATCTGAATCATCCAATCGCAATCACTTACTGAACAACTGATCGGGTTAACCCGATCATAATTTCCGTAAAGGCCTATTGTAATTATGCTAAACGATCTTCAAAAGTCAACTTGATGGAATAAAATATAAAATTCTAGATATAATGATAAATTGAGCGAAGACCCATGTTCTTCCTATCGATAATATCTTCGATATTCGTCCACCTCGCCTTCTGACAAGATGTAATTAGTTTCATTTTGACTCATAGAATGAGTATGCAAATTGTTAGAAGTGGACCATGTGACATAATTGTTGCAAAACTTTTCGCAACTTAGGCGCCTTCTGACGGCTCTTTACCTTCCGCCTACATTTCTGACAATTTTTTCCCTACCTTGTTATAATATTTCCGTGTGTGTTGAAAATTCTCAGATCTGTACTCCATCATTTGTTATGCGAGAAAAATTACTTTATACATCCACGGCGCGTTTTGACCTCTCACCTATCCCTACGTTGATGCCTACCGAACCTGTGAATGACAAAAATTTTACTTTACCGGGTGACATTTTTTACGTAGCGAGCTCTTAAACTGTTAGAATCTTTGGGTCTCTTAGGGTGGTTATCCATACTCTGTTGGGCTTGTATGATTCTTCTTTGTTGTTGAAGTTGTTTTTATATTCACAAATATCGATGGACCCTCATTACAATCTTGGGTAATGAGGTTGCAAGAGCTGTCTCGAATACCTGAACAATGGTTTGAAGGCAGACGGCAATTCAGAAAGACAAATAACAAGGTATATGCGATCTGGTAGACAAGCAATCTCAACCACCATCACTAGCAAAATATTTCCTAACTTATGTTCCTTTGGTCACAGACAAAATTGGGAGGTTAGTACAGAAGGCAAATACCAAGGCGATATACAAACCAACTGGGAAAATACAGCAGCTTTTAAGATTGGCAAAGGACAAAAGGGATTCTTGGAGACCATCAGGGATTTATCGAATACCGTGTACCTGTGGAAGCGTATTTATCGCAAGAACAAAGATATCAGTACAGACTAGAATTTCGAAACACAAATCAAATTGCCGATTAGGTCAGATAGAAAAATCTGCAGCAGCTATGCATACACTCCAGAAAAGCAGCGGCCACAAGATAACATTTGCTGAGACACAGGTACTTGCTACGGCCTCCTCCTATTACATCATATTGTACATAGAGGCCAGCGAGATTCATAAACACAAAAACAATAAGCATTCTAAGATGCACAGGAGATCTACAGGGATCAGCGCTGCGTAGTGCAGCCGCCCCCAATCCTGACCCGTGGTATATAAGTGCTCAATCAGGTGACGCGGGCTCAGTTTGGTGGAACACGCTGAATAGGCAATAGCTTCTGAGGATGCCAATCACTCGTGTTGGCGAAACGTCAAGCAGTGAAGCTTGCCGGCGCCAAGGCCCTGAAAGCCTTACACAATACATATCTAGGAATTATCTTTTCACAAAACACTGCCCTTGAGATGAAAAAACCAATATGCGATGAAACAATAGGAACCAATTAGACAAAAGAAGTATTTCCATTTAATATGATGATGGATACTTTGGCGAAGCAACAACTTACATTCAGGGCAAGATTAGAATAAAATTTAACTTGTAATGACTACCTTATATACCTAATATGTGCAATCAATTGTTACATGATCTATCTATCTGAGCGTCTATTACATATTAAATAGACGCGTCAGATAACCACGTTGCCTTCAAGAAACCAAAGCAAATTGCAAGCTATTAACAATCAAACCTGCATCCTTCTTCATTAAATTGTTTGACTTATTTTCCTACTCGTCTATCTTCTCAAAAATTTACTACACTACGAACCAATTTTCAATTTAACTATCCCGTATGTACATATGTAACATTAGTAGTTATAATTACAATCACTGCAAATAGTTCCATATATTCCACATCGATTTGGTTTGTCAACGTTTTGCGTTGGCTAAGTTCAAGATCAGACTGATAGTTCATTGTCAATCATTAACTTCTAAAATCATTTTCAAAACCCTTTGTGCGTAATTCTTTGATATCTCCCAAGGAGTACCTGGTAGAAGAAAATGTCAAATATAAAAGTTATTTGGTTACTTAGGACGCATATCCCAAAAATGTTTTGAAATATATAGGGTGTTGCGGGAAAGTGATCAGCTTATTTTTTTTAATGGAATTATAACTTTTTCTTAACCTCGTTTAGTGTCTATCATTAATCTCTATTCAACTCGTAAATATTTCTGGGACCGGTTGAGACGTTGCCAAATTATAATTTATTTTCCATTAATTTCTGGATTCGTAAGGTCGAAAATCGACAATAACTCCTAAATATCTCCAAAATTTGCACAGTTCGAGCTATAAAATTCAATACCTGGAGGTTTTTTAACATGCAGAATTCCAAAATTCCAACCGCAATGATATCAGATTTAACAGTTTTAAATTCGCGTCATAATCTTGTTATTTTAAATAGAGTGTTGCTTATTTTTGATGGAATGAATGAATGAATTGCGAATGTCGGAGGTCTCAAAATTTCAAAATTGTGTTTCTATTAATTAATGAGACACGGCAACACCGCTTTTTCAGTTGACAGTACCGGAATGTTTAAATATCTCGAAAACTGCTATAGCTGGAACTGAAAAACTTCAATATCGGGAGCTTTTTCAACATTCAGCGTTGTCAGATTTACCATTAGGGCTTTCCATTCAAAGTTATAACATGAAACGTAAAAGTAGTTAGTCTGACAGCACTGACGTTAGCATTTTTGAATTCAATTCATGCTAAAAAACCCCCAAGTATTGAATTTTGTCGCTCCAGCTGTGGCAGTTTCGCACATATTGAAGCGATCCGGTATTGTTTACTGAAAAAATAATTTTGCCGTATCTTGGTAATTAATAGATATAAAATTATAAGACCTTACTAAATTCGAGATGTGCAATATAATGCAACAAAAATAAATATGGCATCCTATTCAAAGTAACAAAATTATGACGTGTAACGTAAAAGTGGTAAATCTGGCAACAACGCTGCTAGCATTTTTGAATCTTGCATAACTTCCAGGTATTGAATTTTGTTGTTATACTTATGGCAGTTTTAGAGATATTCAAGCGTTCTTGTACTTTTTACTAACCCGGCATAAGAAATAGATAGCACCTGAGCATGGAAAATGATTTTATTATTGTAGGAACACAATTTTAAACATCGTAAACCATTAGCAAATAGTTTTATGTTAAATAAGATATACAGTGCGTACTATTAATACTATTTAAAATGGCAAAGTCATAAGTACAAAACTGAGGAGAATTATTTACAAATTCTTTGTTCTTAGAAATATCCTAAGCAAAAAGAGTCTGCTAACGGTATATAACTCATTTGTAGTATCAATTTTGATGTACGTAATAAGTATATGGGGTGCAGCATACACTAATACTTTAAAAATTTTGCAAACTACCCAGAATTTTATCTTAAGAGCTATTTTTCAAGTACCATGTTGGACAAGTTGCAAATTCATCTATACTGAAAATAACTTATTAAATGCGAAAGGATTATATATACTCGCTGCTTTAAAATACATTCATACTAAAAATGATCAAATATTAACAAGTCACACGTATGACACAAGAACTAGAATTAACATATCTTATACTTACAACAGAGTCAATAAATCTGTTTGCCAGAAATGCATAAAATTTAATGGCATAAAGCTGTATAATAATATACCAGCTGAATATAAAAAAATGACCAATTATACATTTAAGAGGGAAATTAAAAAATATATATTATACAATTTAAATAAGCTTATTTCAATCATTAATTGAGTGCTGTAATTATTCTTGTGCCTATCAATCACTTTCTTGTAAATTCTTTCATCATCACTTTTTTTTCTGTCTTATTCTTCTGTATATACATACTCCATGACCATCACTTTTAGTTGTTTCCATCCAGTATATGACACACACAAGCTTTCAGCTTAGGTGTCTACTCGTATTTTTGTTTCCATTTTTCAATGTAAACTTTTTCTACAACTGTGTCAATTACTGCATCTGCTTTTATTTTTTGAAATCGTCAAACAAGTTTGTTTTGATACTTATAATCACACGGTGTTTTTACAATTTTAGTTGTATTATTTTTGAGACTGTATGTATGAAATAAATAAATAAATAAATACCTAAAAAAAAAAAAATCGGGGATATGTTTGTTTGATACTTTGGAAAATAGTGTATAACTTGACAACGTCGCAAACTCGAAAAAAGTGTTACAAGGCAAGATAGGGTAATAGTAGATGCTTCGATTCAAAATAAAACATACAGGGAGTTACATTTAAAATAAAAACAAAGTAAAATTACTTTCAGTTTACCATTTCAAAATTCTTCCGAAAACACCCTGCAGACGCACCTAGTTAGTAACTTCTAAAATAATATTCGACATTTAAGTAACTAGTTGTATAATATCATTGAGAAAGGTTAAAACAATATATGAATTTGGGCGTATTACTTGCGACCTTGCAAATCCAGAAATTAATAGAAAATAAAATATAACTTGGCAACGGCGCAACCGATCCCAGAAATAGTTTCTAGTTAAATAGGGATTAATGATAGACACTAAAGGAGGTTAAAAGAATGTTACAGTTCAAGTTGATCACTATCCTACTTTCTCGTAATACCCTGTATATTTAAAAATATTTTTAGAATATGTGTCTAAAGTAAACAAATAACTTTTGTATTTAACATTTTGTTCTACCAGGTACACCTTGCGAGATATTAAAGAATTATTTATTATTAAATTTTAGATCTTTCCATTCACGTCCTCCCCCCGCGGTCTTTCTTTGTCAAGTTAAAGCGTCTGGAATGGCGAACTGTTTGTTAGAGATATTGTTTCTAACCAACAAGTCTGTATCACACTCTGAGAGTAACTTGTTTCTATGATTTCTTCTTTCTGAAAATGTTCTAGGTCTAATGAAGAATGGATAACAAAAAAAAAACAAAACCGGCAAACCTCTGTTGGTGGCCTTGGTTTGAGGCATTGGTTATGAATCGCATTGTGTTCGCTCCTTCCAGAAAGGGAAACTGTTCATTATCTGAATTCGGAAGAGAATCTGATTAAACGAATTCATGTTTGTTTTTTAAACAAAATCTTTTAGGTTGCCGAATCTTTTATCAAAGGGCATGAGGTATTATCATCAGACCTACAGAAACAGAATTTTGTTTTGGAATCACTGTCTGATAATTATGAATTTCAGAGCATAATCCAAAATTGAGAATAACTGCCTCTTATGATACATAAACAAAATTGCGTTTGCTATACACTTGCTCATTATTTTTCAGTCTCCAGATATATACTCCACTAACAAGCATTTTTTAGGGCAGCTCCTATGACGACACTGAAGGTACCGAAAATTGCTCATTGAAAACAAAGTGGTCAAAGCAAAAAAAGAACAAGACTTCAAGCAGAAGTTCCAAAGGAGAGGAAAGAATACGAACAACAAAATATGTTTCGCCTTTTATCGTTCACCATCTACTAGATAGTCTGTAGCTAAGAGAGAAACTTAGCCAACAAATCGTGATATCCCAAAGTATTAAAATAAAACTGTATTATGTGAAATAGGAGTTATGCAAAAAACCCAGCAGACACAAGAAATTCCAAAATGCATCGTCACTATGCCCTTGCTAAGGAATTAGTGGATAGCATTTCAATTTGTGGGCCCACAGCCGACCACATGTCAGTTGGCCAGCAATTCTAATAATTCTAAAAAGCGTTAACAGTTTTGATGCGAAACTGAACAAATACCTATAAGAGCGTTCCATACACAGCTAAACCAGTATGAAAATAGTGTAACGGTTACAGTTGTTGGCGTCTTATGGATAGAATGTCAATACTTTTATATCGTTTGTTTAGTTCATTCAAGAAGCGTTGACAATTTTGATTTTTTTTATGGTCAGCCTCCCGCCAAGACTAAAAGCCTATGGCGCTGTAGAGCGCTGCGAGAGGATAAGATTCGGTGCACGTTAGATTTGAAACGCCGCAGGTTGTATCCGTCGGGATACAAATTTCTCGGCAGCTGATTCCACAGCACTATTCAGGATAGTGTCCAGAAGCTTCAGAGGGTGCTTCGGAGCACATTATTCTCGCACATGGGAGTAATACTCCAACGGTAGTCGGATCTGTGCCTTATAGAGCAGCAGTATTTGCTTCGGTGTATACAGATTCCTACAACGGAACAGATTTCCAAGCTTCTGGGATGCCGTCTTAGCAATACCACCGTACATTAACAAAGACAACTAGGGTCACTCGCCGTGCCAACTTTGATGTGAGTCTCACAAATGCGAGTCGCCTCGATATGAGAGGGGTTCCCTTCTTGCGGTTTCGTTTCTTACAGGGAATCCGACTGTGGGATGTTGTCGACGCCAACGGTCGACGTTCACTTCACTTCACTTATAGATCATGTTTTGTCAGATAGATGTAGTAATTTGAAATGTATGATTCAAGTAGTAAAGTAACAGTAACAGTCTGGTCATTCATAATTTGTTGTCAATAACCTTAGGTATAAACACAAAAGTACTTGCGACAAAATATAGAAAAGAAGTAAATAGAATAGATCATAACAAATTAATCTCAAAATTTGAAAAGAATATTCAAACTACAGTACAAGTTCAATCATTTCAGGAACTAATCGACTTAATCACTTCTTGTTAAAAAGATTCGGAATTCAAAAAGATGTATAAGATACGTGAAAATAACGACTGGATAAATCAAGAAATTCTCGAAATGATTGAAAACCGAGTCAAAATTTATAAACAGAAAGTTAAAGAACCGGGAAACACGAATTTGAAAAATGAATTTAAAAAACTTAGGAATCAAGTCAATAATAAAATTAAAGTATTAAACACGGATATTTTAAAAATCAATGGGAATAAGTAGGCACCAATATAAAAAACAATGGGGCCATATACAGAGTATGTCACCGGCATTTATTTGTGAAATACGCGTAAAACGCTCTATAACACACAAACATCACCTATTTAGGCACCCCGGTAAATCCGACCTATTGTATCCCGTGCACCGTGTCGCGTATTAGGTCGTGTTAGGCGGACTGACCCTGTAAACCACAGCTGTTAGCGTTCGGCTACTGCTCGAGATCGCCTGATGCCAGAATCCGTCAGCTTGCGTAGTATTCGAGAGCACAGCTAGAAAGACCTCATTGGGGGCGGAGCTTAGATTGACCCTACTTGTCTTTGTTAATGTACGTTGGCAATACTGACGATGTGGTCATGCCAGGACATGTTATTGTTGGTATTGATCCCCAAAAGCTTGACGGAAGGTGGCACGACTACTGGGTGACCCTGCATTTCCACAGTTGGTAAGCCAACATGAGACTTCTTTGTCAGTGTTGTTGCCTGAGTTTTCTGTATGTTAAACTGTATTTACTAATTTCCTCTCGATAGTTGTTTTGGTATCTACGTTGATCTCTGAGGCATATTGCTGTCGCCAACGTACCGTCTCCTGGGATGATGGTGGCTTGCCTGGTTCCATGCATACTGTATTTGCTTTTAAAATGCTTTCTCTTGGAAACGAGGTCCATGATAAGTTCAATTAAATGAAAGATGTGATTTCGGATAGTTATTGGCACCTTAGAGACAGTTAATGGCGATAATTAGACCAGTTGTTAGCACCTATTGGCTTTCATTATAGAAATCATAATTAAAGTACTTTTTAACTGAACAGAGAGACATTTCTATCAAACAAGAAGTAAATTATCGTACAACGGATAGTGTAAATTCGTGAAGAGTTAAATACCACTCTTTTGAGCTAATCAAAAAATTATTCTAGCGAAATCCTATAACAAAAATGTAGCTGTCTATTGCACGTAGTTAAATCAATGAAAATGTAGCCCTGATGCCATACAGCAGATTATTTAGGTCAATTTTTTTGAAACTAAATTAAATTATTTTTGATCTATTATACTCTGTTCCTCACTGTTTGTCAACTGAGGTGACAACTTCCGCTGGAAAACGCTTGTAAAGAAAGATATTAGAGGTGCTGGTTCATCTGCTGTCGAAAATGTGAGAAGTACAGTAAGTTATATTTGACTTTACTTGTCCCCTGTCTACCTTATAGGCGTTACGTGCTCCTTTTGGTTCTAGCACATTTTACTTCCCACGCCGATAGTACACTCTGTACGCGTTTTTCTAGCCACGGTAATGTCAGTAAGCGCTACATGGATTGTGATGAAATTTAGACAGCGATATGCTGTGGGGTCGTAGTAAGTAATGTTCCTATAGTTCTGAAAATCGGTGCTTGTCGGCGGAGTAATTAGCAAAAAACAAAAAATTTTAAATATTCCTCAAACTTTGTTTTTAGGTGTTTTAAGGGTTCCTGATCATTTTCTACTTTTTTTTCGGGTCGTGGTATAATTGGGGTGGTTGGGGGGTGGGGGGTTGTAAAACTGAAAATTTGTTGTACTTATAATAGGCTGTCCACTAACCTGTAAAATAAAGACCTAGCGTCGTTAGGTTCTGAATTTATGAATAGGAGACTTTGTTGTATTGTTACCGCGTCGAGGATGGAAGACGTTTATAATTTTTAGGAATCGTGTCAGTGGCGGCGTAACAATAATAAAAAAACTAAAAATATAAAAACAGCTCAAACTCCGTTTTTAGACGTTTAGGGGTTCCTGATGAATTAGGGTGGTTGGGGAGTGGGGGTCGTAAAACTCAAAAATTTGTTGTATTCATAATAGGCTGTCCACTAACCTATGAAAGAAAGACCTAGCATCATAATACACTTTTTTAAGTTCATCAGAACATTGCGTTGCCTATTACAAAAACCAACGGACTTAAAATTTTCTGACGTATACATACGAATATTGCTTTAGCTCGTTCTGTATTATGTAACGTGGAAACTATTGGATGGATTTTAATTAAATGAAATAATACTGTCGTATTATTACCGTGACGGGGATAAAAAAAACGCTTATGGATTTTAGAAATTTTAGAAATAAAACTCAATTTTTTTGTATTCATATTAGGCTATCCATTGACCTGTGAAAGGAAGACCTAGCGGCATAACAAACTTTTTTTGGTCAGGCGGGCGATGATTTGGTTGAAAGGGGATCTCAGAGTATAGTTTCATGCTATGAGACCTTGAGCTTCAGAGATGCTTTTATTCGGCTTACAATTTGGAATGTCTTATTTTTTAAAGGGTCACTTGTCACTTCGTTATAGTAATATCTTTCTAAATTTTACACCTGGTATACCTGTAACAGGATATACAGTTATTGGCATATATTTTTGATAATAGTTGGCATGGTGCCAATTACTGTTTGTAATTACATTCAAGATTTTTCAAGTTGTTTCATAAATGACTACTAATATTTAACCAAAATACGTCAAGAATAGAATTTTTCCGATTCATTAAAAAAAACACAGTTATTGGTTCCCCAGTGTCATCAACTGAAATAGGGTGTTTTTTAGATTTGCAGTCGTTGAAACCCTAGTAAAACTAGTTTTCCGTGTATATTAGTTATTTCCATTAAAATTTTCTACCTTGCTGGCAGTTTTGGCAGCGTAGCAAATATATAATCACTTCGCATGTGGAATTTAATCAAAAGTTATAAAATGTTTTGTGGTATCGTAACCTGAATAAATTCTTCATTCTGACCGTGATATTTTAGGATGCACTGTCACGCCCCCCATAATGCTTCACTCTTCCGCTTATGGCCAGGTGACTAAGAGCTGCACTACAGGAGGTTGTGGTAATATTGTCGTATTTTAGGAAATTATTCAGTTTGCAGGACAACTATCGGAATGCCAACAGCTGTAGCTCTTTCCCTAACATCATTAACCGAAATTAGTTCAAATAGATTAGGTGTTAATACATATCAATACAAATTTAATGACAGTAGTGTAAGGTATCCAGTTATGGCCCATGAATTTAGATCTCTTCGTACAAACGGTGAAATAATGCTGATGCTTCTACCACGAAAATGGCCAGCAGAAGCATTGGCTTAAAAGCATAACGACTGTGTTTGCTGGGACTGTAACATATAAATTACATAAGAAGTGCCAACTAAGTGTAAATATACAGTTTGCCAAGGCAAATGACTGCTGTCGAGTATTCCAGAGCAATTTTTATATATAAGGATGTAAATACATGTACATTTTAAGAAAACACAAAGCGATATTCTAATATGTACTTTATTTTTATAACATTCATTTGGTGATGCATAATGGTAGGTAGGGTTAATCACATAGTTATTAACTTTAAGAAAGGGCAAAGTGTGTTTTGTTGACTGGATCTATATTTTTCGTCATATAAATAAAATAGTACTTTGCACGCAGGCATCATGAGCAATACACCGATCTCTGTGGTCGAGCTGGAACGCAGAAGACTGGCAGCGGCTGCTTCGCTGTCAAAGGATCTGGAGACCGTTACCATTTGGGGGCTCATTAAAATGGTAAAATTAAATGCTTCCAATACCCAATAGGGCTCAGCATTGGAGAAAACATGATCTGTCGCCAACACGTTTCGTCAGTTGCAATGGCTGCCGGGAAAAGTGTCAGATTCAGAGCTAGAAGGTACTTATCATACAGGCTCTATCCCACCGTCATGTGGTTGGTGACATCTCACATTTCTACCAGTATTCAAATAAAATCTGCTCCTCTGAGCTATCCTCTAAAACTCCGCCGCACATCAAGCCTGTTAGATGTACCCGCGTGACTGCTGTGTCTCGTCCCAAGACAGTCGTTCTTCATATCAAGAACCGAACGGTACCACCACGTCTTTATTCCCAAAGTCTCCAGAGCCTATAAGTGTTAGCCTATTCAAGTCCCGCGTCAACAAATTTCCCCTGCTGCGGTACTCTGATAGTTAGGCTTTGCCTTTGCGGTCTGCTCAGTCATGAAAACACCAAAGGCTACGTTTTGACATTTGCTTTAATCACTGCCAATAATACAGGGTGTCCCAAAAAATAGTGTCAAACGGAAGTCCAGAGATAGAGCACATCTAGAAGTGTCTGAATCACCCCCATATATGTTATACAATTTTTTGTAGTTTCCGAGTTATGAATTCTCTGAATTTTAGAGAATTCTCTACCTCGACAACTTAAAACTGTTCCAAAAGAAAAATTAAAAGACTTTTCCAAATTATCTTTCTTGCTAATTAATCTTTAAGAGTTTACTGTCCATTACATAAAGGAATCGGCTTAGTAAATTTGATGAAAGTCATGAAAATTATAGTGTAAAGTGAAAAATTTACGTTCTGTTAATTATGACTTAGATTCTCGACTCGCAATTAAAAATCTAAAGAGGTGATTTCATGATTTCTATGCAGGTCTAAAAACTTCTTCAGACTCTCAGCTATCATAATCATTAAAAAAAGGAGTACTTAATGGGGCTACTTTGTCTCCAATCGACCTTCAACGACAGGAGGTGGAGATTTCTTGAAATTAGCGATGGGATTTTAAATGAAACAATAACTAAGTTTAGGGCGCTAATAGCCGAATGATTGTCAGTGCCGCAATAAAAGACATTCAGTGCGAACAAAATATCGATAGATGACCACCTGTGTCACTTTGCTAAGATTTTTTTTACATGTACGACTTCTTTTTTGTAATTGTAAAATGAAACGAAATTATCAAATTTCTTCACTAAGTTTATTAAATTTCACAAGAAATTTTCAAAATGTCTACCTTCTTGTTCGATGCATAATCTACATCATCTGAAAAAATTGTTTTTTACATTAACAAAAGCTCTTAGATTATTTTTTATTGTTTCTTCAGCCTGTGTTAATTTGTTGCGTAATTCGCTGATGTTTCGACACCTTTTAGCATAAACTAGTTTTTTGTAGAAGTCTCAAACAAAAAACTCTATCGGATTTAAGTCAGGTGACCGTGGGTCCACTACGACCTATCTATTTGTTTCATAGTCTCTTGCAGAAAACAGCATCGTTTAATTCAGTTGTCGTGCACTCAAGGTCCGTAGGAATAGCCAAGTAGTCAGAGAACAGAAACAACACCAATCCAAACCAAAGCGTATCGTTTTAAAGCCGCAAAGACAGACAGACGACTGAATAAAGACAACGAAAACAACTTATGCAATGACACATTTTGAAAAGACGTCACAACAATATCATAGCTATCTCTTTCTAACATCGCCATAGTTTACTGCGTTAGCGTTAGCCCTTTTTGTTGGCGCTCAGGTAAAAACCGGTTTTGAAGGATGCGCTCCTTGTGGTTTTCAGGTTTTTTAGCAAGAAATAGGATCTTTTTTAATACATGTTTGATTGATGCAACGTTTTTAACGTTTATTATTGCGGTACTGACAAAAAATGTGCTATTAACGCGTTAACATGAGTTATTGATGAATTGAAAAACACATCGCCAATTTCAAGATATCTTCACCTCTTGTCTTTGAAGGTCAATTGGAGCGAAAGTAGCCCCTTTAAGTACCAGTTTTTTTCAATGCTTGTGATAGCCGAGAGTCTGAAGAAGTTTTTAGGCCTGCTTAGAAATTATGAAATCACCTCTTTGGATTTTCAATTGCGAGTCGAAGATTTAAGTCATAATTATCAGATCGTAAATTTTTCACTTTACACTAAAATTTTGATGACTTTCATCAAAGTTACGAAGCCTATTATTTTATGTATGAACGGTAGACTCTTGGAGATTAATTACCAAAAAAGATAATTTGGAAAAGTCTTTTAATGTTTCTTCTGGAACAGTTTTAAGTTGTCGAGGTAGAGGATTCTCTGAAATTCAGAAAAAAATTCATAACTCGGAAGCTACAAAAAATTGCATAACATATATGGGGGTGATTCAGATACTTCTAGGTGTGCTCTATCTCTGGACTTCCACTTGACACTATTTTTTGGGACACCCTGTATACAGGGTGGGCCAATAGTGCGTGGACGGAGGATTGTAGGATTACTAAAAAATATTTCAAAGATCTGTCACTTGATCATGGTAGACACCCTTAAGGGCTATAACGTAAAAATATTTTCACTCAAATTTTGACGTTTATACAGGGTGATTCATATCAAACTTACATTTTTTTGAATGGAACCCCCTATATATTATTGCATATTTGGATTCCTTGGTCAATTCTAGTGTGACTTTATGTATCACACATGGAACTTTAAACGAACCGTTTAGGCGCAAATCACCATTTTTGGTATAAGTAGGTATCAGAAAAAAATTGAATATCGCAGCGATTATAAAACTTAGAAGGCCGTGGCTTTGCGGTACGACTAAGCATGAAATGCGTCACCTTAGGTCAGACGGCTAAATTTGAATTCTTTTTGTACTTGGAGAAATCAGTAGATTAATTAAGGAAACTTCAATCACAGATAACTTGATTTTTTCAAATGGGAATGCCTATTTTGTTTTAAAGAATCAAATGTAAAATTTGATCGCCTTTCTAACGATATAGCATTCTTGATATCAATCTATTTTGGTTTTCATTTTATTTCAAATTTTCAGTCAAATCGGTGTTTTTCAATTTTCCTGCGTCCAAGCAACCTAGCCGGCCATGAAAAATAAACAAAAGCTGATTAATATTGAAGAAACCAACTAGCTTAGTAGAAAGACGCAAACAAACTAGAGCAACGAGGCAAGATTATGAAAATTCCTTACAACATATTAGCTCTAACCAGAAACAGTAGCGGTAACAAGAACGCTCATTTTTCACAGCCTACTAGCTATTAGCCAAGTTCCAAAGTCAGTAAAAAAATATTTAATCAAAGGCAAACTACTAGTGATTGTTGCTGGCAGTAGAATATCTATGTCTTCTGAATGAATTTTCACATTTAATGCTATAAAAATGTAGCCATTTCCGTAAGTCAAAAGTAATGAGACCTCTTACTGGAACCCTTCAAATTCTTCAGTAGGTAGGTACTTCTACTTATTAGCAAAATCGCGGAAATGAAACTTGAATTACAGTCTGTTTGAATTGTGAAACATAATTTAGTTTGCAGAAAACTACATGAAATAAACACAATTACAACATAGCGTAATTGAAAAATTCTAGCAATTAAATTATTTCAATAGATGTTCAGAATGCTCCAGTTGGAGATGTCTTGTCACCTTTGACTTAAACGGAAATGGCTCATTTTTTTATCCCATTAAATGTGAAATTTCATTCTAAACATGTTAGACTGTAAGCAAAAATCGCTGGTAGTTTTCCTTTTGTTTCAAAATTTTTGAATCGTTTTGGAAAGTTGTCAACCCTAGTAGAGCTGGTAGGCTGTGAAAAACAAACACTTCTGTCATACCCCAGCTACTCATTGACATTAGAGATCTTGCCGCTGTTGTAGCCGGTTACAGCTAATATGTTGTTAGGAATTTTCATAAACTTACCTCGTTGCTCTAGTTAATTTGCATCTTTCTACTAAGTTAGCCGGTTTCTTCAATATTAACGAGTTTTTGTTTATTTTTCATGGCCTGCTAGGTTGCTTGGACGCAGGAAAATTGAAAAACACCGATTTGACTGAAAATTTGAAATAAAATGAAAACCAAAAAAGATTGATATCGAGAATGCTATATCGTTAGAAAGGTAATCAAATTTTACATTTGACTCTTTAAACCAAGATAGGCATTCCCATTTGAAAAAATCAAGTTATCTGTGATTGAAGTTTCCTTAATAATTCTACTGATTTCTCAAAGCACAAAAAGAATTCAAGGTGACGCATTTTACGCTTAGTCGTACCGCAAAGCCACGGCCTTCTAAGTTTTATAGTCGCTGCGATATTCAATTTTTTTCTGATACCTACTTATACCAAAAATGATGATTTGCGCCTAAACGGTTCGTTTAAAGTTCCATGTGTGATACATAAAGTCACACTAGAATTGACCAAGGAATCCAAATATGCAATAATATATAGGGGATTCCATTCAAAAAAATGTAATTTTGATATGAGTCACCCTGTATAAACGTCAAAATTTAAGTGAAAATATTTTTACGTTATAGCCCTTACGGGTCCCTACCACGATCAAGTGACAGATTTTTGAAATATTTTTTAGTAATCCTACAATCCTCCGTCCACGCACTATTGGCCCACCCTGTATACTGTTATTTTAGCGTGTTTTTGGCTAAGGTCGGTAGGTAAAATAGAAGGAACATTTAACTTATACAAAGTTTGCTTTCAAAAGATAAAAGATTTAGATCCAGCTTACAAACGACATTTTTCTCCTTTTTAGCTAACCTGTAATGTTGTAAACATAATAAGTAATAGGTTTAATTTTTAACTCGTATTAGATTAGGTATAGGTAGGGAGATGATTAGTCTATATTTTAAGTAAAATTTAAAAGGCCATAGTTTTTTGCCTTCAATATTTGAGGGTTTGTTTTTTTTTTGCTTGCTCAAGCTGCAATGGATACCTAATCATTATATGTACTGACTGATTGGTGTCTCCTCCTTATTAATTTACATAATAAGGTTTGCCAGATAGATGCGATTTAGTACTCACGACAGTAGTAACGATTGCGACTTCGACCTTCTAATCGCAGCGATTGTAACCTGAGGTTGGTTATATTCTACTGGTGGTGGTGTTAATTATATAAAGAAGAAATCTTCTTAAATAAGAAACAAAATTGTACTGTAGCTGGGAGGCGGCAAAAATATATCAAAGCGAAGTGTACTCTTTAAACTGAATTGTGGTACCATTCCTCGAACGTAACAGAAATCTGATTTTATCGCTTCAATCTATAGATTTTTTAACTTAAATGTTGTGTGTGATGAATTAATTGACGAGGATATTAATAAATATCGTAATATTTTAAGTAATTTTTGTCATAGTCTAACCAACATGTTCCATTTCGAACTTTCTGACCTAGGCAACAATCTCTCCGAAAGCTTCGAATTCAGTTTAAAGAGTACACTTCGCTTTAATATATTTTTGCCGCTTCCCAGTTATAGTACAATTTTGTTTCTTTTCAAGTCGGCAAACGACTTAGGCTTGCCTATAATGTCTACAGTAAAAATGATTTATCTACAGGGTGATTGGTAATTCGATACAGATATTTGCATTATATCATACCATCAAATTCCACGATAAAAACGTACATTTTCTACTACATTTCTGTATCTTTATCATTGCTGTTACTAGTCGAGAGTTTAAAAAAATTAAGGGGGTTTATCCCGATATTTCGGAAGCGATCCCAAAAATTGGAAACCGATCGCCCGTGATTTTACAATCACTGCGGTTAAATAGCAGTTCGCGATTTTTTTATTGTCTACTGTCAGCATAGATTGTAAATCTCACTGTACTGTACATACATTTCGTAAAAATTATTCTTAAAAAGGCCACAGCCAGCACTGCAAATATCCTGCCAATGTAGTTTCATTTTCGCTGGCTAAAAAGTGTATATAGTTGGAAGAAATTTTGTTGAACTCATCATCTTGTTAGCTCTTAATGCACTTTTGGGGGCCATCTATTCTACGTACTATAAGCTAATTCAAGATTAAACATTGAATTGTCTCAATTTTGAATCTCATACACATATTTGCTGTGAATAATATTTTGATAAATATTAATAAATAATATGCAGTTTGAAATGTCCTTTTATTTTACCCCAAAGGTAGTTATGTTCAATGTCTTCTTTCAATATTGAGTGGCACCAAAACTACACAGAGTGCTTACCCAAGTAGCAATTTAACGTTGTGGCGACGTGTTTGGAAAAGTTGCGCAACTACACACAAGTTGTGTGGCCGACTCCAACACAACGTTGTAACAACCCCAATTTGCACCAATTTGGTCAATCATTTTTGGGTTGTCACGACGTTTAACTTTTAACTGAAGGCTGAAGCTTCTCGTTTCCTAAACGTTGCTGATTTTACTTTCAAACGCCTACACACCTGCGCCCTCTAGTGTGAAGATAACAGTTGCAATATTGTTAAAAAAATAGTAAATCTTTCGACCAAATAATACTGCTGGTCAGAATGGGGACTTAGATAAAACTTTCTGACAACTGTGACTACCATCTTGATATTGAAATGTGTTGTTCGTTTGATCAGGCGATATTCTATAAATAAAGTTGCCACAAATTAACGATTTGTACACTTAATTCAACAACGCATCCCAGTTTACTGTCAAATATATTATTACTTCATGCTAAAAAACTCGCGCGCTTTCAATCCGATGCGAATTTCTCAGAATTCAAAAATAAATGGATTTGAAAAATAAATTTAGATCAAAAATATGTAACGGTTACATTGACTGAAAATCAAACTAAACGGAATATTTATGAACTGTTTCCAAAAAACTAACATAAGACTTCATAATCATCAGTATAATGTTCGTTTATATGCTCTTTGTCTTAATGGCCGACCATGTTTCGAAGGCGAATTGCATTCAAAGATGGCGTAAAAATGTAATCGGCGCTTAACCACATAAACACGACTATGATCGTCAAGTAACCAAAAGTCGACTATAATTCAACGGTAGTCCTCTAGACAACCAGATGTATACCCAAAATTCAACTGGAGTTGTTTGTCCGACCAAGGTTCGACTAAAAACTGATTATGTTAACTGACGAACGCACTTCCCTCTCCAAACGCACCCTCTGTCGCAGCTGTCAATTGTCCTATGTCAGATTTGTCTTTTGGCATTTGGAATGTGCCTAGGGCTTTGGTTAAACGGTACCTATTTTTTTTTGTGGCTTTGGTCTCGTTCACGTACTCATAGGTTTTTATTATTTTTTCTCACTGTGCTTTCTGAGACAGTATTTTTCCACTTCAGTAACATCTGCTGCCTCCAGATTGACTCTCCTTTCATTATTGGGGTATTTTTCTTTAGGTTCTTCCCCAGAATTTGAGCTCGAATTTGATTGTTGGTTGAAGGGATTTAAATCGTCCATACAAACTTGCGCCTGTAAAGTTTGTTCACGACACAAGACACAACAATCGTTTTTATGCCTGTAATAGGAGGCAGCATATTTAAAGGCTCGTATCATTTGTAATTTCTATACTAATGCCCTTGTCATAATAATGTTAAAATAGGTTAGTTGCAAAAAAGACTACGCGACAACGTTTTTAGTTCAACTGAAAAATTACCCACGGCTTAGTTATACCGTATAACGTAGGCTCTCCGTCGGCAAAACGTTTCATATAACTAGAGTTGTCACCAGTTGCCACCAAAACGTTGTTAAAACCTTATTGCAATTACCAAATTATTAACTGCATCTAATTGGTTGGGTAAACGTCGTAACAACCCATGGTGTAACTGAAGTTATGCTTAACGTTGATACGATGTTGTCCGGTGGTCTAGAGTGTGACACTAACTTTAACGTTAATTTTGGTGTATCATGTGGTTGTGGTTGCCAAAATGCTACTTGCGTAAATAGCTAAAGATGTTTAACATTCGCCCGATAAGGAAAAGCAAATTGCCTAAAATCTCGAAATTGTATGGTAAATTATAATTTAAATTTAAAAATTATTCTAGAGTTCTTTGTTTTACAGTTTTTAAAATGTTTCAATATTTTAAGATTATTTTTATGAATAAGTTATTGCGTTAAATAAATCCGTTCTGCTATTATACAGGGTGTTCTATGACGAATGGAAAATACTTTAGGAGAAGACTGTACGGCTCATTTTCAAAAAAAAAGTCATACAAGTGGGACCCAATTTTCAACGATTTCAGAGTTGAATGGATTCTTAGACATTTTCAATAAAATGCAGACCTCTAAATGAAAACTCTAATAAAACAAAATGTTATTGTCGGGTTTTGGAATTTTTGGTATTACTCCTTAGAAAATATGGTACCACGTCATTGTAGACTAAACGAAAGTGGTCATATATCAAACGCTTCCCGAGATAGTGTCAAATTCATCATGTGTGTTGAAAGTGACTTCAGGAACGTTACAAAAAAATCAAATATCCTAAAAAATCACCCAACAATTAATCATGCAATTTACGCTAAGAAGATATATGACTATCTTTCTAGTTATCTATTAGTAAGGCAAACTTGTAAATGGGGTACGTACAGGCAATAATATTCCATTTAAGCTGTAGAAGCATAATGGAACTCTGAGAGTAGGTACAAGGTGGTGGTTAGCCAAAACATCGGTATATGATTTTAAAATTGTATAATTTTGGGAGAAATATTCAAGTTGTAATTTAAGATGGATTCGTCTTGAAAAGTCTATAGGTAATATCTTAAAAGTTGCTAGGTAATCAAGCAAAACATGCAAGCCACGTTATAAAGTATTGCGTATCCGTAGATTTTCACTCATGTGTGAATAAGAGGTCGTAAATCATCCAGGACGAAGTAGGTCTAAAATTAAGCATGATACCTTTAGTCAAAGTTTATGGAATACATATAAGTTGGATCACTCCGCAAAAATATCAAAACGTTCTGCCCCTTGCTCCGTCACCCCGGTACACCGGTAGCGGTGTACCGACGTCAGCGGGCAGATACGGGGCCGCCGCAAAGTAGAGGTTGAACATGTTTAACGCGAAGTGTATACAGTGTCTCAAAAATATCGGATTTTGTTATCTCGCATTTGTTTGCAGGAAATGGATAATATTTTTAGAAGTTTGATTTTATCAATTAAATTTATTAACGGATGGAAAATGACAACCAGATCCATCCTTATTTTGTGATAAACCTTGAAATGTAAAGGATATAAAAAGAGGGTGCTTCACGACGATTAAGACAAGGAATATGTCGGAATTGGGCAGTAGTAGAGAATTATAATTTTGGGGAAGTAAATTAGAGCAGATGTTGTGTCATTTTTTGTCATTGTACTACCCAATGAGGTATTTGTTTTTGGTCACGTGACATTCGATTCAAAATTATTAATAGGACACCCTGTACATTTGTGCCTTTCTGTGTTCCTCTCGATAAAACAATTCCAACAAACTGCACACTTGGGGTATAAAGTGATTAATTCAAGACGTACAGGTACTTAAAGGATTGTATCACGGTAAAAGCGTATAGTGAGACAAAATATTCATTCGGTGGTCTTACCATACCACCCAGGGACATCCTAAATTATATTTTAGAGCTCGGAAATATTTTTACTGATAACTTTAACAATTTAGTTTCTACAGTAGCAATTGGAGTGACACTGAAAAGCAAAATGTCAAATTTATGCACATCCAAGTTAAGCATTTCCACATGATTGTCTTTTAATCTCTCAAAAATAAGCCAAATAAACAAAACATTAAGGTAAAAATACTACAAAGCCTTTGAACCAATTTTTACTTATCTACGAAATAGCTACAATATGTGAAATCATTTGAGATTCATTAGTAATAGTTTTACTAGGTTTTATTTTTGATATCCATGTATGTAACTTAGTGTATTAGCAAAATAAACGTTATGTTTGTAGTTGTATGTCTAAATCGGCTGTCAATACCTAGTCTTACAATGACCCTCGTATATACGCAGAACTCAGGCGTCCCCGCTAAAAGTCCCTCGTACTTGGGCAAAAACCAACGCAAAAACTAACTGGCGCGTGCGGCCGCGGCATCGCTTTGATGTGAGATCTTCAAAGTGCCGACGGAGAGTGATCCAACTTATATGTATTCCGTAAACTTTGCTTTAGTGAACACACTATGGATCAAGATACGTACGCTAGAGCTGAAACTGTAGATTTTGTGCTGTAGATCGGCAGCAGTTAATGCACGCCTGCGCAAATCAAGATCCAGTGGGCTGTGACAGCTGCGTCTCTACTTTTAGGAGGGGCATCGGCGTCGGTGTTCACGTGTACACGGAAATCATCTACAGTTTCAGCTTTAGCATAACTACCTTCATGATCGATCTACGGTGTGCTCACTAGTGTTCATTATGTTTAGAAACAAAGATATGCGGACAATGTATTCGTATACGGTTTACGCAGTGGAAGGGCGGCGATTACTCGCGCGGAATACAAACGGCGATACCCTAATCGCAGCCAACCAAACAAAAGACTTTTCTGGGACTTTTTGACGTCTACGGAAGACAGGAACCTTTGGACGACGTGCCAGTGATACCGTTAGGCCTCATCTATATGATCCCGAAGGTGTAGATCAAATTTTTCGAAATTATGAACAAGATCCTGCAACATCTACCTACGATATTGCTAATCACCTCAATACGGTATTTCGCAGTGGAAGGTGTGGTTCACTGCACGTAAGCCAGTACACATTTTGAAGAAAGGCGATCTTGTCAGAAGAATGGAATTTTGTCGATTTATGCTTCATGTGAACGCCGAAGATGCTACTTTTTTTAAGTAGGATCCTTTGGACGGATGATTCCACACATAAGTCAAAATCTACGGATACAAGATACTTTATAACATGGCCTGAATATTCTGCTTGCTTGCATAGCGAGTTTTTAAGACGAACCCGTAAATAACAACTTAAAGTTTTCTTCTAAAATTATACAGTTTTAAGACCCTATACCGAAGTTTTGTATAAGTCATCACTTTTTATGACTAATCATGATGTAAAAGCACGTTATTCAAGTACCCACAACAAAAATTAAAAATGCGATAACAAGTTTTTGCCAAACGGTCTGTTGAAATTTTGTGCTCTCGGAGATCCATTATGCTTAAACAAAATGTTACTGCCTATTACCATATTTACAACAACTTTGTGGTACCAATGGATAACTAAGGAGACGGGCATGTTCATGGTTAAATATTTCGCCGCAGATGATTTTGAAACTATTTCCGACAACAAAATTTTATTAGGGTGTTCGTTTGTGGGTCTGCATTTTAATGAAAATCTCCATCAATCAATGTAAGTCTGGGACAGTTCAAAATGGGACCCTACTTTATATGGCTTTTTTTGTTGGAAATAAGCTATACAGTCTTCTCCTTAAATATCTTTTTTTCGTCATAGGACACCCTGTATAGAAGCTCTCTAAATACAAATGCATCTGCAACATGCCAAATTATGTTTTTATTTTGATGCTTTTATCCGCATTGGATTTTTCAGTTTAAATTCGTACCAAAAAATGTCGGGAAATGTCGACGGCCGGCAGGACTCGAACCCACAACCTACAGATCGGAACTCCGACGCTCTCACCAGTTGACCTATAGCCACCACACCAACTCCAGCTAGAGAGCTAGACATCGGTAGAGACTGATTCACTTCCAGGTACAAAGTCTCAAAAGATCACATTAGGTTAGGTTGATAGTGAATGGGCCGATTATTTTCCCTTCCACTGCGACCTTAGTGTGTCTATTGTGGCTCATACCTATTTAGAGTTCACCGTATACAATCCACACCTTTATGAAGAAGGCGATGGTTGTGTTGTGTGAAACCTGAAGTCAGTGAGTTTTACATGGGTTAATGCGAAACCTAGCTATTTCGAGTACTGGACAGGAGCACAATAAGTGCTCCGCTGTTTGGCCTTATTCAAATAGCAGAAACGGTCCGAGTTTGCTCTAGACCTATTTTCCGCAAATAGTTCCTCAGACGGCAATTTTCTGCAAACCGACAGACCAGAATGCGTTCATCATTCCTGCTCCATTGTAGGGTCCTCGGAGGGTCCTGACTAGTAGAGAGATAGAGTCACATTGAAGATGCGTCATAATTTTACGCCATCCTAAGATGGAAGCGGATACTAAAGGTAATGTATTATCAGAGGCGGCTCGTCCATGAGAGCAGATGAACTCCTGCACGTTAAAAAATTTAAAAAATAAAAAATCTCAATTTTTATCGTGTCTGAACCTCCCCAATATTCTTTTTGTACGCTTATGGCAATTAGGGTTCACCGGGATGCCGGGAATCGCAGGCCACAACCTCGGGTCAAACATGTCGTTCGGCAGTCGAACGTGCGGTATTGAGGGCGTGGTTTACCCATATCCTAGGTTAGTTACCTACTCTTTGTCCTAGGTATATATTCGTACCACCAGGAAAAGGGGCTATCCTAAATTTTAATAGGATGAGGCACACACTTTTCTTGTGCTTCGTTGTCTGCTTTTCAAGTAATCTCGGTGCCGTTCGCAGGGTTTTACGTTGTATTAAGTATTCGAATAAAATTAAGAAGAACTCGATTATATTCGGCTTCGTCTCCTAAATAAAGTGATGTAGTACCCTCGTTTCCTGCTTATTGGCCACAATATTTAAAGAAAACAAATACAAAAAAAAACCCATACGCTCGGCTGGTACAATGTGCCTGCTGACGGATACATTATTCAGTCTTCGTTTTTGTGCGTTATTGGCTACACGTTCCACGTTCGCACCGATATTTTTGTTTTTTCGGTTATGTTATTATGATGGTGACACTGGATTTATCTCGTCGATCAAATAAGAGCCGACGGCGTGCATCCCCATCCCCAATACGGGATCAGCGAGCTGGTCACGGAGAAGGAGCCTTAGCTAGAGTATTCCAGAATCGCCGTCTCGGCGACCTTGAAAGCAGGAGATAAGAGATCTCGAAGCTCCCCATGGAGCTCTGCATACTCGTGTTCATTTTCGGCGTCCAGTAAGTAGGTATACATCTCTTCATTACACGGAAATAAGGTGTAGGATATGGTGGTTTGACTGTTAGGGGCACAGTGTCTGCCGGAATGGTATTAAATGTAGCTAAAAAGTCTGTATAAGTCCAGTACTAGGAGTTATGTATTTAATTATAATTCGTAATATTGTTTCCCCTTTTTTAAATATTAATTACGTATTTGATGCATTATGAATGTCATTATTTGGGTTAAATACACTTAATTGTATCAAAACCTGTTAGTTGCATTTAGAACAAAATATATATGTATATACAGGGTGAGTTTTTAGTACCGGCTCGGTCGATAACTCGACTACTATAGAAGATAGCGAAAAAAATTGAACATAAAAGTTGTAGCCACGGATATGCTTCTTGCTCAGAAAATATTTAGATTTATACAGGGTGATCCATAACTACGTGGTGATACAAACATGCATTTTTTTAAATGAGACACCCTATATATTATTCCATATTCAGATTCTACTAATGATTTCCGTCCTTCCAATATAGGGCATTGTTACATTATACAGGGCGTTTCAAAAGTTATGACCATTTTTATATCCAAATCGCGGACAAATGAACGTACTGTATATCAAAAAGTAATGAATCAAAAATTATTTTTTTTACGTAAGAAGATTAAAAATATCCTCTAGTCTTAAAATCGGCTATAAAAGTAGCCCGAGACGCATATTCGTATACAGGGTGATGTAGAATGCAAAATCCAAATTTTCTCTTTTTTTTCAAATGTAACCCCCAATATTTTATTATCCCAAAGAATTGCTTTTAATATGCTCTTTCATCTTTGTATAGCACTTGTTGTACCTACGTCTATCAGTTTCCGAGATATTTCGATTTTTCGGTAAATTTAAAATATAGCCTCTATTTGTGTACTGAAATTTATTTATTTTGAGAAAGTACTATCTTATTTGTTTTTTATTTAACGAACAACTTGATTATTATAACGTCTTGATAGCATTTGATGAAGTCAAAACCCTAAATCATCGAGATAATAAAGTCAAGTATGCTGAGGAAACAATTTTGTAGACGTCATGCATAATTATCAAGTAGTTTTATCAGGTAGGCTTTGAAAAGTTGACAGTTTTCATAACCTACTCAATAATTCCGTACTGTGTGAAAAACCAGCTTTGAAAATTAATTTTTTCATTGAGGATATTTAGGAGAATCTTTGAGAAATTGTCTACTTGCCTCTAGAATATATCAACTATGAATAGCAATATCCAGAACGGAGGCACTCTAAAACTATTGCGTTAGAATGACTGAAGAATCGTTTTATTTGGACTGTGTCGCTTCATATTTCATAGCCTACCTGATACATCTGCTTGATAATTATGCATGACGTCTATAAAATTGTTTCCTCAGCACACTTTGACCTATATTATCTCGTTAGTTCAGTGATTTGACTTGATCAAGTATTATTATCGCCTTATATTTTAGTTGTTTGTTAAGAAGAAACAAAATTTGGCAGTATTTTCTCAAAATAGATAAATTTTATTAAACAAATAGAAGATATATTTAAAATTTGTAGAAAAATCGAAATATCTCAGAAACTAATAAATGCGGCCATAATAAGTGCTATACAAAGATGAAAGAGCATATTAATAGCAATTCTTTGGTATAATAAAATATTGGAGGTTACATTTAAAAAAAGAGTGAAAATCTAGATTTTGCATTCTACATGACCCTGTATACGAATATCCGTCGCGGGATTTTTTTATAGCGTATTTTAAAACTAGAGGATATTTCTAATCTTCTCATGTAAAAAAAATAATTTTTGATTCATTACTTTTTGATATACAGTACGTTCATTTGTCCGTGATTTGGATACAAAAATGGTCATAACTTTTGAAATACCCTGTATAATGTAACAATACCCTATATTGGAAGAACGGAAATCATTAGTAGAATTTGAATATGGAATAATATATAGGGTGTCTCATTTAAAAAAATGCATGTTTGCATCACCACGTAGTTATAGATCACCCTGTATAAATAAAAATATTTTCTCAGCAAGGAGCATATCCGTGGCTGCAACTTTTGTGTACAACTTTTTTCGCTATCTTCTTCAGTAGTGGAGTTATCGACCGAGCCGGTACTAAAAACTCACCCTGTATATAAGAATATCGCATTTAATAAAATGATGCAACATGATCTTTAAACATCTACATCACTTTATTTAGGAGACGAAGCCGAATATAATTGGAAGATCAAACGAACTTACCTAAGTGATGTTCGATCTCAATTATATGAAGGCTTCGTCGAACTAAATAAAGTCCCAATCCCTCCCTGATTACTACATACCCCTAAAAAATTACATGTTGCACCGATTTTATTACTTTAAACATGGACTGAATAATGTATCCGTCAGCAGGCACATTGTACCAGCCGAGCGTATGGGTTTTTTTTGTATTTGTTTACTTTAAATATTGTGGCCAATAAGCAGGAAACGAGGGTACTACATCACTTTATTTAGTTCGACGGAGCCTTCATATAATTGAGATCGAACATCACTTAGGTAAGTTCGTTTGATCTTCCAATTATTGATTATGAACCGTTTTACGGTGGCGTATTTACGAAACAATTTTAGCTCTATGAGTTTAGAGTAAAAAATTGGAAAAATTTGATGGAATGGAGGATAGATGGAATTCCAAAACTTCTAAACCTAATAAGCCGAAATTGACAAATTTGCTTCAAATAAAAACAGAGGAATGGACTTAAATAATGTTTAGACCGTTAAACATTTAAACAATGTATAAGGTAATGAAAAATCTATAAGGTTTTATTTTATTTCAGATCGAAATATGCTTTCAATACAGGTGTCTGATGACAGACAGAATATGAATTCTTTTTCTCATTTTTGTGGGGAGGAGGTAGCTAGTGAACCCCCTTCTCCAATGACCAAGAGCTGCAACTGTATATTATCTATATCTCTCAAAGAAATTATCATAATATTAATTGACTCAGATAGCGATTTCATCACGACGTTTAAGTGAGCTTATATCAACGAAATATGAGTGTTCACACTCTTTCTGATAAGAAGGAAAGGGTAACTTGTTTCAAGTGGCAAGTCATTACGGTATGTTTACATTATAAGCGGAAGTTTACCCTCCACGCCAGATGTAATGTTATTATCTCTGCAGAGACTGCAAACAGAATATTGCATGAACATAACAACAAACTTCGGAAGGCGGAAGTATACCAGGATATATCAGAAAATAACATGACCATTATACAACAAGGTAAGATATCAATAAAATATTTATTTAGAGATCTGTCTACACCTATTCTACAAAATACTCTATCCATTCTGTACAGTAAACATATCCCATCACATTATAAACTTGTCATAAAAATAGAAATACACCTGTATGTTTGCGAGTTTGTTTATTCGTAAGTTTGTGACTCTCCCTTTGGATTAAGAGCTAAAGACTTTGGAAAGGCTAATTGATAGGCACCTAAGAGATGGACCTCTGGAAGGATGTGCTATTTATGCCTGTCAGTTTGCTCATCAGGCTGGTAAGTCAACCAAACTTGCCCTTCACCAGCTAGTTTGTAGACCGGAGAAGATGCTGGAACAAAAGGAAGTGGCCTCGGTAGCTTTCCTACATATTGAGGGTGCGTTTAATTGCATTACCTCCGATTCGATAAGGTATGCCTTAGAGAGGCATGGGGTGAGGTTCTCTCTCGTGGAATGGTTTCTCTCCATCTTAGAGTGTCGAGTGGCTACTGCTATGCTGAATGACATTCCGCATAGCGTTGAAACAGCGCGAGGCTGCCCGCAAGGTGGAGTCTTATCTGCCTTATTGTGGTGTCTGGTGGTGAACGAACTTCTGGCCAGGCTGAGCAATATAGGTGTTTACGTGCAGGCCTAAGCAGATGATCTTAACATAGTAGTAAGAGGTCGATTCATGGGTACTGTTTCAGAGACAATGCAAGGCGCTTTGCGTATTGTGGAATCTTGGTGCAACGAGGTAGATCTATCGGTCAATGCCGAGAAGATCAAGCTAGTTATGTTAACTAGAAGAAGGCTACTGGATGGATATATCCGACCAATCTCCTTGGAATATCACTTGAACTTTCCCAATCAGGAAAATATCTAAGCGTAATTCTAGACTCGAAGCTGATTTGGAGACAACATGCAGAAGGGTTGTGGGAGTAAATTGGGGCTTGACTCCTAAGGTGATTTTCTGGCTCTATACCACAATCGTCCATAATCATAGTCACAATCTCTTAACAGACATGTTGTGAACTCGTAAAATGCATTAAGTCGGAGATAGACTATTGCCGACACGAATATTATCAATAGTTTTGAGAACTGTAGCTCGCCATCGTTCGCGATTTACTGTCAGTTTAGTGGCGCTCTTGACACTCATATCCAGCAACTGTTTCGTCGTATCTACCCAGCGTGTAGGGGGACGGCCACGGCGCCGGCCACTCGGGGCATGACCCTGAACTACAAGTTTCTCCATATTATTGCTTCTGTGTATATGTCCGAAGAATGTAAGTATTCTCGTCGACACAATGGAGGATAGTCTCTTTGGATTACCGAGCTCATTCAGTATGGAAACGTTAGTTCGATGGGCGGTATAGGGAACTCTCAGCATTCTCCTCCACGTCCACATTTCAAAAGCATCTATGCGAGCTCGATTTGCCTTTTCAACAATCCAAGTTTCCGAGGCATACAAAAATATGGAGAACACAAGAGACTGAACCAGCGACATTTTTGTAGCTTTAGTGATGTTATGTCCCGCCATATTTTAGTAAGCTTTGTCATGGCCACATCTGCCATAACAAAGCTGAATGCGCTGTCGAATCTCATTTTCATAGCTACCCGAATTGTCGATCAAAAACCGAGGTACACAAAACTTTGAACTACTTCACAACGGCCTACTGACTTTATTTTTCGATAATTATCGTGCTCTCTATCTACGATCATAACCTTGGTCTTGTTATAGTTAATACCAAGACCATATGCTGTACCGTGTTGTTCTAAGATGTTTAGTAGAGCTACTAGTTCTTCCTGAGAAGCAGCAGTAAGGGTTGCATCGCGAGCAAATCTTAAGTTGGATATTTTGCTTCCACCAATAGTTATACCGCCATTCCAGTTGTCCATTACCTCTCTCATCACAAAATTCAGAGTAAATGTTAAATAACATCAGAGATAACACACATCCCTGACGAACTCTTTTTTTGTTGTTTGTTGCAGTATAACCAGACAGGTTACCATCAATTCTTACACGAGCCGAATTAGACTCATAGAGTTGCTGTACGAGAAACACTAGGTTATAAGGAATTCCCATAGAGATAAGGATTTCCCACAGTTTAGGCCACCTTATGCTATCAAACGCCTTAGAATAGTCCACAAAGCAGATAAAAACTGGAAAATAATGCTCTTTGGCTTTTTCAATAATTTGTCTTAAGTTTAAGATCTGTTCACGCGTACCGCGTCCTTTCACGAAACCTGCCTGCGCCTGAGAAATTTGACAGCCAATAAAACCCTCCAGACGAGATTGTAAAATATATAGTAGAACCTTACTTGCATGAGAAAATAGGCGATAATTGTCTGGATTTGTTGGAGATCCCTTTCTATGAAGTGGAACAAAAATTGACGTGCACCATTCATCTGGCCAAACACCGGAGGACACTCTTACAAATATTATGTAAAAGAGAGATGCTGCCCAAGCATTTTAACGTTTTGGTAGAAACAGCATTCATGCCTGTAGCTTTATTAGTTTTTAACTTGTTGAGGGCATTTTCCACTTCAGATAAAAGAATATCCGGTTCGTGTTCAAAATCCAATCAGAGTGCCTGAAGGCTATCCTCATGGCACAGATTTTCGCAATAATTTCGCCATACCTCAATAACCTCATGCAAGTTGGTAATTAGCTCTCCCTCAGAATTTTTAACAGCCCAAGATTTGGGTTTAAAATCCCGACTGAGGCATTTGACCTTAAAAAACATCTTTTTCGGATGGTTAGTTTTGGCATGCATCTCTATTTCCCTGCTCAATTTCTGTAGATAAGAGTTCTTATCTTTTCGGCATAATCTTTGAATCTCGTGTGAGAGCTGTCTATATGCGTTTTGCTCTGTATATGAATCCAGACCTGAGATCTTAATGCTTCTACGTGCCTCAGTAACGGACAGTGTGTGGCCACTAATCCATTGTTGTTTTGATTAAGTGCTACTCTTTGGTTGACTTATCGGGGCAGCATGTAAAAGGACATTTTTGAATGATAGCCACACATGATACTACGACTCCAACAGATATGATCACTTGCCGGACAGATTTCGTACCGGTCTGCGCATGACGTCACCGCGTGACAAAAATGTACAAGCACATGGCGCCAAAGCATTGATTTTTGAAAGTTTTATTTCGTTTCTTGTTATATCTGTCTTAGATGTTTAATATTCACACAAAATGAAAATAGCTCATACACAGTATAATATAAACAATGCATATTGCTCTGTATTTGAATAAAAGATTGGTGAAATAGTTATACAGAAAATAGACACTACTCGACGCCCGACCCGTTTGCAGGAGTTTCGAGCGTACTGAATTTCAGGTACAACAATTTTGTACTCAAAAAGATTTACAATATGGAAAAAGAACAGAGCCAGAGCGGTCTGGACGTATTTTTCTGAAATCTCGTATATATATAAGAGATCTACATTCTCTGCCGATTTGTTTAAATTCTCAATATGGTTTTTTCAAATTTTCAAAGCGTTTCCATTATAGTTGGGAAATATATGGTGGAGCTCATTACATTTTGCCAAGAACTCATTTGTAGGTGTTAGTAGTCCACCTTCTGTTAAATGGTTGACCCAAGTGAAAGAAGTCTCTGTGCAATCTGGGATATAATCCAGATTCTCCTTATTTTACAACTTAAATGCAATAAAACCCGCCAAACTTTTCAAACCATCCCATCGTAATTCATCCAAATCAGTAGGTATCTATAATGAGCATGTCTTTCGGACATTTCTTCCTCGTCCTCATTCTCAATGGGCAAATTTAGTGCACTGAATATTTCTCCAGTAAGAACCTAGAAATTTAGGTGAAACATAAGTATAAAAATATATTTATCCTAGAATATATTCGGCTATAACTTGTAACTAAACAAGTAAACAAACCCCGTTTGTCACACGCTGACGTCACAGGTGGAAGCGAGACAGAAGATATCATGCGCGTGAGCATACCTTCTAAAGTCGTAGTATCATGATAGCCACATATCGTTTGAATTTGACATATCTGTTATAAAGGCATCCCGAAAATGCTCTGAACATCTTGACCGAAAGTAAGCAGGGTCAGCGATCTCCGTCCGTACTATTCGCTTAGAACGTCGAGAGAGGTCCAAGTATACAAACGCCGTGGATGTTGTGAAAACATAGTGTTGGCAATTGAGAAATTATAGTCAATACAGAATTGAAGCAGACGTTCACACCCTTTCATTTCTGACACCAAGACCGAATTTACCAATATGTGCCCTAAGATGTTCATCATGTATGGTTTGACCAACCTTTGAATTGAAATCGCCCAAAATAAGGACCATTTTCCGATTCGAACAAGATTCAAGTGCAGATTCCTCATCCGAATTTGACGTAGGTGCATAGATTTGCACAATGTTCATCGGCGCCGGCGTAGGGTGTTGATGCGTATTGTTATTATTCTGTCACTAATACACTTGTAACCACGAATGGTCCTTGCGTGGGCTTTCGCCACCCAAATACCGTTAACACTTTCATCTGATTTACCTGAAAAGCAAATAAAATTCCCCTTGCTAGAAGTAAAATGACCTGTACCTCCATAATGAGTCTCAGGTAATCCAGCAGTGGATATTTTATTTCCTATAAGCTCTTGTTTGACGATGCTGATATTCCCTATAGCTTGAAAAAGATTGATATTGCCAATCCTATATTGTTGGAAAGGTTACCAGATTTTACACTTGATATTTGAGCTTAATTGCGTCACAAAGTCACGGCCTTCTAGGTTTTATAATTGCTGCGATATTCAGTTTTTTCTGGTAGCTACTTATACCAAAAATGATAATTTATGCCTAAATGGTTCGTTTAAAGTTGCATATATGATACATAAAGGCACAACTAGAATTCACCAAGGAATCCAAATATACAATAATATACAGGGGGTTCTATCAAAAAAAAATTAAATTTAAAATTAAATTTGGTATGAATCACCCTGTATAAACGTCAAAAGTTAAGTAAACATATCTTAAGGTTATAGCCTTTAAGGCGCCTTACCATGATCAGATGACAGATTTTTGAAATTCGTTTTAGTAAGCCCACAATCCTCCGTCCACTCACTATTGGCCCACCCTGTATTGTCTTACTACCGAGGCTAAGGCGGGAAAGGCGTATAATTTTTGGTACTCGGTGCATTTGCGGAAAAACCAATTTAGTCTCAGGATCCCTCGAAACTTTTGCTTTTTGCGGTCCTGATCACTTTATAAATGTTCAATATACCAGGAACAAGTTACATGAATTACATTTCTATAATGCATAAATTCATCACGATGAACAGCAGATGCAACTCTCAATCATGTTACGAGGGGATTTAGAAATATAGTTTCACTATTCGGATAATGAGATTTTAGCGAATATGTGTGATTCTATGAGAAATACCACGTCAATCAACCTATCTCTTTATAGGTTATAAATTTGTTATAAATTTACGTTACCGTTCATCTGTTTTTGAATGGTGTAGAATCTGGAAGTTATGTTGATTGTATTTACTGGACACTTACCTATACCAGAGCGGAATGAGTATGGTAACGAATTAAAAGATGTATCTCATTTTAAGATATATTAACCATTCTTCCAATAAATATAATTTTGTGAACATCAACATTCTCATTCCATAATCACAACTATCTCATAATATTCAATATCGTAACAAGTAGGTATACAATTTAAAAGGTACAAAATCCTACAAACTACTGGTCATGAAAATATTTGGGTATCTTTTCTACAAATTACACACAAAACTAAACACTTTTTGGTGTAGAGGATTGCATAATCTCAGAAACAAAAATGGATTTTTTGGGAATAAATCTTACAAAATACATATCTTTTTTACATTACGTTCTACGAAGTAGCTCACTGTAATCTTATACAGGCACAACATGAATCTTATTATTATTAGTTAGTTACTTAGCGTCTTTAATAGTAATAATAGTAAATGCATGCCAATACTCAACTAAGAAAGCAAAGATCACAAACTCAAAGAAAGTCGAGTGTTTATAATGATGCCCAAGAACCTTTTATCAATGAGCAACTGTCTGTTAGACCTCTCGAACAAATGTTTTTCCTTATTTTATGATTAAAAAAGTGGCATCGAATGGTAGTCACAATCACAAAGCAGCATTTGTTTGTTTTTTAATCCAAATCAAGTTTTTGTCGAACTTTGTACTTTGATAAGGGCTCAGATCTGAGTGAGACGTTAATGAAGAGTTTATATTTCAAATATGTACTTTTAATGATGGGCCAGTGATGTGCAATTGAGAGCAGATTCTTGTTAAAGTCGAAGCAAAATATCTTTACATATCACTTGTTCGGACAAGTAAAAAGAGATGTTAGATTGTGAATAATTGTACCGGATTACTCTGTTCCTATGTGTGAATGTCTTTCTTAGTTGTGTATCCAATATATCTTGACATCATGAATCATAAATGATCTGAACAATACTGAGAAATCCAGGAACCAATGCAACCAGTCGTTTGCTGTATTATCAACAATATTGAATACTTGCCATAGTTTTGTCGCTAAGAGTTTGTAATTACTTGAAAATGACACTTTAATGTTAGCGACCATGTCAACAATAACAAATATCAACCGTCGCAGGCTTGTTCATAGCTAACTCGAAAAAGCTAAAAGAAATATTATTTGATTAAGGATGGGACGTAACCTTTAAGAGATCTTGAGGATATTCAGACCTCCCTAATAATGGTCCACGTGCCAAAATGCTTCAAAAAAAAAAAATTAAAACTCCGATGCTCTTGTTAGAAAACAAGAAGGTGATTTTGTGTCCTCATGGTAAAAAATGCTAATAACTGAATATTACTTTGGGTTCAATTTGAACAACCTATAGTAAAGAATTATACTGCAATTTTAGTAGTTTGATAAAAGACGACATTGCTGTTCATGGATTTTTTCAATAATCAGGCATTCAATAATTAGATACATATCCCTTTTAAAAACCATCTTATATATGATACTTCTATACATTTTTCACGATACGCGTACTTATATGAATCATACAATCAAAATTATAAAATCGCTATTACAAACTATTAATACGCTTGGAGTTTAGAAGTGATTGGTATAGAATATACACAGTCATATAAATGATTGTTGTAGATCTAGAAATTTCACAGTTGCGACCTAAAAACTACTCATCTAAAATAGATAGAAATATTTACACGAGATAAAAGGAAGATTAGCAGGACACTTATTTTAAGAGACTTATGCCATTAAATATGCAAAATCCTCATCATGACCTTATAAATGCATAATACGAATACGAAAAAAAAAACAAATACTTTCATTCTTATGTACTTTTAGGTTCAAGAGACACCAATCCGATAATGTAATACAAATAGAAGTCTTAGAAAATGTTTTTCCTATCTGGTGGCAACTTAAGCGAGGGATATGTGCTATGGATGTGGGCGAGACCTACGTGCTGTGAATGCGGGCAGATGCAGTACGCTTGCTGGCAATTTGAAAAGTGCCTGCTACACATCTTCGCGGTGCTCATCTGCACACCGTTTCACAGCTCCGTCACAAATCTTCGCACCACTCATCTTCCTAGCACATCCTCGCCTCGCTCATTCTCCTAGCACATCTCTGGTGGCAACGCAGCCTAAGCGGTGTTGCAAGTCCTGTCCTTAGTATTCCATTCAGACCAATGACGCGTAATTTTAATGTCGAGAAAGAAACCGGATGACGTTTGATATTTGAGTTCTAGAGGCAGTTTGGAAACATTTTTGTCACTGCACCATAACCCCAAAATGGGAGGAGTCGAAGATAGAAGGTAGCATTTTAGTACACCTACCAACTAATGTTCGAAAAAATAATTATCCGAAATTTACGGGCGCTTTACGCGCACCGTTTTTTAATGAAATTAAAAAAATCGCGACGAAACCGACCGAAACTTGATGGAAAATTCTTTGTTTCTTTTGCAGATTACACAAAAAATACTTTCATCCGTTTCAGCTGAGCAGTTTATGAGAAAATGGCGTGAAAAGTCGAACTTCAAGCTCAAATTTCTCATAAACTGCCCAGCAGAAACGGATGACAGTATTTCTTGTGTTATCTGCAATAAAACAAAGGAATTTTCCATTAAGTTCCGACCGGTTTCGTCGCGATTATTTGATTTACATTTTAAAGAAATCCCACTTATGTGTTATCACTATATGGATATGTACATCCACAGAATGTACATTAGATATTCCAGTTTGAACATGTATATTTTAAATAGGGGAGAGCGGGGTACAGTGGACCGTGGTACACAGGGGATCACCGGGTATATCTCTCAATCTTGCAACTATGTACACATAAAACGTAGTCAATAGCGCCATCTAATACTTACGCCCCCTCCACGCCAGTAGTCGTCACGCTCTGGATGTGGACAGACGCTTTACCGCCACTGCACTATCCGTAAGTACGAAATCTATTTTTTCCCCGGCGAATATTGGACGTTTTTTATTGGAAACTCTTTAGAATGGATAATATATTATTATGCTGCATATATAACAATCTAATAAGCTCTCAAAATAAATAGTGAGACTTGATGTAAAGGTTATGTAAATTACAAAAATACTTTAGGGTTTCAAATATGGTGTGTTGGGTAACTGTGGACCGTTCCTTGATGGGGCACAGTGGACTGCGATCCACTGTACCCCGCACTGTTAGGTATTAACTCTGTTGAATTCGGTAATTGTTTCAGACTAACAACATGACTCGTAATAGAAAAAGGAAAACCAATATCGGCCTGACCAGTGAGGAACAGATGAAGCGTGCTATTGCCCTCATATCAGATGGTAATAAAATTAGAGAAGTAGCCAGATCAGAAAATATTCCCTACACTACTCTACAGAGGTATTTTAAGAAAGTGACAAACAGCTGTGGTAACATTCGACTAACGCCTAATTATGAAGTCAATAAAATCTTCACTGAGGAGCAAGAGCAGTCACTAGTTGAGTATATTATTGCATGTAGTCGAATGTTCTATGGTCTAACTCCAATAGAAGTTCGGAAGCTTGCGTATGAGATGGCCGTCATCAATAATCTAAAAATATCACAAAGATGGCATGACACAGAACTAGCTGGAGTAGAGTGGTATTATGGCTTTAGAAAGCGCCATCCAGTTTTGAGTCTCCGAACTCCTGAGGGCTGTAGTCTCAGCAGAGCTACTGCATTTAATAGATATAATGTAAATAGTTTTTTTGATAACCTCGAGACAGCAATGTTGAGGAACGAATCATTCGGGAATGGCACAAGAGTTTTCAACTTAGATGAGACTAATACAATGACGGTCCAAAAATCTAGTAAAGTGTTAGCTGTTAGAGGCCAGAAGCAAGTGAGTAAAGTCACGAGTGGTGAGAAAGGGACACTCGTAACTACTTGCTACGTAGTCAATGCCCTAGGCAATGCTCTTCCGCCTGTGATGATCTTCCCTCGCGTGCATTTTAAGCAGCACATGATTTCTGGAGCTCCAACAGGCACTTTAGGACTTGCTAGTCCTTCAGGATGGATGAATAGTTCACTGTTTGTAAAAACTATGCAGCACTACATTGATCATACTCAAAGTAGTAAAGAAAATCCATCTCTTTTAATAATGGACAATTACGAAGCGCATATTTGCATCGAAGCCATCAATTTAGCGAAAGAGAATGGTGTCACCATCCTTACAGTCCCTCCTCACTCAACAGGAAAACTGCAACCATTGGACGTTGCGATTTTTAAGCCTTTTAAGACAGCTTATAACGCCGCTATTGACAGTTGGATGATGCGTAATCCCGGAAAATCTTTTTCGATTTACGAAGTCGCACAGTGCGTAAAAGAAGCACATATGAAATCTATGACACCTGCCAACATTTGCAGCGCATTTAAATGTACAGGAATATTTCCCTTTAATAGGGACATCTTCAGTGACGAAGACTTCGCTCCAAGTGAGATAACGAACAGAGAGATTTCCCAACATGTTACTCTACCTGAAGGTGAAATCCATACAAGCACTCGCTCTACTATGGCACAGCCGCTCAACCAACCTGTAACGACTAGTCCACAGCAACGTTCATCGCTTACCCGATCAACTTCAGGCTTGGCTACTGACAGTGTGGAAATAGACACACCAACAAATGCAAGAACACTAGCTGTCGAAATGTCTATAGATAATACGGTCGATACCGAACATTTTGAGCCGCAATTATTGTCAATTCCACCAAATGTCTTTAATGTTAATCACGCTACCAGTTCTATACCAAAAGATCGCCCAATTCCAGTATTATCAACGACAAGCTTGACTGCCAAAGTTGTTGAAACTGACCCATCACTGGACCAAAAAAATATAGCGTCTACATCAGCACGACCGCTCAAAATTATAGACACTCAAGCAAAAACTTTTTCTGGTCCTTTTGATTTTCGAGGAATTCCAAAAGCTGCCCCCAGAAAAAGTGGCCGAGCACCACGTCGCAAAGGCAAATCAATGATAGCTACAGATACTCCGAATAAAGAGGAAATAGAGAGACGTCATCAGAACAAAAAACAGCAGCAGGATGTTAAGAAAACTAAAAGAAAAGTTTTACAGTCAGAATCTAGTGAAGAAGATGATAGACAAGAAAAGAAGAATGAGAAACCTACAAAAAAGAAAAGACAGCGACAGAGGAAAGCAAACATGAGGAACATTTCATATTCTGAGACAAGTGAAGAAAGTAGCGATATCAGCATATATTCCGAGGAAGAAGGCTGTGACGATGGAGAAGAAGAAGAAGTAATAGATCCAGATAACTTTCTTTCACTTGAAGCTACCCCCAAAGAAGGCAATTTTGTTTTAGTGCAATTTGTTGCACATAAATCAAAAATCTTTTACATAGGAAAAGTTATAAGACGAAGAGCTGGGACAGATTTCGACATCACCTTTTTAAGAAAGAGTCTGAAAGTAAAAAACGGATATAGGTCACCAGATGTTCCTGATATCGCTTCGGTACCCTTACAAGACATAAAATTGATTTTACCGCCGCCTACTGTTGGTGGAACTAAAAGACAACAACAGGTCTATAAATTTAATATCAACCTATCTAATTTGAATATGCGTTGATTTTTTTAAGTTTATATTATATTTAAGCAGTACAAATCACAATATTTAACGTCGTGGAGTTAACGGACTCAAATATGTTATGTTAATAGTTATAATACAACCCAGAATTATGTTTGTTTTCTGTTATTATAATAGTATTATTAATCTTATTTGTCTTACTCGTATGATCCACAATACCCCTCAAGAAGATCCACTGTAGCCCAGAGGTGGGATACAGTGGATCAATTTCCACTTTAAAAAAAAATCTTGGTAACCAAAAACTACGAGAGATTTTGTCAAAATGAAGGTGTATTTTGTTAGTCGACATCGCATGCTATCAATCAAAGTTCAAAAGTCTATAAATAATGGTTTATTCATTGCTTTATGTCACCTCAAAAGAAAAGTGGTTCACTGTACCCCGCTTTCCCCTATTCATAGGACGTTAAATGTACATATGAAAAATAATATTCAGTAGTGTAACACACTATGTATATTCACATAGGTATATACACATATGAATATACATAAGATGTAGGTCTATGTATCATATATACATCTAGTAGTTTACGCCTGCGCGAAGGACAGCTAGTGCCGCCATTCCTGATTTCTAGCCATTCGCCGTAGTTAGCGTGTGTGTGCTAGTGCTGGTTGTGCCTGATTACCTTATCGAGTGTAATATTGTTCAATGTTACTTATCTTCTGGCTACTGGTAACACTCGCATCCAGCGTTTGACGGTAAGTGGTAAGCGGAACAAACCACCTACAAAATTTTATAGCCTTGATTTCTTTGTGAATTTAGACATGTCATTCAACAGGAAAGATGTGACAATCATAGTAGTCGATTTTGCCACGTATTATTATTGTAGCTAGAAATTGAATTAATAACAATACATAATAAAAGTATAAAGTTTGTTTATCTTTCTGCCTCTACATTGAACTTTCATACACTATGCATGTGCATTAAAAGTACATCCATGTACATCTAATGGATATACCATGGATGTGTAAATTCGCGACAAACGTACATGAAATGTAAATTTGTTTATGTCTATTTTACATCCATTAGACATTCATGCTCCATTTGTGGATATACATATTCACTGTATGTACATTGTATATACTTTGGTATGTAAGTATATACATGGTATATATTATGAATATACATGTTTGTACCTGGACTATGTTACATATACTATGCATGTATATTAGACGTACATATGTACATTGTATGGATATGCCATGGATGTGAAAGTTCTCGATAAACGTACATGCAATGTATATTTTTTTGATGTCTATTTGACATCCATGGACATTCTTGCTCCATTTGTGGATATACATATCCATTGATTGGATATCCAGTGTATGTACATTGTATATACTTTTGTTATGTGGGATCGGTACGCGCAAACCGCCCGTAGATTTCGGAAGACAATTTATTGGAGCATTTGCTGCTAGGAGTGATAGGGGTACTAAAATGCTACCGCATTTTTATTCGGTTATTTAAGAATCTTTATTTTCACGTTTTAACGCTGCTCCTCTATCTCCGATCCCTCCCACTGTGGGGTTATGGTGCAATGACAATAAAGTTTCCAAACTGCCTCTAGAACTCAAATACTAAGCGTCATTCGGTTTCATTCCCGACACTAAAATTACGCGTCATTGTCTTAACTATTCGGACACCCCTTCCGTGCATCATTGCAAATAATGCTGCTGCATAGAGATTGATGACATGTGCTCCGTAAAAACCTATACATTTACGTTTATTTACTTTCCCGCGTACCCCTTTATTGTACACTATACATAAATTGCATTACACGCTAATTGTCCAATAACCTTTGGTGATTCATTATAAATAGTGTAGGCAGTTATAGGGTTCTATTGCGCTGGTAGAAAGAGCAGGCATTTGGAACTTTTGCTATTACAGAGAATATATGGAAACTAGGTAGCTGTGAAAATAAGATTCGACGGCGCATTCAACAGCCACGTGTGCCCATGACAAAGCTTACTAAAATATGGCGTGACCATAACATCGCTAAAGCTACCAAAATGTCGCTGATTCAGTCTCTTGAGTTTTCCATATTTTTGTATGCCTCGGAAATTTGGACTGTTTAAAAGGCAGATCGAGCTCGCATAGATGCTTTTGAAATGTGGACGTGGAGGAGAATGCTGAGAGTTCCTTGAACCGCCCATCGAACTAACGTTTCCATTCTGGATGAGCTTGGTAGTCCAAAGAGACTATCCTCCATTGTGTCGACGAGAATGCTTACATTCTTCGGTCATATACAGAGAAGCGATAATATGAAGAAACTTGTAGTTCAGGGTCATGTCCCGCGTGGGCGGCACCGTGGTCGTTCTCCTACACGCTGAGTGGATACGACGAAACAGTTGCTGGAAATGAGTATTAAGAGTGCCACTGAACTGACAGTAAATCGCGAACGATGGCGAGCTACAGTTCTCAAAGCTAGTGATAATATTCGCGTCGGCAAAACTCTAACTCCGACTTAATACATTTACGAGTTCACAATATGTCTGTTAAGACATTGTGACTATGATGATGATATGGGAAGTGAGTCAAGCTTGGTAACGCCATTATTTAGTCTTCCGAAACCTCTGAAATGAGCTGCTTACACCGTGTCCCAGGACAAATCTCGAAAACTTAAACAATGGATAGTTCCAACCTCAGAGTAACAACTGAACATAGAGGTAGTAAACAAACCACTTCAGCATGGCTTGCTTAAAGCCATCATCTTTGACACTTCAGCCACCAAATACTGATCAGCTGTGACAGTTCAAATTGTAAACAATGCTGTGTAAAGCCAACTAACCTGAATATTCTTCCAATGCAAACCATGTTACAAACGCTGCACTTTTCGAATTCCATCTCGAATAACTGTTAACTACACTCGAATATAGCACAGCAAGTCCGTAAAGCTTCACTAGAGTTACCAATAAATATAAAATTCGATTTTACTGACCAGGCATAAGAGACGCACAAACAATAAACAAAGCAAACGTTTGACAGTTGAGGGCATGCGGCGTTGCCAGCTCCTCAAAATTATGTAAGACTTCAGAATTTGCGTGTATGATGAAGAAATATGCAGTAACGCAGTAGAGGTCAACATAAGATGATTTTGCTCTAATCATTCCTGAACCATCAAAATACCGTCTTTTTTAACGTAGAATGGAATATTTCTGGAGACTATACAATTAAGACGATAGTAAACAATTATGATTGCCGTACATGGTGGTCGATATGACAACATACGAAAAGATGTCGGCCTATTAGAAATAGTTGTTTACTACCTCTATGTTCAGTTGTTACTCTGAGGTTCCAACCAATCGACAAAAACATTAAAAAGGCCTGTGATCTTAACCCTACCAAATGACCGCTTTGTTGCTATAGGTAGGTAATAAATTCAGATTTATTAAAGTGGGCCACACACGTTTCAATTATCTATCCAACAAAAAAAGGATTTCTCTGTAACAAATGCAAGTTTGAGAATAGTTCCTTTTGGTATCGGCCTAAGATGATAAATTTACATTTAGAATTCTAAAATAGATGCAGATTGGTATCCAAAGATCGATATTAATAAAAGTACGAAATGAAATGAGCCAAATTCTAGGACTAAACATTATTCAACCCAGCCGCCAGCCTTGGATCATTCTAAAGAAACTGGACGTGTATGTACCCGCTGACATGCAATATTATCCCAAAAAAAGTTGTCCAACAAGGTGCCTCCTTAAAAAGTATTCAGGGTGAGTAGTTTTCATCGAAATGCAATCCTTACAGCTTTGTATTGGTACCAGTACAGGAGATGTAGGGTCTTTAGCTTTTCGTTCTCGTTATCTTTTCAACAGTGTAGTAATTTTAAGTGGAAAAGATTCTTAGATATGTCCTGCTAATCCCCCCTTTTGGTTCACACTTAAAATATACATATAGGAATACGATTAGATCATCGATATCTACCGAATTTTAAAAATTTAAACAACTGACTCGTGTATAAAACCTGCCGTACGAACTCAACTCTGAATAGGGATGGCAGTTTTGAGAAATATATCGATATATCGTATGGAACGATATTTTTCAACTTATACATATATCGATACAATATGTAAAAAAAGGAATTTATATTCAAAATAAAACTGCAATCAATTAACTTCTATTAATCACTTACTCAAGAAACATAAAAAACAAGTAAAAATCAAGACTAATATACATATTTCTTAAAACACAACAACAAAACACAAATAAACTAGCTTTTTAGCTCTCTTGAATAGGTATTGAAAATAATATATTCAATCTGTATGTTAGATATATGAGAGTTGAAGTTTCGATATAAATATACGACTGTATTTTAAATATCTATCGATATATAAAAAATAACGATATATCGCTGCCATTCCTGAATCTAAATCGCAAATAAAAAAAAAACGATTACTGACTAATCTTCGGGTGTACTTAATTAGCTAATACCGCACTGTACAGAGTTACTTAATTATAAGACGTAATTCCAAGGTCACATTTCTGATCAAAATTCATGTAGAAAAGTTCATATGAACATGTCTCCTAAAAAATCTGGTTTTCAAGCCAAGCTTATGATCTAACGAGCAAATGAAAAGTAATAACTGTTTAACCAAATAGGACTTGAGCAGATGACAGAAAGGTTCTGCCTATAGAGCAACCCTCGCAAATAGGACTTGTTTTCACAAAAAATGTTGGAAGTAGCCAGATTCTGCTTCTGGCTTTATGCTGAAAACCAGAGTTATTAGGACACATGTTCATATGAACAATTCTACTTGAATTTAGGTTAGAAATGTGTGTTTGGAATTACGGCACATCATTGAGTAACACCCTGTATTACATAATAAAAAACTGTTTGGCACTAGTCAAGCTGTAGATGGAAGATTTTGTTTAAGTTTTTCATAAACTCCTTCTTCGTTATTGGAAAAACTCCTGGTTTGGTACAAGTTGAATGATAAACTATTTTAGAAGGTGATTTCCACCTTACCCAAAGTAAGTTCAAGGATATCACAATCCTTGTTTGGAACATGTCCTAAATCGCATCAGGCATGATGTTCCTAGTTCACCTCAGCACTGTTTCGATCACTTCAGGTAGACCTAGGTAAAGCCCGTTATCAGCCTGATAACGGACTACTCTCACATGAACACTGACAAATAAATTGGTTTTAAATGATGTATGAAGGGAGCTATGCTTTGAGCAACATCGTGCTTGAAAAAAAAATATACTAAACCAAAGCAAATGTGTAGTTCTGAAGAGCATGTTAAACATGACATTTTATGAGCATGTGTATCTCTTCTTTACGCTTTTGACATCATTTTTATGAAAAAAGACTCTCTAGTATTTTTATTTCCCTACTTTTGGTTTACTTTCCATACAAAGATGGGTATACATCACCGTATAAGTTTTACTGTGGAAGTGTGTTCCTACAGAAATTATCAGTTACTTAAGAATTATTTCTTTCTCATTTCTTCAAATATACCGCAGGTATAATATGAATTATGAATTTAAACAAAACCTCCCAGCTTGAATATACACTATTCTGAGTTACTGTACCGTTTACTGTTATGCAGATTGTATATGATTACGCTACTTACCTGTAATGATTTATTTTATACTGGCTTACTGATTCAAACTTCCTGTTCTGCACATTCATTAAATATAGTGAGGTGGATGTTTTCTGATTCAGTATCGATATGCGCATATCATCTATATATGAGGCGCTGAGAGCTAGAGTGGCCTATCACACAAAAATGAGAAATGTGGAAAACTTTATATACTGAACACTCACCTATTACAATGAAGTCGCTACACATATTATTATATAGCATTAATATAGTTTCTGTTATTCGCAAATCTTTACCAGCACCTGTCTTCTTCTGAATTTGGGGGATAGGCGACTCTAGCTCTCGACGCCTTATATCTTGCGAAAACTTTTAGGAGGCAATGGAAAAACAGAAAAAAAAATGTATGTATATACTTTTCGTTTCACGCTTACTTCAAGAAAATGGATAAAAATGAGCTTCCCTACAATTTCGAACCTGCGCATATAAATATCCTCATTATCATCATAATGAGAATTATTCATTTATTTATGTGTTCAAATTTTGAGTAAATCTCATTCGCTTGTGGCAGGAAGTTGTCAGTAAAAACAGTACAAAAGACACTATATTAGCTCCAAAATAAAACTGAATACTCAGTAAACATGTGTTTGTAATTAACGAGTGCTTTACATGAACTCAATCTCTTAACATGGTTATATATACGAGCTTCTCTGCTTTTCTAATCGTGTAACAGCCTCCTTACGGCTGAGATATCGAAGCAGTTTTAGAATAAGTGGCGTTTACTTCTTTTTTGAATAATGCTGCTCATGAAATCCGTATACATATCATTTGAGGTATAACGCAGAATAACATAATCTTCCCATGAATTACTTGTCAAAAATCCCAAAACGAGCTGGGTTTTTTTTGGGAAAATTTCGGTTGTCATACGTATAATACGGTTTTTTGGTTTCCTCATTAAAGCACTTATAATACCAAACGATACTTTCAATAAAAACGAGTAAGAATGTATCGCCGAGTATTGAGAATCGCTAACTTTATCAGATATAACATAATTTCTCTTTCATGTTCTTGTTCTAGCGTATGTTTGCTCACGTTTCTAGGAGACTCTTTTACAGCATACTTATTATGCTTAGTGGTGTAAGTTCAACCTTTTTCTTTCGTTGCTTGATTTTTTAACACAACGTAAGAAACTCAGTTCTACCTTGCCTGTTCTTGGCTTTCTTTCTACTTGTTCATCGATACTTACGACGTTGGATCAACCCACAGATCTTCAATCCTCCTCCGATCCCCCCTCTTTATTGGCGTTCATCCTTAAAACTCATCAAGTCCCAGTCTAACATCTGTTATTGTAATTTTTCTCCTTCCTTCATACGTTCTTTTTTCTTGCTGTTGCATCGCTTCTTGTCCTTATTCTATTTTCTTGTTCGCCATGGTAGAAGCAGCATTAGAAGAAAGGCTCTACGAATTTTCTGACGACCAGTTTATTTCATCTTTGGGCAGTATTGTCTCATATTTGATGAAAATTAGACGTTCATCTTCTGTCTTCTCTCTTCTCTCCTCAAAGAAGGGCAAAAAAGATACATCTCACTGTTAGTGTTACTAGTGAGAAAACAAATAACCAGTTGCTTCAATATTGTTCTTGCCACCCTCATTCTATTTTCTCGTCCAATGTAACCGAAGAGTAGTAGATCAAGAGGTGTACAAACTTTCTGAACAGACCTTGCTTTCAATCCTGTTGATGTTTGACTGGTCTTACTGTCTTTTTCCATCTCTAATCAATCCCTCCTTATGCTTCCTCTTCCATACTATTCTAGAGGAACAAAATAGATACGGCGGTGCATATGGGACATTTCATTTTTGGTCAGTATTTTCTCAGTTGCTAAGAAAGAAGTGTATCGCTAGTAATTATTTTTCTTTTTTCATATTTTTGATACTAATAGTGAGACAACGCGCAGCCAGATGCATCAATTGTTTATCTCTTCCTCTTTCCTTCTTCTAGTCTGACAAAGAAATGGACCAAGAGTTGTTTTCTGTGCAACTTTAATAACAATTATTCTAACACTATAATGGCGTCTTTTTCTTCTACAATCATTCCCTCATTGTTCTTCCTCTTTATTACTATAGTAGAAGAGCTAAAAATGATACCATGATGTGACTGGGATACTCTTCATCTTTGGTCGTTATGTTCCATGGAAAAGAGTTGCATCAGTTGTCCATTTCTTTTTCTCCTTTCTTTAATCATCGATTTTTTTTTAATTTTCTCAATAGCGCTTACTATTTCTAAAGAGAAAAATGGCACCAATGTTATTTTGTTAACATCACCTCACATTTACTGTTGCTAGTTGCAGCAGTTGTTTTTATCTGCCTCATTCTATCTTCTAAACAGATTGAATCTCCTAACATGCTGCTATTTGGCCTGCCATACCGCATCAAATGCATCAGATGTCTCATTGTCTCATTTTATTTCCTTGTCGATTGTGGTAGAATCAGCATTCACCAAGAGCTGTACGGATCTTATGAGCAAATCTTGTCCTCGGTCCTGTTGCTGTATGGCTCATCCCATTTGCTTCTTCACTCCTCCCCTCCGCATACTTTTTACTAATGAGGCCGAACAAGTTGAATTTTTGCGAAGACCTTTTGCTGTTTAAGAAAGCACAGAAAGATCTCTTATGCCTACTCTTTTGCATCTTGAGATATCACGAACATCTTGCATAGAGTACATTTGATGACTTAACAGCCTATAACAAAACTTGCGTGAAATGGTGTTTTCTACAAAAATGATTATATACATTTTTTTCGTAGGACCAACCGCTTTTTCAGATATAGCGCGATAAAGCGTACTGCGCATAAATATGCTGTCGAGCTGTTTTACTGGTAGGTGGAAAGGGTGACATTTTAACAGATCTATTAAATCGTGTAGCCTTAATGAATAAGGTGTATATCTAGGTTTGTTAAGGTTCACTTCCTGCTTGAAATAAGTGACGGATTTAGAAGGGGGGCTAGGGAGCCCTTGAAATTTCTTGAGCTGAGTGAGTCAAATCGGGATGTTTCTCAGCCATTGTCAACCTGAAGTTTTCATTTGTTAAATTATACCAAGGGCATGCAAAAGCACAACATGACCTTTGCAAAGACCATGTTTGTCGATACTTTTGGACGGAAAAATGTATGTTGATATATTCCCCTTGTCAGTTTTGTTTAAGAAAGGAGAATAAACAAATCAATGCCTTCTCCAATGATTATAGCGGTTTTTTCTTATTCCGACACTTCCATGACTGTTTCGATGATTGAAATAAAGAAATATTTTTGTTTGCATTATAACATATACAGGGTTATTCACGTTATTCGACACGGAGCATTATGGCTAAAGTATTTGATAAAAAAGAAAATAATAATTTCGGATGGACAGAGACTATAAAGGCTACATTTTAAAAATATTTTCATATCATACAGGGTGTCCCAAAAACACGAAATGTATCAAAGTTGTTTTTTTACATGGAACACCCCGTATATTATTGCATATTCAAATTGCTTGGTGAATTCTAGTGTGACTTTATGTATCATACATGGGACTTAAAGTGAACCGTTTAGGTGTAAATCACCATTTTCGGTATAAGTAGATATCAGGAAAAAATTGAATATCGCAGAGATTATAAAATTTGGAAGGCTATGACTTTGCCGTATTACCACTGTACTACTAAGCATAAAATGCGTCAGCTTTGATGAGACTTTGATGAGACTGTTTAAATTACGTTTATGCTTGGAGAAATCGGTCGATTAATTAAGGAAACTTCGATCAGCGATAACTTGATTTTTTCAAATGGGAATGCCTAATTTTTTTCATGCGGTTAAACGTAGAATTTGATAACCGTCCTAATGATATTAGGTTGTGAATATCAATCTCTGGTAGTTTTCATTTAATTTTAAATTTTCAAACAAATCGGCGTTTTTCAGTTTTTCTACCTATAAGCAACGTAGCAGGCCATGAAATATAAACAAAAACCTGTTCAGGTAGAAGAAAACAACTAACTTAGCAGAAAAATACACACGAACTAGACTAAAGGGACAGAATTATAAAAAATCCTTACAACAAATCAACTCCCCCAGAAACAACTGTGATAACATCTCTAAGATCAAAGAGAAGCTGGGGTATAGCAGTAATAGATATTCTTTACAGTCTACTGGCTATCGCGGTTAAAAATTTCCAAGACAATTAAAAGCCCTGATATGAATCAAAAACAGCCAGCGACTGTTGCTTCAGCACGCAATTGTCACTCATATGTAATGGTGTAAAAAAGTAGTAGTTTTCGTCGAAGTCGACACCTCTGACTGGAGCCCTTCTATTTTTCAATATCTATCAGCAATATTGCAAAAATGGAATACTGACAAATCAGATTTAAATTTTCTGCCATTTAAGTTATGTTTTATAATTTGAACAAATTTTAATTCATTCTTCATTTTTTGCGATCTCGCTAATAGGTACTGAAGAATTTTCAGAACTCCAGTCAGAGGTACTTTTGACTTGAATTTTGACAGAATTGCATATAAAAAAAGTATTTTTATGTCACTAAATGTGAAATCTTGTTATGAAAATAATAAACTGCCTACAACATTGTCTAGTAGTTTTCGTTTCATTTCAAAATGTTTAATGGTTTTGGAAATTACCAATCTCTAGTACATTGCAGTAGCTAGTAGGCCGTGAAAAAATCCATTTCTGCCATACTCCAGCTTCTCTTTGACCAAAGATATGTTACCGCCGTTGTTTCTGGTTAGACTTTGTTTCTTGTGAGTAATTTTTATAATCTTGTCCCTTTAGTCTAGTTCGTGTGTATTGTTCTGCTAAGTTAGTTGTTTTCTTCTACCTGAACAGGTTTTTGTTTATATTTCATGGCCTGCTAGGTTGCTTATAGATAGGAAAATTGAAAAACGCCGATTTGTTTGCAAATTTAAAATCAAATGAAAACTACCAGAGATTGTTATTCACAACCTTATATTATTAGAAATGTTATCAAATTCTACGTTTAACCGTATAAAAAAAATTAGGCATTCCCATTTGAAAAATTTAAGTTATCGTTGGTCGAAGTTTTCTTAATTAATCGACCGAATTCTCCAAGCATAAACGTAATTTAAATATGACGGCTTCATCAAAGCTGACGCATTTGATGCTTAGTAATACGGCAAAGTCACAGCCTTCCAAATTTCATAATCTCTGCGATATTCAATTTTTTCCTGATATCTACTTATACCGAAAATGGTGATTTACACCTAAACGGTTCGCTTTAAGTCCCATGTATGATACATAAAGTCACACTAGAATTCACCAAGGAATCCAAATATGCAACAATATATAGGGGGTTCTACTCTGAAAAATGTAAGTTTGATATGAATCACCGTGTATAAACGTCAAAATTTAAGTGAAATTATTTTTACGTTATAGCCCTCAAGGTTCCCTGCCATGATCAAGTAACAGGTTTCTAAAATATATTTTAGTAAGCCCACAATCTTCCGTCCACGCACTATTGGCCCACCCTGTATATTTTTATAAATAAACATTTTTTACGGTTAATGGGAATTCAATTTTCAGATCTAACAGATTAAGAAAAGTGCTTTTATAGTTATATCTCTGCAGTTTAATAGTATACCCAATAAAACATATGCGCTCCCTTTTTTTCTCGATATACCTACCTCGAAAATGGTTTGTCATACGTAGAAAAAGGTGAATGCACAATATTTAAGAGAATACTATTTTGCGTAGGTTTGGTTAAGAGTTCTTGTGACGTGATCTGCACTGAAAGAAAGATTTTTGCGAAGAACCTATTTTCATTGCCATTGACCTTCGATATCTCAAGACGCGCAAGGCTAGGCATATAAACTTTTGTGTGCTTCATCAGAACATCAAAAAGGTCTTTGCAAAAATTTAGCATGTTCGGATTTATTTCACAGATGGCATTGTTTCTTACCTTATTTACTTGGATTATTAATACTATCCTGTAAGCACCAAAAATGATGCTGCGGGGCAAGAAAGACATGCAAGCTTAAAAAAGAGTTGCTCAGAGGTTCATCCTGTTCTTCTTCCTTTCATCACTTGTCTCCCTGTTAGCTTAGAAGAACGAAGAACAGATGTTTGCCCTTTTCCGCCCCCAGAGCTGTTTCCATCTTCTGCTGCACCCCCTCCATGCTTCTGTGTTGTCCTAGAAGAGCAAAAATGACACCCTGGTGCGTCGGGAGTCGCCTTTGCCCCGCCGGGACATCCCCATTTGTCATAAGCCTTGGTCGCCCGAACCGCCCATTCCGGCAGCCTTGCCGCCCTCGCCGCCCCCGGTGCCGCCCGCGCCACCATCGCCGCCCTGGCCGCCTCTCGTCGATCCCCCTGCGCCGCCGCTGCGGAAATCCAGCTTGTACTGCAAAAAGGGGGCGGACCCCAATACAAGTTAGTGGAGGTTAGGGCGGGTTGAGGTCAACTTAATTACACAGGTCTACAGATAGTGGGGTTGTGACTGTATCTGGTCAACTGGAGTGGGTTTTGGAAGCAATTTTCTGCTTATAATCCAAATTGGCCATCAGAATTAAACCTTCAGTCCACTGTTTTGAGATGCTTGAGGTTATACACAGAATAAAAGCATAAATATTTGGGCGTAAGATGATTCTTCAAAATTACATAAATGCCGTACAGCTCTTAGGCTACCCAACGTCTCTATAATTTCTCCTACCTATTGGATCATTTATAACTGAGGAGCAGACTTCTAAGTTGCATTATGACCAATTGTCCATTCTTACAAATTTTCAGGAGAAGCAAAAAACTAGTACAGAGAAGCCAAATCCTAACGATAGGGATTGTAGGGTACTCAATCGCAAAATTTGGTACAAGAAAGTTGAAAAAAACTTGAAAAAATTATAAAACTGTTGGACATAACGCAGTTTGTCTGTCTCTTGTGGACATGATGCAGTTGGTTTGTCACCTCTGGGGAAAATATAATTTGAGTTTCATTGTCAAGTAGCAAAGACAGATTTAAAATGACTCTCAGCGTATTCAAAAACTTCTACGCCGTTTTTGTGCTTGTCGTCTCTATCATTAGCTTGCCACAGGTTTTCCACGTACTGCAGCTATACATTTCAGCTCCCGGTCGGTGTCGTACAATATGTATGCGAAAATAAAATCCCAATCAAAATGCATTTTGTCCATGTTTATGGGACAAAATGCACTTTGAATTGAAGGTACTATGTGACTGGACTTAACAGTTTATCTGTCTAGGTATAATTTCCTGCTTAATAGCACGGAGACTAAATTCATTTTGTCCGATTTTTGATCATAAATAGTATTTGATCATAAGCATACAGCGCCACCTTTATCTCAAATTTGGAAAATTTGGACAAAATGCATTTTGAAGGTCAGCTCCTCAACTATTGTTTCAGATTATAATGTCTAATATTATTGACGTACAATGTTTCTTTCCAATGTTTTGATCATTTTAACAGGAATGGATAGGGAACGAATCCGTTAGTAATTTGTGAATGAATGAGTAAAGAGTAAGTGGATAAAAGAAGGAAGGCTTTCTGGTGACAACAGCTACCAGTATATAGGTCTATAAGCAGGCCCTTCTGCACCTCTTCTTACCCTAGTTTCCAAGTCCAGCCCTTATCGCAAGGAGAGGATGGTCTTGAGTTCCGCCCATCTTATATCTTCAGGTTTAAGGATCCTTGAACCCAGTATAGTCTGTCTGTGATACTCCAGGGCTTTACAGTGGCATAGAATGTGTGGTGAAGACTCCTTGCCGCTGCGTGCACACGTCAGGTGGCTTGCCGCACCTATTACATTCAGATAACTTCTGGAGGTCTTATGGCCACATACCGGGCTCACAAGTAACCTCATCTAGCTTCTATCCGGTCAGAGACAGAACCGCATTCACTTGGGCGTGGCTCTAAAATGAGTTCTCTAGCTTAACTGGGATGTTCAGAGATTCCTTTCCATCTCATAAGATGTTTATTTTGCAACCACACCTCTGTTTTCCTTCTAGTGGTACCTACTACCACCTTCACAGCTGGCTAAATGCCCAGGAAATTATTTCTCAACCCTTGCCATACGCCCGTCATTTCATTACCGCAAACTCCAGCATGACTCAGTACCCACAAAAGTGACACCTGGTGTCTTGCCGAAATGAACTACAAAACCTTTCGATATTGCAGAACGAGCCTTGACGTAAACCTAAAAGCACTTAATGCTTTCAATGCTGCCTGGCTGTCAGAACAGATAGTAATGTGTCTCCTAGGTCCCTTACGTGCTATGCACATGGTAAAATCGGTATATTTCTGCTTGTAATACCGTGGTGTATCCTATAAGAGAGAAGGGAAGCTTGTTTTTGGCCCATAGACCCCAGCGTCGGAACCTTCGTCGGTAAGTGAGCCATCTGTATAGCAGACTGACCCTTTCTCCTCAAAAGACCGCCTACCGCTTGACCGCCACTCTTCTCTTGTGGGATACTTCATCGTAAATTTACAGTCGAGGCATTATGTAGGAGAAATTATATCAGTACTCTGTAGGATAGGGTTATCCCTTTGCAGCTCTGGCAGAATGTCTCCTGTCAGGATTCACAAAGAAACAACTGCCCTGACTCTACAGTTGGAACGCAGTAGGCCTTGCCTCCCTTGAACTGGAAATAAAAAATTGTCGTAGTAGTAGTAGTAGTAGTAGTAGTAGTAGTAGTAGTAGTAGTAGTAGTAGTAGTAGTAGTAGTAGTAGTAGTAGTAGTAGTAGTAGTAGTAGTAGTGGCGGGGTCGACTCGCGTTGGCCACCCTTCGGAAGTTTACTTCCTTTGGGTGGCGAATAAGAGTCGTCGAGTGTCTGCCTACACGCGTCATATACAGGGGGGTATATGCGGCACCGCTGTGCGCGAGATATAGGATCCAGCACAATAAAAGAAAAATGTTTCCTTTATCTTGCGTCCAAATGGCACTCCACCGAGGGCGAGCTGTTTGGTGGAAATGATGGACCCTGTACAAGAAAAGAAAAAAAGGGCCTGTCATTTCCACTATCGGCGCCCAACACCCAGCAGTGTAACGATCCCGGTTTTCCCTGCTGGCCCAAGCTCCTACTCTCTCCCCTGCAAAGCTATGCCGTCGGAGATCACATATGAAGAGATCTCTGGCAGGTTCAACCTTGGCGGACAGGTTTGCAGTGTTTCCTCAATCCTCCTATCAAATACCTCCCCCTATCCTCAACCCTCTACGATGGAGAGATGACGACCGGGCGATGGAGAAGGACCTGATCATGCTAAGAAATGTACCGCGACCCGGCTCAATTCTGATGATGACACAGCTACGACCTGGATAACGATCCCAACTCAAGGTGTGATGCGACCCGTGCCGAGGAGTGCGTGGCGGTAGGGAAGTACCGTCTCTAACGGAGCCTCCGGATACCAGGCGACCTCCGGAGTAAATAGCCTTGCAGACGTATGCGTGCTCTGCGTCGGTTGACTGTTTATTTCACAGCTACTCGTGGGAACAAGATGCAGAAGATTAATAAAACTGACGTAGTTGAGAGGAAGAAGGGACCGGTAGAAGTAGGAGAGGAAGAAGTGTTTATGAGGAGCTCCCTCATACAGCACTCGCCACCACACCGCAGCCGAGCAGGCTCATTACCAAGCATCAAGGGCTTTGCGGAGCGACATGAAGCGAAAAAGACGCAGACAGGTGCGCAGCCACTGTCAAAGAGGAAGAGAGAGGGATCCCCTACAGAGCAACACGCTGATGAGAAAGAAATCACGGGGCAGGAGCTCAGCGAACTCTTGAGAAAAGTAGGGCAGACAGCTAGGGACCTTAGGAATCTAATAAAGAGTATCCCCAACACAAAAGCCGAAATAAAGAACGGGATCCTGGAGATTAATAGACAGATAGACCTGCTGGAGAGAAAGAGCTGCACATGGAAGGAACCAGAGATAAAGACTACTGAAGCACAACTGCCAAAAAGGGATACCTGCAGTATTGGCATCCAGGTTGATATCTCGCCGGAACACAGAGGGCTGCCAACGTACGCGAACGATGTGCTGACCCAAATAGACAAGGTGATGTCTGAAGGAAAGGGCCTCGAAGATTTGGGAGCGGTGATGGATATTGACTGGCCAGACGAAGCATACAAAGTAGCTGGCATAGAAAAAGGAAACCCTGCTAGAATTGCGTCATCAGCAGATCTAGCAATACTTCTTAGCCCCCATGACAAAGGGGAGAAAGGGCTGGTCAAAATCATTACTGACAAATACCCTGAAGTCGCGGACCTGTGTAATGACGGGCTTATAGAGGGACAGGTAGACTATATTGTGAACGCTACAAAAACCTGCTCCAGCAGGAGCGAGGTACAGAATGAAAAGTCCACGTATGTTTACCTTCTGCCGTATCTCATTGACAAAAATGGGGTCAATGACATAGCAGTGGTATACAATATGATTAAGCAATGTAGGGATAAAGCAGTAGAAGAAAAAAGAAGTAAGATCTATTTTGCCGTGGCCGAGGGATTAGACTTACAATATATTAGAAAAATGCTGGAATTCATATTTAGATCAGCGGATGCGGTGGTGAGATTACTAATTCCCCCAGGACATCGGGGCTTCGACAATGGTGTCAAAAACACAATGAGTAGACAGAAGAACAGACAGCAGGAAGACCTAGGCACTGTCATAGTCAAAGCTAATGGACGACAATATGCTGAGCTGCTTAAGGATGTTAAGGAGAAGGTTGGTTCGAATACCGATGGTATAAGGACAGTGAGGAAAACTAGGGAAGGGGACTTACTAATTAAAACCGAAGGAGGTCGAGAAGCAGCTGCGAACCTGAGAGAGGTAATTATCCAAGGTAGCGAAGGCATAAATGCCATGGCTACTGGAGGCAGGAGGAGGAAGATACTCCATATAATGGGTACAGATGGAATCACCACGAAAGAGGAAGTGAGCGAAGTCATCAAGAAAACAATGAAATTTGATGAAGAAACATTCACGGTAAGATCGGCACGGCCGGCATATGGTACGACCGTAAATTTCACCCTGGAGATGGAGGAAGAGAACGCAGATGCCCTACTCGCAATCGGGACACTCAAAGTAGGGATGTCGAAATGTGAAGTGCGCGAAAGGATAAGCTTAGCCAGATGTTTCAGGTGCAAGAACTTTGGGCATGTCAAATTACAGTGCACAGGTCCAGACCGATCAGACTGCTGCCTAAGATGTGGAAGCAAGGAGCACAAGATAAAGGATTGCTCTGATGAGAATAAAGAGTACTGCTTCTCCTGCAATCAAGAGGGCCATAGGAATAATATCTTGAGGTGTCCAGTCTATAGAAGGCTTCTAGGCAGTCAGGGACGCACAAGCCGTCGCAAGTAACCCCAACAATTGCTACAAAAGCCGCTGTCAACCGCTCAGGTAGAGCGATAAAGTTCCTACAGGCTAACCTGCAAAGAAGGAGAATAGCTCACGATGCAGCATTTGCAACCGCGGCTCAGGATAAGGTAGATGTTATTATCGCTTCAGAACCAAATAGGAACTTAGTCAAAGCAGGTGGATGGTGCGTGGACAGAAGAACTGACGTGGCTGTGTACTTCAGAGCTAGAGACATAGGTGTAACGGACGTGGAGCCTAGGGAAGGAAGTATAATAGTAAACACGAAAAAGCTGAGCATCTACTGCTGCTACTGTTCGCCTAACCAATCTTTTGAAGAATTCAAGGTGCAGATCGACAGTATCATGGAACACGCGAGAGCAAATCCACGACAATATGTTATCCTAGGTGACTTCAACTCAAAATCGCCGCTATGGGGACCACAACTAGCGGACAGAAGGGGGGATTATCTCACCGAATGGATTGCCGAACTCAATCTAGTGGTTCATAACTCGGGTAATAGTCCAACCTTTTGGAGAGGGTCAAGTGGGTCATTTATTGACATAACCTTATCATCCCATAATCTAGCTAGGGTGATAGACAAGTGGTCTGTTTCCGAGGCTGAGTCGATGAGCGATCACCCGTTTATTGTCTTTGAGCTTGAAGGCCAGTACACTGGTAAAAGGAGAATAGTGAATGGACCTCGAAAGGTGGATTGGAAACTATTCAAACAAATATTAGAATGGAAGATAGACCTATGCAGAAAAGCGGACAATCCATCGGAACTGTACAACGGTATAATAAGGGAAGCCTACATAGACAGTAGCTATGTGAATAGACGCCAGTGTAGTAAGATGCCATACTGGTGGAATGAAGAAATCGAGGCAGAGAGAAAGGAATGCCTACATAAAAGAAGACAACTAACCCGACTATCAGCAAATGGAAAAGCCACAGAACAACAGAAGAATGAAGCTAGAGAAAATTATAAAGCAGCAAAGAAAAAGCTGCATCATTCTGTGAATATTTCTAAGAAGCGGCACTGGGATGCACTATGTAGAAATATAGACGAAGATGTTTGGGGTGATGGCTATAAGATTGCCATGAAAGGCCTGCAACTCATTAGCCCGTATGACATAGACGTAGATAGAAGAAGACAGGTGGCCAGGGAACTATTCCCGTCCGTAAACGATCGGTGGGATGACTTAACACAACAGAAAGATGTGGTGCCATTCTCGGAGAATGAGTTGGAAGAGGCACTCCGAAGAATGAAAAAGGGTAAGGCTCCGGGCCCTGACACAGTACCCACTGAAGCAGTGATTGAAGCAGCTGCAGTATCCCCGGCATGGATCCTAGAGCTATTGAATGGATTTCTGATGGCCCAAGACTTTCCTCAAGAATGGAAAAGTGCGCGTTTGGTACTGATTCCAAAAGCCATAGGACAGGACGGCGAAATAAAGCAGAGACCCCTATGCATTTTAAACAGCATAAGCAAGTTATTTGAGAGTATGATTAGAAAGCGGCTTGAAGACGAGATTGAGGCTAAAGGAGGGTTATCAGAGAACCAGTATGGCTTTAGGAAAGGAAGGTCAACGTTACAAGCAGTAGGCGAGGTACTGAAAATATCCAAAGGAGATCGTAGCAATAGATTTGTCGCTTTAGTTACCTTGGACGTGAAAAACGCATTTAATACTGCTCGTTGGAGTATTATCCTACAAAAGCTTACTGAGATAGGTGTTCAACAGTACTTAGTCAACCTGGTAGCAAATTATTTTAAAGACAGGACAATTATTATAGACCGAGGTGAAGACATGGAGGTTACAACAGGAGTCCCACAGGGTTCAGTGCTGGGACCCATCCTGTGGAATGTGATGTACAATGGGGTCTTGGAACTAGAAATGCCCGATGGTGTTAAGACTATAGCTTTTGCTGACGACCTAGCTTTGATTGTGGAGGCCAAGAATGAACTAGAACTGGGCACAAAGGCGAACGACTCGCTCTGGCTTGTCGAAAGATGGATGAAAGCACATCACCTAGAGTTAGCACCTGAAAAAACAGAGGCAGTCTTGCTGAAAGGGGGCAGCATAGATGCAGAAATCAAATTCGTACTTCAGGGAGTTGAAATAAAACCTAAGAATCACGTCAAGTACCTAGGCATAGTAATAGCGAAGAACGGCACTTTTGGAGAGCATCTGCAAAGAACAGCAGCTAAAGCAGAGAAGACAGTGGCAGCACTAACCAGAATATTACCTAATGTGGGTGGGCCAAGCAGTACGAAGCGCCTACTCCTTTATAATGTGGTGCAGTCCATATTAACGTACGGGGCACCGATATGGGGCGATATCCTGAAGAAACGGAAGCATCGCATCACTATAGAAAAAGTGCAAAGGAAGATGCTCCTGCGTGTAACCAGTGCATACAGAACCGTGTCAACTCGTGCACTGCAGGTTGTTAGTGGGACTATTCCAATACATTTTCTGGTAGACGAGAGGAGCAGAGTTTACAATAATGAAGGCGAGGTAACAAGCTTAGTAAAGAACGAGGAAAGGAGAGCAACTATCAGACTGTGGCAGGAAGAATGGGAAGGAACGGTACACGTAGCACAGTGGAGGAAAAAGTTGATTCCCAATATACAAAAATGGTTGGCCTGTAGCCACAGAAAAGTGGACTATTATATCACACAAGTTTTGACGGGTCATGGGTGTTTTGCATCATATACAAATAGAATAGGCAAGAAGGCAGATGATAAATGTATGTACTGTGATAGAACTGACGATGCTGAGCATACGATGTTTGAATGCAGCAGATGGGAGGCAGAAAGACAACGGGCTAGCTATAGGCTGGGTCTAACCCTTACGAAGGAAAACATGATAGATGTGATGATGGATAGTGGAGCTAATTGGAAGAGTGTACATGCCTTTGTCAAATGTATAATGGCCCAGAAAGAACTCGATGAAAGGAGAATGCAAAGGCGACTCGAGGATTGAGAAAAAGTAAAGAGAACAGGAGAAATGAAGATTCACCTCGACCTACACTCCTAATCCCCACTGTGGGGGACGGGAGATGTAGGATCACAGGATGCAAGAAGGAAGAAAGAAGACCGAGAAGAGAAAAAAGGGAAGAAAAGACAGCCCGTTACCCTGATGATATGTCTACACCGACGGTTCCGGAGTAACCTTTGGGCGGTTCGGTAGTAGTAGTAGTAGTAGTAGTAGTAGTACTTAGTAGTAGCGATGGAGAGGCTAAGCCAGGCAGGTAGCCGTGTTTGATCTCTTTTTGCCAACCCCCATGAAACAACAGTGAAAACCCTCTTCGACTATTCATATTTGCCAAATTTCTCATAATCCTGACATGATGAACCAATTCTGATTTTGAATTCGACTACGTGCAGAAAATTAATTCCAAAATTACCTTTAGAATCCCAGATACAAACTTCTGTCATACAGTTTTTCCGTGTTATTTTCCCAGAAACCGCTACTTATAATCTTCCAAGATGAAGAGACGGAAAAAATTGAGTGACAGATAATTAAAAACGGCTCAAGAATTGTCCACGAAAGTTATACTGAAACTTCAAAGAAGGTCATACATCATCATAAATTTTGTCGCTTGGTCCTATCTTCTCTTTTTTCATGAGCCTCAGCACTGCACTGTTCGCGAAGTTCCTCCTCCTCCTTCCTTATTTATTTTATGTTTACTATAAACGATATTACTATAGACTCAAAATGTTCCTACCCCACCCCCTGCCCCTCTCAAGAAATGTATGTACAAATAAAGATAATAGACGATCGATGACCTCACCTCGTCTTCCATCAGTAGTAAATTGTAGTTTCTAATAGCCAATTGTAATTTCCAAAGTATCTAGTGCAGTTTCAAATAATTAGATGAATTTTAAAAAGCGCCAAATGTAGTGTCAAATAGTCAAATTTTAATTCTACCGCATCAATTGTAGTTTCAAATAGTCAATGGAATATTCAAAAGCATCATATTAATTTTAAATAGAGTCAAATCAAAATTCTAAGCCGTCAATTGTAGTTTGTAAGGTGATATATCAACGCTGGAGGTCTGCATAGTCCAAAATAAATACCGTACGGTAAAATGAGTAATTTTGACAGGTTTTACATAAAGCAAAAGTACGTAACAAAAGTTTTTCGCCTTCCTATAGTAACTGTTCAAGTCCATAACCACAATGCTGTCTTTAAGACAAGGGGAATTGTTTGCGATGCCATGTCCTCTATCTCGAATTGCTTCTGTAAATGTCTCCCACTGATAAATTTGACTCATATCAAACACACCTCGTATAATAACGCTGTTACATTACCAGAAACCTTGATCTCTTATACAGCCGTTATGAGAAGGCTGAGACTCATAGTTTCATATTTCGAAATACGTCCCTACTGATCTCATTACAATGTTTGAACAAAATCCGCTCGAAACTTTTTTTCTATTTTTGACAATGTTGCTGTCGACGCTTGAGGTAGCTAACTTGGACTGTGCATGCTGGGGCTTGTACTTTTTGAAGGGTCCTGAGAAAAAACGGCATTAGTCCATTTTTATGCGAAATTGAGCTGACTGTCTCTCCTTATGGCATATTTTATCTACTATCAGATAACGAAATCGTTAAATGGTGAAAACAGCTGCAGCCCGCAAAATAACAGCTACAAGATAGGCTACACCCGAGAGGAGGAATGTTTGAAGTTGAAGTCAGATTACAGATTCCAGTAAGTAAGTACCTAATCAAATATGTTTCGTTAAAAAGATCTCCTCAATCCAAGGATGGCCCAGTTGTTAGAGAGGCCGGTAGTGGATCTCAGGGTCTTTGGATCTAAACCCAGGCCTTCCAACTTTTTATTTTTTTTATCAAAAAATTTATTGATGTGCTTTTTGCACTTGTTACTCACATTTTTTCTTCGATCAACATAAATATGTGTTTGAATCAAATTTTGTTAGACATATTACTTGCACTGCGCAGTGCTTGTTAAAATTTTATGAAAATTTAATTGTTAAGCTTCATTGCCCAAAGTTAAATAAATAATAATACCAAGTGATAAACAGAATGTGATTACGAGTTTGAGTTACTTTTTTTACATTAAAAAATTTAAAAATGTATGAATTGAATGGATGAAGGGATTTTGTTTTATTAACCAACTACTACATTTAAAGAAAAATTAATGGCGATTGATATTGATGGACAAAACCCATGTCCACTGATTTTTTAAATTGTCCACCGCCCCCTGTATTTAGTTTTTGCACTGCGCAGTGCAAGTAATATGTCTAACAAAATTTGATTCAAACACATATTTATGTTGCTCGTAGAAAAAACGTGCGTAACAAGTGCAAAAAGCACATCAATAAATTTTTTGATAAAAAAAATAAAAAATGCCTGGGTTTCGATCCAAAGACCCTGAGATCTACTACCGGACTCTTTAACCGCTGGGCCATCCTTGGATTGAGGCGATCTTTTCAACGAAACATATTTGATTAGGTACTTACTGGAATCTGTAATCTGACTTCAACTTCAAACATTCAAAAACATATTTATTTCGATCTTAGGCTTCGTCTCGAGCTGCAAGCTTCATTTATCGACTGTAATGCAACAAATATCCACTAGTTACCAGTTTACCAGTACGTATTTTCGCGATTGGTTGGGAATCTAGAATCTGGTATCGGAGTAGGACGTCGTTGGTCAAAGGAGCATCTTGACCGCCATGGTCACGTCACACGGGTTCGGGAGTCGTCGGCCTGTTTTCGGTACTCGTTTCAAAAACCCATATTTATTTTGATATGACTTTTGAATTATTGCGAAAAAAAAAGAAAACAAAAACAGTTTTGTTATAAAACTTATATATGATCTTTCCATTTATCACAAAAAAATATTTTTTTTCTTAATTCAAAACCTCAATTAGTTATTGGAAATTACATTTAATGCGTCTGAATATAACTTACTATTTGAAACTGCAATTGACAAATTATTGTAACATCAACCTGACGGTTTTGAATTGTGATATGATCCTTTAGAAACTACAGCTGGAAAAGGTGTAGATTCAGTTCTTCCCGAATTAAAATTATGGCTACGTTCCTGCTGATAGTTCTGTTTCAGTAAACATTTCTTGGACAGCTTCGCGGTTTTGTCAATTAGTTTCTTAAATGTCATCCGATTTTTTTGTCCATCTACATTATCCCGGAAAATCTTCAGTAGCAATCTCTGGGACCATTATTACTTGGTTGTTCGCTCAATCAGCATTTTTTTGTAAAAGAAGATAAGTAAGTTAGGATATGCACTTGAGTCGTTGTTATAATTTTTTTTAAATACATCAGTATTTTAAAAATCACCAGAAACCCACCAAGCTGTTTTTGGGATCGTTTCGTTGTTGTGCATATAAGAATCCTGTTTTGGCTTTGCTCTTGAAATGTGAATTTTTTTGTAAAATTATATGTATTTCCATATAGGTACCTCTGACTATATGCAAAAAGTGGGTTTTATTTAACCTCATATGAAATTTTGGATATCCAAGTTTCTTGCACTAAGTAATGTGATTGAACGAATAAAAACAATTCCATTATTGAAGGCATGTTCTTAAAATCCCCTTTTCTGAAGCTGAAACACATACTTCTGAGTTAACCCACTATTTTGGACAGAAAATGATCATTATCGAAAAACTGGTAACAGACTATTGTTGTACTAAATAATTGAAATATGACACAAAGAACTAAACTGCAAAAGGGAAAACCTCATAAATAATGAAATTGTTATATTACTAATGAATTCTTGTTAACCCACTTTGTGTAACATGCCATCTGAGTTTGTATACCATTTTTGTTCATAGCTTCTATTATTTTAAACAAAAAGGGCAGATGTTTCCAATATCTACTAGTACACAGCACAGAAGTTAATAAAAAAATATGTTTCCTTGAATTGAGGCTAACCCTTAATTTTTGTTTAGATCATAACAAGCCTAAACAATCGCATCAGACTACTGTTTACTTGTCATTCAATAGAAACAGTCATTTGCTGATCAATAACTGTGCACTGATTCAAGTTAATTAAGATCGATGTAGCTGTATACATTTATCCATAGGTACACCTACAATACTCGTAAAAGGTTATCCACTCAAAAACGATATTAACTACGAGTATAGTAGATCACTATATGAATAGTACCTGGAATGGAATATCACTTAGTCATTTAAATTTCACGGTAGCAAATAAAAACTCAAACGGCTTGGGAGTCAAGCCAAATTGCAGCTAAGTAGAATGAAAGCAGATTTCTGTTTACCAGTTCTAAATGGAATATTGGATTTTGAAGGAATTGTAGTGCATTATCTGTTCCATTTCATTATCCTGCAATGTAACTTGACCTTACGTATTATAAGGAAATTTTCATAAATCTGCAGAGACATCAACGAATCCTGTTAGGCATGATGTGATCCTGCAACAGTGATGTGAAGCAGTAAGCAAAAGATACATCAATGCCTCCGCTGCATATACTAATGCTAAAATTTATTATTATAACTAAATATCAATGCTAGCATTGCACTTCAACTTCAGCAAAAGCATGTCTAAAGCAAAAACACAAACATTTACTCAAACGCTTAGGCATCTGTTTGTCTTGTTTTCTATACTTCACTAACTCGTATCGGTATATGCAAAATCGAATTGAGGAATCTAGTAACTGTGTAATACAGTAAATGAGTAGAGAATTCAAATCCTAGATAATGAAACGTGTAGCATATATTAGTTTTCTATCAAAAATGCATGCGTCTTAAACATACATTCTTCATTAAGTGCTTTTTTATTGTAGTAGGTTTTATTTATTGTTTGAAATTTGTAGACAAGGTAGGTGTTTCAAAAGGTCTGTTTCGGACTTCCATTGTCTACGAGGGCTGCTCTATACGGCAGAATTCTTTCTGTCTGCTCGCTCTTCCATTGTCTATATAATTTTAGATTACAACGTTTTGATTGACATGGTATCTTCAATCGTCTTCAGGTAAACTGACGAACATGTTCCTTTCATTGCTATTTATTCTCGTCTAGCTGACGTGTCTTTTTTCGTGGCTTGTTCTGATTGGATGGTGCTCGTTCTGCTGAGTGCGTCAGTGACCTCGCCTCTTGCTGATGATGACGTGATCGTTCGATGGTCACTGAGTCCTACGTTTGTGTCCAAGTCTGTTCTATCCAATTTTAGTTTTTTTAAATTTCTTATGAGAGGCTGCCATATTGGTCTAATTTCCACACTGGGCTTGCTGTACACGTTTTCGTTGCTAGCGATATAAGCTGCTTCCTTGAATTTCCAGCGATACCATTGAGGTTCTTTATCAATAACCTTAGCATCTTCCCAAATAATTTTATGGTGCTCGGTCCAAGCGTGATCTGCTATTCCGGACTTTCCTGTCTCTGCTCTCTGGGTGTTGAGTCTGTGCTTCTTTATTCTCACTTCGTTTCTCCAATTTTACCACATTCACATGGTACTTCGTAGATGCAGTTTCTAGTTTTTTGATGTTCATTCTTGGGTCTTGTTTTCGTTAGTAGACTTCAGAGAGTGGTACTTCTTAAGAATCGTGTTTGAATTTTATAGTGTTGTCCTATTCTTCTGACTGTATCTGATAGTCCTTTCAGGTATGGTATACTGAGTGAATGTCTGTACTCTTCAGGACCTTTATTTCTGCTAGTATCATCCTCCTGCATTGTTGCTTCCACTAGTATCTTGGGATATGCGTTCTTTGATAGATCTTCTTTAATTTGACGTAGTTCTTCTTCTAGTCCCTGATGTGTATTACAAATATTCTTGGCTCGATCGACCAAGGTTCGAATGATTCCTTTCTTTGTTGATGTTGGATGGTTCGAGGTATAATGCAGGTATTGTCCTGTGTGTGTTGGTTTTCTGTACACTTTGGTTTCTATTTCGTTATTTCTTCTCATTACCAAGACATCTAAAAAGGAAGGCTGTTGTTGTTCTCTTCTTCTTTTGTGAACTTTATCGATGGTCCTATGTTGTTGAGATGTGAAAAGAACTTTTCCATAGACAACAACTGTTTCCTTTTTAATTATGCAAAGGAGACTGAAAACAAAATAAATGAGACAAGAAAATGATGATTCTATACGGGTCGCGTCGAAGCAAAATGTACCACATAATTTTTGTTTTATTGGATGTCCCAAGATGAACTTCGAAAGATGTTAGAAAGGACAATTATTTCCTAAGAAAACCAAATCAATCGTTTCTTAAATTTTGCATATACCTTTACGAAATATACCATCCCGACATGACTTAACTTCTCTGGCAGATCTAATGTATGCGAGAGAGATAGACAAGTAAAATACATACAGCAGGGCGGCATAATAATTGAACCAACAATATAAAGGCTGGCCCAGACGCTATGTTCTACAACTTTTTGTCTCTGTAGTTTCAAAACTGAATGAAAATGTTATAAAAATAGAGCTTCCACATGGTGCCACTTTGTGTTAATTTTTTCTCAGTCTTTATGCCACTGATTACGAAGACATTACTATTCTAGTCAATGTTTGAAAGTTGTAAAGAGATAGAAACAATTGGAATAAAAAGTATCCGGCAATCAAGCATCAGGTGATCGAGAAAATGGAATGCCTAAGAATACAAGACTTTTCTCTCGTCAGATTAATGCGTGAATTACGTGATGAACCTAATAATTAGCAAAACTATCTAATTGTTTAGGAAGGACAAGTCCCAGATGGACGAGATTAATTTATGCTAACTTTTTTCGGTAAATAGGACTTTTTTGCCAAAATAGAGTGTATATAACCAACTTCTCAATATGTGTCACTGCCCCCAGATCGCCTTAACGCCTCCCGTTTTTCCTTGGACTTTCTACCGCCTCCCCCTCCCCAAAGCCTCCGAGGGGGAGCCATCGCCCATTTTGCAAACTACTGTCGTAAACCAATCAGCGCGTGTTGGTACACAGACAAATCGGTAAGCGCATCGAACACTTACCGGTCGCTAGGCACAAGTGTATACAGGGTGGAGACAGGCGCCACGTGGTTGACATGTACGGTAAGAAACATTATAATTGGAGAACAGCACGTTTTTTCTCCAAGTAAATCGATAAAAAGTAATTTGCTCTGTTGCTCTCATTATATATCTATGTGACGCAATCAATAATCAAATCCAAATTGACAGCGTTTACACGGATTTCAGTAAGGCTTTTAATGAGGTTGTCCTCTCTCGTGTGATGGGCAAGCTTTCTAAAATAGGCATCTGTGACGGGCTTTTGAACTGGGATTGGTTCTATTTGTTTTCGAGAACAAACGTTGGTAGTTAATGGGCACCGTCCAAAACTATTTTTCGCAACATCTGGGGTACCACAAGGTAATCACCTGGGGCCTTTGCATTTTATTATATATATCAAGGACATACCTGTTTCAAAATGTGCAAATTTTTTATATATGCTGATGATCTCAAAACACAGCATTCCATCGGTGATGAACAGAGCTGTCTTGATCTCCAAGATAATCGTGACAGAGTATTTAACTACTGCATCTCGAACATTGTATTACGTTCTCGAAGAAAAACAAACTGATAGCTTTTAATTACACATTAAATAATAAAGCTTTAACTAAGGTGACAGAAATTAAATATTTTTTTGAGTTATTCTAGAAAGCAGTGTCTTTCGCTTCGGTCGTATGGTACCCTGAATACAGTATTAATATTATAAGAGTAATTGCGACAGTTCAAAGCAATTTCTTAAAAATTCTAGCAGCTAAATTCAAGCAACCGGTTGATGCTTCAACAGAAAACTTCAAAATGTTCCTTTGAATTATAAAATATCTATTTCCAATCTGTGGTGTATTTACAAAATTGCCAAATCTATAACAAGTGTTGCGTTTCTGCTTTAAAATATTCCTTTGAAACTTCCTAGTAGAGAACCAAGATTCTGTTGAAACTTGAAACATTGCGTTCTATAAAAAAAAATCTCGGAGAAAACTTGCCATTTATAAGAATGCAAATAGAATTCAATAATTATTGTAAACACGATAAGATATCCAACATCAATTTGACGTTCAAAAATTGATTGTAGAAGTGTTTCTTGGAAATACATTTTCACTAATCTTTGATACTAGTATAATTGAGGTACGAGTAAGTAGCCTTAAGTAGGTATTTATATGATGGATGCTTTGTCAAACATCTGTTCTGTTGTGTCCTAAATTCGTAAATATATAAATACCATACTGTCTATCTCTCTACACATTTAATCGCCAAGGAAATTGAAGCAATGTTGCGACAGTACACCAATATTTGTTCTAAGAACCTAGTTACAAACACAATACAAACGAGCACCATCGAGAAATAACCTGATTGTAATCGGATCCGTTATTTTTTGCATTTTGTAGAGCTGGATGGCCAATATTATGCTACAGTAAAAGATTAATCCAATCAATTTTCGTACATCCGTACAGCCGATGTGTGTCTAGGTGTAACGAATGAGATGATCACTAAATGTTCGGTTCGGTTGACATTGTATCCAATTTTGTTTTACGTGTGTGCTCATTGGTAATGGACTTTTGGTCTACCACAAACTGTCCAAATCAACAGAAAGAGAAACGCTTGGTCTGTGGATCTGTACAGACTGGGGCACAACATTCGCAAAAGCATTTTTTTAGTATATACAAGTTTTACAGGGTTGAAGGATTTTCTATCGATATGTCATTTTTCGTTTGCATATTTTCTCAGTGAAATTGAATTATGTAAAATATATGAATTAGATAATGAACTAAAACTTTAAGCGTGTTTATCAAGTTGCGAACGACTATACATTAGGTTTTCATATACAGGTCAATGACGTAGCAGGGCAAACATAACAGCAGATATTAAAGGGGCACAATTTTATAAGTTGGTATAGAGAAATAGCAATTTATCTGGATGTGGTGTGTACTCCAGGTCTTTAGGCCTAAAAACCAAGTGGAGTATGGGTAAAAATGTCAGTGTTGTTCAAGCGGAACTGGCTGGCATGTCGATAGCTGCTAATGAACTATACTAACCAGGATAGATATATCTGGTAAGACTGTAGTAATCTGCACGAAAGGTACTTCTAACTCTGAAAAGATCTCGCATCACGTCAGGGCTGACAATGGAAACCCACCAATCTTTAGCCCATGCTTCAGATAAAAACAATATTGTCCTAAGGTCGGTTAAAAGGCACAACAACAACTAAGGCAAACGTATAGAGGACGGTTTAGCCAGCAAGGCTGCTGACCAACAAATTTTAGGACCACGTGACCATAGCACGTGACCTGGAATCTTGACAACCACAATTGTGGAAATAGCCAAGAAACACCCCCAAGATGTACTTGGCGTTGGCCAAATCAAATCTTCGTCTCATAGTTGGATTGCTGACAGGTATGTCAGCTCAGGACACAACTCCACATTATGAGGTTAAGTGAAACATCGATATACAGAATGTGTGAAAGCGAAGACGAAACTGTTAAACACGTCATATATGTGAGTGCCCACATTTATCTTCTATTAGAGTGTGTGCGTTCGGCAAGTCTTGACCTACATCTGCCCACATAAGGGAGATGTCTTGTAGCGACTTTTCCACCTTCCTAAAATTGGCAAGATGGATCATGACCTGAGGAAACAACTCCCTGGGAGGATGCATAATGGGCCAGTTGTGGTCTAAGTGCATTAGGACTACCCACCCTCTCCACTCTACAGATACAGATAATAATTTATCTCTACTACGGGCGCAGCTATATTTATATTTGTTCAAACACCGTAGGTTTTTTAATGTCTACATCGCCGAAATGCTACCTATTTCCATTGGTCTGCCTGTCTTTCTGTTACCATTATTGTAACACCGTAATTTTAGTAGCTCATTTACTGATTTTGATGAGTTTTGGAATCTGATATCCTGAGTGATCATAATAAGTAATGCTGCTGCATTTTTGAAAATTGGCTGCGAAGTAATTAGCAATAAACCAAAATCTTCAGAACCACTTCGTTTCTAGGCATTGTGTGAGTGTTTCCAGTTTTCAAAGAGGGAGTAGATTTTGTATAGTGGAAAAGACTTTCTATTGCCTTCAAAAGATAGTATTTACTTTGCGTATATCTCTGATGAAGATGTAATCTGGGAAGAATTGTTGAAAATCATAGTTGTGAACTAATAATCAAAAAGTGGTGAATTTTTAAACCATTGTTCGTTTTCTATAAAGTATTTTAGTTATCCCTGATAACCTTTTGCTTATTTAAGTGCATAAATCATGATTAGGGTTGATAAAGGATTGGGAGTGTGCCAATTTTTTGCTAAGTAGACGAATGCCTTGTTTATTGGAAGCCGTCGTGTATTACATCTGCTTTTAGTATATCGAGTTCATATATAACGTTTTCATTTGGCTACACCATAAACATTTAATAAAGCTCAGTTTTCAAGATAAGTCAAATTCTATTTTTTTGAATTATGTGAAACGAGGATCACTCAAACTCAAACCTAAGCTTGTTTGGTGGGCTTTCCTAATAATATATTTTCAAATAAATATGTGGAGTAACTTGAAGAAGCTCATTTTTCTAGAATGATTAAATACAATTTCTTGAAATTATCCGGAAATTACGATCACTCAGACAGATTTATTATACCAATAAAACAAAATAAATATAAATATTAAATCAGAAAGGTAAGACATTTTAACAACTTCAACATAATTTCTTCAGTCAATAGAGTACCTATTATTACAATATATATCATACGCAGGCAACCGCAGATCTGGTTTGATAAACTAAATTCTTATACTGATCCAACATCTTTCACTGAAATGACATATCGACATTTCTTTTAAAGATATCGATTATTTATTTGCTCAGACTAGCCACTACCAAAGCAAAGTGTGACTGTATGCGCAGGTGAGCTCTGTACCACATCTCTGGTTGGTACTAAAGCATCGCTAAAGCTCATGGACAAACTTATATACAACTAGCAAATTAAATTAAAGAGATGTGACACAAGAGAACTCACCTTGCTACATTTATCAAATTTGATCGTTAATGCTAATTTTAGCCAACTAATTATGATATCATGCCTGTGAGAACAAGTCGCCATCCGGACTTTCTAAATAATACTATGTAGAGAGTGAAAAAAGGGATAAAGAGAGTTAATATAGTAGAACATGTACAGTAAAATAGTATATAAGAAAGTTGTGTGTGAGAAAATTGGTGAAAAAGGTATACTGATAGCTTCCGTAAACGTTTCGACAATATCCTTATCCATCTTCATGGATGAGTGATGAACATTTGCGGCTTTTTTATTATAGTACGCTGAAACTGGACCAAGAATAAATTCTGGCTTTTTTTCTCGTCAGGAGTTAGTTCTGGAACAATGTTGTTGTTGACGACTGTAAGTTCTCCTACATTTTTGATCTAGCAAATCCATATGGCCGCCCATATGTCTCGAGTAAAGAGATGTATCACTCAATACTACACTACTAATAAGTATGTAGAGTTGCCCATTCAGAGTTGTTCTTTTTTTGCTATGGGAAGTGACTCCTTTAAAATAATTAATATTTTTTACCGAAAATAAGGAGTGAAGAAGCATGACCTAACTGAATAGATTTACAAAAAACACAATTATTATTAACTGGATGTTTGCTATAAAACGACCGTACAAGTCTAATTAAGCAGTTTTACTGAATTAGTATTCAAATAAATTTATGTGAATTAAGTGACTAGAAAGCATAGTCTTTAAATATGTTCGCCTCCAAACTTTAATTTTCGTGTAAATAAAGTAGACAATATTGTACGGTTTCCCATTCAGGTTTTTGGAGGTTCTGCTTTTGTCTTGAAGGTACAAGTCTCAAAAATATAGAAGAGCTTATAGTTGTCGACAAGAGGTACTGGTTTCCTTGATTTTGAATTATATCAGTGTACTATGTGAACAAACATTGACGACAAATTTTGACTTACCCATATAAAACAAAAAGCCAATAAAAACTTAAAATAGAACAAACAAAATATAAAGCACACTGCTTTCGAAAAGCTCTAAAGCATTGAGTTCTTGATGTATACTTACTTCCATAACCTGAAAAGATGGAACTCAATTTTGCTGAAACGTTAGCATATAAAAATTCATATCAACAGTTTTAGATCTTGTGCTAGATGAATAGATTCAAAGTTATTGATTATCTAAATATATTTAAATGTTGCAATTAATTAAGAATATTTGATCAATATACCTTTTTAAGAAAGTTATATTCCATGGCAGTCCAGAACAGAAATACAAGTTAATGTGAACTGGTTAATTATAATTTAGTTTTTATTATTTTTGCATACAACTTTCCAATTATTTTGAATTGCTAGATTAGTCTTTGCTACAAAAATATAATTTTGTCAGTACATTAGACAATTCTTTTGTCTCGTATTTCTGAGAACGCAAGCTAAAAGAGAAGCCAGCCTTTGTATACATTTATAAAAAGACAAAATACTTTAAATATTGTCAGACTCATTTTAGTCATGGCAATAATATTATCTCGTGACAAAAAGTTATATTAAAATAAAAAACTACAAAAATACAAGAGTTATGTCGCAGCGGAAGCTATGGGTAGTATTTTTGTTTTACTTGTGAAATTGGTTGGTATTCTTTCTGATTCCAAAATACGCTTAAATTGAAAAAAATAGTATTATCATGTACAGTGTGAGGTGTATGTATAATTGACCTTTTTTTAAAAACCTCCCCAATTTTTTTTAGCTATATGACCAAAAATTGGAGATTGACTTGAGAGTAGTGTCATTAATGTCATTCGACTCGGTTTGACGTCCTGAGCCAAACGAGACCACTCCAAAACGGGGTAAACGCTCCGATAAAAAACTACGGCACTTTGAAGTTTCAGTGTCTAACCTAACTTAACCAGACCGCTCAAGTTATTCGTGTCAAAATGAGTTAAATGGAATTCCAGCAAGTGTTAGGCGACTCGGATTGACATTCTGAGTCGAATTAGAGCACTCCCAGATTGAGTAAACGCTCCGATGAAACCTAAAAAAGTTCGAGAATTCGATACTCGACGAGTAGAGTACAACATCACAAGATGCAACATCAAGAAATGGAAAATAAAATGAAATGAAAATGAATTTGTAATATTACTGAAACTATTAGGGAAATAATGCTACCTAAAAATTAGGTTAGTTTCTGCCATTACGTAAATAGGGGAGGCCTGGGGTGCCGGGCCCCCAAGCGTTGCTAACTTTGATTCGGATTTTAATTAATTTCCTATTGAAAATCAAATTAAACATTTTTTTCAGTATTGGTTGATACAATTAGAGTCAGGAATTCAAACCGAGTCGACTGACATCGCTTTTACCTCGATAGATTTAATATTGAAATTGTCAAATTACAAAGTCGCCTAGATTTTGACCAGAATATTTAATCAGTTTGGGAGTGGTCAATGGACTAGTATCATGAATTTTTTTATGACTTCATGTGATAGAGTATGGCATAAAAATCTTCTCATATTTTTCTGTGATTTTTTTGGACACGAGAAAGCAAAAAAAGAGGAAAATATTTGAATCCCTCTAGGACCGTGACTACACTATTGGGGAACAGCCAATCGGAAGACGGGTATGTGTGCCGTGTTGCCGTTATAACTTGAGTAGGTACCCGATATTCAATGCATACCTTTATATGGTCCTCTACACATCCTAAATAATACATAACTTTATATATGCGAGTAGTGAAGCCAACGAATTCAAATAGGTTATAAGAAGTGAACAATTGTGCAAACAAAATCATAAAAGTGGTGATTCAGCAGCAGCTTGATGATGCAGCTGATTTGGTCCGGGCGGTGAGATTCCTTAGTGCAGATTTTCTTGATGTTGACGAGAAAAAATGTCTATGTTAGCTGGTCCAGATCCGTGGCATAATATTTTGAGAGCCTGTGTATGTCGCAAAAAAAATCGAAATATTTTACTGAATTGGATGATTTGCAATAAATTTGTGACTTATCGCAGTTACATTTTCTTAAATATGTATATTATTCCAGATTTGTACTCCTTGGTCGATTATAGTGTGACTTTATGCATCACACATGATACTTAAAACGAACCGTTTTGCGCAAACCACTATTTCTGATATAAGTAGATCTAGAAAAAAATGAATATCGCATCATGTATAAAACTTAGAAGGCCGTGATCATGCGGGGTGACTAATCATGAAATGTGTCAGCTTACACAGTACTGTCAAACTTAATGAAATTAGTAGATAATTCAATCACAGGTAACTTGTTTGCTTTAAATAGGGATGCCTTATTTTGTTTATACGGTTAAATGTAAAATTTCATAGCATTTCTAATAATGTAGGATTGTCGATATCAATCTCTTGTAGTTTTGATTTTATTTCAAATTTTCGGTCACATCGATTTTTTGAAATAAAATGGAAACTACAAGAGATAATTATCAATAATGCTATATCGTTAGATAAATCAAATTTTACATTTAACCGTAAACAAAAATTTAGGCATTCTCATTTAAGTTTCCTTAATAAATCTACCGATTTTAACAAGTACAAAAAGAATTCATATCTGACAGCGCTACGTAAGCTGACACATTTCATGCTTAGTCACACCACAAAGTCACAGCCTTCTTAGTTTTATACACAATGCGACATTAAATTTTTTTCTACGCACCAAAAATGGTGATATACGCTAAACGGTTCGTTTTAAGTATCATGTGTGATTCATAAAGTCATACTATAATCGACCAAGGAAACCAAATATGCAATAATATACAAGGGGTTCTATTTAAGAAAATGTGACTCCTGATAAGTCACACATTTATTAGACACCGTAAATATTTTTGTAACATAGATTTTATTGCCTCTACATTTTTTATGTAGGACATTTTTTCCTATCTCAAATAGGTCAGTAGCTATCGTCCACCCACACATTGTTGATACACCGTCTACACGATCATGCGCGCATGACATGTTAAGTCGCAGAAACTTTGCAGTAAACATATTTTTTCGTGATGAAAATTTTATCAACTCTCTGCGAATTTTCAGTGAAGTGAAGTATCCCGATATTTTTTTTTCAACTTACGTAGACGCTCAAAATCTTAGATCACGGAGTCGCATCAGCTAACATACATTTTTCTCTCCTTTATACGGAAAACTAATCAACACAAAACTGTAAATTCTCAGTATGATCACCGTGAAAATTTGACGCTACCGACTAATAAACCCGTGTACCATCGACGAGCTAGCAGGTAAAGGACCCTAAAGATAACGGCATGAATAGGTGAGTAATATAAATAGCAATATTGTTTTGGTTCGTTTCGGGTTTATTATTACAGTTTTGAGTGACGTTTGGGTTTTAACAGTGGATAAGTGTTAAAAGACTGAAATCAATTCCACAAGATTTAAATCCTGTGGATTTCTGTAAAACCCAAAGGGCATCCCCTTGACTGAAAGCGAATTAGAAAAAGTAATTGACGAGGCAAAAAAGCACTGCTGATGTATAGCGCGCATCGTACTAATTAGCTATATTTAAATTACTTTTTTAAACTTTAAAGGGGAATTACTAGTATACAAAACGATGCATAGAGTAACGAAATCCATCAGTGCACCTACTTTTGTATACACTAAGAGGTTATAGTGATTTAATCATTGTTTTCAAACCCATGATACTAGTCCATTTCGACTCAGGACGTCAAGCCGTGTCGATATTTACATCTATATAGACCCCAACAGATCAACCGGTTTGGTTAAGTTAAGTAGTGAAGCTTGAAAATGCCGTAGTTTTTCACCGGTGCCTTTCCTCGGTCTGGGAGTGGTCTCGTTGGACTCAACGTCAAACCTAGTCGTTTGATACCACTCATCGCCACTCCCATTTAGGTTTCCGCTAAAACGAAATCTTACCAAAAATAAGTAATTATAACTATGTATATAGTTTTGTTTCTTTACGTATCACAGAAATGAGTAATATACATATTTTCAGATAGAGTATAGAACTTATTACTGGTTTCTTTCTTGGCATATTCTCAGATTCCGAATATTAGTTACAACAATTTGAATGCTTTATACACAGACGCAACAACTTTTACAGAAGAACATGGTTGTTAGGTTTCAGTAATTGTATGCTAAAATATAGTTACTACAGCAAGTGGTGGAGAAAATGAAAAAACTTTGGATTTATCAAGTTTTTGGTTGTCGAATAAAATCCCAGGAACTGAAACAGTCGAGATCAAACAAATGTCTTGAAGCATACTTTTAAGGCTTTGTTCCAGAATGCACTGCTTCCAGTTAATCAATCTGACCAGACCTGATACTTTTTATCTATACAGATGGTCATCCTCCAAATAACGTTTCTATCTTAAAAAGCATTATCTATGGAAAAAAATATGCATTCCATCGTATACATACATAAAGTATATTAAATAGTAGTCAAGGAACACAATTTCAAATAATTCGCTTTTCTTCGTAGCTTATTATAATTATACTTTAATATTAACGCTACTTGCATTAATATGGTATACAAATAACACTTGTGGTTTAGTGAGACGCTATTTACCTACATTGCACCTCCAAAAAACTATATATGTGTAAAAACAAAGCATGAATTTTGTCGATCCAAAAACTATAATAGCGGTTCAAATATAGCGAGAGACTAGTTGGTTCAGTAAATATGCCCCCTAGAAGACGGTAGTCCCAGTTTACGCAGGCAACCTCCTTTGAACGGGGTCGGATTGTAGGCCAACGAGAACGTGGTGGTGCTTCATTCAGAGCAGTTGCTGCAACCATGGGGCGTAGTGTGACTATAGTTGCAGCAGCATGTCACGCATGGATCGAAGAAGGGTGAATGCAGCGAGCTCGGTGTTCTGGAGCACATAGAGAACTACAGACCAAGATCGCCAACTACTGGCACTTCGAAAAAAAATGCGTTCCCCTCAGTCTTTTGCTGATACGTGGTATATGTACATACATGCAGCTATATGAAATGGGCTTAAGGTCATACCAACCGCATCTAATGTTTCCGCTCACTGAAAGGGTGTCCATGAGGTTCCTATAGAAAGCTAAGGTCAGGGTGCTCTCCTCGCCTCCACGATCGCCCCATTTGGTCCCAATTAAAAAATTATGGGAGCGGAGGTGTGACTACATTCGCGATTTACCCAATCCTCCGACCACGCTGGACGAACTGCAACATACAGTGAGGTCAACATGGGATTCTGTACCTCTAGAGTTTATTAACAGCCAGATTACGAGCATGCCGTGTAGAATGGCGGGCCCACCCATAACTGACCTTTTGTATTTTTTTTATAAAATAATTATGACAAATTGCTCTGTTTATCTTTGTTATTGTTATTTTAGTCCTGCCGCATTTCAAGAACCACATCACTATTTCTATCAGTGTTTGGATGTCTCCTGCGGGCAGTATATTAAGAGCTCACGTCGTCTACACAGAACTGATGTTGAAGATCGTTGAATTTATAGACCTTCCGTCAAGATCAGGGGCCGTTTTTGGTTCCTATATAAATCGTGTTCAAATCGACGTTTAAGCATTTTTTGGCTCCCATTCCTTTTGGATATAATTGTAGAAATGTTAGTAAAATATACAAAAAAATTATAATTTTATCATAACCTGCAACTACCTAATCCTTGCTATAGTAACTATACTTCGCCAGAACACATCACAATCAAACAAAATTCTGATTTTGCTGTTGTTATCTAACTTCCAATATTGCAAACCAATTAATCGTTAATAATCTCAGAGCCAATCGAGATGCATTTACAGCAGCAAAAAGCTCGTACCAGTCATCTTGGCAACGTCGCACTGCGAGTCTTGGCAATCCTGTGTAGCGCCTGCGGACTCAGCTGTACTGGCAACAACTTCCCGTCCAGACTTGCGCATGGAAACCTGACTCTCTTTGGCAACGCTAAGTTGTACTAAATATGTACAGAATGTGTTTTCAGGAGACAAGAAGAGAAGTGATAGTATAGTGAAATGCTTGTGAGTTATGTTACAAAATATGTCGAGAATGGATTGTTCTTCGTTGGTATGCGCAGGCGTTTCTGTGCTAAAACATGAACCAAACTGCACTGATTTGAAAAATGTGTAACATTGACGTTGAACAACAGAACAGGTCTATCAACATACTACGTGCAAGAGCTAGCAAAAACAAACGTTAAGTTGTCAGGTACAGTGCAACAGTAGCAAACGTTGGAAGACATGTTTTTTGCACCGCCTTACTCAGCTACTTATAGGTGGAGCTTATTATGATCTACATTGATACATTACACGTACAAACTATAATTTATCATCTTTTAAGGTAAATGAATCACATTTAACCTGGAAATATATTTTTGAAGCTGAGCAAAAAAATACAGCTCCAACCTCTAAATGATGCTACTGAATATGCTAAGTGAGCTTTCGTTTTTTTAAGTTTCTGCTATTTCTAGGTTGACAGTTTTATTCATGGTCTTCTTAACCTAACGTTCAAATATTCAAGTAACTAGATAATGTTCCAATGATGCTGAATCAATGGCATTATCAAGCTTTATCAACTCAAACTCCAGTACCTGGTAGCTAGTTTTCTTTCAATAAATACTTAGTATACCCCTCAATAGTATATATTTTGATATAAATAATTAACTATTTCTTCTAAGTAATAAATACATGAGCAACACAAGAAGTCCCAAAATAATATCCAAAGATATTTAAGCAGTTTAAGATGTTGATGTTAGTTCGTCAAGTAACAAAAGCCTTTGCCTGACTTCAAGCAAAGTCTGTATCTTAATATTGTGGTTTCATCCAAACGTACTTGGACTAAATTGCGGCATACCAACAAAGAACAATCACCAAATGTGCAGTGTAAATGTGACGGATGCTTACCTTGGTAGCACATTCGAAACAAGTGGTAACAACCTTAGAAATAACGTTCATAAGATTCTTTGTTTCCTGGATGACATTGTCCACCTTCGTAAAGGTAGCCGCTTTGCCCACCGTGTGGTCCTTAACGGTGAACTGGAGCCGTTGGACATATGTCGGTACCTTATCCAGGTTTGCTAAGAGCTCCTTTTTAGGTGCTCCGCCAGGCACCTAAACAATATTTCAAAAGGTGATCATTCGTTCAGGATAAGACCAGAGCATGTATGACTATACTCAAGTAGCAATTTAACGTTGTGGCGACGTGTTTGAAAAAGTTGCGCAACTACACACAAGTTGTGTGGCCGACTCCAACACAACGTTGTAACAACCCTATTTTGCACCAATTTGGTCAACCATTTTTAGGTTGTCCCGATGTTTAACTTTTAACTGGAGGCTGAAGTTTCTCGTTTGCTATACGTTTCCGATTTTACTTTCAAACGCCTACACACCTGCGTCCTCTAGAGTGAAGATAACAGTTGCAATATTGTTAAAAAAATAGTAAATCTTTTGACCAAATAATACTGCTGGTCAGAATGAGGACTTAGACCAAACTTTCTGACAACTGTGACTACCATCTTAATATTGAAATGTGTTGTTTGTTTGATCAGACTATATCCTATAAATAAAGTTGCTATAAATTAACGATTTGTACACTTAATTCAACAACGCATCCCAATTTACTGTAAGATATAGTATTACTTGATTCTAAAAAACTCGCGCGCTTTCAATCCGATGCGAATTTCTCAAAATTTAAAAATAAATGGATTTAAAAAAATAAATTTAGATAAAAAACATCTAACGTTTACATTGACTGAAAATCAAACTAAACGGAATATTAATGAACTGTTTCCAAAAAACTAACATAAGACTTCATAATCATCAGTATAATGTTCGCTTATATGCTTTTTGTCTTAATGGCCGACCATGTTTCGAGGAAAATTACATTAAAACACCCACACATAAACCCGACTATGACCGTCAAGTAACCAAAAATCTTTCAACGATAGTTCTCTAGACGACCAGATGTATACCCAAAATTCAACTGGAGTTGTTTTTCCGACCAAAGTTTGACTAAAAACTGACTATGTTAACTGACGAACGCATTTCCCTTTCCAAACGCACCCTCAGTCGCAGCTGTCAATTGTCGTATGTCAACTTGTCTTTTGTCATTTGGAATGTGCCCATACTGCCCATAGATAAAGGATTTTTGGGTTGGGTTGGGTTAGAGGTTAGAATGTGCCTAGCTAGGGCTTTGGTTAAATGGTAACTGTTTTGTTTTTGTGGTTTTGGTCTCGTTCACGTACTCATAGGTTTGTATTATTTTTTCTTACTGTGGTTTCTGAGACAGTATTTTTCCACTTCAGTAATATCTGCTGCATCCAGATTGACTCCCGTTTCGTTATTGGGGTCTTCTTCTTTGGGTTCTTCCCCAGAATTTGAGCTTGAATTTGGTTGTTGGTTGAAGGAATTATTTAAACCGTCCATACAAGCTTGCGCCTGCAGGGTTTGTTCACGTCACAAGACACAATCGTTTTTTATGCCTGTAATAGGAGGCAGCATATTTGAAAGCTCGTATCATTTGTAATCTCTATACCAATGCCCTTGTTGTCATAATAATGTTAAAATAGGTGAGTTGCAAAAAAGACTAACTACGCGACAACGTTTTTAGTTCAACTGACCCACGGCTCAGTTATATCGTGTAACGTAGGATCTCCGTCGGCAAAACGTTTCATATAACTATAGAGTTGTCACCAGTTGCCACTAAAACGTTGTTAAAACCTTATTGCAATTACCAAATGATTAACTACATTTAGTTGATAAATAACCAATTTCTACACTAACTTTAACATTAATTTTGATGTATCATGTGGTTGTGGTTGCCAAAATGCTAATTGCGTAGCAAACTATCTGTTATTCTTTATTTCGCATTTATTGTTTATTGTTCATAGTTCATTGTTCAACATTCACCAGTTGCCATTCAGGATCCGCCATTCCTCATCCATCATTTAGGTTAGGGTGAAAATGAGTGAGGCGATTATGGTTCCTTCCACTGCGACCCTACGGTGTTTATTGTGACTCACACCGGTTTAGAATTCAGCGTACAATCCATACCTCTTGATGAAGGCAATGGTCGTGATCGGTGAAACTTCCATGAAGTCAAAAGGTTCCAGTTGGGCAAGCCCAAGTCTGGAACCTAGCTATTTCCAGTACTGGACAGGAACACAGAATATGCTCCGCTGTTTCGTCATCCCCATAGCAGAAGCGACAGTCTGTTATTTGTTCAAGACCCAACTTCCTCATATGGTTCCTCAGACAACAATGTCCCGTCAACAGACCAACCAGAATGCGGAGATCATTCCTGTTCCATTCTATGATATTCGGGGGGGGGGAGCTGACTAGAGGGGCATCGTATGAACGCCTTGGAGTGCAGTAGCCCTGGTGTATCTCGCCAGTGCAGGAGTGCTTTCGTCTCTGCCCAATCTGAGATGGTTTTCTTAGCGGTGCTTTCCGCAATGCCCGCAAATGGTTCTGGTCCTATGGACACAGATTCGGTTCTTCTCCTCTTGTGAGCACGTTGGCCAATACGTTGCCTTGAAATAAGCTATGACCTGGAACCCAAATCAAAGTTACTTTGTTCCTTGTTCTAAGTTCGGTGAGCATATGTATACAGTTCCATACGAGTCTTGATTCAGTTCGTTTCGAGCTCAATGCTTTTAGGGCCGCGTGGCTATCTGAAAAGATTTTTATAGATTTATTTGTCAGGGGCCTTTGATCAGTTCTCTGATTCCCAAGGTTTACTGAAATTTCAACTCTTGGATGGTACCAATTACTCCCGCTCCTCTACCCAGTTCGGACTCGGAGCCATCAGTGAATAGCGCAATATCGGAGAAACCATCACTCCTCTTCCATTCGTCCCTTCCTGGGAAAAGGACGTTGTAGGATCTCTCCGTGTGCGCTTGGGGAACCATACTGTCTGACACCATTCCGAGTATGTGGTGATTTGTAATTTCATCCATGATACCCGTTGTGTCTGTTTGTCTGTCCTAGTTCATTCTTATCCTCTGTGCCAGTCGATAGAAGTCAGTAGGAGACCATTCTGGCACCTCTCCCTACCTCAATGTGTAGAGGGGTTAAGTTTGGGAGAGTCTCCATGGCCAGTTTTGGTGTAGCAGACATGGCTCCAGTAACAGCCAAGCAGGTGGTGCATTACATAGTCGCCAGCATGATTCTGGCATCCATCATTTACTGTTAAACCACATTTGTCAGGCAACTATGTCGACATAGCTTAAAAAATAATTGCTTACCTGGTAACTAAATTGCCTTATGACTTTATATAACCTATTTGCTTCCTCAGCGAAATACTCCGCTTGAGTGAAAAGATCCTGAGTAGTCTTTAATTCGCCTTCTCCTTTCGTGAACTGGTACATCGAAAACGCCATTGCTGACATATTTTTTGCCCTCTTCACTATATCATTGTTCTCCTGAAAATGATAAAACTCTTATCATTGAGAAAGATTTTCTGTAGTATTGTACTCAAGCTTGTGAATTACACAAGATATCTTTGGTCCGATTTTGGATCGTACTATAACAAAAATAACTTTGACTATTGCTTACTCTTATGTTTCTCAAATTCTAGATTGCTATAAGCAACAGAAAATGGTCTTGCAATTACTTAGATCAATATGAAGAAGGTAATAAGACAGTCTGCTTGATTATATTACTTATAATAATATAATCAATACTTTTTTTAAGATTTGATACTTAACTACTTCAACAACTTCATTTGACACACATACATACATACCTCATTTACTTCCAATTGAGCATTGCTATTACTTTCCTGCCACTTTTCTGTCTCTGCGTCCATCTCACTTGTTATGAGTTTCATTTCTAATCCAGATTTTGCTATCTTCTCCTGTTCTTCTGTGTCTAGTCTGACTGCTTTCAGTGGCTTCGATGTCGTCCCATGTTTCTGAAATGTTGGAGCGTTATATAAAATTAGTTCACAATACTTTTTACAAATACAGGGAGTTCCGTAAGTTGGGACTTTTCTTCAAAGGGTACATAGTACTCGCCAAAAGGTGTGATTTTTTCAGTAACATATAACCGTAATGTTTACGGATATCAAGATATTGACCGATAATGAAATCCTCATGAACTATGAAGCATAGGCATAGGTACCAGCGCGCATTATTTTGACGTCTCTCGATGTTGACGTGCTATATCGAACTTTGAAAACAACAAAAATGGTACAATCGGTATAACTGTAATGAACTGGTGAACATGATTTTCGTGTACGGTGAGTGTGGTTAACAAAATGTCTTCGCGAGTGTATGCTGATCGTTTCCCTGACCCTATTCACCCCGTCGATTTGTCTATCTCGTGCAAAGATTTAGAGACACAAGATGTATGTATACACATCATGGACACGCTGGAAGATCTAGACAACCTCAGATTGACGAAGAAATATTTGCACTTTTCAAATTCGTGGCGCAAACTTGGAACCGTATCTATAAAACTCATGTGACAGGGCCGCACCTAAAATTGCCATTTTTTTATTCTTCTGCTGTTGACTCACCGCACATTTGTCATTTCAAAGGCAGTCGTTTCTGGAAACCAAAGTCCCAACTTTTAAAACACCCCATACATAATAATATAATGCATATTTTGTGATATCTTATTATATCACTAACTGAAGCGAAGACGAAAGGTATATACAGGAAACATTTGTAAACTATTTTCAGATGTCTTCCAAAAACCTGAATTTTATTTAATTCCACGGAATTAGGAAAACAATGTAAATGGGTAAAATTTAAGTTCAAACTCTTATTAGAAGGTTTTTATACATGAACCTGAAGTCGAAAGATAAGTTTATGTTATGCTTGATCATGATACGCTTACTACTCTTAGGCCAAGTGCGTCCCGGTAATCCTGTCCTAGTTGAATTGTTCTCAAATGAGGAAATGCTTCTGGCAAGAACAAATTACGACAGTTGATTAATCACTACTATCCACTATCCAACATACAATTCCTTTTCCAGCTGCAGTTTCCAAAGAGTCAAGTGATAATTTAAAATGGTCAGGGTAATTTTACAATTCATCATTTGTAGTTTCAGATAGTCAGTTGAATATTCCAAAGCGTCAAATATAATCTCAAATAATCAATTTTGATTTCCAATGCGTTAATTGTAGTTTCAAATGGTTACTTGAATATTCAAAAGTATAAAATTTAATTTCTAATAGTCAATTGTAAATTCCAAAGGGACAGTTAATATTTCCAAAGTATCATTTGAATTTTCAAGTACGTCCCACACAGCACCCGATATCCCTAGGACATCCTTAATGATGCCAAATCCCCCAAATTTGGGATAAGATCAGAACGGCATCTACAGGTGATCTGTAGGCTATCCTAGGTTGTCCTAGGTTAGCCCTAGGATAACCTGTTTGGAATATCCTGTGGCAGGCAGGCATGGACATCCTTTGGATATTCCGCTGGGCCGTCTATCACTGGAATATCCTAAGGATGACGGTTTTGAAAATCCTAAGCCTGTATACTATGAGGCGGTTCAAGGAATATCCCTACAAGACCATACCCTTCTTTGTACAAAATCTGACGTTTGACATTTGACAGTGTTGACGTTAGAAAAACGAAAGAGGTGAAAGGTGAAGGTGACTTACAGCAAAGTTGAGCAAACCAAGCTAGTGGCTTGCAGTTCCAGGTTTCTGGATCGTTTTTTGCCATTTATCATATGTTCCAATACCTTTACCATCTGTACCTGTGATCTGTACCATCTTACATGCCAAGGACCCCCCAAGTGCAAACGACAAATTGCAAGTCAGATAATCATTCGGTGACCTGTTTGTTTTCGCAAGGTGGGTGTAGAATTGGCTAAGTTAACATTCTGAATGTTTAATGGCAAAACTGTATATCACAATGCACTTCATGAAGGAATGGAACAGAATGAGGTTAGATTGAAATGTGTTAAACACTCGGATGGTAGCTCTATTGGATCTTTAGATGGTGATCATGCTAGTGAAAAGTGTGCCAGATTAGATAACTTGTGCTCAGAATAACCCGGTACGTAAGCCAGAGGAGTATAGGAAAACAGTACTAGAAAAATAATCCCGTTGTTTTCGAGTAACCTAAGTGTTTCGCATAAGGTGACCCATGGCGGTCTGTACTGCTATCTTTTAGGACAACCTAAGAATTTACCTACTGGCTAACCTACGGCAGACTAAATGATGATATTTTGGGCCAACCTGAGGATTTCCCTATAGGCTTACCCATGGTGGTCTAATAAAGTCCAATCGGGATATTTATAGGCTGTTCCATGCCAGGTCGTCCAGGATATGCTTTCCCTCGGACATTTTGCATATCCCTTTAAGGAAAGCCTGTGACTATACAATGGATATCAAATGCTGTGTGGGATGCATTATAAATTACAAGGTAGGTATCGTTTTTAGAATTTTGCTTACGTTCAGTATCCACAGATTCTTATGTTGCGTCAGATGTTGTGCAGCATTGCATAATCCAAGTTTGCTACCCCGAGCAACGACCGCAAAATTGTCAAAAATCGGAAAGATGTTAAAGTAAACTTAAATGAGCTTTAAAACAGAGTTTCTTCAAACTTTATGATGACATCAGTATTTCGAAATAGAAAACTATGGATCTCAGCCTTCTCCTAACGGCTGTACAAAATTCAAGGTTTCCGGTAATGTCATCCCAATTTTTTTTTAATGTGTTCTGTATCTCGAAGCAACCTGAGATAGAGAACATGGGATTACGTATAATGTCCCTTAACTTCAAGTTATATTGAGGTTATGCATGTGTACGTATTACTTGAACGATAACTGAAAACCCTATATAGGAATGCGAGACTACCCATTTTAGCGTACGATATTTATTTTATACTATGTGCTGACCTCAGACACTTCATAATATTGAATTGATGCCTTAAATACAGTAATTGACAGCTTAGAATTTGGGTTTGACTCTTTTTAAAATTAGTATGACGCTTTTAAAAATCCAATTATTTGAAGCAAAAATTGACGCATTAGAATATAAAATTGACTATTTGAACTATTTGAGCCCATAATGAATGCAGGATCAACAGATGGTAGTGAAATACAAAAGGGAGCTACGACAATGCTGATAGCCCTATGGGCATTAAAATAAACGGTATCCGATATGTATATGACACTGTCATACTAGCAGACAACGTGAATGACCTTTGGACACTAAGGACCAGTTTATCAATGTCCAGTTAAATATTTAACTGCAAGATAACAGCAACTGTTAGATAAATTGTTTAAACAATTGAAGGCTAAACTTACGAGGTCACGTAAATCTTATCTGACAGTTGTATCCATAGCAACGCTATCTGGCAGATACCTATCTGACACTTTAACTGGACATTGAGAAACCGGCCCTTAGTCGCGTTAATAAGGGAAGCCAATGACTGGGCCTACAGATAAATATAAAAAAAGCCAAGTTCATGGTTGTCAGCGGAAATCATATCCAAAGCACCCGAATACACTCGAATGGAGAGAACGCGTCAGAAAATTTAAATATCTGGGATACATGATAAGTCAAAGAGGTCTGGAGATGATATGCAAAATTGAACAAGCTGGAACAATTTTCCTGAAACTTCGAACATTTCTTACCAACAAAAACTTGAAATTATCAGATACAGGATGATGAAATATTATGTCTGGTCTACTCTATATTGTACGGCGTGGAAGTATGGACGCTGGAAGCAGCAATTATAAATAAAATCGAAGCGTTCAAAATGTGGTCTGCGACGAATGCTGAGAGTTCTCCAGCTGCAGAGCCGGTTTAGCAGAACGGGAACTTTTTGAGGTTATAGGAAAATGAAAATACCTTACATAGGAGATATGTTGAGCGGAACGCTATCACCTCCTGCGTCTCATTCTTCAAAGAAATATCGAAGGGGGGAGAAGATGAATTAGAAGAAAAAACCAACTATGGCTGAGAAACATCCTTCACTGGACAGGAAGAAGCGACTAAGAATTGCAGAGGGATGCAATTAATCATAATCAGAATCATCTGATGAGGGAAAGTGTGGACGCCTACGCAGGAATCTGCATGGCACCCTAAGAAAGAGAAGAAGAAGAAGAAAAAAACGAAGAAGAAGATTTGAAACTACATTCGACACTTTTGAAAAGTCATCTGTCTATTTGAAACTCCAATAGACACTTTGATTCTTTTGAAACTACTGCTGGAAAAGATGTAGACAAACTGAGCTAAATGTATCTATCTCTAAAAACATGTTCTTACCCCGGGCCTAGGCAGGGACATATACACTTGCTTTTCCGGTCTACTAGCTTGACTGGCTTCGAGGACGTCCCTCACGACGTTGGTGACATCCTGCACCAGCCATTGATGCATGTCCGCAAATACTTCTAGGTTTTCCCTGGCAATCTTGCTGGAAGGATGGGCAGCCAAAGCCTTAGCAGCGGTTACTACTTGAGGTCCGTATACCCGCAGGTTGATTTCAGTAAACTTCGCTGACACCTGCAGCGTTTCGGACACTGCTACATGTCGAAGCAGCTTACATACCTACGTTAGAGTTTAGATTTTATTTCGTATTACTGTAATACCTTATACTCTGAAGACGACACTGAACAAGGTCGCCGACTTATGTGAGACATAATATGATGCTTCTAAAGAATGCGTCCTCGTATAGAAAATCTGTTGTCGTTTTCGGTAAACTTCGTGTTGGCATCAAACCAATTCAAACCAATCCGAGAAACTCAACGAAATCGAATAGGTTAGAAGAAGCAACGCCTATGTTTGAACCGAGACCGCTTTGTTATTATTTACGATGTGTTTACAAATATGATGTTATTTTTTACAGAGATCCGCAGTACTTAAATCCTGTGGAATTGTTTAAAATAGTCTATTTATCATCTATGCATTGTTAAAACTGATAACTATTACGATAAACCTAAAACCAAAGCAAAGCTGCTATTTATATCAATTCGCTACCAGGATATTATTTTTAGGGTTCTTCACCTGAAGGCTCCTAGAGGATCGTCGGCTTTGGGTCGGCACACGGCCCTACTACGGCCAACCAGTAGGTGCACCGTTTTCAGGTTTTTCCAAAAATAGTTGGCTTGTATTCATTTTAGCGGAAACCGAAATGAGGGTTGAGAGTGATATCGATCAAACGGTTCACGAGACCACTCCCAGAATCTCCTCTTTCAAATCTCAGTACCTAGTCTAACCCAACCAACTGAATTTTTGAGATCAAAATGGGGAAAGTATTAGTCGGCTCGGCTTGACGCCCTTGGCGAATTAGACCACTCTCGGGCTAAGGAAATGCACCAATAAAAATCTGCGCCACTTTGAAATTTTAAACAACATAAAAAAGACTTGAACAAAATTTCAATACTTTTTCATGAAATATGTGGTCAGGTACTCGACAAGTAGAAACTAAAAAGGTTATGATACAGGGTGTAGTATAACGCCGCTAGCGGTGGTAGAGAGGGGATTCTGGTATCAGTCGCCTTGCTGTATAATGTCATTTTAGTAGCTATGGAGCAGTGGACCGTAGAGCACCGTATGTTCGCTTATGACGCGTATGTTAAAAATGTTGAGTCGGTCACGGAGGCGCAGCGACTTTCCGCGTTCATTTTAATCTTGGACGCCACGATATTATTCCAAGCCGCAATACCATTCTCAGATGGGTTAACAGTCTGAAAACACAGGAATGATTGTGAAGAAAAAGCCACCTGGAGACCAGTATCGGAAATTTTGTTTGTTGACCTGTCCGCTTAAATGAAAGTGAGCTTCATCACTCATGACGATTACTGCACTTTCATGGTCTCCAAACAGCATTTGAATTCGATCGGCGAAGTCTTCTGGTTGCTCATAATCTGTTGGCTTAAGCTGCTGAACAATACACATCTTGTAATGATGAAACGATAAATCTTTTTTCAATATTATGCGCACTGATTCACGACCTAAGCTTAATTCACGCACGTGTCTTCGTGCAGACCGTTGAGGGCTCCGAGTAAGCGATTGTCTCGCCCGCTCGACGTTTTCTGGCGTCCTCGCAGTCTTTGTGGGACCAGGTGGCTCTTTCTTCACAATCATTCCTGTTGTTCTCAGACTGAGAATGGTATTGTGGCCTGGAATAACAAGAATAAAATGAACGCGGAACAGTCGCTGCGCGGCCGTAACCAACTCAGCATTTTTAACATACGCGGCATAAGCGAACATACGGTGCTCTACGGTCCACTGCTCCATGGCTACTAAAATGGCATTATACAGCAAGGCGACTGATACCTGAATTCCCTCCCTGCCACCGCTAGCGGCGTTATACGAACCATTTGAAAAACGTCCGGTTCCCGTCGGTCACCCTGTAATTTCAATTTTTAATGCTAAAGCTATAGTTGAAATATAATAGATATCTAAAATTTAGGCTATTTTAGGTTGAATTGGGTTTGTTCAAGGGGGTTGCTGGGCGAGCCCCCCAGACTCTCTTTCAGATAATGTTGTCAACTGTTCGGTTTTTCCATAGCAAGTCCGGGTAGATCCCATAAGATCTTTTTTTGGCTTAATTTAGTACCCAGAATGAAAATAAACGTTTCTTTAGTCTACGATTGATATAATTTGAGTCAGAACATCAAGTCGAGTCGATTATAACCCGTTTTTACTTCAACCGATTTGGTTAGGTTATGTTGGGCAAGGTATTGAAATTTCCAAATTTCATAGTGGCTTAGTTTTTCATCCGAATGTTCCCTCTGTCTGGGAGTGGTCGACTTCGACTTAGGACATCAACCCATTTTGACCCATATTGTTTGCAACAAATCGACTGGATTGGTTAAGTTAGGTTGGATAATGAAACTTCTGCCGTAGTTTTTTCATCAGAACGATTCCTCGGTGGGTCAGTGGTCTCGTTGAACTCAGAACGTCCAACCGAGTACTGTGACACCGTTCTCGACCCCATTTCGGTTTCCGCTAAAATGAAGTTTTATTGTTTGTACGACACATTACTTAACCACCGCCTCAATAATTATTCTTAACTTGTTCATAGCACCTTCTGTGGTGGCGTAATTTTGATTGGATTAACTACGGCTTCTTTTCAATATCTTATATAATAATAAATACATTAGATCATTATCTTCCTTTGAAGCAATATGCCTTTTTGGAGTCTTCCTTATCATTTTTTTAGCGATTTTACTATGACTAAAATATATCGTCAAACCAGCTTTGACAATCACTTTGCGGACTAGTATACAAGGAAGAAATATAGTCGCTCTACCCGGAGACGTTCTGGCAACATGGCCAAATAATCCTGGCCATCGTCCACCATCATCAAGCTGCCGCTGAATCACTTAGGTACTTGATAAACACAATGTTTATATTACGTTTAGGATGATTCAAACAAACAAAATCTTTGTTTATTTCTTCTAACCTATTCAAATTCGTAGGGGAATCTTGAATATATGTTTAGATAGAGCAAATTAGGCAACAAATAGGACGCGTCACCGCTGTAAGGGGGGGATCGACTTATGAACGGCCCAAATTTCTTTGAAAATAAAATACCTACAATGATATTGTAGGCCTTTCCACCACATTTCTACTGAAAGTACATCCATGGATTGGAACGCGAGGATTGGCTTAGTAATTCCTTGTGAAACTCTAAGAGCCCGTCCAGATAAGGCGCTTTACGCGCGAGTGGACTCGCGCGTAGTCAATTTACATTGCGTCCAGATGTCGCGTTTCACGCGCGTTTCTACGCTAGGAGGGATTTCCTTCCAGTCAAAAGCATGGAGTTGGATACAGTAGTTGTGTTGTGGCGTGCATACCGGCGATGGAAGCTTCATAAACAAAGAGAAAGGCGACGATTCAGCGTGCATCCAATTCTACGTGACAGAATGACGCACAGTATGTTTATAACATTATACCCAAAGCTGAGAGAACAGAGTGAAATATTTCAACTATTTCTTCCCAGTTCCTACGTTTTATGAGTCTATTGGAATAATCGGATGATTCCATATCCCATATGGCTACTCTTTTTTCGACTTCGTCAATGAAAAGTTCTGTATCGAAGTTATCACGCTCCATTTTCCGAAACAAATACGTCCACACGCCATGGACTCGCGCGTCGTACTGGACGCAACAATGTCGCCAGAGTATCTCGACTCGCGCGGCGCTCGCGCGTACAACGCGCGAGTCGAGAGTCCCGCTCGTTACAAGCGTTTTACGCGCGAGTACAACAACGCGCGAGAGCATCTGGACGGGTTGTATGTAACTCTAGTATCTCGGGAACGCGCGAATGCCTACGCGCGAGTTCACTCGCGCGTAAATCGCCTTATCTAGACGGGCTCATCTACAAATCTAAAACAATACGGGTAAGAGCCCGTCCAGATAAAGCGATTTACGCGCGAGTCCACTCGCGCGTAGTCATTCGCGCGTTCCCGAGATACTAGAGCTACATACATCCCGTCCAGATGCTCTCGCGCGTTGTTTTACTCGCGCGTAAAACGCTTGTAACGCGCGGGACTCTCGACTCGCCCGTTGTACGCGCGAGCCGAGATACTTGGGCGACATTGTTGCGTCCAGTACAACGCGCGAGTCCGTGGCGTGTGGACGTATTTGTTTTTGAAAATGGAGCGTGATAACTTCGATACAGAACTTTTCATTGACGCAGTCGAAAAAATAGTAGCCATATGGGATATGGAATCATCCGATTGTTCCAATAGACTCATAAAACGTAGGAACTGGGAAGATATAGTTCAAACACTTTTCACTGTGTTCTCTGAGCTTTGGGTATAATGTTATAAACATACTGTATGCCACTCTGTCATGTAGAATTGGATGCATGTTGAATCGTCGCCTTTCTCTTTGTTTACGAAGCTTCCATCGTTGGTATGCACGCCACAATACCGTGTTTTTTACTGGAAGGAAATCCCTCCTAGCGTAGAAGCGCAAGTGAAACGCGACATCTGGACGCAATATAAATTGACTACGCGCGAGTCCACTCGCGCGTAAATCGCTTTATCTGGACGGGCTCTAACTCATCTACAAATCTAAAACAATACGGGTAAGCTTACCTCGAGCACATGATCAATAGAGTCATGGAACGCATTGGAGGTGTGATGCAGGCGTTCAACGTCCGACATGACTGCCTGCTGTCTGATGGCTCCCACGAGTTCCAAGCCTTGTTTGGTGGCCGTCGAAAGCTCCTGCGCTTGTTGAATGGCCGCATTCGCCAGATGGCGCGACAGATCTCGGGCCGAGTTTATGCACGTTTGCACCGCCGAATCCAGTTCTGGGCATGTGGACACGTTTTCAAAACCTTCCTGTAATTCATTTATAGTTTGTAGGTAACTATTGCACAACATAGGTAATTATTTTCACAATTTTCAGATTTTTTCAGGTTTTTTGTTTTCAAATTTCAATATTAAAATTTTCAATTTTTTTATTTCTTTCCGATTTCTTTTTTTTAACTCAGAATGTTCTTGTTATCTTTTGATGTGCATGCATAATGTAGGTATACACGATTGGCAAGCCGGAAACTAGAATGGAGAGAACATAATATCGCCTAAGCCCCCAGTTCCAGACTTTAGAAGATGGGTTCCGCAGAGTTGCCAGGTGTGGCAATTTTCAGCCAAAGTGGCAATCTTAAAACCTTGTTAGCGACCAAAAATCGTAATTGGGCGATTGGTGACTTTTGGTGGCGCACACTGTGAGTTGACGTCTTTTGTTCATCATCCACTTTATTGATTCTCCCCTCAAAAATAAGGGTTAGGCCGCATGGAGCGGCAATATTGTCAGTTGTTTTACAATTGACACTTTGATTTTAGTGACTCTTCAAGGAGAGAGGGAGGGAGCAGGCAAATAAAATTGGTCGACTTCGTTGTCATTATTGGCCAACATTTACCTATTTCACATTACAGCGCATGCTCAAAATAATTATAGCCACCTAATTATTTATTTTTGGTGGTCCAAAAATGCTCTAATGTTTTAAAATAAACATTATTTGAAAAGGTGGAGTTGATTCGCAATTAGAAAATTTCCATTAGAAGTTTTGAAGTAAATTGATCTCACTGGGAAGTTGTTTTAGTTACAAACTGAGGTAGTACTGACACCTTCCTTACTAGAGTAAGAAACAAATACGTTATTATTGTTATGTATTTTCAACTATACACTAATTGCTCCCAGTACCTTGGTACCCAACTGAGGTGTCCAGCGTTGCGTGAAGTAAACTGAGACTGAGAGTGTTGAAACAGTCCCATACCAGTTTTGATGTAATCTCCTCCAGGAGTCCAAGGCCCTTTAAGAGCCCTGGGAATCAAAGGGAGACAAACACAATAGCCCTTAAGGCGCATTTAGACTATGCAACATGTTTAATAAACATTTGTTTTAAAACAAGTTTAACAAAACGTGGTGTTTTACAACATGTTGTAAAACAGTAATCATTTTGGCACAAAAATCGCATTTAGACTATGCAACATGTTGTAAAACAAGGGGTTTCAAAACATTGTTGTACAACAAGTTGTAAATCGTAATGAAAATGTTTTACAACTTATATGTTTTAAAACAAATTTCGTGTTTTACAACAAGTTGTCGCTTTCCCGCCTTGAGTCGGAAACATCCAACATGTTTTAAAACATGTTGTAAAACGCGTTCATATTTCATTTTCTGAAACTGCAACTTGTTCCAAAACACAGAGCGATGCCAATTATGGTACAGGATCATGTGCTCTAGTGCTTTCAGTGAGGTTATGGCCGCTATGAGCCATTTAATTGATATCTATACAGGGTGAGTCAAGCTCAAAGCCTCGGACTCTTGTGATCAAACGATATATCTTTTCAGAAAAATAACTATGCCTAGTCTATGTAGGTTGAGATGGACTTCATTTTAAAAATAATGACTTATAAAGGGTGTATGATACAAGCCTGACATATCGCAGTTTTATTTTTACTTCCAACACCGATAGGTGAGGGGAGTATTACGATCATGAACATCTTCGATTTTGAGATAATATACTTTTTGGGCGTTTTATGACGTCTACATAACGAAAATCCACGTCACTCATTTCCGTCGGTCTGACTGTCTGTTAGCGTTCTTCTACCCTCGTAATCTCAGTAACCGCTGCATGGACTGTGATAAAATTTGCGTAGCGATATGCTGTGGTGTTGTAGTAGGTAATGCTGCTATATAATTTGGATCGGTGCATGGAAGGCAGAGCAATTAGCAAAAAACAAAAAAAAAATATTCCTGAAATTTTGTTTTTACGCATTTTAGGGGTTAGTGATAGTTTTCTAGTTTTTTGGGTGGGGGTGAAATTTGTGGTGGTTAGGGGGTCGGGTTGTAAAACTGACCTCTGGAACAAAGGCTCAGAGGCTCAGTACACGTTTTTGTAACATTTTTATGAATCACACGAGTCGCGGCCCAGAGATAATAAAAAACGTAGTCAAGTTGATTGACTCAGTACTTCCCACACATTCCGATGATACCAGTCCAGATCCCCTTACAATCAAATCATCGCTCTCCCGACCGCAGAAAGTGTGTTATTCTACTGTGTACTTCTTTGACAGGTCAATGGACAATCTATCATGATTACAACAAAAGTTTGATTTTTACAACCTACCCCCTAATCACCCCAGTTTCACGCCTACCCAAAAAAATGAAAATGATCAGGAACCCCTAAAACGTCTAAAAACGAAGTTTGAGGTGTTTTTATATTTTTATTTCTTCCCACACCGATAGGTGAGGGTAGTATTGTGATCGCAAAAATTTTTGATTTTGAGATAATACGCTTTTTGGGCGTGTTGTGATGTCAACATAACGAAAATCCACGTCACTCATTTGTGATGTGATGAAATTTGGGTAGCGATATGTTGTGGTGTCTTAGTAGGTAGTGTTCCGATAATTTTGGAAATCGTTGTACGGGGGGTGGAGGAATTAGCAAAAAACCAAAAATTTCAAATGTTCCTCAAACTTCGTTTTTAGGCGTTTTAGGGGTTCCTGTTCATTTTCTACTTTTTTGGGTGGGGGTGAAATTAGGGCGGTTAGCGGGTGGGGGGTTGTAAAACTCAAAAATTTGTTCTAATCATAATAGGCTGTCCATTGACTGTGAAAGAAAGACCTAGTAGCATAATACCCTTTTTTAGGTCCATCCCAACATTGCTTTGGCTATTACAGAAATAAAGAAACTCTGATGTATACATACGACTATTGCTTTAGATCGTTCTGAATTTAGTAACATGGAAATTATGAAATCGATTTTAATGAAATTTAGACACAATATTATTACCGAGGATGAAAGACGCGTATGGTTTTCAAAAATCGAGTTATTGGCGGCGCAGCAATAATAGAAAAACTAAAAATTTAAAAATAGCTCAAACTTCGTTTTTAAGCAATTTGGAGGTTCCTGATTGTTTCGCTCGTCCAGCTGAAGCTGGCAGAATAAAAATTGTGTCGCTTTAATTCCCACGGAGAGACTTAGGAATGTATTTACTAGTTTTTGTGTTTGATGTTTTTTGAGGACATGCGAAAGAGTACTTGGTCGCTAGGGGTCTCGGACTATAGCTTCATGCAAAGGGAATATAATAAAATGGTATCATTATTATGTGTGGGAAGTACTGAGTCAATCAACTTGACTCCATTTTTTTTATTAATGCCGCGCGGTCACTGAAACGATTTCCAAAAACAATACGCGTCTTCCATCCTCGTCACGGTAATAAATCTGTGTCAAAATGTCATTAAAGTCAATTTAAAAGTTGCCACGTTACACAATACAGAACGATCTAAAGAAATACTCGTATGTATTGTGTATACATCAGAAAATTCTCTAAGTCCCTTACAGTTTCTGTAATCGGCAAGGCAATGTTTGAGTGGACCTAAAATTGTATCATACCGCTAGGTCTTTCCTTCACGGGTCAACGGATAGCCTATTATGGATACAAAAAAATTAATTTTTACGACCCTCCTACCCTTCAACCACCCCAATTTCACCCCCACCCAAAAAAAGTAGAAAAAGATCAGGAACGCCTAAAAACGAAGTTTGAACTGTTTTCATAGTTTAGTTTTTTTAATATTGCTGCGCCGCCACTGAGACGATTTATAAAAATCATACGCGTTTTCCATCCTCGTCAAAGTAGTAATACTGTGCCGAAATTTCATTAACATCAATTCAGTAGTTTCCACATCCCAAAATACAGAACGATCTAAAGCAATACTCGTATGTATACATCGGAAAATTTTCTAAGTCCCTTGGTTCTTGTAATAGACAAGGCAATGTTCGAGTTAACCTAAAAAAGTGTATTATACCGCTAGGTCTTTTTCTCTCAGGTCAATGGACAGCCTATTATGAATACAACAAATTTTTCAGGTTTACAACCCCCCACCCCCCAACCACCCCAATTTCACCCTCACCCAAAAAAAGTAGAAAATGATCAGGAACCCCCAAAATGCCTGAAAACGAAGTTTAATGAATATTTGAAATTATTCGTCTTTTGCTAATTACTCCGCCGCCCATGCACCGATTTCCAAAATTGTAGCGACATTACACACATATACATATTGCTACCCAAATTTCATCAAACTCTATGCACCGGTTACTGAGATTAGGAGGCTAGAAAAACGCCAACAGACACACAGACCGACAGACCGACGGAAATAAGTGACGTGGATTTTCGTTATGTAGACATCATAAAACGCCCAAAAAGTATATTATCTCAAAATCGAAAATTTTCGCGAACACAATACTCCCCTCACCTATCGGTGTGGGAAGTAAAACTAAAAATATAAAAATAGCTCAAGCCCTCAAGCATCGTTTTTATACATTTTAGGGGTTCCAGATTATTTTCATTATTTTTTTTTTGGGGGAGTAAAATTGAGGTGGTTGTAGAGTGGAGGTTGTAAGACTGATAAATTTGATGTATTCATAAAACGTCGTTGACCTGTGAAAAAGAGACCCAGTAACATAACACATTTTTAATTTTTTTTTGCGGGCGGGTGGGCGATGAATGGTTGCAGGGGCATCTCAGACTACATCTTCATGCTATAGGAAAACAATAAATTGTTGTCACCATAATGTGTGAGAAATACTAACACCCGTATGCACCGTAAGTCAATTGCGCGATTAGTTACGTAAACCTGGATTAGATTACTTGTTTACTATGCACCGCAAACTGACAATTTTGACACTGTCACTGTCAAAATAATCTTGCGAACACAACCTTGCCGTATCTCCAATCTCGATTAGTTCATCTCTTGACGGTGCATGGCTAGATGCCAAAGATTAGCAAAACGCGATTAGGGAACTAGGATTAGAATCGCCAAACGGTGCATACGGGTGTAAGTCAATCAACTTGACCTCATTTTTGTGTAATGAAATGTGAAATTTTATTTCGGAGAATAAACTGCCAGCAACGTTCGGTGGGAGTTTTTCTCTCACTTGATAGTTTTTAATGATTTTGGAAACTTTTAATCTCTAGTACATTGCAGTAGCTAATAGACTGGAATAAGTATCAATTTCTGATGTTTACCTGGTTTACCATAATACCTCACTAACACCTGTATGCACCGTAAGTCAATTGCGCGATTAGTTACGTAAACCTGGATTAGATTACTTGTATACTATGCACCGGAAACTGACAATTTTGACACTGTCACTGTCAAAGCAATCTTGCGAACACAACCTTGCCGTATCTCCAATCTAGATTAGTTAATCTCTTGACGGTGCATCGCTAGATGCCAAAGATTAGCAAAACGCGATTAGGGAACTAGGATTAGAATCGCCAAACGGTGCATACGGGTGTTAATGCACCAGAGCACTGTACCGCCCTGTGGCACCGCCCCGTATTTTGAAAGAAGTTGTAGTTTCAGAAAATGAAATATCAATATGTTTTAAAACATGTTGGACATTTTCCGGCTCAAGACGGAAAGGCGACAACTTGTTGTAAAACACAAAAGTTGTTTTAAAACAGATAAGTTGTAAAACATTTTTCGTTAGTATTTGCAACTTGTTGTACAACAGTGTTTTAAAACACGTTGTTTTACAACATGTTGCATAGTCTAAATGCGCCGTTAGATTGTACTATAGATATGACCTTCACCACAGACTAATCATAGGATAATTTCAGTTTGACACATTTTTGCAATTCTACAGGTCAGAGGTTACCCTCACTGACAATAGATCCACTGAAAGACTGGACACTCTGTGTATGAAAATTTGGCATGGCATTTTTGACTGACATCTGCGCCATCTATTCGGGTTGCGTGTGTCACTACAATGCATACACGAATCGATTACAGGAAACTGTAGATATTCACGACCTAGGTCAATCTAAAAAGTTTAGTGTAGGTGACTGACGATAGGTGGGGTAGGTTACGAAAAGAGCGGGCTTTTTGAAATACCATATAAGCTTATTCAGTCATAACAATTTACCTTACGCATTCATTACCTGTTTTGAAAATGGACCTGATTAAAAAAAAATTAAAGCATTAATTTAAAAAAACGGAATTGATAAGTGGCGTAATAATAAATAAAACTAATATTGTTCACGACACGTAGTCCATTTTTTTTAATTAGTGTTTTAACTTTTCTAATCGGTGCAATTTTTAAAACAGGTAATTAATGAGTTAGGTAAATTTTTGTGACAAGCTACCACGTTATATAGGACATTCAACTGATTATGTAAGAATGGTAATATATTAGATATGCATTACTGTAATAGAGCAAAACAAACCCTTTTGTAATTTATTTCAATACGACAATTGCTTAAATAAAATCAGCTACACAAGGTACAAAAACAATTCATATAAAAGTAAAGCATGATTTATTCACTAGAATCACTATTTCATGATAATTACAATCCTTTGATGGCATATGATTTGAAGAGTAAAGAGGTAATATTCCTTAACTATTCATATTGATGCAGGCAAGATGTTTGTATATTTGTAGGTTTGGGTTGCCAATCCGTTCTAACTAGCGTCTCTGTATACGCTGATCAGATGGGATTTAATGTCTGAAATAAAAAAATGTATTTTTAGACCATCGGACCTCACCTTCAATGCAATGGTTTGCCAAAGAAAGGGAATGCTGCACACCTTTATGGCAGCATATGTGATTGTGAACAGTAATACAAGTTATACAGGGTGTAACTTTTAAGGATGTCCACACCTATATTACCGTGTAGATCTTGCTGAGCTGATCATTTTTCAATAAGCAACATGGGTCCGGAAACGAACCGTTTCGGAGATAGCGCTACCGGAAGTAGTCCTTTCTGACGCCTGAAGTAAGGCAATTAATTCGACGCCTTGCGGCCAGTAGCGTGGCCGGCGCGGTCTCCGGATCTCAATCCCCTGGATTTTTTCCTGTGGGGTCACCTGGAAGCACTTGTCTACCAAGGGGGTGCACCGCACACAGCAGAAGAGGTGATTGCACGCATCATTGCAGCAGCTGGAGACGTCAGCGAGCAGCCACATGTAATCAACGCTGCCAGTGCATCGGTCATCCATCGAGCCAGATTGTGCGAGCAAGAAGGCGATGGCCACGTGGAGCCTCTCCTTCACTGATTTTTGACTAATCTCGGTGTTTTTTGTTGTTGTTTTTTTTGCAATGTTTTCTTTTGTTTTGATTGTTTGGTTTACTTTTGACATTTTGGCCATGACGATTAAATATTGACAAGCCGAATCTGTCTTAGCAGCTGATCCGTAACCCCCTCTCTCCTCTGCCAATTACGAGGCGTTGAGTGAATTGCCTAACTTCAAGCGTCAGCAAGGATAACTTTCGGTAGCGTTATCTCCGTAACGGTTCGTTTTTGGACCCATGTTGCTTATCGAAAAATGATCAGCTCAGCGAGATCTACATGGTGGTATAGGTGTGGACATCCTTAAAAGTTACACCCTGTATAAGTATGAGTGGTAGTGTTTAGTAATGCATTCAAATGATATATGTATATTTCATGTAGAAATGATCAATCTTGTATTAATTTTGCATCAAAATTTACAATACAAAAATGAGGTGAGCGGTATAAATCAGGCAAATCACTTACCGTCGCGCATCCACATTCTTGCAATTTGGCGCAAGACAACGGCGTAAATATTTAGAACCTATTCCTAAATACATATAGACAACAATAGGCAGACAAAACTCTCAAAAGTAGTGCAAAATTGCAAAAAGACGCCAATCGACAAAAGCGAGCAACGACAATGTCAGTCATATGTCAGTTACGACAATGGCTGTCAAAATGACGTTAGGCGTAACAATTGGGCCACTTCTATTGATGCATCTAGGAATCTGTTTGAAACAGAGTTGGCTGATCAATAGTTCACGCAACCCCGCTAGGTGTGCTAGGTGGCTAGCGCTAACGCCGCTACACAGGGTCCTCATTTGAGTTTCACACCCCTGGTTACCCTCATACACAAAATGTCATACTGGGTGTTTCGGTTTTGCAAATTTTCACATTCACACCCGCGAAGTAGAGTAGAGTAGAGAGATCTTTATTTAGCTATTAGCTATTCAAATGCATAACAAAAAAAATATATAATGAATAAATTATATGAGTCTATGTTGTAACAACCCTTTGACTCGCTTTTTGAACATAAAAATAGAAAAATTCTTCATCTCACTCGGTAGTCTATTATAGTCCACTATTGCTTTGTAAAACACCGAACTGTCCTTGATTTTCTAGCTTGCTCAACAATATAATTTTCTTTACCTCTAGTGTCACACATATATACATCTTCAAATTTAACTAGTTTCAAGTAGTCAGGAATCAGGTTTATATTAATTTTATGATTTTATGAACAAAAATCGAAGGTAAACGTGGTTCTGGTCGCAGACAACATTCATGGTTAAAAAACATACGCGATTGGACTGGTATGAACACATCATCTTTAATTTGTACCACTTAAGACCGAAATAAGTACGCCGAAATTGTCGCCAACCTTCATTAAATGGAGATGGCACCTGAAGAAGAAGAATGATATGCATAAATTCAAGAAATAAAAATCTACAACTGGACGAAAGTAGTACTATCACTGGAAACTCACAGTCAACAAAAACTCACTGGCCAAGAGCTCAAACAAAAAGTGGGAATTCCGCTGTCTCGGACGAGGGGATTCCATATGAGAAAAAAGTGTCGCCGAAAAACAACGATAACAGATACGCACGTAGAAAACCTGTTATTGGCAGTCACACAAATTCGACAACAAAAATAGAAGTAGCCGATAGGCGTGAGCACCTGCATATTTACCGCTGCGGGCCTAATGTTACAGCTGAGGAACTGCATAACATTCTAAAGGAAACTGCTCCGACAATTGATTTTCAGTGTCAACGATGGAACAAAACTGAAACACATACGTCTTTTAAAGTATCATTTCCAATCGATCGATCCGACGAAGTGTACGATCCGGCGATCTGGCCAGCAGGCGTAGCTGTACGAAGATTCATATTTAAAAGAAATTTTCATTCGACAGCGACAAACCATCAGGCATTATAATTCATAATGATGAAAAGACCAAGTTTAGACTAATGAATCTGAATATTCAATGCATTAGGAATAAGTTCACTGAGTTAGATGTTATCACCAAGATGCATGACATTGATGTTGTATGCTTAACTGAACATTGGGTTGTGCATGACCAGTTAGAATACCTGACCATACCTGGCTTCAAAACAGCCGCCAAGTTTGGGAGACGCTCCCACAAAAATGGAGGAGTGATTATTTTGGTGAAAACCGATATCAAGGCAATCGAGTTTCCTAATATTTCCAGTCTAGAGCTAGATTTTGAATGTTGTGGTGCAAGCATCGAAGTGAACGGAGAAACATTTTGTGTGCTATCTGTGTATAGGTCTCCTAATGGAAACATGGATGTGTTTTTCAAATATTTAGACAATACGCTACAAATGGTAACAATGCAGTTCCAAAAAATCATTCTAACCGGAGATTTTAATATAGACTTTTTAAAACCATCCACACAAAAAAGTTATCTATGTGACATATTACAGTCATATGATTTACTTGATCACTATGAAGCTGAACCATCGAGAGTATTTACAAACTGTAATGGCATCACATCATCTACAGCAATTGATTACTTAGTCACTAACATAAATGTCAGCTGTTATCAAAAACAGATTATACAAACTGCTGTGAGTGATCATGATGCCCAAGTGTTAACAGTAATAAGTAATAAACAATTATAGTAAAGCCCAGAGATATACCATTTGTTTACGAAGTGAGGATCTCCGCAAAAAGTGCCGACATAGAAAGGGAACGGGGTCGGACTGGGCATTCGAATTCGTTGGAGTGGGCAACAACTAAAATGTTCATTCCATCCAATAAAGTGCTCACACATCAGTTGTTTGAACAAGATGTTTTAAACTTTATTATCTGTTGATAAATATATGGTAGAGGTAACAGAAATCAAGACAAATTCTAAATTAACATTTCAATATAATCATATAAACCATATGGCAAATTATTCCTTTCTACACTCAATTGTAACTGTAATAAAGAGAGGCAACTAATGTTGAAAAATGGAAGGTATGGAATCCAAAAATTCTAAGTTCTCAAGGTTGCAGGCATAGAAAATATTTTATTGATTTTTCTTTAGGAGTATAAGACAAAAACAATTGGGAGTATTATTTTTATGCAAAAAATTATGAGGGGCTTGAACTGTACTGTATTGTTATTACAAAGTAAGTTTACTGTGTTGGTATATTTGTACGCGAATGTTCAAATATATTATATATGTTTACCATACCTCTTATCACTTGGTGAAGCTTGCAGAAGTTGCGGCCAGTTGGATGTCACTTAAGATTGGAGGCACTTTGTTTGGAGTAACTGTGCGAGATTTTTTGGGTAAAAAAGTTTTAAATCAATTCTTTCTCACTTTTTCATCCTTTCCGTACTTCTTTGGTACAAACAAATGCCTCCTCTTCAGATTTGCTTTCGTGTCCACGGTTGCTCGAGACATTCTCAGAGTATTGAGACAAATGATATTCTCATTGGTGGGGTTGTTGACGAGGATTATCGCTAACGACAAAAATATTTCCATATTGCGTAGGTAGATGCCGTCTTAGGTTATTTCAGTATTTGAAAATTTTTATGACTTCTAGATCATACCTTGGAGATGTATAGGAGACTCTTGAGATTATTTTGGTGTCTTGAAAATTGATTTTGTCGCCTTTAGCGATGTTATCTCCTGCGAGGGCAGAGCCTGTTGGATTACGGTATCTTCGTGTACCTTTAAACGGGTTGTAACTGTTTCATCTGTTTGATCCATGTCAACCCTACCACACAAATGCATTATTTTGTAGACATCAACAGATGATGGAATAAACCATTGAGATGTCTATCTGTATGTGTATCTTTCCTGTATAAGGAGTAACCTGGGTATGGAGAAGCCAGAGCGTCAAGGAAAAGAAGAGAGCAATATTTCCCGAATCCATTATAAATTTCACTTTCTCATCGGCTGAGTAGAAATGCTTAGATGAGTATCCAAGAAACATATGTTAGACGTCATCCTCATCGGTGGAGTCATCAAGATTCTATTATCTTCCCAAGGCCGGAACATACGCTAGCTGTCACACTTCCGAAAAAAACGTCCGATTCAGATAGAAAAGTAACGCACAATAGTAAAAGCAGATTGGCGTTGCTATCAATAACGATAGCAATACCTGCCTAAACAATTTGACTAAAGTCCGGTCCTCTTCATCGATCGAGTCGCTAATAATCCTGGAATGTGTCGGTCTTATCATAGTTCAGTCAAAATATACATCGTGAACGTCACCCGACAGATTTACGTTCAAATACAACTTAGTGTTTCATTTTCACCATTCTAAAAGGTGACGTTTTGTTAGAAAATGGGTTAAAAGCACATTCCATGAATTGGTTACCAGTACGAAAATAAAATAATGGTAACCATTGATAATTTATCGAAACTGTATCTATTCCAAATGATGAACTGTACTAAGAGACGGTATGCAGTTTTTATATAGCGCAAAACGTACACAAATGGTATATCTCTGGGCTCTACTTTACCCGATGAACCAAGAGCGACATACACTAGACGAAAGATTTGTGAACAGACTCTTGAAATACTAGCGATTTTAATGATGGAACAGGATTGGGAATATGTTTTTGCTTGCAATGACACAAATAAAGCATTTGACAAATTCTATGGCATATTTCTTGATTTATTTGACAAGGCTTGCCCATTAACATCATATAAGCTGAACAAAAACAGAACATACAATCCAGTTAGTAAAAATGTTGCTGAATTAAAAAATGAACTGTATAAATATAGTTGGATCCTGAAACATACAACTGATGCCAATTTGAAGTTGGAAGCAGAGAATAGTAAACAGAAGATAAAAAGAAAAATTGATCAAACAAAGAATGAGATGCTTAGTTGCAGCTTGAACAAAGCAACAAATAAATCAAAGGAAATATGAAAGCATTTGAACTATGAACTGGGTAGAGATAATAAAAAATCCGATGAAATAAAAATAAATATAAACGGCAAACTGGAGAAAGATAAAAGCAAAATATGCAATGCCTTTGGTGATTACTTCTCATCAGTAGTGGAGACCAAATTAGCTCAATCAACTAGTGTTACACCAAGCGATTCATCTGTCAGTACAAAAGTTGCACCTGTTCAGCGGACTATGTACTTTGCAGACATTGATGAAGCAGAAATTCTAGATGTCATCAAGAAGATGCCTATGAAGAATTCTTCTGGGCTGGACGGAATACCCATCAAGGTACTAAAAACTGTTGCTCCTGTCGTTGTTCATGTGTTGTGTTTTTTAGTGAATTTATCAGTTACGACGGGAGTTTTTCCCGAAATTTTAAAGTGTGCTTGTGTTGTCCCTGTATACAAAAAAGGTCAATGTGAGGTTATAGAAAACTATAGACCTATTAGTATACTGAGTGTTTTTTCAAAAGTATTTGAAAAGATTGTGCATCAAAGAATGATCGGATTTTTGACTAAATATAATGTCATTACAGAAAGCCAACATGCTTATCTAAGTAATCGAACAACTGAAACTGCATATTCAAATGTTATAAACTACATAAGCTCTGAGATGGATAAAAATAATATTGTTGTCGGTGTGTTCTTTGACTTATCGCTTGCGTTTGACACAGTAGAAGTAAATGTCTTGTCATCTAAATTACAGAATTCTGGTATTAGAGGGAACATTTTGACATGGATATTGTCGTTTGTTAGAAACCGTAAATTAGTCGTCAAAGTCAAAGATACTTTCTCGAATGAATACAATCTTAAATTTGGTGTACCACAGGGTTCGGTACTGGGACCACTAATTTTTTTGCTGTATATTAATGATGTACCATCTTATTTACCTGACGCCTATGTAACACTTTTTGCGGATGATACCTCGGCTGTGGTTTCAGCACCGAACTCTGCAGATATTAGTCGTAAAGTAAATGACACAGTCTCCTCTTTTTTCAACTATTGTCATAAAAATAGGTTAATACTTAATCTCAAAAAAACTGATTTCATGAATTTTTTTATTAGAAAAGATACGCTGAACGATCAGACTATAACATTAAATAATGGTGATGGCATTAACTTTTCTAATGAAGTTAGGTTTTTAGGTGTTTGGTTGGATTGTAGACTAAACTGGGATGTGCACATAAGTCGAATATGTTCAAAGATAAACAGTGCCATATTTGCCATATCTTCTCTAAGAAGTAGTCATCCTAAAGAATATCTGCTTTCTGTGTACTTTTCTCTTATATATTCACATATACAATATAATGTCATTCTTTGGGGAAGTGCTATGACTTCTAAACGTGTTTTCATTTGCCAGAAAAGGGCTATACGACTTATTTTTAATGTACGTGTTGATACGTCATGCAAGCCACTTGTTATTGAACATGGTATATTAACTTTACCCTGCATCTATATCTTCAAATCTTTGTTGTATGTGAAACAAAATATTAACAAGATGTCAACTATATCAGGCACTCATAATTATCACACTAGACATGGTTCACTTTTAAAGAAAAATCAGCATATGACTAAAAAATATGAGTCAAGCCCATTATATATTTCACAAACTTTTTATAATAAATTACCTAGCCAAATAAGGAATCTTCCTTTTTATAAATTTAAACAAATTGTCAAAATGTTCCTTTTAAAGAAGGCTTACTATAGTATTGAAGAATTTTTGAATGATGCTGTGTGTATTGAATAGACGTTGATATTTACATGTTAATCCTCTGATTTCTTTGACTTGTATTGCTTGTTCAGTACGAATAAATATTATTATTATTATTATTATTAACAAAAAGTAACATGCTATATCTTACATAATTATGCCGTCCCATCTAACCACTGTAATTTTTTTAACATACTGTCTACTGAAGTCCTATAATTACATTGCAAAATACATCTCATAGCTCTATTTTGTAGAATTTGTAACCTTTTCAAATCACTTTGTTTCGCCATGTATATAATAGTCGAGCAATAGTTGAAATGTGGCAAAATTATTGTATCCAATTTCCTCGAATAAACTGTTAAAAACTTAATGACCTTCCGCAAAAATCAAATTTTTTTCCCAACTTTACTGCAAATGTAATCAACATGTTTCTCAAATTTCAAATTTGCATCTACTATAACAAGATATTTAATTTCATTTACCATCTCAGTAACCTCCCCACATATATTAACATTTAAATTTCCCTGTTCAAATTCCAACTTTACACCACTATTACCTATTATCATGCTTTTTGTTTTTTAATATTTAACATTTAACATAAGTTTTAATCTAACCAGTCTTTTAGCTTTTTTAGTTCAACATTCATCTTCTCTAAAGATTGGCGATCTCTGGCGACCTTTATGCCAAAAGCTGGATACAAGCATACTAATAACCTGGCAAAAAGGGCCTACTGGGGCCTACTTGCCAGGCGCTGCCGCCCCACAGTTACTACTTCCTTTTTTTTCATTATAGAGGGTTTAGGAAATCGGTTTGCTCGCAAGGACAGAAAACACTCACACACCCTGAGAGAGAGTCTGTCCGCCCGACGTTGAACCAGCTTGAGTCCTCTGATCACATGTCCAATGGACGCGACCATGTCCATCCGACATGTCATCACGGCCCGACCGGCTAAAACCCGTTCCCTCTTCCTTACCTCTGATCCTATATCTCCAACTGCACCGGGCATCATCTGAACAATATTCTTCGCAGTGCAAGACGAGGTAATGATTAAAACCCATTTATAAATAACTTCCAATCCTCATTTATCCTTGAAGGCGCTCCTCTTCCTCCTTTCCAGAGAGTATTTTGTTGACCATCTCATGTATGGTGGTCCATGCCTCTACGCTGGACAACATCAGCGGGACCATAGTCTCTGGGGTCAGCTCCCCATCCAGTTTTTGACTTGCCTCCTGCCTGTACGCCCCCCATGGGTCGCACAGAAACAGGGCATGCTCGGCCGTATCTTCCGCCTCGCAGTGCAAGCATCTTTCGTCCATCACCCGTCCTATCCGTTTCCTATACACTCGAAAAGGCCCGTACCCAGAGAGTGCCTGCGTTAGGAAATAGGACGTCTGCCGATGACTGGATTCCGGCCATTCTTTTATCGACGGTATTAGTCGTTTCGTCCACTGTCCGACATCAGCGGTCTCGTTCCATATGCTTTGCCACTTACTTGCTGTCAGCCGTTTAGCCTCAGCTCGGCTTATCGCATTGCCTGCTTGACCATGGCGGATCATTGTCCTCTCTTCGGCCAGCAAGTATAATGGTGGTATCGCCGTTATAACTTGCAAGGCTCTTGTAGATACCGTACGATAAGCACTGGCCACCTTTAGCAGAGACTTTCTCTGCAAGCTGCCTAAGACCTTCTGATACCTTTTCCTTTTCGTGGCTTTACACCACACAGGAGCTCCGTATAGGACGACCGACTGTACAACCTGGCACAGTAGTGCCCTTTTGTTGCTACTGGGCCCTCCTACATTTGGCATCAGACGCGACAGTATTGCCGCCTTCTTCTCAGCCTTTGTCACTACTCGTTTAAGGTGTTCTCCATAACACCTCTCGTTATCCAGTGTGACTCCGAGGTACACTATGGACTTGCTTGGTGGGACCTGTACTCCCATCAGTTGGAAGACCACGTTAGCTCTCTTGCTCCTTGGACCGCGCATTATAACTGCCTCTGTTTTCTCAAGAGCCAACTTAAGCTTGTGATCGCACATCCACCTGTCAATCTTGCACAGTGATGCATTTGCTTTATGAACCAGCTCTGCCTGTTCATTTGCCACGATAACTAGTGCAACAGCTACTACTACGCTTTGAGTAAGAAACTGCGTTATTACTGCTCCTGGCTGTGAATGTAGTGGGAATGTTGGATGTTTGAGGGATTAGGTGTCTCTTTTTAACTGATGGCTTTGCCTGTATGTATCTTCTCTGTTAGTTCCATTGGAAAGTTCGCACTCTAGATCTAACTTTGCCGATCGTGGTGAATGAAAAACATATGTTTTAACCACCAATAATTGAATATAATCTTTCACTTAATAGAACGAATGAGGTACCTACTAAAGGACGCTGCAGTAAAACGATAGTTCTTTTTCTGTACTTACAATGTTTGCATACAGTCCAAGAAGGTGATCCAGTTCAGATTTTAGTCTTTCGCTACTTTCTAAAATAGCTTCTCTATGTTCATGACTAGTATAGGCACTATCAGTGAAATCCTGAGTTCTTTCTAAGACAGCCTCTAAAGCGGCTGGAAGGGTTTCTTGACAAGAAGGATCTGTAAAGAGCAAGACCATCTTATTAGTAAGTTAAAATTGTGGACCACTTTATCAGCCACCATTTTATAACTATAACAACATTAGTACCTTCGAATAAAAGAGCAACCCAATGACAACGGTTTCTCCTAAAAATTAGCCAAATAAGTGATAGAGAACTTCGTGAGAAGCAACTTATACTTGCAATAAGACTTGGTAGTTTCACATTGCTTCACTCATAAAGATACTTTTGTGCTTAGTATAAATAACAAAAATAAATAAGGGCGCTAACAAACGTACATACATAGAAATACAGGGTGTCCATTTAGTGTGTAATTCCTCGATATCTCACACGGTATACCTCATAGAAAAAAATTACAAGTACAAAAGTTATTTGGTTACTTAAAGCGCATATCCCAAAAATATTTTGAAATATACAGGGTGTTGCGGGAAAGTAGGATAGTGATCAACTTAATTTTTTTGTATGGAACTATAACTTTTTTTTAATTCTTCTAGTTTCCATCATTGATCTCTATTCGACTCTAAAATATTTTTGGGATCGCTTGCGATGTTGCCAAGTTATGATTTATTTTTTATTAATTTCCGGATTTGCAAGGTCGCAAGTAATACGTCCAAATTGATATATTCCTTTAACTTTTCTCAATAATATTATACAGCGAGTTACTTGTATATGAATTGAATATTGTTTTAGATGTTACCAGCAATGTGCATCGACAGGGTGTTTTTGGCAGAATTTTAAATTACGGCAATTTGAAGGTCATTTTACTTTGTTTTTTTAACATAACACCCTGTATGTTTTATTTTAAATCGAAATATCTACTAATAACCTATCTCGCCTTGTAATATCTTTTTCGCGTTTGCGACGTTGCCAAGTTATTAATTATTTTTCCAAATTTTCAAACAATAATCGCTGATTTTTATTAATAGAACACACTGTATATTTTGTTTAACATAGAGGTACTCCCTAGTAATGGTTTACGGCATGAACAAGTTTTGACTGGTGTTCCTAAAATAATAAAACCGTTTTCCTTGCACATACTACATATGAATTTCGAATACCAGGTCAGTAAAGGTACAGGAACGCCTGAATATCTTCAGAACTTGCACAGCTGGAGCGAGAAAATCAATATCTGCAGATTTTCGATCATGCAGAATTCAAAAATTCTAACTGTAGTGTTGCCAGATTTACCACTTTTACGTTACACGTCATAATTTTGTTATTTTAAATAGAATCCTCTACTTATTTTCATTGCAATGAATTGCGCATGTCGAATTTAGTAAGATCTCACAATTTAAAGATTTTGTTTCTATTAATTACTGAGATACAGCAACACCGCTTCTTCAGTAAACCGTACCGGAACGCTTAAATATTTCCAAAACTGTCACAGCTGGAGCGGTGAAATTCAATACTTGAGGGTTTTTGAACATACAGAATTCAAAAATGCCAACATCAGTGTTGTCAGATTTACCACTTTTACGGTAGACTTCATTAATGGCGCATTCCATTCAAAATTATACTAATAATAAAAATCGGGGATGTTTGTTTGAAAATTTGGAAAAATAACTTGACAACGTCGCAAACGCGAAAAAAAATATTACAAGGCAAGATATGGTATTAGTAGATATTTCGATTTAAAATAAAACATACAGGGTGTTACATTAAAAAACAAAGTAACCTTCACATTGCCGTAATTTAAAACCTTCCAAAAGAAACTTTAAAATATTTTAGAGTTAAATAGTGATCAATGATAGAAACTAGAAGAGTTAAAAGAAGTTATAGTTTATATAAAAAAATCAAGTTGATCACTATCCTACTTTCCCGCAACACCCCGTATGTTTCAAAAAATTTTCAGGATATGCGCCTGAACTAACCAAATAACTTTTGTATTTGATATTTTCTTTTAGGTATATCTTGCGAGATATCGAAGAATTACACACTAAATGGACACCCTGTATATGTATTTAAACTAGAGTGAACTCATCGCAACTCATTATTTAGATGCATCAGTGGTATAAATTTAACCATATCCTTATACTTGCAATAACATTCGGTAGTTTCACTTTGATAATTGCTTTACTCACAGTGCTTATAATATACTTAATACAATAAATATTCATAATTTAACTAAGTATATTCGTCGCGACTCTACCGTACTATAGCTTATATATAACGCTATCCACTTCCCGATGGCGTCAGCGCATCGAACACTTGCCGTTAGCTTGGTAGCAAGAGGTGAGGTCTATAGCGTCATATGGTTAGCTAAATCTAATAATGGTTCTAATCTAACCTCCTAATGCAATAGCCTTTAAAACTAATGATTTCAGTAACACTCACCCATAGCCATCTTGGTATGTTCGAGCACGACCATCAGCCGGCGCATGCAAGCATAGGCCGTGCCTCGGTCCGACTCGGTCTCCGGAGGCGCGGCTCCGTCGCCGTTGCTCAGCACGCCATCTTTGACCACGTAGTGCACCAGGTCCATGGCCCGACGCATCTGACAGAACACCGTATCGCGATTCTCGCGGGCTGACGGACAGTCGGGATGTCGCAGGCAAGTCTGCAATAAAATAGGACACCATCAAGATCTAGAATGCCGATTTTTTCAATCGAACTTTGTCTGATAGCAGATAAAAGCATCAATATGCTGTTTGCAGATTAGTATCTTTCAGAGTCGAAAAAGCCTTGAATAGCGGTTCATAGGTTTTAACTTGCTACACCGATAGGTATGGGAGCATATTGTGATCGCAAAAATTCGCGATTTGGAGATAATACGCGTTTTGGGCATGATCTGCGTAACGAAAATCCATGTCACTCATTTCCGTCAGGTTTTCATCTGTCTGTCAGCCTATGTATGTTGGCAGTTTTCTAGCATCGCAAATCTCAGTAACCGCTGTATGGATTGTGATGAAATTTGGGTAGTATTGTGCTGTGGGATCGTAGTAGGCAATGCTGTATAATTTTGAAAATCGGTATACAGGGCGTCCCAAAAAATAGCGTCAAGCAGAAGTCCAGAGATAGAGCACACCTAGAAGTATCTGAATAACCCCCATATATGTTATGCAATTTTTTGTAGTTTCCGAGTTTTTACTTTTTTTTCTGAGTTTTGGAGAATTCTCTACCTCGACAACATAGAACTGTTCCAAAAGAAAAATTGAAGGACTTTTCCAAATTATCTTTTTTGTTAATCAATCTCCAAGGGTTTACTGTTTTTACATAAAATAATCGGCTTCGTAACTATGATGGAAGTCATAAAAATTTTAGGATAAGGTGAAAATTTTACGATCTGATAATTATGACTTAAATATTCGACTCGCAATTAAAAATCCAAAGAGGTGATTTCATGATTTCTAAGCAGGTCTAAAAACTTCTTCAGACTCTCAGCTATCACAGTCATTGAAAAAAAGTAGTACTCAATGGGGCCACTTTCGCTCCAATCCACTTTCAAAGACAAGAGGCGAAGATTTCTTGAAATTAGCGATGTGATTTTCAATTCATCAATAACTTATGTTAGCGCGCTAATAGCAGAATGATTGTCAGTACCGCAATAATAAACGTTAAAAACGTTCCATAAATTAATAATTTAAAAAAAAAAATCAAAAATCATCAAAAGGCGCAAGACAAGCTATTTAGGCCATATATACAGAGGAGAGAGATATGAATTCTTGCGATTGATAATGGAAGGTAAGATTGAGGGTAGAAGAGGCCCGGGCAGGAGGCAGTGCTCATGGCTAAAAAACGTGAGGGATTGGACTGGTCTAGACTCACAGTCACTGCTAAGAGTAGCGCAAGACAGAGAGCGATTTGCCGGAGTTGTTGCCAACCTTCTATAAGAAGACGGCACCTTAAGAAGAGAAAAAAAAATCCTATTTCTTGCTAAAAACCACAAGGAGCGCATTCTTCAAAACCGGCTTTTACCTGAGCAACAACAAAAAGGGCTAACGCTAACGCAGTAAACGATGGCGATGTTAGAAAGAGTAGAGAGTATGATATTGTTGTATGTCTTTTAAAAAGGTGTCATTGCATAGGCTGTTTTCGTTGTCCTTATTCAGTCGTCTGTCTGTCTTTGCGGCTTTAAAACGATACGCTATAGTTTGGATTGGCGTTGTTTCCGTTGTACGACTACACGGCTATTCCTACAGACCTTGAGTGCACTACTACTGAATTTAATGATGCTGTTTTCTGCAAGAGACTCTGCAACAAATGGGTAGGTAGTGGTGGACCCACTGAATGGCCGCCACGGTCACCTGACTTAAATCCGATAGAGTTTTTTATTTGGGACTACTACAAAGAACTAGTTTATGCTAAGGAGTGTCGAAACATCAGCGAATTACGCAACAAATTAACACAGGCTGAAGAAACAATAAAAGACAATCGAAAAGCTTTCGTTAGTATAAAAAAAAATTTCAGAAGATGTAGATTATGCATTGAACAAGAAGGTAGACATTTTGAAAATTTCTTGTGAAATTTAATAAACTTAGTGAAAAAATCTCATAATTTCGTTTCATTCTACAATTTCCCACTTACAAAAAAAAAGTCGTACATGTAAAAAAATCCTGGCAAAGTGACACAGGTGGTCATCTATCGATAATCTGGTCGCTCTGAATGTTTTGTATTGCGACACTGACAATCATTCTACTATTAGCGCCCTAAAATTAGTTATTGTTTCATTTAAAATCCAATCGCTAATTTCAAGAAATCTCCACCTCTTGTCATTGAAGGTCGATTGGAGCCAAAGTAGCCCCATTAAGTACTCCTTTTTTCCAATGCTTATGATAGCTGAGAGTCTGAAGAAGTTTTTAGACCTGCATAGATATCAGGAAATCACCTCTTTAGATTTTTAATCGCGAGTCGGAAATCTGAGTCATAATTAACAGAACGTAAATTTTTCACTTTACACTATAATTATCATGCCTTTCATCAGATTTACTAAGCCGATTCCTTTACGTGTGAACACTAAACTCTTAAAGATTAATTACCAAAAAAGAGAATTATGAAAAGTCTTTTAATTTTTATTTTGGAACAGTTTTAAGTTGTCGAGGTAGAGAATTCTCTAAAATTCAGAAAAAAATTCATAACTCGGAAACTACATATATGGGGATGATTCAGATACTTCTAGGTGTGCTCTATCTCTGGACTTCCGCTTGACACTATTTTTTGGGACACCCTGTATAATTTGCAAAAAACAAAATACTTTAAATATTCCTCAAACTTCGTTTTTAGGCGTTATAGGGTTCCTGATCATTTTCTATTTTGGTATGATTGGGAGGTGGGGAGTTGTAAAACTGAAAAATTTGTTGTATTCCATTGTCCATTGGCCTGTGAAAGAAAGAACTAGCGGAATAATAGACTTTTTTAGATCCATTTCAACATTCCCTTTTCTGGTGTAACTTGGAAACTGTTGAAGATGGAAAACGCGTATAGTTTCAAGAAATCGTGCCAGTGATGGTCCAATAAAAAAAATAATCAAAAGACTGAAAATATAAAAACAGCTCAAAGTCACGCGTTTTATGGGTTCCTTATCCTTTTATACTTTTTTACTGGAGGTAAAATTGGGGTGGTTGGAGGGTCGGGGTTGCAAAGCTGAAAAATCTTTTGTATTCATAATAGGCTGCCTATTGACCTGTGACCTCCTGAACATTGCCTTCCAATTAGATCGTTCTGTACTGTGTAATCTGGAATTGATTGTAATGAAGTTTCGAACCAGTATTATTATCGTTGGGAGGATAGAAAACGCATATGGTTTTCAGAAATCGTGTCAGTGGCGGCACAGCTATAATAAAAAACGGTTTGGTGGTGCCTAATGATTTATCTTCGTCCAGTTGAAGCTTGCAGAATAAAAAACTATGTCGTCCTAGTCTCTATGGAGAGATATGCAAGAAAGAATTTGCGAGAGTATTTGTGTTGGAGGTTTTTTGCAGGCCGGCGGGCAGGTGATGATTTGGTTGCAAGAGGTTCTCAGACTACAGCTTCATGCAATAATAAAATAGTATCACCATTATGTGTGGGAAGTATAAATTGTGATCTAGTTTCACAGAGTCTTGTTTATACACTTTATGTTGGGACACCCTATATAAGCCATGAAAAATGTTAATAGTATTAAAAAATAGGTCGAATTTTGGGATCGGATAATTTCAGCGTTACCTTCAGTATGCGCATTTTTACTGTTCTTTCGATTTGAAATTTAGATTAAAGGGTTAGTATGTACATGAGATCTTACATAAGGCAATCACATACCGAGTGTCCCAGAATTTCCTTGACACGAGAGATTTAATTTCATGACGAAAAACAGTTCAAGCAAGACTTGAACTGCAATTCCGAAGGTACGAGAGGGTCTATCATACATTCAAAACATTTTTTTGTACGTCCTCCTCGGAAACTCACCCCCAACTTTTTGTTTTCAAATAGCACCCCATAGGTTTTCCTGCATAAATGGTATCCCTATTTTATTCAAAATCTTGTTTTACTTTGAATGCTATACGCATTTTTTCGTAATATCATAATAACAATATAAATAAAATAAAAATTTGTTTGACAACCAACATTTTTGCAAAAAAACAGATTAAAAAAAAGAAAACTAAGTGTGTTTTTTGGAGTAGTGAATGAATACTTTTGAACAAAAAAGCATTTTTTATCCGTTTTTTATTACGAAAATATTACGCCTCAAACAATTCGTATATTTATTTATCTTAATATGATACTTAACGAAAAAAAGAGGTTTGTGTATGAAATCATTGATTAACACATTATATACGTTAATCAATGATGAATTCAAATATTTACGAGATTTTAAGTAGAATAAGGTAAATTATAAGCATAATATAAATAAAATAGGAATTTGTTTGACGCCCAAGACTTTTACAAAAAAACAGATAAAGAAGAGAACCTATTGTGTTTTTTAAAGTACTGAGTTTTAACAAAGCGTCTTATTTATCTTTTTCTTATTAGGAAAATATTACGCCTCAAATAATCCTTATTTTATTTATCTTAATATGCTTATGATTTCATGAAAAAAATAGGTTCGTGTATAAAATCAAAGACACTACAAGGTTTCAAATAAAATGAGGACTTAATTTGTGACGAAGAAGACTATTGGGTGTTATTTGAAAAAAAGATAAGGGTTACCCTATAGTGCTTTCAAAAATACCACACAGTTTTCGTTTCGACTTTTTGTGTTACGAAAATGTGACGTGTCAAGGACATTCGGGCACACCAGGTATATTAAAAAATAGCTAAGCACAAAACAATTCAAGATTGTTCTTCTTATTATTAATTGGTGGAATATAATATACCGCGTGTTTTATCAAGCGGTAAAACAAATTCAAAGTTATGTATACCAAGATGATATAACCAATTCAGTCGGCAAAAACTGATGAAATGTTTTCTTTCTAAAAAAATCTTGTCATAAGTGTGGCTTGTCGCATTGTCGTAATGCAGCACCCAGATATACCGGTATCTGATAAAAAATAAAATAATAATTTCAAATGGATAAGGACCCATTAGGGCTACATTTTAAAAATATTTCCATGTTATACAGGGAACAAAACAGGAAATGTGTCAAAGTTATGTTTTTTTTTAATAGAACACCCTATATATTCAGAATCGGTGGTGAATTCCAGTGTGACTTTATGTATCACACATGGTACTTAAAGTGAACCGTTTAGGTGTAAATCACTTTTTTCGGTATAAGTAGATGTCAGAAAAAAATTGAATATCTCAGAGATTATAAAATTTATTAAAAGGCTGTGACTTTGACATATTACTAAGCATGAAGTGCGTCAGCTTAGGTTAGACGGTCAAATTTGAATTACGTTTGTGCTTGGAGAAATTGTTCGATTATTTAAGGAAACATCAATCAGAGATAACTTGATTTTTTCAAATGGGAATATATAATTTTTTTATACGATCAATTTGATAGCCTTTCTAATGATATAAAGTTGTGAATATCATTCTCTGGTAGTTTTCATTTAATTCCAAATTTTCAATCAAATCGGTGTTTTTCAATGTTTCTACCTATAATCCGCTTAGCAGACCGTGAAATATAAACAAAAACCTGTTCCGATAGAAGAAAACAGCAGCAGAAAAATACAGATGAACTGGACTAAAGAGACAAGATTATAAAAATTACATACAACAAATCAACTCTAAGCAAAAACAACCGCGGTAACATATCTAAGGTCAAAGACAAGCTGGAGTACGACAGAAATGGATATATTTCACGGCCTACTAGTTAGAACAATGTACTAGAAATTGCCAATTTCCAAAATTGAAAAGTTTGAAATGAAAAGAAAACTACTAGCGATTGTTGTAGGCAGTTTATTATTATCTTCAGATTGAAATTTCACGTTTAATGCTATAAAAAGGCATTCAATTCTGTAAAATCAAAAGCAAATTATCGGAGACCACTTTTCCACAACGTCACTTAAAACCAGCCAGGGGCGTACTCCCAGATAGCAGCGATATATTTTCCTTAATTTCTAAACGACTTCTACGTAGTCGTACGGTCAGTATTCACTGAATGACGAACAAGATTGACATTTAGCGGTCGTCCAGATCGCGGGTCATCGCCCACCCTTTTCTGGCCCGCCTTAGACTTCTTCGACTACCTCGTAACTCGTAACTTATAGTTAGCTCAAACCTAATATCCGTAAGCTTCCAGTGCGTTTTGGTGCAAGTTTTGTTGATAGTCCAAGAACCAGTGATCGGCACACTTACGGTGTTTCAGCAAACTTCATATTGGTGCTACGTAGGTATACTATTACACCAGGGGCGTATCCAGACCTCAGTCTTGGTGGAGGTAGTGGGGCATGAAGCTGTGTGTGCTTTCACCATTTTTTGTAATACCTTCGTGAAGGACATCGATAGCAAGAGAAAAGGAAAATGTTAATAGTATAAAAATAAAAAAGAAGGTATAATAAATAGCAAGTAAAACAGTGGAGTATCGGGTATTTTAGGGAGATGAAATAAAAAATCTATTGATGCATTAATTTCACGGAATACAAATAATATGTAATAAGTATCATCCGTGAACATCTTATTGGCACAGGATACAAAATTAAACAATCATGAACACTCAACAGTCAGGTTCCTCAGTAACCACAACACGTACTCCATTTTTTTAATTAATGTTTTAACTTTTCTAATCGGTGCAATTTTCAAAACAGGTAACTAATGAGTTAGGTAAGTTTTTGTGACAAGCTACCACATTATAATATAATGTCCTATATTATAGGACATTCAACTTATTATGTAACAATGGGAATATATTGGATATTATTAAGCATCACTGCAAAACAAACCCTTTTGTAATTTAATTACTGCAAAAAAGCTTTTTTCAGTGCGACATCAAAGTTGGATTGAGTTTTTTTTCGAAAATTTTGGGAGGGGTAATTACCCCTGTTACCCCCCCCCTCACCCTTGTATACGCCTGTGTATTACACATGCCGTAGGTGAAATGGGGATCCACTATCCCCGGCGACGCGACGGTTCCTTTTGGCGTTGACGGAAGTCCGATAGCACAAAAAAGTGGGGTCTAAAACGTCATTTTAGCATTTTAATATTTTGTAGAATAGAATCATTTATTCGCTACAGGTTGCAATTAAACCAGATAAGTTTCGTTAACAACACAATAGGTGTTAAATACAAAATAAATTTATATAGTGTAAAGGACAAAATAAGTACAAAATATAGACAAACAACAGTAGAAAATACGTTACGAAAGAAACCACTAAAGCTTACGTCGTTTCAACAAACTCGTTCAGGCTATAAAAACATTTTTCCCCAAGAAAGTCTCTCAATTTTTTCCTAAATTTGATATTTGATTTGATGGTTTTTGAACTATCAGGTAACAGATTATAGTAGTGGATGGTAGTAAGTATATACCTTTTCTTATACAAAAACCCAATTCCAGACACCTATTTCGGTTCCTAACGTCTCTCATAAAATTTAAAAAGTTGAAAATTGTATGAAAATTTACATTATTTTAGCACGAATGAAAATAATAGCTGTTATTCACATTCTTATTATAACTATAGTTTTTGAATGGCAGACACCTAGGCAAGTTCCAACATACTGGCAGACGCTATATAACCCTCTTAGGGCCAGTTTCTCAATGTCCAGTTAAATATTTGTCTGGATAGTCGATGGAGTTGGCCGTTACTTGATGGAGATCCATACTAATACAAAAAAGTATTCCCGATGAATGATCACCACTTTTATTTAAAAAACTTGCGACGATCGTGATCGTTTCGACACACAGTGTCTTTATCAAACAATAAAGACACTGTGTGTTTATTGTTTGATAAAGGCACTGTGTGTCGAAACGATCGTCGCAAGTTTTTTAAATAAAAGTGATGATCATTCATCGGAAATACTTTTTCGTATTTATCTGGAAGTTAACGGTTAACTGTTAGACAAATTGTTTAAACAATTTGAAGGTTAAACTTTATCTTACACGTAAATCTTATCTGTCAGTTAATATCCATAGAAACGTTAACTGGCAGGCACCTAACTGGCACTTTTAACTGGACATTGAGAAACTGGCCCCAATGTTATTATTACGAATGTATTTTTCATAAAATTTTCAACTTCTGAAATTTTATAAAACACATTAGGACCCGGAATAGGTGTCTGTCATTGGGTTTTTGTATAAGAAAAATACTATAGTATAATAAAAACGGCAGACTTGCTAAAATGACGTTTTAGAACTCACTTTTTGCACTTTTGGACTCCCATCCACGCCCAAAGGAACGGTCGCCAGAGATGGTGAATCCCCATTTCACCTACGGCATATGTCCATCACCTATCATAAATATAAATTTTGCTAAAATACCGTGAGTCTGCCGATCACTGTCTCTCAGTCTATGAGCTCTGACCATAATTTCATCGCCCAGCGTTGTTCTTTTGAATCAGCCATCGCTCGTAGTGATGAGGTTTCAAAACAGAGGTGCGCTAGTTCAACGACGATGACAAACAATCCTGCGTCGGTACTCTGTAACTTAGAAATGAGTTTCTATGCACTATGTACTATGGGATCGGGTGAATATGACAGCGTAGTAGGTACCACAGCATAGAAAACAACCAGCACATGAGCACAATAACTCAAGATGGCGAAAATTACACGCGCATCCCCACTTTTGGATGGTTTTGTAGGGATAGTAATGGTACTTTGATACCTCTGCACTAATATCGAGTATTTTTGTCATCGATACTTTTTGAAGCTGGTATCGATACTTTTGTATCGGTATCGAAAATAATTATATTGGGTGCATTCAGCAGACTCAACAGTTGCGGAGCAGCTACCAAATCTTCTGCTAAACGCGTGCGCTACCAAGCAGCTACCGCTCCAGCGGTCGCCATATTTTGTAGCGATAGAAAAGTACGCTCACTTGGAGCGGAGTGAAATAAGCTACGTGTACTTGACCTTGTGAGTGTCACATGTTATGACACTTGTGTTATAGGTTGTCATATTTAAAAGAAAAAGTCCACACTACTAAAGCTTAATTCAGATGCACATGACATCCGATGGTACGAAACTGTTCCTATTGGTTTCGTACCGTCTCGTATCGTCGGATGCCGTGTGCATCTGAATTAGGCTTTACACAGTCCACAACTTTGATACAATTTGACATACCTTTTTTATTTTTAATAACCTCAAATATGACCACTCATTTGACAGTCGTACAAATAATGCTTTTCAGCAGAACGCCAACTGTTGAAATGTAGCGGCTACAAAAGTAGCGGCTCCCGATCTTTCTGCTGAATGCAACCAATTATTGAGGGGTGTAATCAGTTGCACTATATGCTCTGTATGAACCAAACCTATTTGGCCAGAAAATATCGAGTTGGTACCGGTATCGATATTTTCATTTTCGCATCTCTACCCAAGCTTCACAGCCATAAAATCAGCCATAAACCCTCCCAAGGTCAAATTTTGTGGGAACCATTTTTATATAGGAAATCCTCAGAGATATTATGCTGGTTGTTTATTATGCTGTGGTAGGCACTTTGTGACAGGCACCCGAAACTGCCCGATCGTCTTGGTCGTCATGGTGATAGAAACATGTTTCTATCTCTTAAAGGGGTGACAGACTTACGAGCAAGTACGCGTACTTATGGCTGGATGAGCTTTTTCGCCTGTGTGTCACCATAAGTACGCGCACTTTAAAACCGTCGCGCAAACCGCCGGCGATCCAACTGGTTTGAAATCTTGCTCGTAGCTTGTCTCGGTTCGTACTGCGAGCCGCGAGCCACCACTTTGTTTCGGCAGGCGGTCGATGCGCAACGCTTGTTGTGTTTGGCGTTTATTAAAAGTTTTGTTTATTTGGGAAAATTATCAAAATGAGTGATTTCAGTTAAGTTCGCGAACTTAAAAACCGCGTATTTAAAGTTCGTACGTGTGTCACCCAATTTAAGTTACAGAGTACCGACGCTGATGTTCAGAGCAGTAGGTTCGAGCAGACTGAAACTTGGGTGCACTGCGAAGCTAAAGCGCGACTGGGTAGCTGCTACCAGTTCGCTAGACCTCGGCTAACCTAAATTAAATACAACTGTTCTACAAATTCGCGAGTCGCTGCGACCGACTATTAAATCAAATTAATTGTCGGTGGTCGCTGCTACCAACAATTCTTCGCCAGTCGCTGGTCGTCAGTAGTTTGTCTTGCCTAAGAGCAGTGCAGTGTCCTAGTCGCAGCGAATTTATGAATAGTTCTATTGAGTTTCAAAGTTGACTTCTAATAATGAGTGAATTTGCTGTAGAAAATGATGACACTTGATCATCTTGTTAGTAACAACCCAGAATTATATGATCCTCGAGACGCATCATATAAGTTAACATTAATAATTCTTTAAATTTTGTTTCATTATCTATTAGGTGTTTTTCTATTAAAATAGCCTAAGAACCTTCTATTTTGCTATGTTTTTAAACGTAGCCAGTTGTTTCTGCCTGTGTCTCTCATTTTGTAGCGGCAAATGTGAGATTAAGCTTTCCTCTTCGGCCTGATAATGTAATAACATTAAGATTTTACTAATACTCATCTTCAATATGCGACTTTTCAGTTCACCAGAACTTTGAAGTATATTCAATATGTATGTAGAAAAACAATCTTGACAACTGTACACCTACCAGGTAATGGTTTGGTAATGGCTACCAGTAACCAGCGAATCCGTAGGAGAACATAATAGTCGTAACGATTCGGTAGTAGCTACCCAGTCGCGACTTCCAACGACTGACGAATTTGTAGGAGAACGTAGCTTAAAGCTTCCCCGCGCTCAACGTCATCAGTCCGACCGTGCTACGACTAGTAGAGAAGTGCCAAAAAATATATTTCATGACCTTCAGAACACGTATTTCTACGAGGTATTTGTAACCCAAAATTAAATTCGTAAACAGCGGACATTCAATAAATATAGGATTAATTAGTTTTCAAAACACAAACAAATGGTCAGTTGACTGATTTTGTCAGAATCGCTGAAGGTCTAGTAGCGGCGCGACAAAAAAATGTATTTCATGACTTTTGGGACACACCCTGTATGTCTGGTTCAATACTACAGCTCACCTTTAATATTGTTTATTTTTTATCTGCCTAGCACCATCTCTGGCACATCGCCCAAGCTTATATATTAGCTATAATCCTCTTTACTTCTTTTTTTATCGTGACCCTTACGGGACATTGCTGTACTCCATTTTCACTGACGGCTCGGATTGCATTCTCCACGACATTGATATTACAACACCCAGTAAATTGGAACTTGCTTTAATGATATTTTGAAAAATTATTATGGATAGTAGATATATTTGTCAGTGTTATAAGATTTTATAATTTGAAAATAATATTATCCAAGTTGTAGTAGTAGTAGAAGTAGTAGTATAGATTTATTTAGCATAACTGCTACAATATATCTGTTGCCAAGAATACAAACTAACTTAATTCGCCTACTACATTCTTAAGCTTGCATCACTATAAATTTATATATCTGTTGTAGACAGATGCCGAATTTGACCCGAGGCCGAAATAATTCGACATTTCGCGATCTGTCCAAACGAGATTTGCCAGATGCCGAAACAATACATATAGGCATATGACCAAGGTATTTTGGCCATGTCGCGAAATGCGCATTTCTACATTACGCCGTTGCCAATCAAGTCATAAATAAACAACATAAACTCAATTTATTATTCTTGTTTGTTCCGACAAGAAGTACTCGATCGACATTATTACACTTTATCTTACTCATTACACATTTGCATTTTTTGTTACCACATTGTTTACTACGACAGTTGCATCGAATAAAACCTTGAGAAGAATCAGATTCCTTTGCCGCAATTATCCCAAAACTGAATTTTGTATTAACCGGTATATCTGGGGAGGCCGCAATAAAAAAAATATTTAAAAAATATAAGTCCAACTGTATTATTGATATTGATTCGTTTCTTGTGTATAGTTTTCCTAAAACGCCAGTTGATGTACCAAGCTGGTGCAAACCATCTTTTTCTGATAAAACAACTGCCAAAATATTACGAGAAGCTCAGCGTCCTCTGTCCACATCAGGAGTTAGGTTTATTATGTTTCAATACTTTCAATCGGCATCGGCGTAATGCACAAACGCGTATTTCGCGACGTGGCTAAATTGGGTTGGTCAGGTGTGAACCGCTCACTGTTTCGGCATCTGGCAAATCTAGTTTGGAGAGATCGCGATATGTCTAATTATTTATATTATATTTTAAGAAATACTTTTTCAATCTTGTCATGAATACTTTCAAATTGGTACATGATTTAGTATTATTGTCCAGTATATTATTCGTATAACCCTTCTTGGAACACCGATTTATTTGTCATATTTCCATTGCAAATCTGTAAGTGAAAATCTATATTTCTTCTAGTCGAATAGTTACGATAGTGATAGTTTGATTCCATAAAACTATCTAAAATTTCAGGCAATAAAAGATTCTTTAATCTAAGTATGAAGATGAGAACTGGATACAATATAAAATTCTTTATGTTCAACCATTGAAGTTCTTTTAACATATAACTTACCTTTGTAAACTTACTTTTATGTCAAATTATTCGCACTGCTTTATTTTGCACTTGATATTTTGAAAATGTGGCTTCATGTGCACTGTATAAAGTAGTTTGAGCAATAAATGAATGAGGAAAAATTAGTGCTGTACACAATTCTTTAGAATAAATACTGAGGCTTTGGGAACTTCTATGAAAGTAAATTGTCTTTCTGGATATTTTTAAAATAATATAATCAAAGTAATCTTCAAGTTTTAATCTACTATCTACATGTCAGCCCAGATATTTTGTCATTATTAGCCAAAAGAGTAATGGATGTTTCGTTTAAATGTTTGTCTATCATCATAATACATCATGTTTGATTAGTGTTAATTTTAATTTTATTTACATTCAACCAATTGATAATTTTCTTCATATCATCATTTAGAAGTTCGAACGCAACGTCTACTTTTGTATTCGATATGTACATTAAAGTATCGTTAGGAAATATTTGAATTTTACAATGCTCCAAAATATCTGGTTAGTCATTTATGTATCAAACAAATAGTAATGGACCTGATTTAATTTCATATACCGGTCCCCTCAATCCATAGTGGTACCATAAAGGCGAATAGATGGAGGAAAGCGGTAATCAAATCGTGTTTAAGGAAAACAAATCATCACCCGGTGGATATTATTTTCTAAACGGTCTGGTGAGCTTCACAATAATTTAGGTTGTCCGTCACATTGAAAATAAGGTTCAAAATTGCGTATAATGTCTGTTTTATCCCTGCTCGAAGTTACATCCGTTCCCAGGACTACTTTTGTTGAAATATCACTCTGCCAAGTTATATCAAGTACAGTAAAGAGCTACTGTGATTGTAACAACAATAGGTGAGTAGTTTATCTCGCAGAGTACCAAATTCTACTTAGTTTATCGTTATTATTTATTGATATATTGATTCATTTTAGATGTGTTCGCGGATCACGTCCCGAGCTGGTGTGGGACAAGTTCGGATAAAAAGGGCATGCACGGTATGGTTACAGGCGGGGTATGCTAATCCTTATGCAAACTGATTCTGTGATGTAGACAATCAGTTTACATACAAGATTTACATACCGTGAACGCCCTTACTCATAGTGCGAGAGCTCTTTTCATCCGAACCAGTCCGGGATGTGATGCACGGAAACCTTTATTATTAATTTATTTGAGGACTTATTTACAAGACAGTTGATTTTGATAATTCCCCGCCTTAGTTGTTTTGACCCTACTGTGAGGTATTTTACGAGTTGGCTCTTAATACCCTTGACAAGTTTTGTTATACGGGGTGTTCATTTGTAAACTTCCCACCTCGGATGTTTCAAAAACCACTGATTAAAAGAAAAAACGAAGAGACACGTCAAAAGACTTGTCGAGGGGACAACTTTTTAGCCAAAAACCAATCCATCCGCTTGTACCCTCTGCCTACCAGGACCATCCTCTTAAAAATTTTAAATGGCAAGGTGTATCGAGTAATATCTTTTTTGAAAGGTATGTCAAAGTCCTTTATTCGTATTTTAGATTTTTTTTTAAATCGGTCTATTCAATTTCGAAAAAATTATAAAAACCTTTATGAATCTCATATTGTTCAAATATAAAACAAAAACACAAGAATATAACAGTTGTTATTGCAAAATGTTGTGCGTTGTTGGTCGAACAATGATATAGGCTATGTTCAAATTCTTGACGGACAGTTGCGAAAACATGTGGTATATCACGGCAGCTTTCCATGATGCGTTGGCGAAGGTCATCGAAACTTTCAGGTTGTGGACTAAACACAATAGATTTGAATGTCCCCATAGAAAAACATCTAATACTGTCAAATCAGCAGATCTACCAGGCCTTTTTACAAGCCCTCTTTGCCCTATTCATTTATCTGGAAAATCATCGTCTAGCCATTGCCGAACCAGAACATAATGAGGATGAACGCCGCCTTGCTGGAAATAGATTTCAGCCTTCTCAAGTATATGGTTTCCATCCTCTTCGACTTGGCTTTCACTGGTTTCGGTGATAAGCGTATTGATGGTATTTCCCAACATACCCAAATTAACAATGGCCCAATCACTTTGTTTCTTAAAATATCTGCCCATACAATAACTTTTTGGGGATAATGGGTTTGCCCATTGCTCCAATACCTATAGTTATCATCATCATAGTCACAATCTCTTAACAGACATGTTGTGACTCGTAAAATGCATTAAGTCGGAGCTAGAGTATTGCCGACACGAATATTATCAATAGTTTTGAGAACTGTAGCTCGCCATCGTTAGCGATTTACTGTCAGTTCAGTGGCGCTCTTGGTACTCATATCTAGCAACTGTTTCGTCGTATCCACCTAGCATGTAGGGGAACGGCCACGGCGCCGCCCACTCGGGGCGTGACCCTGAACTACAAGTTTCTCCATATTATCGCTTCTGTGAATATGTCCGAAGAATGTAAGCATTCTCATCGACACAATGGAGGATAGTCTCTTTGGATTACCGAGCTCATCCAGTATGGAAGCATTAGTTCGATGGGCGGTATAGGGAATTCTCAGCATTCTCCTCCACGTCCACATTTCAAAAGCATCTATGCGGGCTCGATCTGCCTTTTTAACAACCGGAGTTTCCGAGGTATACAAAAATATGGAGAACACAACAGACTGAACCAGTGACATTTTGGTAGCTTTAGTGATGTTATGGTCACGCCATATTTTAGTAAGCTTTGTCATGGCCACCTGTGCCTGTTGAATGTGCCGTCGAATCTCATTCTCACAGCTACCTGAATTGTCGATCAAAGAACCGAGGTACACAAAACTTTGAACTACCTCACAACGGCCTATTAACCTACAGTTATGCATACTAACAAATCCATTTATTAGTGAGGCAGATATTCTTTACATGGATGATATTATCATAAATCGCTGTAGCCATTTTTTCACAAAACTCAACTCGCCGATCGTCTTCGGTTAAGTCTTGCACTATTTTCATTTAGAACGGATAAAATGTATGGAATTTAGTAACTCTTATGTACAGAGCCAAATGAGCTAAATGAAGCATCAGTTGCATCCAAAATTATTATCATGCGTATTAGGATTTATGCCAAAGTGACCCAAAGCTTCAACTTGAGCGGCTTCATTCAAAACTCTCCATTTTTCATTATGGATAATATACAAGGGATTCTATTTAAAAAAATGTAGCTTTGATGAGTCATACATTTATTGGACATCCTGTATAATGATAAATATTTTTGTAACCTAGATTTTATTGCTCTCTACATTTTTTTTATTTGAGACATTTTTTCCTATCTCAAATAGGGGAGTAGCTATATCGTCCACCCACATATCGTTGATACACTCACTATATGATCATGCGCGCAGCCAATATGTTAAGGCACAGAAATTTTGCTGTTATAAATTTTCATGATTTTTATACGGAAAACTAATCGACACGAAACTGTAAATTCTCAGTCTAAGCACCGTGAAAATTTGACGCCACCTCCCCAACCAATAAACCCTGTACTGACGTGTATCCTCGACGACCTAGCAGGTAAAGAACTCTAAAAAGAACGGCATGAAAAGGGAAATAATCTCCGGCTATTAAATTAGTTATGAATAGTAGGTGGGAATAATATAAATAGCAACTTTGTTTTGGTTGATCAAAAAGGGTTTATTGTTATAGTTAAAAAGAGAAATTAGTTTATTTCGTGAAAATTGCGTCAATACCGCGATTTGAAAGTTTACGGAGCAACAATGCACTGCTGATGTATAACGCGAATCCCACCAACTGGCTAAATTTGAGCACCTTTTTTTGAACTTTTAAATGGAACTACTACTAACCAAAATGATGCAGAGGGTAACGAAATGCATCAGTACACCTATCTTGTATATACTAAGAGGTTATAATGATTTAATCATTTTTTTTAAACCCATGATACTAGTCCATTGTCTCGTAAACACTCACAGGCAGACTTGAACGAGTACTTTTAAAAACGGACGGTTAAAATCAAGTAGGGACTGATATTTTTGAATGCCAGCAAGGAGGACAGTTTTAGGCCACACACGGTCCGTTGTACCTGTACCGTTTAATCCGCACGAGTAAAACTGCCAAAAAGGACGACGACTGTGGGGGCCATTACTCATACTTACTACAATTGTTGTCAAGAATATCAACAAACTATATTAGCATTTCTTTTTTAAAGCGTCCGAGTACATTTATAGCTGAATGTCTAAGTAGTGGCAGTTGTAAAGCCTGGTAATGTATTTCACTGCGTTACAGCTTCAAGTTTATGGCATCTCGTAAAATGTTTACCTCGAACGACATTCACAGTCAAAGTTCCTCTAAACTGGTTCTGTTAAGCTTTTGTAAGACCATAAAATTGAAATCGTACTTTTATGATGAAAAGTAACTTGAATATCTAGTTATTAGAGGGTAGAGTAGAACTGTTACAACTATATTTCTGCAAAGAAAGGGTACGACCCCACAGCATATCGCTACCCATATTTCACAACAATTCATATAGCGGTTACTGAGACTACGAGGTTAAAAAACGCCAACAGACTGACAGACCGACGGAAACGAGTAATGTGGATTTTCGTTATGTAGATGTCATAAAAAAGCGTTGTAACGGTTCGATATCTATTTATATATTTTCTTCGATTTTGGGACGCCCGGTATTAATAGGAATGATGGGTTGCCTATACGGGAGGCTATAATTTGCCCACATATTTAACAAGGAAAACGTTAGGAAAAAAATTGAGGAATTTAGGAGATGGCGGAAATGTAAGAATTGTCGTCAGGCGTAATTTTGTGTGTGTGTGTGTGTGAAGCCTCAAAACATCTAAGGTAATCTATTATAAAGAATGTATTTCATCTCAAATCAATTATTCATTTGTTCCGATAATTTCTCAAGAAATTCAAATTGTAGGCTTCTTTTTACACCGGCACAAGGCACGTGTTCGAGCAGTACTCGAGCCCAAAAGTTATGTTCGAAGCCCGATTGAGATCTTCAGCCATCCCTGCTCCAGACAGTATATAGACCCCGAGCTCAGGACAGCTTCGTCTGAGTCCCGTTAAATTGGAGGTGTCAGTTATCACCTAGGGGGTGAGACCCTAAGCCAACCAGCAGAGCCGGCGTGTGCATTTGAAGGTCGTATTCACCCTTTATACTTTTTTTTGTTCAACGAAAATCTTCTATGAAGTCATCTTTTTATCGCCGACGTCGAGTTGGACGTTATGGACACCTTTGAAGACTAAACTGATCCCCTTCCTGGACATTGAAGCCTTTTTTTTTGGCTAGTCTAGTGTTTTATAGTTTTCAAAAGTTAATTCCTCATTTTACTCAGTGCAATTTAAAATACGTTAATATTATCCATGTCAATGTAAACCGACTTAACAGTACTGTTGATGCGGGTAATTTAGTCGTTAGTGATTGATAGCCGACAAAGGACTAGTTAATTTGCCTTTTGGAAATCTGATACCTAATTATATTTTTTAGTACTTAGTAACCCACTTGTCTGTTTCACCTTTCCTGTCGATTATTTCGGCTGGCGCCCTCGCTGGTTTCAAAATTATTATCGGGTTTTAAATATTACTCAAATCAACAACAAGATACCCACAGTCTTGTGTCTGACTGAGCTATATAAATATATAAACAAGACGTCACCCCCGGGATACGTCACACAAGTGGCGCCCAACGTGGGGCCCGAGATTCTTTTTTCTTTAATTTCAATCACATAAGAAGCCAGTTTTACCTATTTCCCCTATCCTTAGAAACAGACAAATTCTACCTATTATCAGACAGGGATCAACGACTTTGTTTGGAGCATGTGGAAAAGTGTTTTTGCTGCATATTTTTACGTTTATACGTAATGTGTTCTCAGTTTTTTTTTGCGTTTCAGTCGTAAATGATATTGTTTCTCATTTGCCGGAAACATACAATTTACGTGAAATTTAAGGTTGAGAAAGATATATCGGGTGGCTCAAATTTTTTAATCATCGTTCCTGATATACAATATTTTTTTGAATCGATGGATTGTATATTATGTTATGTTATGAGGCTGTGTGATTGATCTCTTGATAGCTGATGACCTGTTGTCCACTGAGGCGTTTTTTTTTGGTTACGGCTACTTTTGCTGGGGCAGCGTGGTATTTTTAATTAAAAGCGGGTGAGCGTTATCTTTTTGCGGTTGGTTGCCTAGCTAATATTTTGATTATTTGAGTTGCTTTGTCAGTTTTTTACTCAGAAAAGTCAAAATGGCGGTTAGCTTTGATATGGAGCCTAACCATTTGCGTACGCATGAACTGTATTATGAGTTGAAAATAAGAAATGTCGCCGTAGAGCGAGTGGACGTCGAATTGAGAAGGAAATATCTTCGTAGGGAGTTAAAAAAAGATAGAGCGAAACCACCAGGGTTTGATTATACTCTTCCAAATTTTGATTTCACTTTAGAAAAATCTGAGTTAGATGACAGTATTAAATCTATCACTGAGTTAGTAAATAATTTTGACGGCGTCAATTCAGAGCTTGGCAATAGAATTCGTAGCCGAATAAATCATGTCCTAGGTAGATTGAATCGCATACCTGAAAACATTAATGACGAAATTTCCGCGTATAGGGGGGACAATATTATAATTGTTTCAGCTTTAGAGGAGGACTTAAATGACATCATCGAGCAGTTTCGCCGAGATTCTACACCGTTGCAGCCTACCCCTGGAGTCGTTAGTCCTGATCAAAGTACAAAAACTGTAGAGGTGTATAAATGGCCGATTAAATTTAACGGTAAATGTGATAGGTCGTCGGTTAACTCCTTTTTACAGCGGACTGAAGAACTTAGAATTTCTAGGAGGTGCTCTAAGGAATCGTTGTTTCAGGCGGCTTCAGAATTATTTGAAGGTATAGCGTTGGAGTGGTTTAGGGCACAATTGAGACAGCATAGGTTTAATAGCTGGGACTCCTTGGTGTCTGCCTTGAGAGCTGATTTCTTACCGAGAGACTATGACGATGACCTTTGGAGGCAGATAGAACGTCGTACTCAGCATGAGGACGAACCAGTTGTCATCTACATCTCGATAATGGATAATTTGTTTAGCTGTTTGTCTCACATGCCGTCTGATGAAAAGAAATTAAAAATTTTGAAATCTCATGTATTGCCTATATATCAATCACATTTAGCTTTGCAAGAAGTTACATCTGTCTCACGTTTAGTAGAAATTTGTCGTTCTTTGGAAGATGTAGAGAGAACCCGGAAAAATTTTCGTCCACCACCTAGGAGAACTTTGGAGTTGTTGGAACCTGGTTTAGCATACGCATCGGCTGGAGCGCTAGGTGATTCCGAGACTGTTTATTCACGTCCTTCCTCGAGTGATGAACCGGCGAATGGTTCAAATAGGAGATGTTGGAGCTGTAACCAGCCAGGACATATGAGGAGAGATTGTAATAAAAAGGTGTTCAGGTCTAAAGTATCTTGTCATGGATGTGGTAGACCAAACGTTATTCGTCCAAACTGTCCTAGCTGTTCAAAAAACACGAGTCGCGGGGGCGCTCGGTAGGTCGGCGTTTCCTCATAGATAGGCGTTTTGTAAAGACCTACAGATTTTCTGAAGATTGGAAGAAGTGGTTGGATAAAGTCAAATGTTTTTATACTAGGCGCTGCTGTAACGAGGAAAGTACTTCGGTTGCTGCTGTATTTGTGTCTAAGGAAAATGATAGTCGTCCGTATGTTTCAGTGCAGATTTTTGGCAGGGCGGTTATTGCTTTATTGGATAGTGGAGCCAGTCACTCATTCGTTGGTGAGCCTGGATTGTATTTGCTGAAGAATTTAGAGTTGCAGACATGCGAAGAAAAAGAGGTGCGTACGGCGGACGGCCTCCCAAATGCAATCAGGGGTTGTATTTTTGTCCCTATTGCTTTAGATAATGTTATTAAGGTTGTCAAGCTGTTGGTTGTTCCAACGTTGTCACATGTTTTGATTTTAGGTGCTGATGCATGTAAGATTTTTAACCTGAACGTCGACTTTTCAAAAGAAAGCTATTACGCTTTGAATGCTGGCCTAGACGTTAGGGGAGTAAAGGCAAGACCAAATGGAAATACGATTTGTTCGCGTACGGAATTGACAGATCATCAAGAGCATCGATTGGGGGAAGTTGTAGAGAAGTTTCGTAGTTTGTCGTCATTAAGATTAGGCAGAACTAATAGGATGGTTCACAAGATAGAGACAGGGGATGCTGAGTCAATCAAACAGCGATATAATCTTATGTCACCTTACAAGTTAGACATTTTAAATAAAGAGATAGATAGGATGTTGGAGTTGGGCGTTATAAGACATTCAAGTAGCCCTTGGGCAAGTCCAGTTTTGATTGTAGACAAAGCGGATGGAAAACCACGATTATGTTTTGACGGTAGGAAACTGAATTCCGTAACTAAAAAATGTGCGTATCCACTACCACTTGTAGACCATATTTTGAGCAAACTATCTGGTGCTAGGTTTTTGAGTAGTATTGATTTGAAGTCAGCTTTTTGGCAAGTACCACTTGATCCCGATTCCTGTGAGAAAACTGCTTTTGTCGTACCGGGTCGCGGTTTGTTCGAGTTTGAGGTTATGCCGTTTGGACTATGCAACGCGGCTCAGCTTCTGCAAAAATTGATGGATTCTGTACTGGGACCGGACTTAGACCCCTTCGTCTTTGTCTATCTTGACGACGTGATCGTGGCCACGCCTACATTCGAAAAACATCTTGAAGTATTAGAATCTGTATACCAAAGATTGCTTGATGCGAATCTCACAATCAATATAGAAAAATGTTCCTTTTGTCGTGACAGTTTGAAATATTTAGGATTTGTGGTAGATCGAGCAGGTTTAAGGACAGATCCTGATAAGGTGAAAGCTATGTTAGATTACCCCATTCCCCAGACAGCTACGGACGTGAAAAGATTTATTGGGATGTGTAGTTGGTACAGGCGTTTTATTAAGAATCATTCTACCATCACCGCTCCTATCAATGCTTTGATTAAAGGCAGGAGAAAGTCACAACGAATCACTTGGACTCCTGAAGCAGATAATGCGTTCCGAGAGATCAAGCAACAGTTAGTTTCGGCGCCTGTCCTCGTGTCTCCAGATTTTTCTAAGCCATTCACGATTCAATGTGATGCTTCTGATGTAGGTCTCGGTGCTGTATTAAGCCAGGAAAGCGACGGTGAAGAGGTAGTTATCGCTTTTGCTTCCCGGACCCTGACTGAAAATGAAAGAAAGTACACCGTTACCGAGAAGGAATGTGCTAGCGTCCTTTTTGCAGTAGACAAGTTTCGGCCTTACGTCGATGGTGTTCACTTCAAGGTGATAACAGACCACGCCTCACTGCAATGGTTACATAATTTGAAAAATCCTACGGGCCGGTTAGCGAGGTGGGCAATGCACCTAAGCCAGTTTGATATGGAAATAATCCATAGAAAAGGTAAATTGAATGTGGTACCGGATGCACTTTCGATGGCTCCTGTGGAGAGTTGTTTGTTGACTGTCAGTAGCTCTGATATTGCTGAGGATGTGTGGTACTCGAATTTGAAACTAAAAATACAGGAATCTCCTGAAAACTATTCTGACTGGAAAATTGATGGTGGTGCTATATATAAGCACGTGTCTTATGACTTTGGCTTGAGGACAAACTTTCCTGAGTGGAAGCTGGTCCTACCTAAACGTAAAAGAATCGATGCCTTCAAAGAGTGTCATGAGTCGGCGATGGCAGCACATTTGGGTGTTTATAAAACAGTCAATAGAATCCGAGAGCTGTACTATTGGCCTTGCTTATTACAGGATATTCGTAAGTGGGTCAAACATTGTCAAGTTTGTTCAGCCCAGAAATCGAGTCAGTTCTCTCGCCCAGGTCTAATGGGTCAACCTAAGAAAGTGAACTTTCCATGGCAGTATGTATCTGCGGATATTGTTGGTCCATTACCTCGTTCTAAGAATGGCTGTCGTTATTTATTGGTTGTGTCAGACTATTTCACTAAATACGGACTTTTCCACCCCTTGCGTGAAGCAAACTCTTCGTCTATCGTGAAATTTTTAGAAGAACAAGTATTCTTAGTATATGGTGCACCACAAGTTCTTGCTTGTGATAATGGCGTCCAGTTTACGTCGAATAAATTTAGGAAGTTAGCTGAAAATTACGGTGTGGGGATTCATTATAATGCGAACTACCATCCTCAAGTTAATGCCGTAGAACGTACCAATAGGGTGTTAGAAACAGCTATCAGGTCTTTTATAGAAGAAAATGACCACCGCACCTGGGACAAAGAAATCCACAAAATTGGTTTTGCGCTGCGAACAGCGGTACATGAGGTCACTGGGTACTCCCCTATATTTTTGAATTTTGGGCGTTATGTTCCAAGCAATGGTTCGTTTTATGGTATGCCAGGATCTGTTGCAGACACTGATTTTAACTGTACAGGTCGATTGAAGTATGCGGAAGAAATAGATAATATTCCTCAACTGTATTTGGATGTCCGTAAAAAGCTAATCCAGGCGTACAAAAGAAATTCCAGATATTATAATTTACGGAAGAGGCCTGCCGATGTATATCATGTAGGTGATAAAGTTTGGAAGCGTAATTTCCCGTTATCTTGCAAATCTGATAACTTTGCATCCAAATTGGCCCCTAGATATGTCTTATGTACGGTGCACAAAGTTATCTCAAATTTAGTGTATGAGTTGAAAGATTCTGAAGGAAAAAATGCTGGTCGTTATCATGTCAAAGATTTAAAACCTTACCTATGTGGTGATGATCCAGATGAGCAGTCCCAAACTGAATGAATGTGTGATTGTGGCAGCGGGTAGGTGAATGTGGAATGATTGAGGGAGCTGTTCAGTACAGTACTTTTCTGATATCTATTCTGATAGATATACCTAGATGCGTTAAACTACTATCGTGCTATGCTAAGGGAGAAGTTTTGCTAGTTTTGACAAATTACCAATTGTGTACCTTTTTACCTTATTCTGGTACATTTGCACAGACAATAAAAGATAATAAAAGACAATAAAAGACAATAAAACGAGATGAACGAAATTATATAGGAAAAGAGTTCCGGTTATAAAGGAGAAAGTTAGAGGTTAGGTCTAGATGTTAGAGATTAGATGTTAAGTTTTAAAGGGCGAAATGAAATTCCAGAAGTTAGAGATGGAAACATAGAATTGAGTTTAGCTTAGTTTTATTATAGGGTAGTATTAAGGAGATATTCAAAATTAAGGTAGCCTTTCTGGTTTGGTTGAATGTATTTACTATAGGTCGGTTTGTACATTTAAGTAATTTTGCAGACAAAGTTTGTATTTTTTTGACTATTAAGTGATTTACCTCAAAAGCTTCAGTAAGTCCTGACTTAAGTTATATCGTTTATTCTTTCCTTATGGATTTTCATCAGTCAATCTATTTTTGCAAGTACTTTCTCACTAGGTTTGTTAGTGACCCATTTGCTGAGTTTCTGGTAGCAATTTTTGAGGTAACGCTAGAAAAATATTTTCGTGAACTCAAATATTTTTTAACGAGGGAGAGGGGTGTGTAACGGTTCGATATCTATTTATATATTTTCTTCGATTTTGGGACGCCCGGTATTAATAGGAATGATGGGTTGCCTATACGGGAGGCTATAATTTGCCCACATATTTAACAAGGAAAACGTTAGGAAAAAAATTGAGGAATTTAGGAGATGGCGGAAATGTAAGAATTGTCGTCAGGCGTAATTTTGTGTGTGTGTGTGTGTGTGTGAAGCCTCAAAACATCTAAGGTAATCTATTATAAAGAATGTATTTCATCTCAAATCAATTATTCATTTGTTCCGATAATTTCTCAAGAAATTCAAATTGTAGGCTTCTTTTTACACCGGCACAAGGCACGTGTTCGAGCAGTACTCGAGCCCAAAAGTTATGTTCGAAGCCCGATTGAGATCTTCAGCCATCCCTGCTCCAGACAGTATATAGACCCCGAGCTCAGGACAGCTTCGTCTGAGTCCCGTTAAATTGGAGGTGTCAGTTATCACCTAGGGGGTGAGACCCTAAGCCAACCAGCAGAGCCGGCGTGTGCATTTGAAGGTCGTATTCACCCTTTATACTTTTTTTTGTTCAACGAAAATCTTCTATGAAGTCATCTTTTTATCGCCGACGTCGAGTTGGACGTTATGGACACCTTTGAAGACTAAACTGATCCCCTTCCTGGACATTGAAGCCTTTTTTTTTGGCTAGTCTAGTGTTTTATAGTTTTCAAAAGTTAATTCCTCATTTTACTCAGTGCAATTTAAAATACGTTAATATTATCCATGTCAATGTAAACCGACTTAACAGTACTGTTGATGCGGGTAATTTAGTCGTTAGTGATTGATAGCCGACAAAGGACTAGTTAATTTGCCTTTTGGAAATCTGATACCTAATTATATTTTTTAGTACTTAGTAACCCACTTGTCTGTTTCACCTTTCCTGTCGATTATTTCGGCTGGCGCCCTCGCTGGTTTCAAAATTATTATCGGGTTTTAAATATTACTCAAATCAACAACAAGATACCCACAGTCTTGTGTCTGACTGAGCTATATAAATATATAAACAAGACGTCACCCCCGGGATACGTCACAGCGTATTACCTCAAAATCGAAAATGTTCGCGATCACAATACTCACCTCACCTATCAGTGTGACAAGTAACGTCAGTATTGAGTTTATTTCATAATTATGTCAACAGATGTCGTTTTAATTACAAGCGATGAAGCAGACCGACAACTTCCATGTTTCAAAAATTCCATTAATTAAATAATATTTGCTATGCACGAGTCGATCCGTGAGCTTCAAGATATTTACCTTGCTGGAAGTCAACAACATCATGGTGGACCGTTCGAGCACCTGTCTTGCAGCTGCCATTTGTGCTCTCCGCCTTTCGTCCTTGAGATCATTCTGCCTGTCACCCGTAAGATGAGCTAGCTCCACCATTTCCCCGCCAAATTGGCTGAAGGCTTTCACAAACTCCGTGAAGTTGTTGACAGATTCTAAGCGATCTAGGCTATGAGATACCTGAAAGACAATGAAAATTTGTAGTGAATATTTGTCTCTATTCATCGCAGTAACGGGCTATCCTCAGGAATTTGTCTAATCAGATTTTCATATTCTTCAATGTTAAAGATCATCACCCCAAATTTAAGTATGGTCAGTTATACTAAGGAGATTTTCTTTTCTGTTCTTTTCAACCACTAGACCCTCTCCATCGAAAAAAATTCGTCCATTAAATTTTGCAAAACTTAACAACCTTAGAACCGTTTTCAGTTTTAGTTATTTACTATAAAATAGAATAATGTCTATCATATACAAAAAACGTACAATAGTTATAATGGATGAATATAAAGTTTTCCGCTAATAAACATCCAAATACATTTACGAGCACAGTCGCAATTTATGAGAATAATGGGGTAAATATAAACATAAAATAAATGAGCCATGATAGTGATAATAATAGTACTTAAAGGGAAATCATATAAAAAGTGTAAAACTAAAATTATAAAGAAATAAATTTACGTATCATGGTTTATAAGATAAAAACACGCATACAAATTAGCCTGGAATTAAAAATTCGCAAGTATACTGAATTTGGATGAGGTACAATCAGACATCTCATTCACCAAACACTCAACTTTATTGAACTGGTACTTTATTGAATTTAGCAACTGAGCAACACTTTTACAGTTATCATGTCACCTGAGACAATCATGTGTTGTATCCAAAACTATAAAACGTAAAATCACGAAATAACTAACTTATTTTGACTAATCTACTTACTTCAGCTGAATCATATCATACTCCATGTCCAATATTGAATGTTCTAATTATTTCATTTTGAACTGACTTATCGAATTTGAATTTTAAATTTCTGCTGATATCAGATTATAAAGTTTAATAGCCAGCTCTGCAAGAGATCGTAGCCCAATTAACGTTGAGATGTAGTGAGGAACAAAATTAATATGCTAGTTGCTATCGTCTTATACACTGTTGTTTTGGCTATTTCAGCAAATATATATTTGTACTAACGCAAATGTAGCATTTATAGAAATTAAAAATGTTTACCGGCTTGTAGAACAAAGCTGTGGGATATAGAAGAGATTTTCTAATAAAAATCTTCAGGGAATGTTTTTGCAGCAATTGCAGGGGTTCTTAATGTGTTTTACTGCTATAGCATAATAAATAGTATTAGCTATAGCATAATAAATAGTCTTGAGGTTATGAGAGTCAAAACTGTTTCTCAATTTGATAGCTTGAATATTATATTTTAGTCAACTAGCTGCAAAATCGTCAAGATTTTTCAATGAATTCCAAAGTTCATTTTTGAAGATACCAGTATCAGATTTCATGACTACTACTATGTTGCCATCGTAAATTGACAAGCGCGCAATGACGAAGGTGAACGAAAGGTTCCGTCACGTAGTTATCTTCATTATCATGTCGAGCCTAAAAAGGGATAGAGAACATAAGTAAAAAAGGGACATTAAATATCGTCTGCTGTGATTATCCAGTCCAGTTGCTGGATAGTCTTTAAGGTGGGGAATAAAATCTGCTGTTTCCGGTTGTAGTTATGAATTTTATGAAGTAGATAAATAGGACATTAAGTGAATATAAATTATGTGCCGTTTATATAAAATAAAACAAGTCGCAAAAGAAGAAAATAGGTTGGAGTTAGTGATGTACTTAAAACTTCATCAGTTGATACGTACTTCAACCAATTTTCAGCGTACGACTCAAAAAGCTCATGACTGTCTCCTCGAACACCAATATTTTCTGACTGAAGCAGTAGTTTCAAATTGACAGTTTGACTGCACCTTGGTTAGATCTAGGAATATACCCAAAGCTTCAGAATTTTTGTCGATGCAGTTGTATTGAAAATGTTCTGCTTTTTTGCATTTACGCTTATTCCTGGCTTCCTATAATCAGCTACCATCAAAGGTCAAGATGATACATTAGGTTCTTTTATCGATGAAGCTGTATTAAACATTTTCAGCTCTTTTGCATTTATGCTTATTCCTGGCTTCCGATAACCAGTTACCCTAAAGGTCAAGTTAGGTCCTGATCAAGTTTCACTCTGCCATAACCGATCCCTAGCCCGTTTGAGAAAGAGAAAGGACCCCAAACTAAGTTGTGATGCGATCCGTGCCGGGGGCTGAGTAACACCGAGGATTATTCGGTGTCAAAAGTTGAGCTTCTGGGGACAAGGGAACATCCAATCGTATTTTCCCTCTATCTTTGTAGAATGGACTGTAGCAATCCGGAAAGCGAAGAGGAAAGAGGTTGCACTCACTGGCTCTGGAAGTAACTACCAGGATGGCCAAAAAGTCAGACAGGGAGCATGAAGCCCCCGGAATCCATACCCATGAGAAGGAGCTGGAGAGACGTGCTATTCAAGGCAAAGACGTCCGGATATCCAGTTGCCATCCGGAAAATGGAGCCATAGTTGTACGCTGCGCCAAATCACACAACAAGAGTTGGCTGGAAAGCGAGTTCAAAAAGCTCAATCCCTCTGAAGAAATTCAGTTGAGACTAGGACCAGCCAGAAGCCTGGTGAGGATGTAAAAGTTAAGACTTTTGTACCGCACTCCATAGGAGCGGAGACCAAGGAAGATGTGATGCTTGGTCTTAAGATCCAAAGTGAACGACAGTATGCCTAGAGTCGAGATCTCATACAAGGTAAACCTAAGTTACAGATTGGAATTTCACCTTGTACAATGATGGCATATACGGTGGTAGGGCTGAGCGGAACTTTAAGTATTCGCCTATGTAAACTGGCTACCGTTTTCCAGGCAGAAATCGCCCCATGCCATGCGGTAGAATATGCATAGATAAAGGATACAGCAAAAAGACTATCTATGTCAACACAGACAGCCGGGTGGCTCTGATCAGCGGTGTAGCATCCATTGATGCGGGTGATGCGTCGCATCCCTTCAAAGGAATGTAATACATTTTTATTTAAAAGAATCACTAAAATCTCCTATAATAAATTAGAATTCTAAAAATATTTATTCGAATAATTAAATTCAGTTTAAGATATTCAATGTCTGTATTAGTCGAGCTTCATAGATAACGCTAACGACTATGCTAAACGCTAAAAATAAAAATATCTCGACAGCGATGATTCGAGTGATGCTACAGTCCTGGTCACATCTTGAACGCCGCCGAACGCGATCCGAGGTCCACGAATAATAGGCCCGTGATTACGTCTGTACTGTGTCTAGTTCGCTGTTTTACGTCGGTGGGTGATGCGGTTTCCTAAACACATTCGCGGTACAAAAATAATGTTGCGCGTTACGATGAACGATTCTGGGTGCGACTAGAAGAATGGATCTTAATTTTAATATTAACAGATACGTAACCTAGATTAAGTTCTTTTTTAAATTGGTTTGATTTTTGATTATTTTTTATTCTTCAAAACTAAAGACTTCAATTAAAAAAAAAGAAAAAATTGTGTTGGTAAAAAAATGTTAATTGCAGTTACTTGTTACATCCCCTTCTATTGACGCCACGCTACACCGCTGGCTCTGCTAGCCTTGGTACGTAACCACTATGGTACAAAAATAGTATGGAATTGAATAATATCCTAAAGGCACTGGCGAATATCAACAAGATAATATCATTTTAGGCGCCTAGTCACATAATTATGTGTGGATGGTAATAAGAGGGTCGACAAGTATGCCAAGAAAGGCGCAGAAACCAGCAAGTGGTATGATATCGTGAAACATGGTACGGACAGCAATTGCTGTGACCAGATGAATGTCAAGTGGTCTCCAGAGATGGCAAGAATGTTTAGTCTGAAAGGGTGCTGAGGAGACCCTCGTGTCCTAATACCGCAGACACTGTCAGATTGACCAGGAAGGAACTATGAAAGGGGGCTGGATTTGTAACTGGCCATTGGACGTTCAGTGCACATCTGCAAAAACTGGGGATTAAAGTGGCAAACCCTTTAGGAAGGGAGTGTGGTGAGGCCGAGAAAAGAGCTTAGCATGTTATCTTCGACTGTCTTACCCTCAGTGAAAGCAGGAAGTCATATCCGAATGTAGGCCAGAAGAGAAGACAGGAGAGCATAGTCCAATGCATCTCAAAGTTCGCAAAGAACTCTGTTTGATCCCCTTTGACTGAGAGGTGCATAATAAGCTTCAAGGATGAGCAGCAACTATTAGGGCAATTGAACCCAAATCCCTCACTACCAAGAAAAAAGTGTAGCTCGGTTGATAAATGGTCTTCACAAATTACAGTTTTTACATTTATACATAATCTATGTCTGATAGAATGGACAGTTTAAGATAACACTGTTGTTGCCAGAGCCACTGACGGAATATTTCGTGCGCGTCAGCCATCAAGTAAAACGGTTTACCATATAATACCGAACAACTTCCGACACAAGGAAGTTGCTTATTTAGGCACTAAACTAGATTACTCTCGCAGATAAGGTAGCCGGCGTTGAACGTTCGGTCGATACTAATGATAAAAAATAAAGTTGTGGAGTTCTAGTACATCACTATCAAAGAGGGTGCTCGTGTTTTGTTATATAATACAGCCCAGCCTGTATTCGCATATATTTTCAAATGCTGTTATTTACAAGAGTTGATATTTTGTAAGAAGTGGATTATACGACCCAACAAAGAAGACACAAAAGTTTTAGTATGTTAATCCACGCATATAAGGAGAAAATAGGGGTCAATTGCGGAATTCGAGTGAACGAGCTATATTTTCGCTTGACCCTTCATTTTGACCTTGTAAAACTTGTCTCAAAAATCTTATATCATATCATACCGGTATCTTGAGATAATGGAGCACAACTTTCATAAAAATCGGTTTATCCTGTAACATGCCAACCGTTACATGTATAACAACTAACACATTCTGCAAGTACGCCCCTGCGTAACTTTAGAATCACCCATCGTTCCTCTACATCTCTATACCTTGTTGTTCTGTGCTCCGTCTATGTCGTACTCTAATTACCACTTCTGTCGCATATGTTGAGCCTTCGTTAAATAAAACTAGTGTTGATAATTAATTAATTATGTCTAATTTCTAATTATTTCGTAGTATCACTTGATTTCGTACATGCGCATTTGAGTATATCCACTGTCGTCATTAAAAACGTAGTGGTGATTCTGTTTCCTTGGGCTGGTATGTCGTGCCAGTGGCTACCGGCCCTAAGGTCGTCCTGATTTGAGGCTATGGCGACCACCATGCCTCGTTAAAAAAGGCATCGATCCTATACGCACTATGATCTCATACTAGATAGGACAACATTTTTTTGTTACCAATTTTTAACTGAATCTTCTCTCCACCATGAGATTGAAAATCTGAACCCGTGGCCATCAGCCAAGAGGGACGTGGTGTGAAGTACTTGGAGTCACCGCAGGTTGCTGTTTGGATATGTAGATGTCCCCAGCCCTGACATGAATCATTCAGGTAGCCTTAGACATTGTATTGGTCAGAAACTGAAGAAGATTTAAAACCTGGTTTTCTGCATCCAGAACTAGCACTACACTTTTTTGCAGAGCCAAAATATGACATTTTTTTTTATATTATAGAGGGTTTAGGAAATCGGCTTGATCGCAAGGACAGAAAACACTCACACACCCGCAAGTGTGAGAGGGAGTCTGCCTGCCCGACGTTGAACCAGCTTGAGTCCTCTGATCACATGTCCAATGGACGCAACCACGTCCATCTGACATGTCATCACCGCCCGACCAGCTAAAACTTGTTCCCTCTTTATTACCTCTTAAGCTATTTCTCCATCGTGAACGATATTCTTCGCAGTGCAAGATGAGGTAATGATTAAAACCCATTTATGAATACCTTCCAATCCTCATTTATCTTTGAAGCCGCCCCTTTTTCTCCTTTACAGAGAGTGTTTTGTTGACCACCTCATGTATGATGTTCCATTCCTCCACCCTGGAACAACATCAGCGGGACCATAGTCTCTGGGGTCAGCTCCCCATCCAGCTTTTGGCTTGCCCCCAGTCTGTAACAGGAGATGCTCGGCCATATCTTCCGCCTCGCAGTAAAAGCATCTTTCGTCCCATCACCTGTCCTATCTGTTTCCTATACACTCGAAAAGGCCCGTGCCCAGACAGTGCCTGCTTTAGGAAATAGGACGTCTGCCGATAACTGCATTCGGCCCACACTTTTATCGACGGCGTTAGGCGTTTCGTCTACTATCCGATATCAGTGGTCTCGTTCCATATGTTTTGCCACTTACTTGCTGTCAGCCTTTTAGCCTCAGCGCGGCTTATCGCATTGCCTGCTTGACCATGGCGGATCATTGTCCTCTCTTCGGCCAGCAAGTATAATGGTGGTATCAGCGTTATAACTTGCAGGGCTCCTGTAGATACCGTGCGATAAGCACTGGCCACCCTTAGCAGAGATTTTCTCTGCAAGCTGTCTAAGACCTTCTGATACCTTTTCCTTTTCGTGGCTTTACACCACACAGGAGCTCCGTATAGGACGACTGACTGTACAACCTGGTACAGTAGTGACATTATTGCCGCCTTCTTCTCAGCCTCTGTCACTGTCACTGTTTAAGGTGTTCTCCATAACACCTCTCGTTATCCAGTGTGACTCCGAGGTACACTATGGACTTGCTTGGTAGGACCTGCACTCCCTTTAGTTGGAAGACCACGTTAGGTCTCTTGCTCCTTGGGCCGCGGATTATAATTGCCTCTCTTTTTTCTCAGCAGCCAACTTAAGCTTGTAATCGCACATCCACCTGCCAATCTTACACACCGATGCATTGGCTTTATGAACCAGCTCTGCCTGATCATTTGCCACGATAACTAGTGCGAGATGTATGCTACCGTCTTTACGCCGCTGGGCAGCGAAAGCTTGAGCACCCCGTCATACAGGATGTTCCAGAGTGACGGCCCTAAAACAGATCCTTGAGGCACCCCTGTCGTCATAGAGATTTCGGTTCCGGCAATGCGAATTGAGCTGGAGTCTAGGTAGCTGCTTATAAGATTCCTTAGGTATTTTGAAACCTTCAGCTTTCCGAGTTCCTCCATAATCATGCTCCACGAGGCTGTATTAAATGCATTGCGGACATCCAGCGTCACCAACGCACACCATTTCTTCTTGTTATCTTCCGCAATCCCCGTTATCATTTCCAGGGCATCAAAAGCCAAGCCATTGGTACCATAAGTATATTTTAAAGGATCCATTCCCATGTCTGCACTTGGTAGTAGATGCGAGTGTTGCATAGCTGCTGGACTGCATACACTGGTGGAAGGATTGATAGCTACACTGGTTTATTGAGTCTTGTTGATTTGATGAATTGTGTGTATCAGAAGTGAATCCCTGTTCTGACTTGGAGGCATTAGACATGGCTAAAAAGAGACTCATATTTGAAAATCACTCCAACTTAAGTATTTTCATAACCGATGACCCATTGATTAACCTTGGCTACAAATACAATTGACTGATTAATGAACAATGCCATATTTTTGACAATAATGATATGTTCAATAATTAATTATCGTAATAACAGTTATTTTATTAGTTGTATTCCACTATACAGGTTTAATTATCAAATAGAGAAATCAGCACTCCCCACTTATTGCACTCTATCTCAACGACGGCGCATGACATCGAAAATTGCTTCAGACAAAATTTGTAGAGAATTTTATAGTATTTGATTTTCCTAATAACTACAAATGTCATATAGAGCAAAGCTAACGAGATATTCCCAAGAAATCGTTTCTTATGACAGTTGGGCTTCAATATCTTAAGAAGCCCACCGGCAGAATATGATATTAGACTTTTGAAACAAGTCTCACCAGATCAAAATAGACATCCATGAAAAAACCTAAGCTGGTTGGCTCGAAATGCGCAGTAAAATCCTTCTTTTCCTGGGCTATATTTATTTTCTAACATAATCTCCTGTCAGCTCCATACGCTTTTCTCAGCGATGTTCAATAAGTTCGATACTCTTTTTATAATAAAAACGATCTTGCTCCTCAAAATAGCTATTAACTGCCAACACTTCTTTATCGTTGGGAAATATTTGACCTCCGAGCAATTTGTTCAAGTGTGGGAACAAATGGAGGCTGAATCTGGCGTTTCTGGTGCATAAGGTAGCATGACAAACCTGAATTAATTATCAATTTTTGCCATAGCAATAACAGAGTTGTTGACTGGTGCATTTTCTTAAATAAACAAGCCTTTCTTCTTAAGGCGCATTTAGACTATGTAACAAGTTTCGTGAACCTATTTTTCAAAACAAGTTTATTAAAACAGTGTTTTAAAACATGTCTCAAAACAATAATTGTTCTGAAACAGTAAAATCACATTTAAACTATGCAACAAGTTGTAAAACAATGTCGATAACAATGTTGTGAAACAATTTGTAAATCCTAATGACAAATGGTTTTGAGGACCTGTTATTCAGCGGTTCCTATAGACCCTTGACATTTCTTGTACCCTTTTGCATTCGGTTTCTGTGTTGCCCTCATTTACACAGCCATGCTATTTGCATGTCTCACTTATATTATGGTCTATTCCAAAATTAGTCTGTCGTCTGTTGTATTAGATTATGTTTTGTTGTTTTGTGTTTTTTTCTATGTTTGCGATTGTTTTCTGTAGTTTTGAGCTGTTTTTCTGTTGTATTCGGTTATGCTTTGTGATTTTGTATCTTTTTCTTTTGTTTTCGACTGCTGTCCGTTCTTTTCGGTTATTTTCTGTTGTTTTGGCCTATTTTATATCGTTTTCGATCATCCTGTGTTGTTTTCGGTTGAATTCTGTGGTTTTGTGTCGTTTTTTATTGTTCACTATTTTATTAGATTGTATTCTGTTGTTTTTTGTCGTTTTTTGTTGTTTTAGGTTATTGTTGTATTTGATTGGTTTGTTACGGTTATGTTATACGTTGTTATTTTGAGTTTAGATATCAGTCGTTTCAATCATTTGTGGACTATAGACTATTATAGAGACTGAATAATGGAAGAATACCTAAATTTGATTGTTCTCTACCAATGACAACTGATATGTATGTCTCTTTTGCGCATATCCAACAAAATAGTGACCAAAATACTGCCAAGGACAATCCATATTTATTACTGACTTACCTTATTTTTACCATATTTATGAGCAGCTGTCTTTAGTGTCAAAATACGGATGCCTATATTGCTGATTGTCACTGTTTGGACGTGCAATAATTCTCTATTAATTCTATAGCTTACCTTATCTTTGGCAAGTAAAAGTTGCTTAACGACTACAATATCAGCTAAAAGTAAAACTCTAGTGATGGCACTTAGTAAACATCTTGACGCCCTAACTAATGTGGTCCTGTCTGGTAACACTTCTTCTTCGTGTACTTCACATATGTGTTCTATAGCACCACCTGCAAAAAATCATCCAACATCACTACTGTGTACGTTTCAAGTTTTTGGTTAAAAACTTGACGATTGAGCGATTTAAGAAATGTTGCTTTCTTAAAATGTCTGGCCAATGGCGGCTTTTCATTATTTTTAATATTAATATATATATTTATTATTATTATTTAATATATATGTTTAATATTATACGTATCAAATTTTAAAAAAAACGCGTTTATTGTTATTACGTAAAAATTAAATATAAGATGGTTGAGCGAAAATTGGCGTGAAGCTGTTAGGCTTGGCTTCTCTGCATTCTCGATAGTAAAAGTGTTAATTATATTTTATATTTTTCATAAGAACTGTCACAACATGATGGGGTAGATACAGACATCTTCAATAATTCAATAAACAAACTGGTTGTTACACCGAACTTCTGGAATCCATAAATCCTGAGAAAAAATACTAGCATCCGCCCGTACACATGTTAATGTCTGTATCTCAATATACGCGTTACATAAAACATTTTTTCAATTTTACTTATTTAAGAAATGACGTTGACCCTTTCGGGATTTTGTTGACTTTGACGCCTTAAGGACGTTATTCGCTATGCTAGAGTCAAATGATTGCTAACTTTCTAGGAATTTATTTGGGACTTTAGAAAAGTTGCAAAGTATAATAATAGTCTTGCAATTATTTATAAATACTTTTTATATAAATTACATATCTATATGGTCTCTATTTTAACATATCAGTTAACCTAAATTAGTTGTTATTTGTATTCCCTTGCAACTATTTAATCAACCTGCCAGTCTGTCAGATAAATCAAAAAATAACACACAAACGATAATCAACAAAGCAACCTAATCTAACCGATGCTCACTGCTCACCTACGTCACTGCCACTATGGCTTTTCGTGAAGAGAGAAAATGCTGTGGGTTTGTAAAATATTTTCCAATTTTCCATATGGTCTCTTAATTTCCGAATCAGTTTCAACTACCTTGACTAAAGTAATAATTAATAACTCACTTAAATTTATTTTTCTTTAATGCAATAACATACACCACATTTTCCAAATAGTACTCTTAAGCATGACCTATTTTTGCATCTACTTTTAAAAATTGTTTAGTCTACGATCAAATATGAAAAAACGCTCATCTGTAATAAAAGCCCAAGTTAAAATTCTGATTTTTAAACGTTAATGTCTTTCTGAAATGATCTATAAGAAGTTTTGAATTTGTGATCAACAAGGTAGTGAACGAAGGTACTTATTTTTACCTTATTTTTCCGAAACATGCTGATCAATAGGCTATTATTTCGGACTTATTCGGTGCAAAGCAGTTTGAATGTGTTTTGATTCTACGATTAAAATGAAGAATAGATTCCCAAATAAAGATTCTATACAGGGTAGGCCAATACTGAGTGGACGGAAGATTGTGCCTTACTAAAACATACTTTAGATATCCGTCACTTGATCATGGCAGGGACCCTTGAGGGCTATAACGTAAAAATATTTTCACTCAAATTTTGACGTTTATACAGGGTGATTTATATCAAACTTACATTTTTTTAATGGAACCTCCTATATATTATTAGATATTTTGACTCCCTGGTCAATTATACTAGTGTCACTTTATGTATCATACATGTAACTTTGAACCGACCATTTAGGCGCAAATCACCATTTATGATATAAGTAGGTATGTATCAGAAAAAATTTAATATCAATATTGCAGCGATTATAGACCCTAGAAGACCGTGACCTTGCGGTATGACCAAGCATGAAGCGCATCACCTTAGGTCAGACAGTTAGGCTTGTACTTCACGTGCAGGTAAAACGCCGCGGTTTCCCCGCTAGCAACCGCTAGGTTCAACAAAACTATGCTATTCAAATGAGGCCGACTACACGGGCGTGTTAGCCGTGCCGCCTACGGAGTCATTTAAATAGCAAAGTTTTGTTGGAGCAAGCGGTTGCTAGCGGCAAAACCGCGGCGTTTTACCTGCCCGTGAAGTACAAGCCTTAAACTTGAATTCTTTTTGTAGTTGGAGAAATCAGTAGATTAATTAAGAAAACTTCAATCGCCTGTAAGCAACCTAGCAGGCCATGAAAAATAAACAAAAGCCCGTTAAGATGGAAGAAACCATCTAACTTAATAGAAAGATGCAAGCGAACTAGAGCAGCGAGGCAAGATTATGAAAATTCCTTACAACACATCAGCTCTGAACGGATACATCAGCGGCAAGATATCTAATGTCAGTGAGAAGCTGGGGTATAACAGAAGTGTTTGTTTTTCATAGCCTGCTACTATTGACGTCTACTAGAGCTTGACAACTTTCCAAAATGATTAAACGTTTTGAAACAAAAGGAAAACTACCAGCGATTTTTGTTCACCGTCTGACATCTTTGGGATGAAATTTCACTTTTGATGCGTTCTATTAAGTCAAAAGTAAAGATATCTCTAACTGGAGCATTCTAAGCACCTATTGAAATGATTGCTAGAATTTTCTATTACTCCATGTTGTAATTGTGTATATTTCATGTATTTTTCTACAAACTAAATTATGTTTCATGATTCAAATAGAGTGCAATTCAGGTTTCGTTTTTCGCGGTTTTGCTAATAAGTAGAAGTACCTACTGAAGAATTTGAAAGACTCCAGTCCGAGGTATCATTTTTTACTTACGGAAGTGACTACTTTTTATTATTTATCAAATCTGAAAATTTATTCAGAAGATATAGATATTGTTCTGCCAGTAACAGTCGCTGGTAGTTTTCCTTTGATTAAATATTTTTTACTGGCATTGTAAATTGGCTAATAGCTAGTACGCTGTGAAAAATGACCATTCTTGTTACCGTTATTGTTTCTGGTTAGAGCTAATGTGTTGTAAGGAATTTTCATAATCTTGCTTCGTTACTCTAGTTAATTTGCATGTTTCTATTAAGTTAATTGGTGTCTTCCATCTTAACGGGCATTTGTTTACTTTTCATGGCCTGCCAGGTTGCTTACACGTGAGAAAATGGAAAAATACGGATGTGACTGGAAAATTGAAATAAAATGAAAACTAAAAAAGATTGATATTGAGAATACTATATCGCTAGAAAGGAAATCAAATTTTACATTTGATTCTATAAACAAAAATATTTGAAAAAATATTTGAAAAAATGAAGTTATCTGTGATTGCAGTTTTCCTGATTATTCTGCTGATTCCTCCAAGACTAACCTAAGGTGGTGCATTTCATGCTTAGTCGTACCACAAAGTCACGACCTTCTAAGTTTCGTAATCGCTGCGATATTGAATTTGTTTCTGATACCTAAATGGTGATTTGCGCCTAAACGGTTCATTAAAAGTTCCATGTATGATACACAAAGTTACACTAGAATTCGCCAGGAAATCCAAATATGCAATATATAGAGAGTCAATTCAAAAAAATCTAAATTTGATATGAATCACCCTGTATAAACGTCAAAATTTAAGTGAAAATATTTTTACGTTATAGCCCTCAAGGGTCCCTACTACGATCAAGTGACAGATTTCTGGAATATCTTTTAATAAGCCAACAGTCTTCCGTCCACTCACTATTGACCCACCCTGGTATATATTTTTGTTACCTAGTTCCTTCAGCAGCTGCATGTTCTTGCTGTTCAGGAGGTGTGTAATCGATATCTTGGTACCATTTCCAGAGCATTGCAAAACTCTCATTCCATCGAATTTTACGTAAAAAAATGAAATAAATACTAATGACGATATCCTTCATAATAAATTCATATTAAAAACAGTTCAAGTGCAATACCTGAGACGTCATAGATCTATGAATAATATATTACTTTGCTATACTATCTTCCAGACTTATTATTTATATGAAAATCGAAGTATAATATATCTACACTGCATTCAAGATATACAAAGTGTTATCGAAATATTGACTTACGTTTTGAAATTGATCGAATACTGAGATATGGTGCTAGATGAAATAGTTTTATAATATAATTATATTGTAAGTAGTTGGTTCTGAAACTTTAGCAGATATTCCATTTTTTTTTATCTGTGTGGTTGGCATTGAACTTGATTGAATTGTCTCATCTTGGGCTTGCAGCCTATCTGCCACATTATTCACTCATGAAGCAGACATCATATCGTAACACTGATACGCTGATGTACTACTGGCTCTCATCTTGGATTTATCAACAATGCAAATACAAAACTCTGAGTACCTTAGGGACCATTATGTGTTTTTTTGATACGCTAGTGAAACGAGTTGGAACAAAGAGACAATTACAAAATCGGTTTTAGAAATTAATTCAATAGTAAATCAACGTTTTTAGGATTCCCCATTATTTAATGTAGATTTTTAATTCTTACATTCGTCGTATTTACCTGGCACCTGCATAATTTTTGACACAAGCGCAGTTGTAGTGTATCGAAAATTCAAATACTTTAAGGAACAGCAATAATAAATAAAAGTATGAAAACGAATATGCGCTTTTAAGCCCGAGGAAATGTTTTTAAAATAAGTTTACACGTTTTCTTATCGTATTGTACAAAAATATTGATCCGTAATTAAGATAGAGCTGCATGACCTCATGCAGTCACGATACGTAAATTGAAATTGTAATAAAAAGTTACTCAAACGTAATTTCTTTATTCTGGATATCTTCATTATATTTAGCTTTAAATTGATTACAACAGCTAAATGTTTCTTATCCAAATATAGTCCAGGCGGTAGGGGTTTTTTGACAGCAAAAGGTCGGAAAAAATAAAATTTGGTAGGTTGGCAGGCATTGGTCACCTGAAGCTACCGCTTAAATTTGCTGACCTCGGGGGTTGCCACTGGAGGGTTGGGCGGGGGTTTGAAAACTCTGCTTCGCAAAGATGATCGAAAAATAGCGTCGTTTTGGTAAGTGATATCAAAACGAGCTTCAAATGATTTATGGCGAGAACAAAATTCAGCATAATTTGTTTACATTTTTCGTGTGCGAGTAATAGTTTTCATTCTACAGTGCTCCAAAGTTAGGGGCTGGTTTGTGATTTTTAACTAAAATCTGTTATCAATCGCGGTTTAAGACGGAGAATGTCATGAAAAGGTTCTGTAACATTTTTTTCCCTGAAATAATGATGTTTTTTCATTTTTACGTATCTTCAGCTGCCTAAACTGAACCCATTTGGTCTTACAAAAAATACGATATTTAGGAGCACGTCGCTACATACTCCGATATTTATAATTGCGAATAATATTTTATTTGTGGATGCTTTGATTGAAGGTGATACTACCTCGACGTTGTTTAATATTAAGACAAGAATCGATTTGCGACCTCCGGGGGTTGCCGATTATGGGGGGTGTGGGAGGTACTTCGCGCGGCTTTTCGAAAAATAGCGCCGTTGTTGCAAGTGCTATTGAAAAAAAGGTCAAATGTTATATGGGAAAAACAAAACTCTGCACTATATTGGTCGTTGCACTTTTCGTGCGCGACCAACAGTTTTCGTCCTGCAGCGCGTCAAAAATAAGGGTCAGTTAATCTCTCTCTCCGTAAGTCATTTGAACCTTTGAAACTAGCGCGCGAGACGTCATAATGTTGGCTTTCACTCTTTACACTTTTTTTGACCGTAGATAGTAAGTAGAGTGTACCTTTAGGCCACACATGATTCTCCAAATCGGCGTTGAAAGCTGATATTTGGGTAACGACCAGAAAAAAATGCTAGCTTGTGCAACAATAAAAATCTCCAACTGCAGCAGCATATACTAAGCCCATTAACAAACACCCTACATAGAAATGTTCAAGAAAGCAGCTTTTTCAGTTAAAAAACAATAAACCTTACGATTGGTTGAGTGAATACTAGGTATTATATTAAGAACAAATTGTCACATCAAATCAGTGGGCGAAGCTATTTTGGGTCAATTACAGATATTTCTTAATCGTATACTTTATTAGTAATAACTATTCTATAGCAAGTACTCTGTTTATCACATTCGTTATCGGTAAACATAATTATATGCTGGGTGTTTATTGTTTATTGGTTTATGCTTACTGTTGATTGTTTCAATGAACGGTAGACATACATTCTTTATATCATTCATAACATTAATCTTTGCAAACATTGATCTATGATCACCGTTTATTGTATTAATGTACGGATTACATAAATTTATGTATATCGAGCATATAGCAACAATAAAAATATCCAACTGCAGCAGCATATACTAAGCCAATTAACAAACACCCTACATAGAAATGTTCAAGAAAGCAGCTTTTTCAGTTGAAACAATTGAAAAAAATTGAGCTGACTTATGGTTGAAGTAGTTGAAGAAGCAGCTAGTTCACTGCTGTTTTCCAGTGTTATGATACTGTCTGTCACAGAAAAGACGACATTCCTTGACAGTCGTCTAAAACATCCAAATAATCACACGAAATACAAAAATAATGAGATAAAAATGGATTAAAATTATTTAAAACGAAGTAGTAGTAAGGTTTTCGCAACGCTCAGTGGCGGCTGGTGAGGTAGTGCCACAGTGCCATGGTACTACCTTAATTTTCGACAAAAATATATTTATCTATCTCTTAAACTTTTCTTATTCTATGTTAGTCTCCAACGACTTTTTCTGTTTTATATGAAATAGCAATAGCGGCTCAGCGCATAAATGCTTACACCAGGCAAAACGTGGCAACGTCGCAACTCACATGATGAGAGCTGACGACGAGACGAAACAGCGAGATGGCAACAGCCTACCGTGCCGTTTCTTATAAGGCACAGAGTGAGAGAAATGTTATCACAAACGCTTACGAGTGACAGATAACGCTATGCTGGACGTTTGGATAGATCTTAAATACGAATATCCGAAGTAGATCGTGCCAGGCACATTACCCGTATTTCCGTTTATGGTTCACTATTTTTGTTTTGTTTCAGCAGTTTCGATTTGTTTATGTTTGATGCTGATATCGGCTTTTCTCGTTAAATGTTTGAAATTTAGGTCTTATTAGGTTGAGTGAGTTGTGCGCTGTTTTCGGATCGGTATCTCTTTTGTGTTTAATTAAAATATATCATTGGAGCGAAAATGAATAAAATTGGCGCATTAATAAACTCATTTAGTAATCTTCCGCTGGAAGAAAAATTGAAAAACTTATTGGTAGCGGACAGAAATCGCGTTGTCGTGGATTTAATAAAACTATTTATGATGAAAACAATTGGATAAGTGACTGTGAGAAAGTTAACAAACTGTTTTGTTTTGTGTGTGTTCTATTTGGAGGGGATGACACTTGGGCGAAAAAAGGCACGGATGATCTTATTCATATATGGGAAAAAATGAAGATCCATGAAAAATCTAAAGTGCATATGAATAATGTTTTCAGTTTATCGATGCTTGAGTCGAACATAAAGACTGAGTTAAATTCGGCTTATCGGCTAGTTATAAGCATTTTTTTAAAATTTCATATCGGTTTGAAATGTTGGCTGTCATTCTGGCACTACCTCTCTAAGTTGCCACGAACCGCCACTGGCAACGCCTATTAACAGTAAACATAAAGGGCATTTTTTTCAACTTAGCGGTGACAGGAATAATCACCATACTGAGGTTTATGAGAATATTTCTTACAGATATAAAACCTTATATGAAGAAAGAGAGGGGATACGGCGCGCCGGTTTGATGTTATCTGAACTAGGCGTGACAGAAAACGAATAGCTGTCAGAGTTTTGGTGGAAAACAAATAATTTGGTACGGTTTTTGTGATATTTGGCGTTTTTAAAACCAATAATTGTAAAATATTGCGGTGTGCATAACGGTAGGGTGTGCAGCTTACGGTTGCAAATGCCACAGCGCAGCGGCGGGAATGAGCCAGCAAATCACTTTTCACGGGTAAATTCATGTTCATATTTTTTATTTATCCGAAATTCATGCAAATATCTTGATATCTAGTTCAAAGATATATGTATCCAAAATATAATTTGAAATGTATCACCAGCATGCGAATCATCTTATTTTTAAGTATGCAGAGTGTAGTAGTAATATATGAAGATAGTGAGTTTGACATTCTCGCAATTGTAGTTGAAGATCCGCATAGCACTGCTACAGCAGAAATTAATCGCTATTAGGGCATTGGTCAAACATCTGTGAACATGATCTTAACGGAGTACATATAGCATCCTTATCACGTGCAGCTAAATCAAGCAATTGAAAGACAAGACTTTGAAAACTGAACGAATTTCTGTAACTGGAGTCGTGCTCGAGGCCTAGAAGATGCACTCTTTTTGTTGTTTACGAGTGAAGCTACATTTCTTATGAAATTCTTTCATTTTCTTTTTTATTAAATGTAGCTACAGCGTTATCATTAACGGCCATGTAAACTGGCATAATTTACATTTTTATACCGACGCGCGACGTAAATCCAAATTTTGAAAGGTTTGTTGACAACCAGCATGGAGTCTAAGCACTTGGGGTGATATTATTGGTAATCGCATATTAAACTAATGTTTTCTAAAATTTTCTAAATGAAAATTTGAAAAACCTGTTGGAAAATGTACCACTGGAGTTTTTAAGAATAATGTGGTTACAGGTAGATAGAGCGAAAGCATATTTTAGTATTAGAGACCGAAACACTTTGGATGAAAGGTTTCCTGCCAATTGTTTCGTCTGCGAGCCACGCCACCTACGATTTTTCCAATTCCTACGCCATAATTACATAACCGTAAATATCTTGAAAACCATCAAAGATAGAACCACATGTGCCTAAATAAAAGTGGAAGAATTTAATTCCGCATCCACCGATGTGAAACCAATGATACCATCCCATTTGAAAAAAAAGAGATTTTAACATTTTTAACTTTTCAAATTTGAAAATTGCTAGTCTATTGATTTAATGTTCTTTTGAAACAACGATCTTACTGAAACACAAATACGCTCCTTGCTTGTTTATAAACCGAAAACCGCATCTTTCTATCACATATGGTTTCCGAGATATTAATGTTTATTCTTGTAAAGTACTACAAACGTCAAATTGTGTAAAAATTGCTGAATAACTCCGAAAATAGGCTTCGTAGACATAAATAATGGTTAACAAACTGGACCTAAAAATCGATGCTGAATTCAAAAACGTAATAGTATACAGGATGTTCCATTCAAAATAAGGAAGTTGATACCTCCTTCCGGTATATCCGGAAATTATTTTCTGAATGTAGAGCTTTTGAAAAGAAACGTTTTTTTATTTTAAACGTGTCGTCTAATTTAAACGGTATAGCCGCTAGGGAGCACCGCGCGCTTATTGCACCACCCTGTATTATTGTTGGCCGCAAGATATCGGTCCAATGGAAAGGTAATGCAATGTCAACCACCTAAATTTTAATTATGGATGGTGAAATTGGCCATACAGAACTCGTGAATAACGATATTTCAATAAATTTTATATGATTATAGATTATTTTTCCAAATACCTTAACCATACTGTTAATCGCATCAGCTACGCTACTGGGGCTAGCGCTTTGGTACTTTTTGATGACAGAAATGTCAGCCGCGCGTTCCATCCTCTCTCTTCCCTTGTTTCTCAATGTCCAGTTAAATATTTATCTGGAAGTTAACGGTTATCTGTCAGATATATTGTTTAAGCAATTGAAGGTTAAAATTATGAATTCACGTAAATCTTATCTGACAGTTGTATCCATAGAAACGCTATCTGGCAGCTACCTATCTGACACTTTCAACTGGATATTGAGAAACCGGCCCTTAAGTATAAAACTGATGAACCATTTTTCACCCCTTTACATCACTAAATACACACCATCTTTGAACAACAGTAAATGAGCTGTCAACTGGTATCTGTCACTTACCTTTGACATTTTGATTTTTTACTACTGTCGTGCCGACGTTTCCGCATGTTTCAGAATTGAAGTGAAATTTAGGGAACTTTGTGGGGTATGCAGAGATGGTGTTCTTATGACCCAAAAATTAACATCACAATACCTGCGAGGGGGGATTTGTATTGTTATAAAATAATTTTAACATTATGATGTCAAAATACAATTTTGACGTGTTCATAGTCATGTGATATTGTTTCAGCTTTTATCTAGTTTTAATTGTTTATAATCAATTAAAATACTATTTTATTATTATAAGTTTTTCGGATTAAATATAAATATTATTAATAACAAGTTTTGAAAAAAACGTAAAAAAAATCAGTATCTTTTTCCACTTATTACGGGGCTGACCTGCTTGCCTGGCTTCCTTGCACGCCTCGTACATGCCCTGGCGTACCTCGGGGTGGTCGTCGGCGATCGTCTCGCCGACGGTCACGAATCGTTCCACCGCCAGGTTGACGGCCTGTCCAACACGTGCAAAGCTGCCGGGACCACCCCCACTGCCGGCCCCGCCTCCGCCTCCTCCTCCGGCGCCAGTACCGCCCCCCGGAGGCGGTCGCCGGTAAGCCGAGCCACCCGTCGCCGACGATGCGTCCACCAGCGAGGATATCTGCAAGAAAAATTGCCTTTATCATGATTGATAGTAAGCTAAATGGGATACTCGAGATACTTATGTAAATTCCGTACTGAAGAAACTTAGATATTAGTGGAAGATCCGAATATAAGACGACCTTCACCGAACTGGTTAATGGATGAGAAGCATTTTATATTAAATTTAATATATTAAAAAACATATCGCGAGTGGGTTGGCTGAAAAATTTCAGTCCAGGATATGATTAATTAAATATTGAAAAATTATTTTTTTACATTTCACTGGTTTGGTTAATAGAGAAATCACCTACCAATCGAAAGTATGGAGCCCATAGAATATGCAAACGTTAGGTTGGCTAAGTTTTTCCCGTCCCAACTATAGGGTAGGCAGGTATAAACAGGTACATCAATAATAGTAATTTGCACCGGTGTGGTTAATGCATGAAACTTATATCAAAATAAAGATAATTTCATTGCAAACACGTCGATATAGGGTTGTCTGCAAAAAATCGTTCTGGAATTCCGGTTGTCGATTTTTAAGGACCAAAATATTGCTTTATTCGTTTTAGCTTTTTGATGACTTTGAACTTTTGCTCTTTTGGTTTTTATTTACGCAGCTGATAGAGCAAACACAATGTTTGAGATAAGTATTATATATGTATCACTATCACTTTTTGATTTAAAAAATATGAATATATTTTAATATCACATGCAATATATACACACATATGCAAGTTATTAATTAATGAAAAAAATATTTATAACATTCATATATTTTGATTTTATGAATGTTACACATTTCATATGGATATCCCAGCTTTTACGAGTGTATCGCTATCCTTTTCAATTTGACGGACACACGACATGCGCACTCTTTCATTCAATGGCCGAGCTACACGCAGCTGCTATGCTGCATCCTTTGTTAATACACGTGATAGTTCGCTCGGACCTCTCTGGCGCACGTATTCACTGGCAGCAATATTTTCATCTTTAAAATTCGACAACCGGAATTCCAGACTGATTTTTTGCAGACAACCCTATATCGACGTGTTGGCAATAAAATTATCTTTATTTTGATATGAGTTTCATGCATTAACCACACCGGTGCAAACTACTATTATTGATGTACCTATTTATACCTGCCTACCCTATAGTTGGGACGGGAAAAACGTAGCCAAACTAACGTTTGCATATTCTATGGGATTCATACTTTCGATTGGTATGTGATTTATCTATTAACCAAACCAGTGAAATGTTTAAAAAAAATTAATTTTTCAATATTTAATTAATCATATCCTGGACTGAAAGTTTTCAGCCAACCCACTCGCGATATGTTTTTTAACATATTAAATTTAATATAAAGTGCTTCTCATCCATCAACCAGTTCGGTGAAGGTCGTCTTATATTCGGATCTTAGACCATATATCATGGACTTATTTGATACAATTAGAAATATTTTAGATGAGCGCACTCTCAAAATTATTTACGCCGCACAAGTCGACCCTCATCTAACGTATGGTATTGTATGTTGGGGTGGAATACTACAAACGCCTAAACCTCTACATTTGATTCAGAGAAGAATATTTAAAATGATTTTTCGCAAACCAATTTTATATCCTTCCAATCTGCTATACCAGGAAGCAAACTTATTTAACGTGAGAAAACTATATTTTTATAAATGCTGCATTTATATTAAGCAGAACAAACAAATTTTAAGAATGCCATCAAATAATTATCAAACGAGACAATCCACTAACATGTATAACTTAGATTTTAGACACAGGACAGTGGGTCAAAGAAACCTTACATATTTAGGCATAAAGCTATACAATCTGGCACCGGTTGAAATTGAACCAATAAATTCAATGGCTTTGTTTAAAAAGCAACTGAAAGTATACAGGGTGTCCCACGACGATTACGACAAGCAATATATCGAAACTGGACAGTAGTAGCGAATTATAATTTTGGGGATTTAAATAAGAGCAAATATAGTATCTTTTCTTATTACTGTGTCACCCAATGAGCTATTTGTTTTTGGTCACGTGACGTCCGATTCAAAAATTTTAATGGGACACCCTGTATATTTGTGACTTTTTGTGTTCCTCCTTGTAAAACAATTCCAATTCCACTAGCACACTTGGGGCCTAAAGTGATTAATTCAAGAGCTACAGGTACTTAAAGGATGGTACCACTACCATTGATTCCAACATGTACCCCCACAGTTAAGTTACTTTGGTAGTGTTTCATAACGGTACTTGTACAGTCGTTTAAGTACCTGTAGCTCTTGAACTAATCAGTTTAGACTCCAAGTGTGCTAGTCTATTTGAGTTGTTTTACAGGGAGGAACAAAAAAGTCACAAATATACAGGGTGTCCCATTAAAAATTTTGAATCGGACGTCACGTGACCAAAAACAAATACCTCACTGGGTGACACAATAACAAGAAAAGATACTACGTTTGCTCTAGTTTACACTCTTAAAATTATAATTCGCTGGTACTGCCCAGTTCTGATATATTGCTTGTCTTAATGTTCGTGTGGCACCCTGTATATACAAAGTTTATGAAAAATTACATCGTATAGTGAATCAAAATTGAAGCAATTTATTTTTATTCATCATAATTTATGCAAAAGATGCTAGCATGGACGAAACCACATTAATAGTGTATTTCTGTCCATGCTGATATGTGATGCTATAAAATATGTAACAATTACATTTTTCTTTGTATTCTGCGATTCTTTCTCTCATTTTATATTATGTACAGTCTATTTTCATTTTTTTCACCTTTATTATTATTTTTACTTTATTTCCACGCATAGTACACTCGGTGGGTTAGCTGATGAATATTGGGCAGAAATATTTTTAAATATTTTTATTGTATGAGGATGTATTGTTTTCTGTACCAATAGACATATTCTGTCCTACTCTATATTCTATTTTATATTCTAATAAAGATCATTGTCAAAAAGGGGCCCTATGTTTGTTTTCTGTCATCTATGTATATTTTTAGTTGAGTGTTTGCCATTTATTACATGTTTAAGAGTGAATGTAATTGCAATATAGTCAAATACCATCAAATAGCAATGTTTTACAACTTTCGCAAATTATGTGAAATCACCTTAGACATATAACAATATCTACAGATCTGAGGAAGGTTATATAGTAGCAAATTAGCATGGACACTAGACAAATAATGAACAATTCGATCTTATTTATAGAAACATACAGAAAGCCTTCGATCGAATTGACTGCTACCTACTTCTAAACAAGCTTAAAGCCGCTGGAATGTCTGATTCACTGCTAAGGCTGATTCATATCTGACTGAAAGGAAACTGTATGTAGCGGATTAAAATCTGATCATTACACTCTTCCTTAGAAGTCCCCCAGGAATCCAATCGCGGCCCTCTCCTATTTCTTCCATATATCAATGACCCTTCTGATGATTTAAATAAGTTGCATGTGCCTAGAATTTGCTGATGACTTAATAATAATTTACTCATCCGTTAAAACACTTGATTGTGAGCTACTGTGGTCTTACATGAATGCAATCAATTCTTGGTGTATTAAAAATGCATTTTCACTGAATATCATTCAATCTTAACCACATAAATGGTCAAAGCACTGAAAGAACAACTTCACAAGTCTTAGTGTAACCTTTGATAGCACGTTGTCCTTCTAAGAGCATGTCTCTAATAGAGTAGCTCTGACGACAGACCCGAAGGGCAGAAAAACGTGTTTGGAGCCGATTTTACAAACATACAAGGTTGTCCAACATAAACTCTGCCCATCAACATCTTCAGGCAGAAAAGCCACACTTACGAAAAATCAAGCTGGCTCTTCAACAATAGATAACTGCTTTAGGGTAGTTATCATAGTCAATACTTAAGGGTCCCCTAGGTAAGGTTTTGTGTTTCGACAGCTACTTGAGGATCTCTTACGTGGGATCTCCCTTGACTAGAGTAATACTGAAGTAACGAAATGTTAACATGACATGTCAATGTGACATTTCGTTGCAGTCAAGGCGATTTTGTAGGTTAATTATTTTGGAGTACGATGATGTCAATTTCTATCACATCCGGAAAAATGTCCGGCACAAAACATGAGATACTGACACAAAACAAAAATAAATAACAGAAAATATAAAGACGAGTAGACATAGGCATAACAAATTGACTTATAAGTCAAATATAAATGTTTGAAATATCACAACGTCGCCAACTGAATTCCGCCGTATTGAAGGTGTTGTCTAGGAAACAGATGCATAAGGAAACCACACCTGAGGGTTCCTTAAGTATCCCCTGAGAGTTACTTAAGGGAACCTTAAGTATTACTCAAGGGACGACTATGAATACGGCCCTTAGGTATCCCGGATGTGACTTATACTACCGGTTTAGACGTAGGTTGGCGTATGCGTGTACGTTAAATCTGGCATTTCTTGTCATCGAGAGGAAGAGCTTGAACTGGAAGGATTTGACATCATATGGCTTAAAATATCCTTCCAAAATCATTCAAAATTCATATGCTATATCTATAGGTCACCAAGTAGTAACCACTGCAAAGAGCTCTTCGAGAAGCTTTCACTCACTGTGGACGCCCTGCAATCAGGTCGCCCTAATTCAGATATAGTCCTTCTGAGTGACTTCAAAGTTCACGACTCATACTGGCTCAAACACTCAAATAAAACGGACGACGGGGGACGTGAAGCAGAAGCCTTCGCTATTAGCTGCGGCTTGGAGCAGATAGTCAAAGAACCAACAAGGATCGCTCCACTAGGGTCGTCTGAGCATAACACCGTTTCAGCGCTAGACAGGATGCATCCTCCAGATCCCCACCATACTAAGCCTCGCCGTGTCTGGCATTACGGTTCAGCAAAGTGAGACAACCCAAGAGACTACTACCAGTTCTTTCCCTGGAACGATGTCTGCTTCAAGTCACGAGACCCATCAGCTTGAACCCAAGAAATAACTGAGGTATATTAATATCTGACATGGTAGCCTATATTCCACATGTCGTCAAGTGTCCCTCCAGAAATAAGCCACGGTTCAATCAGCTCTGTATAGATGCAGTTACTTCTAAAAACCAACATTACAAAGAATGGAGGAAAAGTCCAAATGTCGAGAACCATGGCAGTTTTATCGATGCCTGATATCACTGTAAACGCGTTATTTACAGCAGCAAGGAGGAACACAACCAAACAATTAAGAACAAGTACCTCTCATGGCCTAGTTCGTCCAAAACATTCTGGTCTGTAGCTATGGCTGTTAGTCATAATCTTCCCTATTCGTCAATACCACCCTTGACCAGAGAGGACAAGTGCATCGCTTCTACTCCTCAAAAAAAAGCAGACACTACAGCGAGGCTTTTCGCAGCCAATTCTACCGTAGACTTCGAAGGAAATATTCCAGCCACCACCATAGACTTGAACTAGAGAAGGCAGAGGTTAAATTTCAACATCCAGATATATAGAGCGTCCTCCAAAAACTAACTAAACACAAAGAAAGCGACTGGTCTTGACCAAATTCCAGCCATTGTCTTCAAACGCTGTGTCGCTGAGCTTGCACCTATTCTTTGCAAGCTTTTCAAACTATCGTATCAGCGAGGCGTGTTACCTGCTGCATGGAAGACTGCCTGCCTACAACCCATTCCTTAGAGAGGCAAAAAACCGATTCCATCAACTATAGACCTGTGACTCTTCTCAGCAACATGTCTAAGATTATGGAGGCTGTCACTGACACACAGCTCCTGAAATACATCGAAAACAATAACATCATAAATGATCGCAAGTATCGCTTCCGTAAGCACAGGTCTAAGGGTGACCTACTGGGCTACGTCACTCACTTGTGGAACAGAGCAATTAAAAATCATGGCGAATCCTGCGTTGTTTCACTTGACATATCGAAAGCTTTCGACAGAGTGTGGCATGAGAGACTTCTGCTCAATCTTGCTGCTTATGGACTACCACCTGGTCTGCGCCAGTGGCTAAATAGTTTTTTGAACTATCGATCTCTGTTGTAGTCGAAGGCTGTTCATCAGACGTATCTTCAATAAATGCCGGTGTTCCCTTAGGATCTGTCCTATCCCCTACACTGTTTCTGCTGTACATCAACGAGCTGCTGGAAATAACATCCAATCCAATCAACAGCTTCGTAGACGACAGTACATTCATATCATGCATGGGACCAGTTAAGCTACTATCATCTCAGGAGACGGAATGTCGAAGACGGCAACATGGCTCACAGATCAATGTAGATATCAAAACAATTGTCGAGTGGAAATTAATAAATACAGTACATTTTAGCGTACAGAAAACTGAGGCAACAATCCTGACAACGAAGTCTCACGTTAGCTTACCAACTGTGGAAATGGAGGGTCACTCAATGGTCAAGTCACCTTCCGTCAAGCTTTTGGGGATCAACCTCAACAATAACATGTCCTAGCACGACCACCTCGTCCGTATAGCTAAAAGGGGATCCCAGAAGCTTGCAGTTTTGTTCCGCTGTAGGAAGCTGTGCATACCGAAGCAACTACTGCTGCCCTACAAGCCACAGATCCGACCAACGTTGGAGTATTGCTCCCATGTGTGGGGATGCGCTCCGAAGCACCCTCTAAAGCTTCTGAACACTATCTAGAAGAGAGCAATTATACGAATCGATACGCCTAACCTCACACTGTTTTGCAGATTTTAACACGGAGGATGTTCGAGTGAGCTCTCCCAGATAATAACACCAAAAGCCGTCCGAACGAGGAACCCTAGATAGGCTCTGCAAGCTTATCTATACCAGGTCGAGGTCTCTACTCTCCGAACCAGTATTTCTTCTTTTGGAGAACTTCGGCGCTGTGGAAAGGACTGCCAGGGATTTTTTTCCCGACGACTACAACCTACAGCGTTTCAAATCTAATGTGCACCGACTCTTATCATCTCGCAGAGCTTCTACAGCGTCATAGGCTTCCAGCCTCTGCGGGAGAATGACCTTAAAAAAATCTCTCCCGCCCTCATGAGAAAAGAGTACTAGCCATTTCAAAAACGTCCATCCTTTGTGTCGGATCCTGTACCTTTCCATCCTGGACTATATCTATGCCCCAATCATCCCTGTAATACTGAAGGAATTCTGCATGGAATATGGAACATGGCGTTATCAAGCAACCACAAAAGCCGTTACAGCATGCCAACCCATGATGACGTAGGAAATTACATCGTGTTACTGGGATTGACAAAGCTCCCTTAATTGGTCTCGAAAAATATGTCCCTACAGCGGTTGGCACAGCTGCTTTTAATGTCAGCTTACACGCTATGCAACAATTAGGCTCAAATATAGGAGAATGCAAACGGTGAGAGGCTACACATGATTTGTCTATTTGGATGTGATCGCAGTGGCGGTTCCTGAATTTTTTATTAGGGATGCGCCCAAAATTTTAAGTAAAACGATACAAGAAAATCCTACCAGATATTGTTGAGGCCGCAGCTGCACCCTGCACATAAAAAGAGTTTTCAGTTTCCACAAACAGTTATTTCTTAAAAGTTATTCCTAGCTAGTATCACAAAAAGTCACTTTTTAAGAGTGTTTTGGTTATCACTCATCACAAAATGTTATTCCTTAAGAGTTTTTTACTTATAATCCCTGCCGAACCAAGAAAAAAAAGTTGTCTAGCTCAAGAATCGAACTCCCAACGCCTGATTCAAACACGTCAGCGCTACCTACTGAACCACGTAGCCGTCTGCTTCATTTGGTGAAAACATTGTATCAGTTTCTACTTGTCTATTCTCATCGTTGTAATGTTATTTATAATTTCCTTGATATTATTTTGTGCTCTAAGGAAAGTCGGCCAAAGTTCATCTTAAGCAACGCGTTCACCCGATTCTCCGTTTTAAATAATAGATTAGTAGGTTAGAATCGCCGATGTAAACATCGCGTAGCGACTCGAATAAGAGATTATCGAAGCGTGTCATAAAGAGCGGCCTCTGTTCGTATGTCACCGGTAACCTTTTGGTTTTTTTTGTCATTTTCAAAGTCGATTGATGTGTGATAGACCAATAGCAGCGTTAATAACGTGCGATTGACTAATGGAAGCGCTCTCTGTCCTCTATCCGTGCCGTCCGTGTCTTGGCACCTTCAGTCAATCACGTGACGAGCCACTATTTAGGTTCGAACTTAGTGTGCTGCGAGTGGCATTTTATAGTGCTACTTACAAATCAGGCAACCGATTGTAGCTAGAAATAGGTCCATACTAGCACTGCATACATATCTACTAAAAAGTGTTTTTTATCTTTTGCTCGGGGGGGGGGCGGCATTGCGCCATACGGAGGAACCGCCACTGTGTAATCGATATGTCTAATCAGTTCTTTTCTGCAGCAGCATTACTAAGGTACAATGTACTATTATCTACCATGCCATTCCTGACATTTAAGCTCAAAAGTCTGTACTATCTAGTAGCTGCAACATGATACATAACTACTTGTTCGATAAAATATGATATGGAAGCAATTTTGTATTTTTGATGATACGTTAGTTTAAAAAATGACGAAACATAGCTTGAATATAGGAGCGCTACCAAATTCTTAATGTAGGGGATTCTATTAGAGAAATCACCTCAGAATTCAAACATCCTAAAATACTTGATGATTAGCCTTGATTTTGGAAAGAAGTATTGGGGTGCCCTTTAGTCATGGAAGTGAAATTCATAACCTTCTATAACCTGCATAAAAAATCACTTTGACATTCAACTTATCCTTAAGATTATGACCAATTTCATGATCAAAGTGGCCATTAAGTCATAGAAAGATCCTAACTTATCTGATTAGAAAATATGTTTTGTATAATAGTAACTATAATATTTTCGACGACACAGATTGGAAAAATAACGTGCTATTTTACTAGCAGAGAATTAACTTTTCTTTAATAAAAAAAACGGTAATAAATATAATCAAGTAGATAGGAGCTATCGATGCAATACTTATTTAATTTGACGTTCATTTGTCTACAAATTCACTTGCATAGAGAGCTCGTGATTTTTATTACATATTATCTGAATTATTTTTCAATTGAAGAGTAGTAGTAAGAGTAATCACTCGGACAGAAATGCTTCATTTTTATGTTTCGCCAAGGTTAGGGTGTCGGTAGTGAGCATCTGATCTCTGCACAAAATATAGGCTATAATATTCCAATACCTGTTTTACATCGACGATTTCTTCGCGTTTTCAATCATGGATTAATCCGTGGTCTTCCTCAAACTGAAGAAAACCATAGATTTTGTGACAGTACCTTGTTGTTGTCGTATGGTTTGGCGGTTTTCGCATGATCTATTCAATTTGGTGGTCTTGAGAGTTGGTAGAAGTCTTCATTTGATTTCGAATTTTTATTTAGAAAATGTATAATAATATACAGAGTCAAAGAATTACAGGACAAAGGTAAAGAACTGCAGTTGCTATTTCTATGACAGTTGGAGCCAGTGTGATATTTGGTGTCTGAGCCAGAAAGGAATAAAAGATGCTGGGTGCGACCATGGCTAGTAAATAAAAATTGATAAAAAATGACCCCGAGCAACACAAGCAACTTCTGAGGCACAATAACAGTCTCTTCAATAAACTACTGGACTGTATCAAACTGCAAATTGAAAAGTTTTATACGAATTTCCGGCAATGCATCACTGCTGAAGATAAACTAATAGTAACATTAAGATTCCTGGCGACAGGTGAATCCTACAGAAGTCTAATGTATCAGTTCAGAATGTCAGGAGTCACAATATATCTGTTCTTCCCTGATTTATGTTTGAGTTCTATATGTGGAAGATACCGGACCCATTTAGTGGCCAAAATCAACTAAAGTGCGATTTTTTCATTTCAATGTTCCAAATTGTAACGGTTCACCCGTTTTCAAAATTATTTTTATATTATTTATTTGGCTACCATATACAAATAGTTTACAACTTCCATTTTTAACAACTACTTTCTCATTATACTAGTTACATTTTTATAACTGTTTTACTTCTTACTTCTTCCTTTTCCCATCTCTATTCTTTTCAGCTGGAAATATTATTAATTATACAAACTGCGCAAGTGCGCACAAATTTTGGGAAAAATCTAATGAGTGGGGGGGGTATGCTCTCTCTCTACCGACGTTAGCTTCTAGATGAAATGTAATGGTTTATTCCTTTTTCACTTCTGAACTCAAACAGTTAATACCTAATATAATTATGTATCTCTAAGACAATCTTTTGTGTATGTGCAACATGTCTTAACCAAGGAAAACCACCCTTATTTTTGGGGGGTGCCACCATCAAGACCACCTTTTCTTTGGAGGGGCTCTGCACCTTTTTCGGGGTGCCACCATCATGAACACTTTTTCGGGGTGACACCACCAGAACTCCTTCTGAAGAAGCCAGCCTTCTTTGGGGTGGAATAGCAGCATGTAACACTTTCTTTGGAGCACCACCTTCTGTTCGGAAGGGCACCACGAGAACTACTCCCTGGACTTCCCTCCGAAGTTAAGTTCTTGTTTTTTTTTTTTAAAATCAGATAGAATACAAATGTACTGCATTCATATATATGAAATAAATCTTTATTAAACCATTGTTGTCATGTTTTCATTTCTTGGCAGCTAGCTAGACTCACGCACACACGCACGCACCCACAGCCCTTGTTTCATGTAATCTGATTGAGCTGCTGGTTGCTATGAGCAATATGTTGGTTGGTGGCTCATCACCAATCAGCGCTAATATTGTTATAAAATAAAGCTGCTGAAGCTACCAAATACAAATGCAGCCATGTACCTCTTGCAATTTTTAATACTACATACAAATTTTCATGTGTTGATATTAGTGTCAATGGTCGTGTGTATGCAGATCTTATTCAGCTAAAGCAATAGCGCAGAATAGACTAAAAATTTCTGAGGACAGACCTTTACCTAGACACAATACCTAATGTTATTGTAGCAGATGCAGCATATCCTTTGAGTAACCACATTATGAAACCTTACCCCTTACTTGTGAGCCATGACCAAATAATTTTTAATCAAAGATTATGTCGTGGTAGAAGGATTACCGAATATTTATTTGGAATAATGGAAAATAGACAATACTATTAACAGCAATAAAATTACACCAGGTTCTAACAGGTACAGGATATTACATTGGCTTGTTGTGCCCTCCACAATTACCTTGTGACTGAAGATTCCAGTTCCATACAGGAAGATGATATAGACAATAACCGTTTTCAAGTATTCAAGTCAGATCAGTGATAGATCAAGGCATAGTTGTATATCGATATTAAAATTAATTTGATGAAGATTTCAATACTGAAGGTGCTATGCCTTGACAGGACCAAGTATCAAGAAATTACTTTTAGCTTCATCTTAAAAAACTGTTTTTTCAAACTTTTAATAGAAGTTACTTTTAAGGTATTATATTAAATTAATCTAAAGACATGAATTTGTTTTACTTCCCACAGCGATAAAAGTAGCTGAACTTTGGTTTTATGTGATTTGGGGGGTGTCGTCCTAGTCCCTACAGAGAGAGATTCAAGAAAATATTTACGACAGTTTTTGTGTTGATGTTTTTTTGAGGGCGGGCGGTCGATGAATTGGTTGCAAGGGGATCTCAGACTATAGCTTAATGCAATAAGTAATTAATAAAATTATATCACTATTATGTGTGGGAAGTACTGAGTCAATCAACTTGACTCCATCTTTTTCTTTATGTATACCTCATAATATTATAATAATGTGTTATTAATTAGCACCTGTAAGAAAATAGAATATCTTCTTTTATCATATGATAAAATGATAAATGATAAATGCTTGTATAAAGGCAAAAGTGAAGAAGGAAACAAAAATATGAAAGAACTTTGAGAAAAATCACACAATAATTCAATAAGTCGTTCAGGTTCTAAATGCGTGAAGAAATCCTTATTTGATATCAAATTTCTGTATTTTTCTTGTCACATTTGACCACGAACTGAATGCATCATTAAAACCATGGATTTGTTGTTGATGTAAAACCAGCATAATAAATGCAAATAAATTCTACGGTTGTTTTTACAACAATGCAGAGGAAGTATAACGATCTATTAACCCCTAATTTGTGACAGTTTCTGGTGTGCTTTCAGATTGATCGGACTAACGTAACAGTATTGCAGGCTCAATTAAGGCATTTTGGGGATTCACCTCAACGCAGCAATTCCCAATATCTAATCCAAATTTCCTAAATAAAGCCGTGCACACTATACAGTTCTGGAACTTCAACGTTGTGTAACTATTCTCGGCTAACTAGAACTTGACATCTACTGTATTATAGCAGTTGTGGTTTCCTTTCTTCATCAAGCTAATTAGGCATACCTCGCATCAGTGGTGGTGGAAAGCACTATTTTGTTCAAAATTTTGTGGGACCTTTGATGTTATACCCAAACTTTTTTTTGTTAAAATCATAAGCTTAAGATGACTCAAATAAGAATTTGTTTGACTCCTAGTATTTTTTCAAAAAAAACGGATAAAAAGAAAACTAATTGGGTTTTTTAGGATACTGAATGGCCTATCAAACCATTCTTTCTAAAAAAGGTCTTTTTTATCTTTTCTATTACGAAAATGTTACGCCTTAAACAAATCCTTATTTTATTCACCTTATGCTTGTGACTTTACGAAAGAAAATTGGTTTATGTATAGAATCTAAGACACTACAGCATTTTAGATTAAATAATCACTTTGTCTATGTAGGAAGAGCTGTGCGGTGCTATTTGAAAAAAGTTGGGTTGAGTTTTAGGTGTTGAAGTAAAAAATAGTTTCGATAGGGTGGTATGATAGACCAATAAGTACCCTCGAAGGGCCCACCTATTCATCCACTCGTGGTGGCGAAACGTCAAGCTTTAACGCTAAACGACGCCGGCCTAAAATCCCAAGAACCACAAAATTCATTTCAATGAAATATTTTAGAATATTCTGTTCTATACCTAGTGTACATTCAGACTTTTATGATGCTTTAGTTATCAGGTCATTATACAACTGTTTACTAATAAATATTTCAAAGTATCTGGTGAGAGACCAAAATTCAAATAGTTGGATTAAAGACCTTGGACAATCTTAGACAGGTCGCATCGACCAACCTTTTCTCAAATTTGTTAACAATTATATTGACTGCGATTCTTTTTTAAATACCTACCTCCACAAAAAGATGTTAGGAGTCACAGGCGTATACAAGGGGGGGGGATAACGTAACAGGGGTAATTACCCCCCCCCCCAAGATTTCTGAAAAAAAACTGGATTTTGACTTATTTTATTTGAATTATTTATTTAACCAATTGTCTCACTGAAAAAAATCTTTTTTGCAGTAACTAATTTACAAAAGGGTTTGTTTTGCATTATTACATGGACGCATATCTTCTAATATATTTCCATTGTTACATAATCAGTTGAATAGAGAGTTTTTGGACGTCCGTTTCCTGACGTTATTGCACGTTATCGGCTATTTGTGGCATGCGCAATTCTCCTGAAATAACCGAACCGACGAATAACCGATAAAGTAGTACGTTAGCTATGGAAGTTTACGGTACGATATGATTACGTGCGGTATTGCCAGGTCTAAACCACTACGCGGCGATGAGAAAAGAACCGTGATGATTTTGATAGCAACAATACTTATTTTGTGGTTTATCATTGTATAAAGGGATCAGGTTTTCTTTCATCAATTTTATTTGACAGTATTATCCAATAAAAGCTACAAAGCTGGCTTTTTATTCTACTTGTGATGTGATCTATTCTCTGCTTGTGGTATTTACTTGTTGCACGTAACATTTCTTGGACATTTCCGACCAATCGATCACAATGTGAGGTTAAGTTAATATCAAATAGGTCCAATAATTGTTAATGTCAATTATTGTCAAATAAGGCAGCGATACACGTCACAGATTTTGGAGTGGATTTCGGTTACAAAAACTGTAAACAAGGCACGCGGTCATCCGTTATTCGAAAAACACTGCGCATGCTCCGAATAATGTTTTACGGATAGCGTCGTCCCAATTTTTAGTGGCTCGAAATCCCTCTAATGTCCTATACAACGTGGTAGCTTGTCACAAAAATTTACCAAACTCATTAATTTTCTGTTTTGAAAATTGCACCGATTAGAAACGTTAAAGCACTAATTAAAAAAATGGAGTACGTGTTGTGGCTACTACGGTACCTGACTGTTGAGTGTTCATGATCGTTTAATTTTGTATGCTGTGCCAATAAAATGTTGACGAATGATATACGTATTACATATTTAGTATTTGTATTCCGTAAAATTAAAATTGATTAATGCATCAATAGATTTTTTATTTCATCTTCCTAAAATACCTGATACTCCACTGTTTCACTTGCTGTTTATATCTTCTTTTTTATTTTAATACTATTAACATTTTCCTTTTCTCTTGCATCAACGTCCTTCACGAAGGTACTACAAAAAATGGTGAAAGCACACACAACTTCATGTCCCGCTACCCCCCCCCCCCCCCCACCAAGACTGAGGTCTGGATACGCCCCTGTTAGGAGTACAGAGTTGTTTCACATTTCCAAGCATCGCACAGTCTATGGACCGTTTCGTTTTGAGATAGACTTATAAAAAGCTATAATGTGATTTACGGCTAAGTGGATTTGTTATTTGTAATGTGGAAACTTGTAAGGGAAACATATAACTTGTACATATGACTAGATTTGTACTGTACTACTTGTATGTATTTTACTTCACAAATTAGATTTTACACACTCTCAGGTGGTCTTTTTATGGCCTCTCTACCAGATTTAGAAACTCATAATAGGACCTGCAGCTAGAGGGAGACGTTTATGTCTCCCTCAAGATAGAGAAAAACTAAGAACATTGGATTTGTTGACATCGGACGATACCTGCACCTAATAAGGGTTATTAGTGACTTAATATATGTACAATGCTGTGTAGTGGAAGAGTCCTAGGCACAAATTCTTTAGCGCTGCGAGGTCTTAGGATTCTACGGAAAGACCGATCCGGGATCTAGAACTCTAGAACCAAAGGGCTTTTCCTAGATATTCTAGTCATGTGCACGCGCTGTCAGAAGTGCAAAAATGGAGTCCCAGTATTTCTCACACATTACGATCATTTTACTATTTTCTCATAGCTGAAGCATGAGATCCCCTTGCAACCAAATCAACGCCCGTCCGCAAAAAAATATCCAACACAGAAACTCTAGTAAATAGTTTCTTGCACATCTCTCTAGAAACTAGGATGACACGATTTTTATTCTGTAATCTGCAACAGATATCCCAATCACATGGCATGCCGATATTTCCATATTTAAAAACAGATTATATTACCAGTATCAATATTTAAAAGGCAATGAAAAGGGTTCTATAGAAACAAGAAATGCCGACGTCTCACAAACACCCTACGTTGGCAATTTTGACCACTCAAAAAAAAGTAGAACATGATCAGAGATTACTAGAGTACCTAAAAACGCAGTTTAAGCGGTTTTCATATTATACTGTTTCTTTTATAATTTAATCTCACCGCCACTAACACAATTTTCAAAAACCATAGACTTTATCGATCTGTACCACAGCCCATTCGTATATTTTATTTCTATCAATTTAGTAAAGAGCTGCACACATTACAAAATTATCTCCAACAATACAATTCCAAAAATTATTTCTTGTCTAAGATAGGGCAGCATTCGGATGAAGTTGAAAAGTATATTATGTCGTTCCCTTACAGGGTATATTGAAGAGCCCACTACGAATACAACAAACTTTTCAGGTTCATTACTCCTACCCCCAAACTACTCCAGTCGTACCCTCTCGAAAAAAATGTGGAAAACAATCAGGAGCCCCCAAATCAGCTAAAAACGAGGTTTAAGCTGGTTTTATATTTTTTGTTTTTTGATTACTGCTTCGCCGCCACCGACAGGATTTCTAAAAATCATACGCGTCTTCTATCCTCGTCACGGTAATAAGACTGTCAAAATTTCACTGAAATCAGTGTAATAATTTCCATGTTACACTATACAGAACAATCCAAAAGCAATAGTCATATGTATACATCAGAAAATTCTAATAAGCAAGGTAATGTTTGGAAGGACCTAAAAAGCGTATTATTCCGCTAGGTCTTTTTTACACAGATCAGTGGATCACAAAAAGTATTTCAGTTTTACAACATTCTTCAACCACCCCATTTTCCTCACAGGACATTGTGGCCTGAAGGAACACCTGAATAAAATAGGACTCTACAATGGAGACCTCAACTGCAGATTGTGTGGAAGAGGAAATGAGTCAGCCTCACATGTGCTCTGTGAGTGCGAAGCGCTAGATCACAAGAGACAACAGCTCTTTGGGAAGCCCAAACTAGAATCAATGGAGTACAGCTCAGCACCAGGACCAGTAGGTGAACTGCATAAACTTATGCAGGGATCCAGATTGCTGGAGTGGATACTGTAAAAGAGAGGAGCAATAATACAATAGGCCTTAAGGCTTAAGTATTGACGGGGACAGTAAGGTCGGACGGCTCCTGGAAAAAAACCACCCCATTTTCGCTCCCAATGCAACAAAAAGTGTAAAAAATGATCAGTAGCCCCTAAAACGCCAAAAACAGAGGTTGAGGAATATTTCAAATATTAGTTTTTTGCTAGTTACTACGCCGCCTATGCACCGATTTTCTCAAGTATTTCAACATTACATTATCTCATCGTGTTTATGGTTTTTACTGTAGGATGTTGTACAATGAAATAAATAAATTACCTACAACGACCTTACAGCGTATTATCTCAAAATCTGAAATTTCCGCAATCACAATACCTCCCTCACCTATCGGCGTGAGAAATAGTAGTAGTGTAGTTTTCGCACTGATAACTCATTTCTTCCTAAGTAATTCATTCAGATCTTTAACTTCTCAATTTTTTTTTTTCACATCAGATCTAGACCCCTTTCTCGGCAGCAGTTTTATCCCACTATCAGTCTACATATGCAAGTATTTCCATCTATCACTCTCGAAAACTGTACGCCGCGTAGAAAACAATTTGCTAAATGACAAAAAAACGTAGCTTTTCAATAAATCTCCGCCATATCCCTGGCATTCGGGCCTTCCGACCACCGTTAGCTTCATTCTTTACTGCTTGTATCTGCACTTTATGCTCCGCCTAAATCGTTTTACGTCCTAGGCGGTGAGACCTTTTATAAGATACGACAACGCATTCCCTAAAACGTCTGGAAGGTGAAAAGGTTGAGGAATGCGGGAGAAATTTTAGTACAGAGAGTTTGGTAAATTTTGCAAAAAATGTTTTTTGCAGGATGTTCCTACAAAGACATTCTAAATAGCTCGATTAAGGATGGTTTAAAAAATGGGCCATGGGCTTCAGCTCCCTCTGAAGAAACTTCAAAAAGGTAAATCAAATCCAATCCACCAATTCTAGTTTTCTTCTTTTTCTAGTGGACGAATAAATCTGACAACAACGTCGCCTCTTTCCCTCGTCTCCAATTCTCATTATTTTGTCAGTGAAAAGCTGGCTTTTTCAAGTTTTAAACATGTGCACTTGTGCGATTCAAAAAATTGGCTTAAGTTTGTGTCACGTTTCAAAACAATTGAATTTCTAGTGCTAATCATAATATACGATGGTGAAAAATCAAAAGAGAAACGATCTCTGACATTCCTTGTCTAGTGACAATTAAACTAGCCGTCTTCGTTTTGGAGGAAATCCACCTGAACCTCGGATAAAAAACTGAAAAAAATGCAGAGGAAAATATGATAAGTGACAAAATGTGTCTAAGATATTCTGGGATGGTTTCAACAATTTGATGCATTTAATACATCGCATAGTTATGGTAACCTGCTGCTGTGTATCATATCCTAGTATTTCTGTTGTTTTCAGAAGATCACACGGCATTTTCTATAGATTTGTCCAACAGGTTTGATAGAAGTAATGATCCTGTTTTCAGGATACTAAAAAGAGACTCCTTTCCAACTTATCTTTAGATAGATGTTGCAGCCTAGTCATCTAATGACGAAAAAACGTTATCGAGAAACACTTTGGAGCAAGATACTTTCATGGTATTGTAGCCTCCTGACGACCTCAAGTACTATTAAAAGTACACATTAGGATTTACCTCGTTCAACAAAATTTCACTACTAAAATGATTCTGGAACTACATTTTATACGCTTTCTACAATCCATTTTCTGTCCTAGCAGACTTCATCGAATTTTGCTAATGTTACCCTGCCCCCCTCTCCCACTACTGCACCTTCACTAATGCTACTCCTATGCTTTATTTAATATCAGCCCTCAAACTGCCCTTGAGCACCATAGATAATCACATCTAATAGATAAGAAGCTTCGATAATGACGAATGAGACCATATATTCCGTGATATACTGATATGTCTTCATATACAGGGTGAGTCAAGCTAAACGCCTCGGACTCTTGTGACCAAACTGTAACCCTTTTCGGAGCGTATGTAGGTAGAGTTGGACTACATTTTAAAAATAATTACTTTTATACAGGGTATCTAATAAAAACATGACACATCAGAGTTATGTTTTCTTAAATGGAATATCCTATATATTTTTCCATATTCAAATTCGTGGGTCAATTCTAGTGTGATTTTATGTATCACATAAACATATATGACTTAAAACGAACCGTTTAGATGTAAAACACCATTTTTGGTATAAGTAGATATCAGCAAAAAATTGAATATCGCAGCGATTACACAACTTAGGAGGCTGTGACTTTACCGTATGACTAAGCACGGAATGCGTCAGCTTGGGTTATTAGGCGATAAAATTTGAACTGTTTTTGTACTGTTTCAGAAATAACTTGATTTTTTCGAATAGAAATACCATTTTTTTACACAATCAAATGCAAAATTTTATTGACTTAAAAAAAGATATAAGGTTGTGAATATCAGTCACAAAAACAAAATGGAAGAAGACGACTAACTTAGGAGAAAGATACAGACGAACTAGAGTAAAGGGGTAAAATTACGAGAATTTCTTACAACAAATCAGCTCTAATCTGGCCGAAAACTGAAATTCCATTTGTCAGTATTCCTTTCTTGCGATCTTCCTGATAAATACTGAAAATTTTGAAGGGCTTCATTAAAGAGGTATCCTTACTTTTGACTTTGATGGCAATTACTACTATTATACCATGAAATGTGAAATTGCATGCTGAAGATATTTAATTGCCATCAATAACCATTGGTATTTTCCTTTTAATTGAAAGTTTTTACTGGTTTTGGAAATCGTCTATCTCTAGTACATTGTTGTAGCTAGTATACTGCTTCTAATTAGAGTTGATTTGTTGGAAAGATTTTTCATAATCTTGTCTCTTTATCCCACTTCGTCTGTATCTTTCTGCTAAATTAGCTGTTTTCTTCCATCTGAACACGTTTTTGTTTATATTTCATGGCCTGCTAGGTTGCTTACGGGTAGGAAAATTGTAAAACGCGGATTTTATAGTAAACTTGAAATTAAATGAAAACTACCTGAGGTTGATATTCACAACCTTATATCTTTACAAAAGCTATCAAATTTTGCATTTGATCGTATAAAAAAATAGGCATTCTCATTTGAAAGAATCCAGTTATCTGTGACTGAAGCTTCCTTAATTAATCTACCAATTTCTTCAAGTATAAAAACAAATCAAATTTGATTGTCTAACCTAACCTGACGCACTTCGTGCTTAGTCATACTACAAAGTCACAATCTTCTAAGTTTTATAATCGCTGCGATATTCAGTAAATTTTTTCTGCTATCTATTTATACCAAAAATGTGATTTGCACCTAAACGGTTCATTTTAATTCCCTTATGTAATTAATACTTTAATCAATGGTAATACATAAGGTCCAACTAGAATTGACCAAGAAATTATAATGTGAAATAATATACAGCATATTCCATTTGAAAAAACATAAGTTGTAAATTAAAACCAAAAACCAAAAAAGTTGCAACCCGGACTCCAAAACACCATGCAGGCCACTAACCAATGACTACGCCTCACATCGTGAGGTGAGCAATCACTGGGTCTGCTGCCTTCTGCATTCTGGTGGCTAAGATGTGCGCCGCCGCACGGCACACTGGCATTTTGCGCAGTGCAGAGAGCAGCGTATCCCTTACAAGATCAATGTAGAGGGTGTAGAGGGTTTGAGACTTTGCACTTCGGAAAATGGCAACAGACAATCAGACCGACGGAAGTGTGTGAGCTATTTTCGAGACATGCCATAGAACTTTCAAAAAGCATAATTACAGGTTTTATCTCATAACCTAAAATTTTCACGATCACAATACACAATGTTGGGGAAACTAAAACATGGTCGGCAATTTTTTTCCGTAAAAATGACTTTTTGCTCCAGATTCATTGCACTATAAATCGCCTGGAAGGTGAAAAGGTTACGGAATGCTGGAGTTTTGTCAAATGGGCCGTTTAGCGTAGCACTCTAGATCCTTCCATCTCCACGTAAGGTATTTTTAAAGCGTTATGTAAACGGTTCGTATGAGAATCCAAGAGGCTTTATTTGTTACACTGATCTTTTCTAACTACAGGTTGTTTCAATAGCAGTACAAGACTGTAGAGTACATAAAACATGGTTTTATGTAGCAAAGTAGCAAATGTTTATAAATATGTACCGATTTATAATCTACATGAATTATTTACTAAGAAAAGCATCTTGTAAACGACTTTGATGTTACATTGGTATTTCTTTAACCAAATGTGCAATAACATCATTGTATCTATTTCGCAGCACTGTTGTACGGCGACTGATTATACATAGACATGTGAGTTCAGTTAATCCTACAGAACTCCAAAGTTGCTATATCACAGGAACGGGACAGCCAATTCTGGTTACCAATTTGGAAAACAACTAGAAGCAAACTGGTAAATGTTGTAATGTTGTGATGTAAATGTTTCATAAGCGGTAAAGCAGGTGGCAATCTATTACTAAAACCACATACCGTCAAAAGCAATGCGCTCCAATTGAGCTGCAAAAAGAAGCATTATCATAGCATGATAAGTCTGCTTTTACATGACGCGGTAGCGGCACGATAACAGTTACTGTATATTCAAAACTCTAAGCGACAGTTCGACATTCGCTTATCTTTATCGCAATTTTTTAATACCCACTTGACTGTTTACTGTTTGGGCCGCAGTGAGCTTTCCATTCATCAGTCTGTATTATTTGTTATCGTGCGATTATGGCTTTGTGGCGTCCATTCGTTGTTCCTGTGCATAATATGCTGTGACGCGATCATATGCAGATCATTTGGTGATGTTCCACTTAACCAGAGTCCAAATGATTATGAATCTCCCAAAAAGGATGAAAGCAGCAACGAAAACTCTTGGTTTACGCTACCATTTGATAGTCGAAACATGGCAAATTGTATTGAACATGTTTGAAAAGCTGTTCGAGGAGAACCAACATAAGAAGATAGGCGTAACCAAAAGAATATGTTCAGCGACTCAGTTATACAACTTATACGCGAGAGTGAATCTTTTATAATTAAACACTGGCCAAAATATGTAAAACATGTAGAAAAGATTGAAGATAGATACAGACAATCGTTAATAACTGTCGAACATCTGTGATCTGAACTGATGTGACCATCAACATTAATAGTAGAAGATCCGAATATGAGCCGACCTTCACCGAACTGGTTAATGGATGAAAAGCATTTTATATTAAATTTAATATGTCAAGAAACATATCGCGAGTGGGTTGGCTGAAAAGTTTCAGTCCAGGATATGATTAATGAAATATTGAAAAATTAATTTTTTTTAAACATTTCACTGGTTTGTTTAATAGACAAATCACCAATCGAAAGTATGAAGCCCATAGAATATGCAAACGTTAGGTTGGCTACCTTTTTCCCGTCCCAACTATAGGGTAGGCAGGTATAAACAGGTAAATCAATAATAGTAATTTGCACCGGTGTGGTTGATGCATGAAACTTATATCAAAATTAAGATAATTTTATTGCAAACACGTTGATCTAGAGTTGTCAGCAAAAAATCAGTCTGGAATTCCAGTTGTCGAATTTTAAAGATCAAAATAATGCTGCCAGTGAATACGTGCGCCAGAGAGGTCCGAGCGAACTATCCCGTATATTAACAAAGTGCGCATGTCATGTGTCCGTGAAATTGAAAAGGATAGCGATACACTCGTAAATGCTGTGCATCATTGTATTGGAACATTTTTCCTTATTCTCCTGAATTGAAAAAGCGTGCTACTACTACTATACTGATTGTTGTTATTTATAAGCATTAAATTGTGATAGTGTAGTTGGTAACGCGTCGGTCTAGAAAGCCGGAGACGCTGGTTCGAATCCAGCCGGTACCCTTCATTTTTCTGTGAACCAAATGTTTGAATGTATCTCCCTCTTGCGGAGTAAGCGAGCACCTTCACTCCACGAAATCCTGGCCGACTGAGTAGTCGTTGTTTCAGTAAGAAAGAGAGCTGTCGAGCAAATAGCGGCCGGCTAGATCTCTCTGGATGACTGAAATGCATGGTTCGCAGAGAAGTACGGGGGAGTGGTGGAGGTCGACGGATTCGATATCAAGTCGTCGACGCGGTATATCGGCTGCAATATGGGCGACCGTAGTGTAGTTGGTAACGCGTCGGCCTAGAAAGCCGGAGACGCTGGTTCGAATCCAGCCGGTACCCTTCATTTTTCCGATTTTTCTGTGAACCAAATGTTTGAATTCCCTAGCCTATTACAGAAACTGAGGGACTTAGAATTTTCTGTATACATACGAGTATTTGTTGCTTTAGACCGTTTTGTATTTTGTAACATGGAAACTACTATTAAATTGATTCTAATGAAATTTTGACACAGTATTATTACCGTGGTAAGGATGGAAAACGTGTATGTTGTTAAAAATCGTGTCAGTGGCAGCGTAGCAATAATCAAAGAACTAAAAGTATGAAAACAACTCAAACTTCGTTTTTAGATGCCTTAGGGCTTCCTGATCATTTCCTACCTTTGTTTTGGGTGGGGGTGAAATTGGGGTGGTTGGGCGGAGGCGCGTTGTAAAACTGGAAAATTTGTAGTATTGATAATAGGCTGTCTATTGACCTGTGAAGGAAAGACCTAGCGGCATAAGACAATTTTAGGGGGGAGGCTGCCGATGATTTGGTTGCAAGGAGGTCTCAGACTAAAGCTTCATGCTATGGGAAAATAATAAACTGGTATCACAGTAATGTGTGGGAAGTACTGAGTCAATCAACTTGACTCCATTTTTTGTTTTTAATAGATAAGTTATAGCCCACTATCTACTCAATATTACAATAATACAACTTTCATCATTTTAGTGAGACATTATAATTTTAAAAAAATGTATTTTAATTCTGTTTTTTCAAATTTGAGTAGGAAGTCTCTTGTAGAGTAATAACTGCTTAGATGCTTATTATTTATAGTTGATTAACTATGGCCTACTGCTACAAATAAAGTAAAAATTGGAAAAATCAAACTTTGAGCGTAATTTTCAAAATAACTTAATACTAATATATATTTTTGAAAAGCTTGAATTATTTCCGATTGACTTCAAAAATATTGTATAGGGTGTTCCATTTAAAAAAATATATGTTTGCTTCATAACTGAAAAATGGTTAAAGTAAGAAAAAATCAAACTACACCACTGGATTCTACAAAACAAAATCTATAAGATCCTTTGTTAAACTTTTCTATAAAATAAAAGAAAACCGAGATACGAGGGTGGTCCCAAAATCGATAGTTTTCGATTTCACCCTGTATCTCAAAAACCAAGAGGGCCATGATAATTTTGTTGATGGCATCTTTAGTTTCACAAAAACTTAGCACACTGTTGCGAAAACCGCAACTCTGTAATCTTCTAAATACCCCGTAAAAGTGCCCAAAATGAGACACCCTGTACATACATACGAGTATCGCTTTAGATCGTTCTGTATTGTGTAACCTGGAAACGACCGAATTGATTTTAATGAAATTTCGACACAGTATTATTACCTTGGCGAGGATGGTAAACGCGTATTGCTTTTAGAAATCGCGTCAGTGGTGGCGCTGCAATGATAAAAAAATGGCGTCAAGTTGATTAACTCACTACTTCCCACACATAATGCTGATACCATTTTATTATTTCCCATTGCATGAAGCTATAGTCTAAAATCCCCTTGCAACTAAATTATCGCCTATCCGCCCGCAAAAATAACATCCAACACAAAAAACCCTCGTAAATAGTTTCTTGCGTCCCCCTCCTTTGGACTAGGACGCTACAGTTTTTTTCTGCATACTTCAACTGGACGACGCGAAACGATCAAGAGCCTCCAACCCATCTAAAAACGAAGTTTGAGCTAATTTTATGTTTCTGGTTTTTTTATTATTGCTGCGCCGCCACTGACACGGTTTTTCAAAAACAGAGTCGTTTTCCATTCTCGCCGCGGTAATCAGTTCAATTATTTTTGCTTTACGCAATATACATACAACGAAATAAAGCGAAACTCGTATGTACAGATCACAAAATTGGTTTCTGTAATAGGCAAGCCAATGTTTGGATGGACCTATAAAAATGTAATATGCCGCTAGGTATTTCTTCTACAGGACAATGGACATACTATTATGAGTACAGCAAATTTTTCAGTTTTACAGCTTTAGCCCCGATTTCACTCCACCCAAAAAAAAATAAAAATGATCAGGAACCAGTAAGTTTGAGCTGTTTTCGTATTTTTAGTTTTTTTTTATTATTGCTGCGCCACCACTGACACTATTTTTCCTAAACACGCGTTTTCCGTCCTCGCTGCGGTAGTAATACTGTGTCAAAATTTCATTAAAATCAATTCAATAATTTTTGCGTTACGCAATATAGAACGATCTAAAACAATACTCGTATGTATACATCACAAATTCTAAGTCCCTTGGTCTTTATAATAAGCATCGCAACGTTCGGATGTAGGTACGGAAAAAGTGTACTATGCTGCTAGGTTTTTCATTCAAAGACCAATGGACGACCCATTATGAGTACAACAGATTAAAAAGTTTTACAACCCCCACCCCCCCAACCACCCTAAATTCACTCCTACCCAATAAAAGGTAGAAAATGATCAGGAACCCCTAAAACGCCTAAAAACGAAGTTTGAGGCATATTTGAAATTTCTCGTTTTTTGCTAATTACTCCACCCCCCATATAACAATTTTCAAAATTATAGGAACCTTACCTACTACGACCCCACAGCATAACGCTGCCCAAATGTCATCACAATCCATGCAGCAGTTACTGAGATTACGAGGGTAGAAAGACGCGAACAGACAGACCGGCAGACTAACAGACCGACAGACAGACCGACGGAAATGAGTGATGTGGATTTTCGTTATGTAGACATCATGAAACGCCCAAAAAGCGTATTATCTCAAAATCGAAAATTTTCGCGATCACAATACTCCCCTCACCTATCGGTGTGGGAAGTGTGGGGTTTTACAACTGAAAAAGTTGTTGTATTGAAAATAGGCTGTCCATTGGCCTGTGAAGGAAAGACCTAGCGGCATAACACAGGTCGGGGGGGTGGGGTCTGGCGATGATTTGGGTTGCAAAGGGATCTCAGACTATAGCTTCATGCTACGGTAAAATAATAAACTCGTATTACCATAATGTGGGAAGTACTGAATCGATCAGCTTGACTCCATTTTTATATTTTTAGTTTTTTTGTTATTGCAGCACCACCCCAGACTAAGGTAGTGATACTGTGACCAAGTTTCGTAAAAATCAATTCGGTCATTTCCAGGTTCCGCGATGCACAACGATCTAAAGCAATACTCGTGTATATATACATCAGGAAATTCTAAGTTTCTACCAAAATTGATTATTATCACCAAAAAAAATGTTCAGGGAAGATTGCATCTTCGCGCAATGAGGCAGTCGAGAGAATGAGACAGCACAAATACCTGGGTACCGTTTTGAACGAGACTGCAGGACACTCTCGGAAAATAAATCCTAGGATCGGTCAAGCTACAGCTGCATTCACAAATATGCGGAGAGTATTCTGCTTTAGAGATCTGAACATCAAACTTAAGATCAGACACCGAACAAAGTTGATCTGATGTGACTTAAGGCTTTCGAAATGTGGGTATATAGACACATACTCAGAATTTCTTTCTTTTTCTTTCCGTCCACGGAAAGAGTCACAAATGTTGAAATATTGAGGCGTGTGAATAAAGAAACAGAGATAGTAGAGACTAAAAATGGGGAAACTTTCTTAACTCCGTCGCGTTATGCATGGAGAAAGATACTACATTCTACAACTGATAATACAAAGCAGAATATAAGGAAGAAGAAGAGAATAGTATCACTATACATGAATAGAATTGGTTCGAGCAGCCGCATCTAAAGGTGGAATCGCCATGATGATATCCAACCTTCTTAGAGGAGACAGTACATAAAGAAGAAGAAGAAGAAGATTTCAAAGTGCAATAAATGCTTTGAAAATTACAAGTAATTATTTAAAACTGGAATTGAAGCTTTAGAAATGTAATTCGATCCTTTGGAAGTTACGGGTTGAAAAGGTGTAGTGCGAAGTTGCAGCAATATTCCATTTTTATTTTTTGTTTTGATAAAAAAATGTTTACAAAAGCCACAATATGCCTCATTTTCAGATAAAACGCCACTCAAATAATAATTGCAATTAAGAACTATTCATTATCGGTTTCGAACGGTCGTCCATGGTCACGATAAACTTTAACGTTATACTCGATCTCACTAACAATAGTTGTGCTTACGCAATGGGTGAGTTTAAAGGGATCGGTGAAATTACCGAGTTTTATTATATATTAAATAGGTATAAGGATCTGGTTAAATTGATACCATTGATGCGTTTGAATAATGACAAAGATATGCTTAAATAAATGATCGTAAAGTTAAATATGTGCCAAGTAATTTGATCCGTTTGATCTTGTATGTGTTGAATTCATTAGTACAATAATATCATTACGATAGTTTTGCAATATAGCTTAATTAATTTCATGTTCTTAAAATACAATTCTACATCTACTTTCAATAAATACACCTCTGACCTCTCCGTTTTCCAAAATCGCTATTCAAACTGGTTCTGCCAAATCGCTCAGGAGCCGTTTTAGCTCCATATCCACATGCAGAGACTAAGCAACGTAGCATGAAGCAAGGTCTGGATTAGAGGGAGGGTGCGCGAGTAGTTTCAGTCCTGTTGCGGTCAAATATTCGGTACAGCCTTTGACGTTATCGGGATGGAGGAATCAGGTGTCCATTCTCGAATTTGGCTACAGGTTCTTCTATAGCTCCAATGGCATTAGGAAGGCACTGTTCTGTATACCACTTAGGTGAGACTGTCTTCTGAGTATCCAAAACGACTTATTATCTAAAGTCCGACCGCCTCAATTGCGTAAAATGATATTCATAGTCCGAATACCCTGAACTCTGCAATCTGAACTATGAATCTGAAGCTTAAAGCTTTAACGCTAAACGACGCCGGCCTAAAAACACAAGAACCACAAATTCGTTATGTATTTGGTGCCGTACACAACAACGTTTGTATGAGTCTCTGCAGGTAAATTTGTCGTTCTTTCTTCGCTACGTTCTACGTTGTTTAGTTGCTTTGAGAGATGTATGCTGTACGTATGTACATACATAATTAAGTTGAAACATGGCTTCGAAACGTAAGCATGTGACATTGACCCTGGAAAAAAGGCTGAAATTTTACATCACTTGGAATCTGGATGTTCATTTGCGTCCTTAGCAGCACGTTTCAATGTTGAGAAGTCTACAATATCAGACATAAAAACAAAGAAACATGAAATTCTTCGTTATGTGTCGCGAACTAAAAAAGGTTCTGCTCTCTTGATAGTTTTGTCCAAAGAAACAATTAAGAGACAGGGAAAAATGTAGTGTACGTATGTCATGTTCTGTAAGGTGTACCTCTTATTCATTTTTTTATATTTTAAAATACATTTTTTTGTAACATGTATGTGAATGTGCATAAAAAATAAAAGTTTCTTGCTTATTGGTACACATAATTTATTTGTTTGCTTTAGAAATGTATCCATAAACCAAAAGTGTTCTCATTATAAATGCCATTTATTATGAACTGTATAATCCGAACGTTTGGGTAAACCGAACGGCCTCTGCAAACCTTCTGTTCGGATTATCCATACATCACTGTAGTACATCGTCATCTGCCACGATGTTGTTCACATACTGAAATTGTCAAGAATCGAATCGTCGCATAGTATATTTCGACGACTTTTTGCTGGGTAGTGTATCATACTTGAAAGTTTATTATGAAGTTGATGTTAGGTTATCTATATCTGAGATATTATCGAAACACGTTGAACTCAAGGTTATGATAGGAAGATTAAATCAAGGCTAAGTTATTCATTTCCGAGGTATCATATACTCAAAGTTATGATAGGCAGATTAGATCAATGCCAAGTGAAGTATTTTGTAGTATCCTCTATAGGGGGTGAGTCCTAATTTGATATTTTTCTAAATTGTATAATAGAAGTCGTTAAAATAGGCAACTTTTTCAAATAAGTTTTGTCCGAAAACAGAAAAATAAGTGACAGACAGAATCAAAAAATCAATCTGTCCTTGTGTATCAACTCGTAGCTAGTCTTATGTTTAGTTTTTTGCTCCGACCTTTGTCTTATCGGTCAGGCATTGCACCTGTCAATTGGTGCCATAGTCACTTTCAGTTTATCGTAAGATTTTTAAATTGGTAAATCCTAAACGTTGTTACATAATCATGTGTCACTTTTAGAATTTTCGAATTTAAAATTAAGAACGTTATACAAAAAGTGACTACTGCACTATCTGAAAAGTACAATGCTTAATCGATGTGATAAAGATCCCAGCCAAAAACTAAACATGAACAGACTAGGTACGTCTTGATACACAAGTCCAGATATATTTTTTATGCTGCATGATGTCGCTTATTTTTCAGTTTTCTGAAAAAAGTTTTTTCTATACACAGTTAAAAAAAGTATCAACTTAATGCTCATCCTGTATTGTAGTGTCAGATCTAGTCTACTGATTGAAGTGTCACGTGTACGATTTAAATCTATCTGAAGCTTTACTTGAATAGTATTTACGTTAATGCTATCGTCATAAACCACAGCATTTTCAAATGAAGTACTAGTAGTTGAAGTTAAATTATGTATATCGTAAGCTCAATTCAACAGCCACATGTGGCCATGAAAGCTTACTAAAATATGGCGTTACCATAACATCACTAAAGCTATAAAAACGTCGCTGGTGCAGTCTCGTGTTCTCCATATTTTTGTATGCCTTGGAAGCTTGGACTTTAAAAAGGCAGATCGAGCTCGCATAGATGCTTTTGAAATATGGACGTGAAGGACAATGCTGAGAATTCCTTATACCGCCCATCGAACTAACGTTTCCATACTGTATGAGCTCGGTAATTCAAAGAGACTATCCGCCGTTGTGTCGACGAGAATGCTTACATTCTTCGGACATATGCATTGAAGCGATAATATGGAGAAACTTGTAGTTCAGGGTCATGCTTCAAGCGGGCGGCGCCGTGGCCGTACCACTACACGCTGGGTGGATACGACGAAACAGCTGCTGAATATGAGTATCAAGAGCGCCACTGAACTGACAGTAAATCGCGAACGATGGCGAGCTACAGTTCTCAAAACTATCCACAATATCCATGTCGGCAATAATCTAACTCCGACTTATTGCAGTTTACGAGTTCACAACATGTCTGTTAAGACATTGTGACTATGATGATGAAGCTCAATTCTAACCTAATTTGCTTATAATAAGTTATCGTCGTTCTTGATTTGCTACCTTTTTATGTGATGGTGTGTTGGTGCGGGTGTGTGTGTGTGTGTAATACAAATATAAGGTTCTATCAAACTGTTTTTCATTATAACTCTTGTTCAATAAATTGAATCAAATCTTGTACCATAAGTTGGGTAGTCTAGAGCAGTCTGTAGGCAAGGTTATTTTTCAGAGTGTCATTTGATCCTTACCATGACCCTAGCAGGGTTGCTGAGTCTGTTTTTGCCCACGTCATTCGCCATCGACCGGAACTGTGATTATGTAGAGCTGGTTTTAGTTGGCGACGAGTACAGCATTGAAAACCGGGAGTACCCGTATAATTATAAGCCTGGCACCATATGCAGATGGATTCTCTTCAGTAAAGCGGGTACCAAACTTAAACTCGAATGTGACATAGATTTACCAACTGTAAGTTTTTATCAGCATTTACATAAATAAGTCTCTTGTAATTGTTTTCTTTTTTATGAAATGTTTCATTTAACTTGCAATGTATGTATGTTCGGGTGGAATCTTGCTACTCTGAGCTGACATTTTCTATACATATTTAGTTTGGATGACAATTCACGATAAGCTATGTGAAGTCATTCTTAATCCAATATGTCGAAACATCCAAGATAGCGGAATAGTTATTTTTTATGCTCTTCTACAATATGAGAATCAAATGAAAGGGTTTGTTGAGAGTAACTTGAAAAATAATGTGACGTCATTCTAAATCCAATATGATGAACCATCAAAACTGGCAGAATAGTAATCTTTTATGCACTTCTGTAATATGTGTATCAAATGGAAGGGCTTTCCGAGAATAATAGAAACATATTCTGACATCACTCTTGATTCAATATGGCGAACTTTTGAAGTTTTTTATGCTTTCCTTTAGTATGGGTATCAAATGAAAAGGTTTGCTGAGAACAAAAATGCAGGTTAATGACTAAGAAGTGAAAATAAATTAAAAGCAAAAGAAGCTTTTTGAAAAAAGATTTTATTTAATTGCTCTAAAAAGAAGAAAGTAAAATTTTCCTTTAAATTTTTAACTATAAGCTTATAGCCTCGTCATACACAATTTATAAGCTCATAAAAGCTTTAACCAAAAAATGGTATGAGGTATGATCTTTGTATTTTGGGCATGAGTGCATCTGTACATGATGACTTCATTGCTCTAAAAGGAGCAGTACCATATTTAGTCGGTCTTTCAAGTAGGGACTCCTGCAAAGGTATTTCTTGTAATAATTATAATATCGTAACAGTGACCATTATGTTCATACTTGAAATGTGTTCACTTGTACATAAAAACAAACAAAATTAGAACCGCGTCTGGTATCGAGTGTGTTTCCTAAGTTGGGACTTTTCTTTATAGGGCATATAGTACTCGCCAAAAGAAGGTTTCCCTGTAATATATAAACGAAATATTTAGGGATATATCAAGATATTGACCGATAATGCAATCCTCATTTCTAATGATGTGCACACGATATAACTATAAGGAACTGGTGAGTACGATTTTAGTGCACGGTGAATGTGGTGAAAATGTCTCTCGGACTTGACGAGTGTATGCTGATCGTCTATCTGGCCGTATTTACCTTCGATTGTTTATCCCGTACAAGGAGCTAGAGACACGGGATATTTATATTTACATAACAGTGGATGCGCTGGCCGACCTAAACAACCTCGAATGGTCCACACTGAAGAGAAGAAATACTTGGCTTTTCAGTCTCGCGGTGCAAACTACGAACCATATCTATAAGACGCATGTGACAGGACGGCACTTAAAACTTTGCAGCGAACGAATCGCAAGTGTTTTCTTACATTTTTTTTTATTCTTCTGCTGCTGATTCACCGTACATTAGCTTTGTCATTTCAAAGGCATTTGTTTCTCAAAAGGAAAGTCCCAACTTTGAAAACACCCTGTATATGTACCTACAGATAATGTGTACTTACTTGGTTTTAAGGCAGCCAGCTGCCTAGGCTTTAAGTTGTTTGACAAATTACCGTATGAAATGAAAGACTAACGAAACTTACATCGTTCTAGAAGTAAAATTAAGAAATTGTAACAGATGCATACACCTTAAAATGAATTTCTGTAATATTTCAACTCATAATAATTTAAGTTTATACGCGTAGTGTACACTACTCCTGTATTATTTCGAATTGTGATTTAATTTTTTTTTCTGTTTTAATTATAACGATTCCAACACGATCTTGCAGTATTTGCTGGAAAATAAATGTTGTATTGTAATTAGGGTTGTAACGGAACCTCATCTCCACCTCCGCAAGTGCGGAACCTCCGCAAAAACGTTCCTCCGCATCCGCCTCTGCCTCCGTCAGATTTTTGCGGAGCTATATAGGAGGTTTGTTTACATCATGGTCTGCATGGCTGCATTTTGCAAATGTAATGTTCAGGTTTGAGCTTGTCAGGCGGAGAGGTGGACAGAGGTAGCGCTTCGTTTTTATCGAGCTTTAAAACCTCAATTCGTCAATGTTTGTCAGAGCGGTCCGGTGGACCTTTGCTCTTAGTTGCTGTCGTGTCGGTCGATCAGTCTGTCAGGTCTGGTTGCCCAGAGACCAGACAAAGTCAGGGAGAAGTAAGGGAAGAAAAGGAAAGGAAGGAAGGAGAAGAGCGAAGAAGAGGAATTTCGTCAGTTGGAGGGTATAGCTAGACATAGTCGATTTGATTTCGGTAATTTTTGGGTTTACTCAAGGGGGTTAATTTTTGGGTTTGATGTCTTTAAGAAATCGTCTAGGAGGTGACAAAGCCTCAAAACTGTTATTTGTCAAATATAATTTACCTCTTCTCAATTTTGATTACCATATACCTTATACCATGTTTCATGGTATTGTCCGCATGTCGGGCTCTCAAATCAAGGTGCTACCAGAAAATATCGGAAAAAGAAACGACTGCCAGCGGGATTCGAACCCGCGCCTCCGAAATTCTAGTCCGGCGTTTTTTTCCGGCATTTTCTGGTAGCACCTTGATTTGAGAGCCCAACATGCGGGCAATAATAACATGAAGCATGGTATAACATTTATTCCTTACACAGAGCGCTCTGTGTTGGCTCGACCTGGGGACATCTGGAGTTGAACGTGGTCAGAGATCAATGCTGACCCAACAAATTGCCTCGATGCACAAATACGAGCTGCTCCGTGCTACCAGAAGGTGGCGGGGGTGGAACCGTCAGTCCGAGTGAAAAGAATTCGATGCTTTTTGGGATCGTCTCGCTGGCTGGGTCGCCATGACCGCCATGGCTCAGCTGGTAGAGCGTCGGACTAGAATTCTGGAGGCGCAGGTTCCAATCACGCTGCCAGTCGGTTCTTTTTCCGGCATTTTCTGGTAGCACCTTACTATGCATCTATCTTAACACTTAACTTAACACCTCTTCACATTGAGGTGTAAAGAGTTGCAAAAGTGGTCGCCTACAGACTGCTATCAACCAGCAGACCTGACAAAACGGAACTAGGACCAAACGGGTATAATGGGTGAAATTACCCATCATCATGTACTCGGAATGGTCTCGGACTATATGGTTCCCCAAGTACATATAGAGCGATCCTATAACGTCCTTTTACCAGGCAGGGAAGAATGAAGGAGAGACGATTTCATATCACCCTCTGATCTTGCGCTATTTACTGATGGCTCCAAGTCTGAACTGGGGGCTGGAGCGGGAGTAGTGGGTACCAATCCAAGAGTTGTAATTTCAGTCAACCTTGGGAGGTATACCACAGTCTTCCAAGCAGAAATGATTGCCATAGAGCTGGGAGTCAGGGAACTAATCAAAAGGCCCCTGACAAACAGATCTATAAAAATATTTTCAGACAACCAGGCTGCATTGAAAGCACTGTGCCCCAGTCGGGTTGATTCAAGACTGGTATGGAACTGTATGCACCTCCTCGACAAACTCGGAACGGGAAACAGGGTAACCTTGATTTGGGTTCCGGGTCACAGCGGAATTGAAGGCAATGTATTGGCCGACGCGCTAGCAAAAGGAGGAACTGAATCTGTGTTCATAGGACCAGAACCATTTGCGGGCATTGCAAAAAGCACCGCTAAAAAGACCATCTCGGACTGGGCAATGAGGAGGAAAGCACTCCTGGACAGGCGAGATACACCAGGGCTACTGCGCTCGAAGGCATTTATAAGATACCACTCGAGTCAGACCCCCCGAGGATCATAGAATGTAACAGGTACGACCTCCGCATTCTGGTCGGTCTGCTGACGGGACACAATCGTCTAAGGTACCATATGCGGAAGTTGGGTCTTGAACAAACTTCAGACTGTCGCTTCTGCTACGTGGAGGACGAAACAGCGGAGCATATTCTTTGCTCCTATCCAGTTCTGGATAATTCTAGGTTCCAGACATTCGGATTTGCCCAACTGGAACCTCATGACTTCAAGGAAGTTTCACCCTTCACGATGATCGCCTTCGTAAAGAGGTGCGGACTGTACGGGGAACTCTAAAAAGGTGTAGGCCACAATAGACACAATTGAGTCGCAGTGGAAGGAGGCAGCTCTGCCCAACTCACTTTCAACCTAACCTAACCTACTATGCATCTATTTTGAATAAACAGTTTTTTCAATTTCAATAGCTAGAGTTTACACCCTTAATGATTACAATGATTAGTGTCTATTTTTTTCACCTCCGCATCCGCCTCCGCTTCCTCTGTGAAAAGCTCCGTTACAACCCTAATTGTAATAATATAGTTGTATTGATAACATTTGCTGTAATACTGATTCGTTGTGTTTACAGTCTCAAAATTGTCAAGAAGACAAGTTACTGATATCGCTGAGTGGAGATCCCCAATTAGAGGATGCAAGAAGTTATTGTGGAAAAGCTACTTATAGCATCGTGTCAGATAGCGACAGTTTAGCAGTGGGTAAGGTATTTTCTTGATTAACATCTTGCGTTATTGTAGCATGCGTTTCAGATGGTATAGACGCTACTTAAACATTATTCATCATACATTATTCCTTAAAAGGTGGACACTTCAACACTAAGGTTGAATGAAATTAGGAAGGTTATTGGGTTTCCTAACGCAGGTAAAGCACTAGGTCCAGACAACGTACTACCGGAATCGATAAAAGTGAGAATAGATCCCACTTCAACGGTATTGCTTCCCATAATATCAGCAATGTGGTAGGAAGAAAAAATACCTTAAGACTGGAAATAAGGACTGATTATCGATTTGCCAAAAAAATGCAGACCACACGGAATGTAGGACATGGAGCGATATAACTCTGCTACACACGCTGTATAAAATACTGGCGATAATAGTACTGCAACGATTGAAACCTTAGATAGAGAATACTTCAAGGATTGAACAAGCTGGCTTCCGCCCAGGTAAATCTTGCATCGACCAAATTAGAACAATTAGAATTATAATAGAGCAGTCGTAAGAGTGGAACTACCCGTGGTATTGCGTTCATTGATTTTGATAGGGCTTTCGACACGGTAACAAGCACAAGTGTATGGGAATCCAAAAGACAGAAAGGCATACGCCAGAAGATTATAAACGTCGTGAAAGAGCTATACGAGAATGCCACAAGTCCGCTTTGCGTACGGCATACGGAAGTTTGATCATGTAAGCGATTCATACCGCGATGCTGGTTGGTTTCGGCTAGACAAGATTAGGAAGTACCATCAGCTAGTTTTGACCCATAAAATCATACTTACCAAAGCGCCAACGTATGTATATGACAAATTTGTAACATTCAGCAATAGAGATACGAGAAATAGACTGCTATTCGTCATACCAAAATACTCGACTACCTTGTTTAAACGCAACTTTATATACAATGCAGTGAAATTGTACAACAGCTTACCTAACGATTTTAGACATTTTTCATTATTCAATTTTAAGAAAAGGTTAAAAATTTTAATAAAATCAGATGAATGCTTATAGGACGGACTTTGCTATGTGTTAGGGAAATGATTTAAGTTTACATATATTGGCCACCTCCATATACTACTTAACCATTTAGGTGATTACCACCTGTACATAAAATTATAAATTGCACAATGTACATCAGGTGTTTGTGAAAACGTAGAAAGCAGTTCAGCGACCTGCGCTGTCAACAACACACGTGTGTATAGCGGCTCAGCGCCATCTTGAAAAAAAAATTAAATAGAAAGTGGGGTCTTGTGACACATCTTTTTGAAGCCCCTAAAGAACCCTTCACAACCCTAGAATATGAAGTCAATATCTTCATCTCCTTCAAAATGGCGGAACATTAAGTAATTACTTGAGACAAGCACGTTAATATCGATACTTACCTTTTATTTTTTGAACCGGTCAACTCAAAACATTGAAACTTGGGATAATGAAATTGATTCATGAATACTATACCCTGGAGTAAAATTGGCAGATGAAACTTGAAAGCTGGCTGCCCGGCGCCATCTTGAAAAATAGAATCAAATTGAGAGGGAGGTCTTGTGATACATCTTTGTAAAGCTCCTGACGAATCCTTCACAACCCTTTAATGTGAAGTCAATATCTTCATGTCCTACAGAATGGCGGAACATTTAATAATTGCCAGAGAAAAACACGTTAATATCGATACATCTAGAAATATTTTGTTCTCCTTGCTTGTCAATTAGGAATCCGCCGATAAGGCGACAAAAATGTCAGTATCACAACTGACGTCATTATTCAGCTTAAATATTGTCATCAAGTTTTAGATTTTATTCCTAAAAACATGAAAAGTTGATTCAAAAGTCTAAGCAACACAGTGGCTCGGCCTTTGATGGGATAAGAGATTATAAATTCAATCCACTTCAAGTGTAAGCATTCCAGGAAATCCACAGGGATTTCGGTCCTTTTTAGAGATTAGATTAGAGATTATAAATTGACTCCACTCCGAGTGTAAGCGTTCCAGGAAATTTACAGGGATTTCCGTCCTTTTTTCTATTGACTTTTGACCGCTGTACCCGTATCCTAATTGGTTCCTTCTTGAGGCACACTAGAGGATTTTGTAGCCGCTCTGCCAATGCGAGTTTTCAGGGATTACCAATAGCAGTCATTTTATTTTCCATCCGCGAGGATTGCACAGATTTTCCGAAACAGTAAGCAGTTAAGTGTGTACTGAAAGATCACGATTAAGATGTGAACGTCAAACTGTGTCGATTAAAGTTTTGAATAGACTTGGCCACGACAACTATTTCTAACATGGTCAACCCTCGTCCATTGGAAGAAAAAATTGAAGCGATTTTTATTTACGGTGCGACGCGTAACTTTTATGAAACCGAGAGAATTTTCAATGATCGTTTCCCGAATCGTCCTATAAGTAGAAAATATCTAAGGGAACTTGTATCCAAATTTACAACTACTGGTAGTGTCCAGAATAAGAAGCCCTCAGGTCATCCATCCATTCCGGAAGAAAAGAAAGTTCAGATAATTGGTGAGGTGATAGCAAATCCTGAACAGTCTACTTCCTCCGTCGCGAATGTGTGTGAGGTATCTCCTTCTACTGTGTGGAGACTTTTGAAGAGAAACAAGTATCATCCCTACAAAATAAAAATGGTACACCAGCTAAGTGAAGATGACCCAGATCGAAGAACAGAATTCTGCGAAATCATGACGGAAACCATTGCAAGACATCCGTCTTATCTCTACAATATTTGTTTCAGTGACGAATGTACATTTTTCCTCAACGGCAATGTTCACAGAAACAATTGCCGTTATTGGAGTGACATCAATCCTCACGTTTTTGGAGAAACTCATACGCAATATCCCCAAAAAATTAACGTCTGGGCAGGAATATTAGGAAACCATATTGTAGGACCTTTATTCATAGAAGAAAACTTAACAGGTGAACTGTATTTGAATATGCTGGAAACCACTGTTCAGCCTCTCACAACCGAAATATTCGAAGCAAATCCTAACGAATTCGATATGGAGATTGTATTCCAACAAGACGGAGCACCACCACATTACTCCAGAGAGGTAAGAAGTTATTTGGATAATACTTTCCCCGGTCGATGGATTGGCCGTCGAGGTCCTACAGAATGGCCAGCTCGCTCGCCAGATTTGACACCTTTAGACTTTGTTTTATGGGGTTATTTGAAGCAAAAGGTGTACGAAACTGAACCTGCTTCAATACTGGATATAAGACAGAGAATAATAAATATTTGTAGAAATATCGACGTCACTGTGTTCGAAAATGTAAGACGAAAAATATCGGATAGGCTGTTCTTATGTCAAGCAGTTCAAGGGAACCACTTCGAACATCTTCTGAAGTGAACTCATCTTCTTTCCTCTAATTATAAAGATAAAATAGAAATTTAGAACAGAATGTAAAGTTTATGTTAAGGATTCATTCTTTTATGTGATGTATTCAGGCAATTATTGTGTTAAGGATTCAATTTTATTTTAATTTAGATAAGAAACATGTTTATAATACAATGATGTTTTTGTAACAATGTATTCAGGCAATCATTAAATATTTCGTAATAGGACAAGACCCTTTTTTCAATTGAATTTTTTTTAAGATGGCACCGAACCGCCACCTCAGGTAATTATTGAATGTTCCGCCATTTTGTAGGAGCGTAAGATATTGATTTCATATTCAAGTGTTGTGAAGGATTCGTTAGGAGCTTCAAAAAGATGTGTCACAAGACTCCCCTTTATATTTAATTTTTTTTCAAGATGGCGTCGAGCCGCCATTTTGCAAGTTTTATCTGTCAATCTTACTCCAAAATATGGTATTCATGCATCAATTTCATTATCCCAAGTTTCAAATTTTTTTGTTGACCCGTTGAAAAGATAAAAGGTAAGTATCGATATTAACGTGCTTGTCTCAGGTAATTATTTAATGTTCCGCCATTTTGAAGGAGATTAAGATATTAACTTCATATTCTAGGGTTGTGAAGGGTTCGTTAGGGGCTTCAAAAAGATGTGTCACAAGACCCCACTTTCTATTTAATTTTTTTTTTTCAAGATGGCGCCGAGCCGCCATCTTGCAAGTTTCATCTGCCAATTTCACTTCAAAATATAGTATTTATGAATCAATTTCATTCTTCCAAGTTTCAATTTCTTGAGTTGACCCGTTCAAAATATAAAAGGGGGGGGGGGACATTAAAGAAAGACACTGTATACAGGATGTATGTTTGTGTGCAGTTTTAATTTGTTCTTTATTTTACTTTATTTAGTATTTTATTTAGTTTTTGAGTTGAGTTGAAAAACAACCTTGTTGGTTGGAACTAAGAGTAAACGTGAAGAGGATAAAAGAAAGAAGAAAGAAAGAAATAATTTAAATAGCCATCCATAAAACTTTTCTTATAACAATGAAGTAATAAGAAGAGTTGACTACTTTGAATATTTATGCAGTATAGTTAATAACAGAGGAGAGACAGTTCAAGATATTCAACAGCGTCTACTAAAAGCAAGAAAAGCATTTGGCTCACTTAACCACGTGCAATCTGCCACGTACTCAATCAGAACCAAATTGCGCATTTTCAATAGTGAAATCAGTGTTATTTATTTATTTATTTATTTATTTATTTGACCATTTTATACAAATGGTAGCCAAAATGGAGAAAGCCTAGAAAGGGTAATAAACAAACTTATAAGTAATTAGGACTAACTTAATATGTATGTAATATGTATGTACAGAGACTTGTGATAGTAATTCAGAAAAAGAAAAAAAATATATACAGGGTGGGCCAATAGTGCGTGGACGGAGGATTGTGGGCTTACTAAAACATATTTCAGAAATCTGTCATTTGATCATGGTAGGGACCCTTAAGGGCTATAACGTAAAAATATTTTCACTTAAATTTTGACGTTTATACAGGGTGATTCATATGAAACTTACATTTTTTTGAATGGAACCCCCTATATATTATTGCATATTTGGATTCCTTGGTCAATTCTAGTGTGACTTTATGTATCACATATGGAACTTTAAACGAACCGTTTAGCCGCAAATCACCTTTTTTCGTATAAGTAGGTATCAGAAAAAAATTGAATATCGCAGCGATTATAAAACTTGGAAGGCCGTGACTTTGCGATACGACTAAGCATGAAATGCGTCACCTTAGATCAGACGGCTAAATTTGAATTCCTTTTGCACTTGGAGAAATCAGAGGATAGATTAAGGAAGCTTCAATCACAGATAACTTGATTTTTTCAAATGGGAATGCCTATTTTGGATTAAAGAATCAAATGTAAAATTTGATTACCTTTCTAACGACATAGCACCCTCGATATCAATCTTTTTTGGTTTTCATTTTATATCAAATTTTCAGTCAAATCGGTGTTTTTCAATTTTCCTGCAAGCAAGCAAACTAGTAGGCCATGAGAAATAAACAAAAGCTCGTTAATATTGGAGAAACCAACTAACTTAGTAGAAAGATGCAATCTAACTAGAGCAACGAGACAAGATTATGAAAATTCCTTACAACATATTAGCTCTAACCAGAAACAATAGCGGTAACAGGGACGCTCATTTTTCACAGCCTACTAGCTATTAGCCAATTTCCAAAGTCAGTAAAAAAATATTTAATCAAAGGAAAACTACTAGTGATTGTTGCTGGCAGTAGAAAATCTATGTCTTCTGAATAAATTTTCACATTTAATGCTATAAAAAGTAGCCATTTCCGTAAGTCAAAAATAATGACACCTCTGACTGGAACCCTTCAAATTCTTCAGTAGTTACTTCTACTTATTAGCAAAATCGCGGAAAATGAAACTTGAATTGCAGTTTGTAAAACATAATTTAGTTTACAGAAAACTACATAAAATAAACACAATTACAACATAGCGTAATTAAAAAATCCTAGCAATTATTTCAATAGATGTTCAGAATGCTCCAGTTGGAGATATCTTCACTTTTGACTTAACCAAAAGGAAATTACTAATTTTTTTATCCTATTAAATGTGAAATTCCATTCTAAACATGTTAGACTGTAAGCAAAAATCGGTGGTAGGTTTCCTTTTGTTTCAAAATTTTTAATCGTTTTGGAAAGTTGTCAAGCTCTAGTAGACCTCAATAGCTAGTAGGGTGTGAAAAATAAACACTTCTGTCATACCCCAACTACTCATTGACATGAGATATCTTGCCGCTGTTGTATCCGGTTAGAGCTAATGTGTTGTAAGGAATTTCCATAATCTTACTTCGTTGCTCTAGTTAGTTTGCATCTTTCTACTAAGTTAGTTGGTTTCTCCAATATTAACGAGCTTTTGTTTATTTTTCATGGCCTGCTAGTTTGCTTGCACGTAGGAAAATTAAAAAACACCGATTTGACTGAAAATTTGAAATAAAATGAAAACCAAAAAGGATTGATATCGAGAATGCTATATCGTTAGAAAGGTAATCAAATTTTACATTTGATCCTTTAATTCAAAATAGGCATTCCTATTTGAAAAAATCAAGTTATCTGTAATTGAAGTTTTCTTAATTAATCTACTGATTTCTCCAAGTACAAAAAGAATTCAAATTTAGCCGTCTGACCTAAGATGACGCATTTCATGCTTAGTCGTACCACAAAGTCACGGCCTTCCAAGTTTTATAATCGCTGCGATATTCAATTTTTTTCTGATACCTACTTATACCAAAAAAGGTGATTTGCGCCTAAACTGTTCGTTTAAAGTTCCATGTGTGATACACAAAGTCACACTAGAATTGATCAAGGAATCCAAATATGCAATAATATATAGGGGTGTTCCATTCAAAAAAATGTAAGTTTGATATGAATCACCCTGTATAAACTTCAAAATTTATGTGAAAATATTTTTACGTTATAGCCCTCAAGGGTCCCTACCATGATCAAGTGACAGATTTTCAAAATATTTTTTAGTAAGCCCACAATCCTCCGTCCACGGACTATTGGCCCACCCTGTATATTATATATATACCTCAGTGAGGACTGTTAATATTGGTGCTCAGATATTCCTGTGTGGAATAGAAACAGTGGACCAGTAACATCTGCTTTTTGTATGGATGCGAAACAAAACATGGAAAAGCACAAAAGCCAATGCGTAAAAACTCATAGATGTCTATGAAGCATCTTACAAATTTTTGGCCAAGGACAACATCGAATGAAGAACTGTGGGAAATATCAGGGTTGAAGAAAGTAGGGATGGAGATCGGGCAGAGAATGTGGAATTGGATAGGTCACAAGAGGAACACAAGAATCGGTAGCTAAAACGGGGTTAGTTTGGAATCCCCAAGGAAGCAGATACATAGAAAGATCCCAAGTGACCTGGAGAAGAACGATTACAGGCGAGGCAATAAAAATGGAGACATGGTGAGGAGCGATAAAATCGCTTGCGAAGAATAGGCTGGCGTCAGTTTATAGAGACCCTTTGTCCCCTAATGGAATGATAAGACTGGATATCTAATGATATCTAAGATAATCTCGGTGTATTTGGTTGTCTAACGATGCAGAGTCGGCAACAGTGTAAAAGGATATCGCCCATTATTCTCTTTATAAGCAGAAGTGTCTAAATTATTTATCTTCGGTGGTGCCATCACCACTCGGTAGTAAGGAATTGCTAGGTTTCAAAAAAGAGCCAGAACATAGATATGCGATATTAAAAATTTTAATCTTAATGTTCAAACTTATTTCTATATAGGACTATTGTCTCACTCAAATAGCCACGGAGGTAAATTTGCGTGTTCCTTGACAGCCGTCTCTACCAAGCAAGCATCAAATAATTGCGATGTGGATGGAAAAAAGGGGTAAGTTATCATTTTCATTTATTACAAGCTATAGATTTACCTCTATGAGTTTCACCACTCGTACTCACAGTAAGCTACCTTAAAAAAATTGCCTTCTTACAATGTGGCATACAAAATATCAGGAAATCTTAAGAAAAATAACATAACATCTCCTCAACGTATGGCTAAGTTCCGCCTTTTATTTTTCACACCGATAGGTGAGCGGAGTATTTTGTGATAGCGAAAATGTTCGATTTTAAGATAATACGCTTTTTGGGCGTTTTATGATGTCTACATCTGGTCTGTATAACGAAAATCCACGTTACTCATTTCCGTCGCGTCGGACTGTCTGTCGGTCTGTCTGTCGGTCTATCTGTCGGTCTGTCTGTAGGTCTGTCTGTCGATCTGTCTGTCTGTTGGCGTTTTTTCTAGCCTCGTAATCTCAGTAACCGCTGCATGGATGGTGATGAAATTCGGGCAGCGATATGCTGTGGGATCGTAGTAGATAATGTTCCTACAATTTTGAAAATCGGTGCATGGGCGGCGGAATAATTAGCAAAAACAAAAAATTCAAATATTCCTGAAACTACGTTTTTAGGTGTTTTAGGGGTTCCTGATCATTTTCTATTTTTTTATTTGGGGTGAAATTGGAGCGGTTGGTGGGTGGGGGGGTTGTAAAACAAAAATATATTGTATATATAATAAGCTGTCCACCTGACCTGTGAAAAAAAGACCTAGCGGCAGAATACACTCTTTTAGGTCGATCCGAACATTTCCTTGCCTATTACTGAATCCGATGGACCATGTGGTGTTTAGAAATCTTGTCAGTGGCGGCGCAGGAATAATAAAAAACTAAAAATAGAAAAATAGCTCTAACTTCGTTTTTAGCCATTTTAGGGGTTCCTGATCATTTTCAATTATTTTGGGTATGGTTGAAATTGGAGTGGTTGGTAGGTGGGGGGGGGGGGGGGGGGGGAGGGTAGTAAAACTGAAAAATATATTGTATTCATAATACACATTTTTAGGTCCATCCGAACATTTTCTTGCCTATTACAGAAACCAAGGAACTTAGAATTTTCAGATATAAACATTCGAGTATTGCTTTAGATCGTTTTGTATTGTGTAACGTGAAATTCAAGAAAATTTCATCACAGTATAATTACTTTGGCGAGGATGAAAAACGTATATGATTTTTAGAAGTCGTGTCAGTGTTGGCACAGCAATAATCAAAAAACTAAATATATAAAAAAAGCTCAAACTTCGTTTTTAGGCGTTTTTGGGGGTACCTGATCAATTTATAATTTTTTTGGTGGGGGTGAAATTGGGGTGGTTGGGGGTGTGAGGTTATAAAAACGGAAAGTTTGTTGTATTTATAATAGGCGGTCCATTGACCTATTAAAAAAGACCTAGAGGAATAACATACTTTTTTTGTGGGCAGGTGAGCGATGATTAATAAACTGGTACCACCGTAATGTGTGGGAAGTACTAAGTCAAACAACTTCATTTTAACTTCATTTTAATAAGGTATTAGAAATAAGGATGCTTTATTATAATTATGATAATACCTAAGCTTTATTCTGAATCTGAATTTAAACAGGAGCGGATAGTCGGTGGCAAAGAAACAGGCGTAAACGAATTTCCTTCGATGGTAGGCATTGTCGATATGTCTGCTAAATTCGTATACTGTGGAGGTACCATCATATCCAATAAGTATGTCCTCACAGCTGCCAGCTGTCTCTCGCATCAAAAAGTGGAGAACCTAGAAGTTGTCGTAGGAGAGCACGATGTGTCTACTGGTGAGTAACATATAGGTATATGAATGAATAAATGAATGAATGAATGAATGAATGAATGAATGAAGGAAAGAAGGAGGACCATCGGTGCATTGGCCAACAAGCAGGCCATCTAATAACCCTAGTTTCCAAGTCCAGCCCTCATCGCAAAGATGAGGATGGTCTTGGGTCCTGTCCATCTTATATCCTCAGGTTCAAGGACTCTTGAATCTAGTATGCTGCCTGTGATACTCCAGGGCTTCACAGCGACATAAAATGTTTGCCAAGGACTCTTCCTCCTCGCCACAGCGTACACACGTTGGATCGCTTGCCATCCCCATCACATACAAATGAAGTTTGAACGTACTATGGTCAGCTACCAGGCCCACATCCCACACAGCACCCGATAATCCTAGGACATCCTAAATACAGCCGTATTGCCCAAATTTGGGATAAGGCCAGAATGACATCTACAGGTTATCTGTAGGCTATCCTAGGTTGTCCTAGGTTAGCCCTAGGATAATCTGTTTGGAATATCCTGTGGCAGGCAGGCATGGACATGCTTTGTATATCCCGCTAGGCCGTCTCTTTAAGGATGACGGTTTTGGAAATCCTCAGCTTGTATACTATGAGGCGGTTCAAGGGATATCCCTTCAAGACCTTACCCTTCTTTATACAAAATCTGACATTTGACAGTGTTGACGTTAGAAAGACGAAAAGGGTGAAAGGTGAAGGTAACTTGCAGCAGTTGTGCAAAGCAAGTTAGCAGCTTGCGGTAGTTCCTGGTTCCTGGTACGTTTTTTGCCGTATATCATATCTTCCAATACCTTTACCGTCTGTACCTGTGATCTGTACCATCCGTCACGCTAAGGACTCCCCAAGTACAAACCACAAATTGCAAGTCAGATAGTCATTCGGTAACCTGTTTGTTTTTGCAAGGTGGGTGTAGAATTGTCCAAGTTCAACATTGTATAGGAATATTAAAAAGGAGAGGGAAAGTTTAATGGCAAAACCTCATATCACGATGCACTTCATGAAGAAATGGAACAGAATGAGGTTAGATTGAACAGATTATACAGGATGTAGCAGGCGAGAGAAAGGTTCTGCCGGTGCGCCATCTGGTACCCGAAGGTAACAGCAAACCAAGGAAATCGCTGCTGAACAGCAGTAGATTTCTTGGTGGGACGCCACAGCGCGTCCGCTTGGCCACCAGAGAGGTTTCTATACATAATAGAATTGATGCTCTCTATTTTCGTCAGTCGACCTATGGCGTACTGATGATCGCTAATAAGCGTGAAACAGCTGTCTGCGTGCTGGTGGATTGACGGAGATATAGAGCAACCCTCGAATATACAGGATGTTTGCTGCAGTCATTGGAAAAAGCAATTTTTCAAACACCGATATCTTAGCTATTTCAAATGGAACCCCCTATATATTTTGGTTTGGTCAAATTCACTGCTTAACTTTCTGTGTTTTCATATTTCCTATACCTAAAGTTGCCAGATTCCAAATAATTGGGTTAAAAATTATTTACTTAGTAAATTGGTCATATTCCGCTATTAAAAGAGCTAAGAGAAAATGAGGATGGATATACAGACATGCGACCTGTATTCTATAAGGGCGTTGTAGCCCCTATTCTTCAAATACTGTTTGTATGTTCCTTACCTTTTTTCGACAAAGCCGGATAGTCTCTATATATTTCTATAAATTTAGTTTTTTCGGTAAAACGACACTCTCTTCAGACGCCATCATATCCCATATAAAAACAAAACCGCGTGTTAGTGGACAGCAACGGTTTTTTCAGACGGTATGGACTGACAGGCAGGGCTGTCTCGGTTAGATCTGCCGCGTGGCAAAATCAAACTGGCGAATCAATCTCTGTGTCTACTATTCCTTCAGTGACGAGCTTCGAGGAGGAAGGCCAATTTCTGCCGTTTCTGATGAAAAGTTCTTTGCAAAATCAGGGCAGGACAGTCGGAGATAGCATGCTTAGCCTTTTACTCAGCGACAGCGACAGCAGCATGCCTCACAGATCAACGCTGATATCAAAACAATTGTCGAGTGGGGATTAGCAAATAAAGTACAGTTCAACGTATAAAGAACTCAGGCAACAACACATACAAAGAAGTCTCACGATGGCTTACCAACCGTGGAAATGGAGGGTCACCCCATAGTCGAATCACCTTCCATCAAGCTTTTGGGAATCAACATCAACAATAACATGTTCTGGCACGACCACGTCGTCAGTATTGCTAAAGCGGCATCCCAGAAGCTTGGAGTTTTGTTCCGCTGTAGGAAGTTGTATACACCAGAGCAACTGCTGCTGCTCTACAAGGCACAGATCCGGCCATCGCTGGAGTATTGCTCCCATGTGTGGGGATGCGCTCCGCAGCACTCTCGAAAGCTTCTGGACACTATCCAGAAAAGAGCGATTAGACTAATCGATACGCCAAACCTCACAAAGGACCTCCACAGCCTGGGACATCGAAGAAGGGTGACTGACCTATCCCTGTTTTACAGATTCTATCACGGAAGATGTTCGAGTGAGCTCTCTCAGATAATAACACCACAGGCCGTCCGAACGAGGAAAACTAGAGAAGCTCTGCGAACTCATCGTTACCAGGTCGAGGTCCTTACTCCCCGAACTAGTCTTCTCCAGCATTCCTTCTTTTGGAGAACTACGACGCTGTGGAATCAGCTGCCGGGGAATTTGTTTCCCGACGGCTACAATCTGCAGCGTTTCAAATCTAACGTGAACCGATACTTATCCTCTCGCAGCGCTTCTACAGCGCCGTAGGCTTTCAGCCTTTGCGGGAGGCCGACCATAAAAAAAACTCTCCCTTACCGTACTTGGTGGATTTACCACATCGGTACCTATAGCTGTTATAGGTGTGTACTGAACGTCCGATGGCCAGTTATAAATCCAACCACTTTTCGTAGTCCCTCCGTGCTCAATCTGAGAGCGTCCAGTGGCGGATACAAAGTTTCTTTGGGTGGGAGTAAAATTGGGGTGTTTGGGGATGGGAGGTTCTAAAACTGGAAAATGTCTTGTATTCATAATAGGCTCTCCATTGACCTGTGGAAGAAAGACGTAGCGGCAGAATACAATTTTTTAGGTCTATTTTTTCATTTCATTTATTTGCACGAAACATACAAATAATGCCACCCCTAGAAGGCTGAGCCTTGTGTCGGGGTATGGGCATACATTAGATAATCATAAATCACAAAAATTTTATAGTTTCATCTGATATCCCTCAGCCTTTTATATCAGAACTGGATCGTAACCGTTGACAGCTTCTTTGGATTATGCTTGTTGCTTTTCCATATGCTTTATAGAACATTCTGCAGTGTGTTTCACTTGAACCAGGCAAAGATGAGCTTCAGATAATACCAATGATGCTTTTGTAAGTGTAAATACTGTTAGAAACTAAAAATTTTGAGGATCTGAACGCACAACTGTCTTGCCTATTACAGAAACCAAGAGACGTAGAATTTTCTGATGTGTACATATGGCTATTGCTTTTGATTGATCTGTATTGAGTAATGTAGAAACTATTGAACTGAATTTAATGAAATTTTGACACAGTGTTACTAGCATCGCGAGGATGGAAAACGTTTATGGTTTTTAAAACCTGTATCAGTGGCGTCGTAGCAATAATGAAAAAAAGAACTAAAAATACAAAAGCAGCTCAAACTTCGTTTTTGAGCTTTCTAGGGGCTCCGGATCGTTTTCTACTTTTTTTGGGCGGGGTCAAATTGGCGTGGTTGGGGGGTTGTAAAACTGAGCAATCTGTTGTATTTATTCATAAAAGAGAGACCTCGCAGCATAACACACTTTTTTGCGGGCGGGCGGGTAATGATTTGGTTGGTTATACTATGGGAAGATAATAAACTGCTATCACCATAATGTGAAGGAAGTACTGAGTCAATCAACTTGACATCATCTTTTATATATTTTTGTTATTGATGATAACTACGTAACCAAAGCACAAATATTACGCAGGTATCAGCAGGTTTTTAATAAATTCATGAGACAAAAAGGAACAATTATTCAGACATACGTGCGGGATCAGGGCCGGTATTCCCAACTCGCTCCCCTCGCAAGCGAGCGATCCGTCAAAGGAGCGATATGATTTGCAGCGATATGGCATTTCTAGATTCTCACCTACCGCTCCCCTCGCAAATTTGGAAAGCGAGCATTGAGATACGACAACATCGCGTATTGATGTAAAATGTCCGAACAAAACGTCAAGTTGTCAAAACATAACCAATATGTTCGTTTGATAAAGTACCGTATACATCACAGACGATAAATAATAATTGTCGGTGACATAGATCGATCGAGGTTGAACTAACTATTCTAAACATGAAGATTAGTATCAATCAAAAATCAACATTCAGGATAAATCTGATTTAATTAGCGGCGAATTTGGCCCCCATTTAATGTGAAAGAATTGTTGTTTTCTACTCGTATTTCGATACCAATATTCTTGTTTGAAATTAAATAATGATAATCACAGCGATTATAATTTAGTTATAGTTCATACTATAGCTTCGAATAATATATCAGTACATTAAACTATAAACTTTTAAATTAAGTATACAATTTTTTTATAATAGTTATAGTAGTAATAAAATAGTAAACCAAAATTTTTGGTTGAGAATTTTTGATTGAGGATATAAATCTGTAATGTTTACAGGGTCATCCAGATAAATGCTAATTGTGTCCAAGAGATATCAAAAGGTTTGTTTTGTTAATCTGAATAACCTTTTGAAGTAGTTTTCAGCGAGTTTTTTAGTGTTTTTTGAGTGGAAACTCGGAAAAAAATCTATACATTTTAAAAAGGTACATTTTAATGTGAAGGTTGCGTTTGAATTTGTCTAATCAATTTCTCCCATGACGGATCCGATTTGCAATATTAAAGATTAAATCGTTTTCCAAATTTTGGCGATTTTTAGTTTACTTCTTATTTGGGCCATTGATGTAATTGCGTACTCGCACAAGTACAAGGTAGAAAATGAAATGAAATACTTAAAAGCCTCGATTGTTAATTCCGTGTACTTATTTTCTCTTTTCAACCAGAAGGTATAAAAATTTCCAGACTTGAACTCCCAGCGTAACATCCCATTGGCAGATAATTCCAGCAGATTATAATAACGTAAACGCCTAAAAGTTTTGTACGGTTTAAATATTTTTAACATACATGAAAAAAAGGGTCGGGAATCAAAAAATATTTTTTAATACTAGGGGGGTCGTGTTATTTATGGAAAAGGTCGATGGAGCTGATGCTCTGAAATATGTTTTTATGCTTCTTCTTGGTTTAACAGTCCCATACATACAGGATCGTCCACTATAAAGCATAATAATTATGAATAAGAGCACACATCTCAACTTAAGGTACCCTAATCGTCGGTGATAACCTATTTACATTGATACACCAGTGACACGAGCGACAGAAAGCACTCCCCTTTGACGCGAGCGCTTCAATTGTAAGGAGAGGATGTAAGAATCTGAACAGCAGTGATTTTCACTCCTCTCGCATTTAAAGGCAGCGTTATCGCTCCACACGAGGGGTCAAGAATACCGGCCCAGGTTATCCTTGGGAGGGGGGAGGTTAATTTATCTCTTTACTTATCCCTCTACGTAGGACCTTCAGATGTATGTTATTGTTTACAATCCTAATCGAACAATACTTATTAAACTTCAATTTTTGAATCGGTCCTGATCGCCCCCCTCAACAAATAGTCTGTATCCGCGCATCTTAGACTGAATATTCCCCACCACTCCGTCACGTAGCTTCTGTTCTGGTGCTTATTTGACACCCATCTCGTGACAGCTGTCCAAACCATATTGTATGATATACCACATGCTGGTTCGAGCCGGATAAGAGGGAGTTCTGCGCCATCCTTGGCACACCTGTCGGCCCTCTCGTTACCACCCACACATTATGTGACTAGGCGCCCAAGATAATAGGTCTGTTTTTACAGAGAATCACAAACCAGTCAGAGCCAATCAGTATTCCCCATTGCAGTTGTCAAACTATTTCTGACTAGTACTGGCCAATCAAATTGACGCTGACTAGTTTGTGATTGCTGTAAAAACAGACCTAATGTTACCTTGTTGGTCTTCACCAGTGTATTTAGGGTATTATCCCAGTCCCACACTGTCTTCGAGGTGACCACTTGCCAAGGCCATCAGAGTCACCCGGCTATCTGTGCTTACATAAATAGTCTTTTTGCTGTATCCTCTATCTATGTATATCCTACCGCATTCCGAAATTGCGACTATTTCTGCCTGGAAAACAGTAGCCAGTTTAGCTAGGCCGATACTTACGTTCCGATCAGGCCTACCACCGTATATGCCTCCTCATATACCTGATGAATTTTTGGAGCCATCGCAGTATACCAGGATGATGATTGAGGATGATATCAGAGTCACCTAGAGAATTATTATTAGTATAGAAGAGTAGAGTACTCTGGCGATTGGCATGACTTTGCAGTCAATTCAAAAGAGGTTACATGACCGTCTCGGACTCAGGAAAGTTATTTGTTGCTGGATTGTCCGTAATCCTTAAAAAGTCCAAAATAACATCGTTTTGAAAGGTGCCGACAAACTATCAAGAAATACGGTTATGGTAGATAGAGTACTTGCAGAAAAAAATACTATGTCGTTTACGCGTTCCTTAGAGTCTAGCAAACATGACAAAATTGTTTGGTTTTTTGGAATCGGCTGTGAGAGATATTCCAAAAATTATTTCAAATGCCGGAAAATGCCGTGCAAACAACCTCTGACGTCAGTGATATCCTATAGTTATGGGATGTAAAGTATACTCTGTTACCTGATACTTTAAACTGGTTTGACGTCTATTTGATAGGTATCAGCTGACGAAGAGGTGTATCTCAAATTTAACTTTTTACTAGTGGTGTTGATTGGCAATCCTGCGATCAGGACTGTATTAGAAATATTCTTATTGCATATCTCATTGCCAAAAAGTAATGACTATTTTTGTAAACAACAAATTGCTTCAATATCCAGAAATTCGCAGCAAAAATGGATGGTTAAAAGAAATAGATTATTTTATTGATTTGTATATCGTTAGAGACTATCAAAATACTCCTATATTTAGCAATAAAAGGACGAATCAATGATTAGCTTGCATCACTAGTGGGATAGAATTGGTTGAAACGTACAAGGTGCAATTGGAGAAAAGCATAAAGTAAGTACATGGAGTAAAATTAATATGATATGGTAGTTTAATGAAGCTTAAGCTAAAAATGCTTTTATCTTCATTCTTACCTCATTTAAAGCGTACCTACCTAATCACCATCATTCAGACCAGCTATACTGATATACTGAAAGAAACGCCTGATTTTCCGAGAGAATGTAAAATAAGCATAGACCTCAGAGAATAGACGAAAACGTCACCAAGTGTCAATTACTCGATATCAGTAGTACTTGCACTCAGTACAGCCCTGCATTCCTTCAAAGCTTAAAACTGATACGGCAAGACTCAATCTGGGGTATTTTTAGTTATCACTAGTTGAACAGCTGTTCTCTGTTGACACGGCTGACAGTTTAAAGTATCGGGTAACAGGGTATATTGATATTCGATATCGATAGCCAGTGCTAACCTAACATTTTGACATTGATCATTATAACCACAAAACACAGTCAGACACAAAAGTACAAAAGTCAAAAGAATAAAAATTAAGGCCTGGTCAAACAGAGAACGCGGCGGTCCGGCGTTCTCTAACAATAAATGGAACGCCGAACGCCGCGTTCTAGACCGCCGCGTTACAGCGTTCCATTGTATTGTTAGAGATTTGGATTCATTCATAATGGGATGCGCCGAAATAAAATGATGGCTTCGAGTAGTTGCGAATCTCGGTCACAAACAGGATGAACTGTGATACCTATCAGATATAAAAATGTATTGCAACGAAATTGCCTGTTTCAAATATGTTTAAGTATCAATAAATTGAGTCGCATTTTTAAAGAATTCAGATCATCTCTAGTTTGCAGTTGAATCTCACTGACCTGCGCTGTAGCAGTATCGATTGTCGATATCGATAAGATACCTGTGACGTCAGCCCTTGTTTTAAGTCACGTGGAAAAATTTGAATATATCCTTATTTTATTTTGCAGATATCTTTTTTTGGCTGTCAGTAAAGTCATGTTTTTTGTTTCCTACCGCTTCTTGATATGGTTTTCTTTACGCTATGTATACTCTCGAGACGATTTCACGACCTCTGCAAGTACCCTATTCAAGGGAGTATATGATATAATTACTGGTGGCGAAACTTGCATTTGAACCTGCATTTAAACACCAATCGCCTCAATAAGTGTTTCTCACTGATGTCAATCCAGTAAAAGTGAAGCAGTCTCGAAGTGACTGGAAAAAATGACAGCATGACTTTATTTTGGAAAAAGTGGACATGGTACCTCGGTTTCTCAGGAGCATCATCGAACAGTGAATGCTAAATTGTACATCACAGTCTTTTTACCTCAAGTATTTGAAAAGGCGTGCTTATAACGTCCTCAAAGCCATATTGCTTTGCATCATGACAATGCATCGTCTCAAACAGCGCAACCAACAAGATAGTTTGTGGAAGAGTCAAAAGTAAAACTACTTGTGCCTTCGCGCAACAGTCCCGACTTATCACCATGTGATTTCTTTTTATCCCCTCAATTGAGAGACAGAATGTGTGGTCAGCATTTTTTAAACGCAAATAATGCTGTTGCAAAGCCTTTATGAAGTGACTCAAGTGGCATTCCTGTTTTAGTGATTGGTTTTACAGAATGAAAAAGTGTATTTTTTACGGTCAGCCTGCCGCAAAGCCTATGGCACTGTAGAAGCGCTGGGAGAGGATAACTATCAGTGCACGTTAGATTTGAAACGATGTAGGTTGTAGCCATCGGGAAACAAATTCTCTGGCAGCTCATTCCACAGCGACGAAGTTCTCTAAAAGAAGGAATGCTGGAGGAGACTGGTTCGGGGAGTAGGGACCTTGACCTGGTAAGGATGAGCTCGCAGAGCATATCTAGTGTTTCTCTTTCGGACGGCTTTTAGTGTTATTATCTGGGGGAGGAAGTCATAAGAAGTAAAAATGAAACATGGGAAAAGAAATGCGAAGAGATTGATAGATATATGGGAGGAACAAAGGTGGCGATGGCATGGAAAACAATAAGAAATATGAGAAAGGAAGAAAAACAAAAAAATAATTTCAGTATAATAGACATCAGTAAATGGGAAAAACACTATAAAGAATTACTCACGGAAAAGAGACCACAATTTGAATTAAAATATAAAGATGTTCAAATTGATAAAGAAATAGAGGAGTTGACAGTAGACGAAATTCGAAAAGCCCTAAAAGAGTCGAAAAATGGGAAGGCAGCAGGGCCCGGAAACATTCCCATTGAGCTAGTGAAAAATGGACCAGGAATATTACATGAATTGGTGACAAAGCTATTTAATAAATGTCTGATGAACGGGGACGCAATTCCAGAAGATTGGAATATAGCATATATGACATCAATATATAAAAAAGGGGATAAGAAGAATTGTAGCAATTACCGGGGCATCAGTGTAACTAGCGCAATGGGAAGGTTGTACGGCAGAGTATTGAAAAATAGGGTTGAGAAAAATATAATAGAAATAGAAGAACAGAACGGGTTTCGCGCGGGACGATCATGCATTGATAACACATTTGTCCTACAACAAATATTAGAGAAACGTAAAGCAAGGAACCTAGCCACCCATCTTGTATTTATCGATCTTGAAAAGGCCTACGATACGGTACCTCTGAAAATGCTGTTTGAAATATTGACGAAATCTGACCTTAGTAATGTATATGTTCGGGCTATTCAAAACATCTACAAAAACTCAAAAAGTGTAGTTAAGGTAGGAAGCACGATATCGAAACCGTTCCTGCATTCGAAAGGTTTGAGGCAGGGATGTAGCCTATCCCCAACCTTATTTAAAATATATATCCAAGAAGCGCTGAGTAACTGGAGAATCAAGACCGCAAGAATGGGAATTGAGATGGAAGATGCATTCCTAACAACTCTATTTTTTGCAGACGACCAAGTCGTGATAGCTGGAGACGAAGCTGATGCTGATTATATGCTCAGAAAATTGGACGACGAATATGCTAAATGGGGATTAAATATAAATATGTCAAAAACAGAATACCTGAAGGTAGGAAGCACTGATGAAGATCCAGACCTGCAAATAAACAGGATTGGGCGGTGTAGACAGTACAAATACCTAGGAAGCATAATTTCGGAAGATGGAACAACGAAAGAAGATATAAAAAATAGAGTGCAACAAGGAAAAAAGGCTACACGAATACTAAACTCATTACTCTGGTCGGATAAAATTAACCTGAACAACAAATTGACAATCTATAAAGTTATAGTGGAGCCTATTTTAACATACGGATGCGAATGTTGGCAACTACCGGATAGACAAGAGAAAGCTATTGAGGCAGTAGAAACGGACTACCTGAGAAGATCGTGCAGAATATCCAGAACAGAGCACATACCAAATGAAAATATACGACGAAGGACAGGTCGAATATTCACGACGGTGGAGAGAATACAGACGACACAGCTCCTATGGTACGGACATGTGATGAGGATGGAACAAGACAGATGGCCAAAAAAAGCATTACTGTATCAACCGCAAAATAGAAGAAGACGAGGAAGACCCTTAAAGTCCTGGAAGGATGGGATCGAACAAAACATGAAAGATAGAGCTATCCAGGAAAACGAATGGATGGATAGAGTAGTATGGCGTACGAAATGCGGGATGCGGCAAAGAAGGCTGTAGGATCCCCGCTATATATATATATCTGGGGGAGCTCACTCAAACATCTTCCGTGATAGAATCTGTAAAACAGGGACAGTTCGGCCACCCTTCTTCAATGTCTAAGCTTTGGAGGTCCTTTGTGAAGTTCGACGTATCGATTAGTGTAATTTCTCTCTTCTGGATAGTGTCCAAAAGCCTTAGAGAGTGCTTCGGAGCGCATCCCCATACATGGGTGCAATACTCCAACGATAGTCAGATCTGTGCCTCTTCCTGTACAGCGGAACAAAGCTCCAAGCTTCTGGGACGCCGTTTTAGCAATACTGACGACGTGGTCATGTCAGGACATGTTGTGATGATGTTTATCCCTAAACGCTTGACGGAAGGTGACTCTACTATTGGGTGACCCTCCATTTCCACAGTTGGTAAGCCAATGTGAGACTTCTTTGTCAGTGTTTTTGCCTAAGTTATATGTACGTTAGCTGTACTTTATTTCCTAATTCCCACTCGACAATTGTTTTAACGTCTACGTTGATCTGTGAGGCATGTTGCTGTCGCCGACGTACCGTCTCCTGGGATAATAGTTTCTTGCCTGGTCCCATGCTCGATTTTAATGTACTGTCGTCTGCGAAGCTGTGGATTGGGTTGGATGTTATTTGCAACAGCTCGTTGATGTACATCAGAAACAGTGTAGAGAATAGGACAAATAACTGAGGAACACCTGCGTTTACTGGAGATACCTTCGATGAACAGCCTTCGACTACAACAGACAGAGATCGGTCGTTCAAGAAGCTATTCAGCCACTGGTAGTGCATAAGCAGCAATCTTGACCAGAAAGTCCTCATGCCACACTCTATCGAAGGCTTTCGATATGTTTAGTGAAACAACACCGGATTTGCCATGCTTTCAATTACTCTGTCCCACAAGTGAGTGGCGTAGACCAGTGGATCACCCGTAGACCTGTGCCATACTGACGATCAGTTATAATAATAATACTTTGTTTATTTGCAGTCTTATAAACATAGGTATAGATAGCATAACTAAAAGAAACTTACTGCAAATTGGACTCAGTCCTGCTGATAGTGTGAATAGTACAAACAACATACAGCGAAATAATTCACATAAGGAGCTAAACTTAAAAAAAGAAAAAAATAGAATAAGAAACTACAACTTCATTTTCCCTAAAAAGGTGATGTGTTACTCAGAACATCGCAACGCCAAAAGACGCTCCCTCATAGCATTTTTAAATTGTGTTGTTATCGTTGTCAAGGTATTTCAGGAGCTGTGTGTTAGTGACTGTCTCCATAACCTAAGACATGACGCTGAGAAGAGCCACAGGTCTATAGCTGGTGGGATCGGTGTTTTTGCCTTTATTAGGAATTGTTGATCTTAAGGGAGAATAATTTTGAAGGGAATAAGAATATAATTCGTGGAAATACTACTTTTGGCCATAATTTTCCCTTTGTCTGTGTCTTACAGGTCGAGATACTCCAGCGACTGCCACTTACCGCGTGGACTCTTACGAGATCCATCCTCAGTTTCACAGTTCTCACCTGGGATACGACATCGGCATCTTGAGGACTAAGTCGACCATAAAATTCAACCTTAACGTTGGCCCTGCCTGCTTGCCGTTCCGATTGAGGGATTCAGATTTTCGTGGACAGAAGGTTACTATGCTTGGTAAGCATCCTTAATAATTATTGCGTCAACTACGTCGTCAAATAGCAGGAATTTATTCTTTACCTATCATGGTCTTAAAATTCAGTAATGCAGCCTGTCATATACAGGATTGGAAAGATTGGATCTGGTGTGCAAAAACTCCAATGCAACTAACAAAGAAGTATTCTTCTTCTTCAGCTGCCTATCCACTCTTACTGGATGTTGGCGATCACATTTTCAAAGGCTTCCCTGTTTGTCGCCGTGTGTACAAGGTCCCTAATTGTTCTTAGGCCTGTCCAGTTCCTCAAGTTTCTGAGCCAGGACATCTGTTTTCTTCCGACACCACGTCTACCTTCTATTTTTCCTACAACGATCAATTGTAAAAGTCGGTACTTTGGGTTTCTCATTATGTGCCAAAGTAAGCCACTTTTCTCTTTTTTATGTTTTGGAGGATTTCTCTCTCCTTTTCCATTCTTCTCAAGATATCCTCATTCGTGACCTTTTCAGTCCACAGAACTCTTAACATGCGACGGTTCGTCCACATTTCAAACGCCTCTAATCTGTTTATTGATGTAACCTTAAGCGTCCATGTTTCCATGCCATAAAATAGAACCGACCATACGTAGCATTTGGCGAATCTCATTCTTAGTCTTAGGCTTATATCTTTGTTTGTAAGCACATGTTTAAATTTGAAGAAGTAGCTACGGGCCACTTCTATTCTAGATTTAATCTCTCTGTCGACGCTCCAATCATCATGAAGCCAGTTTCCTAAATATTTATACCTTGTGACACGTATCAGAGCTTCCCCGTCGACGACAAGTTGCACGTTCGCATGTGGTATTTTGTTTCTGCTTACTATCATATACTCTGTTTTAGTGATGTTCATTTTCAACCCATAATTCTTACTGGCGTCATTTAGTTGTTGAATCATCTGTTGTAGATACTCTATGTTGTCCGCCAACAATACAGAGTCGTCCGCGTATCTAATATTGTTTATGTATACCCCATTTACCTTAATTCCAATATCCTTATTCTCGAATGTTTCATTAAAAATTGCTTCTGAGTACATGTTGAACAGTAGCGGAGACAAAGAGGTGGGTGAAGTGACCGCTGACGCACTGACCTAAGCAACGGCAAAAATATGTCAAACTAAAATTATCCTATGATTTGCAAGGTTATATTTATTATAGAAACTAAGGGCTGTTGTGATCCTCTCTATTCTAAGGCGATGTTTATTTATTTTCAACTATACACTCATTGTCACCAATACCTTCATTCTTCATGGCCTGGTACCCAACTGAGATGTACAGCGTTGCGTGAAGCTAGTACGCTAAGAGTGTTGAAGCAGTCCCATACCAGTTTTGATGTAATCTGTTCTAGGAGTCCAAGGCCTTTTAAGTGGCCTGGGAGTCCGAGAGGATCACAATAAATATGATCTTGACCACAGGCTAATGATAAGATAATTTGAGTTTAACATATGTTTGCAGTTCCGTAGGTCAGAAGTTACCCTCACCGACAGAATATATCATACGAGGCGTTTCGGTTTTGACAATTTGCACATTCACAATCGCGAAGTCACCATTTCTGGAAATTTTAATTCATGCATGCCAAAGATTGGCGATTTCTGGCTATTTTCATGCCAAAAGTTGCCTACAAACATACTTAGACCTGGCAACCTGCGATACTGAGGACCGGTTTCTCAATGTCCATTAAAAATTTTTATCTGTAAAATAACAGCAACTGTTAGATAAATTGTTTAAACAATTGAAGGCTAAACTTACGAAGTCACGTAAATCTTATCTGACAGTTGTATCCATAGCAACGCTATCTGGCAGATACCTATCTGACACTTTAACTGGACATTGAGAAACCGGCCCTAATTAAAGCAGGGTTTTCCTAGCAACGCACATTTTACGCGGCGTATAACCTAATTCAGCCGGCGTAAAATGCTGAGGACATGGCTAATGAAAATCAATGGAGGCGTTTTCCTACACTGCGCAAAAACGTCTTGCGCCAGCGTAATACTACGGTCGACGCAACGGGACGACTGCTTGGAGAGCAGTCTATTCAGTTATACGCGCCATACTGTGAAGGGCGCTATGTGAAAATGAGTTCACATATCCGCTTTAGTGTCGCACACGATGACGTGGTTCCACATTTAAATCTTCTTTCACGAGATCGAGGAGAAACCAGAATTGGTGCCTTGTAACTTTGAGATATGCTTTAAATTTTACCTCGTCGTCAAGCAGATATCTAAAGCGGCCCACAGACGCTCCGGAAAGCCTCAGATAAAAAGCTGCACAATCCTGGCCTCAAGGATTATCGGAGCGTTTGTGGAGGTTCACCGGACTGTACAGGCCGCCGGATGTGGAATTGAAAAACCTTCCAATCGCCTGCGCAGGCCGTCTTTTAATGCCATGCTTGCTAGAACTGAACTAAACTGAACTGAAAGGTTTCCTGAGCGTCTGTGGAGGAGGGTGTACTTGGGCCAAAGTGCAAGAGCCTTCAGGCCAGGACTATGCAGTTTTTCCTCTGAGGATTTCCGGAGCGTCTGTGGGCCGCTCAAGGACAAGTTATTAAAATGCTACTTCGCTGCTTCTTTTTTGAAATAATTAACTAGCAGAATTTCTAGTGCTATGATGAATCGCAGAATCATGGTTGTTATGTCTATTGCGTCTTGCAAAGTTTCATCTTCCAATATTAAAAGTGCCAAAGCAAAATGGCTTTCTTTTACTTATAACGACGATCAGGACGCAACTGACAATCCTAGGAAAACAATTTTACGCAACGCATTTGGATGTTGCGTCGACCGTACTACATTCTACGCCACGTAAAATGTGCGTTGCTAGGAACGCCCTGCTTGAGACATCGATGCGTTCCACCGGAACTGCTTTCTTACTGCGCCTGGCGGTGAATATAGTGGGAATGGAGGATGTTTGAGGAGTTAGGTGTCCCTTTTTAACTGATGGGATAGCCCGTATGTACTTTCTCTGTTAGTTGTATCGGAGATTTCGCAATCCAGATCCAACATTGCCAACGTGTATACTGATATATCCTTGTAGGTACATAAACGCTACTTCTTTATTATTTATAGGTTGGGGTACACTGGGATTTGGTGGTCCAAAATCGAACATTCTTCAAAAAGTGGATGTCCTTGTTACACCGAATAGCCAATGTCCTCTTCATAAGAAAGACATTCTTCCAGCACTGATATGCACCTATAGCCCTGGAAAGGATGCATGCCAAAGTGACTCTGGAGGTATAGTAAAAACGTTCGGGATATACCCAGGAGCTTACGGTCCTTATTTTTCAAAAAGTTTAGCTTCTTTAATGGCGAGAGACATGTTTTATACAACGTACAGTATCGCGTGCCAGATGTTGAGGACAGAAGTATGCAGGACCTCACTAACGTTAAAGAAAACCAAACGTAGTTGACTATTAGATTTTTGATAGATATTAACATTATAAAATGTACAACAAATACCATTCAAACTCAAATTATAACAATATTATTTAAGAATACAAATGAAAAATGAGGAAATAAAAATAAATTTAACACAATAGTCGCTATCATTCAAGTTAAAAATAATCTTATTCGATCGTGTATTTACCCGTTTTACATCGACATTATCTTCGCGAATTTATTCATGGATTAATCCAAGGTCATCTTCAAGGTCAAACTGATTGTGTTTTGTATTTGTGAATAAACCCATGGATTTTGTGGCAGTACGCAGTGCTGCGAACACTGTTGCTGTCATATAGTTTGGCGGTTTTCACATTTAATTCATATTTTTTGTGGCCTTTTGACAGTAAAACCCTCAATTGGATTGCGAATTTCCATTTGGAAAATGTTTAATAATATACAGAGACGAGTATGCGATATGCATGACATAAATCCTATGATTTTATGGTTGACACCACTGAATTTGAGGTCAAACTGGACCACAAATTAGAGCAGATTCTAAATGCGCGAAGAAATCTATGGACTTATTTGACGTCAAATTTCTGTTTTACACGGATTTGACCACGAACTCAATTCCCGAATAAAACCATGGATTTGCTGTTGATGTAAAATGGGTATTCAAAAATTCTGACTGCTGATGAGCCTTCGGGGAGATTATTGTACTATCTGATATTTCTTTTTAAATCGCTCCGTTTTTATTCAATCGGATTAAACCTACAAAAATAGGGTGGAAGTCTTAAAGCTTCACACCCACTGCTTTTGCAGTTTTTTACTACTAGTAGATATCGGGAAGCAGTACTTTCAAAGGTTTTGGTTGGTCTACCAAAGCCAATACCTGAGCGTTTAATTTGAGTATCCGAGCACTACTTTGTGTGACCCGTCTAAAAGCAACAGGTATAGATACCTGCGGCTACGACAACAAGCAGACTCTTTTTTGTGGAACACTCATTTAACACTCCCACTTATTTAACACTATTTTCAATAACTAACTTTTTGTTGCTAGATGACAAAATATGAAATATTTCATGCTCGATCAAAACATGATAACAAAAACTAAGGTGGCTGAGAGAATATAACTCCGAACGGCAAATGTCATCAGTTTCAAAGTTTCAAAGAAATCAACTAATTAATATGTAAAGTGATAATCACAGTGACTTGGAATTGACACCTCCAAGTATAACACAACCAAAAATGTATAAGTGTGTTTATAGTCTATATCTGGAGTGAACAGATGAACAGATGAACTTCAACAATAAACGAAATCCGTAGGTAGAAAGTTATTGCATAGTCCTTCTTAATTCTCTAGGCACTGCTGCCCAGGCTTTGCTAATGTATAGGTCAGTTCATGGATCCATAAATAAATAATTGCGAAATATGGATGTCAGAAATTATAAAATAAGACAAGCAGGTCAGAATCCCCAAAATTTAGAAAAATAATATTGAATCTTAATTTATACGAAAAAACAGACTATATCTTTAGTTACTGCATTTTTAGGTCCCCTGTTATGGATGGATCCAGTCAAAGCAAGACTATATCTAATAGGGATAATTTCTTATGGTCATGGGTGTGCTTCTAAACAACCCAGCGTCAACACTAGAGTTACTTCATATCTCTCGTGGATTGTTTCAAAAACAAGCGGTAAGTTACAATAACAATCACTAATTATAATCCAGTGTCATCATAAATGGTCTTTTTTAGTAGTGAGGGGTTAGGGTTCAGTTGTCGCTCAGCGGGGTCTGGGTACACACATTTATTTATACAAAGCAAGGGAAGTTCGTGGGCATGTCCGCACTAAAGGATCAAATTGAGGAGCAGTAACCGGCGATGCGCGCGCATTTCTGCTTATTGGCTTCATCAGACCGGTGTAATCTGAAGAAGGATGGAAAGGAAAAAACACCAGAAGCCACCAACAAGAGCCAAACCAGCAAATTTGTGGCTTACAGTCGATCCCCATGTTTATGGGGTTTCGCTTAACCTTGTAGCCACGGAGGCCAGCCAAAGCTACCTGCCGTGATACTTCAAGCCCAGAGACGTAACAGGATGAGGGATCTTATTGCGGAAACAATGTAAAAAGCAAGGGAAGTTCGTGGGCATGTCCGCACTAAATAATAACATCCCTCATCCTATTATCTCTCTGAGCTTGAAGTATCACGGCAAGTAGCTTTGGCTGGCTTCCGTGGCTACAAGGTTAAGCGAAACCCCATAAACATGGGGTCTTGACTGTAAGCCACAAATGTGCTGGTTTGGCTCTTGTTGGTGGCTTCTGGTGTTTTTTCCTTTCCATCCTTCTTCAGGTTACACCGGCCTGATGAAGGCAATAAGCAGAAATGCGCGCGCATCGCCGGTTACTGCTCCTCAATTTGATCCTTTAGTGCGGACATGCCCACGAACTTCCCTTGCTTTTTGAATTGTTTCCGCAATAACATCCCTCGTACTTTTATTTATACATATGTATTTGCAAGTAAACGCACAACTCACTTGGAAGGTGATAGTTAAGTCCGTACTGAATGACAAATCAGAGTAATTTATTCAAAACACTTTTTTAGTCTACAAAAAATCTCGCCATGCAAAATCATACATACTTCAAATGCCTGTAATTTAACTACCAAATACGATACCAAAACAAGGCCACCGAAGTGACATAGCGCAAGCTTTCTTCTTCAATTTGCTTTGTGAATCATTACCGTATGTTTAAAAGTATCGTCTGGAGCTTCTAGCTGCGAAATTCATTTTCACTTTCACGCCACCTCGCTAATACGAGAATACGTATTTTCTTTGACTCTCAAGTTCGCGCGATATACCCTAGACGAGGGGTTCCCAACATGTGCGCCGCGGCGCCCTGGTGCGCCGTAGAAAGTGAAGAGGGGCGCCGTGAGTCGATTATTCTAAGTCTAAAGCACAAATTAATATTTGTAGGTGCACAAAAAGCAACAGTACCTATTCCGATGTTCGTCGGTGGTTGAGAACATATGTGTTACGTACTTTCGTCGCGTCGCCATTGCCGAAAAGTGTAAACATAAACCTACGCGCTTGAAAACGGGTCGCGCTGAGGATCTCAATTATCAATTGATAGAAAAAATGAAATGCAAGGATTTTGGTTTGCAACTTGATGAGACTACTGAAAGTAATAATGATGCATATCTTATTTGCTGCGTACGCTTTCTTCCTGATAATATTACTGTCGAAGAGCTTTTATTCTACAAAGGCATTACCGAAAGTAGGAAAGACCAAGACTTGTTTGGAATTTTTGACAAGTTTATTGCAGAAAATGGTTTGGGTTGGGAAAAGTGTATCGGTGTATGTACTGATGGTGGACCCATTGTATCATCCATAGCGAAGCTCTCGCATCAAAGTCAATGAGCCCTAAACTGAACCAAGTAGTGGAATGTGTCATTGATGCAGTAAACTACATAAAAACTAGGCCGCTGAAGGCCAGGCTTTTCAAAAAACTATGCATGGATATGGGAGCTGAACATACGGCGCTACTGTATTACTGCAATTGACGATGACTTTCACGTGGAGATGTCTTATTTCGTGTGTTTGAATTACGTGAAAAAATGTGCACTATTTTGCAGCAAGAAAGTCATGAGAACGCCAAGTATTTTGCTGAACCAGATTTTTTGCTAAAACTGGCATATTTGTGCGATACCTATATTTGAGAATCTGAATAATTTGAATATGTCTTTGCAAAGCAATACACACACTTTTTGAAACTACTGAGGAGGATTACGACGTTTAGAAAGAAACTAAAAGTTTCGATAAAAAAGGTGAATGAGGGCGGCGGTCAAGATTGCTTTCCACAATTGTATAAATATGCGGGATCCAATGAACTGGATGTCTCACAACACCTGGTGGTCCTTTTCACGGAACACTTATGATGAATGGTTTTCAAAATATTTTGTGTCTACTATTATTATAGGTACCTATTTCTTTTGACTGTATCTATTTAAAATAGCTATCTAAGGTAGAGCGCCGTGACAAAATACTAAACTCGAAAGAGCGCCGCTGGCTGAAAAAGATTGGGAACCCCTGCCCTAGACCCATAAGGCTTATTGCCCACCCCGGATCAAAAGGACCAGGCGGAGTTCCATCCTAGGTTCTTTGCAAACCTCGAGGTGCATTGGACTATGCTTTCGTGTCTTTCCTCCTGGCCTCCATTCAGATAGAAGTTTTTTTTTAACGACTTCATTAGGGCGGAACTTAGCCTAAGGCTATTCTTACATTTAACCCATATATAAAACTACATTCTAATCTAACACCTAATCCTAAGCTAACAGTGAATGTATGTATATATATTATAAACAGCAGTATTAACAGTAACACTGAAGAAAAAAAATATCACTCGAGATTGAGCATTATGCTAGAATAAGATGTTTTTCATTTTCTTCTTTGCTTTGTGATATAATTTAAACAGTGATGATGAACAATATCGCGGTACTGAACAATAGACATAACTAACGTTTCACAGAGTGTTTTCTTAATTGACGGGCTTAATATGTATTAATATGATCTTTGGACAATGCATTTTACATGTGTACGAAATCTAAGGTTTTCATCAATAATAAGACCTAAAATTTTCATATTTTCAGTGAAAGCTAAATCTTGGTTTTCTAATACTAGGTTCAGATTCATTTTCAAGTCATCTCGATTCCTGGTGGAACTGAAAAGCATTGCATTGCATTTTGATGCATTCAGGGATAGATGATGATCATGAGCATACTGAACTATACTGTTGAGATCACTGTTCAAACCGTCACTGGCTTCTCTTACTAGAGAAGGGATAAAATGGTATACTAATTGTGTATCATCTGCGTAGGTTGATATGGAGCTATTAGAAATTGCACTTTGCATGTCAGCAGTGTATATTATAAATAACAGTGGCCCCAAAATGGACCCTTGCGGAACGCCAGATACAATTTCTCTACTACATGATATTTTGTTATCTATTTGTACCCTTTGTGACCGATTTGACAAATATGCATGGAAAAAGTTGATAGTTATGTTATTGAGCCCATAGTATTGTAAGTTCCTGCATCCACTTAAGGCAGGACAGTCGAAGATAACATGTTTAGCTGTTTGCTCTGCCTCACCGCACTTCTTGCTTAAAGGGTCTTCCACATCAATCCCCAACTTTTGCAGGTGTGCGCTGAACGTCCAATGGCCAGTTATAAATCCATTCCCCTTTCGTAGTTCCCTCCTGCTTAATCTGAGAGCATCTGCGGCATTAGAACACAAAGGTCCTCTCAGCATCCTCTTAGACTGAATATTCCCCACCACTCTGTCCCAGTGCTTCTGGTGCTAATTTGAAACCCGTCTGGTGACAGCTGTCCGTACCACGTTATATTAAATTTGTTGGTAAGACGACTGAATTGTTAAATCTAATGCTTAACGTTTTTCAATTTATATCTTTACTTACTTATATGTTCACCTTCATATGAATTTTAGCCCTGAAGAAGTCGTAAAATAAACGCCGAAACGTCGGCTTTTTGAGTAAAAAACCTGTGTAGTATTATTGTCCCAAAATCCGAAGAACCTTGTCTACGAAATAGTATAAGAAAACTATCCATCCCTATACCCAGACTTCTAATCGATAATGGCGCCGTTAGGGTCAACCTCTGTAGGAACCATTCTTATATAGGAAATCCTCAGAGATATTCTGCTGATTGCTTAATATGCTGAGATATAATTCACACTTTCTTTTTGTTACAGATGCAACCTACTGTACAAAATAATGATTCCGTGAACTCACCTAGCGCATGTTGAGAAAAACGTCATATTATAGATCTTGTATTGATTGCTCAGAATATTTTCTGTGGCTAATAAAAGTTATATGTCAAAATATTTATTTTAAATTTAGTGATCGTGGTGAGGGGTCACCAACCGCACGCCGACAAGGAAGAAGCTGGATATGGCGCGGTGAGGCCGGGACAACAATCAGTTGAATTGCCCTTCTCTGGGCTGTATAAATGTAGACAGGGTAGTGATGACAGCAGTTCTCTAGATCTTATCTGGGCTTTATACAGACTGAAAAGGTTTTTGACTCCAAAAAACTTGAATGGATAAATGGCTTTTTGGCAGAGCCTGATTACTCATTAGAACTGAGTGTGGGCAGTTCATGAGAAATTTGAGCTTAAATTTCGATTTTTCGTGGCATGTTCATTAAAAATCGTTACAAAATTTTTAATACTGTTTAAAACTGTTTTTCATACCTATTTTTGTCCAACTATGACATTGATCAATGTTATCCGTTTTTATTATGTTTATCTGCTTTTTTTAACCCATATAGAGGGTGACATTATTGAACGCCTTCCGTATCCTTTCAGAAGGCGTTCTATAGTGTCACCTCCTATAGGGGTTGTAAAATGGGGTTAAACATAATAAAAACGGATGATATTATTTAGATGTCACAATTAGACTCCCAAGAATACGTATAAAAAACATCATTCGTTTTAAACAATATGAACAATTTTTAACGATTTCTAACGAAAACGACGTGAAAAGTCGAACTTTGAGCTCAAATATTTAACTGCCCAGCAGAAACGTATTTTTGGTGTTATCTACAGGGTGGCCCAGAAAGAAATTCATTTTAGAAACCGCGCTAATTTCTAGACGGCAGAAGGGAGGCGCGCTGAATCAGTGCGTCGCCCAGTCATTTTAATTTTAGTAACCATGAATCGCTACACGGGAGAACAGCGTGCGTTTTGTATTCGGGCCTATTATGAGAACCACCGTCCTTAGTGACTGTTTGACGGCGTTTTCGCGTTAGATTCGAACTACAGCATATCAGTGAGTGTCCCAGCTCTAATTTAATTAAGCAGTGGGTTGAGAGGTTCGAAAGAACGGGATAGACACTAAACACACGGCCTCGAGGTCGTAAAAGAGTTGCACGTACCGACGAAACCAGACAGTGTGTGCGAGAATCTTTACGCGCGAATCCGAGAATATCAACTCGTAAACGCTCGTCTGCTTTAGGTTTGTCTAGATCAACGCTGCAGCGAATTTTGCATCTTGATATGAAATTGCATCCCTATAAGATTCAAATAATACAGGAATTAATGCCAGCAGACTTTGAATCCAGATTAAATTTTGCATATGAAATGGTTGGCGCCTTTAGTGACTTCAATAACCCCATCTTCTCGGGTGAAGCACATTTTCACGTGAATGGTTACGTGAACAAACAAAACTGCCGATATTGTGCTGCAGAGGATCCCCGTCTAAAGCACCAGAAACCGTTTCACTCGCCAAAAGTCACAGTTTGGACAGGAATTGCAAGCTGGGGTATTATTGGGCCGTTTTTCTTTGAAGATAATCGAGGCCGAACACTAACCGTACCGGAGCGGTACATGGCTATGTTAAGAGATTTTCTGGCTACAAAACTGCAAGAATCGCGAAGCTACAATGAAAACACTTCGTTTCAGCAGGATGGAGCTACGTGTCACACTTCAAATGATAGCGTTTGCATGGTAAGGGATATGTTTCCTCATAAACTGATTTCACAGAGAGGTGACATATCCTGGGCTTCCGAGAAGCCCCGATATAAGTCCAGTAGATTTCTTTTTATGGGGATACCTTAAAAGCAAGGTATACTCCAATAATCCAAGAACTTTGACACAACTAAAGCTGAATGTTCAGCAAGAAATGCAGTCCATTTCAAGAGAAACGCTTACGAAAGCTGTTCAAAGTTTTCGTGCTCGATCAGAAGAGTGTCGACACCGCCAAGGACATCATCTTCATGATGTAATTTTTAAGACATAAAATTGCATTTAATTAACTTTATGCTGTCGAAAATTAAACGCTTTTAAATATAGTAGTTTTTTTCTACGCAATTTTAAAAAGTGCATTCCTTTCTGGGCCACCCTGTATAAAAAACAAAGAATTTTCCATCAAGGTCGGACCGGTTTCGTCGCGATTTTATTATTTTCACTTAAAAAAATCGGTACGCGCAAACTGCACGTAGATTTCGGTTGACGCTTTTTTGAAACATTAGCAGGTAGGCGTACTAAATCGCTACCGCATTTTCATTTGGTTACTTAACGATTTTTGTTTCACGTTTCAACACCCCCTCTATGTCTCATTCCACCCATTTTGGGGTCATGATGCAATGACAAAAAAGTTTCCAAACTGCCTCTAGAACTCAAATACCAAGGTTTCTTTCTCGACACTAAAATTACGCGTCATTGCCTCAACTGATACGCCATCTCAAGAATTAGATCAAATTGAGTTTTACTAAATAGTGCGCCATAGCTAACGAGCAAATTTCCATCAGGTTTAAAACCTCTTGAAGATTTTATCTGCTACTTCTGCTAATTTCACTGGCAGTGTAGTTGTTGAAGCAATTACAGCTATCGATACCACTGCAGGATTTAATAATAGTTTGTAGAAGTTTTCTCAGCACACACAAACCGTTTATATGGACGTATAATAGATCCGAATGCTCGCCTCTCCTTTAAATGCAAATACCGTCGCGCTGTCTGGCTGGCTATTTATTGGCCTCTTTGTGGCCCCATAATCAATTTCAGCATTAATCATCATGATAAATCGTGTTTTTGCCGCCACGCGCCATTCCTACCATCTCATGACCGTAGAGAGCAATTTTCGCCACCTCCAAAAGCTATGAGAATACTTATTCGTTGGAAATTCTGTAGTTTTATTTCCCATACCGATAGGTGAGGGGAACATTGTGATCGCGAAAATTTTCTATTTTGAGATAATACGCTTTTCGGGCGTTTTACGATGTCCTCATAACGAAAATCCATGTACTCATTTCCGTAGGTCTGTATGTCAGCCATCTGTCTGTGTGTCTGTCGGCGTTTGTTAGCGTTTTTCTAGCCTCATAATTTCAGTATCTGCAGCATGTATTGTGATGAAATTTGGGTTGCTATATGCTGTTGGGCCTTAGTAGGTAATGCTGCTATAATTTTGAAAAGCGGTAGGTACATGGGAGGCGGAGTAATTAGCAAAGAACGAAAAATGTCAAATATTCCTCAAACTTCATTTTTATGCGTATTAGGGGTTCCTGGTCGTTTTCTACTTGTTTTGGGTAGGGGTGAAATTACGGTGGCAGGTGTAAAACTGAACTTTTTTGTACTCAGCACATAGGCTGTCTCTTAACCTGTGAAATAAAGACCTAGGGGCAGAATTTTCTTTCTTTTGTCCATCCGAACACTATCTGCCTATTACATAAACCAATGAACTTATAATTTTCTAATTATACATATGCGAGTATTGCTTTGCATCGTTCTGTATTGTGTAACGGGGAAATCGTTGAATTGATTTTACTGAAATTTTGACACGGTATTATTACCGTAGCAAGGGTGGAACGATGAAAAGCAATACTTGTACCTATGTTTACATCAAACAAGCCTCTTGGTTTCTGTGTTAGAAGAAAACGTTCGGATGTATCTTAAAAATGTATTATTTCTTTCACATGCAATGGAGAGCCCATTATCAATACAACTTATCTGGAACTCCTAAAATGCCTAAAAACGAGGTTTGAGCTATTTTCATATTTCTAGTTTTTTATTATTTCTACGCCGCCACAGACACGATTTTTAAACACTATACGCTTTTTCCGTCCTCGCTGCGGTAATAATACTATGTCAAAATTGCATTAAAATCGTTTCAATAATAACCATGTTGCACAATACAGAGCGACCAAAAGCAGAAGCCGTTCGTATGTTTGTATACATCAGAAAACTCTTAGTTTCTGTAATAGGCAATGCAATGTTCGGATAGACCTAAAAAATGACGACAAATAATGTCTTGACTCAGTACTTCCCACACATTGTTGGTGCTAACAATAACTTTCAATGTCATCTAGCATAATACCATCCTCATCATTCCTTCTCCGTCACTGGCAAGCGTTCCAACAACGAAACATTATTACCATTTCCTCCGCGGTGGTAATACGGTGCTACAATTTCATCACAATCACGTTGGTAGTTTCCAAGTTACGCGTTATAGGATTATAATATGTACATACAATACGTATCAAATTATTCCACAGATATAATATTCAAAGGCAGCAATCGGATAGGTCCAAAAAGCACACGATATCAACAAAGCCCCTTCAAAAAGTGGAAAAGGGTCAGAAATCCCTCAGAAATTGCTACGCCGCCACTGACTCGATTTCTAAAAACCATACGCGTTTTGCATCCTCGCCACGGTAATAATACTGTGTCAAAATTTCATCAAAACCAATTCCATAATTTTCAGATTACTCAACACAGAACCATCTAAAGCAATACTCCTATGTATACCCCAGAAAATTATTAGTTTGTGTACTGTGTAAGACTTTCGTGGCCATGATCCGATGAACTGTTGGTTCTTGGGCTGTTCGGCCGGCGTCGACACGCTTCGCTGCTTGAAGTTTCGCCAACACGGGTGGTCGTCATCAGAAGCTGATGTCACCTATTCGGCGTGTTCCGAGAAACAGTTTCACAAGCGTGGAACGTGTCGACGCCGACAGAACAGTCCAAGAACCAACAGTTCATCAAATTGTTAGTTGTTTGGTTTCTGTAATAAGCAATAAGGATATCTTCCGATGGACCTAAAATGGGTATCTTGCCGCTAGGTCTTTGTGCCACAGGTTAATGTACAGCCTATTATGAATACAACAAATTTTTGAGTTTTACAACCCCCACTTCCCTGCCACCCCAACTTCACCCCCAACCCAAAAAATAGTAAAAAATAATCTGAAACCCCTAAGATGTCTAGGAACGACGTTTGAGAAATATTTGAAACATTTTTTGCTAATTACTTCGCCGCCCATACACCATACAGCGGTTACTGAGATTACGAGCGACAGACCGACAGACAAACCGACGGAAATGAGTGACGTGGATTTCCGTTATCATCATAAACCGCCCAAAGACCGCATTATCTCAAAGTTGGAAATTTTCGCAATCACAAACTCTCCTCACTAGGAAGTTTAAAAAAAAGTTAATCATAGTAGATTTAAATCGTTACACATACCAGCACCAAGTTTATTCTAAACATATCGATGTTATCATATGAATTTTACACAGTTTACATACTCGCTGATGATGTCGTTCGGTCTGTAATTTTAAAGTTTTGCACAATACATCATTAGCATAGACAGCACAAGTAGTCAGTGGCGGCTGGTTCTAAGAGGCACAAGGGCACGTGCTTACCCATCCGCCAAGAAAAATGACAATAAATATAGTTATCATTCAGTGCTTTATTCCTTTGTTATTTAATGCTTTTGCGTTACATCGTTATACGGCTAGGTATAAATTTATCTAAGATGCTACGTCAAACTTTATTCCTCCGTCCGCTCAAACCCTCTTTCCGCAGCGCGACGATTGCGACCAAGACTGTGTGCTTGACGTCCGCAGTACTGTCGATTTGGAGCACCGAACAGTGTGTCTCCTACAACGCGTCGAATGCAGCGTCTTGTTTGTTTTATGTGATATTTGCAGTTCATTCGCATTTACAGCTCGCAACAGCGGATGTTAATTCTGTGCAAAACCTTTTAAAAAGATCCTCTAACTTTTGAAAATAAACTTTTAATTAAGGAATTAAAATTATAGTTGCGCAGTAAAACCAGACTTACAATAGAGTATTCAAGCGGAATATTAATGAAAACTAGGAGTAGATGAAACAAATAAATTATTTTGTTTTAATGCAAAAAATAAGAGGATGATTTGAAACACATTGCGGAGAGGGCAAAGAAAATCAAAAATCCTGTTTTTCACATGAATGGATGCATACAGAATCCTTGGTGAATTCTAGTGTGATCTTATGTATTACACATTGGACTTAAAGGGAACCACAAAAAAATTAATATCTCAGAGAATATAAAGTTTACAAGGCTGTGACTTTAACATATTACTAAGCATGAAATGCGTCAGCTTAGGTTAGACGGTCACATTTGAATGACTTTTGTGCTTGGGGAAATCGTTCGATTATTTAAGGAAACATCAATCGGAGATAACTTAATTTTTCCAAATGGGAATACCTAATTTTTTTTATACAAATAAATGTAAAATCTGATAGCCCTTCTAACGATATGAAGTTGTGATTAATAATCTCTGGTAGTTTTGATTTAACTTCAAATTTTCAATCAAATCGGTGTTTTACAGTTTTCCTACCTATAAGCAACCTAGCACACCGTATAAACAAAAACCTGATCAGATAGAAGAAAACAACTAACTTGGCAGAAAAATACAGAGGAACGAGACTAAAGAGACAAGACTATAAAAATTACCCACAACAAATCACCTCTAAGCAAAAACAACGGCGGTAACATATCTAAGGTCAAAGAGAAGAAATGGATATATTTCACGGCCTACCTAGCTACGGCAATGCACTAGAGATTGCCAATTTCCACAGTTAAAAAGTTTGAAATGAAAAGAAAACTACTAGCGATTGTTGGAGGCAGTTTGTTATTATCTTCAGAATAAAATTTCACAGTTGATGGTATAAAAAAGTATTCAATAGTGTCAAGTCAAAATTAACGACACCTCTGACTTGAGTTTTGGAAATTTTACATTACCGTTTAGCAAGACCGCAGAAAATGAAGAATGAATTGATATTTATTCAAATTATAAAGCATAATTTACCTGGCAGAAAATTTTAATCAGATTTGTAAGTATTCCTTTTTTGCGATCTTACTAATAGTGAAAAAAAATAGAAGGTCTCCAGTCAGAGGTATCGTTACTTTGACGCAAATTACTAATATTTTATACCGTTACATGTGATTTTCTTTCATTTCAATGTTTTTAATTGTTTTGGAAATTTTTAATCTCTAGTACATTGCAATATCCAGTAGGCTGTGAAAAATATCTATTTCTGTCATACTCCAGCTTCTCTTTGATCTTAGATATGTTACCGCCGTTGTTTCTGGTTAGAGTTGATTTGTTGAAAAGAATTTTTCTAATCTTGTCTTTTTACTCTAATTCGTCTGTATCCTTAATTCTAAGTTACTTTTTTCTCCCCTCTGAACGTTTTTGTTTATATCTCATGGCCTGGTTGCTTGTAGGTAGGAAAATTTGATTGAAAATTTGAAATTAAATGAAAACTAGCAGAGATTGATATTGACAGCCTGGTACCATTAGAAAAGCTATCAAATTTCACATTTAATCCTATAAAAAAATTAGACATTCCCATTTGAAAAAATCAAATTATCTTTGAGTGAAGATTGTTTATTTAATTGACCGATTGCTCCGAGCACAAACGTAATTTAAAATTGGCCGTCTAACCTAAGGTGACGCATTTTATGGTTAGTAATACGGCAAAGTCACAGCGTTTTAAATTTTCTGTGATATTCAGTTTTTTCTGACATCTACTTATACCGAAAATGGTAATTTACACCTACACGGTTCGCTTTAAGTCCCATGGGTGGTACATAAAGGCACACTAGAATTCACCAAGGGAATCTGCATATGCAACAATATACAGGGTGTTCTATTTAAAAAAACATAACTTTGACACATTTCATGTTTTGGGGACACCCAAAATAAAATATTTTTAAAATGTAGCCTTAATGGGTGCCCATCCATCCGAAATTACTACCTATTTTATTTTTCATCAGATATGTACTTTAGCCATAATGCTCCGTGTCGAATAACGTGAATAACCCGGTATATACGTTTTTTTTTTCTTGTGCCCACCCTCATTCAGAACCCACGAGCCGCTACTGTGGCAACGTTGTAAAGGTTTGGCGGCGACCGCCACCACCAGGCTGCAACCACGTCTGTTCCTGAAATTTTAATGAAAATCGCAAAGTTTCACAGCGCTGAAACGCCTACCCCTTTGCGCGACCCAGATGATTTATTTTTGATCATGGTATTACTAGAATTCACTTATCGCATATCAGACACAATTTATTCATCTTAATGTACAGCCTGTAGTAATTAGAGACGGGTTTAAGACCTTGTCACCTCTGAGGAGTTCGTCACCCTTGAGGTGAAGATAATAAGATGAATTGTATTGTATAGTTTTGGTGCTATTTACAATTAAATGTTTGCACAGGTCGAGAGTAAAGTAAATAACAAAATAAATGTAAAAATATGAGTAACATTAAAAATATAAATGTGCAAGTCACGTGTTACAATTAGAAAAAATAAAATAAATTACGAAATACACAAACAAATACATTATCAAGACTAACGAACTATTAACAAGTAGGTATGCAGAAAACATTTCTTTTTTTGTTTCGGAGAATACTACGAACACGGTCAGGTCACCGAAATCATTGCTTAAGTACTCTTCTAGAGAGTAAAACGCTTTCTTAATTAGGTAACCTTTAATTTATTCCTAAATGCTTTTGGGCATAAGTTTCGGATGGTTTCTTGAAGAACATTATAGAAGAGAATTCCATAGTAATTAGAGCCATTCCTGGTTCTTGTTAGTCGGCTTCTAGGTAATATGAAGTTATTGTTATGCCTTGTGTTATACTCGTGGATTTCACTATGCTTTACATAGTCATGTAAGTTGTTTTTTACGAAATCTAAGCATGTTTGTATGTAAAGTGAAGGTAATGTCAGGATTTTTAGTGCAGTGAAAGTTTCTCTGCAAGGGTCAGTATACTTAAGACCAGTCATGTACCTTATGCACCTTCTTTGCAATGAAAACACCCTTAGCATATGAGCTGAGTGACCCCAGTTCAAGAGAACATATGACAGACTGAAAATATGCATAATAGCTTCTCAGTAGAATAGGCAATGAAACATTGTCCTTCAGATTTCGAATTAAGTAGATTGCCTTCGATAGTGACCTTGAAACAGGATTAGCATGTGTTTCCCAAGTCATGTGTTCGTCAATGTGAACACCCAAGAGTTTAACTGATTTCATAGAATCAACATTATATTTACGAAGAGTGATTACCGTAGACTACGTTTTCGATTCGTTAACTGTAAGTTTATTAGACGAGAACCACTCTAATAGGTCAGAATTACGATTTTCAGTATCAACTAAAAGTGAATGAATAGATTTTTGTCGATTTATTGAAGTTGTATCATCAGCAGATAAAATTAGGCCAGGAGTACAGTTTGATATATCATTCACATTAATCAAAAAAAGGAAAGGGCCCAGCACAGATCCTTGGGGAACAGCATTAAGGATTTCTGCTTTTGGAGAGGACGAGTTCCTGAAGGAAACAAACTGTTGCCTATTAATTAGGTACGATTTTATTAAATTTATGCTGGAACTATGAAATTTATAGAATGCAAGCTTTTCCAGAAGAATATCATGTTGCACACAATCGAAGGCCTTCGTTAGATCAAATAAGCTGGCCATACCATACAAATTGTCTTCGTAAATACTATTCACAAAATCAGTAAATTGATTAATAGCTAATGCGGTCGATTTGTTGTTACGGAATCCAAATTGGGATGCAGTAAATAGGTTATCGATTTCAAAATACTCGTTAATGTTAATCTGGTTCTTAAGAATTATTTCAAGTATTTTGACAAATATAGGTACTAAAGAAATTGGTCTGTAATTTGACATATCATTCTGATTTCCGTGCTTAAAAATAGGAACTACTTTAGCTACTTTGAAAAAGTCTGGGAAAGTATTACTATTTATACAGATATTATAGATTTTAGTTAACGGATAAATAATAAGATTTTGCAGAGTTTTTATAATTGTCACATTAAAGCCAAATACGTCATTGCTTTTAGAATTTTTCAACTTACTTATTGCTGATCTAACATCATTATATGTAACTTCTTTGAAATTAAACTCACATTCAATAATACGATTATCAAAATAACTAAGAGGGGATGTACTGGAAGGAGGAATATTGTTTACTAACTTCAATGCAATGCTTATGAAGTAATCATTAAATTCCGTGGCGCTTATGACTGCTGAATCATCTGTATTTTTTCTGATTTGTGATAGTTGCTTATTACTAGCCTCGTTTATATATTAAAAGATGCTATACATATAGTTAGGGAACGCCTTTGATATTCTAAAAACAAATGCATATTTATAATATAATAATAATAATTTTGTATATCAGAGTAATGATTTGGGGAAGAGTACTTTGTTTTAAGATGCGCATTTTTTGATGTCGTTTTATGATATTAATCTACATCGTGAATATCTATGCATTTAATTTCCGTCGGTCTGTATCTCTCTCGGTGTGTCGCCATTTGTCTACCTACGTGACTTAAGTTACCGCTGCACCAATTTTGTTGAAAATTAAGGTGTGATATGCTGAAGTATTAGAGCTGTATTCCGTCCAGTAACACTCAAGTGCCCACTTGAGTTATACTCAAGTGTGTCCTTTTGTTTCCTAGACAACAGTTACGAAAGGGAGTGATAACGTTTGACGGCGTTGTCCTATGTCAAATATAAGGTAATTTGTCATGCTTATGCATTTTAATATTTTGTTTTACTTATGGCTGTTTTTCGTGGATTTCGGTCAATGATTAAAACTAAGATTCTTCTTCACTACGTTTAGGTTTATTGTATCTAGACCATCTTCGGGTGCCTATAAATGATTAAAAATTGTACATCAAACTAGAAATATAACTAACTATAAATTTACTACGACAAAGATAATACCTACTAACAAACCTGCTTACAATTATACTAGATGTTGGTTACAATTCTGTTAATTTGTGTAAACGTAGAATCTTCCTTTTCGAAAAACACGCGCATCGTATGCCTAATTGTCTGACCTGATAATAATTTTATCCTCACTAGGGTCAAAATCAAAATCCTTGTTGAGAAAATAAAGATAACGTGAAGGTTCTTGTCGAAGTCTTTGCTATTAGGTTATTAGCGCTCACTTAGTATAGATTACAAACGCTACCATAATGGAGAATAAAGGGAAACCGTATTTTTACCGCACGCATCGATGAGCATTTCTAATAGATCGCAGAAATCCATTGTCGCCAGAGATATTGATTAAAATGATGAATGTGAAACCGATGGATCGCGTGTTATACCTAAATTAATTGAATTTGGCTCATAGGAGCGTAAACAATATTAAATTATTTCCACTCAGAAACACACCATGAAAAGATGGAGTCAAGTTGAATGACCCAGTACTTCTCATACGTGATGTATGAGAAGTGTGGCCATTTTATTATTAGGGGGTTCTTGTACCTGAAATAACATAATTCGTGGATATCGTTATTTTGAGCATGCGCAGCAATTATAAATAGGGTAAATGATTCCCAATAATGATAACAAAGGTCCGTAATTTGCGGCGATATGGCGTTGAAAATATTTTACACAACACATAAGATTTATAAATATATGCTTTTAAGTTCCACTTTCCACGTTTTTACCCATATTTAACCTCAAATGTTGTACGTTAAACAACATTGTTGTGAAAAAAAACAAATGAGTAACCAATCAAATAATATTTTGAATGATTTCATCCATAATCATAAGATTATAGGTCGCTTTTATAATTTGCCGTTACACGTTACGTTAAAATGAGAGAGCAAAATGTACAGGATTATATGGAGACGCTTTTAATTTACCGTCGACGGTAAGGGCATGCCGTGAATATCAACGTTATGCCGTGCCGTCGTCGTAGCTGTCTTAGCTCCCTATCGTGCCGCCGAGCGGGAGAAGCGTGTTTGCAACAAGTATGCGTGTATTAGTGACAAACAAAATGGCGTTTAAGTACGATATAATAACTTTGTTGGAACTCGTCGAAGCTAGGCCCTGTATTTGGGATAAATCTATATCAGAATTTAAAGACCGAATTGTAGTGACCGAAAATAATGGAAAGTTTTCATTGACATCCGGAAGTAATTGAAAAACTCCCCTGGGTATTTTTTGAGTTTCTCAAAAAGAGTGTAGTACGAGCCTTCTACTGTATATTTTACAATCTCGTTTGGAGGCTTTTATTGGCTGGCAAATTTCTCAGGCGCAGGCAGGTTTCGTGAAAGGACGCGGTACGCGTGAACAGATCTTAAACTTAAGACAAATTATTGAAAAGGCCAGAGAGCATTATTTTCCGGTTTTTATCTACTTTATGGACTATTCTAAGGCGTTTGATAACGTAAAGTGGCCTAAACTGTGGGAAATCCTCATCTCTATGGGAGTTCCTTATCACCTAGTGTTTCTCATACAGCAACTCTACGAGTCTAATTCGGCTCGTGTAAGAATTGATGGTAACCTGTCTAGTCAAACTGCAACCAGAAAAGGAGTTCGTCAGGGATGTGTATTATCTCCGATGTTGTTTAACATTTACTCTGAATTTGTGATGAGACAGGTATTAGACAACTGGAATGGCGGTGTAACTATTGGCGGAAGCAAAATATCCAACTTAAGATTTACTGACGATACAACCCTTATTGCAGCTTCTCAGCAAGAACTAGTAGCTCTATTAAACATCTTAGAACAACGTAGTGCAGAGTATGGGCTTGGTATTAACTACAATAAGACCAAGGTTATGATCGTAGATAGAGAGCATGATAATTATCGAGAAATAAAGTCAATAGGCCGTTGTGAAGTAGTTCAAAGTTTTATATACCTCGGTGCTTTGATCGATAATTTGGGTAGCTGTGAAAATGAGATTCGACGGCGCATTCAACAGGCACGTGTGGCCATGACAAAGCTTACTAAAATATGGCGTGACCATAACATCACTAAAGCTACAAAAATGTCGCTGGTTCAGTCTCTTGTGTTCTCCATATTTTTGTATGCCTCGGAAACTTGGACTGTTAAAAAGGCAGATCGAGCTCGCATAGACGCTCTCGAAATGTGGACATGGAGGAGAATGCTAAGAGTTCCTTATACCGCCCATCGAACTAACGTCTCCATACTGGATGAGGTCGGTAATCCAAAGAGACTATCGTCCATTGTGTCGACGAGAATGCACACATTCTTCGGACGTATACACAGAAGCGATAATATGGAGAAACTTGTAGTTCAGGGTCATGCCCCGAGTGGGCGGCACCGTGGCTGTCCCCATACACGCTGGGTAGATACGACGAAACAGTTGCTGGATATGAGTGTCAAGAGCGCCACTAAACTGACAACAAATCGCGAACGATGGCGAGCTACAGTGCTCAAAACTATTGATAATATTCGTGTCGGCAATACTTTAACTCCGACTTAATGCATTTTACGAGTTCACAACATGTCTGTTAAGACATTGTTACTATGACGATGACGAGCCTTCGAGGTATTTTACTTTTAGTAACGGATGTCTCCAATACCTCCTTGTGATTTGTCTCTTTTTACGTATTAAACACAACAAAGGAGTAACCGCCGTTTGTCCAAGACTGATCACTGACTGAAACGATTTTATCGTGGAATTATAAAAGTTTTTCCGACGGTTCATACCGCAGCGGTATTCCACGGCACGACCTACAACATTATCGTGCCGGCAAATTATAAAAGCGACTGATGAGGACAGTTTGACGCCTTAAGAGCTATACTCGCTACAATTGAAACGCCAAATCACGAAAAATGTGGTTATTTTTACTGGTCCAAAAAGTAAATTCTTGTCAAGCAGTAGTTAGCATTACCGCAAATAACGTTAACGAGGATTTTCGTTATTTAAGTGGTCTAAAAATCTATTTAACCATTGCATAAAGCTATAGTCCGAGATCCCCTTGCAATCAAATCATCGCCCGCCCGCTAAATAACATCCAATATAAATTAAGAATTTCTTACAACTCTCTCTGTAGGAACTAGAACGACAGTTTTTAATCTGCAATCTTCAAATGATATCCTAATCACATGGCATGCCGGTTTTCCGATATTTAAAAACAAATTATATTATCAGTATCAGTCTTTAAAGGGAAATGAAAAGTATTCCGTGATTTTCCAAGACTCCATCCTACCTCGGCTCATTTTAACCGCTCCAAACGAAAAGTAGGAAATGGAGAGATCCCTAGATACCCAAAAGCGAGTTTGAACGGCTTTTATAATTATAGTACTGTTTCTTTTACTTCCCACGCCGATAGGTGAGGCGAGTATTGTGATCGCGAACATTTTCGATTTTGAGATTATACCCTTTTTGGGCGTTTTATGATACCTACATAAAGAAAATCCACGTCACTCATTTCCGCCAGCCTATGTCGGTCTGTCTGTTGGTCTATTGGTCTGTTGGCGTTCTTCTACCCTCGTAATCTTAGTAACCGCTGCATAATTTGTGATGAAATTTGGATAGCGATATGATGTGGGGTCTTAGTAGGTAATGTTGCTATAATTTTGAAAATCGGTGCATGGGCGGTGGACTAATTGACAAAGAACAAAGAAAATCAAAAATTCCTCATACATAAAAACAGCTCAAGCTTCGTTTTTAAACGTTATAGGGGTTCCTGATCATTTTCTACTTTTTTGGGGGAGAGGGGGATCGTAAAACTGAAAAAATCCTTTTATTCAGAATAGGCTGGCCATTGACATGTGAGAATGTTCCTAGCGGCATGATGCACTTTTTAGCACCATGCGAAAATTGTCTCGCCTACTACAAGAACCAGTTTTAGCCTTCATTGAAGTGAGCAGAGCTTCTGACTGTCCGTCCGTATAAAAAAGATAGCCAAAATTACAGGCGCTTGAGAAAAACTAAATACAAATTCGGAATCAGCTCGAAAAAACTAGTCCGGGAGAGATCCGGTTTTTGTCAACGTCGCTTCCGGTTCCACAGTGAGAGCACCGTTTGAATTTACTTGAGTATACTCGTTCTGTGTTGTGTAACGTGGAAATTATCGAATTGATTTTGATTAAATTTTGACATAGTATTACTACCGTAGCGAGGATGGAAAACGCGTTTGGATTTTAGAAATCGTGTCAGTGGCGACGCAGCAATAATAAAAAAACAAAAGATATAAAAACAGCTCAAGCTTGGTTTTCAAGCGATTTCTGATCGTTTTCAACATGTTACTTCTCACACCGATAGGAGAGTAGAGAGTATTGTGATTGTGAAAAGTTTCAATTTTGTGACACTACGCTTTCTGGGTGTTTTATGATATCTACATAACGAAAATCCACGTCAGACATGTTTGTCGGTCTGCCATCTATTTACGTTTTTCTATCCGCGTAATATCAGTAACCGCTACTTGGATCGTGATGAAATTTGGGTAGCAACATGCTGTGGTGTCGTGGTAGGTTTTGAAAATCTATGTATTGGCGGTGAAAAAATTGATAAACATCAGATAATTATTAGAACTCCTCCAAACTTCCTTTTCAGACGTTTTGATGAGAATGGTGTAGGGGTAGAGGGACTCGAAATTTTTTTAGCACAGATAACGCGTGGGAGGTACTGCGAGCCAGGACACTTGGCGCCATCTTTTTTGATTTAGATTCACCCCCAACCGCCAGCGCAACACAATTTTCAAAAACCATAGTTTTCATCGATCTCTACCACGGACTATGGTACGGTTTAGAAATTAAATTGCTATCAGTTTAGAAATGAGCTAAAGAGCCCACTAGGAATACAACAAATACTTCAATTTCACGATCCCCCCCCCACTACGCTAATTTTACAACCTCTGGAAAACGATCGGGATTCTCCCAAATCACCTAGAAACGTAGTTTGAACTGTTTTTATATCATTAGTTTTTTTTATTGCCGCCCCACCACTGACACGGTTGGGTGACATCCACTTATAATTGTAATAACGTTGAATCGGTCTTATTATATGTTAGCTACAAATATTAAAAATAACCAATGTTCGAGTATTGAGTCTTGAGGTACATCTGAGGAAATCAGACGGAAAGCGATAGACACTGCGATCCGTCCGTTAAGCAACATCTAAAAAGCATTATCGCTGTTTTATCAAAACTTTAAAATAACTGATATATAAGCTTTCATTGTATTTACGACTCACGTTGTCGGCCCAGAAATGATATTTTTTGCGCCAGCAGAGGGGTGCAGGGAGGGCCGTGCCCCCCCCCCCTTCTGGTGCAGCGAAGATAAGAAACTTGTATAACCGAAAACCAAGTTTGTCCCCTCTGTCCCTGATTTGAGCACTCAATTTAAGTAGATCCCCCCCCCCCCGCTCTGTACAATTTTCTGACGGCGCCCTTGAGTAAGAGGGTTAGGATTAATAGTTGCCGTTCAACCTTAAGGCTTAATGTTGACCCCCGGTCGAATGGATCAAAGAGAGTGTCATCCTAAGTTCTTTGCGAAATGCATTACTCCTGGCCTATATTCAGATAGGAGATCCTGCTTTCATTCAAGGCTGGACTTCCTGTATAAATGATTTGCCACATCTACCCCCAACTTTTTGAAGTGTGCACTGAACTTCCAATGACCAGCTATAAATCAAACCATCTGTCGTAGTTCCTTTCTGCTAAATATTAGATCGTCTGCGGTATTAAAACACAATGTTCGCCTCAGCATCATCTTAGAGTGAACATTACCCTCCACTCTGTTCCAGAACCTCTGTTCACTCTTCTGTTGCTCATTTGACACCCAACTACTGTCAACTGTCCATACCATGTCGTATGATATACCACATGCTAGTTTTAGCCCGATGAGAAGGAGTTCTGCTTCTTCCTTGACACACCTGTCGGCCCTCTCATTCCCACCTGTTCCTATGTGACTAGGAACTTAATATAATGGTCTTCGCCAGTGTCCTTAGGGTATTATAGCAGTTCCGTACTATTTTTGAAGGATCTTGGTTACTTGCCAAGGCCATCAGAGCCGCCCGGCTGTCTGTGTTTACATAGATAAGTTTTTACTGTATGCTTTATCTATGCATATTCTGTCACATTCCATAATTGCAGCTATTTCTGCTTCGAAACGGTAGTTAGTTTATCTAGGCCGCCCAGGCCTGTCAATACTGGCTCCCAACACTCAGCCATATACCTCCACCTGCCCTATAAGAAGACAAGACGCCCTGATAAAAGAATATAAGAAATTAACCAGTAATACACAACACCCTATCCATGAGGATATCCCGGACCTGTCAATAAATCGACTTCGATCTAGGGAACCCCCAATATTATCAGCACAACAACTAGCAGCCAACAACTTCAGCATCAACTCCGAATGGCGGACCCTCTGGACTGAGAATGCCCCCGGTGTACGGAATCTCGTTGACCCAGTCGTAAAACCCGATGGCTTCGACCAACCACGACATATATGGAAGACCCTAAACCGGATCGGAACAGGACACGGTGTATGTGCCCATAACCTCCATAAATGGGGAAAACGACCCAACCCAGGCTGCGACTGCGGCGCCCCCAACCAAACAATTGGCCACATAGTGACAGAGTGTGAACTGAGGACATATCAAGGCGATTCGAGGGACTTCTTTCATACCACACAATCAAGTCTTGAATGGATAGCTGAACTAGACCTTTTAATATAACAGTATTGTATCTACTTATATATGTTTGTTTATTATGTATGCATTGTAATGTCTTATTTACACACCGACTTGTACATATTTTATGAATTTACCATGTGTTGCGCCATACGCTAAATAAATAATTTGTATTATTATTGTTTATTAAACTTGTACTATTTATTACTACAGTTGTAGATAAGATATAATATTCCACTCGCGGTAATGTTCATAAATCACTTGTTGATTTACAGCACTCGCCGACAACTCGTGTTGGCGGAGTTATTACCGTTCATTACCGTTCGTTCAACAGCTACTATATTTTACTATTCTAGCGTCACTAGACATATTTTGTCTTAGCCTCGTTGAAAGTTTTTTTTAGCATTTTAAAAGTTATAAAGAGACCAAGTATTACCGGACAGGCAAAATAGATATGGACATTACAGACCAACCTACTGAAATGATTGGCATCGTTTTTCGTAAAATATCCAATGAGAGTTGTAGAGATGCAGTTACCTCTAAAAACCAACATTACAAAGTATGGAGGAAAAATCTAAATTCCGAGAATCACCGCAGTTTTATCGACGCCAGAAATCACTGTAAACGCGCGATTGACAGCAGCAAGAAGGAACACAACCAAAAAAAAAAAAATAAGAACAAGCTCATCTCATGTCCTCCAGAACATTCTGGTATGTAGCTAAAGCAGTTAGTCAGAGCTTTTCCTGTTTATCAACCTTTGACCAGAGAGAACAAGTTCGTCGCTTCTGCTCCTAAAAGCAATTCTACTGTATGCTTACAAGGAAGTACTCCGTACCACCACCATAAACTTGAACTCCAGAATGGCAGAGGTCAAATTTTAACATCGAGATGTAAAAAGCATCCTCTTAAAACTAATTTCAGCGATTGTCCTTAAACGCTGTGCCTCTGAGCTTGCACCTATTCTTTCCAAGAGCCCATTCCTATCTATCACTCAAGTTGACCTTATGTGGGATCTCGGTGTCCACGACTTCTGACGTTCTGTCAGGTGGCATCTCACGTACCATTGTCGCACCGCAGGTTGTCAATACTACGTTCCAAAATCCCATCAAAGACCTCGATTTGCTCTGTAGCGTTTCAGTATTCACTCAACATCGAACTGTCAACAAAAATCTGGGTAAGGGTTCGTTTTAGCGAAACCCGAAACGGGCGTTGAGATTGGTGTCAATCGACGCGAATTGACGCCCTGAGTCGAACGAGACCACTCCCAGACTGAGAAAACGCTCCGGTGAAAAACTACAGCACTTTAAAGATTCCAAACCTAACCTAACTTAACCAAACTGGTTCAATTATTGAAGCTGAAATGGGTTCTAATCGACTCGGATTGAAGTCCTGAGACGAACTAGACCATAAACAGCGCAAGAAAACGTTTTGGTGAAAGTCTACGGTACTTTGAAATTCACAAATTCCAATAGCTTACCTAATATGAAGTAAGCAAATCGGTTGAGGTAAAAAGGTGTGTCTAGCGACTCAACCTGATATCTTGACTTAAAGGGGGTCCTACCCCCGCATGCTATGGAAAAAACGAACAGGTGAGACCGAACTTGGGAAACTTGTGTTGCTTAGACTATTCAAAATATGCGTTTCCACAAACCTAATTCAACATAAACTAACCTGGTTTTCGGTTATTCATATTTCCTCAATAGCTTTCACATTAAACATTTAAAGTATCATGACTTTTTTATTTTCCATTTTAGGATGTTGCGACTGGTGGCGTTGTGTTGTACTCATCTAGTGCTTTCACATGATAGATAGTTTGACCACATATTTCATGAAAAATCATCGAAATATCGAAGTAATTTTGAGGTTAGGTTTGAAATTTTAAAGGTGCGCAGATTTTCATCGGAGCGTTTCCTCAGCTTTGGAGAGGCCTAATTCGACTCAGGACATCAAGCAGAATCGATTAGCATTTACTTGACGACCGATTAAACCGAGTTTGACCTCGATAAGTTGACTGTTTTGCAGAAGTGAGGTTAGGTACTGAAACTTTAAAGTGTTATAGAATTTTACCGGGGCGTTTCCTCAGTCTAGGAGTGATGTCGTTCGACTCAGGGCGTCAATCCGCGTCGATTGACACCAATCTCAACGCCCGTTTCGGGTTTCGCTAAAACGAACTCTAGCCAAAATCTGTGTTCCATTATTGCATTTCCGAGGCCATGGATGTCATCGTTTTGCTCGGAATGAAATTGAGGTTTTAGTGACCCTTGTGTCAAGACTGTCAAGAGATATTTTTCACTTGACAGTTAACAACTTAACATAACATTCTAACGGGTACGACTACTCTGACACTCTGACTCTGAGAAAACAGCACAGGTTATGTGATATGTCAAAATTGTCAAAAAAGATCTTTGCCGTTCCATAAATATTCCAACATCCCTAACATCTGGAATCACGTGACTATCCTCGAAAATTCATCTGTTCACTGGATAGATGGGATTTTGGAACGTAGTACAAGTATCATGGTGTGTTTCATGGCAGGGGCGGGGTGATAAAACCATCCGTCATTGGCATGGCACTGCATTCTGTATGCAGCCATTTTTGCCTCTCGCTCTTTGTAAATATCAAGAGGTGGGATATTATACAATACCCTACAGTGCAGAGAGATGCAGAGAAATAATACCGATGTTTTGTTTTTCATCATTATCACGTACCAGTACTTTTTTCGTTCATTGCAATAAAGTAGTATGAAGGCGTTTGACCTATTTGAACTTGTAAAGGAATGGCAAATGAAAAATCGATATTTTCGTCAGCGGCACTGTCGGAGGCTGATTATATCAGTTCAAGTTTTAGCTCGTCCTGACAAAAAGCAGGATCCCGACGATCCTCGTATCTTTCGGACAATGAAGCTGTACGATCCAGAGATTAGCCACATGATAAATTTTAGACATTAATAGTCGTGATCCATTGTTACGCGTTCATTACCCTCTCTACAGGGCAAATGCCCCAAATTCCACTTAACACTTATCACAGTAGGGTGATCGATGTTGAAGTTGTCAGGTCCAACGAATTGGAATAGGTTAGAAGAAGCAAAGCCTATGCTCTGACAGGCATGTGATTGTTTACAAGATCATGTTGTTATTAATAGGTAATTTTCGTTACTTACAAAGTGATGCCCTGTTTAACACTGACAATAGATCCACTGAAAGACTGGACACTCTGTGTATGAAAATTTGGCATGGCATTTTTGACTGACATCCGCGCCATCTATTCGGGTTGCGTGTGTCACTACAATGCATTCAAGAATCAATCACAGGAACCTGTAGATATTCACGACCTAGGTCAATCTAAAAAGTTTGGTGTAGGTGACCGACGATAGGTGGGGTAGGTTACGAAAAGAGCGGGCTTTTTGAAATACCATATAAGCTTATTCAGCCTCCAGACAACGTGGTAACTTGTCATAACAATTTACCTTACGCATTGATTACCTGTTTTGAAAATGGACCTGATTAAAAAAAATTAAGGCATTAATTTAAAAAAATGGAATTGATAAGTGGCGTAATAATAAATAAAACTAATATTGTTCACGACACGTACTCCATTTTTTTTAATTAGTGTTTTAACTTTTCTAATCGGTGCAATTTTCAAAACAGGTAATTAATGAGTTAGGTAAATTTTTGTGACAAGCTACCACGTTGTATAGGACATTCAACTGATTATGTAAGAATGGGAATAGGTTGGATATGCATTACTGTAATAAAGCAAAACAAACCCTTTTGTAATTTATTTCAATACGACAATTGCTTGAATAAAATCAGCTACACAAGGTACAGAAACAATTCATATAAAAGTAAAGCATGATTTATTCACTAGAATCACTATTTCATGATAATTACAATCCTTTGATGGCATATAATTTGAAGAGTAAAGAGGTAATATTCCTTAACTATTCATATTGATGCAGGCAAGATGTTTGTATATTTGTAGGTTTGGGTTGCCAATCCGTTCTAACTAGCGTCTCTGTATACGCTGATCAGATGGGATTTAATGTCTGAAATAAAAAAATGTATTTTTAGACCATCGGACCTCACCTTCAATGCAATGGTTTGCCAAAGAGAGGGAATGCTGCACACCTTTATGGCAGCGTATGTGGTTGTGAACAGTAATACAAGTTATATGAGTATGAGTAGTAGTGTTTAGTAATGCATTCTAATGATACATGTATATTTCATGTAGAAATGATCAATCTTGTATTAATTTTGCATCAAAGTTCACAATACAAAAATGAGGTGAGCGGTATAAATCAGGCAAATCACTTACCTTCGCGCATCCGCATTCTTGCAATTTGGCGCAAGACAACGGCGTAAATATTTAGAACCCATTCCTAAATACATATAGACAACAATAGGCAGACAAAAATCTCAAAAGTAGTGCAAAATTGCAAAAAGACGCCAGTCGACAAAAGCGAGCAACGACAATGTCAGTTACGACAATGGCTGTCAAAATGACGTTAGGCGTAACAATTAGGCCACTTCTATTGATGCATCTAGGAATCTGTTTGAAATGGAGTTGGCTGATCAATAGTTCACGCAACCCCGCTAGGTGTGCTAGGTGACTAGCGCTAACGCCGCTACACAGGGTCCTCATTTGAGTTTCACACCCCTGCTGTTTAACGCTATTTGACAACTTTGACATTTGCATTTCGTTTTACGTATATCGTAACCGCTAAATGCCGGTACTGTACGGACGATAGCCATAGCGACTAACGAACCGACACGCATGCGCAACACGAATAAAAATTAGATCATAACCAGGGCAAGCTCCGCAAATTTGAAACAAGATGACCAAAGTTGTCATATACATGGCTTATCATGACATCAATTATTTTTGATAGGGCGGTCATTGATCATCCAAAGAATGGCTCTAGGTCAGCTAACCTGTTGGGGTAGCTCAATCTCCTGAGCAAAATACAAAACGCTTCTTGCCCAGAAACCTTATGTTGGCTGTCTGTATTAAGATCATCTGGAATTCTGAGTGCTTGTACCAATCTCGGAATATACCGTTTTTCGAAGCGAAAATTCACTTTACACTCCTGTTCCGAGAGCATATTATCTAAGTTGAATCTCTTGTAAAGGTCGGCTGTGTATTCAATGTTGTTGCTGTCAAATACTTCCAACTAGATCGCATCTTCAAAATCTGAGTCATCACTGGAGTCCAATAAAATCAACTCGTCCATCATTTTAGGGCAAACTACAGCGAACACTATTGAATTATGGTTTTCTTTCAAACAACAACCTTTACAATACTCATCTGCTATTTTGACGTTATGGTGTCAAAAGTTGTAGCCCAAAATAAGGTTAGGGGGGATCTTACAGTGGTGTCTTCAAGGAGTTTGTAAACCTCCTTGGCTGTCTTACTCCAAAAACTATTTATTTATCTGTCAAATAGCGGTTCTGACAATGTACTTGTTAACCGAAGCGGTAAGATTAATTAAGAACAACGAAAACTGCCTATTGACCATGTGTTTCCACTCTTACCGATGATAACAGCTGCACATCTTGGGGAATTTCTAAAATAGTTTATTTTTCACTGTGCACTGATAAAATTCTAAATGCACTTTAAAATCACCCAATAAGTGGGGAACGATCATACCAAAACAAAGCGCTGCCACTATCTGCTGTTTATACTTGTTCGCCCAAGACCAGTGTTCGGTGGATGCGACGTTGTCACGTTTTGTGGAAAATAATTGTTAGTACGCCATATTACTTGACCACCGAATCAATAATAATAATTATTCTTGAATTTTTTAAATGGCATTCTATGGTAGCGTAGTTTTGATCGGATTAATATCAGCTCTTTATCAATTTTCCTAATAATAACAAATACATTAGATCAGTATCTTCCTTTTGAAATAATAGGCTATTTTGGGGTCTTCCTCACAAGCTTCTTTAGTCATTTCACTGCTACTGCAACGACTACAATATATCGTCAAACCACTCGTTAATATTGTAACATACTGTATATTATGGTATTCGTGTATTGTGTATTAGTTGTCATGCATGATGTAAAGTCAAAGTGTTAGGTTAGATCTTTGAAGTGAAAATGTCATGGCATCGTCTAGAGTTTTCGGGAATGACGGATTGGCATTCTCGAATGTTATCGAATTCTCTAGATGGTTCGAAGAAGTGTATATAAGGCGACACGGGTAGGGTGGAGTAGTTCAGTTCAGTTCAGTTGAGTCGTAGCTGAGATAAGGTTAAGAGATATTGTATTGAGTTGCAAAGTAAAACGGTGAAAGTTACGTCCTGTTTGATTCCTTTGGTGAAGAAAAAGAGGCCGTCGTTGACAATATTTACGTTATGTACAAGTATGTAAGGAAAATACAATGACTTTACCCAAAATCTTTGTTTACTTCTTCTAACCTATTCGAATTCGTTAGTCAAATCCGATCAATTTTTGCGAGACACATAATCGGCACTATTGGAATTAGCCTGTTGAAATTTGCTTTTCTTATACATCATCATAGTCACAATGTCTTAACAGACATGTTGTAAGCTCGTAAAATGTACCCATTTTACGAGTTTCTCTTGTGAAATCTCCAACTTTAATGCAGTAGCTTCCCATTTGCTTTCTGCATCCTCATGCCGTTGACCAGATGTATCTACTGGTTCATCCGCCGTTAGGGATAATTTCTCACCCCAAGGACAAGAAGGTTTCCTGACTCTTCTCAACGCATCCACCCAAAGCTGTTGGTTGAGAAGAGGTTACTGTTTACACTGACAGTAGTTCGGTTCCTTTAAGTCGCCTTTTACGACACGCAGGATATACGATGCGAGCTATTCTAACCTGCCCCCACACGGGTGGGGGCGGGTTATACAAGGGAATAATAAATTAAAGTACGAATAATCGTCGTCAATTTCAGAAAAAAAAATACTAAATAGTTAGTGAAGTAGATTGTTATTGTAAGGTTAACTTCCTATGCCAATACCTCATACAAAGAGGCATCAAGGTGGCCATACTTGTATTTTAGCACAATGAATCATGATGTAATATGTAAATTTATATGGGGGTCACCATCATCATAGTCACAATGTCTTAACAGACATGTTCTGAACTCGTAAAATGCATTGACACATTTTACGAGTTTCTCTTGGGATATCTTTAAGATCTTTAATGCAGTAGTTTCCCATTTGCTTTCTGCATCCTCATGTCGTTGACCAGATGGTATCTACTGGTTCATCCGCCTTTAGGGGCAATTTCTCACCCCAAGGACAAAAAGGTGTCCTGACTCTTCTCAACTCGTCCACCCGAAGCTCTTGGTTGAGAAGAGGTTACTGCTTATACCGACAGTAGTTCGGTGTTCCTTTTAGTCGCCTTTTACGACACGCAGGATATACGAGGGAGATATTCTAACCTGCCCCCATACGGGCAAGATATGGGGGTAAGAAGCGTAATTCACCTACGAATAATTAATATTACACATCGCCCTGTATAGGGCATTCTGGGTAAACGTCACTAATTTGCGCTCCAGAAAGTTTTTACAATAGTATTGAGAAAACTAGCTTTTTTGAATGGAGATCGACTCTGATGGGTCAACTGGGGATCCCACCATCCATCCCAGTACAGAACACCCGGCAAACATCCAAATAAGCAAGAAAAATGAAGAAAATTCACCAGCTGTCAAAACCGACGATGAAAAGTCACTGCTGTACAAAATCATCCAGGACCAGGCGAAGCAGATTGCTGAACAAACTACTCAAATTACCACCTTACAAAAACAGATTGAGAAACTGACCACCCAGGTGAGCCTTCTTACTTCCCAACTAAGTCCTTCCTTTCCACTTGACAGCTCAAACACAAAAAGAAAACTTGACAGCCAAACGCCAACAAATAACTCTACTGCCACAGAGGACGAGAACAGCACTCAAGATGACGGATTTGCCACCGTTCGACGTCGTAAACGACGAACAGTACGTTCTCTAGACGACTATCCGCCTTTACCTTCAAAACCTGCTACTCCTTCTGATTCTCTATGTCCTACAACTAAACAGTCTCTTTTGCAACCTTCTGCTTCTATAAAACAAAGCCATCCAGTCACACCTCCATTACATATGCAAAGTACTGACGTGAATACTCATTTGGCTGGTGATATTACGTCTACACCAACCTGCGCAACTCAAGTGACACCGGAGCTGTCATCCAAACAACGTCGTGTCACTCCGATAGTCCTACGAGAGGTGACTGGTTGGCGGACACTTAATGGCAAATTTGTTAGTCTTGGCATCAAAATAGAACGTGCAGTAGCCGTCGATGCGGGGATTCGCATTCTTCCTAAGTCGGAAGATGACTACAGGAAAATCATTCGTTTGTTCAAAGAGGAAAACGTCCCACATCATACGTTTCCTCTTCCCTCTGAAAGAAATATCCACGCAGTTATCAGAGGGATCCCCGCATCCTTTTCAGAACATGATATCAAGGAGGAATTAGAGCAGAAAGGCTATTCCCCTCACCATATTATCCGCCTCAAACGTAGCGGAGGCGTGCCTATGCCTTTGGTGGTGGTGATACTGCCAAAGATAGAGAAGTCCTAGCAAGTATTCAATGAACACGAACTGCTGGGCCTAGCGATAAGAGTCGAAGTTCAAAAGAATTCTCGACTCATTGGACAGTGCCATCGCTGCCAGAAATATGGACATGCGCAGTCATATTGTACTGCGTCTCCTAAGTGTGTCAAATGTGCTCAGGACCACATGACACATTTGTGCCCTCTAACAGAGCAAGAGGCGCGCAAATGTGCAAACTGTGGTGAGGGGCATTCAGCGAATAGCCCGACGTGTAGGTATACTCCTCGAAGGAACATCCAGGTTATCACTGAAAGGCGTAATAAATCCTATGCAGAAGCGGCCAATGTCACACCCTTGTCCGCCCCTCCTGCTCAAAGTTCCTCCTTGACTTCTCAAAACGTGGACCTAGCAACAGCGCCAAGGTCGCTACAGCAAATAATCAGTCCCCTGATTAGCGCCACTCAGGCATTGCAGGCGATCTTTCCTCTGCCACTAAATGGCTAGGTATAGCAGTAGACAGCCTGCATTCATCAAAATTCTCTTTTGGAATTGCTTGGGCCTAAAGGACATCCCCAAAAGACGGGAATTTCATCAAGCTCTTTTGGATGAATGCATAGACGTAGCTCTGCTGCAGGAGACATTGCTAAATCCCGGAGACCGCTTAGTTTTCCCGAATTACGATGTCATACGCGCTGACAGATTAACTGGACGCGGCGGCGGCTTGGCCGTGCTGGTGAAACGTGGTATTGATTATCATAGAAGCAGCAACGCTGAGATGCAAAGCATTGAAGCGGCTTCTGTTGTAATAAATATGGCTGGAGGTATCCCATTGAAAATCACATCGGTGTATGTCAGGTGTGGTTCCAGGCTGCGAGAGGCTGACCTTGAAGTTCTATTGAACTGCTCGGGTCCTCTTATCGCTGCTGGGGACTACAACTGCAAACATCGCGCATGGCACTCAAGGCTTAACTCTACTTGCGGTGTTCGCCTATACAATCATGTGATGCGAAATGGGTGCCTCATCCACAGCACTGAGGAGCCTACGCATCACCCTTTTAACCACTTGCAAGCACCTGATGTTATAGATTTCGCAATATCTAGAAATTGTAGATTCCGTGTTACTTCTAGGGTCATGTATGATATTTCAAGCGATCATCTGCCTGTCATCTTGGAGGTGGGGAATGAACATAACTTGGAGGAGCAAACTCCTTCAAGAAAACGCGTTGATTGGGAGCTATACAAGTCTCTCCTCAGAGAGTTTCCCAGTATCCCGATCATAATTGATGAGAATGGAATTGATGCCGCTCAAGCGGAGTGGACAGGTTTCGTTCAAAACGCTCTACAACGCGCAGCGGTGCATCCTGTGCAGCGCCCAGGTAGACCTTTCCTTCCAGCTGATATTCGACAAAAAATTTCGGATAAAAGATCTGCTATCAAGCAAGCAAAGAGGTCCTGTCATCCTGATGACATCCGTAGAGCGACGAATCTTGTCCATGAAGTGAGAAACGCACTCCACGAATTGCGCAACGAGCAATGGAACGAGTTTCTGATGGGAATGCTTGACGCAAGTGCTCCCCTATGGAAAGTCGCGAAAGCGCTCAGAAACGGCAAACGGGAAAAACTTCCCCATATTCATGGTCCTAGAGGCATGGCCTTTACGACTAGTGATAAGGTGGAGGTTTTTGCTGATGCTATGGAAAATCAGTTCTCACCCAATTATGATCTTGATAATGACCTCGATGAGGAGCGACAAATTGTAAGATCTGTCAGGAGGTACTTCAGGGCCAACGGTGGGGACGGTGACAATGCTTCTGTTGGTGGATCCTCTTTCGAAGATACTTCTTCGGAAGATTCCTCCACAGAAGCTCTGCATAGCACAACAGAGGAATTACCAATGATTCCTCACTGCACACCAGCAGAGCTTCTCGGCCATATTAAAGACCTCAAGGTACGGAAAGCACCTGGAGAGGATCAGATCACTAACAAGGCGTTGAAGCTACTCCCGCCAAAAGCCGTGACATATCTGGTGGCAATAATTAACGCTATGCTCAGGACTCAATACTTCCCCAAGGCTTGGAAGGTTGCTGAAGTCATTATGATCCCAAAGAAAGCGGGTTCGATATTTCCCCAGGATTATCGTCCCATTAGTTTGCTGTCAGCACCTTCAAAGCTCGCCGAGAAAGTGATTATCCGTCACCTTGACAATTTTTCGTCGGATCATAACGTGATTCCTGACGTCCAATTCGGATTTCGGTCTGAACATAGCACTGAGCTACAGGCAGTCAGACTGGTGGAGCGTATAACCGGGGGATTTACAGAAGACAAGAGCACTGGTGTCTTACTTCTAGATGTATCGAAAGCCTTTGACAAAGTATGGCATGAGGGCCTCCTCTATAAGTTAATCCAAAAGGGTTTTCCTTTTTGGCTCCTAAAACTGTTGAAATCCTTTCTGGAAGGAAGGAAATTTCGGATCAAAATTGACAATGTATTGTCGACAATACGGCCTGTCAAGGCCGGTGTTCCTCAGGGTTCGGTCCTTGGACCAATACTTTACTCTTTTTTCATTCATGACGTCCCTAGTCCCAGCAACTGTGAAGTCTATCTCTATGCTGACGACACCGCACTAGTGGCCCAGTCTAGGTCTAGCAACCTAGTCCATGACAGGCTACAGACAGCGGTGGATGAAGTATTAGAGTGGGCGGATCGGTGGCTTATCAAAATCAACCATTCTAAAACGCAGGCTATCTACTGTACCAAAAAGCGTCGCGGCACCCCGCCAGAGGTCTCTATTAACGGTACTCTATTACGGTGGAGCTCTTCCGTCAAGTACCTTGGTGTCACCCTAGACAAGGGTATGACATGGCGAAACCATACTGAGATGTTAAAAACAAAATTCCAAATTACATTTCGACAGTTTTATCCCTTGCTATGTAGAACTTCAAAATTAAGTCTGGTTAACAAAATTCGGCTGTACAAAATTATTATTAGACCTGCAATTACTTACGCATGTGCGGCTTGGTGTTTCATAGCTAAGACGCACATGCGAGCTTTGCAGGTACTCCAAAGTAGGATCCTGAGAACTATTACAAATGCCCCTTGGTATGTTTCAAACGAGACCCTGCATAAAGATCTTGATATTCCTTACTTAAAGGACTATATCATAACACAGGCGCAGCGGCGCTATGAACAAGCGGAATCGCATAGCAACCCTTTGCTGCGTGACTCAGTGGACTACACGGTCGAGCAAGTCCGCAAACATTCCAGGCCGCGGCTCGCACTGTAACCAAAATTAAGTCGTGGAATTTTAGATCATATAAATTCCCTTTTTGGCAATATCCGATCCCAACAAAATTGCGTTTAGAGCATCAAAATTAATTATCCTATTTATTCTAACGATGCCTATTTTAACAGTTGCACTTCTCTCTTTGCTCTTCTTCTTTCTTCCTCTCTTTCTTCCTCCCTTTCTTTTTTTTCTCTATAACATTGTCTGGTTTCTGGGTGACCAGGCCGACAGGATGACAAACTGACTGACGAACTATGACATAAAGGCAAAGGTCCTCCGGACCGCCTTGACAGTTAACGACGAGTAGTAGTAGTAATTAATATTACATTATTTTATAAGTACTTGCCAAAGGAAATTAATTTTCTTTTTATTCATAATAAACGTTTATAGTTGTTTGACACGTAACTTGTACAAAAAAGTTCAGTTCTGCGGTTTTTTTACCAATATATCTTACTTATATTCTACAGGGTGTCCCAGCATAAAGTGCACAAACGAAACTGGATAAAACTAGAGCACAATTTATCGACAAAATTGCAAATTTAAAAAATCTAAAAAAAATAGCTCGCCTTATATTGACATTATATTGATATTTTTTCCTTGTTATCTAACATCATCATAACTGTTCAAGCATTGCGTGCATTCCGTTGAAATGAAAACATTAATAATGCGTAATAATACGAATAAAAAAATGTTAAACCTAAATGTGGTTTAGTTTTATATTTAACTCAAGGATTACATATATAATAAGGGATCTACATCTATACGAATGTATCCCGATCAACACATAAAACGAGCGCATAAACGATAATTTTTATGAGTCTTTATTGTGGAAGATGGTTTAATTAAATTTCTTATGAAGCTTGAATTTACAGAACAATGATAATAATCCATCAATGCAAAAACGGCATCGCAGTAAGCTGTGCAATACGAGAATACGAAGGACTACTCAGTCTATCGGCTTGACTGCGTTTGCTTTTTCTTTTGACACGAACTGGGAAAAATACCGTTCTCTCAACGGTATACAAAACTTTCCCATATTTTCTTATCGACTCAGTACATTTAACACCTACGTGGGTTGAGAGTCAATAGCCTGGCAAGTTGATGTTCTTTCTCTCCGCTTCTCGATATTTATTTTCGCTGATGTATCTTAAATTGGCATCTTTTCAACTCTATTGACTCTTATCGGATTATGTTTTGCATTCAGGATACTTATGTATGTACTTGAAAGCTGAGCATAACTTTTCAGGTGAGTATAGGGTTTTGTAGAAATGGATCTCCAAACTTTTCAATTTTTTCTTCTTATTTCTCATTTATAGGCTCAAGGGCTTGTTTTTTATTCAATTAGCCTTCTCCCTATAATCATCTAGGTTGTCACTCTATCTTTTTCTGAGGCCACCAATGCTTCTCCTTCCTTCTGGAAACTTATCTCTCGCTATTTTCACAATTCTATCACTAGGTATTCTTTCGATGTGTGCGTCCCGTCCCATTCTTTTTTCCTACTGCCGGTCCACTCTCCGATATTCTCCACTTCACAAAGTCTTCTGATGTTCCTATTTCTCTCTCTGTCTTGTAAGATTTTGTCTGTAATTCTTCGAAGTATTTTTATCTCTGCCGTCTCTAGCAGTATTTTCGTCTTAGAAGTATTTGGTCTTGTCTCAGAAGTATATGGCAATTGTGCTTGTATATATGTTGTACTCAATAACCGAATTCGGCCACTGGCCAAAAATTATACCCAGAACGCGTTGAGGATTTCTCTAATTTCTCACATCGCGTTCTGAGTAATCTTTGTATGCACAGAACGCGTTGTGGGTAAGTTACAAAGACTCACAATGCGAAACTCCGAATATCGTCGGAAACACCCGAGCATTTTGGGTAATACAAATATACCCACAAAGCGAAATTTTACGTTTTATATTAAAAAAATGTAAAACAATGTGTTTCAAAGTTATATTTGTTTACTTAGAGATATCTACATTATTATTTATTTCTACACGTTAACGATCCATGAGCAAGGAGCAAATATTTTATTTGACTCGGACAGCATTTTCGTGACTTGAATTTTGATCATTTGTGATTCATCTCTCTCTCTCTCAATATCCTTTTGTTTCTTTGAGTTAGCTCATTCAAATGACTGCCAACTTCACCTTTTTCTGGAATAATACCACATTCACCATTACCTGATATGCTATTATTATTGGGCGCAATTACTGTGAACACGTTTAGTCCTTTGTTTTGATCAGGGTTTTGATTCTCTGAATCCTCTTTCCAAGAATTTATACTAGTGCTTTCAATGCTTTCAATCTGTTAAGTTTGTTAAATCATCACCGTGCCCGTTTACCGTGCTGTTTATTATTTTTTCAATGTTTCAAGGATATCTTCTTCTAATAGTAGTGTAGACCTATTAGGTGACTCAATGTAGAGTTTACTCAAACCATCCTCGAATTCTTTTCGAAGCGTTTCTATCGATTAGCTCATTTTACTAAAGATTATTCTAAAATTAAGCTAAGAATGGACAAAAAAACAACTGTAGCGATTATGTTAGATTATCCGATTTCACCACTTTGTGCGACCGCATTCGGAGTTTCGCATTTTGGGTCTTTGTAATTTACCCACAACGCGTTTTGGGTATTAATTTCGGCCAGTGGCCGAATTCGGTTATTTACAACATATATATATCCCAGATTTTGTTTTCAGGCTCAGGTATTTGTTGAGCGAGATGGTGTCATTTAGGCAGCCCACTGCAGTGAAGGTACAGATACACATGCTCAAATTGAGCACATAAGCATGCCATTAATGAGCAATTGCTACTTCGTAGCATGTATGTACGCACCTTGCTAGAATGCTATGCTAATTGCGAGCATGATCAAGAATCGACGGTCGTGCAATTTTTGAGCATGCTACCTGTAGCGCGGCTGGGAGGGGACGGGCTTTTAGCATGTATGGGCAGGTCCACTTATTGAGCATGCTCATATCAATCAGTCGTTCGCAGCAAATGCTTGTACACGATTTGTTATTTAGATAGTCGTCAAATTTGTGTGGTAATATGCGCAAATGATTTTTGTAACCCTTAATATCATCTTCCCTCATTTCAGCTAGCAATCAAGTACTTGCTTCACTTTTTTCACACACGTTGGGCCACGGTAAGGAGGATAGAAGAACATATAAGGGTCAAAACAAAGGAAAATCTACACCTACCAATCAACCCTAATTGATCTAAATTTTAACACCTGAATATTTCAAAAAGTTTAGAAAACAAGAGGTAACGTCAGATCGTTGTAGTGCAAGTATATTGAATGGAGCAGTGAGTCCACACTTGATTAGATTTGAACATAAGGTATTGCAGTGGTCCCTATGTTTGAGGCATCCAAAAAAAACATGATCAAGTCACCCTCAACATTACAGTGATCACACAGATTGGAGGAAATCAAACTCAGTCTAGCAAGATGCGCTTTTACTTGATGATAATATACGTTGTTTTTGACAAACTGTATTTCAGTCAAAATGATGATATTATTCGATTCTCTGGTGGGCGCGCCTTGGTTTTCCATTGTTAGCTGGAAGATACCTTGCTATTAATAAGCATGTGTATCCGGAGTGTTTGCTTTTAGCAAGGTCGATGAGAGTATGCCCTAAAAAACATGCCAAACAAAAGCAAATGTGTCAGTTTCAAGAGCATGCTTATTTTGAGCATGCTTATTAGGCATGTCATTTATGAGCATGTGTATCTGTACTTTATTTCATTCTTGAAATTTCCATAACTTGATAGCAATATCCCAGGTGACGGAATAACATCTCCTGCTCCACAATATATTTCAATTGATCTCGAGCTTATACCTTAACGGTTCCTTTGACGCTGTCATACATATATTGATATGTCCATATTATACTTCTTTCTGGCTTTATTCATTCACTCAAGTTTCTTTGTGATAGTAATTTCTTTATTGCCCATTATATTACCATTTCGCCTGCGGTTCGTGTCGATGGCTTTGCAAAGAAGTCTGTGATGAGCTTAACGACGATGACTGGAGAGAGGTGTACCAAATAATTACGCATGTTGAATCAGAGACCTCCAAACATGCCGCACGAGCAAAAGAAGGAAATTGCAATGCAACTGTTTCCAATAAGGCTGGACTCCACTGAAACCCGTGAAAGGATAGAGGTTACTGATCGATTCACGCTGGAAGAGCTACGAAATGCGTGTCAGAAATTGAAGCCAGCCAAAGCAGCTGGTAAAGATGCAATTCCTCCAGAGGCGGTCAAGTATGCCGTTGGAGAACTACCCGGTCTCTTGCTTCCGCTATTCAATTTTCTGTTGGAAAGGAAAGAAATTTCTGATATAAGGAAGACAGCAGGACTAGTTCTTATCCCTAAGGGCGACTGCTCCTTTAGACCGTTATGCCTACTGAATGCGATCTGTATAATCTATGAACTGCTCATTGTGGGGCGTATAGAGGAGGTATTAGAACTGTACGATGGTATACCGCCAAACGGCCAAACCAGTATGGTTTTCCCAAAGGAGGTTCTACTTCACAGGCAAAAAAATTTTTGGTAGACACCGCAAAACATACCAGGCAAAAATGGGGTACCTTGATCACCTTAGATGTGAGGAACGCATTCAACACAGTGACATGGAGCTTGATGATTAAGGGTCTGATTAAAAGAAAGGAACCGGATTATATTGTAGATATTATTAGAATAGGTAGAGAGGACATAGTCATATACGCTGGAGTTCCTCAGGGGTCAGTGGTCGGCTCAAAACTGTGGAATCTTTTTATATATTGTATACAAAATGCTGTTATAAGTGGACAGTTGTCTCGGAGGTACAGTTGGTTACTCAAGTTGTGAGATGGATTACACTATGTCCTGACTGTCAAACCTGTTTGCCAGTAAAAATGAAAACGTGATATACAATATGGGCTACTCAAGTGTATGCGGAGGATACCGGCCAACCGATGAAGTTATTAAAAAAGTTCATTATCAATAGTATTCAGAATCATGTGCTGCATTACACAAAATTATTTTCGCTTATACAGGGTGTTTCGTTTAGGCTAGGCGTGATAGAACTTTGTTATTTTTAAATGGATTACCCTATATATTATTGCATATTTGGAATCCTTGGTGAATTCTAGTGTGACTTTATGTATCATACATGGAACTTTAGAACCTTTTAGGCGCAAATCACCATTTTTGGTATAAGTAGGTATCAGAAAAACGAATATCGCAGCGATTATAAAACTTATAAGGCCGTGACTTTGCGGTACAACTAAGCATGAAATGCGTCCCTTTAGTTCAGACGGCTAAATTTGAATTCTTTTTGCACTTTGAAAAATCAGTAGATTAATTAAGGAAACTTCAAACACAGATAACTTGATTTTTTCAAATGGGAATGCCTATTTTGGTTTAAAGAATCAAATGTAAAATGTGATTACCTTTCTAACGATATAGCACTCTCGATATCAATCTTTTTTGTTTTTCATTTTATTTCAAATTTCCAGTCAAATCGGTGTTTTTCAATTTTTCTACGTGCAAGCAACCTAGCAGGCCATGAAAAAAAACAAAAGCCCGTTAATATGGTAGAAACCAAATAACTTGGTAGAAAGATGCAAACTAACTAGAGTAACGAGGCAAGATTATGAAAATTCCTTACAACACATTAGCTTTAATCAGAAACAATAGCGGTAACAAAACGTTCATTTTTCACAGCCTACCAGCTATTAGCCAATTTCCAATGTCAGTAAAAACATACGGTCGTAGTCAAAGGAAAAACTACTAGTGACTGTTGCTGGCAGTAGAATATCTATGTCTTCTGAATAAATGTTTACATTTAATGCCATAAAAGAATAGCTATTTCCGTAAGTCAAAAGTAATGATACCTCTTACTGGAACCCTTCAAATTCTTCAGTAGGTAAGTACCGCGATATTGCTAATAAGTAGAAGTCTACTTATTAGCAAAATCGCGGAAAATGAAGCTTCAATTGCAGTCTGTTTGATTTGTAAAACATAATTTAGTTTGTAGAAAACTACATGAAATAAACACGATTACAACATAGCGTAATTAAAAAAATATTTCAATAGATGTTCAGAATGCTCCAGAGATATCTTCACTTTTGACTTAACGGAAAGGACTAATTTTTTTCTACTAAGTTAGTTGGTTTCTTCCATATTAACAAGCTTTTGTTTTTTTTTCATGGCCTGCTAGGTTGCTTGCACGCAGGAAAATTGAAAAATACCGATTTGATTGAAAATTTGAAATAAAATGAAAATCAAAGAAGATTGATATCGAGAGTACTATATTTAGAAAGGTAATCACATTTAACATTTGATTCTTTAAACCAAAATAGGCATTCCCATTTGAAAAAGTCAAGTTGTCTGTGAGCTGACTTAAAATGGCGCATTTCGTGCCTAGTCGTACCGCAAAGTCATGGCTTTCTAAGTTTTATAACCGCTGCGATATTCAATTTTTTTCTGACTACTTATACCAAAAATGGTGATTTGCGCCTAAACGGTTTGTTTAAAGTTGCATGTATGGTACATAGAGTCACACTAGAATTTACCAAAGAATCCAAATATGCAATAATATATAGGGTGATCCTTTCAAAATAACAAAGTTTTATCACGCCTAGTCTAAATGAAACACCCTGTATAAGTGAAAATAACTTTGTGTGATGCAACACATGATTCTGAACATTTTTCGAAAATAAACTTTTTTAATAACTTCATGATGTTTAGCCGCATACGCTTGAGTGGCCCACCCTGTATGTTACCCTTACTGCCGACTGTCTAGCGACTTGCCAAAACTCATGATAAATTATACAATATGGTACTATATATACTACAGTATAGATATTATGATTCTAGTATAAGTTAGCATGCATTTTGGCAAGTTGCTAGAAAGTTGACACTAAAATTTAGTTTCACATTACTAGAAACATCACATAAAGGAAATTAAGGACTTTTTGTTTCGTTTATCATATTCCTGGATACCCTGCCCACGTGTTTACGTGTGTTTCTCAGTACCAACTTAGTGAATGCGCTCCTAAACTCAATTATAAAGTCACAACCCACATAACTAGTAAAATATCTCTTTCATACACTTTTCAGTCTTTCGGATGATCTTGTTAAATATTGTATACAAAAGCTGTTATAAGGGGGTAGTTTGTCTGGGAGCTGCAGTTGGTTAGTCAAGTTGTGAGATGGATTACACTATGCCTTGACTCCCAAACGTGTTCGCCAGTACTCGTAAAAATGAAAACGTGAAATACGTTATCCTTTCTGTCGTCTGCTGTCAGCGACTTGCCAAAACTCATGATACATTATACTATATGATACTATAGTACAATATAAATTACACGATATTATGAGTCTAGTATAAGTTAACATGCGTTTTGGCAAGTGGTTAGAAAGTTGACACTAAAGTTTACACGTACCATGTTTATATGAAATTGATATCATTTTCAAGACAGCTGTAATTGATAAGCAATCGTACTTTCATATTCCCATTGAAACATCACATAAAGAAAATAAGGAGTTTTGTTTTATTTGTGGTTTAGTAGGTGTAATCTTTGATCCAAAATTGAGCTCCCACCCTCATATACATATTTAATATAAGTGCCGATACAAACAAGGGGTCAAGTTTCATTATTAGGAATTGTAGATCTGTTACTAATTCAACAGCAATTAGGATACTTTACTTAGCCTATATTAGGACGAAGCTTGAATATTGTATGATTTTTTTGAGCCCTTATTATCCATGTTATGTAAATGCTATCGATTGTATACAAAAAAAGTTCAAAAAGTTCAAATCTACACTACAGTTCCGTAATGCTTTTGGGTTTTGTGTTTTGTCACTTGAATAAAGTAGTGGGTCGTGGTAATCGTTGCCATAGTTTTGTTTATTTATTACGAGAGGGGATTGTTTTTGAAAACCGTAACAACCTGGAGACCAAAATTTAGACAATGCATTTTGGAGTCTTTTTCAAGAATATTTGCAGGAATGTTGTCTTTTGAGTTTGTATTATTAACTAATGTGGTCTGGCTACGATAGTTAAAGTGTTTGACAACGTATACTATATATCCGGGCTTTTAAGACGACTTTATATGGTGTTGGGTCTCTGATTTACGTCTACTCTAGGTATTAGGTCCTGACGGATTGCAGGCTGATGGTGAACAGAGACAACTCTGTCTTATTTAGGGGTATCTATTTCAACCTTTACTGGTCCTCTTTATGTATATACGATATTTATTTTATGGTTGTGGAAACCAAGGTGACTGTCCCCGGGACAGGCCTACTCACTTACCGTAGGTGGAAGTGGGTTATGCTCACGTGTTCACACGTACCATACGTTTCCCCTAACCAGCCCTTTTATATGTTGTTTATTGTTTATATTCATTTATTGATCTATTTATGCGCTTATATACCATGCTTGCTATGCTATTATGCTTGCTATGCTGCTATGCTTGCGATGCTATGTTTATATTTTATATACCCTATCCCATTTACCTCCTTTATTTACTTCTTTATATGGTTGGTTATATTTATTTATCTATATAAGCTGATTTTTTACATTTTTCCACATCCTACCCATATTTCTCTCCCTGACGTTGAACAGAGACCTAGCCCACCATGTATTATTATTATTTGTCATTTATACTGTGAATGTTTATAACCATTTCTTTATTATACAAATATCAATAACAAGAGCCAGTTTACCACTATTATTAAGACATTTTTGATTCGTATATTTTAACATGTCAATATAAATACTTCACCAGTAAAATATATGAAACACAAAGCACTCATGATTTGATAAATACCAGAATCAAGTAATAAAACCACACCAGAAACACTCAGCACTCATGATTAATCGGGTGATTAACAAATACAAAACAAATGTCAAGAAACAAATAATAAAAAAACCATATCATAACATTTCTGTGTTTTTATTTCATTCTCTCTGAGTTGGTACACATGCATGCTAAAACAATCTCGTTACCACGAACACACACACACACACACACCATTACACGTATTGGGTCAATTGTGACCTATGTACCTCAGCACCCGATTGTAGCCTATCTAAAAATTTTTTGCTGAAACTGTACAAGAACACAAGTTGAATATGCCAGTTTTTGTCATTTTTCGATACACTCCTCCGAAATATATTTACACTCGACCTAAACTTGTTGGAACTAGTAGGTCACAATTCTCAAGCGAAGGTATTAGGTCACAGATCATGAGAGTATCATGCCATTATTCTTGAGTGTATTAGTCCACTATCTAGGAGTATTATGTTACAATTTTTGCGTCTACGTAGTAACAAGGTGTAACAGTCTGTCAATTTGGTAATTATCAGATCATCAAACGTCATAATAAAGGAGACATCAGGTTTCTAAAGCGCCATTTGAAAGAGGGATACAGGCGAAAAGAGTAGTATCTCATTTCGGAAACTTTTCAAATAATAATATTTCCCTCCAATGTATTAAACCAATCATAGGCATTACTATTTTTCTTATTATAACAAAAGAGTTGGATGAAGTATTGGCATTGGTTGTTTTTTTAAATATTTTTGTAATGTAATTCTTCACATGATATATGATATCTTTCCAGGAACAATTTTTGAGCCCACTGTCGATATTGATACACTCCTCACATTTTTCTCTTCCTGTTATTGTCATTTTTTTATATCTGCTTTAAAAAATGTCAGCACGGCTTCGGTTTCTTCCGCACTCGATTTGTTTTTTACTTCCCACACCGATAGGTGAGGGGAGTATTGTGATCGCGAAAATTTTCGATTTTGAGGTAATATACTTTTTGGGCGTTTTATGATGTCTACATAACGAAAATCCACGTCACTCATTTCCGTCGGTCTGTCTGTCGGTCTGTCTGTCTGTCTGTCTGTCTGTCGGTCTGTCTGTCTGTCGCTTTTTTCTACCCTCGTAATCTCAGTAACCGCTGCATAGATTTTGATGAAATTTGAGCAGCGATATGTTGTAGGGTCGTAGTAGATAATGTTGCTACAGCTTTGAAAATCGATGCATGGGCGGCGGACATATTAGCGAAAAACGAAAAATTTCAAATATGCCTTAAACTTTGTTTTTAGGCGTTTTAGGCGTTCCTGATCATTTTCTACTTTTGTTGGGTGGGGTTGAAATTGGGGTGGTTCGGGGGTGGGGGGTTGTACAGTTGAAAAATTTGTTGTAATCATAATAGTCTGTCCACCTGACGAGAGAGAAAGTCCTAGCGGTATAATACACTTTTTTAGGTCCATCCGAACATTGCCTTGTGTATTACAGGAACCAAGGGACGGAATTTTCTTTTCCGATGTGTACATACGAGTATTGCTTTAGATCATTCTGTATTTTATAATGTGGAAATTACTGAATTGTCGTTAATGAAATTTCGGCACAGTACTACTACTTTGGCAAAGATGGAAAACGCGTCTGATTTTTAGAAATCGTCTCAGTGGCGGCGCAACAATATTAAAAAAACTAAAAATATGACAACAGCTCAACTTCGTTTTTAGGTGTTTTAGGGGTTCCTGATCATTTTCTACTTTTTCGGGGTGGGAGTGAAATTGGGATGATTAAGGGGTGGGGGGCTGTAAAACTGAAATTTTTTATATTCATAATAGGCTGCCCGTTGACCTGTGAAAGAAAGCCCTAGCGGCATAATTCACGTTTTAGGTCCATTCGAACATTCTCTTGCCGATTACAGAAACCAAGGGACTTAAAACTTTCTGATGCATACAAAATACATACGGGTATTACTTTGGATCGTTCTGTACTGTGTACGTGAAAACTTTTGAATTGACTTTAATGACATTTTGATACAGATTTATTACCGCGACAAGTATGGAAAGCAAGTATGGTTTTTAGAAATCGTTTCAGTGGCGGCGCGGTAATAATAAAAAAATTAAAAATTTAAAAAACACCTCAAACTTCGTTTTAGACGTTTTAGGGGTTCCTGATCATTTTAAATGTTTTTTTTGGTTGGGGGTGAAATTGGGGTGGTTCGCGAGTGGGAGCATGTAAAACAAAAAAAAATTGTTGTATTCATGATATTGTCTATTGACCTGTGGAACAAGCACCTAGTGGAATGAAACACCTTTTTGCGGTCAAGCGAGCGATGATTTGGTTGCAGGGGCAGCTAGACTACAGTTTCATGCTGTGGGAAAATAATGAAACTGGTATCATCGGAATGTGTGGGAAGTGCTGAGTCAATCAACTTGACTTCACTTTTTTTTACAAGGTGCTCTCTGTTTAATTTTTCCTTTGTTTTTTATTTTTTTTTACTCTCTTTGGAGGAGTTTGTTTTTCCTCCTTTTCTTCTTCATCACCTGTATATAAAAAAAGTGATTTATAGTGGCGATAAAAGTATCACCAATGTAAGAAACTAAAAATTAAGTTGGCCAGGCAGCTGAGAGTCGAGATGGTATGTTTAATTATCATTCGCGGAGGACAAAGAATACTGAATGTATCCTGAAAAGAACATGCACTTAACAATCCTATCCTGCACATGTTCGGGATGTCCTCGGATTTTCTCCAAGAACACAGCTTCTGGTGGAACAAATCCTATGAAACTTGCTTGAGGAACAATCGACATGGAATATGTGTTTCCAATCATAACATATACATATATTTTATCTTATAACATTGTCATCAGACGAAGACATTATCATGTTATGGTGAGTGCTTTGCTGAAAAAGCTTAAAGTAAAAATACAAGCGCTGTTTTGGATTCATACCGTGAATTTAATAAACACAGACACGCTCTTTTTGTTAACAAATCACATAAGTTGTTAGAGTTTCTGAGTTTCAGTAAATCACATGGAATTTGGCAAGGTAGGAGGTAGGTATGTGCTTTTTCATTAGATTTGTTTCATGAACAGTGCTCGTTCACCAGTGTGTCATGTCTCATTTAAATCAATGGGATATGCGAATCATCAAACAAGTTTTGTGTTTTATAGAGCAAATATCACGACAATTGTTCCACCAGTCACCAGTGCGTCACGCGCCTGATGTGGCAATACTTACAACTAGAAAAAGCTTCATCCATCAAGTTGTCTAGTGGCTGATAAATTATAAAGACAATAATGTGATAAAGAAATTCTGCACAATAAAATAAGCGAAAGCTGTGTGATCATGACTTCGAGAGAGAGGACAAAACGAAAAGAGAATAGGATCAGATCTACGAAAATTGTCAAAGCATGAAACTGCCTATTATTGCAATATTCCATGAGCTAAGCATTGATTTAGTTTATGTATTTCATCATGTACAAATAGACAAAATCAGTTACTCTTGTCTCGCTGGAAGTAATGTTCATAATCTAAAAACAACCGTATAAACACAGTGTCTGTTTAAAGCACTATAGGGTGTCCAGTTAGTGTGTAATTCTTCGATATATCGCAAGGTATACCGGATAGAAGAAAATGTTAAATACAAAAGTTATTTGGTTACTTAAGGCGCATATTCTAAAAATATTTTCAGATATACAGGGTGTTGCGGGAAAATAGGATAGTGATCAACTTGATTTTTTTATATAGAACTATAACTTTTTCTTAACTTCTTCTAGTTTCCATCATTGATCTCTATTCAACCCTAAAATATTTTTTAGATCGGTTGCTATGAAGTTATAATTTGTTTTCTATTAATTTCCGGATTTGCAAGGTCCCACGTAATACGTCCAAATTAAGATACTCTTTTAACTTTCCTAAATAACATTATACAGCGAGTTATCTGAATATTGAGTGGATACTACTTTGTATGCTACCAGCAATTTGTATCTAAAGGGTGTTTTTGGCAGAATTTTAAATTACGGCAATTTGAAGGTCGTTTTACTTTGTTTTTTTAAACGTAACACCCTGTATGTTTTATTTTAAATAGAAATATCTACTAATACCCTATCTAGTCTTGTAATATTTTTTTTTCGCGTTTGCGACGTTGCCAAGTTATAAATTATTTTTCCAAATTTTCAAACAAATATCCCCGATTTTAATTTATTTTAAATAGAATCCTCCGCTTATTTTTATTGCAATGAATTGCACATGTCGAACTTAGTAAGATGTCACAATTTCAAAATTTTGTTTCTGTTAATTATTGAGATACGGCAACACCTCTTTTTCAGTAAACTGTACCGGAACGCTTAAATATTTCCAAAACTACCACAGCCGGAACGGTGAAATTCAATACTTGGGGTTTTTTGAATATACAGAATTCAAAACCGATAACATCAGTGTTATCAGATTTACCAATTTTATGTCATAATTTTGAATGGAATGCCCTATTTATGAAGTCAGGATAAAAGCTTCACACACTGTGCCTCCGCAAGGCTACGGAATTGTGACCTAATACACAGGAAAATCCTGACCTAGCGCCCATGCGCATCAGATAATTGTGGTCTCTTGCATTTAAGTTGTGAATACTGTTTGGCGCTTACTGAAAATTCAACGCAACATATCACTTTTTTAACTTTTCTAGTGAACTTTCACATGATTTTTGACTTTCCACAACGAAAGGTAGCTGGACAGTATTGTAACCGCGATCACTTTCGATTTTGAGATTATATGATTTATGGCCGTTCCATAGTGACAACATGATGTAAAACTATGACATTGTCAAAGGCTGTCTGGCTGTCGGTCTCTCTGTGTTCTCCTATCCGCTTAGTCTCAGTAACGGCTGCACAGATTTTGATATGTCTGGGAAGCGATATGATATCGGGTCATAGTGGTACGACAATTTTAAGAATGTTTTACCGGAGAATAGTAATTAATGAAAAAAAGTATTTTTGGAACACGATCGAACCTTAGAGGTCTGATTGTTTTGATTTGTCTGGGGGAGGGAGTAGTAAATAGAGTGAGGATGTGGAGGAACTGATTTTTTTGTGTTCATTGAATATTTCTTGTCACTCGATGAATATTTGATCATGGTTACATACTGTACGTTTCAAACTTAGGTGCATATTCGCCTCAAATATATGCAAAACGAAACGCTGCGCAATTATGCACTTCTTACAACATATCGCAATTCTTGTAGAACCATATATGCAGGGCGATCAACCTATATTCCAAAGTTTGGTCCCTCCGTTATCATGATACAAGAAAAACTTTCGGATAAAAGTTACAGGTAAAGCTAGGTCTACATTTTAAGATTATATTGTAACATACAGGGCGTTTCATAAAGGCACTGCATACCAAAGTTATGTTTTTTATGGAATACCCTGTATATTACCCCAATTTTTGGATTGCGTTCGTTTTCCCTATTCCGGCAATAAAGGGTTTTATCAGGTTATACAGGGTATTTTCAGAGATATGGCCACTTTTATGTGAAAATCAAAATGAATTCATGGCTATCACAATTGACAATTCACAAATAAAAAGCAGAAGTCAATTTCAATAGTTATCTGAAAATAAAACTATAGCGTAGGTACTCTCTAACTCAAGAGATAGAAACATGTTTCTATCACCATGACGACCATGACGATCGGGCAGTTTCGGGTGCCTATCACGTGTCTACTACGCTGTCATGGCACGCTGTCATATTTACGAGGCCACCTGATCCCACAGCACATAGTGCATGGAAACACGTTTCTAAGTTACAGAGTACCGGCGCAAAATCTTTAACCAGACTATATTTGTAATTTCAAGAAGGTTCATGTGTGAACGTTTTAAAAACGGGTGTTTAAGAGGTCTGACTGTTTCAATTTTTTAAATTTTTCGAGGAAAGGGAGTGAAATTGGGTAGCTAATAGAGTGGGTATGTGGAAGTACTACATTTTTTTGTGTTCATTCAATATTTCTTATTACTCGATGAATATTTTTGATCCTGGTTACATACTATACGTTTCAAACTTAGGTCAATATTTACCTCCAATATATGCGGCGGAACAATGGGGTGCGCAATTACAACGCGTCACAATTCTGGTGCAACCATATGAATAACTTGGAAACTAGTTGCTTGCTACTAACGGGATTATGATATCTTCTCATCGTGACTGTGACAACATTTTACTTCCCGCACCGATAGGTGAGGGGAGTATTGTGATCGCGAAAATTTTCGATTTTGAGATAATACGCTTTTTGGGCGTTTTATGATGTCTAGATAACGAAAATCCACGTCACTCATTTCCGTCGGTCTGTCTGTCTGCCGCTGCATGGATTGTGATTACATTAGGGCAGCGGTATGCTGTGGGGTCGTAGTAGGTAATGTTCCTTCCTTAATTTTGCATAGGCGGCGGAGTAATTGACAAAAAACAAAAAAAATTAAATATTGCTGAAACTTCGTTTTTAGGCGTTTTAGGGGTCCCTGATCATTATCTACTTTTTTTGGGTGGGGGTGAAATTGGGGTGGTTGGGAGGTGGGGGGTTGTAAAATTGAAAAGTTTGTTGCTTTAATAATAGACTGTCCACTGACCTGTGAAGGAAGATCTGGCGACATAAATAACTATTTTAGGTCCATCCGAACATTGCCTTGCCTATTACAGAAAGCAAAGGACTTTTTTTTCTGATGTAAACATACGAGAGTATTGCTTTAGATTGTTCTATATTGTGTAACGAGGAAACTGTTGGATTGATTTTAGTGAAATTTTGACACAGTATTACTACCGTGGAGAAGATAGAAAACGCGTATTGTTTTTCTAAATCGTGCCAGTGGCGGCGCAGAAATAATAGAAAAACTAAAAATATAAAAACAGCTCAAACTTCGTTTTTAAGCGTTTTAAAGGTTCCTGATTATGCGTTTTTTCGGGTGGGGATGAAATTGGGGTGGTTGGGGGGTTGGGGGGTTGGGGGTTGAATAATTAAAAAAATTTTTGTACTCATAATAGGCTGTTCACTAACCTGTGAAGGAAGATCTAGCGACACAAATCACCTTTTTAGGTCCATGCAAACATTGCCTAGCCTATTACGGAAACTAAGGGACTTTATTGATTTTATTGGTTTCTTGGTTTAAATCGTTTTGTTTTGTAACGTGGACACTATTAAATTGATTCTATTGATATTTTGACACAGTATACTGTTACCGTGGTGAGAATGGAAAACGCATATGTTTGTTAAGAATCGTGTCAGTGGCAGCGTAGCAATAATCAAAGAACGAAAAGTATGAAAACAACTCAAATTCGGTTTTTAGATGTTTTAGGGGTTCCTGATCATTTCCTACCAGTTCTTTGGGTGGGGGTGAAAGTCAGGTGGTTGGGGGGTGAGGGACTGTAAAACTGAGAAGTTTGTAGTATCGATAATGGGCTGTCCATTAACCTGTGAAGGAAAGACTTAGCGGCATAAGACAATTTTTTTTTGGGGGGGGGGTTGGTTGGAAGAGATCTCAGACTAAAGCTTCATGCTATGGGAAAATAATAAACTGGTATCAGCGTGATGTGTGGGAAGTACTGAGTCATCAACTTGACTTCATTTTTTAGAATCTACTAGACGCCATTTTTACTTCCCAGGCCTGTCTTTTGATTGTAGTTGTGAGTATTTTCGATTGCGATATAGATTTAGGTCACCATGTGCGTAAGGACAATTTTTTGGCCTGTATTCCAGAAGTTGCACGAAAAAAAATTTTGTTCGTGTTAGGTAACAAATCTTGAGAAATAATAGATACTAGTGAAGATCATAACCTGAGAAAAGTTGGCAAATAGGTACTTCTAACTCCCATACCATCGGTGAGGGGAGTATTGTGATCGCAAGAACTTTCGATTATGTTATGTGAAGTGTGATCATTTTTCCACAGATTGTCGTAACGTGCCCCAATTTTGGATGTTAAGTGGCTATCTCGTACCTACTAAAGAAATTGTGGAACATGATATGGTGACCGGCCAGAAGACGCAAACCAAGTTCACTATGAAAGAGTCACTATTCTTACTTGGTCAAAATCAGCAGGACATTAAAGATATATTCAATCGCTTCAAGAAAGCAAATGTTTCAACCCAACCTTTTGTATACTGTAACTATAAAAAACATATTTTCCATTGAAGATGTATGTTTAATATTCTGTGACATTAGATTCAAATTCAGCAGTGTTCTGAGATATTTGGATGATAGTAGTACCTATCCATTGGAACAAGGACTGTGTTTATAACAATAATGAACCTACATCCCTCAAACCCTTGTTAAAGTTCATTGTCACAATAAAATGATTATCTTCACGCAAATCGCAATATTTACATGATTTCGATGAAAACTCGTTATCCAGATTTATGTATATTGTTCATTGATTCAATAAACTTGAGAGTCATAGAGTAAATGAATTGCTTTCCATTGTGTGGATGAACTGGTCCACCGGCTCAAAATTGATGATTGTATTTATGCTCAATTTTGGTTTAGTCCTCCTAGAAAACTATGCAGGAAATTATGATTGATATGTTTCAATTCAAAACTCATATCTAATTCGACTTCCTACATTATGCTACAATTCGTACATATTACACTCACAGTTGAAAGCTACAAATATGTGTAAAACATATAAAATATCTCCTTTTATAAATTCTGACCTATTCAAGGTTAATCGCTAATATTCCACAATTTACTGATACACAGAGCTCCCCAAGCTGAAAAATGTGTGTATTGAATATAATTTGTCACTGTTATGAAATTGTGACCTATAGGTGACGTCACCAGATAGGTCACATTTTCATCAGAATACAGACATAGAGGGCGCTGCTAATTATTTTTTCGATAGGCCACAATATGGGTACGTACAGGTATTTTACACAATATGCTCAAAACCTCATTGTGGCTGAAAAAAGACGAATTTGGGAAGTAATGTTTTTTATAATAAGCAGAGGCCGTAGATTACGAATCCGCTGTTAGAAAATTGTGACCTAACGAAAAATAGGTCACAATTTCTGGTTAGGTCACAATCCAGTACTATGCACACCGAATAGGTCACAATTGGGGTCGTACGTGAACACCATATCACACACACACACACACACCATTGGGTTCTAGGTTCCACCACTAGACGTCTTAATCGCTTTGGCTATTTCTAAATTTGGTATCGGTTTTGACAGTGACCAGTTGCTCACTACAAACTGGAAACGCTATTAATGTAATATTTAAGACATTACCTTCATTTTCTTTATAATTTCTCCCTCTACATTAGAGTTATGTTTTTTCCTATATTATGGTCTTACTTTAGTCGTTTAAACTTGTTTTAAATTTATAGATAAATAAAGCATTTATTGCCCAACAGCTAATCGTCATTCACAGAGCAAGTAACAGTGGTATAGTTAGCACTGGGGAAGTAACATATGGTTAACAAGAAAAAAGAAGGAAAGAAAAAATATATAAATCCAAATACCTAAAAATTGCCATACCCAGATATATAAAGAAGTACATTATATTCTGGCTTCTGATCTAACAGTCAGATTATGTACAACAAAACCAAAAATCTCCCCAAATGACTCTCAGCTCAAAAAACTACGTGACAAATTATTCATTTTATTAAAGCTGGAACTGAATACGTCGCACACCCCAGATATCCTGTTAGCATTTTGATACATGATGCTGTCTGGTGCCTTACACAGTATATTTCTTTGAGCTCTTTGGCAGTAAAAAGTAACGTTATGACGTGAATCAGAAATTTAATTTCAGAGACAATCTGTGGACAGTCAATTTCGCTATGCAAGATCTTATACAGAATTAGTACCGATGCTTGGTTTTGGCGCTTCTCTAGAGACTGCAGATCAAACCTAGAAAGCATCCCTTTATAGTCTGAGTCCTTTTCAGGATAAGTTCCGTCCATTTTGTGACACATGAATTAAATAATTTTTTTCCAACTTTATCTGCAGCCTCGACATATTTTTTATATGAGACGTATAAAAAGTATAAAGACCTTAAAGCTAATACATTATTAATATTCCTACAATTCTCAAAAAACAGAACCATATGTTCGATAAGTATTTTTTGACATTTGAGAAATGTCAAAATAAACACCTAGTTCTTTTATAACTTCATAACGTTCTAGCATCAATTATGTAGTTGTATTTCAAATATTGTTTTCCCTATAGTAAAAGTAACTATCTTACATTTGCATTAAGGTGTAGTTGATTTACTGAACACCAAACCTGCAAGAACTTTATTTGTTCTAGTAGATCACAATCAGCTTCAGAATAAATACATGAGCATCTGCAAAAATTAACCTAGAGCTCGTATAGGTCATTGACAAATATGATAAACAGTAACGGTCCTAGGTTTGACCCTTGTTTTGGTTGTCCTGTAAAGGGGGGGTTTCCTATTGGGCAATAACTACTATTATTAGTCATACTCCAAGAGACTCTTTCCAAATTTACAAGCAGTCCTAAACTCAATTATAGAATTACAACTCACCTTTCCATTCATTGATCGATTCGACAAGCATGATCTAGATAGACTCATCTTCTACAGGATCCACGAACTTCTGCGAATCTCGTAAATAAAAGGACTTCTAACACATCAAACGTAGCCTACTATCCGCGTATGACATCCTGTTAGGGTTTCTAAATCGCTAAGAAGCTAATCTAATAATAAACATTGAGCGCTATACTATTATATGATATGTCTCTGGCTTATCGCTAAATCATAGGCTATCACAACTTGATACGTTTAAGTATGAAGCTCCGCCTCACTGCCTCGGTTACTCTGATAGTGAGTGTGTGTATTGTCCGATTGTTGTACTGATAAGTGGTGTGATTGATGTTGGGGCATGCGTTAGAGCCGAAACGTGGGAGCGTGAAGCGGTGCAGCCGGGCTGCCGAGGAAGACTGACTGCAGTGTAGGCTCCGGGCTGCGAGTTCCGGGCACTCCAGACGCGACTACATAGTCCGGGAGCCGACTGTTGATAATCATCATACTCAGTAAAAAATATAGGTGTTGAACGAGGTAGACCTTGTTTATGGAACTTCCGTGACTCAAGAGGTTGTTGTTCAATTTAGGGTGGAACGAAATTTTTGAGTTTTAAATTTCAAAACGTAATAGCCAGTTAAAGTTGCCTTTTGAGTCTCATAAGTAAACCTTAAAATCTGGAGAATATAGGTTAATGCTTTCCAGTGCCCTATGGCATTAAAAATTAGAAAATTTCCAATTAATCCCCAAAATTTTATAAATGTAAAAATAGATTTTTTTGAAATGTAATAGTGCACTAAAGTTACTATTTAGGCCTTATATAAAACCCTTAAAATCTAAAGGATATATAAGATACCGTTCCAGTGCCTTAGTCTTTTGAAAATTAGTCATTTTTCTGCAAACGACACGTATTTTAATGCTCCGCCATTGCTTCTTACGTCGGCAATCAAAAACAGATACTAGACTGATAGAATGAAAGTTCTTAGACAAAGACAGAAACTTCGAGAAACTATAATAAGGGAGAAATAGAAAATTTGTCGCCTCTTAATGGTCTCTACTTTGATGGTAGAAAAGACAAAACTTTAGTTTTAAAAGTTGAAGAGACCAGTGACCACGTCGCATCGCAACACCGTCACAGAAGAACATTATGTTCTAGTTAAAGAACCAGGGTACGAATACTTAGGACACGCTGCGAATATTAAACTGAGTATTGTCAGTTTTTTGGAAAAACAACAGATTAAGATATCAAAGACTGAAGCTCTTGGGTGTGACGAAACAGCAGTAAATACGGGACAGAAGTGTGTAGTTTTGAGGTTGCTGGAGGAATTTTGTGACAAAACAATGCAATGGTTTATTTGTCAACTACACGGCAATGAACTCCCATTACGTCACCTCTTCCAGTATTTGGATGGAGAGACAACTGACCACGTGCATATTTAGGACCTATTCGTAAGAAATTGTCTGAATGTGAGAAGCTTGAAGCAATTAATTTTAATCTAACTGAATCCGATTTACCCTAAATTGATGAGACACAGCCAAGCACAGACAAAAAATATTTGTTAGAAATATGCCATTCCATTATTAGAGGATGTTGCAGTAGTAGTTTAGCTCGAAGAGATCCGAGCAAATAATCTCATTCACGATGTTTGACAACAGCGAGTAGGTTGCTTCGTTTATATATCGGAACAGGGTCTCTATCAGAAAACCTCAAAATATTGGTAGAGTATATTGTGAAAGTTTATACTACAGTTTGGTTTAAAATCAAGTGCAATTCGTCTTGCAAGAACGGCTCTCAAAACCTTTTTGAGCTAATTAAACGGTCTCGTTATTTAAGTTTAAACCTTGAAAACATTATAGATCCTTTAATCCAGAGAAATGGCTACTTTGTTCATCCGGAAAACATTCTTTTAATGATGTTATGTGACAACCGAAAACGTATTAGAGAGCTTGCCTTGAGAAGGATTTTAAAAGCTAGGGAAAATCCACCTAGGACAATTAGATAATTCCAAACACCAAAATTGAATTTTGAACCCAAAGACTACATAGATTTACTATCCTGGCAAAACTGTAATTTAACAGAGGCATCACTAACTTTTGAATACTCAGCAGTTGAATTGAAAAGTATGGTAAATTCCGGATGTGTGAAAGAACATGGAACCATTATGGAGTTTCAAAAGTTTCCCTGTCATACGCAGGCTATTGAAAGGTGCGTTAAGCTAGTAACAGATGCGTCTTCAGCAATTTGTGGTCAGGTTTCCAGAGATGGATTCATTCGCGCCAGGTTAGTCACGAAAAATTATGCCAAAATTTGATACCAAAGCACAATATGCAACTGAAAACTAAATTTTCCGAAGGGTGGGTAGGTCCGGGTGGAGTTCGATATGCAACTACCTCCCCGCGGTGAGCTCTGGGATATTGTGTTTTTTAAATAGTACTTTAGCTATTTTAAATATATACTATACGAAGAGTCGCATAACATTAAACTCAAACTAAAATCAAGTTATATTTTCTCAAATTTCAGACAGTGTGGGGCAATGGAAGTAGTTATGCGATTTCGTCCATTTTTTGCTGCATAATAGAGAATTCCGAAAGGCAACTTTTCCGCACTATTACAATACGATGTTCAAAAAAAAATTTTCGTCATTTTCGTTCCACCCTATGTTCTTCCCCTGTCCCTGTTTTACCATAACCTTGTTATAGCAATTATATTTAATTTTTTACCCGCAATTTGGGAAAAAGGCGACATGTTATTAACGTTTCTAGCGTAGAAACACGTCTTCCGATGTACCAATGTGTTATATGACAATTTTTTTGTGCAACCCCCACTCTCTTTAACCCTTAGGAGTCCAACCGAATAGTAATATTATTTTAAGGTAGACATCTTTAAGTTATTTACGACTACCTGATATCAAACAATTCAGTGCACAAATACAGCAGTTAACGACATTTCGGTATTTCGGTTTATTTAATTTTTTTAGCCGCCACATGTGATCGTTTTAGACATAAAGACACATTCTCTTTCAACTGGTGCTATCAAATTTATCTGTCTTATTACATTCTTTTTGGTGCACACCCCACCCTTTTCCAACCCCCATTGTCCGATCGACAGCAAAACCCTTTCAAATCGAAAGAACCTTTATTAATTCAAGTTGTTCAAATTTGGGAGCAATCGTTTGACGCGTTTTTGAGTAATCATTGGAGAACGAAATTGCGGACGTAACAGACACGCAGAGACAGACATCAAAAAACTAAAGTTTTCCTATTTCCTTCAAACTTGGTTGCTGTTAAAGGATTATCATTAGAAACAAAATCTAGTTTTTGGTCCAGCTGCGATGATAAAAAAGAGATAGGGTGGGGGTAACTCAAAAAACTATGTGATAACCTGAAAATCTAATGCTACCACAATAAAGAGCATGTTTTCTTATGTCGAAAGCGCTACCGCACAGACTGCAAAATCTTCAAAATGGTGGAATAAAAATTCATAAAAGTCAGGAAATTTTCGTACTTTAAAATGGCAGTAACTGCCACAAAAATGACCCAAATAATTTCAAACTTTACTGTCATAAAGAGGTTTTTGTTCTTTATCTTTTCGTCCACTTTTGTTTGGTGCAAATCTATGATGATTTGGGGCTGGGGATGGTGGGGGTTACTCGGAAAAATAATAAATAATAATACAGGGTTGGCCAATAGTGAGTGGACGGAAGATTGTGGGCTCACTAAAACATATTTCGGAAATATGTCACTTGATCATGATAGGAACCCTTAAGGGCTATAACGTAAAAATGTGCTCACTTAAAGTTTGACATTTATACAGCGTGATTCATATCAAATACACATTTTTTAGAATGGAACCCCCTATATATTATTGCATATTATTTGGATTCCTTGGTCAATTCTAGCGTGGCTTTATGTATCATTCATAGAACGTTAAACGAACCGTTTAGGCGCAAATCACCATTTTTGGTATAAGTGGGCATCGGAAAAGAATTGAGTATCGCAGCGATTATAGAACTTAGAAGACCGTGACTTTGCGGTATGACTAAGCTTGAAATGCGTCACCTTAGGTGAGACTGCTAAATTTGAATTATTTTTATACTTTGAGAAATCAGTAGATTAATTAAGGAAACTTCAACCACAGATAACTTGATTTTTTCAAATAAGAATGCCCATTTTTGTTTATAAAATCAAATGTAAAATTTGATTACCTTTCATTTTATTTCAATTTTTCAGTCAAATCGGCGCTTTTCAATTTTCCTACGTGTAAGCAACCTAGCAGGCCATGAAAGATAAACAAGATGGAAGAAACCAACTAACTTAGTAGAAAGATGCAAACCAAATAGAGCAACGAGGCAAGATTATGAAAATTCCTTACAACACATTAGCTCTAACTGGAGAGAACAGCCGTAAGATAACTAATGCCAATGAGAAGCCGGAGTATGACAGAAGTGTGTTTTTCACAGCCTACTAGCTATTAAGGTCTCCTAGAGTTTGAAACCTTTCCAAAATAATCAAAAATTTTGAAACAAAAGGAAAACTACCAGCGACTTTTGCTCAAAGTCTAAAATGAATGAATGAAATTTCACATTTAATCGGATAAAGAATTAGTCATTTCCGTTAAGTCAAAAGTAAAGATATCTGTAACTGGAGCATTCTGAAAGGATTGCTAGAATTTTTGTATCACTCCAAGTTGTAGCTTTATTTATTTCATGTATTTTTCTACCAACTAAATTATGTTTTACAATTGAAACAGATTGCAATTCAGGTTTTCTGCGATTTTACTAATAAGTAGAAGTACCTGTTAAAGAATTTGAAGGGATCCAGTTAGAGGTATCGTTATTTTTGACTTTCAAAAATGACTGCTTTTTGAAGCTATGAAATGTGAAAATTTATTCAAAAGACTTAGATATTCTACTGCCAGCAACAATCGCTGGTAGTTTTCCTTTATTTGAAAATTCCTTTACTGACTTTGGAAACTGGCGAATAGCTTGTAGGCTGTGAAAAATAAGCATTCCTTTTGACGCTATTGTTTCTGGTAAGAGCTAATGTGGAAGTTTCATAATTTTGCCTCGTTGCTGTAGTTCGTTTGCATCTTTCTACTAAGCTGGTTGGTTTCTTCTATCTTAACAGGCTTTTGATTATTTTTCATGACCGGCTATGTTGCTTAGGAAAATTGAAAAACACCGATTTGACTGAAAAATTGAAATAAAATGGAAATTAAAACAGACTGATACTGATAATCCTATATCGCTAGAAAGGTAATCAAATTTTACATTTGATTCTATAAACAGAAATAGGCAGTCCTATTTGAAAAAGTGAAGTTATCTGTGATTGAAATTTCTTTGTTTAATCCACTGATCTCTTAAAGTACAAAAAGAATTCAAATTTAGCCGTCTGACCTAAGATGACGCATTTAATGCTTAGTCGTGCCGCAAAGTCACGGCCTTCTAAGTTTTATAATCGCAGCGATATTCAATTTTTTTCCGAAACCTACTTATACGAAATTGGTGATTTGCGCCTAAACGGTTCGTTTAAAGTTCCATATGTGATACATAAGGTCACACTAGAATTGACCAAGGAATCCAAATATGCAATAATATGTAGGGGGTTCCATTCAAAAAAATGTATGTTTGATATGAATCACCCTGTATAAACGTCAAAATTTAAGTGAAAATATGTTTACGTTATAGCACTCAACGGTCCCTACCATAATTAAGTGACAGATTTCTGAAATATTTTTTAGTAGGCACACAATCTTCCGTCCACTCACTATAGGCCCACTCTGTATAACAGCATTTTCTTTTCAGGAATTGAGTCAGGAGGTGGAAATGACACCTCGCACGTTGATTTCGGTAAACTTTGCGAAAACGGGTCGATTCTAATAACTCACCCCTCCTTTGTCGGGGAGGTGGCCGCCGAAGTTTGCTGTGAATCAACAAGTGACTTATTATCATTACCGCGAGTTGAATACTATACTTTATCTACGACCGAAGCAGTCAATAATACGACTTAAATACATAACAATTACTAATTATTGACAACTTAACCTCACTTCTGTAAAATAAATACTGTACACCGTCGAATTAGCGTTCCTCATGGTATGGCCACCTTTGCAATGATTATAACGTGCATTTAATCATATGCGTTTCCAAGAGATCAGTACTAGCATCCAGTATGCATTGTTCATTACCCAAGTCTGGAGCGTGAGTTATGAGTTATGAAAAATAATTTACGTTGTTTGAATTTATGAAACCGGTATTACCAAACGTCATGCAAATAACCGATAGATACGACTTGATTTGCGAATATTTAAACTTGACAATATCGCACGCATTGCACGTGTGCTTCCGGGTAAAATAAAAATCGAACGATACGCCACTGCTTTCGAGTACGACGAACTTGAGGATAGTCGGAATAGTCTTCCTCTAAACATATCACAGAGAAATGTCACCATGCTGCAGATGACACTACAATTACAGTATGTGGTAAGAATCTTGAGAAACTCCAGGAAAACATATCCATTGTAATGGATGAATTTAGCAGTTGGTGTCAGTGCAACAGGCAGATCCTAAATGAAAACAAAACTGTCATAACTAACTTTACCTTACTACGAAGGCTGCCTAGTGAGTTTGCTACAGTGGAAGGTATTGCTTCAGCAGATAATACTAAATTTTTGGGTACATACACTGATTCCAAGTTAACTTTTCCAGATCACATTCATTATGTATGTCAATCATTGAATAAAGCATTTTACGTTATACTGCAGCTAAAAGATGTTCTTGATGAATCTGGGATTGTATCTGCGTATTATGCACTTGCACATTCATATATGTCTTACAATAGCATGGCATGGGGTAACGCAACAGATAAAGATCGCGTCTTTATTGCACAGAAGCGTTTGATAAGACTTATGTATAATATTCAACCTCGGAATACATGCAGGTCAATTTTTAAATGTAAGAAAATTTTAACCTTTCCATGTGTATATATATTTTAAAGTGTGTAATTTATGTTAAGAGAAATCCTTCATGGTTTAATACATTAGGTCAATTTCACCAGTATAACACTAGGGATGGAAGACTTTTATCTATAGACAATCACTCTACTAATAGCTTTAAACAGTCGCCTAACTGTAATTGCACAGCAAATTACAACAACCTACTAAACTTTTGAAGGGACATTGATAAATATGAACATTTTAAACATAAAGTTAAATATTATTTGGCAGATAATGTATTTAACTCGGTGAAGGAGTTCCTTGAAAAAAAATGACAAGTGAATAATATTACGCTGTTTTTAATTTGTAAGCTGGTTTTTAATTTGTATCTGTTTTTTTTCAATAGCTGTGGTGTCAAATAGGCAAACATTGTATCAATTTGACAAAAATTACTACTACTCCTACCACACATTCTCTTGACAATCAACTACGCGGCCGTCCTGTTTTGACATTAGTAGCCTTGTATGAAGTCTGTAGCTTTGCCAAAACAGCACAGCAAATGCGTTGCCGTGCCATTCTTATCCTGGTTCCATATACCATCAGCTCTTGTACCATCCATCGGTCGGTCCCGGCTGGACGATCCTGGTCGGTAGATAGCGCGCGTTTTCCCATCGATCGCTTCGGCACCCGAGATGAATTCGCGCCAAGAATACGAACATGCGCAGTGTGAACGTTGGCTCGTTGTTGCCATATCTACTTGCCGTTGAGCAGTGATACGGAACATAGATATAAGAGGGGTCACCGGTTTTTTGAACTGTGTCTGATATTTTCTTCCCTTTTCGCAGCCAATTCTATTGTAGACTTCGAAGGAGCTCCGACCACCAACCTGCGCCGGCAGAATAGCCTTTTGAACGCCCGATCTCTGTTTACTGCTTCCGTTGTTATGAGGTGCTGGAAATAACATCCAATCCAGTCTACAACTCCGCAGACTGCTACAGTACATTAATATCATGCATGGAACCAGGCAAGCCATTATCATCTCGGAAGACGGTACGTCGGCAACAGCAACATGCCTCACAGATCAACGTAGATATCAAAACACTTGTCAAGTGGGGATCAGCAAATAAAGTACAGTTTAATGTACAGAAAACTCAGGCAACAACACTGACAAAGAAGTCTCACGTTGGCTTACCACTGTGGAAATGGAAGCCTGGAGTTTTGTTTCGCTGTACGAAGCAACTACTGCTGCTCTACAAGACACAGATCCGACCATCGATGGAGTATTGCTCCCACTCTCTAAAGCTTCTGGACACTATGCAGTAGAGAACAATAGACTAACCGATACGCCTTACCTCACAAAGGACCTCCGCAGCCTGGAACATCGAAGAACGGTGGCTGACCTGTCCCTGTTGTACAGATTCTATCACGGAGGATGTTCGAGTGAGCTCTCCAGATAATAATACCGAAGGCTGTCCGAACGAGGAATACTTGAGAGACTCTGAGAGCTCGTCCTTACCGAGGTCTCTACTCCCCGCACCAGTCTGCTCCAGCATTCCCTCTTTTGGAGAACTTCGACGCTGTGGAATGAGCTACCGGGGAATTTGTTTCCCCGACAGCTACCACCTGATTCAAATTTGTGTGATAGGCTTTCACCCTGTGCGGTATTCTGACCATTAAAAAATATGGGCAAACCATTTCCATTCCTAATTAACCAGCAATAACCACCAATCGAGTTCTGCCCTGCTGACTTGTTTGTTTATAAGAGCATTCTGATGATTTGTCGACCTTCACGTTACTTCTTATACACATAGCGCTGATAACTACTCTTTTGTATTATTTTTCAACAACCGCATCCAGAAAAAAAGCAGCACTCAGGGTGGAGCTTAAGGTCACCCTTATTGTTATGTGTATGATCGGCATAACCACTTTACACGGTCAATAAATCCATCAAATTTGTGACCTTGAATAAAGTCATGGAGAAATTAACGAATTAGAACATGTTCTAGTTTATTGAAATTTTTTGGGGAATTCTAGGGATACTTGGGTCTGCCGACAATACTAACTTCGTAATGACAGGTGTTGATTTGTGTCATATAATGATAATCAGATTAAAACGTACATAAGTATGTTGGTAGAACTTCATAAATGAAACTAACTTGTAGGATTCTTTCTGCCAATTTCTTAACGTATTTCTTCAAGGTCACAAATTTGATAGATTTCTTGACCGTGTAAAGTATTTAGTTTGTAAAAGGAAGAACAAGTATGTTTTTTTCTAAATAATGACCTTCTTTATATTAGATATACTTCCAACACCATAGTTGAGGATAATATTAATTGTAATCTCGAAACATTTTTGGACGATCTGTAAGGTCACGAAAAATTGTCACATAACTGCTTTGGTCTGAATCATATTTGTCACCATATAATTTTAGTGACTGGTCTACCAATTTCGATGAAATTTGAAAAATGACAGGCTTTGGGCTCTTAATTTTTAAATTAATAATCATTCCATTTGGGGGGGGAGACATTAGCAAAAAAGCGAAGAGGTACCAGGAACCCTTCATCCTTTCTCTTAGGCGTTTTAGAGGTTAGTGATAATTTTTGGGAAATTTACTCTGATGACCTATACATTCTAGGATATTCGAACATTGTTTTCATAAACAAACCTGTAGAATGTTTTCATAAGGACTTGGTTGTAATCTGTATGGTTTTGAAATATATGCATTGGCAGCAGAATATACAGTTGATTGACTCAGTACTTCCCACACATTCCGAAGATACCAGTTTTATTATTTTCCCATAGCATGAAGCTATAATGAATCTATAGTCTACATCCCCTTGCATTCAAATCATCGCTCGCCCGAAAGCAAAAAGTGTGTTATTCTACTGGGTACTTCTTTCACATGTAAATGGACAATCTATCATGACTACAACAAATTTTTGGGTTCTACAACCCCCCACCCCCGAGCCACCCCAACTTCACCCCGACCCAAAAAAAAAATTAAAATGACCCCTAAACGTCTAAAAACGAGGTATTTTTATATTTTTAGTTTTTTATTATTGTCGCGCCGCCACTGAAACGATTTCTAAAAACCATACGCGTTTTCCATCCTCGTCACGGTAATAAATCTGTGTCAAAATGTCATTAAAGTCAATTCAAAGGTTTCGATGTTACACAATACAGAACAATCTAAAGTAATACTCGTATGTATTTTGCATACATCAGAAAATTCTCTTTGGTTTCTGTAATTGGCAAGACAAAGTTCGGATAGACCTAAAAAAGTATATTATACCGCTAGGTCTTTCTTTCACAAATCAATGGGCAGCCTATTATGAGTACAAAAAAATTTCAGTTTTACAACCCTCTCACCCCTCAACCACCCCAATTTCACCCTTACCCAAAAAAAGTAGAATATGATCAGGAACGTCCAAAACGCCTAAAAACGAAGTTTGAGCTGTTTTCATATTTTTAGTCTTTTTAATACTGCTGCGCCGCCACTGAGACAATCTCTAAAAATCAAACGACGCGTTTTCCATCCTCGCCAAAGTAGTAATATTGTGCCGAAATTTAATTAACGTCAATTTAGTAGTCTCCACATTATAACATACAGAACGATCTAAAGCAATACGCGTATGTATACATTGGAAAATTCCCTTGGTTAATGGACAGCCTATTATGATTACAACAAATTTTTTAGGTTTACAACCCACCACCCCCAAAACCACCCCAATTTCACCCCCACCCAAAAAAAAGTAGAAGTTTATAGAATATTTGGAATTTTTCGTTTTTTGGTAATTACTCCGCCGCCCGTGCACCGATTTTCAAAATTGTAGCAACATTACCTACTACGACCCCATACCATATCTCTACCCAAATTTCATCAAAATCTATGCAGCGGTTACTGAGATGAGGCTAGAAAAACGCCAACAGATAGACAGACCGACAGACAGACCGACGGAAATGAGTGACGTGGCTTTTCGTTATGTAGGTATCATAAAACGCCCAAAAAGTATATTATCTCAAAATCGAAAATTTTCGCGATCACAATACTCCCCTCACATATCGGTGTGGGAAGTAAAAAAGTATCATAGCCCCTTAGAACTTTGTTTTACGGTAGCATAAAACAAGGAACTTTGAATTTTGATCCAGATATTGATACATTGAATATTTATTCAGGATTATGTTTGTTTAAGATTCCATGATAAAAAGCATTGCATTTTATACCTCCAACACCGTAGCTGAGGAAGTATACGAGTATTGTAATCGCGAAAAATATTTGGACGTTTTATATCACGAAAAATTTCTATCTATCTTCGTTGGTCTATTATGATTTATGTGATCGTGTGATTTTGATAACATATGAAATATGAAAGGCTTTGAGCATGGTTAATTTTTTTCAAATAATCATTGAATTTCGGGTGAAGTAATTAGCAAGAAGCGAAGAAGTACCAGAAACCCTCCATACTTCGTTTCAGGCATTTTAGAGGTTGCTGACCACTTTTTGACAGAAAGTGGAATATCATTTTTTAAATCATATGAAAATTTATGTTGAGCTAAATAAGATCCACTCTGATGATATCCTATACTTTCTAGACATATTCAAACATTGTTTTCAAAAGCATACCTGTAGAATGTTTTGAGAAGGACTTGGCTGTGGCTGTGATCTGCACAGTTTTGAAATCTATGCATTGGCAGCAGAGTATATACAGGGTGTTCCTAAATATCATGTTCAAACAAAAGGAGGAAATTCTTTAGTTTTTTTTATAACTGAAATTTCAAGTAAACATAGGTACGCAAACGCTTCGTAACCGATCTACAGGGTGTTGAAATTTCAATATTTTTCAGTCTTTACATAATAACTCACTCAATTTTTGAGGTATTTAGCTCAAGTTTGAAATATAAGAAATGCAATACGCGTTACATAATCGCACATGTCAAGCGCAGAATCTACAGGGTGATATTTTTTGAGGGGTTATGCCCCCTTTCTTACCTTCTCTTCAGTGCATTTCACAACTCTAAAGTTGACGTCCCAATTTACGATCTAAAATACCATATGTCAAATTTAATAAAACAAAACGGTTATCCATAGCTTCCTAGACCATATTTCAAAAACATTATTTTCATCTGCCTAATAATAGAGAATCCTGTTTTGCTTTTTTTTCTTGATAAATATTGGTGATATGAAAAAATTACAAGAGGAAAAAATGTTTCTAAACAAGATGGAAAAATAGTTTGTTTGTTTTTTTAATCTACATGCGGCGCACTGCAAAAAAGTTCAGGGTAAAAAAAGAGGACACGACCCTTGACAAAATAACACCCTGTAGACTTTGGTAACCGTTTGACATGTAATATGTAGCTCTTCTTGTGCATTTTATATTCCAAACTTGAGATAAATATCTAGAAAATAATACAGTTATTGAGAAAAAAAACTGAAAAAAATTTGAAACCTCAACACCCTGTAGATTGGTAACGAAGCGGGCCTATGTTAATATAAAATAATAGTCCTTAAAAGCACCAAGGAATCTTCTCCATTCGTTTGTACATGATATTTAGGAACACCCTATCATAACAAAACTAACCCAACAGAATTTCGTTTTAGGTGTATCAGGAGTATCTGGTCATTTTTGAGGAGGTCAAGTTGAGGTGGTAGCGTACGAGTTTGGAGGAACTTTGAAATTTGACAGCATACAAACTTTTTGATAATAAAGAGAGAAATGTTTGTCTCTATTTTTTACTAGATCTTCCGCGACAGAGGTGTATCTTGAATAAGGCGATTTCAATATAGCTTCTTGAATCAGTTAACTTGACTTTTTATGCCATTGCGTTCGGACAAGAGGCGAAATTTCATATAACTAATAAAGTATGACTACTATTAAGCTAAGAAAAGGTTACGTGTTGTGAAATGGATTTAATTTGGGTCAGAATTTAACATAAATCGTTACTTGAGAAATATCGAGCGATTAGACCTGTGATTGATTACAGTATTTTGCGGAAGCTAAATGGGGTGAAGTGGATGAAACATGCTGGTTAAGTTACACGTTCTTTAATGGATAACCATAATAACTCAATTATCAGCCTAGCGTATGGCAGATTAAGAAATTAAGATGCCTGTATTGGAAGTAAGAAATAAAAATGCCCGACGAAACCTTTCTTGGTCTGTATTCTTCCTTGGTCGTGACTCATAATTTATACATATCGTTTGTGTCCAATCTAATAATCGTTGAATTCTTTAAATCTTTAGCACAAGCTTTTCTACATCTGATAGGAGCAGTGAGCGGCGGAACGATATAGGATAGCTTAGAGGAGCAGATTCCGTTGGAATACCGGTAGAAGAGTGAGAGGTCACCAACAAATCGCCGGTGAGAAACTGACTGAAGGTGGCGCGTTAAGGCCGGATCGCCAATCAGTCGAATTGCTCTTCTCTGGACGGCATCTAGTATAGACAGGGTAGTAGGGGCAGCAGCTCCCCAGATATGAGAGCAATACTCCAAGCAAGGTCTTATCTGTGCTTTATATAGCGTGAGGAGGTTACATGGTGAGAAATACTTTCTGGCTCTAAATAGGTACCCCAAGCTTTTTACCAGCAGCTGTTGCACTTGACACGACATATTCGTCAGGTCAGATTTTCTGTAATGTTGACTCCTAACAGCTTGAATGAGTGACTCCTTGGCAGAGCCCGGTTGTTCATTAGAACCTGGTGTTGGCTTGGGCACTTCTTGTTTGATAGCATACAATACTGGGTCTTGGAGGCATTAAATTTAACCATATTCTTAAGCCCCCAAGCGGTAATGGTATCTAGATCCTTTGATAGTGAAGCTGCCACTGCCAGTCTCCTGCGTTCCAGCTCGATCACAGAGATCGGTTTATTGCTCATGATGCCTGCATACAGCGTACTGTCTTCCGCAAAACTGTGGATTGTGTTTGTAGTGCTAGAGAGTAGATCATTCATGTGAAGCAGAAACAATGTCGGAGGCAATACCGATCCCTGCGGAACCCCGGAATTGATGCTATGGAAGGAAGAGGAAAAGCCGTCTACCACGACAGAGATTTTCCGACCTGAGAGGTAGTCTGCGAGCCAACCGCAAAGCTAAACAGGGAGCCCATAAGACGGGAGCTTGTTTAGGAGAGATGCATGCCACAGTTGATCGAATTCCTTTGAAATATCGAGAGCAACGACGTGAGCCTCGTCAGATGACTGGATAAATTTGCTCCACACATGTGTGACGTAAGCCAGGAGATCTCCAGCTGATCTTTGGTGTCGGAATCGATATTGCCTGTCGTTGATTAAGTGAGGGACCTCTAGGTATTTAATGAGCTCTTGGTTAACGCATTTCTCCGTCACTTTAGTGATTACAGAAAGCAGAGCTATAGGTCTGTAGTTGGTCGGATCAGCTTTGGATCCATTTTTTGACACCGGCTGGATGCAAGCTGTTTTCCAGTCTTTTGGAAAAATGCCGGAATCGTAAGACATCCGAAAGAGGCGGGTAAATATGGGAGCGAGCTCCGGTACGCACTCCTTCACAACAATGGAGGGGATCATGTCGGGCCCATTCCCCTTATTAATGTCAAGTGACTGCAGCACCTTCCGAACTGTTTTTGTTCTGAACGTTATTTCGCTCAAGGCTTGGGGTACTCTCGGTATGGATTGTTACAGGGCACTGGATGGAACTTTTACACTGGAGTTTGCTGCAAATGTCTTGGCAAATATTTCCGCCTTGTCCTTGGAAGCAGTTGCTACTGTTCCATCCGCACATGTGACCGGTGGGAAGCTACTTCTCGAGAAGTTACCCTCTATTTGTTTGACCAGAGTCCAGAAGGAGCGGCTGCCATTGGGGTGTGACTTATTTTCTTGCTCCAGCAGATTTAAAAATAATGTGTGAAACGCCATACGCCTCTCTCTCCCCCTCTCTCGCTCTCTCTCTCTCTCTCTCTTAAAAATTGAAATTGACTCATTTCACTATTTTGGCAGTGTTTCATAATGGTAGTGATACAGTCCTTTAAACATGTAGCTCTTGAATTAATCACTTTAGACCCCAAGTGTGCTAGTTTGTTGGAATTGTTTTATCGGGAGGAATACAAAAAGTCACAAATATACAGGGCGCCCCATTAAATATTTTGAACCGGACGTCACGTGACCAAGAACAAATACCTCATTGGGTGACACAATAATAAGAAAAGATACTATGTTTGCTCTAATTTACACACCCAAAATTGTATTTCGCTACTACTGCCCAGTTCCAATATATTGCTTGTCTTAATCGTCGTGAGACATCCTGTATATAAATTCTCTAAAAAGAAGAAAATAAATTTTTATTTAAAATATGAAGTATCGCCTTATAGCCTCATTAGACACAATTTATTTGATCTTAAAGCTTGTCCCGAGGTTTTCGTAAAGTACCTATAAGTATTAAATGAACTGGAATTAGATTAAGATTAAGTTACTCAGATAGGTACTAGTTTATTTAAACAAATAAATCGCGCGACAAGCTTTTATGGTCATATAAATTGTGTATAGTGAGGCTATAACTTGATAGTTAAAATTTTAAAGGAAAGTTTTATTTTTTTTACTTTTCGAGCACCTCTGTCTGCTTCTAAAAGGTTTTTTACTTTTACTTCCCACACCGATAGGTGAGGGGAGTATTGCGATCGCGAAAATTTTCGATTTTGAGATAATACGTTTTTTGGGCGTTTTATGATGTCTACATAACGAAAATCCACGTCACTCACTTCCGTCGGTCTGTCGGTATGTCTGTGCGCGTTTTTCTGTCCTCGTACTCTCAGTAACCGCTACATGGATTTTGATGAAACTTGTGCATCAATACTCTGTGTAGTCGTAGTGCGTAATTCTTCTATAAGTTTGAAAATCGCACCGACTATTTAGCAAAAAACAAAAAAAATTTCAGATACTCCTAAAACTTCGTTTTTAGGGGTTTTAGGTGTTCCTGATCATTTTCTACTTTTTTGGGTGGGGTGAAATTTAGGGTGGTTGGGGGGTGGGGGGTTGTAAAATTGAAAAATTGGTTGCATTTATAATATACTATCCACTGACCTGTGACATAAATAACTTTTTTAGGTACATCCGAACATTTGCCTATTGCAGAAACCAAAGAACCTAGAATTTTTTCTGGTGTACACATTACACACAGCATTGCTTCAGATCGTTCTGTATTGTGTAGCGAGGAAACCGTTGAATTGATTACAATGAAATTTTGACACAGTATTACTACCGTGGCGAGGATAGGAAATGCCTATGGTTTTTATAAATCGTGCCAGTGGCGACGCAGAAATAATAAAAAAACTAAAAATATGAAAACAGCCCATACTTCGTTTTTAAGCCTTTTTGAGGTTCTTGATCATTTTCTACCTTTTTTTGGGTGGGGTGAAATTGGGGTGGTTTGGGGGTGGGGGGTTGAAAAACTGAAAAATTTGTTGTATTCATAATAGGCTCTCCACTGACTTGTGAAGGAAGACCTAGCGACATGAATCACCTTTTCAGGTCCATCCGAACATTGCTTTACCTATTACCGAAACTAAGGGACTTAGAATTTTCTATGTACATACGAGTATTTATTGCTTCAGATCGGTTTGTTTTTTGTAACGTGGAAACTACTAAATTGATTCTAATGAAATTTTGACACAGTATATTATTCCCGTTGTGAGGATAAGACGCGTATAGCTGTTAGAAATCGTGTCAGTGGCAGCGTAGCAATAATCAAAAAACTAAAAATATGAAAACAGCTCAAACTTCGTTTTTAGACATTTTGGGGGTTCCTGATCATTTTCTACCTTTTTTGGAAGGAGGTGAAATTGGGGGGTGGGGAGTTTTGAAAACTGAAAGAACTGGTGTATTGATAATAGAGTGGGGGGGGGGTGGGGCTGGCAATGATTTGGTTGTAAGGGGATCTCAGACTATAGCTTCATGCTATGTGAAAATAATAAATTGGTATAACACCGTAATGTGTGGGAAGTACTGAGTCAATCAACTTGACTTCATTTTTAATGTTAGTGTTATACTATACCAGCAGTCGTTAACGCTGTTTTGTTATCTTCATTGTCAGATGCAGTGCAGACTGTAAACATTTCGAGTTGCTCATAACTTCGGTATAAGCAAACAATATTGATTTTCTAGGTCATACCCATAACTCAGCTAAAAAAAAGTTGGCAACCCTGAATACGATTAACCTAGAAAGAGTATTTGCCAAATATCCTGAATTTCGACGTTTACGCATCGGGATGACGTCGAAGTAGGTTGACAAATGGCACTCTAATGGCGATTCCAGAGACCTTTCAAATTATCACTGGCCCATTATTCATCACTTTCCGATACTCGCTTGGAAATCACATCGAAATAATTAATGCGGTGCATTATGTAAGCACTAAATAGATTACCGCTAGTCTGGTTATGACAGAGGCCTAAACAGCGTAAACTAAAACTTTACGCAATTATTATTAAACCTAAAGATACAATGTGTTCTACGGCCGAGTTGGCAATAGAGTATAATAATAAGCCCTAAGGGTCCATGGCATATCATTAAAGACACATATGTTAAATGATACAGTTTTTACTGACGTTTAGGCGACCTGGCACAGTATCGTAGAGCATACTTAAGAGGAGATAAATAGAAAACTTCACGAAAAAAAGACAAATGCAGTTTCTTAAAGCAACTGTCAATCGATTTCACTTATTTCAAAATATTTTTGCCACGCGTGTTGAACATATTTTAATAAAGGCTGCCGAAACATACAGGGTGCCCATTATGCATGGAATATAGTATATAATAAATAATGATATCTTGATGAGGTTTTCGGGACTATGGTTCAATGTTGACAAGGGAGAAGGGAGAGTAAAACACAAAGCTTTATCTCAATGGGGTCGAAACGTTTCGACCATCTTTGTGGTCTTCTTCAGTCTGTTTTCTTTTAATTACCAAAATAAACAAAAAATTCTTTGAAACCAGGTTAGGATACAAACATGATAAAATAATGAAATGACCCAGGCTGTTAACAGCTCTGGTCTTTATGTTTGGAAAGCCTTTTAGCGCATTTTCTTCGTTTTCTCATTTCAATAAAGAAAAGGAAATTTTAAATTATAAAATTCGAATGATGAGCAAATGCACGTGCAAAATTGGCAGTTGTGAAACATAAAACTGCTCATCATTCGAATTTTATAATTTAAAATTTCCTTTTCTTTATTGAAATGAGAAAACGAATAAAATGCGCTAAAGGGCATTCCAAACATAAAGACCAGAGCTGTTAACAGCCTGGGTCATTTTATTATTTTATTATGTTTGTATCCTAACCTGGTTTCAAAGAATTTTTTGTTTATTTTGGTAATTAAAAAAAACCAGACTGAAGAAGACCACAAAGACGCTCGAACCGTTTCGACCCCATTGAGATAAAACTTTGTGTTTTACTCTCCCTTCTCCCTTGTCAACATTAAACCATAGTCCCGAAAACCTCATTAAGATATGTAAGCTCGAAGTTTCAAAAACTCCTGGAAAAGGAATAAAACATAAATAATGATTATATCTAAGTATACAGGGTGTCCAGTTAGTGGGTAATTCTTCGATATCTCGCAAAGTATACCTGATAGAAGAAAATATTAAATACAAAAGTTATTTGGTTACTTAAGACGCATATTCTAAAAATATTTTGAAATATACAGGGTGTTGCGGGAAAGTAGGATAGTGACAACTTATTTTTTTTATATGGAACTATAACTTTTTTTAAAATTCTTCTAAAATATTTTTGGGACAGGTTGTGACGTTGCCAAGTTATAATTTATTTTCTATTAATTTCCGGATTTGCAAGGTCGCAAGTAATACGTCCAAATTGATATATTCCTTCAACTTTTCTTAATAATATTATACGGCGAGTTACTTGAATACTAACTGGATATTATTTTGGATGTTACCAGCAATTTGTATTTACAGGGTGTTTTTGGCAGAATTTTAAATTACACCAACTTGAAGGTCATTTTACTTTGTTTTTTTAAATGTAACACCCTGGATTTTTTATTTTAAATCGAAATATCTACTAATACCCTATCTTGCCTTGTGATATTTTGTTTCGCGTTTGCGACGTTGTCAAGGTATAAATTATTTTTCCAAATTTTTAAACAAATATCCCCGATTTTTATTTATTTTAAATAGAATCCTCTACTTATTTTTATTGCAATGAATTGCGCATGTCAAATTTAGTAAGATCTCACAATTTCAAAATTTTGTTTACTATTAATTACTGAGATACGGCAACTCCGCTTTTTCAGTAAACGGTACCGGAACGCTTAAAAATTTCCAAAACCGCCACAGCTGGAGAGGTGAAATTCAATACTTGGGGGTTTTTTGAACATGCAGAATTCAAAAACGCTAACATCAGTGTTGTCGGATTTACCACTTTTACGTTAGACTTCATAAATAGGGCATTCCATTCAAAATTATGACGTAAAATTGGTAAATCTGACAAGACTGCTGTTAGCGTTTTTGAGTTCTGTATGTTCAAAAACCCCCAAGTATTGAATTTCACCTCTCCAGCTGTGGCGGTTTTGGAAATATTTAAGCGTTCCGGTACCGTTTACTGAAAAAGCGGAGTTGCCGTATCTCATAGTAATTATTAGAAACAAAATTTTGAAATTGTGAGATCTTACTAAGTTCGACATGTGCAATTCATTGCAATAAAAATAAGTAGAGGATTCTATCTAAAATAAATTAAAATCGGGAATATTTGTTTAAAAATCTGGAAAAATAATTTATAGCTTGGCAACGCCGCAAACGCGAAAAAAAATTACAAGGCGAGATAGGGTATTAGTAGATATTTCGATTTAAAATGAAACATGCAGGATGTTACATTTAAAAAAACAATGTAAAATGACCTTCAGGTTACCGTAATTTAAAATTCTGCCAAAAACACCCTGTAGGCACAAATTGCTGGTAACATCCAAATTAATATCCACTTCATACTCTAGTAACCCGCTGTATAATATTATTGAGAAAAGTTAAAGGAATATATCAATTTGGACGTATTACTTGCGACCTTGCAATTCCGGAAATTAATAGAAAATAAATTATAACTTGGCAACGTCGCAACTGATCCCAAAAATATTTTAAGGTTGAATAGAGATCAATGATGGAAACTAGAAAAAATTAAGAAAAAGTTATAGTTCCATATAAAAAAATCAAGTTGATCACTACTTTACTTTCCCTGTATATTTTAAAATATTTTTAGAATATGCGTCTTAAGTAACCAAATAACTTTTGTATTTGATACTTTCTTCTATAAGCTATACCTTGCGAGATATCGAAGAATTACACACTAACTGGACACCCTGTATAAAAAATGTGTATATAATAGTTATTGAAGTATCAAGGGCGTAAAACAAGCGTTTATGGACCGCAACATGTAAATAAAGCTTTTAACATGTAAGGTTCACAAACGCTGTTTACGCCCGAAATACATACAAAATTTTATGCACGATCAGTTTTGTAATCTTCTATTAATAAACAAATATGTTTCCTCTTTCACCTTCTGTGACAAGCTAATAATAAAAATCGTTGCAAGTTGCTCGAATGTTATACTTCGGTGGTATATATATTATTGTCTTATATTATAATACACCTTGTGTCGTAATCTGCCAAATCATTTATATTCGTTTTACAGAAAATAATGAAATAAAAATAAGTTCTACCGCAAATAAGACGGCATTTTTAACTACAGTAGACGTTCTGGTGAGTGGTTCGATATCAATCAATAATTCTACATCATTCACCAAAATTTTAAATATTTTCAAATTTGTGCTAATTAAAAAAATATTTTATCCTATTCTATTTAACAATTCTGTTCAATCAAAACTATTTGTCATTATATTTACTTCCCTTTCTCTGTATTTTTGGTGAAGGTGTATTGGCGATTTCCATTTTCCTTACCAGATCAGTATAACTGGCTTTATACATTTTGGTGAATGTTTTAGGTACCAATCAATAATGCTACACCATGCACCAAAATTTTAAATAGTGTTGAATTTGTACTAATTTATGTTTGAAAGATAATAATTATTTCATCTTATTCTAGTCAACAATGCTGTTCAATCAAAACTATTTGTTATTATATTTACTTCCCTTTATATTTTTGGTGAGAGTGTATTAGCGATTGCAATGTTCAATGTTCCTTACCAAATCAGTTTAACTGGCTTAAGTGGCTTTAGACATTCTGGTGAATGTGTTAGGTACCAATCAATAATGCTACACCATTCACTAAAAGTCTTAATATAATTGAATTTCTGCCTAATTTATGTTTGAAAGAAAAAATATTTCATCTTATTCTAGTCAAAAATTCTGTTCAATCAAAACTATTTGATATAATATTTACGTCCCTTTTTATTTCTGGTTTGAGTGTATTGCCGATTTCCATTTTACTTACCAGATCAGTACATGTTTGGCTCAACGAATTCGAATAGGTTAGAAGGAGTAAACAAGGTTTTTGTTTGTCCCCACAATCCTAAAGCGGCAGGTTGGTAATGCTGGCACACTGACCACTGAATCGCTGTTAAACCCATATACCCTTTGTATACGCGCGTCGATAGCAGGTAAAGAACCCTAAAAATAACAGCACTATTGCGACTATTATAGTGGCCTAGCTTTGTTGTGTTTGATCGTTACGGGTTAATTGTTATAGTTTAAAGTGAATTTTGGATTTTAGCAGTGCATAGGTTTCAAAGGACTACTTTAAACAATTCCACAGATTTAAATCCTTCGGATTTTTGTAAAGAATATCATCGTGTTTGTGAATATAGTGAATAATAACAACGGGATCTTCGGAACACTCACATGCCTGTTAGAGCATGGGCGTTGTTTTTTCTGACCTATTCGAATCCGTCGAACTGGCTTAACTTAAGATATTTTGCTACACCCTCCACCAAAATTTTAAATATTGTTAAATTTGTGCTAATTTATAGAAAAACATCATTTCATTTTAGTCTGGTCAAAAAATACGCTCAAACAAAACTATTTGTTATTATATTCGCTTTCCTTCTTTATTTTTGGCTATAGTGTATTGGGGATTTCTATTTTCCTTACAAGATCAATATAACTGGCTTTAAACATTTTGGTGAATGTGTTAGACAGCAATCAATAATGCTACACCATTCACTAAAATTTAAAATATGGCCGAATTTTTGCCTAATTTATGTTTGAAAGAAAAAAATATTTCATCTTATTCTAGTCAAAAATTCTGTTCATTCAAAACTATTTGTTATAATATTTACTTCATTTTCCATTTTTGATTTCAGTGTATTGCCGATTTCAATTTTCCTTACCAGTCAGTATGACTGGCTAAGCAGCCTCAGACATTTTGGTGAATGTGTTAGGTACCAATCAATAATGCTACACCATTCAACAAAATTTTAAACATTGTTAAATCTGTGCTAATTTGTAGAAAAAAATATTCCATCTTTTTCTAGTTAATAGTTCTGTTAAACAAAAACTATTTGTTATTATATTTACTGCCTTTTGTATTTTTGGTGAGTGTATTGGCGATTTCTATTTTCCTTCCAGATCAGTATAACTGGCTTTATACATTTTGGTGAATGTGTTAGGTACCAATCAATATGGCTACACCATTCACCAAAATTTTAAATAATGTTGAATTTGTACTAATTTATGTTTAAAAGAAAATAATTATTTCATTTACTCTAGTCAACAATTTTGTTCAATCAAAACTATTCGTTATTATATATTTACTTCCCTTTATATTTTTGGTGAGAGTGTATTAGCGATTTCTAGTTTCCGTGGCTTTAGACATTCTGGTGAATGTGTTATGTACCAATCAATAATGCTATATCATTCACCAAAATTTTACTGAATCAAAAACAGTTGCAAAATATAGACTTTTAAGTCCTTGGGGATAGAAAAATTTGAAATGAACATTCACAACCAAAGTAAAAAAGTAACCAGAACTTATTGCACTCTTTTTCCGTATCTACTATAGATTTTCTGTTGCCACAAAAAAACATTTATACTAGCGTATAGTGTGTTAATTTAGCCTTTGTGGAGTTGTTCCGCAGTATTGTAGTAATCATATATTTAAGTCAATCAATTTAACTCCTTTTACTTCTTATACCGATAGGAGAGGGGAGTATTGCGGTCACGAAAATTTTTGATTATGATATTTACATAACGAAAATCCACGTCACTCCTTTCCGTCGGTCTGTCTGTCGGTCTATCTTTCCATCTATCGGTGTGTCTGCCTTTCTATCTGTCTGTCTGGCTATCTATCTGTGTGTTGGGTAGCGATTAGCTGAGCTGTCCTAGTAGATAATGCTGGTATAATTTTGTAAATCGTTGCGTGAGATTATGAATATAAAAACAGCTCAAACTTCGTTCGATTTGGAGATTTGGAGATTCTTGTACATTTTCGGTATTTATTTAGCAGGCGTAAGACTGAAGCCGGGGGAGGGGGGAAACATCGACATTTTGTTGACTCTTTAAAGATTGATGCTGGGAAGTATATTACCATTATTAGTTTGCACAACAGCCCATGGAGGCCTAGGGCAGAAATGAGTTCAGTCAGATCTTATACCGCTAAAATTTATATAACTTAGAATTGTCTTTGGATACTTTCACCACCTATTTCTGAGTATGTCCTGGACTATTCCACGCCACCTATTTCTGTCTGCCGTCTTCTCTTTCCAGTGTTTAACATTAATTTTCTTTAAATGATCTTCTGCCTTCTTCAGCCATCTCTCCCTTGGCCTACCCATCCTTTTTTTCCTTTTGGTCTCCGGTTGAGAACTAGTTTTGCCATTCTCGTCCCATTATCCTCTCCACATGTCCCATGCACCTTATTCTCTGCGCTTTGATGACTGCTATAATATTGGGGTTCTCATACATGTCTTCCAGTTCCTGGTTTGTTCTTCTCCTCCATCCCTCGTTTGTCCTTACGCCTCCATAAATGGCTCTCAACATTTTTCTTTCCCATCTTATAATTTTTTTTCCTCCTCTTTGTTCATAGTCCACGTCTCACAAGCATACGTCGCTGTTGGTCTTATAACAGTTGTATAAATTATCTCTTTGGTCTTTCTGGATACATATTTGGATTTCATAAGATTTTTCAGGGCTCCATACTTCTGGTTTCCTATGACGATACTTGCCTGTATTTCTTTTTTCTCTTGTCCTTTTTGCTCTATGATTATCCCTAGGTACATAAATTCCGTAGTCCTTTCAAAAGTATATTTCATGTTGTTGGCCGTAAAAGTTAGGTTCGATTGATCATCGGAAGTTTTTTCCATTTGTCCCATGACCATATATTTTGTCTTACTTTGATTTATCTGCATCCCAAATCTCCTTGCTTCCGCAGCTGTCCTTGTCGTAACTTTCTCTAGTTCTTTCTTTGTTTTTGCTACTAGTGTTAGGTCATCTGCATATGCATACATTGGTATTTGTTATTAAATATGGTTCCATTTGTCTTGATTTTGCTTCTTCTAATTATTGCTTCAAGCGTCAAGTTAAAAAGTATCGTTGATAGAGGATCACCTTGTCTGAGTCCCTTTCTCACTTCAAATTTCTGTGACTCACTTCCCATCCATGTAATTTTGTTCTTTCTTGGCTTTTTGTAATGTCATTCTTATAGTAGTATAATATCTTCTTAAATATCTGCATGCCATGTAATCAGTAATAAGGATGATTATTTGATTGCAAGAGGATTTCAAACTATAGCTTTATGCTAGGAGCAAATAACAAAATGGTATTACCGTAATGTTTGTGAAGTACTGACTCAAGCAACTTGACTCTTCATTTGCACTACCGCTTGTCCTCTCAAAGGAAACTGACATCCAGTCCACCGAACGTCTTAGAAATGATACTGGGAGTTCCATTCCGAGTGTCATACTGATTAGAGGTATCGGAGTTTTGTCTGAATGGGCGCTAAAAATAGAACATGGATTGTTTCTCCTTTTTTTTGTATCGACGCGATCTCTGAGATCGAACAAGTGGCACATGACAGCCAAGTATCCTAGCTGAGTATGTAGGACGAGACGCTACAGGCGGGACTGTGTCCGGCTGCGCGACGTTGCCACCTCGTCAACTAAAACGGAATATTTCTTCTAACGTGTAATAATTGAAGATCATAAGGTACAACGGGTCTAAGTGCCAAAAAAATGAAATCAAGTTGATTGACTCAGTACTTCCCACACATTACGCTGATACCAGTTTATTATTTTCCCATAGCATGAGGCTTTAGTCTCAGATCCCTTGCAACCAAATAATCGCCAGCCCCCCCCCCCCAAAATTGTCTTATGCTAGGTCTTTCCTTCACAGGTCAATGAACAGCCTATTATCGATACTACAGACTTCTCAGTTTTACAACCCCCCACGCCCCAACCACCTCACCTTCACCCCCACCCAAAAAACTTGTAGGTAATGATCAGGAACCCCTAAAACATCTTAAAACCGAATTTGAGTTGTTTTCATACTTTTCGTTCTTTGATTATTGCTACGCTGCCACTGACACGATTTTTAACAAACATACGCGTTTTCCATTCTCACCACGGTAACAATATACTGTGTCAAAATTTCATTAGAATCAATTTAATAGTGTCCACGTTACAAAATACAAAACAATTTAAACCGATAAATTCTAAGTCCCTTAGTTTCCGTAATAGGCTAGGCAATGTTCGGATGGTCCTAAAAAGGTGATTTGTGTCGCTAGATCTTCCTTCACAGGTTAGTGGACAGCCTATTATGGGTACAAGAAATTTTTTAATTTTTCAACCCCCAACCACCCTAATTTCACCCTCACCCAAAAAAACGCAGAAAATGATCAGAAACCTCTAAAACGCTTAAAAACGATGTTTGAGCTGATTTATATTTTTAATTTTTTTATTATCTCTGCGCCGCCACTGGCACGATTCATCAAAACTATACGCGTTTTCCATCTTCGCCATGGTAGTAATGCTGTTTCAAAATTTCATTAAAATCAATTCAACAGTTTCCTCGTTACAACGATCTAAAGCAATACTCTCGTATGTTTACATCAGAAAAAATTCCAAGTCCTTTACTTTCTGTAATAGGCAAGGCAATGTTCGGATGGACCTAAAAAAGTTATTTATGTCGCCAGGTCTTCCTTCACAGGTCAGTGGAGAGTCTATTATGAAAGGAACAAATTTTTCAATTTCACAACCCCCCACCCCCCAACCACCCCAATTTCCCCCCACCCAAAAAAAAGTAGAAAATGATCAGGGATCCCTAAAACGCCTAAAAACGAAGTTTCAGCAATATTTATTTTTTTTTGTTTTTTGCTAATTACTCCGCCGCCTATACACCGATTTTCAAAATTATAGGAACACTACCTACTACGACCCCACAGCATACCGCTGCCCAATTTTCATCACAATCCATGCAGCGGTTGCTGAGATTACGAGGCTAGAAAAAAGCGACAGACAGACAGACAGACCGACAGACAGATGGATTTTCGTTATGTACACGTCATAAAACGCCCAAAAAGCGTATTATCTCAAAATCGAAAATTTTCGCGATCACAATACTCCCCTCACCTATCGGTGTGGGAAGTAAAATTAATTCAAAGATAATTGATTGATTGATTTTAATGGAAATAGAATGGTATATTTTAACAATAGTTAGTGTAAAATTGAGGAGCTTCTACCCAAAAGTGAACAAGTCCAACTTCATAGCAAATTGAGTTATATACGAATGTATGTAGTTTAAGATGATATCTACCGGATTAGCTATCTATTCCGTGCAATATTACACAAATCCATCATATAACAGCACGGAAATATTAATCATTCATGCAAAATGCAACAAGTCCTATCACAGGAGTTTTTTCATCAAAAATCGAACAAAACCTACCAAGTCCCTAATAGTATCATTGAGACAGATCTAAGAATTCATGCAAAACTCAACAAGTCCACCCACGTCTGTCTATGTGGAGGAATAAATTTATTTTGTAGCTGCGCGGCGACATTATGCAAGGAAAGTCTAAGTTCTGAAAAGTCAGACATATAAGTATGATTTGCGCTAAGTGAAATGGCGTTGCGATTTTAGGAATCCTGGAATTTGAAGCAATTCACTGGTTGAGTAGTCTGTGTGGTAACCGTCAACAGCATTAATCGGCATGACTCCAATTTCATTCAAAAATCGAAAACCGTTAGTTGTTTAGATTTGTTTGTTGGTTGAGTTTATTACTGTGCAAGCTCGAGCATTTTTATTGTGTCTTCTACCTGGAACCAAAATTTTAAACTTTTAATTCAAAACTGAACAATTCCAAGATGTAATCCATTCAAAACTCAACAAATACGTATCGTCCTTTCAAAACTGCACAAGTCCAAAACAAAATGTTTTAAAATGAAACCTCTTTTCTTGAAAAATATGGATTCATACTCAAAATATGGACAAATTAGTCAACTATTTATCATGCAAGAACAGATTCTAATAAATAATTATTAAAGGTGTTATTCAAAAATTGCGTTTGCGAAACAATTAGTAAAAGTGGACATGTTGATTTTTGCGTGAAAGGTCAGTTATTCTAGTTCAATACAATACTAAATGTTAAGAAAAAAACTTGAAACTAAGCAAAATTAGGTACAACAGTTTGACAAAGGTTGAACATTCTTAAGAGGTAAATAATCCAAATACCCATTGCTATACAAAAAGGTGCAAAAGTTAGTTCAGCTACAAGATGTCTATGTGTAGAAGTAGTTTCTCTGGTTTTGTTTGCTCTATCTAATTTCTTGTAAAGCCAAACGCTTTCGGGGAATATAGGCTAACATTTCTTCCAAATTTTTTAGTTTTTTTTTGCGCGTGCCTTACTTTTGCAGTGAAGTTGGAGGATTTCAATACATTTAATATCATTCAAGACTTTTCCTTTCCTTAACACAGTTTTCCTCGTCCATTATGATAATAACAAACTGCAGAAAGGGACGGACAACACGGAATATCGCCTTACTGATATGAATGGGTATGTTCCACTGATGGCACTTAGACCCATGTTCCCTACAACAACCTGCGGTGTTGAGACCTGGAGCTAACTACGAACTAAACAATTCATTATTTTTACGTATTCTTGGCACTTTTATTATAGTATCTGGGTTCACACGTAGACACTTTTTATACAATAAAATCCAAATCGTCGAAAATGGCACATAGACCCTTTGTAAGTTACGTTTCTCAATTATGATATAGTCTCTGATACGGATATTTACAGTGCTAACTCAGTTTTTGTTTTTCAACATTAGGGGTTTCTTTTCTTGGAAAGGAAAGCATGATGAGGGGGGATGCAGGAAACCACGATATACAGGTTATCTCAGTCAACCAAATTGAGTGAAAATAGACCACAATTTAGCAACAAAACAAAAACATCTCAAAAAAATGTGTTTGCCTTGTATTGACAGTTTGTACTGAAATTTTTTGTTCTTAATATTCACCCTCATCATCTTTTGAATCAATACGTGCATTTCGTTGAAATATAATAAACACAAGCCCTCGCATAAGCTTAATAATAGATGCTGCTTAGCGAACCTAAAAAAGTAAGTGAGCTTCAAAAAAACATTTTTTAGATTTTTCAGACCTTTTTTTGAACTAAATTTGGATTTTCAGAGAAATATCCTTCATAACCATCCTTCTTTTTCTCAAGCCAATAATCCCCATCCCCAATAATCTGTCTAATAAAAAACTACAACGTTCTATCTTTAGCACAAGATTTTCTACATGACGTTGAGTCGATTCATGAACGCAGCGAAGCTCATTGATCATCTATCATCGCTCAAATTCAAACCCTCTTTTGCATCCTCACTGCATAGGCACTTCAATTTAATGTCTTGAGGAAATGTTCGCTTCCACCGATAATTCATTTAACGTCGTGTAAGAATATCGTCGCTCACAATTTTGTTTTTAACTAAAAATCGATTTTTTAATGACTCCCCCCTCCAGAACCATACTTTTTTGGCTCATCCCATTGATCCCCATCCAATGTCCTGTCTAGTGAAAAAACTACAACGTCCTATCTCTAGCACAAGATTGTCGTTACGTTGAAATTGAAAAGGTCGTGTAAGCAACGCTTTTCTGTCTGTAGTGATGAAAAAAGGGCCTGCACTTGTACGATGACAAATAATGACCAATGATCGATGCTACGCTCACACAAATGATTTGATTTAGCGTCATGTAGAAAAGCTTGTGTTAAATATAGAACGCTGTAGGTTCTTTTATTAGAAAGGATATTGGTAGGCATCAATAGGACGAGGCAAAATAGGTATAATTTGGGAGGCATTTTCTTTGAAATTGACTTTATTCTTCAACAAAAGGTCTAACACTTAAAAATAATGTTTTGGAGCTCACGAACTTTTTTGGCGACATTATTTACTTGATAAGCCGCATCTATTATTGGGTATCACTAATCTTTTTATTTCATCGAAATGCACGCAATTCTTCAAACGTTATGTTTAAAGTTCAAACAAAAAAATGTGGACGTTGAACGAGGTAGACCTCGTTCTAGGAACATCCCAGACTCAAGTGGTTGTTGTTCATACATTTGAGTATTTCAATGTATTTAATTTTTTTAGCTTTCATTTCAGAAAAAATTAACATGTGATACGAGTATATCGTTTTTGACATAAAGACACATTCTCTTTCAACTAGTACTATCAAATTTATATGTTGTATAACATTCTTTTTGTGCACCCCCCACCCTCTTCCACCCTCATTGTTCGATCAGCACCAATACCTTTTCAACTCGAAAGGACCTTTACTGATTCAAGTTGGGCAAATTTGAGAGCAATCCCCTGAGAGGGTTTTGAGTAAACGTTGGAGAACGAAATTGCGGACGTACAGATACCCACAGGACAAAACCAATGTTTTCTGATTTTCTTCAAACTTGGTCACTATAAAAAGGTTATCATTAGAAACAAAAATCTAGTGTCTGGTCCCGCTGCGATGATAAAAAAAAGGGTGGAGGAGAGGGTAACTGAAAAAATAATGTCATAACTTGAAATTCTAATGCTACCACAATAAAGAGCATGTTTTTCTTATGTTACCGCTGCATGCCACAAAATTTCCAAAATGGCGGAATAAAAATTCCTAAAAAGCAGCAAATTGTCGAACTTTGAAATGGCAGTAACTGTCACATAATGGTCCAAATAATTTCAAACTTTACTGGCATAAAGAGGTTTTTGTTCTCTATCTTTTGGTCCAATTTTGGTGCAAATCTATGACTTAATGGTGGAAAGTGGTGGGGGTTACTCGGAAAAATAATAATATAACAGCATTTTTTCCACAAAATGAGCCAGCAGGTGATTTACCCTGGAGACGACACCTCGCACGTTGATTTCGGTAGAATTTCCAAAAAACCGTTGGCGAGGAAGTTAAAAAGGAAGAAAAATTAAAGTCAATGTAAGGCAAACACATTTTTTGAGATCCTCTTAAATATTCTCAAAGTCTCACACGAGAACCTTTGAATTCCTTCGGATTTAGTCGGTCGTATCAGTGGCGCCACTGTTAATGTTACCGCTTTCCTTACTTTGTTCAAGATTTATTTCTTCTTTTGTGACATAGATAGCTATGACTTCGGTGCTGCGAATGCTCTCATCCTTAGATCAACTTAATAGGTAGCTTGATAGCTTACCTTAGCTCCCATTTATCCTACACGTAGAGCGTTATCACTAACTACACTAACTAAGAACTGTTTACACGGCACGTTTTACAGTATATGTTACATGTTTTCGAATCGAGAGCAAATTCCACACTGTCCAAATCTTCTACTTTTGGCAATAGTCACTTGGCTGGACTTCGCTGCCAATAGTACGGGAAATATTGTGTGGTAAACACACGTCTGGAGGATTTATTGATATTAGGCAGAATTTAACAGCGGTATTCGTAGTTGCCACTTGAGTGTTCCTTAATACTTGAGTATCCCTCAAGTACTGTTTTGTGTTCCAGTCGTTCGATACTCAAGTAACAAAATGTCAACATGACATTTCAGTTAAGGCGATCACATCCAGAAAAACGTCTGGCAAATAACACGGAACACTAGCACAAAGCACATAAGATACAACAGATAAGAGAAAATATCAGAATGCGTAGACATAAGCATAACAAATTTGACATAATTATATCCCCTAATGAGCTGGTTGGTTGCGCAAACGCGCAGCAACCATAAGGATAGAAGAAGAAGACTTATACATATATTTGAGACTGGGCACCGTCCCGTCGCCAAATGTTTTTATCCCTTTGATAAGTGTTTTCTAGGGAGGAGATGCACAAGGACTTCGTAAGGTACTTACTCTCAAGTGGACACTTTAGGCCTTTACGGAAACTATGATCGGGTTAACCCGACCACTTGGATCACTGATCCTGATGTTCGGAAAGTGATCTAGGATCAGTCGTAAATATGGTCAGTTCTCTCTTGTACGATAAGTGATCCCGATTGGGTTATACCTACAGATCAGTAGCTTTTTTCTTATTCATCTGTTTCTTATTCTGAAACCAAGTTTTTCGTTGTTCGATATCCGTTAAATCCATAGAATCATAAATCCCACTTGACAGCTGTTTAACAGATAACTGTTCGATCCGGATTCACATCACTGTTTCCGTAAAGGCCTTTTGAGAGACTACTATGAATACTCCGTTGCTAAGCGCAAAATATTTGCACATTTCCATCCATTTTTGAAACTCAAGACGACTTCAAAAAATGATGGCTTCGTTAAGAAAGCTAATAATGCTGGACTACACCTTTTGCAGCTATTGTTTCTAAAGCATCAAGTGATAATTCAAAACGGTCAAGTTAATTTTCCAACTCGTCAATTGTAAATTCAAACTGGCAGGTATATATTACATCTGTAGGTTTGAAATTACAAGTGACGAGTTTGAAAATTAAATTGACCGTTTTGAATTATCACTTGACGCTTTAGAAACTACAGCTGGAAAAGGTGTAGTATTAATGAAAAAAATTTATTACAGTATTTTGTTGAGTAGGCAAACAAAACAAAACTTCAAATTTCTATAGCGTTGGAAAATACAGTGTTTTCGAAGAATCAGTGAAGCAGTGACAGTTTACAGCGGTGATGATCACTGCTCATCACGTTGCCTTTTAGCTGCTGCGCTGTGACAGCAAAGAATTTCAAGACATTATAGCAATTTGATAACAGAGGTCCATAAAACAAAAAGGAGGTCTATACTTTAGAACAAAGGTAGCTTCCTTTATGTATTTTGACGCAGTGAATCCGAAGTATGAAAACGGTTTTGAGTCAGTTGCAAAGAAAGTCAAAAATAATGTATTCTTTCTTTCTCTATACATTTTTTAAGAATATATATTTATAACTCAAAAAGTCGAAAAAATATAAATGGCGTCAGGTGCGTTGACTCAGTGATTCTCACACATTATCAGTGCTAACAAAGAAAATTACAGTTGCTCTATCGCTACACCATCCTTATCAAAAAAAAGTAGACAATGATGAGGGACCTTTGAACCTTCTGAAAACGAAGTACGAGCGGTGATGTAACGTTTCCATTTTTTGTTCCGACCATCTTTGATATTCGAAGGTTCCAACAACGTTTCACTGTTACCATTTCCTCCAGGGTAGTAATACGGTGTTAGAATTTCATCACAATCAAGTTCGTGGTTTCCAAGTTACACGTTATATGTACGTTATATGGCCCTTTGACAATGAGCCTTATTGTAATAGTTTCAAACAATGAATCTATTGTAGGCAACTTTGTTGCAAAGTTACCTCCAAAGAAGACAAACAACTGATAACGACTTCCTGCAATAACAAGTCATACAAAGCATCATTGTTCGATGCCACGTGTGCAAACCGCTTCTGTCAGCAGTAATTAAGTATAAAAGGGTGGTACTGCGTACCACAGTTGTTCAATACCCGGTTAGACTCCGTCATGTCAAGTAGTCATAAGAATCTTTTGTAAAATTGAAACTTGAAAGTGCGACACAAGCTTGTGCCGCAAATAAAAGTTTTTAAAAAGTTAATCATTGCTTCAATGATATAACAAAAATTGGTGTCAGAAGTGGGATACCTCAACGACGTTAGAACGAGAACACCCCTAGACCGTAGGCTTGGACCTCCATACGTTTCAAGAGCCAGCAACGACCTAACTTCTGGACCCCTGTAGCAGCCAAGTCATTTGGACTACAAGGACCGGCAGAACAAGGCGACCCCTGTCTCCAACAACGCTCAGGAAGTCTGCAAGCAGCGAGTACAAGGCCTGTCCTCACTAGCGGCGGCGGATCCCAATCCCCCAAGGGAACCCAAGCAACAAAGAAAACAAGAAAGAAAAAGAAGAAAGAAAACGGCACGGAGAACAGAGCGATTCCCGATGCACGGATACATGTAAGTCCAATACTGAAATCATTCACTTCCAGTTAGTGTGATTATCTGGTATAAGGTATAAACAAAGTATAATTAAATATAATCAATAAATTTTCATTCATAAAATAATTTCATAAACAAAATTCAAAATGGCAACTAATAATACGCGAGCTGATGTCGACTCCGCCACAGTAGACGATATTATAGAGCCATACCGATTGTCTGAAATATTCTCCATAATACCTGAATACGATGGCAATCCAATACTTTTGAACACATTCATTAACTCCTGTCGCACTGCTTATCAAATGGCAGTGAACGATCAGAAAGCTCTAGTCATTTTACATTTAAAAAATAAGTTACGCGGAAAAGCAGCAGAGTTGATAAACTCTAGAAATCCCTCCACTTGGGAAGAAATTCGAAGTTTGCTAGAAACACATTTTGGTGACCTTCGAGACCTAACATCCCTTATTGCTGATTTACAGCGCATCAGGCAATTACCTGGTGAGTCAGCGTTAACTTTTGCTGCGAGACTTCAGACGCACAATGCAAAAATGCATTCTGCAGTCAACCGACAACCCCTAACACGAGAACAAAAATTAGCTCAATCATCCCTCATCGAAACGATGACACTAAACACACTCCTTACAGGCTTAGAACCTCGTATTGGTGTAGTTGTCCGATCAGGAAACCCTCCTGATATGTTAACAGCCATGTCACATATAAAAAGGGAACTCCAATTGTCATACTTGGAAAATCAAAGGTTTGCTAGAATGCAAGTTCCAAATCAAAAACCAAAAATTTGTAACAAGTGTCAAAGGAAAGGACATGTAAGTTCTGAATGCAGGACGAACTCTACACAGTCATTTCGTACTCAAGTACAACAGCAAAATCCTATGCCACAATTTAGACCTCAGGAATATTCTAGACCGAATTTTCCTAATCAAGCCCCTAGTGCGTCTAATTTTCAAAATTCCAGACCAGGTCAAAGTCAACAGACAAGACCAGTTCAAAATCAAGGGCCTAGCTATCCCATTCAACCAGCCCAGAATTTTCAAAATCGACACTCTGTAATCAGGCCTAACCCTAGTTACCAGCCTAATACGAATTTCCAAAGGAATATTCGAAATCCAAGCTACAACCCATCACAAAGGGCACATGTCTTAAATGAGTCTCAGTCATCTGAGATGGACATTGATTACCCTTATACTGAACAATATTACGAAGAACCCTATGAAAATTACCAAGATTATTACGAAGAACCCTCGTACGGATCTTCATACGGAAATGATCCTCATGATCAGGATTTTCCCATGCTTGCGATAGAAGAAAAACCTCCTATCGACAGTTCCGAGATAAACCAATTAGAAACAAGGATACAGAAATTGAGCCTAATGGACAATTTCAATCCAAATTTAAACTTCCCAGAACGAAAATCCCTTTAAACCAAAATCAAGTTCATACAGCTGCATCGAGTAATTTATTTTATATGAAAGACACAGGTGGATTAGGTTTCAAATTTCTTATCGACACTGGTGCGTCGTTAACTATTTTTAAACCGTATGTCATTGAAGGCTATACTCACAGAAACACAGAGAATATGATTATTCAAGGCATTACTGATGAGAAAGTGAAAATATCTGAATCAGCATGGATAAATTTTTCCGACGTACACGATCCACACAAAGTTTACATTCATGATCTAGATATCGAGTTTGACGGACTTTTAGGTGTTGATTTTCTAGAACATTTTCATGCAGTCATAGACGTAGTAAACCAAGTTCTAATTACTAACTATGGAGTTGTACCAATTTTCAAAGTAACAGGCGATGAAAAATTATCAAAATTTGAAAGTGCTAGTTCATCGAAACCGCCGGAAAACCCTTCTCATTTCCAAGAACATTCAGAAGTAGTCAACAACATATACATTGAACCAAGATTAGAGAAATGCGTAAAATTAAAATCAAGTCTTAGAAATACTGAAGCTATATTATTATCTACTGAACAAGACAAAGTTCGAATTCCAAATGCTCTTGTCAAAATTGATAATAAAGGTGAGTTTATCACTACCATTTTAAATTCAGATTGTTCTGCTAGAGAAGTTACTTTTCCTTCGTTATCTTTTGAACCTTTTAATATTCAAGAAGTGAACAACTTCAAAGTTGTTGAAAAAGAAGCAGATACAGAACTTATAAATAGAAAAGAAAAGATTTTGGATAGTTTACGTTTAGACCATTTAAATGAGGAAGAAAGAAAATTAATAACTGATTTGTGTTTAAACTTTTCTGATATATTTTATCTTGAGGGTGATAATTTAACTTTCACCAGCGAAATTAAACACCCAATAAATCTCTACAACGAAAAGCCCATATACACAAAGTCATACAGGTACCCCCAAATTTACAAACAGGAAGTAAAAGAACAAGTTGCAAAATTACTAGAACAAGGGATAATTCGCCATAGTATAAGCCCTTTCAATTCTCCTCTATGGATTTTACCAAAGAAGATGGACGCCTCCGGAAAACAAAAATGGCGTATGGTCATAGATTATAGAAATTTAAATGCCCAAACTATCGATGACAAATATCCTTTACCACTTATCTCAGATTTATTAGATCAATTAGGCAAATGCGAATATTTTAGCACCCTCGATTTAGCATCTGGTTTTCACCAAATCGAAATCGAACCCAAAGACATACCCAAAACAGCTTTTACAGTCGAAAGTGGTCATTACGAATTTGTTCGAATGCCATTTGGTTTAAAGAACGCTCCATCCACATTTCAACGTGTAATGGACAATATTCTTTTAGGAATTCAAAATGAAAGATGTCTTGTATACATGGACGATCTTATTGTCTATAGCCCTACCGTAGAAGAACATAAAAACCGTCTTAAAGAAATTTTCAAAAGACTTCGAAAATCTAATCTCAAACTTCAACCTGATAAGTGTGAATTTTTGAGAAGAGAAGTTGCTTACTTAGGACATATCATTACCCCCGAAGGTGTAAAGCCAAACCCTCTAAAAATAGATTGTGTTAAAAGATTTCCAGAACCCAAAAATCAAAAGGAAGTAAAATCATTTTTAGGATTAGCAGGTTATTATAGAAGATTCATTCCCAACTTTGCCAAAATTTCAAAACCCTTAACCCTTTTATTAAAGAAGGATGTTACCTTTAATTTTTCTCTCGAATGCAAACAAGCATTTGAAGCTTTAAAGAAAGCTCTTACAACATCCCCTATATTAATTTATCCAAATTTTGATGAAACATTTATTGTAACTACTGACGCAAGTAATTATGCCATTGGTGGTGTATTATCACAAGGTCCTATAGGTAAAGATCTTCCAATAGCCTATGCTTCCCGTACCTTGAGTAAAGCTGAACAAAATTATTCTGTCATTGAAAGAGAACTCCTCGCTATTGTATGGTGTGTACGCCACTGGAGAGGTTATTTATATGGTAGGAAATTCAAAATTGTTTGTGATCAAAAACCCTTAACGTGGTTATTTTCCATATCTGACCCTGGTAGTCGTTTAGCTAGATGGAGATTAAAACTTGAGGAATATGATTACGAAATTATTTATAAACCCGGCAAAACAAATAAGAATGCAGACGCTTTGTCCAGAATCAAATTACCTGATATGAGCAAACGCGCAACGGTAAATACCTTTTCTGCTGATTGTGATGATGCAGAAACATCCACGCAAAATATAGAAAGTGAATTTAATATTTTCTGTGACCTATATAAAACAACATCTTTAATTGATTATAGTAAAGTCGAGTTTTCAACAGCTCAACTCTTAGACAAAAGTCATAAACAAATTCTTACATTTTTCAGACAAGATTTTATGTCTCAATTACATGAAGAAATTACTTTAGACATTTTTGAAGAAAATCTTGATTTTTCAGCTAATCGAATTAATGTCGCTTCCAGCAAAACTGTTAAGGATAGAAAATATCTTATTATTCCCCTTCCCGCAGATCCAGATTTATGTAATATGGTACTTTTTGCATCTATTTATAATAGTAAACATCTCATAGATTTATCTCAGACAGTGTTTGTCGAAAACAATCTCGATATTCCAATTTTGGAAATGATGTCATTTACTTTTGCAGAAGAAAATTTAAAAATGGTCATTTGTCAAAATGTTTATATAGAACACCCAACGAAACACCCCTTTAGTATTTTACCATATGCAATTATATGGTACTACACGACAAAGAATAAATCACACGGATTTACCCCATATGAACTTGTCTTCGGACATACGTCAGGGCGACCTCCTGAAACCCTATATAATGAAAACGCCCTTATGACGAAATACATTAGAGATTTAAGGAATAAGATTAATTATTATTATAAAGTAGCTAGAGAAAAGACAGTACGGAGCAAAGAAAAAGCAAAAATTCGTTTTGACGAACGTATTTCAAAAAACCAGTATGAATTCAAAATTGGTGATAAAGTTTGGTTAAAAGAATCCCAGATTTCTGGAAAACTGCGTAATAAATTTAATGGTCCTTTTGAAATCCAAAATATTCATGGCACTTCAGCCACACTTATAAATTTAGAAACAAAACAAATTACAAAAGTAAATTTTGATAGGCTCAAACCATATTTTGAAACTTAGTTTCTTTACAGAATTTTATTGCTGCTAGCTGCAGTTCCAACTCGCACACAGCACTTCATTGAACCGGTGAACAATACTGTGGGTATATTTTATTATGAAGAAACAAATATCAAAATTTCGAATGAAAAATGGACTCTGTTAGTATACAAAGATTTGGAATTAGTTGAAAAACATTAACACACAATAACAGGTTATTAGAAAGAATGGAAGATTTAATCTACCAACCAACGAATCGCATGCAAGCTTTTAGAGCTCAAGTAAAAACACATGTTAGTTTACTCAGTCAAATATCTGATAATTTGAATACAAAATTCCGATCGATATTTGCCAATACTCAGTCAGCCAGTAGAATGCGACGAGGATTAATCAATGGGATCGGAACATTTTGGAAAGCAATCACAGGAAACTTAGACTCTGATGATGGAGAATACTTCAACAATTGCATTAATAAACTATCTCAAGATGAACATCAGATAGAAAATTTAATGAAAAACCAAATTTCAGTTACTACATCAGTAATTAAAAGTTTTAATAATACCATTCGAAAGTTACAATTAGATGAAGAAACTTTCAATTCTGATTTAAGTCAAATTGAAACAACTATTTACAATATTTCTGAATCACAAGCATTTTATAAAGCTCATTTGGAAATGCTAGAAATGTGTGAATCACTTATGGAAAGTTATTTATTTTTGGAAGAAACCATTAATGACATTTTGAATGCGATTACATTTGCAAGATTACATATTATCCATACTTCAATAATAGATCCAAAAGACTTAATGTATTTCTTACAAGAAATTTCTCGTAATCTGGTAAGAAACAGTCTTCCTCTACCAGTCTATGAATCACATGTTGCTACATATTTAGATATTATTGAACTTGAAGCTTTTCAAACAGAATCGAGAGTTATATTTGTCCTTAAAATACCACTAGTTGAACCTGAAAGTTATACTTTGTATAAAATTGTACCTTTACCCGTACCAGATAAGCGTACTGGCCTTTTCCATGTCCTATTGACATCACGAAGGTACATAGCTCGAAGTGATGATTCGTTATTGTATTTATCTATTCGTGATCCGGATAAATGTAAAAAGCTCTCGTTCTTAACAAAATTATGCTCAGATGTATTACCATATCCTGTTGACGAAAATGCTATTTGTGAAGCTCAACTATTAAAATATAGCATTACATTGCCAAAAACATGTCAAGCCACAGTGATAGCTGCAGAAGGGTATACAGTTGTATCATTATCAATAAATCATTGGCTAGTAACAGTAACACAGCCTATTCCAGTTACAGTAAAATGTCCAAATAAGGGTGTAATTACAAAAACCATTGGCAGTAACTCTATATTGAAACTCCAGCCAGATTGCAATGCCTTTATAGGTAGTACTCGAGTACACTCAAAACCTCGAGTAGATGTTTACAAAAATATGACATACAAAAGTCACCCTATCGAAATTCCATTCCAATGCTGCAAAGACTTGCCTAAAAAAGAGGATCTTCCAGTATTAAAGTTCCTCAAATTGAATAAATTGAATCTTGATGATTTAGAAGTTGCACATCATAAATTGGACAAAAATGCAGAAGAACTGGATAAGATAATAAATGAGCCCTTCATTTCGAAAAACAGGTCATGGCTTACATACACTGTAGTTACCTTAATTTGCATTATCTTGGTACTATATGTGATATGCAAATGTAGAAAACGAAAACCCTTTCGACTATCTATTACTGGTGCAATACGTCCCGATGATGATCCAGACCCTCAAGGAAGTTCTCTCAAAAGTTATCCACGACTCTTCCCAAGAAGACGTCCCAGCTTCCAGGGAGAAGGAATTCCTGAAGAAATTCCACTTTCGTGACTTGTGCAGTGTATGTGATTTTGTGGAAAATTGTGAAATTTTGTTAGCAAGGACTTCAAGCATTTTTACCTTTTACAATTTTATATTTTACATTTTACACTTTACATTTTTATTTTATTTTGAATTTTGATTTTACATTTTTATTTTATTTCCATTTTGGGAAAAGTTGTTGCATGGCATAGCAACAACTTTTTGAAAAAACGGGGAGTTGTTATATGGCCCTTTGACAATGAGCCTTATTGTAATAGTTTCAAACAATGAATCTATTGTAGGCAACTTTGTTGCAAAGTTACCTCCAAAGAAGACAAACAACTGATAACGACTTCCTGCAATAACAAGTCATACAAAGCATCATTGTTCGATGCCACGTGTGCAAACCGCTTCTGTCAGCAGTAATTAAGTATAAAAGGGTGGTACTGCGTACCACAGTTGTTCAATACCCGGTTAGACTCCGTCATGTCAAGTAGTCATAAGAATCTTTTGTAAAATTGAAACTTGAAAGTGCGACACAAGCTTGTGCCGCAAATAAAAGTTTTTAAAAAGTTAATCATTGCTTCAATGATATAACATGTATATATCAAATTATTACACAGATATAAAATTCAAATATTATCAAAAACCCAGATATCACTAAAATCAATTTTTTCAGCGCAGTAGAGAACATTTTAGGAATATAACAATTTTTTCAGCCCCAACCACCCCAGTTTCACCCCACCAAAAAAAACATGTTTCCGTCCTCGCCACGGTAATAATACTATGTCAGAATATTTTTATAAGAAATCAATAATATCCAGGTTACAAAATACACGATCTAAAGCAATACAGTGTATGTATACAACAGAAGACAGAGCGACATACCGACGGAAATGAGTGACGTAGATTGTCGTCATGTAGATATCATAAAACGCCCAAAAAGCGTATCTTCTCGAAATCGAAAATTTTCACGATTACAATACTCCCTCACCTATCAAATGTGGAAAGTACAAAACAAAATTTAAATTTTTTACTTTTGGTAAATAGAAATGTTTTTCATTTAAAAAATAAAATGCACGTTGCTGGTTTATTCTTGCAGTTCGCGCAATATGCGGAATACGTAGAAACATTTTGCATCTTTTCATCCGCCTCACGGCTTCGAGAATTCTATTTTTTTTTCCTAATCTGAAGCATAATAACGAATGCTCCTTCCTTTTCTCAACAGGAAACTGCAAGATCTGTCACTGTTTGCACTAGAATTTGAGAAACTAATTTGATTACCATCCCCATAATCGTTACAATGTCAACATATAGGTTTATCATCATCATAGTCACAATGTCTTAACAGACACGTTGTGAACTCAAGTCGGAGCTAGAGTATTGCCGACACGAATATTATCAATAATTTTGAGAACTGTAGCACGCCGTCGTTCGAAATTTACTGTCAGTTCAGTGGCGCTCTTGATACGCATATCTAGCAACTGATTCGTCGTATCCACCCAGCGGGTAGGGGAACGGCCACGGCGCCGCCCACTCGTGGCGTGACCCTGAACTGCAAGTTTCTCCATATTATCGCTTCTGTCTCTTTGGATTACCAAGCTCATCCAGTATGGAAACATTAGTTCGATGGGCAGTATAAGGAATTTTCAGCATCCTCCTCCACGTCCACATTTCAAAAGCATCTATGCGAGCTCGATCTGCCTTTTTAACAGTCCAAGTTTCCGAGGCATACAAAAATATGGAGAACACAAGAGACTGAACCAGTGACATTTTGGTACCTTTAATGATGTTATGGTCACGCCATATTTTAGTAAACTTTGTCATGGCCACCCGTGCCTGTTGAATGCGCCATCGAATGTCATCCTCAGAGCTACCTGAATTGTCGATCAAAGAACCGAGGTACACAAAACTTTGAACTACCTCACAACGGCCTATTGACTTTATTTCTCGATGATTGTCATGCTCTCTATCTACGATCATAACCTTGGTCTCTAATACCAAGACCATATGCTGCACTGTGTTGTTCTAAAACGTTCAATAGAGCTACTAGTTCTTCCTGAGAAGCTGCAATAAGGGTTGTATCGTCAGCAAATCTTAAGTTAGATATTTTGCTTCCGCCAATAGTTATACCGCCATACCAATTGTTCAATACCTGTCTTATCACAAATTCAGAGTAAATGTTAAACACCCTCGGAGATATAGGTTTATGGGTCGGTCTGATTTGGTGATTCGTAGCCACAAAAAACTGGGAGACTTTGCTTTATCTTGCCAGAAAGTTTGAATTACCTTCGCAGGCATCCTCTGTAGGAAACCGTAAAAGCTGACACTTTTTGCACCAAAATCTGGCACACTGATATGACGACCTAGTCCACAAATGTATTTCAATAGGCCTTTACGGAAACTCTGATCGGGCTAACCCGATCACTTGGATCACTTATCCTGACGTTCGCAAAGTGATCTAGGATCAGTCATAAATATGGTCAGTTCTCTCTTGTACGGTAAGTGATCCGGATTGGCTTACACAGATCAGTAGCTTTTTTCTTAGCCATCTGGTCTTTATTCTTAAACCAAGTTTTTCGTTGCACGATATTGTTTTAATCCATGGAATCATAAATCCCACTTGACAGCTATTTAACTGATCGATCCGTAAAGGCCTAATGTCAATGGGCTTTACGTCTGACGTAGACCAAATTGGTTCATGATCCTTAATTATAAAAAAAAAACTGGGAAACTCCGCTTTATCGTGTCAGAAAGTTGGAATGATTTGCACCGACTTCCTCAACAGGAAACCGCAAGAGCTGTCACTTTTTACGCCAGGATCTGGCAAACTGATTTTCCGGCACTGTTTCCATTCGCAAGTTTGTGGTTATATCAGCCCGACTGACATCGACTATTTCCAACAAATATACGGACTGTTTTCTTCGGGGTCTGCTTCCGAAGTTTGGCACGATTAATTGAATTCGCTGTGGGAGTGTGGGAGTTGCAGCCAAGTTGGCGAGGGCGGGCGGGCTTCCGGGAAAACTATTTCCATCTCCATAAATATCGTCTAAGGATCCCATGCATAGGTAAATAATGATTGCGCATATTTTCGGATATTGCTTTTGTGCGCGCATTTATACTCTGAAAGCGGAGAGTTATGTTACAAGGTCACTGCTGACAAGACATAATAGTAGTTTTCCATTTTATTCTCACAATATATTTTTGAAGACCTGAATTTGTCTCATAAATGCAAATACAATATATCTCAAGGACGTCCGTTCAGAAGAGTTGTTGGTAGCTGAATTTTTTTAGTTTTGATAAGTGGGTATTTACCCTCGAAAATTTAAAACCTCTTATCGATCATTCCAGAAAGTTATTAACGATGAAAAATCAGAATTTTAACGTTGGCCCTCAACACAGATAAGCGTTTTTTGTATTCAAAGGTCCTACATATTTTTAGAGACAGATACCCTTTGGAATATGTAATTCATATTATTGTATTGAAAAAATAGGGTTGACGACCGTTTGAATTAGTGACTAGTTATTTTAGTCACGGTAGTTAAAATTGTTTCGGAAATTAAGAGAACAAGTTGAGAACTGGCAACAGCGTGCTGTTTTACAAACCAACAGCCCTCTTTCTCTTTTCAAAAAGCGTGGCAATGACGTAAGAGCGTAGTGTTTATCGTTAGGTTAGGTTGCTTTGCTGATTATAGTTTGTGTGTTATCTTTTGATTTATCTGAGAATCATTGACGTCTAAGACGTATTAGTACATACTAGTAAGGTAGAATAGAGGAGATGATTCCGCATATTAGTGATTCTTTCGAATTTTGATATTATGACCACATGACTTATTGGGGTTACAGTATTTCAAGTAGGTACCTATGAAAGCAAAATTTGAATGCCTTTAGAGAGAACAGTTTTATTTGACGTTACTAAAATATAGTTTCAGCTTTTGAGACCAACATATTATAAATAAACAAGAAAAATATGATACTACTTTTCTGATAAATGCAAAAGTTTCCACATTCATACCAATTATAACGGTATTGTTAATTTTCCCTGTCCAAAAATATGCAACTAATGTACTTTTTGCCCAATTGTTCAACTCATTTGTAGTAAGAGATAAAATTTTGTCATCGGTGCTTGCTCAGAGTTCTAAAGCAATAAAGTTTTGATATTATCTAGAGATACGCGTCCAAGGGATTTGGCTCTGCCGCGAAGGCATCTTCGTAGGCTTCTTTTGGAATATCCTTTAGGGCTGCTCTGAAATTCTCTTGGATATCCTCAATCAATCCTTTTTTTTACTTGTGTGTCATGCGCATCGACTACTTTGGTCATTAGCGTCGTGCTCTGTGTAGGCTTTATTACTGTTTCCCGGCGCCACTCTAGGAAGAGCACTGTTAGTTAGAAGCCAACAGTGAAGGCTCAGGTAGGGATTCTCGCTTAGGTTTTTTTATGGATATTTATTTGATTTTTGATTGAAAAAAAAACAGAAATAAATTTCCGCCTCTAACGAGAATCGAACCCAAGACCTTCCGGTCACAAGCCCTCGACCCTAACCACTGTGCCAACCCATTCTCCATGCTTCCCCTTTAGCGCTTTTTTAACCTTGGGAACAAAAACGTTAAGGCCGCCACTCACGGCAGAGTCAACGGGCCGAACGGCCCGGCGCCACGCCAAGCTTGGCCGTGTGTGGAAAATTCCAATTTATTCCAACGAAATGTACGAAATGCTTCTAAAGTCATCATGATTTCAAGTAAAAAAAATTGTGGACAGTGTCCGTTCTTTATGTACAACTCCAATTCTTGTAAACAACAAAATAAATCCATCCTTTCAATCAAAATGATTCACACAAGAACCTACGCATGTCAGGAGTCAAGAAATATAATTTGTTATATAATTCTTCTAACGTCAATTACAAAGCAAGTAATGATATTCGTGAGAATTAATCCAATTTAAAAAAGCATCCTCCAAAAGCTAAACACGAAGAAAGCTACTGATCCTGACCAAATTCCAGCCATTGTCCTTAAATTCTCTGCCGCTGAGCTTGCACCTATTCTTTGCAAACTCTTCAAACTATCGTATCAGCGAGGCGTGTGCAACCCCTCCCTAAGAAAGGCAAGAAAACCGATCCCACCAATTATAGACCTGTGGCTCTTCTTAGCATCATGTCTAAGATTATGGAGACTGTGATTAACACACAGCTCCTGAAATACCTGGACAACAATAACATCATAAATGATCGCCAGTATGACTTCCGTCTACGGGTGACCTCCTCGTCTACCTCACTCACTTGTGGAACAGAGCAATAGAAATTATGGCGAATTTTATGTTGTTGCATATCGAAAGTCTTCGACAGAGTGTGGCATGAGGGACTGGCCTGCGCCAGTGGCTGAATACCTTTTTGAACGACCGATCTCTGTTGTAGTCGAAGGACTCATCTGACGTATTTCCAATAAACGCCGATGTTCCTCAGAGATCTGTCTTATCCCCTACGCTGTTCCTGCTGTACATCAACGAACTGCTAGAAATAACATCCATTCCAACCTACAGCTTCGCAGACGACAGTACACTAATATCGTTTATGGAACCAGGCAAGCCACTATCATCCCAGGACACAGTACGTCGGCGACAGCAGCATGTCTCAACGCAGAGATCAAAACAGTTGTCGAGTGGGGATTAGCAAATAAAGTACAGATCAACGTACAAAATACTCAGGCAACAACACATACAAAGAAGTCTCACGTTGGCTTACCAACTGTGGAAATGGAGGGTCACCCCATAGTCGAGTCACCTTCCGTCAAGCTTTTGGGGATCAACATCAACAATAACTTGTCCTAGCATGACCACGTCGTCAGTATAGCTAAAACGGCATCCCAGAAGCTTGGAGTTTTGTTCCGCTGTAGGAAGCTGTGTACACCAGAGCAATTACTGCTGCTCTACAAGGCACAGATCCGACCATCGCTGGAATATTGCTCCCATGTGTGGGGATTCGCTCCAAAGCACTCTCTAAAGCTTCTGTACACTATCCAAAAGAGAGCAAGTAGATTAATCGGTACGCCTAACCTCACAAAGGACCTCCACAGCCTGGAACATCGAAGAAGGATGGCTGACCTATCCCTGTTCTACAGATTCTATCACGGAAGATATTCGAGTGAGCTCTCCCAGATAACAACTAGGGAGGCTCTACGAGCTCATCCTTACCAGGTCGAGGTCTCTACTCCCCGAACCAGTCTCCTCCGGCGTTCCTTCTTTTGGAGAACTTCGACGTTGTGGAATGAGCTACCGGGGAATTTGTTTCCCGACGGCTACAACCTGCTGCGTTTCAAATCCAACGTGCACCGACACTTGTCCTCCCGCAGCGCTTCTACAGCGCCATAGGCTTTCAGCCTTTGCGGGAGGCTGTCCATAAAAAAATAAAGCGTCAGAACAAGCCTACTTCGTGTTGAAGAAACTAGCGTTAAAAGCCATTTTATCATTATATCGTTTCGATATATTATTTCTGTGTTGGAACGCATCATCGCAAAAGGACAGCAAGATTCAATGTATCTACTATCCCTCTTGAAATATCGATGTCGTTCAACAAAATTTGTCAAGCGACTCATGTGATACGGACAATTGGAGCACGTCTTTGTTCCTCATTGAATTTTCTAACCAACTTAGTTACGCTTCTTGTGCATAGTAAATAAAAGAGGAAAATAGACAAGGCGGAATTCTCTGCACAACTACGAGGGTGGATCCATATACTCGCGCTTTGACCTATTTCAAAGTGACTACTTTTTTAATAATTTCGTCAGTGAATTTGTGGTTCTTGGGTTTTTAGGCCGGCGTCGTTTAGCGTTAAAGCTTGACGTTTCGCCACCACGAGTGGATGGCATCTTCAGAAGCTATTTCACTTCCAAAATACAGTACTCGTGGTGGCGAAACGTCAAGCTTTAACGCTAAACGACGCCGGCCTAAAAACCCAAGAACCACAAATTCACGTTCCAAAATCCCATCTATCCAGTGAGCAGATGAATTTTCGAGGATAGTCACGTGATTCTAGATGTTAGGGATGTTGGAATATTTATGAAACGGCAAAGATCTTTTTTTGACAATTTTGACATATCACATAACCTGTGCTGTTTTCTCAGATTCAGAGTGTCAGAGTAGTCGTACCCGTTAGAATGTCAATGCATACAAATAAAGCAGAATAGGTTATGTTAAGGGGCTTCTAAACGGGCAACATTTTCACTGCAATATGTGGCTATAATGTTGGCAACTATAGTCCGGCCATCACGACAACGTTTAATTGCAGCTTATGGCTCGGCAAGATATATCTCGGCAATATTTTCTGCAATAGTATGGCCCACAAACTTGTTCATAGACGAGCTACATAATTGAGCTACAATGGCTGATGAAATTATACACGTATTAGCGACTTATATTGTTTTAAAAGGAAAATTAATCAAAAAAAGAGAAGACTGTGGATTCGACCTTACCTCAATAGGCGTGAAACTTTAGATAACTTGAGCGTGGGGAATGTCTTGATGATAAATTATTCAAAAACTTTTCAAGAATGTCTAAGAATGAATTGAATTTCTTTTAAGGACAATTGGATCAAAAAAAAGAAATGATACAATCATGCGAAAAGCAATCCCTGTCATGACAAGACTGGCGATAACTCTATATCTTTAGCAACGGGAGATTCTTATGGCATCGAAGGCGAACCATTTCACTGGTTTGCTGCCAGCACTACCACTTTTAATCTTTTTTTCTCCTCATTCTTTGCGTATGTTTGCAGGCTTCTAAATTTTTTGTATGCCTTCTCAATTGATATGCCAAATTTTTCAGCAATTACAGTCCATCCGTCTTTTTTGACATTTTTGTCTCTATATATATACCGCTTTCCACATTCCACAACTCAGGATGTAAATGTATTTCATTAATAAAGTCTATAATCCTCTCGTTGGTCCAAGTATAAGCCATTTTACCCTCTGAAATTTTCGTCCAAAACAACAACAAACAAAAACCAAAACAGCAATATTGCAGTATTTTACTATTGCAGCCACACATTGCTGTGAAAGTGTTGCCCGTTTAGAAGCCCCTTAAAGTTGTTAGCTGTCAAGTGAAAAATATCTCTTGACAGTCTTGACACAAAGATCGCTAAAATCTCAATTTGATTTCCGAGCAAACCGATGACATCCATGGCCTCGGAAATGCAATAATGGAACACAGATTATTGTTGAATGTTTGATGTTGAGTGAATACTGAAACGCTACAGAGCAAATCGAGGTCTTTGATGGGATTTTGGAACGTAGTAACAGTAAATTTCGTTAGTGTTTTGTTTTTCGACAAACATATACACCAGTGTCAGCCAGATAAGCATAGTCAATCTCCCATGCATCCTCGCGCCGGTGAATCGCCGACGATTCTCCGATCCGACGTTGCCAGTTGGTAAAGTATCTCCGGGGGTTCGCTTAATGTATGGTAGAGAATTTTGTAAATATTTATGGTTTAAAGTATGAAATTCATTTTGTTTTGTAGAAAATACGTTAAATGCATTGAAATTGGTGTTGAATATGTGCCTTATCTGTACTTACTATTGTAGCGTATACTATCCGTGACGATCTGATTAGTAACAATTCTGAATTCTGACATTTAGGGCCGGTTACGCCGGTCAATAAGCAAGTTGTTTTGTTGAAGTTAATAATAATGAAAACTGTGAATACCTTATTTAATTTATACAGGACCGTATTGGATACGTTTTGTTGTAATGTAACTTTATTATTTTTCAGCTTTTTGAAACGAGTTATTAGAAGAAGTTGTTTATTTTAACGATTTCTTCACACAGTTTAAAAACGTATCAGCTTAGGATTCTGCAGATTCCTTTTGTTTTGCACAACTATTATCCCCTTTATGTGTGACATTAATCAAAGGTTTACGACATTTATTGCAAGACCAATGAGTAAGCATTACAAGTATACCAGGCAATATAATAATTCTCTTAGCGGTACCTATAAAGTGTATTTAAATCCACCGTGCAGTGGCTGTAAACAGTAACATGCGCTCGGCGGCTGGCCTGTGGATGTCGGACGCCAGAGCCGTATTCAAAATAGCATTCATAAAGTCCATAGTACTGGATGTGGAGTAGCATTTATGAATCATATTTTTCCATTACAGCCGTATTGATATATTTTAGATTTTAAGAAACAAAACTCGAGCTAGATGACTTTAGATTTTATATATTATTCTTACCTTAGGAACCTTCATTTTGGGGGTAAAGTTGAGAAGGGGTCAATACTTCAGTATTCATCATCCCTATCGATGAGAATACTTTTCCTTCCTGGTTTCCCAAATACGAAGTTAAGCTTCTTTAATAGCTTATGAAACGTGGCCTGCATAAAATTGGGCAAGTCATTATCGTCATTCACCTCTTTCAGGACCTTATGAATAATCGGAAGTTTATTTCGGAAAAAGAACTGATGCACCTTTCTCCTAATTGCACTTTTATCGCCATGGCCTACAAGGTCAATGCAACGTTTGCGATTCTGATTAGCTAAAGGTGCAGCAAAAGAGTGTCTGGTTATGTATTCTCGCACCACTTTATAGACACTCCGTTTGCTATTTTGAGTGCAACCTCTTTCACGATATCGTCAGCAGCAATTGTTAATGATTTTTTCTGGGTTTCGCATTTATATACGTTTAATATACCTCCTTAAGCATCACGTCAAAATTGCTGTTTTTTGACTCTTCCTTGGTGGACTCAAATCCTGACCTGTAGCCACATCCATGGATTCATCTGCGGTGTCTGTGCTACTAAGCCTCTTCCTTGGTAGACTTAAATCCTGTCTTGTAGCCACATCCATGGATTCATCTACAGTATCTGTACTACTAGACATCCTTCAATATCTCCCTTAAGTTATCGGAGAATAACACAAACACCATTAATAGCTATTAAAACAACAGTACAACACAGATAACACTAAAATTCGCACAACAACACGGCAGGTATGCGATGATAAAAGCACGATGTACGCTATCATTAACACGAAGCGTCGTACACAATGATAAACACACGGAGCAACTGAATAAAATACAACCCTGTACCCTGTTGAACGACCCAGACGGGCGGCAGAGCGGCAAGCCTCCATGGTGTTTATTGGCTTTCGGCCAATCGCAATGAATGCCGCCTTACTCGGGGGCGTGCGTGGTATCCTGTTTGTTTACAATATCCTGCACCTTGGATTTGAATATGGTATAGGTACCCATGTAACTAAAAACGAGCCATGGATTAACGACTATTATCCCGAAACCGCAGCGTAAAATAAAAAGTGATAAAACGGTGGTTCCCCTCCTACAAATAAAGTCCAACTAATGCCATCTCCAGGAACGTTTTTAGAGTTTGTGTTCTGGGATCCTGAAAGAATAATTGGAACCAGTGATAATCGTGGGTTAAATACCTGGTATACCGGGTTATTCACATTATTCGACACGGAGCATTATGGCCAAAGTATTTGATGAAAAAGAAAATAATAATTTCGGATGGATAAGGACCCATTTAGGCTACATTTTAAAAATATTTTTATGCTCTACAGGGTGTCCCCAAAACACGAAGCGTATCAAAGTTGTATTTTTTAAATAGAACACCCTATATATTATTGCGTATTCAGATTCCTTGGTGAATTATAGTGTGACTTTTTGTATTACATATGGGACTTAAACCGAACCGTTTAAGTGTAATCACCATTTTCGGTATAAGTAGATATCAGAAAAAAATTGAATGTCGCGGAGATTAAAATTTTAGAAGGCTATGACTCCGTATTACTAAGTATGAAATGCATCAGCTTAGGTTAGACGGTCAAATGTGAATTACGTATGTGTTGGGAGAAATCGGTGATTTAATTAAGGAAACTTCAATCAGACATAACTTGATTTTTTTTCAAATGGTAATGCCTAATTTTTTTACACGATTAAATGTAAAATTTGATAGACTTTCTAATATAAGGTTATGGATATCAGTCTCTGATAGTTTTGATTTTATTTCAGATTTTCAGTCCAATTGGTGTTTTTCAATTTTCCTACCTATAAGCAACCTAGCAGGCCATGAAATAGTAACAAGAACATGCTCATATGGGAGGAAACAAGTAACTTGGAAAAAAGATATTGACGAATTAGAGTAAAAAGACAAGGTTATAAAAACTCCTTATAACAAATCAACTCTAACCCGAAAACAACGGTCGTAAGATATCTAAGGTCGAAGAGAAACTGGAGTATGACAGGAATAGATATTAGTTAGGCCGCTTTCTGATTTGTCGGTGCGGGAGCGGCGCGGGATCTGTTAGCTCGGCACCGAAACGATTCCGCACTGCCTTCAGTTACTCACCTATCTGTATATTCTCGGTAAGAAATCCTACAGTATCGCTTTGAGCGTCCTAAGAGAATGTCGTCTTCAAGCGATGAAGATATTTTAGTGTGTTATTTATATCGTCTACGTAAAAAAAGAAAACGTTATTGGCGTCATCCTTACATCGAGAAGAACATTAATTATTGTGGACTTTTTGTTGCAGCTCAAGAACTTTCCCAAGACGACCAAAAATTTTTATCGGTGTATGGAATGTCAAAAAAAACGTACGAAGAGCTTTTGAATTTGTTATCACCAGTGTTAACAAAGCAACATACAAGATTTAGGCCGCTTTCTGATTTGTCGAAAAATGCCGACCGGCTCCTGGACACGCGTCTCGACTGACGGTAAAACGAAACGATCCCTCTCCGCGCCCGCACTTTCCGCGTCAATCAGAAAACGCACATTGAAATATAGGTGCTCGGCAAGCTTTCGGTACCGCGTATACCGAGCGAACCAAATCCGCGCCGCTCCCGCACCGACAAATCAGAAAGCGGCCTTAGAGGCACCGTTAGTTTTGACTTTCTCTTCGATTCATACACAAACCAATTTTTTCGTACAGTCATAAGCATAAGATAAATAAAATAAGGATTCGTTTGAGGCGTAATATTTTTGTAATAAAAAGGGATAAGGAAACCATTTGTTTTCGAAAACATGTATGGTTATCCGGTACTCGTAAAATGTAAAAACCCACTTAGTTTTCTTTTTTATCCGTTTTTTGCGTCAAACAAATTCTTATTTCATTTATATTATGCTTATGATTTTACAAAAAAAAAAAATAGTATCGCATCAAAGATACCTCAAAATTAGAAATAAAATAGGGATATCATTTATGTAGCACCGATGGGGTGCTATTTTGAGAAAAAAGTTGGGATGAATTTTTGGGGACGATGTAAAAAAATGTTTTGAATGCATGGTATGATAGACCCTATAGTAGCTTCAGAATTACAACTCAGCTCCTGCTTGAACCATTTCTCGTTAAGAAAATATCTCGTGTCAAGGAAATTCTGGGACATTCCCTACCCCTAGAATGCTTTCCTTTGTTGAATAAGTCTGTTGAGATGTTGCAGCGCCGATGGTCCAAGTGCGTTAATGTGAACGGAGACTATATCGAAAACTAAATAAATATAATGCGACTGCAGTTTTGTCTTAAGGAAGTCAGAGCTACATCATACAGATCCACCCTCGTACAATAAAAGAATCAACTTTGCATTTGGGCAGGTGCCAGAGAGGGCTTGTTTTGCATTCCTAAATTAAATATCAAGGAATGACGCCAACAAAGTTTTAGAATATTTTCTTGAACTTGACCCGAACGAGACGCTTTCCGTTGATTTATACATAAGAAGGATTCTAGTTAATGGCTTTTTTCTTCAACTTGAACTGAGCGAGAGGCTTTTTATCGATTGGTTTTTTTATTATATGTAGAGGGTTTGGGAAATCGGCCTGATCGCCAGGACAGAAGCTCTCGCACACCCAAAAGTGCGTGAGAGATTCTGCCCGCCCCACGTTGAACCAGCTTAATTCCTCTGATCACATGTCCAACGGATACAAAAGCGTCCATCCGACATGCCACCATAGTCCTACCAGCTAAAACCCGTTCCCTCTTTCTTACCTCTGACGCTTTATCTGCATCTGCGCCGGGCAACATCGAGAACATTCTCAGTGCAACATAAAGGTTTTGTTGACCATTCCATGTATGATGTTCCATGTCTCTACGCTGGACAACATCAGCGGGACCGTAGCCTCTAGGGTAACCTCGCCGTCCAGTTTTTGACCTGCCTTCTGTGTGTATGACTCCCATCTGTCGCACCGAAACAGGGCATGTTCGGCCGTATTTTCCGCCTCGCAGTGCAGGCATCTCTCGTCCATCACCCATCCTATCCTTTTCCTGCACACTCAAGAAGACCCATGCCCAGACAGTGCCTGCGTTAAGAAATTTTACGTCTGTCGGTGACTGCATTTCGCCCATTCTTTTATCGACGCTGTTAGTCGTTTCGTCCACTGTGCGACATCAATAGTTTCATTCCATAGGCTTTCCCACTTGCTTGCTTTCAGTCTTTTAGCTTTAGTGCGCCACATCGCATTGCCTGCTTGGCCATGAAAAATCTGTGCCTTCTGTTCCGCCAGCAAGTGTAATGGTGTTATTATCACTTGCAAGGCTCTTATAGATACCCTGCTACCCTCAGCAGAGACTTACTCTGCAAGCTGTCTAAGACCTTCTGCTAGTTTTTCCTTTTCGTTGCTTAACACCACACAGAAGTTTCGACCAACTGTACAACCTGCCACAGTAGTGCCCTTTTGTTGCTACTGGGCCCTCCTACATTTGCAACAGTCATGGCAGTATTGCCGCCTTCTTCTCATGCCTTGCCACTACTCTTTTAAGGTGTTCTCAGTAACAGCTCTTGTTACACAGTGTGTCTCCTAGGTTCACTATGGACTTGCTTGTTGGGATTTGCACTCCCTTTAGTTGGAAGACCACGTATGCTTTTTTACTGCTTGGGTTGCGCATTATAATTATGAGGAGCCGACTCAAGTTGGTGATCGCACATCCACCTGCCAATCTTGCTCAGCTATGCATTTGTTTTATGAACCAGGTCTGCCTCTTCATTTGCCACGATAACAAGTTCCTGATCGTCGGCGTATGCTACCGTCTATACGCCGCTGGGCAGTCAAAGCTCTAGCAGCTCATCACACAGGGTGTACCAGAGTAACGGCCCTAAAGCAGATCTTTAAGGCACTTCTATCATCGTCATAGGAATTTCGGTTCCGGCTATGTAAATTAATCTGGAGTCTGGGCTACTACTACGTAGCTACTTATAAGATTCCTTGGGTATTTAGAAAAAGATCAGCTTTGTTAGTTCTTCCATAATCGTGCTCCTTGAGGCTATATTGAAAGCGTTGCGAACATCCAGCGTCACCAACGCACACCATTTCTACTTGGTTTTTTCCACAATCTTCGTTACCGTAGCAATACCACGTTTGCCATTTTCCATGCCTTTGGTACGGTTTGCTTATTCAGAATATGGTTGAATACACCTGATAGCAATTGTGGCACTGTGAATGCTATAGCTTTGGTGGCCTCCGGAGGGACTCCATTTGGCCACGAAGCTTTACCATTTTTCATCTTCCCCGCAGCCTCCTTAATCTCTTCCATCGTCAATATCTCTGGTGCTGTCCGTTTCTCGAACTACTGAACTACTTAGAAAAAGTTCTCTCACTACCTCCGTCGTAACCTAACAGACACGGTGACGATTGCTTGTCATCCTTTTGGTGACCAACTTGTACCCTCACCCCAGATGCCACGTTCTAATTCTCCGCAGAATTCTTTCTAGTGTTCGGATTTTGAGGTACATATTAGACATTCCTTGCGTGCCTATTACTATTGCAGTGCATTTATGGCTGCTTGAGGCTGGTGGTTTCCGCGTCGTGTGCGCGACAGCTTACGCCGTACTTAAAGAGTCCGCCCTAGCAGATTCGATTTCCGAGTACGGTACCTTAGCGGTCTTTGCGCCCCTTTCTATGGTACTTGCTTTCACAACGGCTTGTATCAGCCTTATGTACAGCAGTTCAGTGACGCTTTCCATGGTATGCAAGGACTCAAGTCTACAGGTAAGTGCCTCTTGGAATTTGATGACATCAACGAAAGACGTGTCGCACTCCGTTGATCTCCTTTTAACTTTGTTTTCCATGTTAATTTCAAAATAAGTATACCTATGGTCACTCAAAGCTTCGCCTTCCAATACTTCCCACCTTTTAATGCACTAAGCTACCTCTTGCGATGCTAAAGTGAAGTCGATGAACACGAAGCTCTTCTGAAGCTACCATGTCCATTGGCGCTATCCACACACACTCGCATAGCACTCTGCCCCTTTTATCTGTGATTGGCGACCCCCAATCTGCAGCTTTGGTATTTAAATCGCCAGGAACAAGGACGTCTCGGCCCGCCGTAACATGGTTCCAGAGCGTCTCCATATACTTTTCATATATATTTCCATACTTATATTTGGAGAGCAGTAACAAAAGAAAATAGTCAGTTTATCAAGATTTGGGCTTATATAACCATCTCCACCAGCTAACGAATTTAGGATGATATTTTTACTTGTTCGCGGCTACGTCATTTTTGTTGCCAGTATACTACCTAGTTTGACTGCAGACCTTTCGATTTGGCTTTGATACTAACATTAGCAGTAGCAGTAGTAATGGGGAGGCAAGGCCAGGCAAGTACGTCGCTTTTGAATGATGAACGATGAACTGTTGGTTCTTGGGCTGTTCGGCCGGTGTCGACACGCTCCGCCGCCTTGGGGTCGAGGTGCTTCGCTGCTTGACGTTTCGCCAACACGAGTGGTCGGTATCCTCAGAAGCTGATGTCACCTGTTCGGCGTGTTCCGAGAGACTGAGTCCGCGTCACAGGCCGGCCGGCACCTATACTCCTTGGATTAGGAGTGGAGGCGGCTGCGCTGTGCACCGCCGATGCCTGTGGAACTCCTGCGTATCCCAGAATTTTTGCGTCTCCTAAGGCGGGTATCCATATTCTTTTGAGCCTATATGGTGCTTCTTCTCCTTCTTCTGCATCTGCATGCGTTGAGGCCAAATGGCTACTCAGAAAAGCAAATAACAAGATCTATGCGAGCTGGTAGAACAAAAGGACAAAAGGCAGCCGTGGACAGCATCAGGGATGTATCAGATACCGTGTACTTGTGGAGGTGTATACATCGGATCAATAAAGAGATCGTTACAAACTAGAATTTCGGAACACAAATCAAATTGCCGATTAGGTCAAACGAAAAAATCTGCAGTGGCCAAGCATGCACTCCAAGAAAGCGGTAACCACAAGATAAAATTTGACGTAGCACAGGTTCTGGCTACGACCTCCTCTTATTACGCCAGATTGTACAGGGAGTCCATTGAGATTTATAAACATAAGAACAACTTCAACAACAAAGAAGAAGCATAAAATCTCAACAGGAGTTCCACAGGCATCGGCGGTGCACAGCGCAGCCGCCCCCACTCCTAATCCGGAGAATATAGGTGCCGGCCCTGTGACGCGGTCTCAGTCTCTCGGAACACACCGAACAGGTAACATCAGCTTCTGAGGATGCCGACCACTCGTGTTGGCGAGACGTCAAGCAACGAAGCGCGCCGATGCCAAGGCGGCGGCGGCGAATCGTGTCGACGCCAGCCGAACAGCCCAAGAACCAACAGTTCATCGGATCATGGCCGCGAAAGTCTTATACAATACATCAGATCACCTTTGGCCTTTTTTGCCAACCCCACTGAACCGATCACTGGAAACACTAAAATTCTACACCCTAGAAAGCTCCTTGTGGAACCTACGAGACCTCTTGACGAAAGTCAGTACGTCCAACCATCTCGCTGAATATAGTGACTCCTCCCTGGACTCCTTCGTGCCGAATATCAGAACCCTATGGTTGCGATACACGGCACATCAGCTCAGGAAGTGGAACGCTGTCTCGTCCTCCTACCAGCATCTGGAGCAAATGGGGTCACCTACCACTCTTATAAGTGACAAATGTCTATTCAGCCAGCAATGGCCAGTGAGAACCTCCAACAGAAGGTTGAGCGTTTGAGTTTGATACTAAATAAGGTTCTTCTTCACAGCCAGCGCATCATGCGCTGCACGAGACCTGATGTTTGAGTTTGCTTGGAGTATCGTAACCATTCATTATTCCATAATTTCTGCCTTTCAGTCCGCCTTCGGTCGCTACAAACTCTAGAGTAGCGACAGTGGTGGGAAGGCAAGCCAGGCACCTAGACCACCTTCGATTCCTTTTTACCGACCCCATGACACAAATACTAAAAAACTTCTTGGAGAGCTTTTTATCAAACCTACCAGACCTCCTGGTAGAGGTCAATATATTCGATCAATTCACTGAATATTACTTCCGCTTCAAACTCCGTGGTGGGAAACATAATATAACCCTAAGATTGAGATATACAGCGTATAAGGAAATGGAGCAAATGCGTCTTTAACCACTTTTGTAAGTGATAAATATTTGTTTAGCCAAGAATAGCTTGTGAGAATCCCCACCAAAACTTTGGACTACTCTCTATCCTTGTTTAAAAGCCGCATGGCTTGTCTCTAAAACAGCTTTCATCAAAGCAACATTAAAATGGCGCGTACTAATTTGTAGCATGGGTTCAGAGCCAGAACAAAAGCTTTTAGTTCCCAGGTGATCCACCGACTCCTTAGAGCATCTATTTGTGAAGAGCAACGCAGAGTCGGAGCTGATTTAGCCTTCGGAGATGTTACTGCTTTCTGAGCTGCTTGACTGCTGTTTTATCTAGATTTAGCCCTTTTTAAGTGGAAAGAGTGGCAAAATTCAATTTTGAGTGACTCTGGATGTATATTATGCCTTTTTGCTTCCCACACCGATAGGTGAGGAGAGTATTGTGATCGCGAAAATTTTCATTTTGATATAATACGCTTTTTGGGCGTTTTATGATGTGTACATAACGAAAATCCACGTCACTTATTTCCGTCGGTCTGTCTGTCTGTCGGTCCGTCTGTCGGTCTGTCTGTCGCGTTTTTCTACCCTCGTAATCTCAGTAATCGCTGCATGGATTGTGATGGAATTTGGGCAGCGTTATGCTGTGGGTCGTAGTAGGTAATGTTCCTATAATTTTGAAAATCGTTATACGGGGCGGAATAATTAGCAAAAAACGGAAAATTTCAATTATGCCTCAAACCTCATTTTTAGGCGTTTTAGGGGTTCCTGATTATTTTCTACTTTTTCTTGGGTGGGGGTGAATTTGGGGTGGTTGGGGGGTGGGGGGTTGTAATACTGAAAAATTTGTTGTATTCGTAATGGGCTCTCCATTGATATGTGAATAAAAACCTAGCGGCATGATAAACTTTTTTAGGTCCATCCGAACGTTGCATGCTTATTATGGAAACCACGGGAGAATTTGTGATGTATACATAGGAGTATTGTTTTAGATCGTTCGATATCGCGTAACGCGAAAATTGTTCAATTGATTTCGATGAAATTTGAAACATAGTATTACTCCCAAGGCGCGTATGTTTTGGTAAAGTCGGGTCAGTGGCGGCGCGGCAATAATAAAAAAACCAAAAAATATAAAAACAGCTCAAACTTTGTTTTTAGGCGTTTTAGGGGTTTCTGATGATTTTCTACGTTTTTTTGGGTGAGAGTGAATTTGGGGTGGTTGGAGGGTGGGGGGTTGTAAAACTGAAAAGGCGGTTGGGGGGTCGGGGGTGGTGAAACTGAAAAATTTGTTGTATTCATAATAGTCTATCTATTGCCCTGTAGAAGAAATACCTAGCGGCATATTACACTTTTTTAGGTCCATCCGAACATTGCCTTGCCTATTACAGAAACAAATTTTGTGATGTATACATACGGGTTTTGCTTTATTTCGTTCTATGTATATTGCGTAAAGCGAAAATTATTGAATTGATTTTAATAAAATTTTGACACAGAATTTATTACCGCTGCGAGAATGGAAAACGACTCTGTTTTTGAAAAACCGTGTCAGTGGCAGCAGAGCAATAATCAAAAAACCAAAAACATAACATCAGCTCAAACTTCGTTTTTAGATGGGTTGAAGGCTCTTGATTGTTTCGCATCGTCCAGTTCAAGCATGCAAGAGAAAACTCTGGCGCCCTAGTTCCTAAGGAGGGAGACGCAAGAAACTATTTACGAGGATTTTTCTGTTGGACGTTGTTTTTGCGGTCGGATGGGCGATAATTTAGTTGCAAGGGGATTTTAGACTATAGCTTCATGCAATGGGAAAATAATAAAATGGTATCATCATTATGTGTGGGAAGTACTGAGTCAATCAACTTGACTCCATTTTTTATAAACCTGTCTCTTTTCCACGTATTTAAAACTATCGAGAAAATTACCCAGAATCCATTTCCCATACGGATTTTACGGGAGATAATTTGTAGGTTTTGAAGTACAGTTTGGAAATTACAACCCGTATAAAGTATTCTGGAACAGCCAGTATACCCATACCAACATATCTTTCAAAATCCTTTTGTTTTGTTTAGCAAACAAGTTATGTTCCCAATACGTAATAAATAGGCATCATCCATAAATTGGCTTGACGCAGGGATCGCCTTTCCCACTGGAAAGCTGCCAGAAAAGGGCACGTTTCCTATATAGCTATCACGGGATACTAGTGCAGTCATTATTGTTCGAAACTTATGATAAGCCAATGAATTATACTGGTCAACAGCAATTTTGTTAAACGGATTATTGTGACTGTTTCCTACGTACTTTGCGATGCTAAAGCTAAATATAACAACAAAAATTGCTATATGGGCTCAGTTTTTTAAATATACATAATATTGTGTAAAATAAATATTTTACACCTATTAGTATTTTGTTTGATATAAATATCTCTGCCTAAGGTCTTAGACTATCGGGAAAATATGTTTGTAGTAAAAAAGCAGCCTGGGGCTAAGGAGTATAACTCCTTGATAAAGAAAGCGTATGAACTTTATTTCGGGTATAAAATCGGTGACCAGGAAAAGTCTTGTATCTTATATGTTGAGCCTCTTGTGTAACATTACTTAATGGTAAATCAAGACATATGCCATTTGCAATTCCAATGGTATGGAGGGAACCGAAGGACCACTCCACGGGCTGTTATTTTAGCATTAGAAACATTGCTGGAATAACAAGTAACACTAAGGGAACCGTGAAGTATCCCAACCTTCTTTCAGCAATCAGACCCGTTGCTTATAGCGACGAGCTACCTATACCAACACCACCTGAGAATTGGAGCTTAGATTCAGAAAACTTCGATGATGAAGATATGCCAGTGAGCCCGGAGAAAGACGACTTTGAAGACCCAGATTTTGGTGAAACGTCAACACAACCTTATAAAATCAATCAAGCTGAGCTGACTGATCTAGTTCGGGATCTAAACTTGTCAAAGTCTCAGGCCGAATTACTGGCGCCTAGATTAAAGGGTTAGAAGTAAGTTAGGAGACCGTCATGATCCTAAGGAATGGAGATTTTTTATTAATTCCTCCAAACTTAAATTAAAAGCCGTGCTCCTACATATCGGGAACGACAAACCTTCGATTCCTCTTGTTTATGCATCCCATATGAAAGACACTTACGACAACATGAAACTTTTGTTAACGAATAAGATCCACTACGAAAAGCACTCTTGGAATATAGGCGATTTGAAAGTTATAGCTATTTTGTTCGGTCTAAATTTTGTTGTTTTCTCTGTAAAGGGGATAGCACAGATCGAAAAAACCATTATATCGAGAAGCACTGGCCCAAAATAAATTTGATACCTGTACAGAAAAAACGTAATTTCTCAGCTACGTGTAAATTCTAAACATGTATATCTTCCTCCCTTGCACATTAAACTTGGATTCATGAAAAATTCTATCAAGGCGATGGAGAGAGATGGTTAAGGCTTTCTGTACTTAAGGGAAGCTTATGAGGAACCATGAATTTGAAGAAAGTTTAAATGGACTTGAAAGATTGCATGGAAATCTTTTAAAAGTGTCGTATCAGACTTTTTGGGAAAAAAATGTAAATATTATGAAGAAGCTTCTTGAAAATTATAAAGCCTTAGGATGTAACATGTCTTTAAAATTCCATTTTCTGGATTCACACTTGGACTTTTTTCCCGAAAATCTCGGCGATGTAAGTGACGATCACGGAGAGCAATTTCATCAAGATATTACAACAATGGAAAAATGATATCGGTGGTACTTGCAGACTATTACTGGACACTAAGAGGAGATGTTCCTCAATCAAAGTGTAGCAGAAAGTCGTAAAAGACTACATTTTGATTCAAATTTTAGGTATTAATACATGTAGGTTTATTCAATAAAACGAATTACGTTGCAAACAATATAAAAGTCTTAAACTTAAAATTACAAAAAAACCTTGCCCGTTACAAGCAAATACTATGCAAATTTGGAATCAGCGCATGAAAATCCATAAGAAACAGCTAGTCAATTCCATTTAACAGACAAAAAGTTAAATTTTGTTTACCAGTCATTTGAATGAAATAAAATATGCAATCGTCTACCCATCACTGAATGAATTAATGTTAATCTTATGTCTTCAGGTTCAAAGACCTTTGAACCTAGTATAGTCTGCAACGGGCTGCAGCGCCATGAAAGGTACACCAACAGCAGCATTGGAGGTACTGCTGAATATCCCACCTCTTGACATTTACATAGAGGGAGAGGCAAAAATGGCTGCATATAGAATGCAGAGCCATAGCAACCGGTTTTACCACCCTGCCATGAAACACACCACGATACTTGACAACCTGCGGTACGACATACTTGAGATGCTACCCGACAGAATGTCAAGAGTCGTGGATACCAGGACCCTATATAAAGTCGACCTACGTGTCAGATCCGAATGGGTTCTAGGAGAACCTCGACACATGTCGAATAGTATCACCTGGTATACCGACGGCTCCAAAAATTCATCAGGTATAGGAGAAGGCATATACTGTGGTTAGCCTGGGCGGAACTTAAGTATCAGCCCAGGTAAACTGGCTACCGTTTTCCAGGCAGAAACAGCCGCAATTTTCGAATGGACCAGAATATGGATAGATAAAAAATTCTGCAAAAAGACTATCTATATAAATGCAGATAACCAGGCGGCACTGATGACCTTGGCGAGTAACCACTATACAGGGTGCATCAACGATGTGTGGATGGACGATAACTGCTTCCCTATTTAAGATAAAAAAAATGTTTCGAATGAAAAATATAGAGGGCAATAAAATCTATGTTCCATCTATTATTATACCAATAAATGTTTTACGTAACAAAGATACATTTTTTAAATAGCAGTCTCTGTATATTATTGCATATTTGGATTCCTTGGTCGATTTTAGTGTGACTTTATGTATCATACATGATACTTAAAACAAATCAGAGCAAATCACCATTTTAGATATACTATAAGTAGATGTTAGACAAAAATTGAATATCGCAGCGTCTATAAAACTTAGAAGGCTGTGACTTTGCAGTGTGACTAAGCACGAAATATGTCAATTTAGGTAGTACTATCAAATTTGAAATTCTTTTTGTATACTTCGTGAAATCGGTAGATTAATTAAGGAAACTTCAATCACAGGTAACTTGATTTTTGAATATCTAATCTTTTTTATATGGTTAAATGTAAAATTTAATGGCCTTTCTAACGATATAAGATTGTTGATACCAATCTGTTGTAGTTTTCATTTCATTTGAAATTTTCATTCAAATCGAATTTTTTAATGTTTTCTATCTGTAAGTAACCTAGCAGGTCATGATGGAAGAAAAGAACTAATAGAAAACAGGGATATGCAAACAAACTAGAGTAACAAGACAATATAATAAAAATTCCTTAAAACATATCCGCTCTAACCAGAAACAACAGCGATAACGTATCTAAGGTCAATAAAAAGCTGTACTATGACAGATATGATCTTTCACAGCCTACTAACTATTAAGATGCAATAGAGATTGACAAATATCAAAAATGATTGAAAAGTTTGGAATGAAATGTTGCTGGTAGTCTAATACCTACAGAATTGAATTTCACATTTCATGGAATAAGAATACAGTAGTCATTTTCGCCAAATCAAAATTAACGCTACCTCTCAATGGAGCATTCTGAACATCTATTGGAATAATTGTTGAAATTATTTATTAGTTCCTGTTTTAACTGTGCTTATTTCATGTATTATTTGGCAAATAAATTATGTTTTATAATTTAAACAAACTTTAATTCAGTTTACGTTTTCTGCAATCCTGCTAATGAGTACTGAAGAACTTGGAGTGCTCTAGTAAGAGGATTCCTTACTTTTGATTTGATGAAAATTACTACTTTTTTGTACCATCAAAGGCATCAAATGTAAAATTTCATTCTGAAGGTAGACTGTCAGCAACAGTGGCTGATATTTTTCCTTTCATTTTAAAATTTGAATAGGACCACGTTTGCCTTCGAGGGATTAGCTGAGACTCTGATTTGCCACACCACTTGACCAAAATGTTTTCTTTTTTTATTTTATGGTCGGCCTCCCGTCGAGGCTGATAGCCTTAGAGCTGTAGACGCGCTGCGAGAGGATAAGTGTCGGTGCACCTTAGATTTGAAACGTTGCAGGTTGTAGCCACCGGGAAATAAGTTCCCGGCAGCTCATTCAGCATCGAAGTTCTCCAATACAAGGAATGCTGAAGGAGACTGGTTCTGGGAGTAGGGACGCCGATCTGGTAAGGATGCGCTAGCAGAGCCTCTCTAGTGTTCCTTGTTCCGACAGCCTTTGGTGTTATTATCTGGGAGATCTCACTCGAACATCTTCCGTTACAGGATCTGTAAAACAGGGACAGGTCGGTCACCCTTGTTCGATGTGGAATTCCTTTATGAGGCGTATCGATTAGCCTAATTGCCCTAATTGCTCTCATCTGGATAATATCCAGAATCTTTAAAGAGTGCTTCGGAGCGCATTCCCACACATGAGAGCCATACTCCAACGATGGTCGGATCTGCACCTTGTAGAGCAGCAGTAGTTGCTCTGGTGTGTACAGCTTCCTACAGTGGAACAAAGCTCCTAGCTTCTGGGATACCAAAATGTATCAGGCTAATTGCATACTGTCAACTTAGAATCTGCCAGTTGTAGCTCTTCCAGTGTCATACTCGCTTGGTCTCACCCTGAAGCCATGAGAGGGTGACACACTGCAGGTGTAAAGGCCGGCACATGTGTTTTCCGTGCATCAAAAGCTCCGTGGATACTGAAGAATTCTCCCAGAGCTACCTCTTTGTAGCAAAGAGCTTTTAACGCTTTCTCCGCTATTGCAGCTGGAGAAATCTTGGTGTAACGACGATCTTTGTAGGCGTATCGATTATCGTGAATGTATAGAGAATTTCCTCAACTAAGATCCATCTATCCATCCTTTCCAATACTTTCGTGATAATGGAGGTAGTACTAATTGATCTGTAAGACTGAAGAGTAATTGATCGTCATTGGGTTTGGAGGTATAAACTTCTTTTGCTGCTCTCCAAGGCGTCGGTACGTATCCTAGCGCTATAGAACTCTGGAACGCCATAACAATGTGTGATAGTAGCGCATCCAAACCACTTTGTGACAGCGCCAGGAACATACCGTGAGGTCTTGGTGGTTTATTCTAGGAATAAAATAATTATGTAGTAGGAGTCCCATAGCAATCTGCTTAATTAGTTCAATTTTTTAGATCTTTTTTTCACCCTCCGATCTTGTATTTTTCAGAAACGGCTACAAATCATAACTGGATGGTGGAGCGGAAAAAGTTCGTACAAATCCCAGAGTTGAAATTTTGGTAAACCTTGGGAGTTATACCACAATCCTCCAACCAGAAATGATAGACAGATATAGTTGGGTGTCAGAGAGCCGAACAAATGACCCCGACAAACAAATCTATACAAATCTTAAGCTTCAAACGGGTTACTCAATACTCGTATGGAACTGTATACATCTCCTCAACGAACTTGGAACAAGGAACAAAGTAACTTTGGTTTGGGTTGCAGGTCATAGCGGAGTGGAAGGCAATGTATTGGCCGACACACTCGCAAAAGGGGGAACCGAATCTGTGTTCATAGTACCCCAGAACCATTTGCGGGCATTTAGAAAAGCACTACCAGAAAAACCGTCTCAGAATGGGCAGAGAGAAGAGCACACCATACCCCTTTAGTCAGCCCCCCTCCCCGAGGATCCTAGAACGGATTGGGAATTATCTGGTTGGTCTGCTGATGGGACACTGTCGTCTGAGAAACCACTTCCAGAAAATAGGTCTGGAACAAACATCAGACCGTCGTTTCAGCTATGTGGAGGACGAAACAGCGGAGCCCGTAATGTGCTTCTGTCCAGTACTGGAAAGAGGTTTCAGATTTTTGGATTCACCCATCTCGAGTTTGCTGACTTCGAGGAAGTTTCACCCAACACCACCATCGCCTTCATCAAAAGGTGTGGACGGTACAGTGAACTCTAAATAGGTGTGAGGCACAATAGACACAATAGGGTCGTAGAAGGAGGTAAAATCACCCCACTCACTATCAGCCCAACCTAGGTCATATTTTACACCATTTACACGGCCATATTATCTGACCTCGGGAAGCATCTGGCTTATCTTTTTTTCTTAGAGTTACTGTACTATTTTATGCATGTGCTGCCGCAGAAGATGAAAAATTGAAGGGGTCGTGTTCCTGCGACTTTAAAACTTTCTGCTGGGCGTAAATTGAAACTGCTTTGTGTGGCGTAAGGGATCGCATGTGCGGGATTTGATCCGAATAGCGGAAAAAGGAGAAAAATGGAGAAAATGCTCGAAAGTCGTCGCATTTTCAATATTCAACCATGCATGCGTAGGAAGCACTCCAGCAGAAATGATGAGAAATGTGCTCGCCTACTGGGAATTGATTCCTGCGGGACTCATGTATCGATTGACAGCAAGTGCATACGAGCGTTTTTAAGATTGGGTATAAGAGAATTACTAATATATCAAGTGAAGCAGTATTTTTCAACCTCATTTTTAGTCGGGGAATGGATCTCTTAAACAAGCTTATAATCTTCCGGGTAGATTTTGCAGTTGGCTAGCGGACTCCCACTCTGGTGGTTCGCTTGTGGTAGGTGGCTTCTCCAATAACCTCAACGTCGCAGTGCCACGCGTGGGGACTCAAAATACAGCAAAATTCAAGTAGCTGCTGGAAAAGCCTCGGTCAAAGCCACAAACTGCCTGTCACCATCCCATCTTATCTTCTTATAAACAGGGTATCACTGAATTTACTTCACACGTGATATTCCCGTAAGAAAAATAGGTTCAAATAAAAACTAAATGGAATTTTTGAAAGTACTATATGGTCTATCATACCCTTTTTTCAAAAAATTTGTTGTACATTAACCCTTAAAACTCACCCTTAACTTTTTTACTTACCACCCCATAGGTTTTCCTGAATAAATGATGTCCCTATTTTATTTAAAATCTTGTGGAACCTTTGATGTCATACGAAAACTTATTTTTTTCGTGAAATAATAAGCATAATATGAATAAAATAATAATTATTTGTTTGACGCAAAAAACGGAAAAAATGAAAACATAGTGGATTTTTAAGTGTATTTCATACATGCTTTCGAAAACAAATGTTTTTTATCCTTTTTTATTATCGTAAAATTGCGCCTCAAACAAATCCTTATTTTATGTATCTTATCGTCATAAAATTGATAAAAAAATTAGTCTGTGTATGAAATCCAAGGCACTACAAGATTTTAAATAAAATAATGACCCCATTAATGTGTAAAAAGCTGTGGGGTAGCTATTTGAAAAAAAAGTTGGGGGTGAGTTTTAGGGGTTCAAGTACAAAAATAATGTTTCGAAAGAATGGTATGATAGGCCATTCAGTGCCCGTGAAAAGCGCCCTTAGTTTTCTTTTTATCTGTTTTTATGACGAAAATATACCGCCTCAAACAAATCCTAATTTTTTACCTTATGCTTATCACTATACGAAAAAAATGGGTTTGTATATAAAATCAAAGTACTAAAAGATCTTAAATAAAATAAGAACATGATTTGTGTTGGAAAAAATGTCGGGTGCCATTGAAAAAAGAGTTGGGGGTAAGTTATAAGGGTTGAAGGTAAAAAGGTTTTGTAAGCATGGTACTATGGATGTAGTACTAAAAATTCCAGTCAGTTCTCGTGTAAACTTCTTTTTGTTACGAGAATATCACGCGTCAAGGAAATGGAAATTCGGGAAAGCATAGATAAGACCTGGCCCGCAGTATTGCTCACATATCTAGGAAGCTGCAACCTCTACTACTTATCTCATTTCCATACACACGACGTAATCTAGACAAACTAATCGATATAACGCTGCCTTGAAATATTACATAACAATATAACATAATATCAGATATTATCTGATTACAGAGAAAAGTAACTAGTCAAGTTGATTGTCTCAGTACTTCCAATACAGTACGGTGATACCATTTCGATATTTTTCCATGGCAGAAATCTATAGTGTGAGATTCCCTTGCAACCCAATCATCGTCCGCCCACTCGTCCGCAATAAAAACATCCAACACAAAAATGCTCGTGAATAGTTTCTTGCATCTTTCTCCATCAGATCATATTACCAGTATAAATATTTATTTAATATATTATTATTTAAAGGGTAATAATGGAAAGTGTTCTAAAGGCACACAAAATGCCGGCATTTCCCAACCAACCATAATAGAGTTTGAACAGCTTTTATATTGTACTGTTTTTTTTTTAAATGTAGTTTAACGGCCACTAACAAAATTTTCAAAGATTATACACCTTATCGATCTCTACCACGGCCCAAGGTACGCTTTAGAAATTTAATTGCTATCAGTTTAGTGATGAGCTGCACACATTACAAAATTATCACAATAATATAATTTCAAAAACTATTTTTTGTCTTTTAAAATTGTGGAACCTCCAAATCGCCTTAAAACGAAGGTTGAGCGGTTTTTACGCTCTCAGTTTTTTCATCATTACCGCGCCGTCACTTACACGACTGCTAAAAACCATACGCTTTTTGCATCTTCGTCACGGCCATAACACTGTGTCAAAATTTCATTAGAACCAACTCAATTATTCCCAGGTAACACAATACAGAACGATCTAAAGTAATACTCGTATGTATGCATCAAAAAATTCATTGGTCCTTTGGTTTCTGTAATAGGCAAAGGAATGCCTATTACGGATACAGCAATTTTTTCAGTTTTTCAACCCTCCACGCCCCAACCATCCCAATTCCACCCCCACCCAAAAAAGTATAAAGCAATCCGGAACCCCTAAAACGCTACAAAACGAAGTTTGATGAATATTTGATTTTGTTGGTTTTTGCGAATTACTCATCGCACGTGTTTTCAAAATTAGTAGCGTTACCTTCTACGACACCACAGCATATCGCTACCCAAATTTCACCACAATCCATGCAGCGGTTAACGATATTGCGAGGCTAGAAAAGCGCGAACAGGGAGACTGACAGACAGACCGATGGAAATAAGTGACTTCGATTTTCGTTATGTAAATATCATAAAACGTCCAAAATGCACATTATCTCAAAATGGAAAATTTTCGCAATCACAAAACTCCCCTCACCTATCGGTGTGGGAAGCAAAATGTATATGAATCTGAATAGATGAATGGATAATTTTAATCGGCATTTTTTATTTCTTCTTCAATTCAGAGCCTTTCTTGGACACAGTCAAGAACTTTTTGATAATTCGAAAAATATAATGCATAGATATAATTGTAAATACAAATTCAGTATCTAGTTAATCAGGCTTGACACTGAAAAATTTAGCTTGTAAACAGGAGAGAAGCTTGCAGACAGTCTACTTTACGTCATTTTGTAGTTGTCATCATGTTGTCATAGCATGTGGTATGTATAATTTGTGAGACAGACTTGTCAGCTCTATGGTCAGCTCCGTCAACATGACGTATTATTGATATACAATGATCCTTTACCTTATTTTCCTGATTTTTCTACCCACTTTGAAATGTATGTCACACGAGCAAGTGTTAAGTTTCCTTACCAGGAATAGAACCCGGATTTGGTTTAGCAGTCAATCTCAGCCGAGGTTTGTATCCTTAGACAAGATACAGTGCTTGACTTTCTAAGTTTTCTTCTTTTCGACTTTTGTAAGACTTTGACTAGAAGAAGACGAAATGGGGGCCGAAAAGAGTTTTAATCGACTGTTTGACGTCCTTAGTTGAACGACATCACTCCTAGACTGAGAAAACGCTCCGGTAAAAATCCACTCCACTTTGAAGTTACAATACCTAAACGAACTGGTTTAGGTGTTGTGGTCAAAAGGGGTATCAATCGATTCCGATTGAAATCCTAACTCAGTGTTGATCAATCTTAGACTGAAGAAACGTTTGTAACAAGACCCCCATTTCGGTTTCCACTTAAAGGAAGTCAGGCCAAAATGTTACCATCTACCAATTACTTGCCAAATTTTGCATTATCTCACCAAGTGAAGAGGGCTTGAAGAGCTGTCTTAGTAGCTCAATTTTTGTAAGTTTTCTTAATTAATTATTAATTAATTAATCTAATATTTTGAAATTTTTGAACTACGAACCCCCAGCATACAAAACATCCCTAATTTCATCAGAATTCCTGAAGCGGTCCTGAGAAATAACAACAGACAGACCGTCAGACGGACAGGCGGGAATGAGAAGACGAGATAGGAGAAATATTGTTCGACAGACCAGAGAATGCGACAGACGGATGAAGCGGAAAGGGAGGGGGGAGGGCCCCACAGTCGGACAAGCGACTGATTCCAGCCGTTCAGCTGACGACAGCCTACGGCGCTGCCGGAAGTAGTAGATTACCTGAAATACTTTTCAACCCTTTTCTTGTTCCGAAATATTTATACTGTTGCTCTTTAATAACTATATATTTCAATGAAAATATTTCAGTACATGTATTATACAGCAGTACAGGGTGTCCCATTTTGGGCACTTTTACGGGGTATCTCGGTTATTTTTGAAGATAGAGAGTTGCGGGTTACGCGACAGTGTGCTACTTTTTTGTGAAACTAAAGATGTCGTCAACAAAATTATCATGGCCCTCTTGGTTTTTGAGATACAGTGTGAAATCGAAAACTATCGATTTTGTGACCACCCTCGTATCTCAGTTGTCTTTTATCTTATTGAAAAGTTTAAAAAAGGGTCTTATAGAATTTTTTCTCAAGAATCCAGTGGTATAGTTTGATTTATTCTTGCTCTAACAATTTTTCAGCTATGAAGCAAACATATATTTTTTTAAATGGAACACCCTGTATATTATTTTTGAAGTAGTCGGAAATACGAGTAAGACAGAAGGAATTCTGCCGGTGCGCCATCTAGTACCCGAAGGTGACGGCAACCGGCAGAATTCCTTCTGTCTTACTCGTACATCTTTCACATGTTTATTAAACATAGAAAAATTGATGCTCTCTACTTCCGTCAATCGACCTATGGCGCACTGATGATCGCTAATAAGCGTGAAACAGCTGTCTGCGTACTGGTGGATTGACGGAGGTATAGAGCAACCCTCGTATATCGGCTTTACGCTGCGTGCGTCAAAATCCGCGCCTCTAGTGACAAAAAGCGAACGAGCCTTGTCGTTCCACCGAGGAGAGTTTACTGCTGCTAGTGGCGTTTCTCTCTTTGGTTGCCGTCACCTTCGGGTACTAGATGGCGCACCGGCAGAATTCCTTCTGTCTTACTCGTACATCTTTCACATGTTTATTAAACATGGAAAAATTGATGCTCTCTACTTCCGTCAATCGACCTATGGCGCACTGATGATCGCTAATAAGCGTGAAACAGCTGTCTGCGTACTGGTGGATTGACGGAGGTATAGAGCAACCCTCGTGTAGTCGGAAATAATTCAAGCTTTCCCAGAATATATATTAGTATTAAGTTATTTTGAAAATTACGCTCGAAATTTGATTTTTTCATTTTTTACTTTATTTGTAGCAGTAGGACATGGCTCTTCTATTAAAAACATTATCCAAGCAAACAATTATTAAGAGACAAGATCCTCGATACTTTTAAACTCAATTATTTCATTGTATTTTATACCCTATTAACTACTATTTGCAATAAATATTTCTTAGTCCATTATTACATTACATTACTTAAAACCAAACAACACAATATTAAATTTGAATTTGAATTAAAATAAAAACTAAAAACATCGAGGAGCTTTTAGAAATGTTGGTTCAAGTTGGAGACTATTTTCTCGAACGCAAATCTATGGCACAACTTCTTATTCTTTTAAAATTTAAAAGAATTATTGGTCTCCTTCGTGTTATGGCGATTAAATATTCTCAATTTGATTCATTCATTTCGTTTTTTACTTTATTTGTAGCAGTAGGCCATGGTTAATTAACTATAAATAATAAGCATCTAAGCAGTTATTACTCTACCAGAAACATGCCACCCAAATTCGAAAAAACAGAATCAAAATACCTTTTTTTAAATAATAATGTCTCATTAAAGTGATGATTGAGTTATTATAATATTAAGTAGACAGTGGCTATGCCTCATCTATTAAAAACAAAAAAGCGAATCATCTGCAAAAAGTTTGCGAGACTGTCAGTTTTTATGTGCATTTTTATTAAATATAGCTTTGTTCTTTCTGTGTTTTTATTTTAATTATTGTCAATATTCTATAATGAGGGCAGCTTAGCTACCCAGAGAGACAGCAACCGTTTTCAGATATATTTGCTCGTCTAAAAATAAATATAGCTTTTCAATCACATCCTAAAACTTATTTCAAGGAGAATAGGGAGCAAAGGGAAACAAACATATAAGGTTACATAGAAGCAACGCATTCGTTATCTTGTAAGTACATAGAAGAATCTGTAAGGGTACCACAATCAACTGCAGAAAGAATTCTACAAAAAATACAATTACCATCCAAGTTTAAGATACTTCAACATTTGCACAGGATCCAAGTTTTGGGAATATTTAATCGCCATAACACGAAGGAGACCAATAATTCTTTTAAATGCCATTAAAAGAATAAGAAATTGTGCCATAGATTTGCGTTCGAGAAAATAGTCTCCAACTTGAACCAACATTTCTAAAAGCTCCTCGATGTTTTTAGTTTTTATTTTGATTCAAATTCAAATTTAATATTGTGTTGTTTGGTTTTAAGTAATGTAATGTTATAATTTACTAAGAAATATTTATTGCAGATAGTAGTTAATAGCGTATAAAATACAATTAAATAATTGAGTTTAAAAGTATTGAGTATATAAAATAGCTTAATACTAATGTATATATTTGGAAAGCTTGAATTATTTCCGACTTACTTCAAAAATAATATACAGGGTGTTCCTTTTAAAAAAATATATGTTTGCTTCATAACTGAAAAATGGTTAGAGTGAGAAAAAATCATACTACACCAGTTCTATAAGATCCTTTTTTTAACTTTTCAATAAGATAAAAGACAACCGAGTTACGAGGGTGGTCCCAAAATCGATAGTTTTCGATTTCACCCTGTATCTCAAAAACCAAGAGGGCCATGATAATTTTGTTGACGGCATCTTTAGTTTCACAAAAAAGTAGTACACTGTCGCGGAAACCGCAACTCTCTATCTTCGAAAATAACCGAGATACTGTAAAAGTGCCCAAAATGGGCACCCTGTTTTGAAAATGGGTGTAGAGTATTTTTATCGTCGTTGAGCAGCATTATAGGAAAATACTGAAAATAGCAGATCGTGAACTATATTTCAAGCTGAACATCTGACAACAGCCCTATTTTTCTACGCATTCTTTTGCCTCACATTTTTTCCATTGCCAAACAATAAAACCTTCAAAGGATTTATTATCTCAAAATGGAAAATATTAGCGATTACGATACTCTCCTGACCTACGGTATGGAAAGTACAGTAGGTGTCCTCTTTAAAAAATAGTATTTTATTTCCCCCACCAATAGATGAGGTGAGTACTGTGTTCGCTTTTACGGCGTTTTGAGATATCTACATAACGAAAATTGGCGTTCTTATAACCGCATAATATCAATAACCGCTTCTTGGATTGTGTTGAAATTTGAATAGCGATATGCTGTGGGGTGGTAGCGGGTAATGCTGCTATAATTTATAAAATCGGTGTATTGGCGGCAGAAAGACTGATACAAAACAAAAAATCATCAGAACCCCTTCCCCTTCATTTTTAGGCATTTGAAGGGCTTCTGGTTTTAAAACTTAAACATTTGTTGTATTCATTAAATACTCTGCATTGCCCTGAAACAAATTGACTTTGATGATATCTTGTGCTTTTTTGACGTATCCGATTGTTGTCCTTGAACTTTATATCCCCGTTTATATCTGTGGAATAGTTTAATACGTACGTACAGGGTGACCTAATAAGAATGGACGCCGGCAATATCTCGGTAACCGTTAATCATATATTTGTGGCAAAAATTATAATTTGGTTAAGCAGCTAAGAGAAAGAGCTGGAAATTATTTTCAAGTTCCGCAAGTGGCCGCTAGGGGGCGCAACAGTTACGATCAATCAGAAAAACGGCTGTTTCTCAAAAAATATGCAAGTAAAGGTATATTATAAATTCTACCATCATGTAGATAGGACAATTTCCGATTTACCCAATAATATTTTTTGGCCGAAGTTATATGATTAACGGTTACCGAGATATTGCCGGCGTCCATTCTTATTAGGTCACCCTGTACATTATAATCCTAACGTGTAACTTGGAAACTTCGAACATTATTGCGATGAAATTTTGACACGTGTTACTACCGTGGAGCAATTAATGACAGTGTATCGGTATTGGAAGTCTTGCTAGTCACGGAGAAGTCAACAAAAAATGAAAGATTTTAAAATCGTTCAAACTTCGTTATTAGATGTTTCAAAGATGCTTGATTATTATCTACTTTTTGATGAGAATAGAAAAACCCCAATTTTTTTATTTAGCATCTATAATGTGTAGGCAGTACTGAGTCAAGACACTTGACGCCATTTTTTTGCAGGTCAGATAACGCATACTGCAGCCTGTGCTGTATGAACATAACAAAAAATCCTGTAGGTAAAAAATGTGGCAGGCACACACTCTGCATCTACGAGAAAGGAAAAGTTGGACCGGCCTGCAAAGGCTCTGTCAACCTAGGATTCAGTGAGGAAGAGAAAGCCGCTATTGTGGACGTACATAACACAATAAGGAATCTAGTATGTAAAATTTCTTTTAAAACGGCACGAGTGTAATCTCTAAAACTTATTCGGTGGTAACCTCTCTTTAATAACTTTATAATTCGGCGATTATGAGATTTTGAAGAACGCAGCGTTGCATCTGTATACAAAATCTAGAAAAACGTATAGCCTACTCTTTGGTTTGGGGAACATTACTCCAATTTTATATCTGACCCATCTACACTGGGTCACACTCCAGTGACGAATTTAAAAATGCCATCAGGCTTCCACTTTATACTGGGTTGTTCACGTTATTCGACACGGAGCAATTATGCTAAAGTATCTGATGAAAAAGAAAGTATAATTTCGGATGGATAGGGACCCACAATTTTGGTGTTTACATTTTTCCTGTGCGACCAATAGCTTTTGTTCTACAGTGCCTCAAGGATAGGGGGTGGTTTGTGATTTTTACTAAAATCATAATTTTATCGCGTGTTATGCCGAAGAAAGCTATCAATAATATGTTTATGCTATACAGTGTCCCCAAAACATGAAAGGTATATTTTTTAAAATAGAACACCTCGTATATCATTGCGTGTGGTACCGCACAATTATACACTTCTCTTAGTAATGAATAATATAATTTCAGCGTCCTAAATAATCCACAAAACAATGTAAACAAAGTAAACAAAACTACGAACAATAACAAAATACGGTAGCTACATGGAACCACTCGCCTCCGCGTACGGAAGTCGACTGTCCCTGCCCGTCGTCTCCGCCAGGACCCGTTGTGATCTTAAGGTGGGTCTCCACATTGCGTATTCAGATTCCTTGGTGAATTCTAGTGTGGCTCCATGTATCACCATATATATGGGACTTAAATCGAACCGTTTATCGAAAAATGGTTCGAATGACTTATGGAGAACCAAAATTCTGCACACTTCTGGTCTTTACATTTTTCGTGTGCGACCAATAGTTTCTGTCCTACAATGCGCCAAAGTTAGGGGTTGGTTTGTGATTTTCACTAAAATCAGAATTTCATCGCGGATTTAAGCTAAACGCGCACTGGGTCGGACGGAACCGGTACGAACGGTACGAACGGTACGTACGCACCTTCGGCACTTTTTTTAGGTGACTGCGCTCACTGGGTCGGTCGGTACGGACGGAACGGACGGACGGACGGAAGGTCGGACAATAGAGACAAGTAGCCTCGTAATAGGTTTTGTCCTGCTATGTATTGTGAAAACCAAAACGATATGTTGAGTGAAGAAGAAATAATTGTAAATCTAATGTTGGAAGCAGAAGAAGAGGAAAGGTCAAGAACTCGAGGAAAACCCAGATTTTGGATTCACAGAATAAATCGCAAGAGATTAGAGCACCACCGTAATTAATTTGGGAACATCCATGCTCGCTTTGCAACCAGTATTGCTCAACTGAAACGGCGGAATGTCTGCACCGAAGCACGTGCAGGCACGCGCCGAAGGGCTGATGAGTCTTCGGTACGGCCGGTCAGGACTGTCGGGATGCCTAGAAATCTTTCTTTCGGGATTTTATTGGACGGCGGAAGGTGCGGATGATCCTGTTCCGACAGTGACGACCCAATGCGCGCACCCATAGGCAAATCAATGCTAAACATTTTTGAAAAATCCCGTTCGTACCGTACCGTCCGACCCAGTGCGTTCAAGGCTTAAGACGAAGAACTTTACCAAAAAGTCGTGTAACAGCTGCCTAAACTGACACATTTGGTTTAAAAAAAATTACGACATTTAGGAACACACCGCTACCTACTACCGATATGTGCTGTTACGAAAAATTATTTATACATACTTTTAGTGGAAATGATACTACCTCGGCATTCTTTAATTAAGTTAAGATTCAATTTGCGACCTCTGGAGGTTGTCGGTCGAGGGTGGGGTGGAGGGGGGTGCAAACTACTTCGTGACGGTTTTCGACGAATAGCGCCGTTGTGGTAAGTGCTATCAAAAAAAAGTTCAAATGATATATCGAGACAACACAATTTTTCACAATTTTGGTGTTTACACTTTTTCGTATGCGACCAATAGTTTCCGTTCTACAGTGCCCCAGAGGTGGGAGGTGGTTTGTGATTTTTACTAAAGTCATAATTTTATCACGTACTAAGCCGAAGAACGCTCGCAGAAAGTTCTATAACACTTTTGCTCCCAAGAGAATAACATTTCTCATATTTCTATTATCTGCAGCTGCCTAAATAACACATTTGGGCTAAAAAAATGTACGACATTTAGGAACACATCGCTACCTACTACCGATATTAGCCAATCGTTAAATCCTACAAAAGTCTTTTGTGCGCAAAAGGTCGGAAAGAAGTGAAATTTGGTGGGATGGATCGAAAAGAGGTTCGGGCTCTCAGACTATAAGGAAACTTCATTCAGAGATAATTTGATTTTTCAAATAGGAATGCCTAATTTTTTATACGATTAAATGTAAAACTTGATAGCCTCTGTAATGATATAAGGTTGTAAATATGTTAGATTTAATTTAATATCAAATTTTCAATCAAATTGGTGTTTTTTAATTTTCCTATCTATAAGCACCCTAGCAGACCATTAAATATAAACGAAAAACATGTTCAGGTAGAAGAAAACAACTAACTTATTAGAAAAATACAGACGAACTAGACTAAAGAAACAAGACTATCCAGGCAAAAGTAACGATACCTATGACTCAATTTTATTTATTTATAAAGGCGTAACCAAAATACACCATTCCACATTTTATATTTATTTACGCATAGTCAATAAACTTCCTAATTCACATGTTCATGTTTACTGTAATGTAAGCTCATTTTTAGTCACACGCAAAACATTTGCCTACTGTTCAGAATTAGTTTTGAGCCTCGCAATCGCAAATTTGTGGGATATTCCGGAATAAACTATTGACGGCATTTTCTTATACTGAACTACCTTTTAAATGCACCGTCACAAAGCATCTTGACAGCTTCAAGCTTTATGATTAAAGACATAATCTCGAAAGTGGGTACAGCTGCATAGAATGCTTCCAAGCCTGAGAATTTGAGATTATATCGCCGTGTAATGCCATGCTTAGGAACCTTCCAACGTCCATTAAAGCTTATTATATGTTGGAACAGTTACAAAGTACTTACCGTGCTAAATAAACATCGCGAATAGAAAGTTTAAAATCCCTTAGAGGAGTTTAACTTGAATACCGTCCTAGTGAATAATGTATCTATTGCGCATCGGTTTTAGCTCACCAGAAGTGTCGGCTGGTACGTAATAGCTGCGAAGCTGCAGAACATAGCTAATCTCAGTAATTCGTATTTTTGTAATATTTAATTTTAAATGATTCTGAGAACGATTCTCTAAAATCTCTACGTCACTCACTTGAGGAACAGAGCAATTGAAAATCATAGCGAATCCCGTGTTGTTGCACTTGACATATCGAAAGCCTTCGACAGAGTGCGGCTTGAGGGACTTCTGGTCAAGCTTGCTGCTTATGGACTACCACCTGGCCTGCGCCAGTGGCTGAAAAGCTTTTTGAACGGTCGATCTCTATTGTAGTCGAAAGCTGTTTATTTTCTTATTTTCAATAAATGCCGGTGTTCCTCAGGGATCTCTCCTATCACCTACACTGTTTCTGCTGTGCATCAACGAGCTGTTCCAGTCTACAGCTTCGTAGACGACAGTACAACCAGGCAAGCCACTATCATCCCAGGAGATGGTGCGTCAGTGACAGCAGCATGCCTCACGGATCAACATGGAGATGAAAACAATTGTCGAGTGGCGATTAGTAAACAAAGTATAGTTCAACGTTCTGAAAATTCAGGCAACAACACTTACAAAGAAGTCTCACGTTGGCTTACCAACTGAGGAAATCAAGGGTCACCCAATAATCGAGTCAGCTTCCATCAAACTGTTGGGGATCAACATCAACTATAACATGTCCTGGCATGACCATGTCGTCAATATTGCTAAAACGGCATCCCAAAAGATTGGAGTTTTCTTCCGCTGTAGGAAGCTATATACACCAGAGCAACTACAGCTGCTGTATAAGGCTGGAGTTTTGGTCCCATGTGTAGGGATGCAAGAGCAATTAGACCAGTCGATACGCCTAACCTCGCAAAGGACCTCCACAGCTTGGAACGACCTGCAGCTTTTCAAATCTAACATGCACCGACACTTTTGCCCTCACAGCGCTTCTACAGCGCCATAGGCTTTCAGCCTTTGCTGGAGGCTGACCAAAAAACATACAAGCATCTAGCCGTACCAAGTGCACTTTGGCTCCTGACTTTGATAGTTGACATTGACACGGAACATAACCTAAAACTAAAAGGCCCGCGTTATTTTGGGAATTTCGCGTGATTTTCGCCACTTTCGCAAATTATGTGTCGCTGATATTTTTCGTCAGAGAGTCTGAGGATTTTAATAATATTGGTATTGAACTAACGTGTATTATTTACTGTGAATTAATTGGCTTTTAAGATGTACTATATGCATTAATTATTTTCAAAGCATTGCAATTTAAGGCTAATTTCTCAACAGAGACGTCTGTACAAAACAAAAAAACCGCCATCAAAAGATACTTGCCAAACCAGACGCCCAAGAAGCAAAATAGTATCGCGCGAAACCTTTTATATCCACCAGAATAGACCTAATTGAATTTCAATATAAATGAAATGTTTATTATTTTTTATTTTGACCATTTATAATTTTAAAACTGATTCCTTTTCGAATACCTAAGTATATTAATTTGATTAATTTTACAACTATAAAGAAATAAAAGATTGATATATAGTGTGGTCAACATTCAGGAAACTTTTTTATTATCGATATCTCAGAAAATTCTATTCATGATAAAAGATAGTGCATAGAGAAAAACTAGCAGTGAGTTGATCAAATCTCCCATACCATTGTGTATACAAGGTATGTAAAAATTCGGAAAATCTGATGAAACTAACCTAAAAAATTTTTGAGATAACCAAACTATAGGTCCTAAAATTGTGAGCAGAAAAGCATTATAAAGCTTTTGCGTATCAGCTGTGGCTACCGCGAAAATTGTCATTGAAAATGCAAAAAATCCGAAATAAACAGGCAAAAACCGGTCAGATTTTCCGAATTTTTACATTCCTTGTATACACAATGGCAGATTTGATCAATTCACAGCTAGTTTTTCTTTATGTACCATCTTTTATCACGCATATTTTATTCTGAGATATCGATATTAAAAAAGTTGCCCATATGTTGCACACTAAAATGACCACAGTGTATAGGCACATAATAAAATAATACAACTTACGTTGCACTTTCATTTTCAAGTTTAAAAATATAAGGCGCGACAATTTTCAAATCATAACATGACATTAATACTCTGCGCCTGCGGAATTCAGGGAGCCAAAGTACATTTGGTACGGGTAGCCGCTTGTTAAAAACATTAGTTATGCAAATAAATCCGATAATAATTCTCTTAAATACCTATAAATTAGTTCTGTAAATAAATCTCTCTAAAATCCCCATAAATTAGTTCTGCAGCAACAAAAGATACCACGTTTCACGCCTTGCATGCTGCCAGCGTAGATCGGTCGCTCACGTACGTGAGGTACCTGCGTGCACAGCGAACGATTTTTGCAGATAAAGCGTCTGATTGGCTTAACAAGGCGATATATGGCTGATGCGGCTGAAGGGCGACACCACGCAACATATTCGCTGTGATTATTCTATCTGGTGTACGGCCGGATATTGGAATAAAATATCTTTTACAAAGTCATAACTTTAGTTATTTGGCGTATAAAGACAAGAAATTAAATTAATGAACTCGGTCGACAACAAATAAATATTGCAATTAAAAGTTCAAGTAGAAATAAACTGTATCATCTACAGGGTTATTCACGTTATTCGACACGGAGCATTGGCTGAAGTATTTGATAAAAAAGGAAATAATAATTTCGAATGGATAGAGGCCCATAAAGGCTACATTTTAAAAATATTTTCATGTTATACAGGGTGTCCCAAAAACACGAAATGTATCAAAGTTATGTTTTTTTTGAAGGAACACCCCATATATTGTTGCATATTCGGATTCCTTGGTGTATTCTAGTGTGACTTCATATATCATACATGGGACTTAAAGCGAACCGTTAAGGTGTAAATCACCACATTTTCGGTATGAGTAGATATCAGGAAAAAATTGAATATCGCAGAAATTATAAAATTTGGAAGGCTATAACTTTGCCGTGTTACTAAGCAGAAAATGCGTCAGCTTTGACGAGACTGTCAAAATTAAATTACGTTTATGCTTGGAGAAATCGGTCGATTAATTGAGGAAACTTTGATCAGCAATAACTTGATTTTTTCATATGGGAATGCCTAATTTTTTTATATGGTTAAACGTAGAATTTGGTAGCCCTTCTAATGATATAAGGTTGTGAATATCAATCTCTGATAGTTTTCATTTAATTTTAAATTTTCAAACAAATCGGCGTTTTTCAATTTTCCTACCTATAAGCAACGTAGCAGGCCATGAAATATAAACAAAAACCTGTTCAGGTAGAAGAAAACAATTAACTTAGCAGAAAAATACACACGAACTAGACTAAAGGGACAGGATTATAAAAATTACTCAGAACAAACAAAGTCTAATCAGAAACAACGGCGGTAACATATCTTTGGTCAAAGAGAAGCTGGAGTATGGCAGAAATGGATTTTTTCACGGCCTTCTAGCTACTGCAATGTACTGAAAGTTAATACTGAAACTTTTTTTATTGAAGTGAAAAAAATATACAGGTAGTAAAGTTTATGTAATAGCAACTGCACACTCATTGCCACCAATACTTTCGTGGCTTGGACCCAGCTGTGTTGTACCCAGTTGCGTGAAGGTAGTAAGGTGACACTGTTGAAACAGTTTTGATGTAATCTTCCTGGAGTCCAAGGCCTGGAAGTCCAAGAGGATCACAATAGCCCTTAGTTTCTACAATGAATATGTCCTTGACTACAGGCTAATCATAGGATAATTCCAGTATGACGGATTTTTGCAGTTTCGTAGGCCAGAGGGCACCCTCAACCACAGGATGTGTCATACTGAGTGTTTCAGTTTTGACAATTTTGGGTTTCACATCCGCAAAGTCGCCTTTTCATTTATTCGTGCCAAAGATTGACGATTTCTGGCGATTTTCATGCCAAAGGCTGGTTACAGGCATACTGATAACCTGGCAACATGCGACACTCGCTTCGTAAGACATCAATACGCTCCACCGAAACTGCTTTCTTACTGAGCCTGGCTGTAAATATAGTGGGAATAACGGATGTATGATTGGTTAGGTGGCTCTTTATAACTGATGGCTATGCCCGTATCTTGTATGTTAGTTGCTATGGATATTTCGCACGCCAGATCCAATCTTGACAATCGTTAATACCAACAAGTAGAAAAGCCGAAGCTAGCGTTAGGATACATGTAAATAAACCTTTAACTGTAACTTTGCCACGTTTTCGTAAAAAGAAGAGGCATGCATAGAATACACACTTGCGATGGTACTTTGCTACTGCTTTATAAATTCTAAAGGATAACGTTAAGTTATTTACCTAACCTAAACTTAGAGGCACAAAATGTGCGGCGACATCATACAGAAAAATAATTGTTGTGGATTCAATTAATTACTAGTATTCGGATGCTTTTCTATTACTTCAAAATAATATATAATACAGTTGTTACAAATTCGTGTCATTCAAAAAATGTACTCAAGTCCGAGCAATTCCAGGTAAACTGATAAATTAAAAATAGGTTATATTCGTTCTAATGGTATAAACAATCAATTCAAAACTAACATTAGCGTATATAGTAACTAAAGCATTATTTTGTTATATACCTTAGTTTTGTTCGAGCAAACCATATAATTTATTTGATATACAAAATTGTTCTTACAATAGCAGTTCAATGAAAATTGATTGTGTTTAGAAGGCAGCTATAACAGACACATGCCTTTAGTACATTGTCTATGCTATTTGAGACAATAGTAAGAAGTATTTGCACCAAAAGTATCTTTCACTGAATTAAACGATCCTTGTTGTTGGCTCAACCGCTTTGTACTCTGTTGGATTGACCTCAAGATTCAAGGAGTGTAAAAACAAGAAGGAGGGGATTTGTTGTTAGCGTTGCGTCATCGGCGCAGCTTACGTATTGCATCACCTGCCTATCAGTATTTTGTGGCCTATCCATGACGTATGTATGTGTTGTGTGTATAGTTATATCTTATGCTATAATTGTATAACCCATAACATTTCAAATGTGGTGGCAGCCATCGTAATAAGGCCATTACCATAATGAATGTTCATCAATTTTAGATAATTCTTAATGTTAATTACAAATAAAGAATTTACACGGCAATTTTTTTATCTGATATCACAGAATCGAAATTTTTGTAAAATAAATATGTTTTTTCCAAATTTTGAAAGAACTGATTTGTTTAAAGATATAGAAGTTACTGATATGGTAATGTCTCTATTCCAATTTGTGCTGACTACCTTTTAATAATATTTCAATTACGTTATTATAGCATATGCACAACAAATGCCTATAATTTTTGCAATAATGTATTACGGTTAATTTAGAGGCAGATGATATCACTGTAGTTATATAAAGGTTATAAAAGCAAAATACATCCAAATACACGAGACATCCAAATAACTCAATACTCTGTCCTTACAAAAAACGTGTTTTTTTTATGAAAAATACTTTAGAATCTATTTAAAAACATGGGTCGATTCAATGAAGGGTTGCAAATGAAGCACTCATTGAAATTCAATAATACCTTGTCGTCGGATCAACAACAGGAAAGAAAGCGTGGGTAATTGATGAAACGACATTTTTTACTTCCCACTCCGATAGGTGAGGGGAGTATTGTGATCGCGAAAATTTTCGATTTTGAGATAACACGCTTTTTGGGCGTTTCATGATGTCTACATAATGAAAATCCACATCACTTATTTCCGTCGGTCTGTCTGTCTGTCGGTATGTCTATCTGTCTGTCTTTCGGTCTGTCTGTTGGCGTTCTTCTAACGTCATAATCTCAGTAACCGCTGCATGGATTGTGATGAAATTTGGGTTGCGATATGTTTTGGGGTCGTAGTAAGTAATGTTCGTATAATTTTGGAAATCGTTGTATGGGGGTGGAGTAATTAGCAAAAAACAAAAAATTTCAAATATTCCTCAAACTTTGTTTTTAGGCGTTTTAGGGGTTCCTGATCATTTTCTACTTTTTTTTGGGTGTGGTTGAATTTGGGGTGGTGCGGGGGTGAGGGGTTGTAAAACTGAAACATTCGTTTTATTTATGTCGGGCTGTCCATTGACCTGTGAATTTCCTTGCGTATTATAGAAACCAAAGGACTTAGAATGATGTAGAGATAAGAGTATTGTTTTAGATCGTTCTGTATTGCGTAACTTGAAAATTATTGAATTGATTTTGATAAAATTTCGACACAGTATTACTGCCGCGGCGAGGATTGAAAATGAGTATGTTTTGGAAAAATCGTGTCAGTGGCGGCGCAGCAATAATAAAAAACTAAAAATATAAAAATAGCTCAAACTTTTTTTTTAGACGTCTTAGGGTTCCTGGTCATCTTATATTTTTTTGGGAGGGTGTGAATGTGGGCTGGTGGGGGGTGGGGGGTTGTAAAACTGAAAAAATGTATCAATAGTCTGTCCATTGACATTTTGAAGAAGTACCTAGCGGCATATTACACTTTCTTAGGTCCATCTGAACTTTGGCTTGCCTATTACAGAATACAATTTTGTGATGCATACATAGGAGTTTTGCATTATTTACTTCGTTTTTAGACGGTTTGGAGGCTACTGATTATTTCGCATCATCCAATTAAAGCATGCATAAAAAGCTGTGGCGTGCTAGCTTCTAAAAAGGGAGACGCAACAAACTACATATATACGGGAGATTTTGTGTTGGATGCTTTTTTGAGGGGCGGATGGACGATAATTTGGTTGCAAGGGGATTTCAGGCTATAGCTTCATCCAATGGGAAAATAATAAAATGGTATCATCATTATGTGTGGGAAGTACTAAGTCAATCAACTTGACTCCATTTTTTCTGTGTGCAGTTAGCTCTACCATCACATATGCACGCTTAACGGCTGTAGTTGCTCAATAAACAAAGGCAACTTAGCTTGATCTTCTCTATATCTTGTGATTTGATTTTCAGGTAGCGACAGGTACAGAAATTAGAGGTTCCCCAGGGCCACAATACAAGGCTGCTAACATGCGAGCTGTTGAATGGAACGAAGAACTGGAAGAGCTGGCTAAGCGGTACGGCGTGGTATTCAACTCATTTATTTTGAGCGTGAATTCATGGTAATGTTAAGTCGAGTCACTGTAGATTGTCGTCAGAGTGGTCCGTAGGACTTTAACACTTGTGTCGTAGTAGGCCCTTGCGAAAACAGTGATCTAAGATCAGTTCGACCAGTACCAGCTGTTCAAGGATTAGTAAAGTATCTAGTTGGATCTTTTTTTCCTAACATATTAATCAGTTGATCACTGACAAGTGACATCACACCCAACATATACAGGGTGTCCCACGACGATTAAGACAAGCAACATATCGGAACTGGGCAGTAGTAGCGAATTATAATTTTGGGTGTATATATTAGAGCAAATATAGTATCTTTTCTCATTATTGTGTCAACCAATAAGGCATTTGTTTTTGGTCAAGTGACGTCCGATTCAAAATGTTCAATGGTCCACTCTGTATATTTGTGACTTTTTGTGTTCCACCCGATAAAGCAATTCCAACAAACTAGCACACTTGGGGTCTAAAGTGATTAATTCAAGAGCTACAGGATTTGAAGGATGGTACCACTACCATTGATTATAACATGTGTGCAGTTAAATTATTTTGGTAGTGTTTCATAATGGTAGTGGTACAGACCTTTAAGTACCTGGAGCTCTTGAATTAATGACTTTAGACCCCAAGTATGCTAGTTTGTTGGAATTGCTTTATTAGGAAGAACACAAAAAGTCACAAATATATAGGGTGTCCCATTAAAATTTTTGAATCGGTCGTCACGTGACCAAAAACAAATACCTTATTGGGTGACAGAATAATAAGAAAAGATACTATATTTGCTCTAATTGACACCCCCAAAATGATAATTCGCTACTAATGCCCAGTTCCGATATATTGCTTGTCTTAATCATCGTGGGACACTCTGTATAACTCATTAAGCTCATTCTTTTTGTATTTAACACTAACGGAAAATCAGTTTCAAATAGTGGTTTTTATGATTGCGTGGATTAAACGATCATCGAACGACGAAATGTTGGGTAAGAACACAAAACAGATGGTTAAGGCAAAGAGCTGACTGATCCTAAATCCCTTTCCGAACGTCAATATCAGTAATCCTTGTGATCAGGTTAACCCGATCATAGTTTCCGTAAAGAGCTTTTGTCAGTTCATAAGTCTGTTAGGTCTGGGAACCCATAAACCATACAAAGACAACAAAATAATGAAAGAAGACAGTAAAAGGAAAGGTGGAGAACAAAAAAAATGAGGAACAAGATATTACGAATCAGGAGGCGGTTAGAAATCCATGGAATATTTCGTTTCTATACATTCTCGGGAGCTTGCATGCTTTTACTGTGGGGCTACGGACGATGCCTGCCATACTTTTTTCCATTGCCAGCAATGGACAGACTTCAGAGTACAATGTAGTAAAAGAGTTGTTACAGAGGTCAGCCCTGAAAATATTGTTACTTTGACGCTAAAATCCGAAGAAAACTGAGCAGCACTTGCAGAGATGACAAAAAGTATTTTGGCCATAAAAAACATGGAGAGTAATTAACTACAGAGCCTGCATGACAGATACCAAAATGAGTAGAAGCCTTAGGGTACGCGCACATAAATCGGCATCGGACGGACGGTACGGATGGAACGGCCGGTACGGTACGGATTTTTCATTAAGGTATCGCACATATCTGATCGGAATTGTCGGAAGAATTGGAAATCAGGTGCAAATATGCAAATGATCTGCAGGCAGTGTTGCCAGGCAGATCAGATTGAAATTCGCTATTGAGCCGCCTAGAATGTCGCTACGTTGTCGCCACACAAAAATAACTTATATTTCAGCCTATGTATTATTCGTGGGGAGGGGCTGCAATTGATGTTAGGTATATGTATATCATATAACCTTTCATTCAAAAATAATGGATTACGCACCGACTAAGGATTACCCGATATATAGTTTCGACACAGCATAGTAGACAACCAGCAGAATATCTCTGAGGATTTCCTATATAAAAATGGTTCCCACAGAATTTGACAGGTGTGAAGTCTGGGTAGAGATGCGGAAATAAAAATATCGATACCGGTACCAATTCGATATTTTGTAGCCAAGTATAGAGCTGTACACGCCAATGGAGGCGCGTTTGGTTCGTAATTATTTTCGATAGGTAACGATACCGCTACAAAAGTAGCGATACCGGCTTGGAATCGCTCAAAAAGTATCTAAGACAAAAATACTCGATATAGGTGCAGAAGTATTGATACATTTCAAGTATCGAAGTATCGTTAGCATCCCTACAAATAACCATCCAAAAGGGGGATGCGCGTGTAATTGTCGCCAACCTGACATATTGTGCTGATTGTTTACTATGCTGTGGTTTCGACACCAATACAAGACAGTCTGGGCAAAACCGAAAAGAAGAATAGACAAGTAGTAATCAGTGGCGAAAAAAAGATAGTAACAGAATTTTTCAATAAGTCGGTACAAATCAGTTTATTTTCTTAAATGCCGCTACGTCTCAACGTAATCAAAATGTCGCTATTCTCGCGACAAGTTGCTATGAATGACAACACTGTCTGCAGGTAGTACAGGTAGAAACTTGAAAAATGCCGACGGTGCCTCGGCAATTGCCGATCAGCATCGCACATACGTCGGTATCGGCCGGCTTTATTTCTAGGTGCTATATTTTCGCCGGATTTTGAAAATCCGATGCGTACCGTCCCGACGTATGCGATGGTCCATTAAATTTAATAGAAAGTAACTTTTTCCGATCCATACCGTCCGTCCGATCCCGATTTATGTGCGCGTACCATTAGACTGCTAATAGAAAGCCACCCACAACAACGATGCAATGCTAACATAGTTCCGTTGTTGCGCAGAGAAGAGGCAACAAGCAGAGGTTTTTTACTGAGGTACGCCCCCAGTCGCCCTAAAGAGCGGTGCGTGCACCTAGATAACGAGGAAACATAGAACAACCATCATGTTTTTCCTCTGCTGAAAACAAAAAAAAACGTATTCCACTCGATGTCACTACTTCGATTGTTAACTACCCACAGATTGTTGTTGCCAGAGATTTGCACTGTCGGTAAATCCAAAATGGAAACCAACAACGCAGGTAGTGTTAAGTGGTGCTTATCTTGTCAGCGAAAAATATGAAACGCTATGGGCAGCTCTAAGAAAAGACAAAACTTCATTCGTGACATAAAACTCAGTCTTGTACACAATGTGAGCCGCGGCATAGAATATTTGCAGACACTTGCCTGCGCACAGTTTGATATAATCAATTGAGTGAGCAATGTTAAGATATCCATGCAGGATTCTGTTGGGCGCATACCATGCGGGGTTATGATGGTTCACTGGGTCCAGCTTTTTAGTTTAAGTTCTGAATGTCAAACGGAAAGCTCTCTCTGATTAATTAATTAATGGAGATTATGTCCTAGATCATACTAACGATTGCTAACATGTTTGAAGATAGCATTTTACTTAGTGACTCTAATTTAGACTAATTCAAGTTTAGTTATAGACTAAAATCTGAAAACAACAGATGTTTATAACTATGTTGTAGGTGGGTATCACAATGTATATATGGTCATGACACCTGCAGAGACTTAGAGCGTTATCCTGTTGGACAAAATATAGCTAGAGGAAACGGATTTCTCAATGATGATTTAGCTTATATAGCAGATTGGTATAGTGCTGTGGATGACTTCGACAGATCCTGGATAAACAACTATCAGTTACCGTAAGTTTACCTTTATACCGTATAAAGCTATTAAGATTTTATTTATTTCGGTGATATCACGATCCCCTAATTTGGTAATTAATTATATAATGGCGAGTTTTTCGCGGTCTAAGGATAGGCGCCGGTGCACACTTGCGGCTGTTTACCGTCCGGCGTCGTTGCGGAGCCGCTCCGGCACCGCGAGTTTGCCTGCACACTACTTGCGGTTTTGTAACGGCACCGTATCAATCAGTGTTGATTGAGCTGTCAAAACAGCCGCACCGCTATCGGACGGCACCGCAGCGGCGCCGGACACAAATGTGCATCTTTTGATCTATTCCTTAGTACCTTAGGCCGCAACTCTAGTGCCGTTGCGGCGCCGGACGGTAAACAGCCGCAAGTGTGCACAGGCGCTAGTTATTCGACACTGCGTATCCTGGTCCAATCGCGAATGTCCCTCAACCAGCTTATCCTTCCTGTTTTCTAATTTACCTTTCGTTAAAAGCTGAAGGGTATAGATTGGTTTCCACTAGAAACATGCCTCAGATATGATATCTTCATTGCCTCAATAGATTCGAATGATTCACGATTTCGTATATGTGCCTATGTCAATGCATAATGCATATCCATCAATAACAAACGCAAAAACTCCAATTTTACTTCCCACACCGACAGGTGGGAGGTAAATTTTTTGTAGCGATATGCTACGGGGTCGTAATAGCTAATTCTGTTATAATTTTGAAAATCGGTACATCGGTGTTTCAAATATTCCTTACATGTTGTTTTTAGGCGTTCTATTCTAGTTGTCCCGATCATTTTCTACTTTTTTGGGTGGGGGTGAGTTGGGTCAGTGTGAGGGGGGGGGGGTTGGTAGTAGTAGGCTGTCTATAACTTGGACAGTACTGATAGACAGTATTGTGAAAGAAAGCCCTAGCCGCATAATGCACTTTTTTAGGTCCACCGAAACATTGGCATGCATATTACATCAGACGCCAAGGGACTTTTTTCTGATGTATACATGCGAGTAGTGTGTAACCTGGTAATAGTTGAGTTGATTTTAATAAAATTTTAAAACAGTATTAATGTTATTAAATGTTTGAAATATGATCAGTGAGATTGGACATAGTCACAACAATAATTCTGGCCCTAAGGTTCGCTCTTAGATGCTACCGCCCTAAGAAAATCCAGATTGTAATTGGCAAAAAACTGTATATTCCAAATATTTCTCAAACCTCATTTTAGGCGTCTCATAGGTTCCTCATCATTTTCTACGTTAAAAAAACTGAAAAATGGCATTGTCTCCAAAATGTACAGGGCGTCCCATTTTGGGCACTTTTGCGGGGTAACTCGGTTATTTTTGAAGATAGAGAGTTGCGATTTTCGCGACAGTATGCTACTTTTTTGTGAAAGTAAAGATGCCGTTAACAAAATTATCATGGCCGTCTTGGTTTTTGAGATACAAGATGAAATCGAAAATTATCGATTTTGGGACCACCCCCGTAACTCGGTTGTCTTTCATCTCATTGAAAAGTTCAAAAAAAGGTCTCATAGAGTTTTTTCTGTAGAATCCAGTGGTTGGTTTGATTTTTTCTTGCACTAACCATTTTTCAGTTATGAAGCAAACATATATGTTTTTAAATGGAACGCCCTGTATATTATTCTTCAGGTGAATCGGAAATAATTCAAGCTTTTCAAAAATATATATTAATTTTAAGTTATTTTGAAAACTAAGCTCAAAATTTCATTTTTTACTTTATTTGTAGCAGTAGGCCATGACTAATCTATTAAAAACAATATCCAGGTAAACAATTATTAAGATACTAGATACTCAATACTTTTAAACTCAATTATTTAATTGTATTTTATACGCTATGAACGAATGAATGATTTGTGATAATATTCAGTAAATATTACTTATTGTATTACATTACTTAAAACCAAACAACATTATATCTGAAGAATATCAACACACTATTAAATTTGGATTTGAATCAAAATAAAAACTAATAACATCAAGGAGCTTTCAGAGATGTTGGTACAAGTTGGAGATTATCTTCTCGAATGCAAATCTGGCACAATTTCTTATTCTTTTAATGGCTTTCAAAAGAATTATTGGTCTCCTTCGTGTTATGGCAATTAAATGCAAATGTTGCAGTACCTTAAACTTGTATGGATGGTAATTGTATTTTTTTAGAATTATTTCTGCAGTTGATTTTTGTACCCCTACAGCTTCTTCTTTGTGCTTACAAGATGATGAATGCTTGCTTCTATGTAACCTAATACGTTTGTTTCCCTTCGCTCCCTATTCTCCTTGAAATGAGTTTTAGGACGTGATTGAATAAAGGCTCCGTACCTACTATATTTATTTTTAGACGAGCAAATATATCTGAAAACGGTTGCTGTCTCTCTGGGTATCTAAGCTGCCATTATTATCATATTCATATTCCACTATCTACTCAATATTATAATAACACAATATTCATATTCATTCATATATTCATATTTATTTTAATGAGACATTATTATTTAAAAACATGGATTTTGATTCTGTTTTTTCTAGTTTGAGTAGGAAGTCTCTTGTAGAGTAATAACTACTTAGATGCTTGATTAACCATGGCCTACTACTACAAATAAAGTAAAAATTGGAAAAATCATATTTTGAGCGCAATTTTTAAAATAACTTAATATTAATATATATTTTTGAAAAGCTTGAATTATTTCCGATTGACTTCAAAAATAATATAAAGGGTGTTCTATTTAAAAAAATATGTTTTGCTTCATAACTGAAAAATGGAAAAAATCAAACTACACCACTGGATTCTACAGAAAAAAATTTATAAGACCTTTTTTTAAACTTTTCAATAAGATAAAAGACAACCGAGGTACGAGGGTGGTCCCAAAATCGATAGTTTTAGATTTCACCCTGTATCTCAAAAACCAAGAGGGCCATGATAATTTTGTTAACGGCATCTTTACCTTCAAAAAAAGTAGCATACTGTCGCGAAAACCGCAACTCTCTATGTTCAAAAATAACCGAGATACCCCGTAAAAGTGCCCAAAATGGGACACCCTGTACATTGACCTGTGAAAGAAAGACCTAGCGGCATAATGCCTTGCCTATTACAGAAACTAAGGGTCTCAGAATCTCTGTATTGTGTAACGTGGAAATTATTGAGTTGTTTTTTGATTAAATTTTGATACACTATTATTATTGTGGCGAGGATGGAAAACGCGTATGGTTATCAGAAATGGTGTCAGTGGCGGCGCAGTAATAATCGAAAAACTAAAAATATAAAAAAAGCTCAAACTTCGTTGTATTCGTAAAAATTTGTTGTACTCGTAAAATACATATCTGTGGAATAATATGACACACACATATTACAATCTTATAACGTGAAACTTGAAATTTACGAGCTTGATTGTGATAAAATTATTACACCGTATTACAACCGTGAAGAAAATAGAACAGTATCGTTGTTGGAACTCTTGCCAGTCCAGTGGCGAAGCAGAAATCAACAAAGAACTAAAAATTTCGTTTTTAGATGTTTCAAAGGTCCCTGGCCCTGATCATTGTCTACTTTTTTTATGAAGATGGTGTAGCGATAGGGGAACTTCAAAATTATTGTTAGCACCGATAATGTGTGAGAAGTAGTCAGTCAAGTCACCTGACTCCATTTTTTCCTCTGATGTCTCCACCGTCATTGGATAAGTGATTTTCGTTTTGAAGCGATAGCAACCTATTATCAAAAATTACTGATATATCAGTAGTGTCTAAGTTATAGATTGATTTATTTTTACTCTGGATAGATATTCGAAACCTATTATTTTTTTCGTGATTGCCACAGGAGACAACTACAAACCCATCGAAATGATAGTAGATAGGATAGTACAAAGATAGGTCTTCTTTAATGATGCCGGTTTTTTCGAGATGCGTTTATTTTTCATTTCAATTAATTATTTTACAGGTACTTAGATATTCGAGCCCAATACACTCAACTAGTATGGGCCGAAACTTACCAAATAGGCTGTGCGCGTATAGTCTTTCAAGGACCAGAAAGTCCGTCAGTTTCATATCGGGAGCATTTCATTTGCAACTATGGCCCATCAGGAAATATTCCTGGACATGCAGTCTACAGGTATTAAGAATCTATTTATATTTGCGTACTTATTTTGTCTCACAAATACATCAACTCATTTGCGATTTTTCTGAAAAATGCACCAGCAGGTGGTTGTCACAGCCAAAAGGACTTATTATCTAAACAAACCTTCCCACTCTCAAAACATAAATAAGACAACATGAAATATCTTTTCAGAATGGAACCGAAAAAAGAGAAAGGGGCATAACTTTTCCATCCAGCTTCTCAGCGCAATAATAAACAAAAATGTAACTACTGAAGTCCATTTAATCAAATGCTACTATACTCATTCACTGAATGAATGAATTCCTTTTCGTAGAAGAGGTTCTTCGAAATTTGGGATAAAGTACTGCAAGAGGTTTTTACTCTGCTCTTTGATTAAAAACTTCTTGCAGTACTTTGTTCCAAAATCCGAAGAACCTCTCCTACAAATATAAACTGGGATAAGAATTGCTTTCTACTAAATGAATGACAGAAAAGGGGAGATAGGCTTTCCGGTGACCAGAACCACCAGCACATAGAGTTACAAGCGAGCCTTTCTACATCCGGTCCAGCCCTCATCGCAAAGGTGACGATGGCCTTGGGTTCTGCCCATCTTCAAAAACCCTTGAACCTGTGATACTCAAGAGCTTTACAGCGACATAGAATGTGTGCCGAGAATTCTTCCCCCTCCCCACATCGTGCACACGTCGCGTCAGGTCGCTTGACACCCCCATCAAATACAAGTGACGTTTCTTGGTGTTATGGCCACATAGCAGGCCCCACAAGTAACCTTCATCGGCTTCCGGCCAGTCTCACCTTGGCCAGAGGTCCTATAATAAGTTCTTTAGCTTGACAGAGAGATTTCTCTCCATTTCATAAGATGTTGATTTTGCAACCACACCGCCGTTTTCCTTCTAATAGTACCTGATGCCAGCTCCGCAGCCGATTCAAGACCCAGAAAATTATTCCTCGACTCTCGAATTGCAGGTGCGTCTGCTGTTTCATTACCGCAAACTCCAGCATGTCTCGGCACCCACATTAGTGTCACCTAATGTCTTGCCGAAATGTCATCCAATACCTTTCTACATTGCAGAACGAGCCTTGATGTACCTACAAGCACTCAATGCTTTTAATGCTGCTTAGCGGTCCGAGCAGATAGTGATCCGCCTCCTAGGTCCCTAAGTTTCGTGAATACGAGAGGCTCAAGCTAAAACGCTTATATTTCTGCTTGGAATACTGTGGTGTATCCCCGAAGAGAGAGGGAGAACCCATTTTCACTTAACAAGAGTTTGAGGAACTTTTACATAGTAGATTGAAAGGTCAGAAATCGGGTGGCCCGGATGAAATTTCCAAGTTTCTTCTAAAAGAGTTTTTTCTAGAATTATTGAGCCTTTGGTTAATTTAATAAATTTATCTTTTAGTTCCAGAAAATTTTCAGATGTGCTTAAAATGGCAAAGTGGTACAAATCGCCCAAAAAAAACCAATTCCATCAAAATTCGGATAAAAAAAAACCTTATTTCATTGAATTGCAGGATTGGAGAACCATGTACACAGTGTCCACCAGGGACTGGCTGCACTTTGGACTATCCTGGGCTGTGCGGTCAAGAGCCATTCTTTAACATCACTTACATCAAGAAAACTCATCAAGCAGTCAGTACTCCAGTTACACCAAAAAATGGAAGCGGTTGTATCAGGACATCATTTTTAGTATGTATTCCTATATATTTTTTAATTTTATAATAAAGCTTCATTTGACGATTCTTCTTATACTTAAGTACGCTTCAAATGCGAACTCTAATAAAAACATTCAGATCAGTGAGTGACAGCCAGGAGGGAATCAATAATAGAATAAATAAAGGCAGAAACATGACAAAGAGGATAAATTGAATCCTATACAGTCAAAAAAAAGTCAAAAACAAGAAAAAAAGAGGATAATTACATAGATCTATGGTGGAACCAGTACTCACATACCTATAGAGCACAGATTAGAACAAGAAATATGAAAAAGCTGCAGGCTACAGAAATGGATTATAAGAGAAGCTGAGGTGACAAGGTTGGGCTAAACGAATATTGAAATGGACACCAAGCGAAAGAAGAAAGAAAGAACGACCCACGAGAAGCTAAAGAGATGACGTCAATGAAGCCACGAAAGACAAAGTTTGAATTCTGCTCAAATGGAGAGGCGAACGTGTGATAAAGAAAGGTTTGGGTACACCTAGTAATAGGCAACCTCGTAGCTTGCATATCATCGCCACACATTTTTTAGTACTTAGTAATGAAATTCTTGTAAGTGTTCAGAGAAAAGACTTCAAAGACTTCAACTTACTACATTCGGAGAGAAGACTTTGTAGTGATATGATTGAGACTGAAGTGAACCGCTTAGTGCTACTCTTGTTTTTGTAAGAACATTATTGGGATTAGTGCAATCCGGCATTCGACAGCTCACCGGTCACTATAAGGAGTTAGAGAAAGAGAAAAACCGTAAACTGCACAGAAAAATTACTAACAGAGTAGCACGTGTGGAACAACCTTCAAGAGTCAACTGTAAGTGCGAATAATGTCAACGGGCCTGAGGCAAGAGTAGGCAAAAACTCGAACAAATATGGACGAATTTTATCCATTCCGCTCCCTAGTTAATTCGTGCCAATCCTTCATACACTGTGAAAATGTTGTGATAGCACTAATCTGTTTTTAAGTTAAAGTTTATTCTGTTTCATATGCTATTTTATAAGCATCCTCTTGTTTATAGCTAATCATTTTTTGGAAACGGCATTAGAATGAGCGGCTCCGCCGACCATGCCGCTTGCCTGTTCAGAGTGTTCAGCAATGGTAATAATAATAATAATAATAAAATATGTCGTTATTAGTCCCAGCGCTGCTAGGCTTTTGTTAACCAGCTTGCGGATATAAGAGATGTTCTATACGCTCGAGAAATATCACCATAGTGAATCCTGGATCTGACGACTGCCGTAGGGAGTTACGTGAGGACCGTAAGGGTCTAGGGCATAGCGCGCGAACTTGAGAATCCAAGAAAATACGTATTCCCGTGGCCGCTTGTTCCCTTTCTCCAGTATGTGTGTCTAAAATGAGGGGAGATAAGTCCAAAGGTAGTGTCCACCGGTCCAAAGGTAAAGTCCAAAGGTCGCCATAAAAATGCAAATCGCATGTAGAAGCTCCTGGCGTTACCTATAGAATTACAGTAATGATTCAAAAAGCAATTGAAGAATAAAGCTTGCGATAGGACAACCAATGAATTCGAATAGGTTAGAAGAAGTAAACAAGGTTTTTGTTTGTGCCCACAATCCTCGCGGCAGCTGGCACACTGACCGCTGAATCGCTGATCCCAAATACCCATTGTACAGATACCAGGTAAACAATCCTAAAAATAATAGCACTCATCTAGAGCCATAATATAAATAGCTAGTTTGTTTTGGTTGATCGTTTCAGGTTAATTGTTAGAGTTTTGAATGAATTTTTGGTTTTAACAGTGCATAAGTGTTAGATGACTATTTTAAACAATTCCATAAAATTTAAATCCCGCAGTTTTCTGTAAAAAGTAATATCGTGTTTGTGAACACAGTAAATAATAGCAACGGGGCACACTCACATGTCTGTTAGAGCATGGGCGTTGCTTTGTCCAACCTATTCGAATTCGTTGAGGACAACACAGTAGCCTTATTTTGACATCGTGTTTGTTTGTTAAATTATAGTCTCTTTGAAGAATGTATAATTTTGCACTGCAATTTTTTTGCACACTACTCAACTATCGCCTTCTAAAATTTTATGTATATAGTTTCAAATCCGGTGAGAAAAAAGCAATGAATAATTATAGACCGATATCTGTAGTTAGTGTATTCTCAAAAATACTTGAAACAGTGATTAAAAAAAGAATGACACAATTTATAATGGATAACTCTTTATGTGATAAGTTCCAGTATGGTTTCATTCAAAGAAGTAGGACCCTGTCTGCTACATTTGACTTCGTAAATTTTGTAACAAATGCCTTGGACAAAAAGAAAATAATAGTAGTGGTTTCAATCGATTTATGTAAAGCATTTGATACCGTTAGCATTGATATACTCTTAAGAAAAATATATAAACTAGGATTTAGAGGAACATTTTACGATGTTCTTGACACATACTTGAAGAATCGTAGTCAGTGTGTTAAGCTGAATAACATTCGTAGCGAAACATTAAAAAACAATTATGGTGTACCACAGGGCTCAGTCCTAGGACCACTACTTTATTCACTTTTTATCCTAAACCTGCAAGCTGCTGATCTTAATGCTCAATATTAGACTTTTGCGGACGATACACTATTAGTATACACAGGGGAAAATGAAGATTTAGAAAACCTAATAAATGAAGACCTTGATAAATATCGAAGATGGCTGTATTTTAATGAACTAAAACTAAATGTTAACAAAACTAAGTTTGTAATACTTAAACAACGAAATAAATTAGTGAGCGAAATAAATTTAAAAATCAATAATGTTTTCTTGGAAAAAGTAACGTCTCTTAAATACCTGGGTTTGATTGTAGATGAGTTTTTAAATTGGGAGAAGCATATCAACAAAATTGTAAATAAAGTAAATCATATGATCCCTGTTGTTTATAAATGTAGAAACTACATCTCGTTAAAGACAAAAAACAAATATATACTGCTTTTTTCTTGTCGCATTTGCGATATCTAAAACCTATTTGCGGAACTTGTGGAAAAACAAATTTTAATCAAATTAAAATTATACAAAACAAATTTTTAAAAATTTTAATACAACTATGAATATCTCACACCAACAAATACTTTGTATCATGAACTAAATGTACCTAAATTAGAGAGCCTGTTGGAGTTAGAACAATGCAAACTCATATACAAGATACTTAATAACTTAACAAAAATCAAACACAAATTTTCAAACCATTAGTGAGATTCACAATCACGATACAAGAAGGCTAACAAATTTATACCTAGCACAGGGCAGAACCAACGTAGGACTAAATAATCTAGGGCAGCTTGCATCAAAATATTACAATAATTTAAGCCATAACATTAGGTTAACCACTTCTTATCCATTTTTTGTTAAAAAATGCAAAGACCACCTGAATATTCATTGAAACAAAATTGTTACTTTAAAATAACTGTAAGAATATTAGTACGACTTACCAACTAGTCAACGTAATACTGTTAGCTTATAGGATAAGTCTCGAGGCCAGGGCTATTGACGCACTGATTTGAGATTAAAAAAATATATTATTGTTATAATTTTGAGTTAATAAAGTTGTTGTTCGAAAAAAAAAGTTTGAAAAACAAGTAAGTTCTGTTCTACATACGAATCCGTGTTTTACATGGCAAATACGTATGTATGCATGTGTGTACCCAGGCCCCTTGAGCCCTTATGTAAATACCACCTACATACACAACGTAGATGAAACTTGATAGTTATTGACTTTCTATAAACATGGACAAGGTGTTTCCATGTGAGTCTACTGTCAGTTACCACCCTCAGGTATTTGACCACTTGAGTTCAAATAAATGGTACACCATGGAGAGGCGTACTTTAAAATCATCGACGTGCGTTTTCAGACCCTTCGAAGGACTGACTGAGTATCGTAGCATTAGCAAAGTGCTGGCGCCAGACAATCTAACTTTTAAAACACATTGTACAATTACTCCTCACTGAAACTGGTCTTACTAACAAACAGTGGAGTTCATTTAAATTGTTATTTGGTTTCAATGAAAGCACTATCGTGTTTTAGATAAGCTACCCTAGCAGTTGAAAGCATACGAAAATAGATGGGGCCGCTCCTCAATAAAATTTTATTAGGATCCCAACTGAAATCTTTAAAACCCCCACTGGCTGGCGCAAATAGAATTGGAGACGTTACCAGTGGCAGAACTATAGGAGAAATGAAACCCCAAACTGGACGCAAATGCTTTATAGTCAATGTTATACTAATGACATAAGCATTGTGCTAGCCTGTCGTAAGATAGTTTTCATACATGTTCGATAATTTCGCCTCTTCGCTGATATATACAAGTATATCAAGTGATATGTATCATGATTTAATTTCCACGCCAATAGGGTCCTTGAACCCAAAAAAATATTGCTTTAAAGCATTCATTATAGCGTATTAAACATCATAAAATAGAAGTTTTTGATTTTTTAAGTTGCTTATGAGACATTCCAACTAGGGAAAATGGCGCGAAAACAACCTGTGACGTCACAATACATTATAGTGATGGGATTTGAAATATCGTAAACACTTTTTAGTCGATCATTTTGGTTACGACACTTGACGACTTATTTTAATTGAGGTTGGCGTCAACAGGTCACAAAATCACAAATCAGAATGGAAGATTGACGTAAACAAAACCTACCTTGTGTTTCTGTGTCACAGAATAACATGTTGTTTTGTGCTTTTTGGGGTTGTCATTTATAGTTAGAGATAGGTATAATAATGTCGATTATTGTACTATCTTGTGACGTCAGCAGCCGTTTTCAGTCACTTGGAAAAATTTGAAAAAACCGTAAATTATAATTACAAATTTATTCATCGGAACAGCATCAAGAGTGGGAGTTTTGTTATAGACAGCCTTTGAATACGTTTTTATTTCTTCTAAACATACTCTTGATCCAAAATTACGACCACTGCAAGTACCCCATTAGTTTCAAAATTGTGTTCGTAATTTATTGAATACTGACCGCACTACTACGTAGAAGTTCTAGAGAAGACTAAGGAAAAGGGACCACGACAAAGCGCAAAGCCGCACCTCTCTGCGCGTCCGTGACTTCTTGGCGAAATACAACGTGGCAACGTAGCCGCTCTATAATCCTGATCGACTTTTTTCTTTTCCCGAGAATCAAAACTGATTTCACAGGACACCGTTTTGACGACATTCAGAATATCCAAAAAGCTGTGACAACGACTTTCAATAAGGCTCCCGTCGAGGCTTTCCAGGGGGCTTACCAGGCATGAGAATTGAGAAAGCCGGTATAAAAAATATCTAGATGCTGAAAGTGACTACTTTGAAGAATATACACGCTTTTTACAAACGTATCCGATAAATTTTTGAAAAAAAAATATTTCATGACTTTTGGGTATATTAAGGACAAAAAGTTATTAATTTCCCGCCAGTCAACCCTTGGTACTGTATTTCAGTCGCCTAAGTGCAAAACCCGACAACTTAGCGGAAACAAACTTTTCAGAAATCAGGAAAAGCCGAATACAGCCTTATTATGAGTGAAAATAATACTAAAACGAGAGTACGATAATCTACGATGGTTTAGGAGGATAGCTCTCAACGCCCCGAAGATTTTAAATTTAAACACGTCGAGTTTTGCATGTAAAGCGGCGACCATACACAGCGACTTGTCTGCACGGTATAGTTCGCGCGAACAAGACTTCACCGTGCAGACCAGTTCGCGCAATACAAATCTTTCAGCAGACTGAAATTTACACAAGCCGCTCTTTTCGGTTTGCGCGAGCTACCGTCTTACCGTCAATATGCACAGGCTTCCCGATACAAACTGGTTTGCAGAAGTAAGTACGAGGTAAAGCTTGCACGTGTGGCCGAGGTTTAAAGCGTCGGCCACGGGACAGCGACTTGCCTGCACGGTATAGTTTGCGAAAACAAGCAGGTATGTCGCTGAGTGTCCACACCATTCAAGTAAGCTCGCACAATCCTCCATTATTTAATAATTCGGAAACTGATTATTTCATATAGGTGCTACTATCCTTAAAACTGAACCCTATGGTCCACACACACACACCCACACACCCGCCCGCACAGGCTCTACCGTGCAGTCCAGTTGGGGCTAGCCAAAACTTTCTGCAGCTTGAAAGTTACACAAACCGCGCTTTTCGGTTCGTGGGAGCTACCGTCTTACCGTCCACACGCACAGCTGCACAAGTGTAAAGTATGCACGTGTGGCCGGGGTTTTAAGAACTGTGGCATGTCGTGTTTGCTATGTTTGTCGAACTGAATCAAAATAAGTTAAACGCCTATCACTTTGGACTTTTTTACTGAATAAAAAGGAAACTAGACAGACACTGAGCTCAGCGACTGAAATTATATACATAGTGCTAAATATTAAAGAGGTACCTATACAAGGTTTAAATCTCAAAATCCGGTTTTTCTAACAAACATAATTATTCAGAGCTAACAATAGTGTTTTCACGATTAGCTTAGATGAGGTCCTTAATCTTCTTTCGAACTGTATTACCTTGTGATAAAACAATATTTTGGTTACTCATGGTTCGTAAATTCATAAATAATGTATCAGTACAGCATAAATCAATCGTAACTGAAAAAAGTACGCACGGTATTCTCAACGAAAGGATAAAACACGCAACGGCCAAAATAACCTCCTGTGATCGACATGTGATTTGCTCCCGTTGTTCGTATTGGCTAACTGTGGATATGTCGGTGTTTGAAATTAAACACCGCTTGGACTAATCGATGTCAGCATCTAAGCCTAATTTTCTTCACCAAAAATCTTATGTCTAAAGATGGGTTCTGTAAGCCAGTGATATAGAAAATGGTAGCGCTTTAGATGATGAACAGAATGGTATATAAAACTCTTTTTTGAAAAATGTGTGATTTGCCGTTTCAGATACTCTGAAGAAGAAGATGATGATTATAGCTGCATTAGTAGATTAATATATAAGAGTTCTGGCATTTTACCGTTTATCTACTATTCCATACGAATCTGGTGTTTGTTCTCTTTTAAAAAGACGAGGACAATTGCCGTTGTTTAGATGACTTTAGAGTTTGTTAAAATAAGTCATAAAAATAAAATACATATATCTAAAACCATTGTTGTTTTGCTTTAGTGTTTACATTATTTTAAGTAATTGCAAAACAAAATGTGTTTTTTATTAAAAAAAAGATACTTATAATGATATTCTATCTTTCAGCAATTTCGGCTCACTTCGAATCAAAATATTTCATAACATAAAAGTATGGAAATGGCCTAGCCACAATTTTATACATGATGTCATCGTACTTTGCCTGAAAAAGGAAATGTGATGCATACGAATTTTGGCCCATTGGAGAGCAATTACCCACCTCTGGGTTATTCAAGTATACAGGTGTCAATGAAGTGCTGTCAGCTCTTTTTCTGCATGCCCTCTAGAAAATAGTAAGTGTACCTCTCCCCTCCCTTAAATTCCTGAATCCGCTTGTGTACAATAATTTTCATCCGTAAAGATCGTATTTTTTGAGCATATGTGTGATATTTGATTCCAGATGATAGCAACCCTGGCTTGGACTATCATTAGATTTTTATTTTTCTTCATTATTTATTACATAGTAGGTTTTACAATACATAATTATACAGAATAGAAATAGTCCGTGACTCTTCCATTGACCGGATCGTAATTAAAACTACGTCTGGTCAAATATAAACGCCTTTTCTAACTCTTCGGCCACTGTATCAGTCTTAAGAGCAAATTGTTTGACAACAAGAATTTGGATTGATGCTTGGTCTCTGGTATGGTGTGATGGATCCACGTCACCTCCAAGGTAATGAAAAGGCTCAAAAACTCAATTGGGTTGAGAATAAATATCCTCAAACACCCTTTGGTGATCGTGAACAATGGCAGCACAGACTGCTGTCTCATATCTAAATATATTCATGTGAAATATAATGCAACTGTTTAGTTAAGATACCTACAGCATTCTCCAACCCACGTACTTCCAAATCTCGATTGTCCAATATAATTCCACGGATTTTATGGATGATTTCTCACGTAACGACTGGCTCAAAACTTTACATTAGTCTACAGATAGCTGGAAGTTAACATGAGCAGTCATGCGATTAAATCTACAACGCGGGATGTTCGATTCAGAATTGATTCTGGTGAGATCGATTATTTTATCGGTGAAAAATCGATTATTTGAATCGATCCTCACGACCTCGATTCGCGACGAATCGATTCATTTATTACCGAAATCGGATCGGTCATCGTATCTTGACAACTATGTCAAACTGTCAATTGTCATGTCATAAAGCCTGGGATGGGATTCCGTTTTAAAAATGATATCGAGTTTGATATCAAAATCGATAATACCGATTCCGTTTGCCACAATTCGATAGTAAACTCGATACCTATACTCGACAGCTGCAGAGCAGTCGAATCGATGCTTAGATTTTAAAGAGTGAGGTTATACATTCGTTTACACAAAAATTGAAATTTGATAGTGAGCTCCGGACTTCAGTTTTTTGAAAATTAAGGAAATTGTGAGTATATTAGTGACAGCAATAGCTAGAAAATAAACTTTTATTTTACTATTCCGTTCATTTTCCTGTTTTAGAAGCTATGTCTTTCAAACTAAGGGATGAACATTGGGAAACAATGCTAACCTTTTTTGAGGCTCATCCTGATTTGAGCCACGGTAGGCTAAAGGGCCTCAATGCTCGAGAAAGAGCAAAACAATTATGGGCCGAACTAAGCCAGAAACTAAACAGCCTTGGATTTGGAGAAAGAAGTGTGGATAAGTGGCAAAAGGTAAATGTTCTGTATTGATACCAGTCATGATTCGTTGTTTGAAACATTATTAGCCTCTAGTAACTAATATCCTTATTTTTCTCATCAATATGTGTACAGTTGTAGCAATTATTGGTTTATTTTAGACCTGGACAGATTTAAAATATTTAATGAAGAAAAAAGGTGCTTCATCAAATAGAGATCATTTGAGCACAGGAGGCGGACCTGCAACTGCAGCCCCATTTTCCAAATTTGAGTTAAGGGCACTGAAATTATTAGGAAAAACATTTTTTGATGGCCTTGGAGTACAAGAATTGGGACTGGTAAATTATAAGCAGCTGTTGAAACCTATTCATACCTACCTATGACCAAATTCGTGTTTTAGGTTGCTGAGAAGGAGAATGAAAAATTCAGGGCATCAGATATTAATCAGACCGAAGACGTACTATCATTGGTACTATCGGTAGACGAAAGTCAACCAGGTAGTTCAAACCCAGCATCAACCCCAAAGACGAATAAACGAATCATCGACCACGACCACGATTACGGCATGGGATCGGCGAAAAAAGTAAAAAAAACAAATATTGGAGATGCTTATATAGAAACGATAGAGGTTCTGAAAGAAATCAAAAATTGTTTGCATGCAGGTCTTGCAGACATAAAAGACAGCCTAGATGGTATTAGGTCTGCTATTGAGAAAAATCAAGCTAATACATGATGATAATCTGCTTCTGAACACATTTATTGTTACACTCAGGATATTGTTTTAATTTATTTTATTTATTAAAAGAATTCATTTTAGGTTCAATTAAAATATCTATCCACAACCTGCTGTCTTCTTCTTATTCCTGCTTCTGCATCATAATGGTTGTAGTGGGGTGGATCTGCAGGTTGCTCTTCTCTTTCTTCATATACATATTGATAAGGAGTACCTGCATCTATGCAAATGTTATGTAGAACAGCACAGGCTTTTACTAAACTTGATACCGTTAGTGGAGTGTACCTTGCAACTCTCTCTCTTAGTAAACATCTAAATCTGCCTTTTAGCAAACTGAAACATCGTTCAATGGTACTGCGAGCAATACATAATGCTTGGTTATAGTTTTCTGCTTTCCGATCGGGTGGGTTATGGAAAGGTGTTAATAGATAAGGCTGCAGAGGATATCCTGAATCTCCTAACAGCCAACATAATTCATTATTATGATGAAGATTGGCCATGAAGTTGTGAGCGGCACTATTTCTCCATATAAAAGAATCATGAGTTGATCCTCCAAAATTTGCATTCAAGCCTGTAATCTTTAAGTTGTGGTCACATATAACTTGACAATTTATAGAATGGAATCCTTTCCGGTTTATAAAATTGTGCTCTTCCTCTGATGGCTTTAATAGTGCTACATGAGTGCAATCTATGACTCCAATTACACCTGGAAAGTTATATCGAGTCATGAATTCCACTTTTATTGTATTTCTTTCTTCTCGAGTGTTGGGTAATTTGACATACCGAGGGCTGAGCTCTTCTAGAGCGCGAGTGATTGATAATATGGATCGATGTATGGATGTTTGACTCATTCCAGCTGTAAATTCTTGTCCAATACATCGTTGGTATGAACCTGTGGCGTAGAACCTCAATGCGGCAAAGAACTCAGCCTCCAGAGTAATGCCTTTTCTTGAAAATCTCTCCTGAACCAAAGGTCGCATTTTCCTCAATCAGATCCCTACAAGACCTTTTGTTTATGTTATTATATAATTTCGATAAAAATATATAATGTACGTACTCTTTATTTAATCGAAACAGTTCTATAGACCTATTGTCGGGAAGCTCGAAAGGATTGCTTTTTTCTCTAATTTCCATTCTTCTCCGAATATTAATCAAGTTTTGCTCTTCTCTTTGTTGCTGTAATAGGTGCTCTCTCACAATTGGCAACATTATTATGCCTATCAATATTATTATTACAAAGATAGAAACAAGAAAAAATAATTTTTCTGGGTATATTTGAGGTTAGGACCAAAAAACAACGATTTAATGTCACAGGTAGTTCATATGTGTCATTTCAACTATCGAATTCCCGAAGATTTCCGAAGCCAAAACAGATCGAGTAACAGAATTCGGGTTTATAATTCTATCGAGTTGATCATCTATCGAGATCGAGTTCCTCGATGCAGAACGGAATCCCACCCCTGGACATGTTTCGTACAGATTCCGTAATTTGTCTGACCATTAATAAGTAACAAGTCTGAAGTGACAGACTGACAGCTGAATATTTTGTAATCTTGAAATTTGACCGTTTACTAAATTGGGGGTAAATAGTAGTTGTTACGGAACAGGCATTTTAAAGGACGTGTTCCGAACAGTTCTGCTCTGGGCAGACAGTTGTTCCGAAAAACCAGTTCTGCTCTGGGCAGACAGCTGTTCCGAAAAACCAGTTCCGACTGTTCCGAGAAAACTAGTGCATGTAAAAAATCTGAAGAGCAAAAAAACAGTCAGAACGGTCAGTTCAGTGCAATGGAAATATTCCGAGAGTCCGAGCTGCCCGAGCGGTTCAAATGGAGCTGTTCATCGGAACTGTCCCCTCGAAGCTTGTTTGTGGTTATTTGTCAATTCTCATTCTGTGACTAACCTTTCCGTTTAGAAAATGCGAATAAAATTCAACTAATAATTATTTCAAAATGTCTGGTAGAAAAACCAAAAATTCAAGTGTGTGGAAATATTTTTTGAAAACATCAGAAAATAATATTTCTCAGTGCAAACTTTGTAATGTACATATTAAAAGCAGCGGGAACACGACAAACCTGAACAATCATTACTACATAAATCCACTTGAAAGTTCAAACTAGCCATATAGCTTTTTGTGAAAGGATTGCGCATTGCAGTCTATTTCTGAATACAGAGATACGTACAATGTCGTACATATCTACCTATATTTTACAATAATAAAGGAAGTAAGAAGGAAGGAAGGAAGGAGGAAAATAATATTCTGTGTTAAGAGATTGATGTTAAGTAATCACTTAAAATCGCACTTTCAGTTTTTAAATTGCAAAGTGCCGTCAATCAGTTTCAGTGTTTACTGCTGTTCGGTGTTGAGTGTTGACATTCAGTCCTTAGGCGCAGATCAGAAGAATCGATTTTGAGAGAATCGATTCTTTCGACGACGATTTTTTGGATCGATTATTTTCATCACGATTCGATACCGAATCGAAGATCGATTCTTTTCACGTGAATCGAACATCCCTAAACGCGAGAGATTCAAAAAGTCCGCGTTTTATCATGCCATCCTTGTAGTGTTCAAGTTCAACAAAATACAGCTCGTCAGGAAAGATACGAGGCGCATGGACAACGTAAGTTTTCTCGATGTTTTACTCTTTGAAGGAAACGTAATTACCCATGTAAATTACGCAGTGGCGGTTCCTGAATTTTTGAGTGGGGAGGCGCACAAAATTTTAAATAAAAAACTACACCAAAATCCTACCAGAGATTGTTGAGGAGGCAGCTGCACTCTCAGTTTCCACAAACAGTTATTTCTTAAGTTTTTTGTAGGTAGTATCACAAAAAGTCACTTCTTAGGAGTGTTAGTTATGCTTATCACTCATCACAAAATGTTATTTCTTAAGAGTCTCATCCATTGTGCCAAACCAAGTCTTCTAGCTTGGAAATCGAGCTTCCAATGCTTGATTCAAACACGTCAACGCTACCTACTAAACCACGTAGCCGTCTGTCTCATTTTGTCAAAACCTTAGACAAGGAAAGAGAGAGGACGGAACCCGCGACTGACATTTCTGATACCAAATGGCACCAAAGCCCTATTCCCAGTGGCGTAACTAATGGGATTAACGTTCTGGTTGAGCTATTTGTAGAAATAATCTTTTTCAAATAAAATTTAATGAAATATTGTTATTCAGGGTTTCTATATGGCCAATTTCGCCATCTACAATTAAAACTTAAGTGACTAACATTACCGTAACCGTGATTTTCATTCGACTGCTGTTTTGTGGCCAATAATATATAAAAATTGATAATGTATATATTTTATTCAGTCATGAACATGTTATGTTCATTTGCAGTATATGACTGATGGAAGACACGATTATACTTCTACCCAGAAAGAAAAAAACTGCTTGTAGTTTGTAGTAAATCAATTTTTTATTATTAAAGAACACATAATACCTATAGTATATTTATATTTATTGACATTATGTTTATATATAAAATACTGTCTATTACATACTGTAAACAGAAGCAGCAATAAAACATTTTTGTTATTATAGATTAGCTTACGAGATTGAGGAATTTGATGCCTTCAATCTCGGAGTCCCCATATGCAGTAAAAAAATCTACTTGCTGTTACGCTGTTACTTGCTGTTTGTAGTGTGTAATGAAGAGCAGTATTTTTAATTACTCCAACGAGGCTTTTTTATACATAACTTCTTTTTGCGACGGTGGCAATAATTAATGAAAAAGCTGGGGGGTTAAACATAAAAATTATCTCAGACATGAAATAAAGTAAGTTTTGGGCTAGAAATACAAAGGTCCTTTAATCTTATCCAAAATCAAAACATTTACAAAATTAGAAAATGACTCCTAGATTAGCTAGTAGTAAATAAAAACGAACAATTCATTCAATATAGGTGAGGTCCTATAACTTACATAGAAATTACAACTCTATTTTATCACTTAACCCCTTGCTTCCAGTAAGTTCTAATTTATTGCAGTTATGTATTTACTTATGGGGAAGTTTGGGTGAAACTCAGTATTGTGTGCTTCAACAAAAATAATTTTTTTGTAGGAACGTGGCATTTCGCTTGCTCCTACAATTGATGGCAGTCAATATTACAGTCACGAAGGTCAAAAACTACCAATATTTTACTGCCCTTTAAACAGAATCATTTTTGTTAATTTGATGGGTAAGTCAGACCGCCGTGGCTTTTAAATTCAATTAGGGAATTGAGAAACCGATCTCTAGTACCAATCAATGCTGTGACACATGTTTCACATTTTATTGTTTTTTGTAATTGGTGCGAAACATAACCAGCAATATATTGCACAATTTGGGATGAACATTCACTTATCACAGGTGCATTCATGATGTAGTCATGATCCTTCCAAATAGTTTCTAGATCATCAGAAGGCTCATTTATGTCTATTAAACTATGGTTAGATAAACTACTATTAATTACCTCTTCAGACCTTACATTTTTTGTAGAACTACTTAGAATAGGGATTTGATCTAATGGAATACAGTTACCCATACCGCCCTCTCTAATTTCTGCTCGAACCAGAAGCCTTTTGTAAGCAGCTAGAAACTGTCGAGCGGTTGGGTTATTATTTCAGCCACCTTGATCTTGACTAATCTTATACAACGGAAGGTACAGTAATGTTTTTCTCTCAGAAACAAGTTCTTTGTACAATCCTAAAGAACTTGATAATGAAATTATTAATCCAATAAACCCAGTTTTTCTGTTAGACATGATTACTTGCTCATTATTAGATAATTTCAACTTTGAAAGATAAAAAATTGCACTATTGATAAATTCCGCAGATCGATCTATATTTTTTTGACATAATGCTTTTTTATAACCTGGTGCTACTAGGGTTCTGCTGTTTAAAATATCGAAAATGCTATTTACAATTCTAATAAATTTAACTGTTGCCTGACTACCTTTAAAATCCTCAAGATTCAGCTTTTTTTCGCAATACTCAATAGCATCGGCTACTGATGCACTAAGTAACTGAACTGCAAGCCGAACCTTCATTTTTTGTTTGAAAAAAATAATATGAGCGCGACGTAACTTATTCCCTAAATGTAAGCCCTCGCTAGTTTGCAGCTTCTCTAGAAGCGCTATGTATTTCCATTGGATAAAATTGTTATCACAATCAATTAGGATTTTCTTTTCACCAAATGCATTGCGAACAAGTTTTATCATATGACATGGATCATAAAAAATATATACATTGTGATCTGTAACTCTGAAACTTGTCTGTATATTTGAAATGTTAAATAAGAATCCAAAGTTATGACACATAGCGGTATTAGATGGAGCACCATCGAATGTGATTGACATAACTTTGGCTCCCGTATCTTCAATCAGATGGATGCATTGAGATACAATTGAATGTTTTTGACTGCCATTCAAAGAATCTGTAAGAAAGTAACCGACAGGTAATTTCCAAGTTCCATTGATGCAAACCAACATTATAACAAAAGCTTCTTTGGCTAAAGCATTAGAGTCATCGTTTAAATTTGTACCACAGTTCACATAACCATGGAATTTTTTTCCATCCCATTCTAAATGTTTCCGTATGGCTATTTCATCGATAATTAATGAACAAATTATTGGTCTGTCAGATGATTGAACCTTATTTCTTAAGGTATTTATTGATTCCTTGGTAAAACCAGGCTCAGCATCCACATTCTGAAACCATTTAGCAATAGTTTTGCTATGCGGGAGACAAGTGTCAAAAACATCTCTCACATAGTTGTATGCCTTTGGTGAAAAAAATTTAATGTCAGGGCAAATTTCCTAAGTTCAGGTGAATATTGAACATTTCTCCCCATTTTTCTGTTCAATATTTCTATGTTAACCTTGCTCATATTTTGAACTAAAACTAAATTTTCTTGAGATAGTAAATTTTGTCGCTCTAATTCCTCAGCAATTATTTTTAAAGAGGCTACTTTTTTGTGTGCTCTTTTCAGTGATTGACCAAGGGCACGGATTTTTTTCGTTTTTTCCTTATTCTTATCTTTTTGCAGCAGCAGTTCTCTTCTAAGTTTCTTTTTCCGGGGAGAGTCGTCCTGTGCAGCCAGAGCTGAGGTTGATGGCGATGGTTCTGGATGAACATCACGTTCACGGGGTCTTTTTCTTTCTTTTGCCTAAAATAACAGAGCTGTATATTAGACAATGTTTGAAACATTATTTCCGAAAGAAAGACAGAACAAATTAATTTATGATTTAAGTAGATGTGAATGAGTGACTGAATCTTATAGGAAAAGTGACAGTAACATTTTGTTTTGATTTCGTATCGAGTAAACACACCTAAATATAGTTGTTTAATAATGTAACTGTAACACAAGAAATTATTACATTTTTGAGGTTAGCTGCCTTTTGATTTTCATAGCTATCAATTTTTAAATGGTTATGCAGCCATTCGTAATCGTATTTCTCCTTACTTTATTGCACTGTTTATTTTGGAAACGTCATCACTAATACTCAAATATAAAACCAAATTTGAGACCATAAATATAGAATATAGGCATAAGGCATAAGAATGATTTTAAATTAATATCACACCCAAATCATAACTCATTAATGATCCAATTATATACAATGGAGTGAAGATTTATAACAAACTTCCTCCTCACAGGTTTTAGTGAATATCCCAAAAGTTTTGTTTGTTATTATATAGCTTTGTCAATAAGAATCTTGTAAATTCTTAGACTATAAAGTATATCGATCTATCTATCTATCCATCTATCCATCTATCCAACTATCCATCTATCCATCTATCCATCTATCCATCTATCCATCTATCCATCTATCCATCTATCCATCTATCCATCTATCCATCTATCCATCTATCCATCTATCCATCTATCCATCTATCCATCTATCCATCTATCCATCTATCATAATCCTAGAATGTTTATTATTTTAATATTGATTAAGCGTGGACAATGTAAGCTAGGAATTATAACTTACAATTTTTGGACGTAAGTATTCCGGAAGCTCGTCAAATATGGTGGGGACTGCTCCTTTCAGAAGATATACTTTTTGATTTGTTTGATGAAGGAAATTCTGTTCAAAATGCTTAGAACAAAGCCTATCGTTGCTTGTAGGCTTCCAACCTTCGATCCTCATATTTTTGATCCATAAATCATGTCTAGGAAGATCTTTAGGAAACCTGTCGAGGAAGAAAGAAAATTAATTTTATTATTCATACAACTACAAATAAAGGCCACCCTTGAAATGCACACCTTGTATAATGGTATTGGTATATTATATATTACAATGCAAAGTCATAATATTTCTATTCAAAATGTAAGCTATAATAGATACGCCACTGGAAAACTGATTGTATTTGAACCAAAAAATCCCTTAAAAACATAATTTTTAGACTTTACGTGCTCAAAAACATTATGATTCGCATGTTAGTGGTACATTCCAAATTATATTTCGGATACACATATATCTTTGAACTAGATATCGAGATATTTGCATGAATTTCGGATACACCAAAAAAATAAGATCATAAATTTACCTGTGAAAAGTGATTCCTGGCTCCTTCCTGCTGCTGTGGCTTTTACAACGGTAAGCTGCACACCCCACCATTACGCTCACCACAATATTTCACAATTATTGGTCTTAAAAACGTTAAATATCGCAAAAAACACCACCTTGACACTACCGTCAGTTTTCCACCAGCATTTTGACAGCTATTCATTTTCGGTATCAGCTAATCCATATAGCATCAAATGGGCGTGCGGTATCCCCTCTCTTTCCTTATCTAAGGTCAAAACAGTGTATCAGTTTCTACTAACCTATTCTGATCGTTGTAATGTTATTTATAATTTCCTTAATTTTTATTTTGTGTTCTAAGGGAAGTCGGCCGAACTTCATCTTAAGCAACGCGTTCATCCGATTATCAATTTTAAATAATAGGTTGGTAGGTTAGAATCGCCAATGTAAACAACGAGTATCTACTCGAACAAGAGAAGGACTGAGGCGCGTCAGCAGTAGCAGCCTCTGTTCGTATTGGTTCGTATGTCACCGGTAACCTTTTGGTTTTTATTGGTCATTTTCAAAGTCGATTGATGTGTGATTGACCAATAGGAGAGCTAATAACGTACGGTTGACCAATACCTACTGCTAAAAAGTATTTTTTTTCTTTTGCTCAGGGGGGGCGGCATTGCGCTATAAGGAGGAACCGCCCCTGAAAATTGCGCATGCGTAACAAATCTATAACGTATCAATCATATGCCAGCCGGATAGGTCCCACCTCGTGCCAGTAGCTTGGTAGTTAAATGACAGCTCTTATTCCTTCTCTCATCACCTGCGAGGTTCAATCGGTGAATAAGCTCTTGAATGCACAAAGCATTGCGCCAATTTAAATTCATCCTCATCTCTGTCAGGTCTATGCACCGAACATCATGAGTAAACAGATGGTACGTCGCTGGTGTAGGCATTTTCGGATGGTGTCAAAGTGCCCATGATGAAGAGCGCAATGGGTCATCATCAATGATGATATTGTTGTTTTGACAGAATTTGCCTGGGATAATCCTCCCTACAGCCCTGATCTTTCTCTTAGCGATATTCAGGTTTTTTTGCACCTCAAGAAATTCCTGTTCTCCGGTGAGCGTTTTGGCAACGACGAAGACGTCTATCTGGTCCATCGATGATCTGGTCCATTCATACGTGGCAGAGTTCTACGACAGAGTGATACAAAAGTTGATCCCACGTATGGCAATTCCGAATATTCCGATGGTGGCTATGTTAAAAAATAACTTTAACATTATACGAAGGTTGCTCTATACCTCCGACATTCCACCAGTACGCAGACAGCTGTTTCACGCTTATTTGCGATCATCAGTGCGCCATAGGTCGATTGACGGAAATAGAGAGCATCAGGTCTTTCATGTTAACAAAACATGTGATTCATGTGTTAGCAATGACAGAAAGTTCTGCCGGTGCGCCATCTGGTACCCGAAGGTAACGGCAACCAAAGAGAAACGCTGCTAACAGCAGTAAACTCTTTGGTGGGACGACAAGGCTCGTCCACTTGTAGCCACCAGAGGCGCGGGTTCTGTACGCAGCAGCGTATGAAAGCCGATATACGAGGGTTGCTCTATACCTTCGGGTACCAGATGGCGCACCGGCAGAACTTTCTGTCATTTGCTAACACATGTTTCACATGTTTTGTTAACATGAAAGACCTGATGCTCTCTATTTCCGTCAATCGACCTATGGCGCACTGATGATCGCAAATAAGCGTGAAACAGCTATCTGCGTCCCACCAAAGAGTTTACTGCTGTTAGCAGCGTTTCTCTTTGGTTGCCGTTACCTTCGACATTGTCGTACTTGTTCCCATTAAGTACGTGCGGAAAAGTGTATGTAAACTTACTTTTTGGATGCATCCCGTATCTCGCTGCCCTACGAGATCTCCTAACTGCGCCACTGATAGTAACCCTAAGCTTTATTCACCACTGCTGTTCCGCTATTATTTTTTCCATTCCATCAAAGAAAATATAAATGGCGGATCTCTCCTCTGGGTACGTTTCTTTTCCGCATTTCAGCCTTTTCGTAACGACTTTTATTTTTAGCACTTTTAACTACTGAAACGAATGAATGAAATCGCTATGACGTTTTTAGAATGCATTTTTGAACTTAATTGGGACAAGCTTATGTGGAGCCCGTCGCCATAGAAAAGCTAGTGAATGGCTTTGTAAATCCACACGGCGTTTAGAGCTATGTCAATTATACGGCACGTGAATAGTTCGTTAACAGTTTAGTATTCAAATACTAACAGGGCCGATCCTTGCGACCGACGGGCAGTGATGCCAACCCTACTGAAAAATCAGTAGATCTACTGAATTCACCCTTAGTCTACTGATCTACTGATTTGTGTTGGAAATCTACTGATATATGGAATACCAAAATTCACTGGAAAACCGCATCACTACTGATTTTTTCACTGGTTTCATTTATAAATCTACTGAAATCTGTATGTAATTGTTCTGACACCTCCATTCGTCCCGTCTACTATTTGGCAGGCAGCGCCATCAAGTCGCGAGCAACTGTAACACTTGACTTGGTAGTGTACAGAATACAGGGAACAGGGTTAGGTTCGGCCACACACAGATACGGTAACGCTATCGCGTGTTTCGTGTTTTAACATCTTACGTTTGTAAACGGGGTTGTTGTCTTGTTATCTTTGCTTTAAAAGTGTTCAAGTGTTCCGTTCACGAATACGAAAATAAAGATTTATTTCTGCTTCATTGTATTATTTTCATAAACAAAAAATTCCTAGAGCAACTTCACCCAAAAGAGGTCCTAAAATAGTCTAAAACCAGGCAAAATAGGAATATGGTGTCCAAAGGGGTTTGAGTGACGCTTGAAAAACGCTTCTCCGCTGAAAACACCAATGAATAACTAGTTAGCACAAAAGCGGAAGTCACCAGTCATGTTGGCTGGCGCTGAAGCGCTCTGAAAAAGCGTTGATTTCTTAATCATGAGAATTCTACTGATTTCTACTGATTTTCGTTAGCGTCATCTACTGAAAACGGTAAAATCCAGTTGGCAACAATGCCGACGGGCAAAAACGTGCCCCGTACGTGGGCGGCCAAATTTGAGGGCGGCAGCAACAATGCATTATGGTCCAAATACCACTAAGTATTGACAAAAAAACCATTTCCGGTGAATTTTAGTTTTGAGTAAATATGTGTACGATATATTGGCAACATCCCAAATGAACGGGAAACAGCAATAAATTTGAAATTTGTCAGCACTTTTCTCGCATAGAGTGTTTTTCGACGGTCAGTTGTTTATTAGACTGAGAGCCAGTGATCAACAGATTTACGATATTTTAGCAAACTTCATATTGATTCTAGCAGTGGCGGCTGGTGAGGTAGTGCCACAGTGCCATGGCACTACCTTAATTTTCGACAAAAACATATTTATCTATCTCCTAAACTTTTCTTATTCTATGTTAGTTTCTAACGACTTTTTCTGTTTTATATGAAATGGCAATAGCGCCTCAGCGCATAAATGCTTGCACCAGGCAACACTTGGCATCGTGACAACTCACGACTGACGACGCGACGCGACCGTGCCGTTTCTTATACGGCACAAACGAGGTGAGAGAAATCTTATCACAACGCTTATGAAAGACAGAGATAACGCTATGCTGGACGTTTGGATAGATTTTAAATACGAAAACCCAAAGTAGATCGTGCCAGGCACATTACCCATATTTCCATTCATGGTTCACTATTTTTGTTTTGTTTCAGCAGTTTCGATTTGTTTATGTTTGATGCTGATTTCGGCTTTTCTCGTTAAAGGTTTGAAATTTAGATCTTATTAGTTTGAGTGAGTTGTGCGCTGTTTTCGGGTCGGTATCTCTTTTGTGTTAAACTATATCATTAGAGCGAAAATGAATAAAATTGGCGCATCAATAAACTCATTTAATAATCTTCCGCTGGAAGAAAAACTGCAGATTAAGGAATTAGGACGTTCGACACCTGATTTAAAAATGGAAAAATTTATTGGTAGTGGACAGAAATCGCGTTGCCGTAAATTTAATAAAACTGTTTATGATAAAAACAATTGGATAGGTGACTGTGAAGAAGTTAACAAACTCTTTTGTTTTGTGTGTGTTCTATTTGGAGGCGATGTCAAAAAGACACGGATGATCTTATTCATATATAGGAGAAAATGAAGATCCATGAAAAATCTAAAATGCATATGAATAATGTTTTCAGTTTATCGATGCTTGGTAAGTCGAACAAAAGACTCAGTTAAATTCGGCTTATCGGCTATAGTTATAATTTTTTTTTTCAATTTTATATCGGTTTGAAGTTTTGGCTGTCATTCTGGCACTACCTCTCTAAATTGGCACGAGCCGCCACTGGATTCTAGGTATACTGTTACACCTGCCGTAGGTGAAATGGAGATACAATATCCCCAGCGACGGTTCCTTTGTGTGGCCTGGAGTCCAAAAGCGTCAAAAGTTACTTCTAAAACGAGACGGACGATAATAATGAGGGTATGTCTTACTCCAAAGAATAAGCAGTTCGTTGAAATATATTTGACTTTGATATATAGATACTTCGAATTATTGCAGGGTGTATTTATATACATATTATAAAAACGGTCAGATTTTAAAAAAATCGCTAGCATTTGGTGGCACATTCCTAACATTAAATTGAATTTATACGAACCAACTTAGCACCAACTCGAACCTCTCCGAAGTACTTGAAAGTATAATAGTATATTGCGTAAATAAATTAATAAATAGGTATTTACATCATATAACACATAGTAATGAAAAATGGCGTGACAATTGAAAAGATTTATAGAAATAACATGTTTTTTATTTCTCCTGCAATATGCGTAGGAAGCATTGTAATGGACTACTATCACGAGTTAAGAACAATGATTTAATTGTTACAACCGCTTAGTGCATACAAAAATAAACGTGCTGCTGCATTTCGTTACTTTCTACATCATTTTGTTTTTTAGTAATTCCATTCTAAAGTTTAAAGAAAGGAATTCAAAATCAGCCAATCAGTGCCAACCGCGCGAATCATCAGCAGTGTATTGTTGCCAAGAACAGCTTCGACTCGCAGACGGGAACAGAAGACAAGATAGATGAGCCAGCCCGCGTACAACTCCGGCATTTCGCGCGCCATCAAAATGCGGCAACACAGCACACATATCTGCCTTCTGATTGGCTGTTCGCCTTTAGGGCAGTGACGTCACTGCCCTAGGAGAATTCAAATATTTTCCTTATTTTCACGGCTTTCCTGTGCCCAAAAAAATCGGGAAAAAAATGAGATGCTTTTTATGACGTACTCTATCATATGCAACCAAAAAAACAAATCATGATACAAGTCCACTGCGAAGCGAATGGTAACACGGAAGTAACATCCTATATAGCAAGAATAGTAGAAGTAATATTGTTTATAATATGTAAATATGATTGGTACAGCCATTGAATATTAATTAACATGTTTGATATACATTTCTACACTCAGCACTGACTCAGTCACAGTTATAGACTGAGAGTCAGTGAGCGGCGGACATACGGAATTTTACGAAGTGAAATAGGGACTCACTACCCCCGGCGACGCGCGTATGACATCTAAAACTTTTAAGTGGGTTTAGCGGTAAAGCCTAAATCAATAGTTTCTCGGCCTAAAAACTGCCAAATTTTGGGACTTTTTTTAGTTTTTTGGTTGTAGCTGGAAAATGATGCGTCGGACGGCAAATGTCGTTCTGTGCAATAATAAAAAGGACTAAATTTTGCGTCGAACGACATCTAAAACGTTAATTCGGTTTAGCAGAGGAGCCTAAATTAATAGTTAGAGTGGTGAGTTTTTTCATTTCAGTGCAAACTAACATTTTGCGGCTATCTAAGACTACACATTTTTAAAGCTGATCCTCCTATTGAAAAAGCCAATAGGATAAGAGATGTGGTAAATAGAATTTTACGTTACATAGATAGTCCAGTTTTAAAATCCAATCATATTGTCATATATAATTTTGTCACAATTTTAAATCTGTTTGCAATTACTTTACCCTTTTGGCTGGACTTCATTTCACCCCTGGTATATGTTGTTATAATTGGTTTCGATCAGTTACCATTTTCAGTATTACAGAGAAATCTTACGATTTTTAACCAAATTTGTATGTATACATTTAAAATCAAGATTTCCTAGCAGTTCCAGACCGCGAACGTTAGTTTTGGCTTCACATTTTTTTGCGCCGGGAATAAAAAATACATTTTAACGCTAACGGATACATTAAATTTGTACTTTGTAACGTCATAAAAGCTGAAGGCAAACATATTCTCATAATATGGTATTTGAAATCATTACAGTAAATCTATATTTCTGGTATCTCCGCACAAGCTAAGACGATTGTCTACTAGTATATTAGACATGTCTTCTATGGCGACCCAAGCTCTACCGATTTTATCACTGTTTTTAAGTATACAATGAGATTGGATTGTAGGTGGTCATATACAAATATCTATATTATCTCTTACTTTTTACTTTAGAATCATGATACATTTTGAATCCGGAATGTCGCATGTTAGGCCAATCAAATAGAGTCGGAAACTGTCAAAATTTTGCACTTTTTTTCGTTTTTTGCTTGTAGCTGGAAAATGGTGCATCGGACGGAAAATTGTGTTCCATTCAATAATAAAGGACACTAAATTCTGCGTCAAATGGTATATAAATCATCAAATTTGGTTTAGTGGTATAGCCGAAATCGAATGCTAAAGATGATAAAAAAATCGTATTTTAGTCCAAACTTACATTTTGCGGCTTTCCAAGACCACATATCTTGAAAAGAGATACTCCCATCAAAAGATACATAAAATTAAAGTTGTAGAGAATGAAATCTCACGTTAAATACATATCATAGTTATTAAATTTAGTCATTTATAATTCCCAAATTGGAACCAATTTAAAATGGTTTTTTTCGTCGTTCCTAATCATTTGAAGTCATGTAAGGTAAAATCATATCACAATTTTGTACCAAAATAGCATATCTTGACTAAGATTATTAAGTTTATTAATGTATTGTATTACCATTAAATCGTTAATAAGTATTATTAATAAGAATGCAGTAATAAGTAAATTGATCATAGTTCTTAATAGTTTAGGTACAATAAATTAACAATATGCTTACAAACTTATTAATAAAATATAAATGTAAACACAGTATAAATAAATAAATATATAAATAAATAAATGAATAAATAACTAAACAGTACAAGTCAGGGCCAGAAATCCGTGGGCACACAGAAAAAAATGTTGTTGTGCTTGCAATTAATTGTTAGTATTTGGATGCCTTTCTGTCACTTAACTATATTTACAGTTGTTCCAAAACCGTGATATTTAAACAGGATTGAGGTAATTGCAGGTAAGCTAATAATTTCAAAACAGGTTATATTCGTTCTAATGATATCTATCATTCCAATAGTAATATTAGCGTATAATGCGGATTTCTGGCCCTGACTTGTACTGTTTAGTTATTTATTCATTTATTTATTTATATATTTATTTATTTATACTGTGTTTACATTTATATTTCATTGGCAATTTTTTAATAATTGTCTATAACGAAATTTCAAAAATCATCACAAATACAGAACTGCCCTTTTTCTGTATGCTCATATTTTTTCAGTTCAGTTCAGTTCAGTAATCTCAAAATTAATAGTCAAAAAATGGTTACAGACAAACAGCTCTCATATACGTACTATAACTCCCTCTTGATCACAAAGTGCTATATAAATTCAACATGCAAAGATATTAAGAAAAAAACAATTTGCATAGATCTTAATAATTAAGACTAATTAACAGAAAAATAAAGAAAAACAAGGTGGTATAACAACAATGATAACAAACAATACAACATATTCACATTGATTTTTTTACTATCTTTGCTTGTTGAGATCAGCTCAAATTGACGTTTAATAATAATAAAAATAATAATTAATTTTATACTGTAATTATGTATCCTTGTTTGTTTCTTTTAAAAGTTTCATTATGAAAATTGAATACAGCACTTATTGGCGCATACTACACCACCTGGTGGTTATTTCAGAAAGTCAAAACATGATTTTTAGTGGTTGTTCTTGAGTATTCTCTGTAGACTGATCACTGAAACGATGTGACGGAGGCTATATCCCTATAGGGCACCAATTGTTTCTGAAACATATCTCGGATTTGAACATAGCTAGGAAGTTGAATCTTGCGCATACTATTTTTGTTAAAAGAGATATAGCATACCATTTGAAATTTCCGTAATAATGCGTAATTATTGTTATGATGTGAAATACTGCCCTGCAGCTGCTAAGTCAAGATAAACTTGGATAATTTTTATGTAACAGATTATTAGGTAAGAACCGCTCTTTCAAACGAGACACAGCTTGTTTAATTCCGATACCTAACTTATGCCAAACTGATTGCCATTTAAATAAAAACTTTTTTGACGATCCCCACCACCACATCTTACAAGAGTAAAATCCGATTAACAAAAAAAATCGAAAATTCTCCATTCTATATGATGGTAATATTTATAATATACCTTAATTTGCATATTTTTGAGAAAAAGTCGTTTTTATAATTGATCGCTACAGTTACGTCCCTAGCGGCTACTTGCGGAACTAGAAAATAATTTCCAGCGATTGATCTGCTTAGCCAATTTACCTAATAATATTTTTTGCTCAAAGTTATATGACTAACGGTTACAGAGAGAGAATGCCGGCGACCATTCTTAGTAGACCACCCTGTACATGTATCCTAGATATTGGGGGATTTGATGTCTATATATTCACACTATAGCTATAACAGAACTCAGTTCTCTGAACAAACGTTACATGCAGACTGTTTGTCCCTGAAGATGAATTTTTTTTTCAAAGCGTTGGCCAATTTGAACCAGAGTTGTGTTTCATTTTGACGTTATCACCCAAAAAAAAACACAAAATAACAATATTAACCAGTTTTAGAAGAAGGGTCGTAGAATCATCAATATAGTATTTAATCATAAATCAATGTTATAGAAAATTTCATTACTTAACAAATAATAACTCACTGCATGTTTGTACTACAAATATGAAACAACTATTGACCACCCCTCGTATAAATGTAAAACCTCATAATACTGTTTTCCAATTAAACAGTGTATTAAATCGATCATGCCAAGTTTAATTTATGTCATCGGTAAGCTTATGTCAATAGATTACACGCAGATAAGGCTTAATAAAAATATCTATCACGAAATCGGTGCACACCCATATACCTAAAAAATATCACAACCATGCAGGCGTACGACTACAAGAAGCTACTACTTGAAAAAATTACCTGTTTAATCAGGGGTAGCAGGGTCTGTTCTATACTACGTGTCTTAATTTCTAAACAGTCAAAATTTATTTTACTACCTACATCTGCCATTTTCTACACTACTGGCGTCTTTGTCCAACGCGCTCGCACATCGCATATTCTATCCTGCTCTTGAGACATAACCTGTTTCAGGCCTGAAATTCAGTCAGCTGTTTATGAGGGTTTTCAGGATTTCACACAATTGGTAGACTCCGTCATCTGGCGGAAAAACGTGCAACTACGTTACGAGACACAGTCGGTTTCCCCTTTTACTTCGCTTCGCGCTCGAGGGATTATATATAGCCATCGATTATTTTTAGGTCAAGAGGCGAACACTGGCGTAGATATAGAGCAGAAATACAATTAATCATATGGCGAAAAGAACCTTAGAAAAAGGGCGTCGACCCATCAATTATTTTTTTATTGCAGTTAATTTGTTATCATGGTTATACGCAATTGTATTGTAATGCCCTATCTTGAGTAATTGTTATCAAACATTTCAATAGTTTTTGGACTCATTCTATAGGGTGAGACCTAAGTTTTTATTTGTGTATAGAAGTCGTTAAAGTAAACGCCTTTTTCTGAAAACTAAAAAATTTGCGAGATACATATTCAAAAAGGTAAATCTGAGCTTTGGTATCAAGAGTATCAAGACGTACCTATAGTCTGTTTATGGTTAGTTTTTAGCTCGAATTTTTGTCTTATCGATCAGGCATTGTACTTGTCAATTACTGCACCAGTAACTTTCAGTTTATCATAGAGGATTTTAAATTTGTAAATCCTAAAATGAGATTCATAACAATGTGCCACTTTTAGAATTTACCGATTGAAAATTAACAATACAACAAGAATAAAAAAAGTGACTACTACACTATCTGACAGATACAACGCCTAATCGATTAAGCAGACTAGGTACGCCTTGATACACAAGCCCAGATTTACTTTTTTGATTCCGTATCTCGCTTGTTTTCCAGTTCTCGGTTATTTATTTTGGTTATTTAAAAAAGTTTAAAACAGTTGTTTATTTTAACGAGTTCTATACACCGTTTAAAAAAATATCAACTTAGGACTCACCCTGTATAATCATTATGCAACAACAACCACTAAGCTATTTGCAGCCTTAGTGTAAAGTACAGATTTACTCGAGAAGTACTTTTACAATTCAAATTTATTTTTGGCACTGTATCTGCGCCTCCAAAATTCATAAAAATTATCCTTAGGAAGCTTTTCTATGTACCCACTGTAAGTTTTTTTTATAACTGAGCAGACTGCGTAGGGAGCCTAAATGGTGCAATCATTTATGCGCTGAGCCGCTATTGTCATTTCATATAAAACAGAAAAAGTCGTTGGAAACTAACACAGAATAAGAAAAGTTTAAGAGATAGATAGATATGTTTTTGTCGAAAATTACGGTAGTGCCATGGCACTGTGGCACTACCTCACCAGCCGCCACTGCCTGTATTCAAAAAAGGCACATTGTAACATAACCACAACAAGATGATTTTTTTAAACTTCAGTGTGTTATAAAATTATTTTATGTACAATATAGTTATAGTTCCCCAGAACAAAACTTGATTTATGAAACCCCTAACTACAGGGTAATGACTATATATTTTTGACTTTTTCGGATAAAAGCTGGGTAAATAAAATCATATTTTAATGAAAACGAAACTTTAATTGTGCCAAAATATATAATACATATATCGCTTTCAAAGATATTTCGAGTATAAACGAATTTCTGAGAAAACAAGTAGAAAATGAAATATGCGATGGAAAAATAATGAGCAAAATGTACCATATTACCTTTGAGTCACAATTCAACACAAAATGAAGTAAACAAAAAAATGCATGTGGCTCTTAATTTGTCGTAGTGATCATTATATACTAAAGTACATGTTTCTATATTTCTAATAATTCTAAATTTGTTATCTTTTAAATCATTTTAGGCATAGTTTTTATGTTGTCACCAATATACAGTGTTAGTCGTATGGAAAGCCTCAATTATCCCGGAAACGGTTTGCATGATTTTCATGAATTTTTTCCTGAAATATAATAAGCTTTATTTCAAATGGATCACCTTGTATGTTTCTTTCTTTTTGAAATCCTTCAAAAATATGGATTTTTTTTTTGTGTAATATTTCCTATACCTAAGCGTCATAATTTCGGAGTTACAACTAAATTTGCATTATATCCCCCACCTCATTATGCACGTGAGATGGGGCAATATCTAAATAATGAGTTTCCTCGAAGATGGGAGACGTGATTTTATCGATTGGCCCCCGCGATCACCCTATATGAATCCTGTACACTATTTCCTGTGGGGTCACTCGAAAAACATTCTTTATAAAACAAAACCTGCCTGGAATTCAAAGATAGGATTACTGTAGAAGAAGATAGGAGCCCTCATAGGCATGTTGCAACATGTACTGCGCGAAGTTTCAAGGATCGCAATGGCTTGTTGTATTGAAGGAAACGGACAACATTTTGAGAATCTATTGTAACGGCCTTCACATTATGTTTTTTGAAGTTAATGTCTTATTTTAATATTTGGATGGATATACTATCAATTTAGCTCCAACTCGGAAATTATGGCATTTTGGTGTTCAGAACGTTTGATAAAAATAATGAGTATTTTTCATGGTATTAAAAAAATGTAGAAAATACAGGGTGATCTATTTTAAATAACAAAGTTCATTATTTTTAGAAAAAACCCATAGAATTTGTGCAAACCATTGCCGAGATAATTGAGGCGCTCCATACTTGGGAATCACTCTGTAGAACAAGTAATGTACGCAAATTCCTCAAGTCATGTTCATATCAGATGGCTTAGCAACGTACCTTAAAGATTATTCACTTAGACGCAGCCTTTTCGTTTCTCCATATAAAAACTTGTTTATTCAGAAAACTTCGTGTTCCCAAGTAGCTTGAGCATAGTTTCACCATTTTGGACAGTGAGATACAAATAACATTTTGAAAAAAACTGAAAATATGATTTCATAGGATATTTTCAAGGTTAAGTTTCTATCTTGCTCTTCAGTACTTCGTACTTTGGTTTCTTTCTCTTCTCTAACTTGTTACTCTGGTAGCATAATTATTGATACCTCGAAATCTAAAGCCAAATATCTCAGTTGAAAATCTGAATCTTCGCTCAAAAGCAATATTTTCCTTCACATATTTATAAAAAAGCTAAATGCAATACTACTATTACTAAACCACACCTAACGTAACATTAAAGGTCGGTCAAAGTTCTCAAGCGTGTAGTCTGAGTTCATAAATGCATGCGCAGTTATTCAGAAAGTCATGTTATATCTGCGCTCGATCATCAAGATTTCAAGCATGAATTCAGACAGAAATACAGATGGCGGGAAACGGTAAATACACTTGATGCATAAGAATATAACTTGAAAATCTACCGCTTCGCGCGCCTCATCTTAACCTAAAATGAGAAATGTTTTGAAAGAGCAAAAGCCAAATTGACGAATACAGTCAGTGACACGATACTGTCACTGAACAAAATACTTCGCAAACTGTTAACACAGCCAACAGTCTAACGCGCAGTTACCAGGAGTCAGATTTTATCCGACTCACAAATAGTATCGTTAATACAATTATGTAAATGAAAGGAAAGAATGTATATCTAAAAGTGCCTAATCAAAACAAAGTTTGGCGACTCAAGTTATAAAGATATACACCCATCGTGAAATAAAATTGTTTACAGAGCCTGAGTTTAATAGAATCTATAATAGCAGGGGGTTAGATTAAATAAAAAATCGGCAATAACCAAATATCATAGAAAAAGCTGCTGTGCGTGGTACAGTGAATGTAAGACCCGTCGAATACTGTAATACCAGTTTTACATCAACAACAAATCCATGGTTTTATTCGTGGATTCAGTTCTAAATTTGACAAGTGTAAAACAGGCATTTGACGTCAAATAAGTCCATGAATTTTATCGTGGATTTCGTCGCGAATGTAGAACCTGCTCTAATTTGTGGTCAAGTTTGACCTCAAATTCGGTAGTGCCAACCATAAAATCATATGATGCATGTCAACGAATTCGAATAGGTTAGAAGAAGTAAACAAGGTTTTTGTATGCCCACAATCCTTACGCGGCAGCTTGGTAACGCTCGCACACTGACAGCTGAATCGCTGATAAACCGGAATACCCTGTGTACAGATAGCAGGTCAAGAATCCTAAAAATAACAGCACTCATGTAGAGGCATAATATAAATAGCTAGGTACTTTGTATTGGTTGATCGTTTCGGGTTAATTGTTACAGTTTGTAATGAATTTTGGGTTTAAACAGTGCATAAGTGTTAAAAGGCTATTTCAAACAATTCCATAAAATTTAAATCCCGCAGATTTCTGTAAAAAATAACATCGTGTTTGTGAACACAGTAAATAGTAACAACTGGATCTTGGGCACACTCACATGCCTGATGTTAGAGCATGGGCGTTGCTTTGTCTAACCTATTCGAATTCTTTGATGCATGTGATGCATGTTGCATATCCGTCTCTGTATATTATTAAACATTTTCTAGATAAAAATTTGCAATAAAAATTAAGAGTTTTAGTGCCAAAAGAAAAATGCGAAATGAAAAGATTTCACGAAAACCGCCAAACCATATGACAGCAACAATGTTGGTAGCACTGCATACTCTCACAAAATCTATGGTTTTATTCACAGATGTGAAACACAATCAGTTTGACCTTGAAGAAGACTATGGATTAATCCATGAATAAATTCACGAAAAAATCGTCGATGTGAAATGGGTATAAGGATATATTTAAACATTTTAAAATAACGAGGGTTGCTTTAATATGCAGCTGCCTATAGAACCCGCGCTTCTCTGGTGGCTCAAAGAGGACGCGCCGTGGCGTTCCACCAAGAAGTATGCTGCTGTGTTAGCAGCGCCTTTCTTTGGTTGCCGTTACCTTCGGGTACCAGATGGCGCACCGGCAGAATTCTTTCTGTCTGCCCTCATTTTAAAATAATATTTTTGTTTGGATTAATAGTATTTGAAAACCTAATGGACATAAAAAATAGTACCGGTACCGGTACACCGGTACACCGGTACCGGTAAACACGTGCAGTATCATCCGTTCAAGCTCGCTAAGGTGCAGAGGCTAGTAGCACTAGTCCAGGCACGTATTTAGAGGGGAGCCCAGGGGGTCCGGACCCCCCCCCGAAACGTTATACATATAATGCCGTCTAAAAAAAGGAATCCACAAATTTTTGCACTCCCCCCTCCTCCCATCCGAAACGTTATATAATGCCGTCTAAACAATGGAATCCACAAATCCAAATTTTGGTTGGGGAGGTTCTCACTGGCTAAAATGGACTTTTGTTACTCATGAAAGTGGTAGGGCGGGACCCCATCTGCTTCAGATTGTGGGCGGACGACGGCGTTCCACTTCCTGGGCAGAGGTGTTGTGTATCGCAATCTCAGGGTTCAGATATTCGGCACGACGCGCTACATACTGACTTTCGTCAAGAGCTCTGGTAGGTTCGACAAGGAGCTTTGCAGGAGGTAGGCTTTTAGTTTTTAGTGTTTGTTCAGTGAGATTGACGAAAAGGGACAAAGGTGGGCTAGCTTTACCTCCCCATCTAACTTCTACTACTACACAGGTCAAAGCGTTGTGGATTATTAGGGATTTAGTTTACACCAAATACAATTTCTTTTAATATTTCCTGCAATCCTGCAGTTGCAGATAATTGAACCAGAAATGCTATGCCATTCTTTCACCTAGATTACACCTGAATACCTGATACAATTTTGTTTGTTTAATCAAAGACAAGCCACATTTATTTTTTATCGGGAAAATTAGGAACATTAAAAATGTACACAATTGCTAGAAAAGGTGTTCGATTATAGTAACACAAAAAATAATATAACTTGAAAAAATTAAATACAAACAGGCTTTTAAAGCTTATCTAACAAAAAAAGGAAAAATGATTCTTGATATAAGCTGAAAATAATAATGAACGTAAAATTCTAGTATTATTGTAAAAAAAACGTGGGTTGCACGATATACGAAAAATATGGAACAAAGCGCCCCACACTTTTTTCACAATAATAGTATTTTTGTTTATTATTATTTACAACTTATATTGAGAATTATTTTTCTTTTCTAGTTTGATGAGCTATAAAAGTTATTTTGTATTTAATTTTTTTTAAATACATTTATTTTTCACTTTTTATTTTGATGTGCTATGAAACCGTGTTTTTTGTTTTTTAAACTATATTTATTTGTGTTCTTTGCTCTGTGCGCGCTTCAGTTTTATTTTGTAGTACTAGCGAGATTATTATTAAGCATTCGGATCTTTAGAAATCGCAGGGCGGTTATAAAGAACTCTATTTGTTTACAGTATATACCCGCAACAGTGGATAAAAATTGTCTTTTCTGCACGTGTTTTGGGAACCAATCCATTTTTAACCACGAGATATACATACATCATATCAGGAGAAATGAAATTACAATGGCTGAAACCATTTAGAATGCTGGAAAAGGCAATTTTATAACTTGATATATGTATATCTTTCAATATCTAGATCAGAGACGTCATGACTAAGGTTTAACTTGAAAAGCCCTTCCACCATTTCTCAAAAATAAAAGATATATCTCTCACATTCACCATTTTCTGAACTAAACTGCAAAAGGTCTCAAAACTTCTATTCTGGCGATCCTGACCAGTATAATGAGATAAACTTAATAAACTATTATACTGTCACCGGTTTATGATAAATGAATAATGTTTAAATTAAATGTGCAAGTTTAAAGTTGGTCAGAGTGGAGTCCAAAGGAATCGGTTAGAAATATACAGGTGAAGCTAATAAAATCATGTTACTTACTTCCTACCCAACATTTTTCATCTTATAGTTTTATGGTTTGAAATGGAATTAAGAATCAAATACCACCTTTTTATGTACAAGCAAATGGGTAGTTCTGCGTATTTTTTTTATAATCTAGACCTGGATGTGTTCTGATATGGAATAAAATAGAATAGAAAATTATAGTTAATTAAAAAATTCGTATTATAGAATATTTCAAAGTTACGAAAAAACTCTTATTTTGTTTCACACTCCTTTCATCATCAATATTACTGATAACTGTCCTAAGATATGTTAGTGCACAGTAAATGAACACTCAACATTCAGGATTTAAGCGATGCTGTTGTAAAGCGAGTATTTTGGAAAATCCTGTTGTTTCATCACTGGCGAAATAATTGCTCATTTCAACTTACAAACTAATCATACAATTTGTGTCATCGTTAAAGGCTTGGAAGGCACCATAACGATATTGAGAGTTCAGGGAATATTTTGATTACGATTCAGTCGTTCAAGATATTTACACTGACGGCCACACACCGAACTGCAGCGTTACGGCACGGCAGATATAAAAAATAAAACATAAAATATCTTAGATTAAATAATGTCCGAACTAATTATTCATCTAGTAAACTAAACCATACGAAAGTCTCAAATTAATGTAAATTGTAGGTGTTCTAGATGTTCGTTGTTATTCGAATAATAGCTGTCATCAAAAGCAGTTTCAGAATTCAAAAAATTACTTATAAAAATGACTGGTATCGTGTAATGCTACCTTTACCCTGAACATCTCTACACTAGTTGACATTCAGTAAGTGATTATGGTAGTAATCCTTAATTTCAATATAAGACATCTTAGTACTACGAGTAATAATATAAATCCAATAAATGTACCTTAAAATCTATATTGCAAAAGAGAACTTTGACTTCAAAACAGGCGCCATTTCAGAGCACAAGAGATATGTCAGCGTTTACATGTTTAACCATCAATCCATACGTAACTGAACAGCTGTTCAGTCATAGCAAAAAGGCGGCTTTCCCAGCAAGAAGCAGTTCACTATTTGGCGTTAGTAATTTCTAATATAACCATCTAACAATGGGCCCAAAACGCTTTCTTGGAAGAACATTTTCCATTTTCTGTAATTCATTCGTTGCTTTTAGTTGGATTAAGTTAAATCATTTTTTCACGTTTGATACTGACACTATATTGTCCCCTCAATACTACAACTAGATATCTTTAATTTTGTCAGTTTTGACATATCTACTTATTTGAACTCGCCTTTCTTTTACCGGTTCAGTGCTATAAGTGGATATGTTCTATGACGTCAACAAGTGGGTAAAATAGAAGGGTGATTACTAGCTATCTTCAAAGTCTTCAACATTTTATTTTCAATAATTCGATATATCAAGTTAGCTTGTTCTCATATTCAAAGCATCTACTACAATAGTGGATAACTTGAGATATCTAGTTGTTGCAGAATTTATTTTCTTCATTTGAGAAATACCTTCTCTGGTTATTCAAGATATCTACTTTATGCCGTCAGCACGTGTTTCCTAGTCTAATCAAAACTCCTGTTTTTCATTGAAATATTAGCGTGGTGAAGTTACAAGATGACATCAAGAGGTAAAAGAATGCTCGAGATGCTCAAGCAAATTAAATGAGAGTTGAAATTGTTTTAAAAATTGCTGTATTGAAAAATATCATAAAAGTGAGGTTATGTGTGACAAATTATTTCATGAAACTTTGTATTTATCGTTTCTTAGTAATTTTTCATATAACTATTACTGACTATTTGTTCAAAGTTTATAAATCAAAAATGAATGACTTAGACATACACCCTCTGCCTCTTTTTGCTTCGAGATGCTGATCCGGAAAAGAAAGGTGTGACACCTGTTGCCAGTCAACAAACAGTTTTCAGCCTCGGTAGAACAGAAGATGATAAAAATTGCTATTTTCAAGTTAGTTGCATTCACTAAATCGTTTTTTTTTTTTCAACAGTGTAACCTATAGTTGAACAAGATGTGACTAATTTGGAGCTTCTAAGAGATACTATTAGTGAATCTCCTGTTGAATCAGATACTGAGCCCTATTCTTCAGATCACTCGGAATATTTACCATCAAGCAATTCTAGCGAATCGGACATGAAAATAGAAACAATAACTAGCAAACATTGTACAAGAAATCCAAAAATGAAACAGAAATTAGATATCAGGGAGAAAAAAAGAGAAAAACGAAATGTGCTTTCAGAAAATAATATTTTAGTACAAGAAAGCAGAGAGGATGGAGGACTTTCCGATTAGAACGGATAAGACCAGAAAAAGAAATATTTCGGCCTGGAAAAGAAATGTGTCAGAAACCAGAAAACCGCATGGAGAAAGTTACATTTCATCAAGAGGACAGTATGTACCAGAAGTCTCATTGAAAGATCCATGTCCAACGACTTGCAGACGTGAATGCAGAAATCTAATAACTCATTAAGAAGGACTTAATATTTTTCAGCATTACTATCAATTAGATTCGTATGAAGGGCAGAGGGACTTCATTCATAGCAATACTGAAAAATAAAAAAGAAATGGATTACTAAGCCAGATTCAAACCCAATCACACTATTTTTTTTACCCAAAAACAACGAAAAAGTTCCATGTTCATCAACACGCTTGGTGTGAAAAAGGGCGTCATTGACGTTGCCATCCAAAAAAGAACAGAAGGCAATGTTAGTTCGTCTGATAAAAGAGGAAGACACATTAAGAAATCTACATCCCCTGAGGTATTACAGTCGATAAGAAGTCACAATGAAAAATTTCCAGTGATGTCCTCCCAATTATTGCCGAGAAAAAACTCAAAGAAAGTATCTATATCCCGATCTCAATATAACTATAATGTACGAAATGTACCAAAAGTGTTGAAAAGATCAAAAACTGGAGATTGGAAGTGCAGCTATGTATAGAAAAATATTTTGCGAGGAATACAATTTGGGCTTTTTTAGAGCAAAAAAATCAATGTCGGATATAACACACCAGGAAATGATCAAGTATACCTAGAGGCAGAATAAAGGTCACACTTAGCTGCTAAAGATAGAGCACGCCAAGAGCAACGATCCGATAAAGAAAATTCAGCCAAGTCACAGGGAAAAAGCTTTTGTTGCTATTTCGATTTGCAACAGGTACTTTTGGTTCCTTGTGATAAAACCAATAATGCTCTATTTTATAAACAACGGCTGAAAACCTACAACTTCACTATTTATAACACTGTGTCACTTCAAGGTGACTGTTTCATTTGGACGTAAGTAGAAGGTAAAAAAGAGGTAGCTGCGAGATTGCAAGTTGGCTTTACTCTTATGTCTTTACCAGAAAATGTTGAACGCTTTGTTTGCTATAGCAATAGATGTGGCGGTCAGAATTTAAATAAGTACATAGCAGCCATGTGTTTCACAGCAGTCCAAAAAATTAATCATTTAAAGACCACAGATTTAAAGTTTTTAGTTAAAGGACATAGTGAAATGGAATGCGACTCAATGCATGCTGCCATTGCTACTGAGTTTAAAACAGTTGGTAAGGTAAATATTCCTTCTGACTGGAAAATGATAGCAAGATCTGCTAGAAGACCTAGTCCATGAAGTTTCGCACCAGGATATCTTTGACAGGAAAAAATATTCTGAGCAAGCGTTTATTTTTAGAAAAGAATATATTAATAAAGTTACAGTAAGCTGGCAAAAAATATCCTACATGAGGTTTTCGGAGGAAACACCAAATATAATCAATTTCAAAGAAAATTTCGATGATGAATTCAGAAGGCTTAATTGCGAAAGAAAGACACCTAGTAGCTCAGCAATTATTTTAAAAACCTGAACAGTATATTTAAATTAAATCCTCCTGCCCTCCCTAACGAATTCCGTGCGTTCTATGAAAATTTACCTTTCCAGGGCGATCAACGAAATGCAAGAATAGACGTTCCATCAGACTCCGAAGAGAATAGCGAATAAGTAACAATAACATAGTAACTTTTGTTAATCTAAATTACTTTTACGCTGAAAATAGATATCAAACTCTATCACAAACTGTCTTTTTTAAGTTATCTAGTTGTAGTATTGAGGGGGCGATATTATAATGACTAATTAAAAATATAACTATTAATTTCGACTAGGTTAACGTTACTTAAACCGGCTACACGATTTTTATTGGATCCACCTAAAAAACAATGGGTATTGCACATTTTAAATTATTAAAATGTCCTAACATACCCTATATAACATGCTGGCTTATAAGACAAATGCGAAGAACGTCACAGTTCGGATTTCGTAACGGCATCAGTACTCGATAGGCACTGTTTGCCATACAAGGTCTTATACAGCGCTGTAGGGACATGAATTACGAGGTTCACATGTGCTTTATAAACTATACTGGAGGCTTTGACCGTTGACACGAAACAATAGTAAAAGTACTGGAATGAAACAGGTTTAGATAAGATGGATCGTGGCCTACGGTAACTTAACGAGGCACCGCACAGAGAGCCGATGCCGCTGTGACGACTTGTTAGAAGTCTGCATTACATTCCTGTCTAATATAGTGTTAAGCAATTAAATTAAAAATCTACATAATGAATGAGCTCAGGGAATAAGAACACGCTAGAAATGTTAGCCATAAAGTTTTAAAAAATTAGTAAGTCTAAAATGCATAGTATTTCCGATAATATCGGTATTAAGACAGTATTAGACTTATTAATGTTGTGATTTTCAACTGTTATTTAGAATTATTTGTGTACATTTTATTTTTTGGATGAAGAAAATCTTGGGGTTATGGCCAAAATTTTGAAAAGTGACTGGGTCACTGCATAAGGGAGACTCTGGTGTTAACTGCCAAGCTTTCGGCAATGCTTATTGCCATATTCAGGGCTTTCTACATATTTAGAATAAAAGAAAAAGAAATTTAGGTTTCAAAATATTATAATGATTTTTTTAAAAAAATACTCACAACGTTGAGGTTTCCCAATGTAAAGCACAGCAACTGCATTGAGTGCAACGACTTTCAAATGTCAGCTAAAGTAATCGTCACAATTTTAAAAAATGTTTACTGTGCTATCATGGTGTGTTTCACAAACAGGGCAGGAACAAGGAAGACACCATTTTTTTGTGACGATTACTTTAGCTGGCATTTGAAAGTCGTTGCACTCAATGCAGTTGCTGTTTTTTACATTGGCAAACCTCAATAATAATATTTTGAAACCTAAATTTCTTTTTCTGTTTTTCTAACTATGTAGAAAGCCCTGAAGATGGCAATAAGCATTGCCGAAAGCTTGGCAGTTAACAGCAGAGTCTCCTTTATGCAGTGACCCAGTCATTTTTCAAAATTTTGGCCATAACCCCAAGATTTTCTTCATCTAGATTGTTTTTTGGTCATAAGCTCCCTTGGTATTTTATTTTTTGTTAATTACTGTTCAATCTCCCATCGTATTTGAGTGCCCCTCGTAGACCAATTCCGACCTGTCAACGGACAGCGACGCAGGCGCCACGCCTGGAACCGACAAATACTACGAACGGGAAGACGACGCCATCATTGATCAATCAACAACCAGCGAGGCAACACGTGAACCAAACTTAAGAGGCAACTACCGATCTATTTTATTGTATATCAATCTAGAAATAAAGTCCTTAAATAGTGTCAAAGTAGAATTCATACAGTCCACCTACACACCCCAACAATTACCAACCATTAATTTGTTGAACTTTTTTAATCAAATTGTGCAGACAAGTAGAGAACTATCATGGCAACAAGTTTTATAAAATAGTCATTTCATGTTGAATTTTTTATCATTTATTAACTATTAAATAGCTAATTCGTAGTAAAAAAATGTGTTGAAAGCAAGCATTGTTAGAGAAGAAGCTTGGCAACCCTGTCTGAATTGTCAGTTGTCATTGTGACATATGTTTAAGTTTCGTGGTGCAATGTATGTCTGTGCCTATGTTCTTTACGTGTACTTGTGTTGTGTGCATTCCATTTCCGGTATTCCAATGGCTCCCACGTTGTAAGTTATAAAGTTGATATTTTATAGTTAAATAAAATCTTTATGCTTTTTAACACTCTGGTTACTTTATTATTAACAATGGTTATGGGACCAGAGAACCAGATAAACGCATAAAGAAGGCGTAAACTGACGCGAAGAATATAACCTAGTTTTTCAGGTTAAGGCCAGTTGGGCACGTGGGAGAAATTTAGAAAAAGGTAAAGAAATTGGATAAAGGTAAAAGAAAAGGCCATGGATCATCAGGAAAATAAGCATGGGATAATACCATTTAATTGCAACCGGTTTGATAACTGGAAATTTCGATTATATTCAGTACTAAGGGCCTTGGAGCTAAGTGACATTCTAACAGAAGTCCCGATGAGTGAGCGGGACGGAAATTGGCAAAAGAAAAACAATAAGGCATGTATGATTATCATACAGAGTATTGCAGATTCTCACTTGGAATATATAAAGGAAATTGACGTTGCCTACCAAATGATCGATAAACTGGAAGGAATCTTCAGTAGAAAGGGTATGTGCTCAAAATTCTACCTCTTAAAGGAACTGATGAATCTCAAATACATCTCTGACTCAGATCTTCAAAATTATTTTGCAAAGTGTGATCAGATATTTCGAGAACTGAAAAGTTTAGGAAGTAAGTTTGAAGAATCCGATATATCATGCTTTCTTCTCCTGTCCTTGCCCATTGAGTTTGAGAGTGTGGTGGCTGCAATAAGGACTCTCTCTGAAAAGGACCTACGAATGAAATTTGTTAAAAGTAGGCTGTTAGAGTTAAAAGCGAACAAGAATCCGAACAAAACGGAGGTGTCATCATCGTTTCATGCTGAAAACAAAATAAAATGTTACAAATGTGGTAAATCTGGACATACTAAGAATGTATGTGGTATAAAATGTTTTATTTGTCACAAATTTGGTCATAAATCTAACAATTGCGTCAGAAAAAAGACTCGCGAAAGAGGCCAAGAAAAATCAAGGGCAAGTTATGCAAATGTGGCAGCAGAATGTGAAGAATCAGGGCTGGTGGCTTTCTGAGCCACAGAGAATGAAGACCTTCCCGATGAAATACAATGGTATGCAGACTCTGGAGCGACTCGTCACTATATCAAAGATAAGCGACTGCTGACTAATGTAAGAAGTTTTACTGAACCTAAGGAAATACAACTAGCTGAAAAAGGGAAATCTATGGTTGCTGTGTGTGTTGGTGAAGTGAAGGTTGTGAGTATTGTAGATAGTAAAGAAATTCCAATAACTTTAAAAGATGTTTATTGTGTGCCTGATTTGAGAGTAAATTTATTATCAATACCAGCAATAGAAAAGGCAGGCTTTGAAATATTATGCGCTGCTGGAACTATCCTTATAAAGAAAAATAAAGTAACATATGCTCAAGGCAAGCGTGATGGAAATTTATATAAGATGTGTTTTAAACTTCAGAATAGCACTGCAGCAAATATTTCAATTAAGCCCTTAGATATTGTATTGTGGCATCAAAGGTATGGTCACTTGAATTACGATTCATTATCAAAAATTAACAAACTGAATTTGGTTAATGGTTTGAATTTAGATGGTTGTAAAAATGGCGTATGTGAGGTATGTGTAAAAGCCAAGCAGAAATGTTTGCCGTATTTTCAAAGAACTTCAATATCAAGCAGACCTTTACAGTTAGTTCATACAGATGTATCTGGGCCTATTACACTTATGTCGCACAATGAAAATAGATACTTTGTAACAGTTGTTGATGATTATTCAAGATTTGTAATGGTTTATATAATTAAAAGAAAAGATGAAGTTTTAGATTGTTTCAAAAATTATGAAGCTAAAGTAACAGGGTTATTCTGTGGAAGTAAAATAGCAAGAATAAAATGTGACAATGGTGGTGAATATTCATCACATTTATTTAAAAGGTTTTGTTCAGAAAAAGGAATTGAAATAGCATATGTACCTCCCTATAGTCCACAAATGAATGGTGTGGCTGAGCGCATGAATCAAACGTTAATGGATAAAGCAAGGGCTATGATTGTACAGGCCAAGTTAAGTAAAGTATTTTGGGAAGAAGCTGTACTCACTGCAGCTTATATAACTAATCGTACACAATCCTGTCATTCTAAAAATAAAACGCCATTTGAGTTATGGTTAGGTAAGAAACCAATTGTTTCAAATATGCGTGTATTTGGGTGTATAGCTTATACAAAAGTGCCAGATTCAATGAGAACAAAATTAGATAATAAAGGGATCAAATGTAGATTTTTAGGTTATGCTGAAAATGGATATAGGCTTTGGGATAATGAAAAACAGCAACAACAGATGATACACAGCAGAAATGTAATTTTTGATGAAGGTAGGTTTAATTATGACAAAAATTATGTGAGAACTATTGGTCAAGAAGACGAATCAGAATACAAGGATGAAGATGAAATGAAGAAAGATGAAGATCAAATGAAGAAAGATGACAGAAAAATTGAAGAAAAAGCAGAAAATATTTAGGAAGAAAATGATATTCAAGATACAGAAGAAAATATAAGGCCAAGAAGACATAGACAAGTACCCTCCTATCTAGAAGATTATGAAGTAGAATATGGATGCTTAGCATTATTAAGTGAAATTGAAGAAGTTCCAGAATCCTATAAGGATTTTAGTATGAAAGATTTGGGTATTGCCAAAAATTTTCTGGGAATCAGAATCACTAGAGATTTGGACAAGAAAATAATAACAATTGATCAGTCTAATGCTATCAGCAATTTATTGAAAAGATTTAATGTTGATAACTGCAGAGACTTGAGAACACCTATTGAGAAAAATTTAAATTTTATTAAGGCTTCAGATACAGAAGGTAAAAGCAATTTACCCTACCGAGAAACTCTTAGGATCATTAATGTATATTATGATGGGTACAAGACCTGACATTTGTTATTGTATAGGTTTCTTTGCAAAATTTCAAGATTCAGCTACTGATGAACACTTTAAACACTTGTTAAGAGTTATAAAATATTTAAAAGTTACACTACTTTTCAAATTAATATTTCGTTGTTCTAATGAGGGTTTGGTTGGATTTACAGATGCAGATTGGGCAAATGACCCAAATGATCGTAAGTCAATTAGTGGCTTTTGTTGTAAACTTTTTGACAACCTGATATCATGGACATCTAAGAAACAGTCCATTGTAACTCTTTCAAGCACAGAGTCAGAATTTGTAGCTTTATGTATGGCTAGTTGTGAGCTTTTGTATATCAACAACTTATTGGATGATTTTCAAATACCATTTATTTTACCTATTGTTCTTTATGAAAATAATCAGAGTACAATGAAACTATTGCAAAATTTTGAGAATAATAAACACACAGAAGTCAAGTTTCACTTTGTAACTGATCTCATATCTAAAGATATAATAATGATACAGTATTTAAAATCAAGTGAACGTCTAGCTGATATTTTTACTAAAGCATTGAAATATTCAGTTGTCTTGTTAAGAAAATTAATTTAGTTATATTATAACATTGTTGGCAACCCTGTCTGAATTGTCAGCTGTCATTGTGACATATGTTCAAGTTTCGTGGTGCAATGTATGTCTGTGCCTATGTTCTTTACTTGTACTTGTTTTGTGTCCATTCCATTTCCGGTTGTGTTTCCGGTATTCCAATAGCTCCCACGTTGTAAGTTATAAAGTTGATATTTCATAGTTAAATAAAATCTTTATGCTTTTTAACACTCTGGTTACTTTATTATTAACAAGCATTTGTATATAGGTGTTGCGTTTTCTTCTGCACTTGGTACATAACTTCCAAGATGTAAAAATCCTAATCGCTTATATGTTAATACGCGCCAAGTTAGGACTTCTACCGACACCGTGCGAAGCGAGAGCGGCGGTCCTTAAGTTACCGTGGGCCCCAGATGGATATAAGGATTATTCCCTATCTGTATTGGAATCAGACAGCAACCATCATCTACAAAACATAGACGCATTGGAAATCAAATGTGGAGTCCAACATGGTTGCATCTGATCGCCCTTGTTCAACCTCTACTCGGAGAAAATATTTAGAAGGGCACTAGAAGGCACCACAGATGGCGTTGCGGCGAATAGTGAGTTAATTAACAACATCAGATGTGCCGATGACACTCTGTTAATAGCTGTCAACTTATGAGGGCTATTAGAACTTGTCAACAGAGTTACACACACAAGTGAAAAATACTCAATATTAAGAGAACTTTAAACGAAGCTATCGAGAGGGTGGGCAGTTTTAACCAACTTGGGTGTAACATCAATGAGACTTGGGACTACTCCAAAGAAATAAAGTGTAAAATAGAAAAGGCCAGAACAGTATTTATACAAATCAAGCAGTTTCTCTGCTGCCGAGATCTCAGCGTGACACTAAGATGAAAATGATAAAATGCTATATTTTTCAGTAATTATATAATGGAGTCATGGCTTGGAGGTTGTTCGAAGCGACAGAGATAATGAGCAACAGTTTTGAACTGTGGATTTATCGAAGAGTCTAAGAATTTCATGGGTTGACCAAGTCACCATCGAAGGGGTCCTCAGAAGAATGAACTGCCAACTTACCCTAATGAATACAATAAAACAACGCAAACTTGAATATTTTGGCCATGCCATCAGAAACCCTGCTACAGCAGAGCCCTCAGAAAGAATGCACTTACCCTAATGAATACCATAGAACAACGCAAACTTGAATATTTTGGCCATGTCATCAGAAACCCTGCTACAGCAGAGGCCTCAGAAAGATTGCACGTATCCTAATGAATACCATAGAACAGTGGAATATACTTAGGCCATATCATGAGAAACGCTGTCACATACCGTCTGCTACAACTGTTCCTGCAAGGTAAAGTAGCAGGAATAAAGGGGCCAGGTAGAAGGAGAATCTTCCAGCTCGCTAATTTACGAAAGTTGTTTGGCACGGCTTCCATTGAACTCTTCCGCGCTGCAGCCAACAAAGCGCGCAAGCCATGATGATAGCCAACATCCGCAACGGATAAGGCTGACGAAGACGAAAAGCATTTTTTGAACTTTATTCATTGAAAGACGTTTAGGTTAGAAGATCGATACTTCCACAAAATAAGACAATTTATCTCCTAATGATCAGAAATACCACATTCAGGGGTTATAAAAGCCGTGATAGTGAACCTTCACTAGTCAATTTGATTAGGCATCTGGTACACCGGTCTACGTCTGACATTAAAATCTCATCAAAAATGATATTCTCTAAATGGCGCCTGACAAAAAAGACCTAATGCTTTGAGGATGCGGAGCTGTCCGAGTCGTCATCGTCGTTCTGCTTCTTGCCGCCTTTTTTGGGCTTGAAGTGGGGTTTGAATCCACCTCTACCCCCACCTCTGTAACCACCTCGTCCTCTCTTGCCATCAGGTTGCTTCTGGGCATTTTTATGTTGATCGAATTGCCTGTTGAAGTTAGGATTCATCGCTGGTGAAGGTGGACCATTGAAGTTTTGCGGTGGTGATGGTCCTGATCGATAAAAAGAGTTATTAATCAAATGAAATGGACTACAGACTATCCACATATCAGATAGATAGAATACAGGGTGGGCCAACGGTGCGTGGATGGAAAATAGTGGGCTACTCAAACATATTTCAGAAATCTGTCACATGATCATGGTAGGAAGCCTTGAGGGCTACAACATTGAACTATTTTCACTTCAATTTTGACGTTTATACAGGGTGATTAAAAATACATTTTTTAAATAGAATCCCCTGTATATTATTCCATATTCGTATTCCTTGGTGAACTCTAGTATGACTTTATGTATCACGAATGGGACTCTAAACAAACTATTTAGCCGCAAATCACCATTTCTGGTATAAGTGGGTATCAGACAAAAATTAATATCGCAGCGGTTATAAAACTTATAAAAGACTATGGGCCGGTTGTACAAATGCGGGTTTAACGCGAGCTTTGTTAAGCCTAAGCTTAGCTAAGCTCAGGCTTAAAGTCGACACCCGTTGCACAATCGCCGGCTTAGTTAAACCTGATTGATAAAATTCACTACGGTTGGCACCAATGAAGCAATGCGTACTGTCGTAATCATCTGAAACATGGCCCTTTTTGGTTAGACACCTCTGACAGTTTGTGTCAAGTTCGGGCAACGGTCGTTTCTGTTTCTGTTTTTTATTTGCTCTCTTTGTTAAATTAGACACACATCTTTCAAAAAATATAACCTAATAAAGTGACAAGAAATTTGAAGGTTCCTCCTTGACAAATCATGTCATTTATATCAGGTAAGGTTTAAACGTCAGCTAAGCTCGGGTTAAGCTTCAGCTTACGTAAGCTCGTGTTAAGCTTGAAGTGGGGGGCTAAGCCTGCATTGTACACACTTACACAGACATTTTACAACTGACGTGGTTTAACGTCGACTTACCTTAAATCGAAGCTTAAGCTTGCATTGTACAACCGCCCCTAAGACTTTGTGGTGTTGTACAATGCAAGCTTAAGCTTTGGTTTAAAGTAAGCCGACGTTAAACCACGTCAGTTGCAAAACGTCCTTTGTACAATGCTGGCTTAGCCCCCCCCCCTCTCCAGGCTTAACACGAGCTTACGGTAGGTTAGATTTTTGGCAAGATTTGTGTTTCATTTAACAAAAAGAGCAAATAAAATAACAGAGTCAAAAACGGCCGTTGCCCGAATTTGACATAAACCGTCAAAGTGACAAACCAGAAGAGGTTATTTTTTAGATAATTATGTCAGTACGCATTAGTACAGTAGTGCCAACCGCAGTAAATTTTATTGTCAACCACGTTTAACAAAGCCGACGATTGTACAACGGATGTCAACGTTAAGCCTAAGCTTAGCTAAGCTTAGGTTTAACAAAGCTTTAGGCATTTGTACAACCGGCCCTAAGAATGAAATGCGGCAGATTATGTTAGACGGTCAAATTTGAATTCTTTTTGTACTTTGAGAAAGAAGTAGGTTAATTAAGAAACTTCAAACTCAGGTATCCTGGTTCTTTCAAATGGGAGTACCTAATTTTTTATACGATGAAATGTAAAATTTGATACTCTTTCTAACAATATAGGATTGTCAACATCAATCTTTTTTAGTTTTTGTTTTATTTCAAGTCAAATTTCACTACCTATAAGCTGCAGTGCAAATTTTTGAAGACACAGTAATATGGCATATTTAATTTGGAAATTTCAGAGTACGCCTAGTCAAGGCAGATATTTTGGGCTATAATATTTCCAAGATGACGACACACTCGACACTGCGAAAAAAAGGGCTCAACCTTTTCATTAATTTTTTATTACATTTTCAATTTCTGTATCACGACTCCATGGATTCGCGCATTTGTAACACCATAGCTTGATTATTTATGGACCGATTCACGACTTTTTGGACTCATTTTATAGGGGAATGACTGGGCATATCAAGTAAGGCAAAAAAACGATATCCCATAATTTCTAAGACCAAAAAATTCACCAAACTGAAAAAAAATTGTAATGTGTTTGTCTGGGTTAGTTTCAAATAATTTGAAAAAAAGCCTTATTAGTGACTATTTACAAAGACAGTTTAATGTTTAGCAGGATTTTCATGACTAACGACACGCAATTCGTTTATGTAGCACCAAAATCATTGCCGGAATAGGCTTTTTTATTATGACTAATTTTGAAATAAACGAGAATTTGGTATGCACATTGTCTTTATCGGTCTTCGGTACAGATTATTACTTAAATGCAATTTACATAACAAGTTTTATTATTTTTGTTTTTAGTATTATTTATTTAGTATTCAGCCAAATGACTGAAATGCAACTCATTTAAATGAGATATGTTGGAATGACTTGGAAATCAAAGAAAACAGACTGGAGCGTAGCTTAGCGTCGAGTAACGTTAGTTTCAGAAGTCAAGCGTGCCTAAATTAAAATGGCGGACATTTCGAAAATTTAATTGATTAATTTAAATACTAAATACTCACATTTATTCATGTAAATTACATTTAAGTAATAATCTGTACCGAAGACCAATAAAGACAATGTGCATACCAAATTCTCGTTTATTTCAAAATTAGTAATAATAAAAAAGCTTATTCCGTCGATGATTTTAGTGCTACATAAACGAATTGCGTGTCGTTAGGCAGGAAATGTCCCGCTAAACATTTTTTTATAAATAGGCACTAATAAGGCTTTTTGTCAAATTATTTGGAATTAACCGAAACAAGCGCATTACAAATTTTTTTTTAGTTTGCTGAATTTTTTTTGCCTTAGAAATTGTCAGATATTGTTTTTTTTGCCTCAGTTGATATCCTACTTATTTTCCTATAAAATGAGTCCAAAAAGTCGTGAATCGCTCGATAAATAATCAAAATATGGCGTTACAACTGTGTGAACACATGGCGCTGTGATACAGAAATCGCAATACAAAAAGGCCTATTCTGTGGAAAATTTTAGTGCTACATACACGAATTGCAGTGGCTAGACAGGAAACATCCTGCTAAACATTAAACTGTCTTAATAAATAGGCACTAATACGGTTTTTTTCAAATTATTTGCAAGTAACCAAAACAAGTGCATTACACACATTTTTTTTTTCAGTTTGGTGATTTTTTTAGCCTTAGAAATTGTCAGATATTGTTTTCTTGCCTTAATTGATATGCCCAGTCATTCCCCTATAAAATGAGTCCAAAAGTCGTGAATCGGTCGATAAATAATCGAGCTATGGCGTTACAACTGCGCGAACCCATGGAGTCGTGGTAAAGAAATTAAAAATATAATAAAAGATTAATTAAAAGGTTGACCTTTTTTTCGCATTTTTTCTCGATAACTTTAATTGTATTTTCATACCTCAAGGTTTGTCGACATGATGGCGGAACACATTGTATATATTGTTAAATTTTCTGATTCAGTACTGAGTTCTAAGTCAACCTTAATACGCCCTAAATATTCAGCATTTCCGGGTTATTCACACATTTACGAAATATTTCACCAACAAATTAGTGTGAGTTCATCTATGGGACGAAACAACGCATGAACTGATTTTTTCAGGGTCTTATAAAAAGATTGTTTCAACTATTCAAATGAAAACTGTCTTCAAGTTGATCAAAGGGTGCTCAGAAAATGCCTTCAAAGATAGCAACACAAAATCATAAAAAATCTGGCATTTTCAAATAGCAAATCCTGTATTGTCTTACGCTATACCTATTTCTCTATACGTATTTAACAAGCAAATAAAAAGATATTTACTAACTTTCAACGACCAACTTTCAACAAATTTGATTGGTCCTTAAGCCTTAAAAAATGTATGTAATTTAGGTTAGGCTACGTTAGAGACGGTTACGCTAAACAAGTAAAAATTATATGCATGCGTTCATTAGACTTTTCATTTTTTCAATGGACGATTTCTTGGACAAATATATAAAATTTTATTATAAAATATATGATTAATCAGAAACTGCCACAATAGATATGTGTATGGACATCTAATACACTTCCATTCAGGTTTAATAACATGATAATAAAATACAAGAAATTGCTCTTGAAAATTTCTTTTTTTTTTTTTGAATCGCCAATTTTGAGCTCAATTTCATAACGCCGTGTTTCCCTTAATAAGACAATTTAAACGGATAAGAGACAAGAAAATCAAAGGCAGTCAATGCTAATTTTTTAAATATCTCCATAAACTTAAAACATGTACATTGCCTCAGTTTTAACTAGCAACCCAAAACTATTAGGAATTTACCCGTTCTTTTTTTACTCTTTACACAAAAATCGTCATTTCGGTAACTTGGGAATAATTGAAGTAAATTTCAAATATTAACAGGTTTTGAACGTTGGGGGTTTCAAAAAGCGACCTAAAACCAATGCTGAATGTTTTTTTTTAATATATTCGTTACTTTTTAAGTCAATATTTTTCTCAAAAAAAATTTGGTAAAATTGGTTTAATTCTTTAAATTTTTGTTTGGCTTATTTGATTGGATAAATGTCCAGCTTTACACTATTTTTGATAAATTTTGTTAAAGAAAAGTAATGTTTTAGCTGAAATGGCGGTAAAAGTCGAATAAAGACTAAAAACTACATTATTAAAATGTTACTGAAATGGCAAATTATTATCGGAACAATTTTAAAACACAAAATTAAGATATCAAAAATTCATTTATTTTTGTTTCTGGTGGAGGTTTCAAATTTTGCCTTTTAATTTGTTTTCTGTGCCGTTCAACCGCAATCAGCAATGTTCCTTTCATGCTTTTAATTTCCTATAACAACTGGTTCTATCTTTTTTAACTGTTTTTCGACCCATACTATTTCTTCTTTATTTTCAGCAACGCCGCTGCACTAACTTTTCAGAACAGCTGGGTATAATTTGAATCTACCTTAATGTCGCTACCGGAGGGGAATTTTCTTTAAGGAAGGTTTCTGGTTTTTTGTTGTAACCGCTCGCTTCGTCGATAACGAACTAGCTTTATTCTATCTTTCGCGCATCATTTTCTGATTATTTGGCACATTTCTATAATATCTGGGCTTAGTCCTTTTTTTAAGTTTGTACCTACCCCTATCCATTCGTATGTTGTCTACTAGTTGCTCTCCGGTTATTTTTGCTCTCTATACTGCAACCCTTTTCTTTCTCCTTCGCTTCACTTCTCTGATAGTTTGTTATTTTTTAGTAGTAACATGTAAGACGTTGAAGAAATTCCTTGTTCTTTTTTATTAATTTTAATTTTGAAAGTACAGGGTGGCCCAGAAAGAAATTCATTTTAGAAACCCGCGCTAATTTCTAGACGGCAGAAGGGAGGGACGCTGAATAAGTATCAGTGCGTCGCCCGGTCATTTTAATTTTAGTAACCATGAATAGCTACACGGGAGAACAGCGTGTGTTCTGTATTCGGGCCTATTATGAGAACCATCGTTCTTACGTGACTGTTCGACGGCGTTTTCGTATTAGATTCGAAGTACAGCATATCAGTGAGTGTCCCAGCTCTAATTTAATTAAGCAGTGGGTTGAGAGGTTCGAAAGAACGGGATCGACACTAAACACACGGCCTCAAGGTCGTAAAAGAGTTACACGTGCCGACGAAACCAGACAGCGTGTTCGAGAATCTTTACGCGCGAATCCGAGAATGTCAACTCGTAAACGCTCGTCTGCTTTAGGTTTGTCTAGATCAACGCTGCAGCAAATTTTGCATCTTGATATGAAATTGCATCCCTATAAGATTCAAATAATACAGGAATTAATGCCAGCAGACTTTGAATCCAGATTAAATTTTGCAAATGAAATGTTTGACGCCTTTAGTGACTTCAATAACATCATCTTCCCGGATGAAGCACATTTTCACGTGAATGGTTACATGAACAAACAAAACTGCCGATATTGGGCTGCAGAGAATCCCCGTCTAAAGCACCAAAAACCGCTTCACTCACCAAAGGTCTCAGTTTGGACGGGAATTGCAAGCTGGGGTATTATTGGGCCGTTTTTCTTTGAAGACAATCGTGGCCGAACACTAACCGTAAATTCAGAGCGGTACATGGCTATGTTAAGAGATTTTCTGACTCCAAAACTGCAAGAATCGCGAAGCTACAATGAAAACACTTGGTTTCAGCAGGAAGGAGCTACGTGTCACACTTCAAATGAGAGAATTCGCATGGTAAGGGATATGTTTCCTCATAAACTGATTTCACAGAGGGGTGACATATCCTGGCCTCCGAGAACCCCCGATTTAAGTCCAGTAGATTTCTTTTTATGGGGATACCTTAAAAGCAAGGTATACTCCAATAATCCAAGAACTTTGACACAACTAAAGCTGAATATTCAGCAAGAAATGCAGTCCATTCCAAGAGAAACCCTTACGAAAGTTTTTCAAAGTTTTCGTGCTCGATTAGAAGAGTGTCGACACCGCCAAGGACATCATCTTGATGATGTAATTTTTAAGACATAAAATTGCATTTAATTAACTTTATGTTGGCAAAAATTAAACGCTTTTAAATATAGTAGTTTTTTTTCTACGCAATTTTAAAAAATGCATTCCTTTCTGGGCCACCCTGTATTATTCACCTCATCAGTTTTAGCCGTACCTTTATTTTATATTTCAATTTTTTTTTGTATCCTGTCTTTTTTGTGTCAAAAAGAACCATAAATTTGGGGTTAGAATAAGCACCGATACAGAAAAATAAATAACTACAAATGAACACCTTAAAATCATACTAAAATATGTTTATTGATGTTACTGAAGTGACGACTAATAAGTGTACGCAGTTAAAAGTAAAAGCCAAGCCGGAAGCTACAAAAAACTGTACTCCTGAAGCAAAACCTTACTAAGAGTCCAACGAGAATCACGGCTGCAGATTTTTTTGGAGTTTATGTGCACTCTGTTCTAGCTCAATAATAACTAGATGACTCATTATATAGTTCATGTTACCGAAATAACGCCTACCTTATCGGACAAATGTAATTCAAAAATAAGCGAAACAAACTTAAGCACAAGTTTACTCAAACCTTTAAAATAAATAGTAAATGCGTGGTACTGATTAGTTATAGAGTTTAAATGTTATAGGTTTGCAAACATTTAGGCCCAGTTTCACAATCGGTAGTTAACTAGAGGTTAAAACTAGTGGTTAGCAAACACTTTGCGTTTCATAATAGGCGATTTACGTCAAAAGCTCTGGTTATCCAGTAGTTAAGTTAAACCAAGGATAAAGTAGTATGGGTTATCGCTGACGTTTGTTGTGGTCAACCGATGACGCATGAACTTGCTTTGGAGGTTATAAAACATGCATTTTGACATTGACGTCTAAGACGTTGATGGATTTTGATTATATGTTGTGACACAAGTCAAGAATATGAATACAAATGTTAGGTTTATTTGTCAAAGGGTTAGGTTGTATCCTCAGAACACAATTATGGCTCTGAGATGGTGCTGCCAACTTGAAGATCAATATATGGTTTTCTCTCTGAAACAGAGCGATCCGATAACTACTTGTTAACTTCCATCTGTCGGTTAAGTGACTACCAGGGTTTACCAATGATTGTGAAACTGGGCCTTAGTGGTATTAAGCATTCAATTCGAATTTCATCTTACTAATGGACTAGCATCATGAAGTTGAAAGTAGCATTTTCGCATGCAGGACGTTGTATGGTATACAAAAATAGTCAAGCGTTCAGCGTTCAGTTACTTTTTTTAACCGTTAGTATCTTAATAAAATTGTTTTGAAATCCAGGAACTGAAATTTAAATGCAGCCAACAGTTGCAAAGCGCGATTTTGAGCACGCGGCCAGTGTTTTCAAACCTATCTTGATTTCAAGAACTCCATAGTTGACAAAAGGTTAGACGACATCACTTTGCCTATTATAAATGGTTTTCGTTAGAGCTCATTTTGTGTTGTTAAATTCCGATGGCATCCTTATCAGTTATTTACGAGTTTCCCATATGCAGGAAAATGTATGTACGAAAAGCATATCAATGTACGAAAGTTTACATAGTAATAAATTGTTAACTTTTAAAATACTAAGGCCCGATTTTATCAACATGCATATTTAACACAGAATTTAACAAAGCTTTTCTATTGGTTGTTATTTAGCAAAAGCTTTCTATTGAGTATTGCGGGCTAGGTTAATAAATATCGTCCAATAGTATTTTATCAATATTGAAAGCAAAACGTCAAAGCTGGATGACACTTTTCATCAAACTATTGTTGTAACATAGGCGATGAATGAAGTTTGGAGCTTGAGACGAAGTTAACGATCGAAATATCTTTTTGAATGGTTGAAATTAGATCACAAATCCCGGTAAAAAAGTACCGAATCCCAAATCAAATATGTACCGTTGAGGCGATCCCTTCGCCGAGATGGCGGGTGGCCGAGCGGTACGGTGGCCGACCACGCGTGCCTGTTTTGTGGGATGTGCTGATGGCTGTTGGTTCGAGACCCTGCCCGAGCAATTAATTTTTTTCATTTTTTTTTAACCAAAATATTTATTGATATACGTTTTACTCATATTACACAAATTTTTTTGTACGATCGACATAAATGTTTTTGAATCAAATTTTATTAGACATTTTACTTGCCATATTACAAAAGCTAAGTACCGGAGGTGGTGCATGGAGAATTCAGTCAGTGGAAGTGAAGTTTATTCGTCAATATCAATCGCCAATTATTGCTCTGATAGCGGTATTAAAATGAAATTATTCCAAAAAAGTATAATTATTCGGAATTTTTGTTGTGCTAGTAAAACATGTAATAAAATTTGATTCAAAAACACATTCACGTCGATGGTACAAAAAAAAAGTGTGTAATATGAGTAAAACGTATATCAATAAATATTTTGGTTAAAAAAATGAAAAAAAGTAGTTGCACGGGCAGGGCCTCGAACCAACAGCCATCAGCACATCCCACAAAAACAGGCACGCGTGGTCGGCCACCGTAACCACTCGGCCACCCGCCATCTCGGCGAACGGATCGCCTCAAGGTACATATTTGATTTGGGATTCGGTACCTTCTTACCGGGATTTGTGATCTAATTTCGACCATTCAGCATTCAGAGATATTTATTTCGATCGTTGACTTCGTCTCAAGCTCGAAACTTCATTCATCGCCTATGTTGCAACAAATATACATTTTAGTTACAACTGTTACAAGTATTTTCATGAAGTACGTCACACGGGTCGGGAGCCGTCGGCGTATTTTCGGTTCTGGATTCAAAAACTCATTTTTATTTTCATATAACTTTTGGATTATTGCGAAAAGAAACAAAACAAAAACAGTTTTGTTTTAAAACTTATATTTGATCTCTCACAGAAAAATTATTCAAAACCCTAATTTTTTGTCATCATTATCGTTTAGCAGAAGAAAAAACCGGCAATCAAATTTACAGTTATGGCGGAATCTGATTGGTTGAAATTAGCAATTGCTAAACTTTTGATCAAACAAGAAAATGCAATTTTTCACCCATTTAGGATGGAAAATTAGACTGGAAAAGATACTAGATGGTTCATAATGGTCGATTTGTATATAAAACATGTCATTTTTAACCTTTTTGAGGTAAACTTCAAGAGAACTTTGACAGATGCATGTTCTTGTACGGGCTGCTCTGATTGGTCAAAGCCTTTGTTAAAATGCGCCTGTTGATAAAATCGGCCCTTAATAGACTAACGGCCTTACTAGCACATAAAAATGAGCCCTAGGCTGCAATTTGATCATTCCAGCGCCACCTCAATTTCAGAAATGGGAAGTTTCGGACGCATTAATGCGAACTAGATATTACTACCATGCGGAACACAGAACATACAATAGCTTAGTGCGGAACTCAGAATTATATCAGACTGTCATTCGTCACGGTGATTAAGATTTGACGCTTGTGTCCTATCAATCTGTTGTGAATCGTTAAATTTATGTCGTCCTTGTTCTACCATTCTACCGTTCCTACTTTGTCTTCCTACTGCGTTTGAGTTTTATGTTTTCGTTGTGCTTTTTTTATCGCTGTTGGTTGTGATTTTCGTTTCGTTTCTATAGGCCAAACAGGCGGCTCTTGACAATACGTTGACAGCATAGAACGAATGGTACTGTAATCGTACATGTGAATAATTGTGATGTTTTGTGGAAAAGACAGAACATTGCGTTGCATTTACATTGTAATTTGTGATTTTCATCAACTTTAGTTAACCTTATCTATGTTTCGACGCTCAAAAAGCGGCGGAAATTAATCGTAAATGCAATATTGGCAATATTGGCATGTAATAGTAACTTCTACGCTGTCTTTTCATTTACCGGTGGTCTATCATAAACGGATTCCTGCCAATAAATGGATCACGTGCATTTTCATGACGAAGCAAAAAGATATAGGTTATTTTTTTGTGAAAGTTGGTGAAAAGAACAGAGAAACTGGTTTGGTGATTAGTTTCAAAATACTTTGTATGATTATTCGTGGAAACTTTTGCCCTGCTTCCACTTGGTAGTGAGGGAAAGTCGGCATTGTGTGGCAACGTAGCACACCTCTACGTCTTCTGATTGGCTAATTTGATTTTAGTCCCGTGACGTCACGCGACTAGAAAAATTCAAATATTTTCCTTATTTTCTCGCTATTACATACTCAAAAAAAATCGGGGAATAAATGGCAAGCTTTTCATGACATGCTCTATCAAAACAATAATAAACAAAAATCATGATACTAGTCCATTGTAAGGAACGACCAAACAAAGAGAAATTCGGATTAGCTTTATATTACAGCTTCGGAAATGCGATTATCCTTTTGCGTGATGTAAATGTAAACAATTCCAGTGACAACAAATATGTAGGTGTTTTGTTTAAACGTACCTTCTTGGTTTTGAGGTGATCCCATAAACCATGGCGGAAAGAAGGCTCCTGGAGCAGGAGGTGGGAAGAAAAATAAAATATTCTAATCAACAGTTTTCGTAAATCATCATGTACACTTTTGATGTTCATGCCAGATGTAAATACTTATTTTGAACAATACAGTGACAGTAAATATGTAGGAATTATGCTTAAACGTACCTTGTTGGTTTTGAGGAGGTCCCATGAACGGTGGCGGAAAGAAGGCTCCGGGAGGAGGGGGTGGGGGGAAGTTCATTCCGGCAGGAAACGGCGGTGCCGGAAACGGGGGAAACGGCATCGAAGCAGACGTTTGGGGCTGTTGTTGCTGGTTACCTGGAGAGCTTCGGTTGTCATTTATGGTCAGCTTTATCTCGCAGGTTTGCTTACCCGACGACTGTTGTGCGTTAGAGTTATTACCTTGAACCATAATGAAAGTTTAGTTATATTTTTGAAAACAAAGTTTCAAATGTAGGGGTACTAGAGTTTCGTTTTTATTTCAAAGGTATCTCAGTGTTATCTCTGGATTATCCAAGTTGAATAATACCGCTGTCGAAATCCATATTATTCGAGCATCAAGCTTAGCTGATGCACCTGGAGAATCCCCGATCGAGAATGATCTGAAACCCTTGATTATCATCCCTCAATTTACGTTACAATGTTTTCTCACTATGCTGTGTAGATTTGTACCAGTCGCAAGTGAAATCCGAACACTGAGTAAATAGGGAGGTGGTTGAAATGCGGCAGGACAATAATAATCAAGACAATAATAAACGAAATTAGTTTATAAAAAAACACAACAGGTCGATGATGCGTGGGCACCCCATGTTGAGAAATGCACTTCCCTAGCCTACGCAGCATACCCGTAATCTGGTTGTTAATAAACTCTAGAGGTAGAACCTTACAAACTGCCCTCACAACATGCTCCAGTTGGTCCTACGTGGTCGGAGGTTTGAGCAGACCGCAAACGTAGCGACACAGCCAATCCCATACTTTTTCAATTGGCGATAAATCGGCTGATCGTGAAGGTCAGGGGAGCAGCCTGACCTCAGTTTTCTGCAGGAACCTCTTAAACATCCTTGCAACATAAGGACGCGCATTATCTTGCTGGAAGGAACCTTCTTCGAGGTCTTGGATATATGGAATGGCAACTGGTTCTAAAATCTCATTCACATAACGTTGAGTCGTCAATGTGGCATGAATCACAATTAGAAGTGACTTTCTGTTAAATGCTTGTTAAGGCAATGACGTGTGATTGTAGTGTCGAGAAAAAAACCCGATGACGCTTGGTATTTGAGTTCTAGAGGCAGTTTGGAAACCTTTTTGTCATTGCACCAAAACCCCAAAAGGGGGGAGGATCGGAGATAAGAGGGGGTGTTAAAAGAGAAAAAAACCGTTACCGACCGGTTGCGACGCGACTTTTTTATTTTCATTTTAAAAAAATCGGTACGGACAAGCCGCCGATAGATTTCCGATGACGGTTTCTTGGAGCAATAGTTGGTAGGCGTACTAAAATTCTACCGCATTTTAATTCGGTTACTTAACGGTTTTTTTCTATTTTTAATACCCCTTCTATCTCCGATCCCACCCATTTTGGGGTTATAGTGCAATCATGATACTACGACTTTAGAAGGTATGCTCATGCGCATGATGTCTTCCGTCTCGCTTCCACCTGTGACGTCAGCGTGTGACAAACGGGGTTTGTTTACTCGTTTAGTTACAGGTTATAGCCGAACATTTTCAGTTTATTTTCTTGAGTTTACTCGTGTACCGTAGTAAAGTTTGATAAAACATTAATTATTTGCGATTCTGGAGTTTAACACATATTTGAACAATGGTTTATTGTGTGGTTGTGGGATGTAATAATAAAAAAGTAAAAACTATTCGTCACACTACCGCTACTTGGGATTGTTAGGAAAATTTGGCATGTTTCATTACATTTAAGTTGAAAAATAAGGAGAATCTGGGTTATATCCCAGATTGCACAGATACTTATCTCAGTTGGGTCAACCATTTAACAGAAGGTGGACTACAAAAACATACAGATGAGTTCTTGGCAAAATGTAATGAGCTCGGCCATGTATTTTCCAACTATAATGGAAACGCTTTGAAAATTGAAAAAAAACTATCTTGCGAATTTAAACAAATTATAAGAGAATGTATATGTGACTGATGAAGCAAATATGAGCTTGTTTTCTAGATGCAAAATGTATTTCAGTATACGAATTCTTGATAGAGGAGTTAGAGAGATCTCGAATATTAGAAAACTGAAATTCACGAACATTGTAAAATAGTATAAAGTAATAAGTATACAGGGTCCTGCGACGGTGCATCCAGCTTTCCTAGCGCCTTTCCTATTTGGAATAAAAAAATGCTACATAAAATAAAAATGCGCTAAAAGATGGTTGGAGATTTACTGGTTGCAGAACGTATTTTGATATTTCATTTTCAGTTCATATAGAGAACGGCTAGTTCTATATGCTCTTATTCACCCCTTTTTCAGTTCTTATTGTCTGTCCAAAATATATTTCCCCATAGACTCATATATACAGAATCAATACCTAACTACAACACAAGAGCGCAACAAATAATGTGCCCACGCCATCAGAAACCATCACTACAAGTGGATCAAACTTTTTAATTCAAACATATTATTAAACAGATACATCGTGTGAAAACATTTTGAAAAAAAAATTGAGGAAAAACCTGTTATTACTAGGAATCTTTAGTATACGAGAATTCACCTGTACTAGCTAAATACAATGCCCAGAAAGATATTGTATTGTTGTATTGTGATATGTTTTTATTTTATGTTTAACATATATGCGTTTGACATATATTTGAATAAATAAAAAATAAGAAAATTTGGTAATGTATTTTTCCACCTATCGTTAGCAGAAAGGAGTCAATATTCATTCGCCATAAACATAATGCCATTATGCTTGTTCATGATTTTTAAAAACCTCTAATGACAAAATCATGTTATTTATTTCTTGTCTACCTTTTATTAAGAGAATTATACAGTAAATACATATGCAAATTGGCTTGAAGAGCTGGTGACGCAACATCATAATCTATATATAAAAAATAAGAACGGTAATCAAAGGCTCCTGAAGGGAGTATATAAAAATTCCACCCCCTACCCGAGAAATTTTCCCACAAAAAGATGGTTTCACTAGGCACTCCAATCAACGTCTTATATGAGATTTCAGAAAAATACGTCCAGACCGCTCTGGCTCTGTTCTTTTTCCACAATGTAAATTTTTTTTGAGTACATACATTCAAATTTTTGTATCTGAAATTCAGAACGCTCGGAACTACTGCAAACGGGTCAGGCGTCGATTAATATCAATTCTCTGTGTAACTATTTCACCAATTTTTTATTCAGATACAGAGCAATATGTATCGTTTATATTATACTGTGCATGAGCTATTTTCATTTTGTATGAATATTAAATATCTAAGACAGATATAACAGGAAGCGAAATAAAACTTTCAAAAATCAATGCTTTGGCGCCATGTGCTTGTACACTTTTGTCACACGGTGACGTCATGCGCAGACCGGTTCGAAATCTGTCCGCCAAGTGACCATATCTGTCAGTGTCGTAGTATCATGTAGTGCAATGACAAAAAGGTTTCCAAACTGCCTCTAGAGCCCATATACCAAGCGTCATCCCGTTTCTTTCTCGACACTAAAATTACGCGTCATTGCTCTAAATACAATGGCAGCCCGAACCATAAAACGGACGGTGTACATGGCGCTCAACAGATAACTGGTTTTTCTTGTACGACCAACCGTTTTAATAGGTAATACTATACTGCGGAGTCGTAACTATAAATCCATTTTCGCTAATCTGTTTGTCTCTAAAATAAAACTTTCATTAAAAAAATTAGGTGTATCCATATTGTCAAGGTTCACTTCATCTTTTGTAGCACATAGCTGACAGAAAACGTTTTCCGTTATGAAATACTGTATCTGGCGGGCAGTTTTCTGCTTGAAATATTTGAGCCAAGTGGGTCAAATCGGGATGATTCTCAATCACTGTCATACCCTGAAGTTTTCCTTTGTTGAGTAATGCCGATGTAGTGTCGTATTCAGTGAGAGCATGCAAAAAAGAAATAGATATGTCGTTTGTAAAGACAATATTGTTACAAGTATTTAGTCCGATTGGGCAAGGAAACACTTGGTACGGATTTCATTATTTATTTTCACTAACGACGCCTAGCCTAATACTTAACAGTCTAATTTATCTACAGTTACTACACTAATTTATATTGGTCCTACACTTCACTAATTTATGTCACAGTTCATTTATTTCGCGCGCGCCACCGGAACGTCGCGTATTGCTCGGGTATTGCTTTCCACTGCACTGCACTCTATTGACTGTCACTGTAACTCTGCCGGCGCCGCTTATATAGATGCCTGCCCAGCGCCGAGAACCATTGCGCCGCTACCGTCGTTTCTGGAAAGCTTCTGAATGACTCATTTCTAGAATACATGTATATGCCCCGGCCCCAGGGCCGGACTGGCACACTGCCCCCTCTTTAAGGCCGTTTCGTACCCGAAACGTTCAGGTCATAATGGACACAGTACGCCCTTCTTGCAGCCAGAGGTTTTGTAAGAGAAGCAATCCACGGTTATGTGTTCTGTCGGTCCTCTCGGGTTCCAGCTGCAGACCAGAATTTCGATTCCCGAGAACCTGAAGAGAGAGCCTTCTTCAGCAGGTCGAAAGCTTGTTGGCAGTCATTTCCCCACTGGAACCTGCGGCCTTCCTCCGTAAGGCTAGTCAGCAGCTTGGCGATGGTAGCAAATCCAGCCACGTATCGACGGTAGTATGTACACAGACCTAGGAAGCTTCTTACGTCATGTTTGTTCTTGGATACCGGCCATCCTCTTACTGCTTCGATCTTCTGAGGATCCACTGCTATGTCTTCTTGGGAAATCACATGTCCTAAATATTGCACCTTCTTCTGAAACAGGTGGCACTTCTTGGGGCTCAGCTTGAGGCCTGATTGGCGCAGCCTCTTAAATACTTGTTCCAGGCTCTTGAGGTGATCCTCGAACGATTTCCCAACCACGATGATTTCATCTAGGTAGATCAAGCAGGTTTCCAAAGACAACCCCTTCAAGACAGTCTCCATGTAGTCTCAATGTAGCTGGCGCGTTACACAATCCAAACGGCATAAATGTAAACTGCCATAACCCCGAGCCGACGGTGAACGCAGTTTTCTCCTTATCCCCTGGGTCCATCTCGGCTCGCCAGTAGCCGCTCTTCAGATCAAGCGTAGAGAACACTTTAGAACCCGTCAAAGTGTCGTGAATTCTTGGCAGAGGGTAGCTGTCCTTCTTCGTTACATTATTGAGCTGCCGATAGTCCACGCTGAACCGTGTCGGCCCGTCTTTCTTCCTCACGAGGACAACCGGCGATGACCAAGGACTCGCTGATTGCTCGATCACCCCCTCTTCCTCCATTTCCTTGATGATCCTATCCGCTTCTTCTTGCTTGGCCAATGGTAGCTTCCTTGGTGGTTGCCGAATAGGTGGTACATCGCCCGTGTGGATGTTGTGTCAGACCACATTTGTCCTCCCCTTCTTTCCAATGCCAACATCGAAGATATGCTGCTATTCTGTGATGAATACCCTCAGCCTCTTCTGTTGTTCCCTGTTCAAGCCTCACCACTGATGAGACTGGAGAACAACGACCCAGTGGTGTTCCTTTCTTGAGGTGTACCGAAAAGCCATTCGCGTTCAGCAACCTCACCGGAACTGCATCATCAGCTCGTACCAGGCATTTTCCAATGGCGATTCCACGGCCAATCAGCTCATCATCCGGTTGAGGTTCAAACAGCATGACGCTCCCTCGATCAGCGTCATCAATCAGGCAGGCTTCAATTACCACCTCGCATCTTCCTGGGATAGCAGTTTCTTCTGACAGCACCACCCGACAGCCTCTTCTTGACGTCGGTGGAGGACTACCTCTTCCTCTTGGACTAGCAGGGTACCATGTCTCAGGTCCAGTTGGAATCCATAGGTGTCCATGATGTCCATCCCAACTATGACCTCGTTCTCGATGTCGGCTACCAAAACTCGATGTCTGATCTTGGTGTTCCCAAACTGGAGCTGTATACCGGCTTCTCCATGGATACTTGCGGGCTCTCCGGTAGCAGTACGCAGCCGCCATCTTGTTGGTCTTACATCAGCACTCTTCTGGGGCCCGTATCCAGAAGCATCAGCTTCTGCCTGCCGTCCACGAATTCATCCACATACAGACTGATCGCCTGCTGCCCAACGTAGACTACACGAGCCGTTCTTGAGCTCTTCCGGACGCGGGTGGAGCATCGCCTCTGCTCTTCGACCCGACTTAGCATCGGATCTCTCTTCTTTGGACGGGACTCACTAATAACCCGCCGCAGTACCTCAACTAGGGCCGCCACATTCCACCACCTTCACACTCCCGAACTCGAGCCTGGCACTGGTAAGCCTTTTTCACTGCCTCAAATTCTAAAGCTCTGGCTAGCGCATCCACCAGACGTTCCGGAGGTGCGAGAGCTACAGCTTGACGCATTTATCCAGACTTTTAGACGAATAAACTTGTGTGGTCCCTTCGCCAATTTTCTTGGAGAAAATTTGTCGGTGATGTAACGGATACCTTCTTCAATGATGATGGCAGTTATTTCTTTTTTCGATACCTCCATGGCTGTTTCGACGATTAGAATAGAGAAGAGAATTATAATATTTGGGAGCATTGCATTTCATTATAAAAATGGTGTAAAAATAATACATTGTTTTGTTGTTCTTGTTTTGTTAGTAATCACTTCTTAGACAGGGTGTCCGACGACGATTAAGACAAGCAATATATCGGAACTGGGCAGTAGTAGCGAATTATAATTTTGGGGGTGTAAATTAGAGCAAATATAGTATCTATTCTTATTATTGTGTCACCCAATGAGGTATTTGTTTTTGATCACGTGACGTCCGATTCAAAATGTTTAATGGGACACCCTGTATATTTGTGACTTTTTGTGTTCCTCCCGATAAAACAATTCCAGCAGACTAGCACACTTAGGGTCAAAAGTGATTAATTCAAGAGCTACAGGTATTTAAAGGACTGTACCACTACCATTATGAAACAACTCTACCAAAATAATTTAACTGTAGGGGTACATGTTATTTATATGTAATCAATCGTAGTCCTTTAAATACCTGTAGCTCTTGAATGAATCACTTTAGACCCCAAGTGTGCTACTTTGTTGGAATTGTTTTATCGGGAGGAACACAAAAAGTCACAAATATACAAGGTGTCCCATTAATAATTTTGAATCGAACATCACGTGACCAAAAAGAAATACCTCACTGGGTGACACAATAATATGAAAAGATGTTATATTCGCTCTAATTTACATCCCCAAAATTATAATTCTCTACTGCTGCCCAGTTCCGATATATTGCTTGTCCTAATCGTCGTGGGACACCCTGTATATTTCTATAAATAAACACAGTTGTAGCGGTTTTATTAATGGGAATTTAATTTTCTAGTCTAACAGATTAAGAAAAGTGCTTTTATAGTTTTAGCTCTGCAGAATACAATATTTACCCAATTAAACATGCGCGCTCCAGATTTTTCACGCTATATCTCGACAATGGTTGGTCATATGCAAAAAATGTCTATTACACACAATTTTGTATGGGAATATTGTTTTACATAAGTTCTGAGTTTTATTTGCGACGTCAGATGCACTGGAAGCGAGATTTTTTCTAAAAGCCGATTTCCATTACCTATGACCCATTATATCTCAAGACGCACATAGGTAGCATATGAGATTGTTTTGTGCTTCATTTGACGATCAAAACGAATGTCTCTGCAAATTCAGCTGGTTCGGTCTCATTCCGCAGATGGCCTTGTTTGTTACCTTATTTCCTTGAAGTATACATGCGCATCCCGCATCGGTATGATAGGGCGGTATCAACGATGCGCTGATGTGATGACGTCAGCGGGTGTGGCGAGCAAAATACATCGTTTCAAACGCTCTTCCAGCGCGCGTAACTTTGAACCCTTGTGTAACATAAAGGAATAATAATTGAGGAATAATTCTTTTAGGTATAACCACCGTACATTAACAAAGACAAGTAGGGTCACTCGCCGTGCCGACTTTGATGTGAGTCTCACAAATGCGAGCCGCCTCGAATTCAGATGGGTTGCCTTCGTCCGATCTCGTTTACTGTGCTTAGTGGGAATCCGACTGTGCGATATGGTCGACGTCAACGGTCGACGTTCACTTTATTTATACGGGAGTCAATAGAAATGAATTCTGTAGTATAGATAGGATATAATTTATTATTCAATAAACCATTCAACTCAATGACTGCAAATGCAGCTACTGGGGTGGCAAATAGCTCAAGGAGTATTATAGGTCATGTTTTGTCAGATAGATGTAGTAATTTGAAATGTACGAGTCAAGTAGTAAGTATCAGTAACAGTCTGATCTTTCATAATTTGTTGTCAATAACCTTAGGTGTAAACATAAAAGTACTTGCGACAAAATATAGAAAAGAAGTAAACAGAATAGATCATAAAAAATCATCTCAAAATTTGAAAAGAATATTCAAACTACAGAGGTTCAATCATTTCAGGCACTAATTGAATTAATCACTTCTGGTAAAAAAGATTCGGAATTCAAAAACGCGTATAAGATACGTGAAAATAACGACTGGATAAATCAAGAAATTTTCGAAATGATTGAAAACCGAGTCAAAATTTATAAACAAAAAGTTAAAGAACCGGGAAACACGAATTTGGAAAATGAAGTTGAAAAACTTAAGAATCAAGTCAATAATAAAATTAAAGTATAAAAAACAGATATTTTGAAAATCAATTGGAATAAGTAGGCGCAAATATAAAAAAAAACAATGAGGCCATATACAAAGCACGTCGCCGGCATTTTTTTGTGAAATACCCGCAAAACGCTCAATAGCACATAAACACTACTTATTTAGGCACCCCGGTAGATCCGACCGATTGTATTCCGTGCACCGTGTCGCGTGTTAGGTGGTGTTAGGTGGTCTGACCCTGTAAACCACAGCTGTTAGCGTTCGGCTACTGCTCGAGATGGCTGGGCGCCAGAATAAGCCAGCTTGCCTAGTATCCGAGAGCAGAGCTGGAAAGGCCACATTGGGGGCGGAGCTTAGAGTGGCCCTACTTGTCTTTGTTAATGTACGGTGGTATAACTCAGTCATGGTATTGATCCAAAAAAATCGCAAGTTCCCTATTAGCGTCAAAATATCGAATTTCGGAAAAATTAAAATTTGTAAAATTGTGAAAATTTTGACAGATATCGTTTGAATGCTTCCGAAGTGCATTGAGATATTCAGTCACTACCTCTAAGAATGATGTGGCAGGAAGAATTTTCATTTTGTTTTCACGGTTCGGATTTGTTATTTAAAGAGTAGCCTTCCTGAAAAGAACATTCAAAACTCTAACAACACCTTTGAACAGCACTAAAATCGCTCATTTCTACCATCCAACCACAGACATGAACATGTACTACTACCTGGTCCATTGTTGCCACGATTTCTCGCAGGATAGTAGGGCGGTTGTGGCGTTCCGGCGGAATAATTCTGTGCAGTAGAATAAGAAGGTCCACCACCAGCATTCTGATTCTTGGATGATGGCGTATAAGGTGGAGGTGGAGTGCGAGGTCTTGGCGCCTGGCTGGGGCCAGCTAGAAAACAAAGTATACTTCATTACACACACAATAAGTAAACAGGACAAACTCAAGAAAACAAATACCAAGAAATATATTGCATTAATTTTTTTATAATTGAAGTACTTTAGTTCGGTTCTCTATGGAAATTTCACTCATTAAAAAAACTCTGGAGCTGATATAATTTCTGTGGTTGTCACTGTTCCATCATGCTTCAGTGGCCCCTCAATAAAAACCACAGATACTTGAAAATAAACATTACTGACGCTTCGGCCACCTCTGTCGCCTTTATCAAACTACAAAATTTGACAGAAAAACGGCTTTTGTTGTATACTAACTTCATGCCCCGCTAACGGTGAGTCTTAAATCTTAAAGAACACAGAATGTTGCATTCGCACTGTTGACAGATCGAAAATGAGAGCCTGTAATATATTACCGTCTTAGAATCACAATACTGTCTTATAAGTAAATACCGGGTGTCCCACGACGATTAAGACAAGCAATATATCGGAACTGGGCAGTAGTAGGGAATTATAATTTTGAGAGTGTAAATTAGAGCAAATATAGTATCATTTGTTATTATTTTGTCACCCAATGAAGTATTTGTGTTTGGTCACGTGACGTCCGATTCAAATTTTTTAATGGGATACCCTGTATATTTGTGACTTTTTGTGTTCATCCCGATAAAATGATTCCAACAAACTAGCATACTTGGGGTCTAAAGTGATTAACTCAAGAGCTACAGGTATTTAAAGGACTGTACCACTACCATTATGAAACACTACGAAAGTAATTCAACTGTAGGGGTATATGTTATAATCAATGGTAGTGGTACCATCCTTTAAGTAATAATAATCAGCTTTATTCAGAGATCATCAATGATGACATAGAATGAGTCATGATTGTAAATAAATATATAAATATATAATGTACATACATGTTAAAAAATATAATTGTATGATCGTTAGACATCACTATAACAGTAAATAGTCACATAGCAACGCACACAAAAAAGAACAATAATATACATTCACAGAACGAAGTAAAAACAGTCAAAATGAATTTGGGTCATCACAGAGGTACTCATTGATATAGTAAGCTTTTCTTAGGAGTAGTGACTTTATATTTCTTTTGAATTCATGGAGATTAGCTTGTTTCAAGTGAATAGGTAATTTGTTATATAATTTAATACCCATATATTTGGGACTATTTTCAGTTACTGACAATCTATGTGCTGGGATTTGTAAAGTTGAATGATTTCTTGTGTTGTAACAGTTGTGTGAATTGAGGACATCAAAGCAACTGATATTTTCTTTGATGTACAGTAACACTTGATATATATAAATACAGGGCAGTGTAAGTATGTTTAGTTTAATGAAAATATCTTTGCAGTGATATGTTCTATTTACAAAAGCAATCATTCTAACAACCCTTTTCTGGATTAGAAAGATCCTGTATACATGATTAGATGCACCCCAGGCAATGATTCCATAAGAGATTGTTGCCTGAAAGTACGAGAAATAGTAGGTCATGATCACAGGTCTATCCACAACGAATCTTAGCCTATTTATACAGTATGCTAGAGGGAGTATTTTTTTACAGACATTGTCTATGTGCAAATGCCACTTACAGTTTTCTGTCAGATGTATGCCGAGAAATTTAACCACAGTTGATTGTTTGATAGACCCCTCTGATGATTTAACTAAGAGACTCTCATTGTGCTCTGGTGTGCAAGAGAATCGTAGAAACAATGTTTTTTCTTTATTTAGAATTAGACCATTGTGTGTGAACCATTCTTGTATACGAGTAAGTTCATTACTAGCAGATCTTGTTAGTTCAGGTATACTAGGTGAAGTTATAAGGAGTGATGTATCGTCAGCGTACATGACATAATTATGACTAACAAAATCGTTCACAAAAATAATATACAGCAGAGGTCCCAGTATAGACCCTTGTGGTACACCCACCTCGTATTCAAGTACACTCGACTGGCTGCTGTTCACTTGAACATAGTGACGACGATTGTTCAAGTAGCTACCAAACCACCTGAGTGGCAATCCTCTAATGCCATATAGCTCTAATTTATCCAACAGCAAAGTATGGTCAACCAAGTCAAAAGCTTTACTTAGGTCAATGAAGATTCCAATTGATTTGTTGCCTTCATCGATTCTGTCATAAATCATGTTGACAAATGCGGTTATGGCCTTTGTTGTGGATAGACCTTTGAGGAACCCAAACTGATTGCTGTTAAATAAATTGTTTTTTAGGAAGAATTCTGTCAAGCAAATTGCCACATGTTTTTCTATAACTTTTGCGAATGCACTTAAGAGAGATATAGGTCTATAATTTTTTGCATCGCTAGGGCTCCCTGATTTGAGCACAGGTATTATTTTGGAAATTTTCAGATCATGTGGAAATTCTCCAGATTGCATAGATAAGTTCAGTAAATATGTTAAAGGTCTGACAATCAAATTACAACATTTTTTGAGCAAGTTGGTGCTTAAGCCATCTTCTCCTGTAGAGTCAGAGCTTTTTAGATTTCTAATGATGTTGTATACATCAGACTCAGTGGCTGGGCGAAGGAAAAAGCTATTTCTGTGATTAATATTGAACGGAACAAGCTTAGGTTCTACCTTTTTTCTAAGTTGTTTAGGGGCATTGGAGAAGTGCTCATTGAACTTATTTGCAATTACACAGTCATCCCGAATAATTTCATTATTTACTGATAGTTGAACAATTTTAGTGTTTTTCTTCTCCGGTTTGATTACACGCCAAACAGCTCGTGATCTATTATTAGAATTAAGAATAACATCTCTATTATACAGTTTTTTTGCCTCTTTAAGAAGATTTTTATATATTTTTTTGTATTTATTATAATAATCCCTAGTTTTATTGTCAACAATAAGAAAATACAGGTTTTTTAGCTTTTGTCCTGATATAAGGAGACCTTTGGTCAGCCAAGGTTTTCTACCTTTACTGTTATAGTTACTGACTCTTCTTTTCAGTGGAAAAGCGCTCTCAAAATAATACCTGAATATACTGATGAATGTAGCAAATTATTTGTTTATGTCGCCTTGAGCCGCATATAACATTGACCAGTCTTCTTCCTGCAAGTATTGATTAAATTGTTTGATATTTTCATCATTATTTAGTTGCCTGAAGACGTGGAAAGTTTTATTGTTTTGGAAATGTTGTATGCTATTGCTAACAGTTAATATTTGCGAGAGATGGTCACTGATATTTCCATTGACTACAGTACTTTGATAGAGCTCTTTGTCAAAATTCACACAAATGTTATCTAAACAATTATCCAACCTGGTAGGTAACTCAACTGTTGTTCGAACATCCCAAGTTCCAAATAAATCTAATAGTTTGTCTAAGTTATTACTAGGTTTTAAAAAGTTTACATTGAAATCTCCACAAATTATTAATTTGTAATCTCTGAACCTATCTCCTATTGTCAGAGTCGTACCCAAATATTCTAAAAACATATTAAAGTCAGCAGCTGGGCTTCTATATAAACATAAAATTACAATTTTAAAATCTTTAAAATAACTTATCACCGATTCAAATGTTTTTTCGACAGAATGACTGTGAAGGTTATCAAACCGAATCCCTTTTTTGACATATATACCTACACCTCCATGATGGAGATGACTTCTACAAAAAAAATTAGCTAATATACAATTAGGCAGATGCAGTGACTTTAATTGTTCATTTTTTGCCCAATGTTCAGATACACAAAATATATCACAGCTATAATCATCTAAAAATATATCTAACTCTAACAATTTGTTTGAAATGCACTGGACATTCTGATGTATCACAATGATCTTATCTGTTTCCGGCTTGTCACTCGAAAAAACTCATCCTGTTTAGTTGCATCCTCGGATATGTTACAAAGAGTTTTTAGGACTAGTTTAGGAGAAGTGTTAAAAAGTTTTGGAATATAATAATTCTTTATGATCCGAGCAACTTTATCACCCTGTATACTGTGCATGACGTCAAAATCGATTGCTGAGTTGATGTTATCAGCTTTAAATGATCTAATTTCTTCACCGATAAAGTTATGCATTTGGTTGTCTCCCCTAAGATTATATTTTACTAGTAGTAAGAGGTTGGTATATTTACTGCATGGAAGTAGCTTTCTCAGCGCATTTCTCAACAAACGGTAGTTTGATACATTACTTGATCTAAAAATAACAATAATGGCATCAGATTGTCCAAAACTGGTGGTATTCTTGAATAATGTTTTACTAATATCACATAGATCCGCATTAGTCATCACAATACCTGACGTTAAGAAGTCCGTTTTCTGTAGCGACGTATTCAGCCATCTCGATACACCTCGTGCCTGCTCATCTCCTATGACTAGAATTTTTCTTACACTCTGTTTTTTATATAGTTGTTCACTGGCACTAACCATTTTAACAGAGTCTTCACGCGTAACTTTCTCACCATCTGTAGTATCGGCCACTTTCATATTTACCGATGAATTCTCCTGATGATCCTTATTTTTCTGAGGATTTGGGCAGGTATTCGCCGTCACTATTGTTATATCTGCGTCCTTTTGCAGCATGCCAATTTCTTTTGCGTAGGTGTCATTAGTATCTTCTAGAATACTTATGCTGGTTAACATTTCTGCTTCTACTGTTTTTAGCTGTTGAATTTCCATTTCCAGTTCCTTTATTTGGTTTCGGTATGTATTTATCATTTCTGATAAGTTCTTATTTTGGCCTTCCGCTTTCAATATTTCAGTATGCATGGTATACATCTGTTCCTTCTGACATTTTAGCTGTTCTTTGAATCGGTTCTGTTCTTCAACGAATTTCTCTTCGATTTCAATTACATCATTTTCGAAGTCTTTAGCAGTCTTTTGTAAACGTTCAATGTACTTATCCTTTTCTAATACCTCTGTTTTCAAGCGATTGATTTCCTCAACGTATTTCTTAGTTAGTCTTAGTAGTAGTCGTCTATCGTTCTCTCTTCACAGCTTTGACTACAGAAAATTTTATTTTCTGATATCTTTATAATACCTCTCAGTCTATTCGCACAGCTATGATGATACACGCCCAGACATGTCACACAGATGTAGTACAGTGCTTCCTTATTTTTACAACATTTGAATTTGGAAGACATGATGTATACCCAGTTAAATTTCTCTGAGTACGCCCCTGCTCAGTTGGCGTTCTTCGATAAATCATGAAAATATCGTTTTGGCTTGTTTTGCTTTTTATGTGTTAGTTGTTTTGAATAGATTATGATATGATTTTATAATAAATAACTTATTTGGAAAGATCAGAAGATAGTCATACAGGAGTAATTAGATATTGGTTGCTATATTGGCGCTTTGACCGAAAATACGAAAATTTTACTCACATTTAAACACTAAAAACTCAACAAGAAACTGGAGCGCTACATGCTGATGCTACCTCGACGAATGAATATATCAATATCGTACCTGCAGCTCTTGAATTAATCACTTTAGACCCCAAGTGTGCTAGTTTCTTGGAATTGTTTTATCGGGAGGAACACAAAAAGTCACAAATAAACAGTGTCGCATTAAAAATTTTGAATCGGACGTCACGTGACCAAAAACAAATACCTCATTGGGTGACACAATAATAAGATACTATATTTGCTCTAACTAACACCCCCAAAATTATAATTCCCTACTACTGGCCAGTTCCGATATATTGGTTGTCTTAATCGTCGTGGGACACCCTGTATGTAACACACAAATTGCAACCCCAAAAGGAACCAATAACGCATCTCAGTCGGAATCCAACAACAAAAATAAGAAAACCTGGAACAACTAATGGTTCACTCTTTGATTTGGAGAACCTTATCATTTTTTCCAGAAAGCATAGCCAGCATAGCCAACTATACTGAGCCAGTACAGGACGATGCTATAGAGCAGTCTATTTTGTTTTCTCGACACCACTGCTTTTGCCGTGTCATATTTCAACCACGGCGCGGCTGTTTTTGGACAACCGGGAAGTTGAATCTTGCGCTCTTTTAAGAATTTCGTCCTCTATCCCTCTATAGATATATAGCATACCATTTTAGATTTTCATAATAATGCGTAATAATTGTTATAATGTCAAATACCACCCTGTAGCTATCAAGTCAAGATGAACTTGGATAATTTTTATGTAACAATTATTAGGTAAGAACAGGTCTTTCAAACGAAGACTAGCTTGTTTAATTCCGTTACTTTATACCAAGTTATTGCTATTTAAATAAAAACTTTTTTGACATTCCGTTATCACTACATCTTACCAAGATAGAGCAAAAAATGATTAACAAAGAAAATCGAAGATTGTCCAATCTACATGATGATAATATTTACTATATACCTTTATTTGCATGCTTTTTTTGAGAAAAAGCCAAATAATCGTAACAGTTACACCGTCTAGCGGCCACTTGCGGAAATTGAAAATAATTTCCAGCGATTTCTTTTAGCCGATTTACCTAATAATATTTTTTGCTCGTAGTGATATGATTAAAGGTTATCGAGATATTGCCGGCATCCATTCTTAGTTGACCACCCTGTACACAAAATGTGTTATTTGTTAATTTAGTCTGACGGTAACAAAGAGGTGAAGAACCCTGCAAATATGCTCACCTTTTGCTGCTTTTTTAGACTTCGTCTCCTTTTGCTGCTCCATAAGTTTCAACTTTTTCTCAAGGATCTCCTTTAATTCATCCGCAGTGATATCTTTCAACTTCTTATCCATGACATCGGTATTTTCCTTCTGCTTTTTGTTCTTCTTTTTACCTTGTTCTGGTTGTTTGGGTACAGCTCCGCCATCTGTCTTTCCTTCTGTATTTTTAGTTTTCTTGTCTTCATCTAAAGAATCAATCGAAGTGGAATTCGGATCAGTAAAAATATTACTGTAAACATTCTTCAAAATCTTCTGAACTGATTATTGAATACATACTTATTAAATTATACCTACTAAAAGGGATGACCCTACATATGAGGAGTGATATAATTTCTCCTACATATTGCTTCCACTGCAACTTTACGATGAAGTATCCTACAAGGGAAGAGTGGGGGTCAAGCAGCAGGCGGCCTTTTGAGGAGGGAGGGCGAGTCTGGTATACAGGCAGCTCACTTACCCACGAAGGCCCCACGCTGGGGTCTGCGTGCGATAAACAAAGCTCTCCCTCTATCTCGGAGGATAAAACACGATATTCTAAGCAGAAATATGCGCGATTTGAGCACACTTGTGTACACATTTGACATTGAGTACTTATAGGGTTACATAAAGACTCATTCCGCAAAAAAAAAAGGTTTTGTATGCCATTTCGGCAAGACATCAGGTGTCACTTATATGGGTTCCGAGTCATGCTGGAATAATTTTCTGCGTCCTGAGCCGGCTGTGGGCTGTCTGCAAGTACTATTGGAAGGAAAACAGAGGTGTGGTTGCAAAATTAACATCGTATCAGATGGAGAGGAATCTCCGGACACCTCCGTCAAGGTAGATAACTTATTTTAGGACCTCTGGCCAAGGTAGGGCGGTTCTGTCTCTCACTGGACAGAAGCCGGCTAAGGTTACTTGTAGGCGTGCTATCTAGCCATAAGCACCTTCAGAAGCCACTTGTATGTGCAAGCGACCCGACGCCGACGTGGGCACGCTGTGGCGTAGAGGAGGAGGAGGTCTCGGCACACATACTATGTCGTTGTGAAGCCCTTAGATATCATATACTACGTATCCACTGGCTTTCAAAACTGTTTTCAAAACGTTTGATGACTTTGAATTGTCGGTGTTTCCACATGTTTCGAAACGATTTTCGAAACGCATTCGAAACGTTTTCAACTGACATTGTTGAATTATTTTTGTTTTGTATTGTATTGTATTTTGTATTTTGTTTTTATGTTGTTTATTATAAATCTTCAGTATCGAATTTCAAATGAGCTTCAACAAACTAACCATAGTGACATTAGACAGCAACACAAAATGTTCAAAAGTGACAGCTGGTGTTTCCAACACATTAGGATCTCGATACGATCTCAAAAATTAGATATTACGTTGTCATGGGCTTTCGAAACGTTTTTAAAACGTTTTGAGTTTTGAAATATATCGTGGAAACTCCATTTGGATGCGTTCTCGTTCAAGATCAATTCGCTAATTTTTGGGATCGTATCAAGATCCAAATGCCGTGGAAACAGCAGCTATCACTTTTAGCTTTTTGTTATCTTTTTTGTTGCTGTCTAATGGCACTATGGTCAGTTTGTTGAAATTTATTCGAAAGTCGATATCGAAGATTTATGACAAACAACTAAATAGGTCATAAAACTACGAAATGACATTTTTTTTCAAAAGTGTCAATTGAAAACATTTTGAATGCGTTTTGAAAATCGCTTCCAACCTAACAATAGACAATCCAAAATCACAAAACGTTTTAAAAACAGTTTCAAAAACCCGTGGAAACGTAGTAAGAGTATTGACCTTGAACATGAAACGTTTTGAAAACGCATCCAACTGAGGTTTTCACGATATATTTCAAAACTCAAGACGTTTTGAAAATGTTTCGGAAGCCCGTGGAAACGTAGTAATAGACAGACTATATTGGGTTCAAGTGTCCTTTAACCTGAATACATAAGATGGTCAGGACCCAAGGCCATTTTTAGCTTTGCGATGAGGGCTGGACTTGGGAACTAGAGTAAGAAGAGGTGCAAAATGGCCCGCTTGTAGGCCTATGCACTGGTGGCTCTTGTCATCAGAAAGCCTCTCTCCTTTTATTCATTCATACCTACTAAAAGGTTTAATAAACATAGAATTACGCATACGATTTTTTTATCATGAATCAGAATGATTAGCTATCTCCCAACAGAGCTAGGCATAATATTGTTTACATAACCACCAACCGAAACTTTTTCAGGAAAATACCTACACAGCTCTAAAAAAGGTTGCTGGAGCTATGGTGCGGACCATATTCACCGCTGGATCTAAATCAGAGTTCAGAATTGAGGTTTAGTGCTGAAAATTTCAAGAATTACCAAAAACAAACCGTGGGTTCAGAGGAGAGACGCATAAAAAATATAATTTCATCAGCAGCACACAATTTTTGTTGGTCGCCCTATGCTGCCTTTATATGACGCGGAAGCAGTACTGTATACCGAGCGCGAATTGCCTTCACGATACCGCGTTCAAGCTTTTACATGAGCCGATTTTTGCCGCGTCTCACAGCCGTGCACGATTCCAGAACTGTCAGATCATCAGTACATAAATCCATCAATAGTCTCGCGAACGACGTATGATGGAAATAATTCGTTTACTTCTTTTAGCATTACTAATAAATGGAGAATGCTTCATAGACTAATAAATACTTCAAAACACTTCGCCATGGACAAAGTAAGGTCTTGTGTGATACTTCACGATTTAGTAGATGGCTGCCATTCGGATGATGTTTATGTCTGCCTTGACAATTCACAAAAATATAAATTATCGATTCTCCACCATTAAATTCGCTCGAGATTAGGCTGCTGGTTCAAAATTGAAATTTCGTTTCGACATATCGTTGAACTGCAGGTAAATACGCCTTGTAGCCAGGGTTCGTAAATATCATGATATTTATATAAATATCAAAATATCGAATATTTATTGATATATATCCGATATATATCAAATATGGGTATTTATTCACTTTTTTATGGTAAATTGAAAAAAGAGTAATTAGAAGCATATGTTTATTAATGTTTAACAAAACTACAAAAAATTAACACAAAGCTCAAAAACCCACATAAAGAAATAACAAGTCCTATTCCAACGATTCACAAAACAAAACAAAACATTCATATAATAGGGAGTATAAATCCATATTCATCATTCACAAAACTTGATATCTTGATAGTGGGACATTATCATCATCCTCCTCCGCATCTGATTCTTTGGCATCTGATAAGGGTTGTGTTTCATCTTGCCATATCCATTTTAGACTAGTCTGTTTTTTTTATTGTTTCTGTTTAAATATTAAAAAATAAACACTAGTTTTCCAGCTTTTTCATTCCAAAGATGATCTCTTAAATTGGACTGTACACCTACAACGTGCACTGCAAAGTTCATGATATAACCTTATAAACAGGACAGCAAACTGTAAGCACACGCTGTCGCGACCACAAGCAGTAAGGGTTAAGGGGATTTACGGATCAAATAAATTGGATTCCCCGGAGCAAACTAAACGATTAGACGCATATACACTAAGTTTATGAAAAGTGTTTAACTCTGTTTTCGACCTATTTAAGTATTTAACTTAGGTTAATAAATATCTGGATATATATCAACGAATAAATATTACGATATATATCAATGATATTTATCTGATATATATTGAGTGATATATATCGGCGAACCCTGCTTGTAGGTAACTGCGAACGAAATAAATCGTTCCTCAGAGGCTTTCACAATCCGAGTAGGATTTTTATCGCACAGTTTTTGACCGCAGACAGCTCGTCAACGCGGCTTACCCCGTGCCGGATCAGTCTTTTTGCCACGCCGCTGTGTGTCAAAGCATTTCATTTGAACGAACATATTTCTAGGTACGCGATATCGCGCCGGCAATCCACTCGCGGCATATCGTGCCGCTTCCGCGTCATGTAAAAATACACTTAACAATATCTCCAGTTGAGATTAGGCGACAGAAAAGATCTGCCGGTGCGCCATCTGGTACCCGAAGGTAACGGCAAACCAAAGAAATCGCTGCTAAACAGCAGCAGACTTTTTGGTGGAACGCCACGGCGCGTCCGCTTGGCTACCAGAGGAGCGCGGGTTCTATATGCTGCTGCATATGATAGTCGATATACGAGGGTTGCTCTATATCTCCGTTAATCCACCAGTACGCAGACAGCTGTTTCACGCTTATTAGCGATCATCAGTGCGCCATAGGTATAGAGCAACCCTCGTATATCGACTTTCATAATGCAGCAGCATATAGAACCCGCGCTCCTCTGGTGGCCAAGCGGACGCGCCGTGGCGTTCCACCAAGAAGTCTGCTGCTGTTTAGCAGCGATTTCTTTGGTTTGCCGTCACCTTCGGGTACCAGATAGCGCACCGGCAGATCTTTTCTGTCACCTGCTCTCACATGCTCCACATGTCTGGTAGACATGAAAAATGTGATGCTCTCTACCTCCGTCAATCAACCTATGGCGCACTGGTGAGCGCTAATAAGCGTGAAACAGCTGTCTGCGTACTGGTGGATTGACGGAGACATAGAGCAACCCTCGAATATACAGGGACTTCTATTTAAAAAAATGTAACTTCTATACATGATACGTCACACATTTATTGGAGACCCTGTATATTGGTAAATATTTTTGGACCATAGATTTCATTGTCCTCTACATTTTTATTTGAAACATTTTTTCCATATCAAATAGGGAAGCAGTTATCGTCCACCCACACATCGTTGATACACCCTGTACTGGGACCCAAAATCCTCAGCTTGCTCCCAAAGAGTATCAAAACTATTCAATCAGTTAACTGATTTAAAAAGCGCTTGGATTGACGGAGATATAGAGCAACCCCCGTATATCGACTTTCATATGCAGCAGCATATAGAACCCGCGCTCCTCTGGTGGCCAAGCGAACGCGCCGTGGCGTTCCACCAAGAAGTCTGCTGCTGTTTAGCAGCGATGTCTTTTGTTTGCCGTTACCTTCGGGTACCAGATGGCGCACCGGCAGATCTTTTCTGTCGCCTGCTCTCACATCCTTCACATGTCTGGTAGACGTGATAAATCTGATGCTCTCTACCTCCGTCAATCGACCTATGGCGTACTGATGGTATGGATATGGTGGATTGACGGAGATACAGAGAACCCTCGAATATCTCCAGTTGTTTTTAAAAACACCTTTTTTATGCATTTTAATAACTACATCTCCTACCTTTATTTTTCTTGTCTGGCTTTGGTTCTTCCTTTTTCACTTGTTGTTGGCCATTACCACCTAAAACAGACAAGGTGCAGTTCCACAGGAGAATCTACGTAATGGTATATAGATAGAGCATTTTTAAGGAATGAATTTGGAGAACTTCCAACGGTTGGCACAACAATAAATAATTAATAAACATCAAGGTATGCTGCTTTTGAATGCAATATACCGTGCAGTTATTCTCACCTTTCTTTTTCTTATCAGATTTATTTTCATCGTTTTTCTCGGGATTTTGATCATTTCCACCTAGAAAAAGCTTTATATTATCATACTGAAAGCTTTGAAACCGACATTGCTTTGTAATGAAAAAGGTCTTTATATACGATACAAAAAATGCCTGAACTGATGAGAAAATCTCATAAGAGCTGTTCTACGAGACCAGCAAGATTACGACATAAATACGAGGTTACTCACAGAGCATAAAATGAGAACAGTACAACAGAAAAAAATGGAGAACATGCTGATATCGAAAACTGTGCGTATAAGAAACTACAATGATTGGTATCGACACTGCTAGAAAAAAAATGTAGCACCTCCTTACTGTCTGTAAAGGTGACACTTTTTTTAACTGTGTCTAGAGGTCGTTAAAGTAAACAACTGTTTCAAATAACTTTTTTCCGAAAACTGAAAAATAAGCGGGATATCGTATCAAAAGAGTAAGTAGTACAAATAAATGAGATGAAAAGTCTGTACTTGTGTATCAAGACATACCCAGTCTGTTTGTGTTTAATTTTTTGCTCGGATTTTTGTCTTATCGATCAGGCGATTAATGCCCTAGTCACTTTCAGTTTATTGTAGTTAATTCTAAATTTGCAAATCCTAAAAATTGCGTTCATAATAATGTGCCACTATTAGGTGTTACCAATTTAAAATTAAAAACGATAAACAGAAATTGACTACTGCACCGTCTGACAGATGCAATGCCTAATCGGTAAGACAAAAACCGAGCAAAAAACATAAAACATACTAGGTACGTCTTGATACGTAAGCACAGATTTACGTTTTTTATTTTATAACAGGCTTATTTTTCAGTTTTGCCGAAAAAAGTTATTTTAAAATGTTGTTTATTTTAATGATCTCTATACACAGTTAAAAAAAAGTATCAACTTAGGGCTCACCCTGTATTTATCATCTATCATATGCATACTTTTCATATTTTGTAGATACCAGATGTCAGGCATTTTTAGATACTAATTTACGAAAACTGAGGGCTCGATATGAATGACATGTAGCACATGGATAAATATAACAATAATAATATATATCTGCGTAATGAAACAGCCTACGTCCATAAGCACAACGCGGCTCTACTTGTACTCTACTATCATATAAGGAATTCATGCGGTATACATGAGACACCGGTGTTGCCATACACTCCAGGTGATATGGAGTTCGTTGTGGAGAACGAGAGATGCCGGATGAACTGGAGCCATTCGTTCCCCACTCTTGAGCTTGCACAAACAAACAAGCTCGACATAGTCCTCCTCGACCAACAGCAGAAGATAATTATCATTATAGAGTTTTCGGGACTTGCCGAGGCGAACACTATCTCTAAGAGGTGGAAAAGAGGACCAAATATCAGGACTAGCTCGGACAATTTCGCAGACTTTGGCCAAACTACATGAGGAATACGCTGCTCTCGGCACTGCCTACAATCTTAGCCGCCAGAACGCGGTCATCTTTGGGTCCCTTCGTCTACTTAGAGCGCACGATTCGCGGACCCAGGGATTTCTCATCTCACGGTGTACCTAACGACATTAACAACTTATATTTTCAAGGTTAAGCGTAAGGATTTCTGGGATTTACCAAAATTTAGATAATTTACAACTCGAGAACATTTATCTTTGTTAGTTTAGTGGACAGTTATGAAAATTCAACTTTTTTTTAATTCATCCTAGTAAAAGCTACGCGAATTGTAAGGTATTTTATTTTCACAGAGAATATATACCTTTCTTTTTTTTATCTGGTTGTGCAGCTACGGCCTTGTTTTCTTTATTTTGATCATCCTGCGATGTTCCTGAGAAAATTAATTGTTTAAATATGTTGAAAGTAAAACTTCGAATCAGCTAGGAAATAACAGAAAAAGTAATCATAATATATAATAAACTCAAGTTACCTTTCTTTTTCTTGTTCTGTTTATCTTTCCATTCAGCTAGGAATCAACAGAATATAGTAGTGTATAAACATATAATAAATTTTGTTACCTTTCTTCTTCTTGTTCTGTTTATCTTTCCATTGCTTCTTGGCATTTTCTTTATCAATATCCTTTTTCAAATCCTTCTTCCTGAATACTGCATTGTGCACATAATCTCCCACCTATAAGGATTCAAACAAATTAAAAATCATGATAAGTATAGCTAAAGAATTTTTGACCACCACCGATACTGCAGCCGAACCGAGCAACGAGCCTAGGAAGGAGAGATGCCTGAAACGCGAGGAGGACTGTCACGCCGAGATGAGGAGCGGTCAGCGGCTAAGAAAACTATCGATGAACTAACCCAGCTAGTCGCAGCCCAACAAAAATAAATTACAGAGCTAATGGTAACGATAGATCGCCTACTTGAAATCCAGGTACTGCTTACCAACAAGTCTTCGAAACAAATCTGATATTAAAAATACTCAAAATTCCGATAAAGCTGTCAACCTGAAAAGACCGCTAGAAAATTCCGACGAAAAATGAGTACCACTGACGACGATGCCTTTAATGACGGTTTCATTAATGCAAAAACAAGGAAGAGACGGTCTGACAAAACAAACAAGACTGACGTAACAGAATATTTTCCACAACTACCAAAGCCTAAGTCATAAATTTTTGAGAAGACTACCTGTTCCACCAATATGCAGCCTGTACCTTCGCTACCGATTACTAAGCCTTCGACGTCAGCCAGCGAAGAAAATACAGCATAACAACTAGTAAACGCTTCGTTAACTGACGTTGGTGGCCAGTCGCCTTCGCAGGCAGCCCAGGAAACGACTGAACCACGAAAATTGCGTGTTACTCCGGTTGTTCTTCGAAGTGGCGTGCTGTAAATCACAAATCCATTTAGACGGAGAGCTGGCTACGTAAAAAAAGGTCACTCGGTAAAGTCAAAATTTTGTCATTTACATATTCGGTAGGTATCAAGATAGGGATAGGTGGGTCCTCAGAACGCGATGTGGACGGATAAAGTAAGGCTGGGGGGGGTTAAATATTTAAATATGCTATTATTTTCCGCATAATAAATGATGAAGTACAGCTCTAAAACTTTGCAATACAAACGGAAATATTATAGGAAAGTAGGGGAAAAAATGTCAGAAGTTTAGGCGAAAGCAAAAGCCGTCAGAGGGCGGTGAAATTATGCAGCAATTATGTCACTCGGTGGCTCGGTATACTTCTGACAATTGACATACTCATTCTATGAGTCAAAATGGACCTAATTACAAATCGTCAGAGCGCTAGATGGAAGAATATCGGAGATATGTAATAAGAACGTCGGTTCTCCACTCAATTTATCATTATATCTTATTCGACACGGAGCATTATGGCTAAAGTATTCCATGAAAAAGAAAATAATCATTTCGGATGGATAGGTACCCATTAAGGATACATTTTAAATATATTTTCGTATTATACAGGGTGTCCCCAAAATACGAAACGTGTCAAAGTTATGTTGTTTTTTTTATAGAACATCGTATATATTATTGCATATTCAGAATCCTTAGTAAATTCTGGTGTGACTTTATATATCACACATGGGACTTACGGACCGTTTAGGTGTAACTCACCATTTTAGGTATAAGTAGATGTCAGAAAAAACTGAATATCTCAGTGACTATAAAATTTAGAGGGCTGTGACTTTACCGGATTACTAAACATGAAATGCGTCAGCTTAGGTTAGACGGTCAAATTTAAATTACGCTTGTGCTTGAAGAAATCATTCGATTATTTAAGGAAACATCAATCAGAGATGACTTGATTTTTTCAAATGAGAATACCTAATTTTTTTATACGATTAAATGTAAAATTTGACAGCCTTTCTAATGATATAAAGTTGTGAATATCAATCTCTGGTAGTTTTCATTTATTAATTTGCCTACCCATAAGCAACCTAGCAGACTGTGAAATATAAACAAAAACCTGTTCAGATAGAAGAAAGTTACTAACCTAGCAGAAAAATACAGAAGGACTAGACTAAAAAGACAAAACTATAAAAATTACTTACAACAAATCACCTCTAAGCAAAAACAACGGCGGTAACATATCTAAGGTCAAAGAGAAGCTGGAGCACGACAGAAATGGATATATTTCACGGCCTACTAGTTACAGCAATGTACTAGAAATTGCCAATTTCCAAAATTAAAAAGTTTGAAAAGAAAATCTTCAGAACAAAATTTCACATTTAATGGTATAAAAAAGTATTTATACCTGTCAAGTCAAAAGTAACGATACCTCGACTGTAGTTCTGGAAATTCTTCAGTACCTATTAGCAAAATCGCAGAAAATGAAGAATGAATTAGAATTTGTTCAAATTAACAAGCATAATTTACCTGGCAGAAAATTTAAATCTGATTTGTAAGTATACCTTTTTTGCGATCTTACTAATAGTGAAAAAAATAGAAGGGTTTCAGTCAGAGGTATCGTTACGCAAATTACTAATATTTTATACCGTTATTTATTTATTTATTTATTTATTTATTTAACGGGTGAAACCCTTGTTACAAATATATACAAAATCACATTAAATGCTACGAGTACTTTTAACAAGACTTTTAAAAACGCTAAAAGAAGACCCAAATATTTCTATGCTAGATATAATTTCATTACCAATCTTAGCAATTCTAGTTATGGGTTCATTTAAGCCATAATTGGTGGAATGAAACGGTACATAAAAGGTGTCAGAGTGTCTCGTTCTCTTAGAATTAGCATTTAGTGAAACTCTCTGCAATAAGTCGGAACAATCTATATAACTATTTATTATTTTGTGTAACAAAAACAAGTCGAATTCTTTCCTACGTCGCTCAAGAGTGCTTATATTCATATAGAGAAGTGTATTAGTATAACTATACTCCTCTCTTATGCAGCCCATTTTAAAGGCACAAATTCTTAAAAATTTTCTTTGTACACGCTCTAATTGAAAAATATATGTATTGTAACTTGGAGACCAGATAGAACTACAGTACTCAAGTATAGAACGGACGAGTGAACAATACAAAATTTTAAATGAATGAAGTGACAATTCCACACTATTCCGACTTACAAAACCTAGCATCTTGAATGCTCTGCTGATAATACATTCAATATGCAAATTAAATGTTAATTTTGTATCGAAAATAATTCCTAAGTCCCTAATATGATCAACATCTTGTAATACTTCACCATTAATTGTATATTGGCATCTTGTAAGAGAATGCGACCTACTGAATGTTATTTTAAAACATTTTGAAGCGTTTAGATAAAGCAGATTAACATCACACCAATGCGAAAGGCGATCTAAGTCCTTTTGTAATAAGCTAGCATCAGACATGTTCTCTACAACTCTAAAGATCTTCACATCATCAGCAAACATTAAAATTTCACTATCCAATGCATTAGCTAGATCGTTGATAAATATATTAAATAACAGTGGGCCTAAATGAGAACCCTGTGGTACTCCGGAAGTTACAGTAATATTGCGAGATGTACATCCACCATATTTGACCATCTGAGATCTATCAGATAAGTAACTACTTATCCAATTCAACATCTGACCATAGATACCATAGCTGTTCAGCTTAGACACGAGTAATGCATGGTTGACTCTATCAAAAGCCTTAGAAAAGTCTGCATATACGGAATCAACCTGTTGGCCATGTTCAATCGAATTGCATAAGTAATTACTATAAAGCATCAAATTAGTACAGCTTGACCTACCCTGACGAAAACCGTGTTGCTGATTAGTAATTATGTGTTTAAAATCATTTTGTAGAGCAACATTCACCAAAAAATCCAACAATTTTGGAATTTCTGACTGAATACAAACAGCACGGTAGTTTTCAACATTATCCTTCTGGCCAGATTTAAAAATTGGTCTTAAAAAGCTTTGCTTCCAGCAACTTGGAAATTGACCAGAGCTCAATGATTTGTTGAACAACAGCTGCAGTGGTTTTGTCAAAGTAAATATACAACGTTTTATAAAAAACATGGGAATATTATCAGGACCAGTTGACAGTTTCCAAGGAAGAGACATAACTCGGGTTATTATATCTTTAGCATCTATGTACAAATGACTTACGTTGACGTTGGATGAAAAAGCATATGTGGGTGTCTGATTAACATGAATATCATTATATACGGTAGAGAAATAATCGGCGAATAGATCCACTGTTGTTGAAATATCATCACTCGTCATATCGCCATAATTCATACTTGATGGTATATTGAATAAATTCCGTTTGTCATTAATAAATTTCCAAAATGAATGGGGACTTCCAGATATACTACTTTCAACCTTACAAATATAATTTTGGTAACAGATGTTTCGCAGCCGATTACAGCTAGCTCGTAAAGTGGAAAAAACATTGTAATCATCCTCATCCATTGATTCTTTATATTTTTGATGTGCTATTTTCTTTTGTTTGAGCATCTTTTTTAAGTCTAGATTAAACCAGGACGGATAGGAGGAATTCCTATATCGTTTCATAGGAACAAACCTTTCAATGCCACGATACACATATTCATAAAATAACTCAACTGCGTCGTCAACAGACTTATTTTCTAGTAGCGTATGCCAATCGATATAAGATAGATAATAATTAATCTGCTCATAATCCCCATTACGAAAATCAAAATAGTATTCCTCATACTTTGCACTGGATGATGTTTGCATAACCAAATCAAAACATACTGAAGAGTGATGGAGACTATTCTCAAATAAATAGTCCAACGGTGAATTTACAATAATATTCACATTCGAAAAAATAAGGTCTAACAGAATATTCCTTGAATTAGGAACGCTGTTGACTTGGAACAAATTTAAAAAACCAAATATATTAGATAACTCTATAGCGGGTGAGTTAGGCCTGCCAGAGACAGTTAACCCATACTCATCGTTACCCCAGGTGACATTGGGTAAGTTATAGTCTCCACACACAACAAAGTCGCAATCAGTGAACTCATCAAAAATATATTCAACAGACTGGGCATGTTCAACGTAAATCTGAATATCTGAGGCTGGTGGAATATACACACCCCCAATTACGAGACACTTATTACTAACTTCAATCACAACAAATACCTGCTCAACATTAGTATGAGGCACTGACACTCGACGCACCACTAAATGCTTCTTCACCGCCACCAACACACCACCACCCCGACCTTTGGTACTTCCTGTAGCATCCCTGTCGGTCCTGAAGATATTGTAATTCGCAAGCCCTAGCTCCTCATCAGAATAATCACTGTTAAGCCATGTTTCCACTAAAACTATAACACTAAAGTCTGTGCATTGGATAGACTCTTGAAGCACCTTCAGTTTGGTTCTAAGACCACCCACATTTTGGTAATAAACAGAGAGAGCAGTTTCATTTTCAGGACTCCCCTTTGATTGCTATTTGCTGTAGTTGATTCTCTCCTTACTCAGCATTACATGTTTCTGATAACTGTGACAATTTGTATCAAAGACGTGATGGTTGAAATTAATATTAGGTACTTTTAAAATTTCAGATGCGTACTTACAGTTGGTGCATGTATAATATTCTCTAGTGTTACACTGTTCCTTTTTATGAGACTCACTGCAAAGAGGACATACTTGTCCAGATTGACATTTGTCGGCGTGGTGTCCGTATTTCCAACACTTAAAGCATCGGACGACACTAATGAATTCAAAAAATCTATATCCATTGAATCCAACATATATATACTCTCTTTTCGTTATTAAGTAGTTAAAAATTTGTGGAGCAATTTCTAGTATAACATTAACCGTGTTCTCTTTGCACTTTGGCGTTTTATACTTATGTATTAACTTCATTTCACCTTCAGTGTCATCTGGAACATTCTCTTTTCGAAGTGTTTTCAAAAACTGAGGAATATTGGCCACATCTTCCTCCTTCACATTAAGTAATTTAATCTTTGGATTTATCAATTTACCCACCTTAACCTCATACTCCTCCCCCAATTCTTTCGCAGCACTTATTTTTAATTTCTCTAGAGAGTTCTCATCCTGGCAGTGTATCATTAAACGCCCGTGTGAACCGTGCTTAACTTCAGAAACAACAACATCAATATCGGCAGGAACGATTTTTTGCGCCAGCACACTTTTTGTGGTCGAGCTGTCTTGATTTACATTCTTCGGTTTAATAATAAGAGGTTTAGATTTTAATACCTCAGAAAAAGTTGGTTTTTCATTTGGAATCCTGTTGGTCGATTCAAGCAATTCAATCAGCTTACCAGTTTTTTCCAATATTTCATTGGTTTTCAAATTCACTAGATCTGGCTTCTCTAGATTGTCATTGACTGCAGGCAAACAATCAATGCAAAACCATTTTATCCCGGCACAATCACGTTTTAATTTTACTAATTTATCATCCACTTCTGCACAGTGGGTATGGAACGACTTCTTACAAAAATCACATATTATACTCCTCGTATTAACAATAAAATTGTCGGAGCACCGGACACACGTCTGTGCGCCAGGCGCCATACTTCTGATATGTTACATGTGCTTGATAATTGATTTTAATTGTTTTGGAAATTTTTAGTCTCTAGTACATTGCAGTAGCCAGTGGGCTGTGAAAAATATCTATTTCTGTCATACTCCAGCTTCTTTTTGATCTTATATACGTTACCGCCGTTGTTTCTGGTTAGAGTTTATTTGTTTTAAGAAATTTTTATAACCTTGTCTATTATATCATTAGCTTATATCACCGCTCCACCTGTGTTTAAAATGTGCTTCTGACCACATGACCCACTTATGTCCTTAACAAGACTAGAGGAGCGAAAGTGTGTGGCTAAATTTCGCCCTAATAATAAAGACGTTTATTATTATTATTTTATATTCAAATCGCTGTCAAATGTACGTACTGTGTATTGAAAATGAATGAATTAAAAATAATTTTTTTTACAATGAAAACATAAAAAATATCATCTAGTTTTATAACCTTGTCTATTATATCATTAGCTTATATCACCGCTCCACCTGTGTTTAAAATGTGCTTCTGACCACATGACCCACTTATGTCCTTAACAAGACTAGAGGAGCGAAAGTGTGTGGCTAAATTTCGCCCTAATAATAAAGACGTTTATTATTATTATTTTATATTCAAATCGCTGTCAAATGTACGTACTGTGTATTGAAAATTAATGAATTAAAAATAATTTTTTTTACAATGAAAACATAAAAAATATCATCTAGTTTTTAGTTTTAACACAGGTAAAAAAGTCGCTGGCGCATGTTCATATACAGGGTGAGGTAAAATGCAAAAACTAGATTTTCTCTTTTTTAAAATATAACCCCCCATATTTTATTATACCAAAAAAATTGCTTGCAATATGCTCTTTGATATTTGCATAGCATTTCATATACCTACATTCATCGGTTTTCAAGATATTTCCATTTTTCTGCGAATTTTAAATTTGCTTTCTATTTGTGTAGTGATATTTATTTATTTTGAGAAAGTATTATCGAATTTTATTTTTATTTAACGAACAACTAAATTATAAGGCCATAATAGTATTTGAGGAAGACAAAACCCTGAATTATCGAGATAATACAAGTCCAAGTATGCTGAGGAAACAATTTTATAGGCGTGATCCATAATTATCAAGCAGATTTATCAGGTAGGCTTTGAAATATTGGCAGTTTTCATAACATGCTCAATAATTTCGTACTGTGTGAAAACTAAGCTTTAAAAATGAATTTTTCCATGGCAGAATAAAAAGAGGATATTTAGGAGAATCTTTGAGAAATTGGCTACTTGTCTCTAGAATATATAAACTATCAACAGCACGGAGGCACTCTCAAACTGATGCTTTGAAAGTTTGGAGAATCGTTTTATTCGGACTGAGTTAGTTGATATTTCATAGCCTACCTGATAGATCTGCTTGATAATCCTCAGCATACATGAATTATATTTTCTCGATAATTCAGGATTTTGACTACATCAAATACTATATTATGGCCTTAGATTTTAGCTGTTCGTTAAATACAAATAAAATGCGATAACACTTTCTCAAAATAAATAAATTTCAGTACACAAATAGAAGGTATATTTAAAATTTGCAGAAAAATCGAGAAATCGAAAAAGAGCATATTGAAAGCAATTTTTTGGTATAATAAAATATGGCGGGTTACATTTAAAAAAAAAGATAGAATCTGGTTTTTGCATTCTACTTCATCCTGTAAATGAATATGCGCCAGCGACTTTTTTACAGCCTGGGTTAAAAGGAGAGGATATTTTTTATCTGTCCATGTAAACAAAATTATTTTTGATTCATCAATTTTCAATATACACGTACGTTCATATGACAGCGATTTGGATATAAAAATGGTCATAACTTTTGAAATAGCCTGTATAATGTTAGAATACCTTATATTCTAAGAACGGGAATAATTAGTAGAATCTAAATATGGAATAATAATATAGGATGTCTCATTTAAAAAATATATGTTTCCATCTCCACGTAATTATGGATCACCCTTAATAAATCGAAATATTTTCTGAGCAAGGACCATATTATCCTTCGCTACATTTTTTATCATATATACAAATTCATTCACTATCTTCTACAGTAGTGGGAAGGGCCGCGCCAAGTGTTTCTGCCGCCCGTGTGCAAATGATAAATACCACCAAGCAACAAAAAAACCAAACATTATAATTATGTACTTTAACCTTAAAAACAAAAACTTCCAGAAAAAAAATTAAATATTTTAAAAACCTTAAGTTTAATGTTTTTAAACAGTGAAAAAACAAAACATAATTATGTACTTCAAACTTAAAAACAAAAGCTCCTACACAAATAATATAAAATATTTCTTAAAAACTTTAGTTTAATATTTTAAACAAACAAAACAGATAAGTATGTACTTTAAACTTAAAAACAAAAACTCCTAGAAAATAAAATATGATGCACCTAACTTTTTATAAAATTTATAGAAAGGATACTTGCTTTGCTTTAAGTGCTGCAAAATCCTTTATAATTTGGTCTGTATTTAGTTTTTCACATAACTCAAATTCAATGGAAATTAATGCCAAATTGTTGTCTTTCCTGGTTCATCGAGGATCTTAAGTCATTTTTAATGAGCTTTTGCTTTGAAAATGATCTTTCTCCGCTTTCAACTGACATTGGAAGTGTTAAAAGGATTCTAAGAGCAATAGAAATATTAGGGAATGTATCAAATAAATCATTTTTAAATATATATTGTAACACCTCTAATGGACAGCTGAATGGCTGGTGTCAGTGGCATGTCCCACAGTGGGCGGTACTTGACAGTAACAGGCGTATCGAGTGGAAAGCGAGACATTCAGGACTGAGTTGATCGCAAAATGATGGAGTCTAAAAAAGACAAGAGTTATCCAGATGAACGAAATATTATGGGCGCCGCGCCGCCGCCCTTTTAAGCTTGCCGCCCGTGTGCGGTGCACACCGTGCACATGGGGTTGGCGCAGCCCTGATGGAGTGGGTGGAGTTATTGACCGAGCCGGTACTAAAAAGTCGCCCGGTAGTATAGCAAAGAAATCAGCAACTAAGTAATATGACGTGAATAATCTTTCATGCCAAAGCTTTTCTACTAACCTAATTAATAGATCTGCGAAGATACGCTCAAACCTTAGATACAAAAATACAACGAACCTTGAAAGCTCCATCACTATCAGCAGTTGTCTTTTCATATAAGCTGGTAAGATCCTTGTTATTTGATAGGCTAATAAGTTCTGCATAACCGTTTTCTATATGCTTCAGTGGATTGTCATCCCAATCAACTGATTCGTCCAGAGCAAGCATTTCTTTGAAAACTCTTTTTGTTTCCTCGAACTGCACCAGCATTTTCTTCAACTCCTCTTCAGTCTCGCCAGTGTCCAAACCACAAGATACTTGCTTCCTGAGAAAATATTGAGATGTGAGAGGGTCCCATTCACTCAAAGAAGGAAAATAGATGATTTAACATCACCCATCCTCCTTGAATGCACCACAGATCAAGTACCATGTTTGTAAAAATGTCAATAAAGCCAAAGGCCCTAAACTGGCTCTATACGGCAGTTGTTACATCCAGGATTCAGTATTTGAGTTTGGTCTTGTGGCCAAGCATAGAGACCTCGTTATGGGCCGTCCATTAATCACGTGAGGCTTGAAAGGGGGGGGAGGTATGACAAAAATCACGAAATATCATAAGGGGGAGGGGGGTCTAGTAAGATATCACGTGTATTTATTTTTTCGTAAAACGCATTATTATTATTTGTACGCCAATCAAAAACAATCTGCAACCTTTCGGTCTAGACATTTATACCATGGTCCTTAATTTTAGAATAAAATAAGTTTATCCTTTATTCCTCTATTTAAAGACAATATTCGAAAAATTTTAAGACTCTTTGTAGGTACCATGATCTTCGTCCACGCACTATTGGCGGCCCACCGTGTATACTGCATTCATTTTGTTACATCATAGACAAACATAATAAAAAAAGTGCACCTAAGATTGGCTCCTGGGGAACACCCTTCAATATATGAAGTGATTCTGATTTTGAATGTCTCCCCTCATTTCACGTTCTACTACTTTTTGAATGATTTTTTGACGATACGACTTGAAGCTGCAGCGATACTCCTCTTATACCATAGCACTCCAGCTTTCTGCACCGTATCTCATGATCAACAGAGTCAAAGGCCTTAGAGAGGTCTATACACATCAGTACCGTTGATTTTCCATTGTGAAGTGATTCTAGAGTCCCTTTTGAGTGCCATATGTATAGCCCTTATAGTGGTTTCACCTTTTCTGAACCCATTCTGTTGAGAGGTAATTAAATGAATCGAATCTAGAAATTCTGTCAGTTTGTTGCACCTAATCTTTTCGAATACTTTATTTATATTGGGCAATGTTTTTATTGGCCTATACATTTCTAGATTTATTTTATCACCTTTTTTGTAAATGAGTCTTATATTTCCGCAGTTTAGTTTTTCAGAGAAGACACCAATGGTTCAACTATAATATCAGCTGCACATCTTAAGATGTTACAAAATTATTTTCTCAATCTCTCTTTGTCCATGACTGTGGATATGAATTAATAACTTTGTATGTTTCAATAAGAGTGCAGTATTTAAATTTGGTGGTTTTTTCTTTTCTTTTTTTTCTGAAATTTCACAAAAATGTCATCTATGATTGTTCCGACTAATCAAAATGGAGCATTACACGAAAGAAGAACGTGTTATTGTTGCGAAAACTCTTTACAGAAAACCAGTTGATTAACTCAGTACTTCCGACACATTACGGTGATACCAGTTTATTATTTTCATAGCGTCTGAGATCCTCTTGCAACCGAATCATCGCCCGCCTGATGAAAAAAAAGTGTGTTATGCCGCTAGGTCTTTCTTTCACAGGTCAATGGATAGCCTATTATAAATACAACAAACTTTTGAGTTTTACGACCCCCCACCACCCAACCACCCGAATTTCACCCTCACTCACAAAAAGTAGAAAATGATGAGGAATCCCTAAAACGCCTAAAAACAAAGTTTGTGCTGTTTTTATATTTTTAGTTTCTTTTATTATTGTTGCGCCGCCACTAACACGATTTCTAAAAATCATAAACGTTTTCCACCCTCGCCACGGTAATAATACCGTGTAAAAATTTCATTAAAATCAATCCAATAGTTTCCACGTTACACAACACAGAACATCTAAGGCAATATCCGTATGTATACGACAGGAAATTCTAAGACTCCCTTGGTTTTTGTAATCGGCAAGGCAATGTTCGGATGGACCTAAAAAAGCGTATTATGGCGTTAGGTCTTTCTTTCACAGGTTAGTAGACAGCCTATTATGAATACAACAAATTTTTCAGTTTTACAATCCCCACCCCCCAACCACCCCAATTTCAACCCCACCCAAGAAAAGTACAAAACGACCTGAACCCCTAAAATGCCTAAAAACCAAATTTGAGGAATATTTAATTTTTCTTGTTTTTTTTTTCTAATTACTCCGCCGCTCATATACCGGTTTTCAAAACATTCAAAACATTTCCTACTACGACCCCACAGCATATCGCTGCCCAAATTTCATCACAAGCCATGCAGCGGTTACTGAGATTACGAGGCTAGAAAAACAGACAGACAAAAAGCGTATTATATCAAGATCAAAATTTTCGCGATCACAATACTCCCTATCAGTGTGGGAAGTAAAATGAAGAAAGTTAGAGACCATTCGCAAACTTCATGGAATTTTCGGTCGAGAAAGTGCACCTAATGTGTCCACAATTCGAACAGTAGTCAAAAATTTTGAAGAAACTAGGTCGGTTGTGGGCCGTTGAGTCTCTGTTGCGTCGACGTACTAGTAGATCACTTGGACACATTGCTACTGTAAGTACTGTACACAAAAGTATGGCCGTAAGCCCGAAAGTATCATCAATTTCACGAAAGACGACTTCCTTTACCCGTAGAAGATTCAGCTTACTCAAGAACTCAGGTCAGTATACCATGCAAAGCGTCGGCAATTTGTTCAATGGGCAATAGAGCAAAGTGAAGCCAACGCCGATCTTTCAAAAAGTCATCCACCGATGAAGAGCATTTCCATCTGAAAACTGTGAGTTTGTGGCTTAAAAAATCATCCTTACGCAATCCATGAAAAACCAATGCATCCACAACGATTAATGCGAATTTTCGTCAGGCAGTGTGATCGTGGCTTGCTTTTTTGAAAATGAGGCCGGAGTTGCACTGACTGTGAACGGCAACTATCCTATACTGATGAACAATCTTGATTTACAGAAATTAGGGACACCACTTTAACATGCAGTAAAACATGATTGGGTTACTTACTGATTCAAAAGATACAAGATATATTCCTTCAAGCTGTCGCTGAAAGTCATAATTGCATTCCCTTTCAAGAACTTGGCTAACTTTGCACAAAAGCTGGTAATCATCTCTTGTTCTAATTTCAAATCGTCATCTTTGGTGGAGAAATCCTCAATTTCACTTATAGTTTTGGATAGCAAATTTTCTTTCTCTGATATGCTCTTTGTAACGACTGAATCATGAAAAACGATGTCCTTCAATTTAGTGACGTACTTGATGTGCATATGCATGGAAAAGTCGCATCCACATCTCAAACAGTGTCTTGTCAGATTGTCTATGACAGTGCACTGGGCTATCACAGGATTACCAATTATGTCATAATCTATTTGAGCCACGTCGTTGCAGTCGTAGTGGCAGATCTTTGTGTAATGTTTTTTGGTTACGTCGCCAATCTGGAAGGACGAATGCATAGTACATTGAATCATTCGGTTTGTATTATAAAAAATTGTAGTTTAACTTTGTACTTTCATTTTCGAGTATTAATTGAAAAGACAAAAAGTTGAATCAAAGTTTGTTGAAAATGTGCAAGAGAACAGACTAAAAAAATACCAGATAACTTAAAGAAATAAAGAATAACCCTCAAGATACTTTAAAATGCACGCAACCACTATCAGTTGTTAAAAATAAAACGTACTGTGTTGCCATCCGCAAATTGACCAGTGGGGTAAGGGAAGGGTCTCACAGTACCGATCGTCATTATCAAGTCGAGTCTAAAAAGGGATAGAGAAAATAGGTAAAACAAGAACCTCAAATATTGGCTGCAGCGAGTATCCAATCACTAAGCTGCGATGTCTTTAAGGTGGGGAGGAAAATCTGCAGTTGCCGGTTGTAGTTATAACAAGATAAATAGGATATTGTCATATAAATTATTCGCCATTTGCTTTATAAATAAAATAAGACAAGAACAAAAGAAGGAAATAGGATCAATTAGTAGTAAAATTGAGTATAACATTGGAACATTAAGTCGAGACAGCATACATTTTTTTAATTTTTGATATCAAAAATAAATTATGAGTTATGGCAACGTCACCAAATTCTTTCTCTGGTCAATTTACGATGGTTACACAGTAAACTGAGTAATTATTGTATACCTATACTACAAGTTAATTTCAAGCTAAATTGTATTCGTTGTATGCATTAGGGTAATTATGTTTTGATTTGGACTTACTTTAAGCGTCTCGGTACAGCAGCTGCTAGCACAAACTAAAACTGGGAAATTCAACTCTGTTTTTTCAATATCTTTAACTGTTATACCCTTTTTGTACAGGGCATCCACTTCAAGCTGTTCTGCATCCCGTTTATCTTTCAATCTACAATTTTATGTATAAGCTGTAACTAAGTGAATTAGTAGCTAGGTATACGTATTTATACGTGACTTAGGGAGGACCGAATTTTGCAATTGATTCAATAAGAGATAAAAAACGAGTTGAAAACAAACTCTAGCAGTGAGCCAGTGGAAAAAACTGATACAGGAAAGTATAAATAACGGCGAAAATTTCTATTTTCAGTTTGCTCATAAATTCATAAGTCCAGTATTTTAACAATAGCGTTAATTGGTGTGGAATTTTTATATCCCTAAAACAGATAGCACAGATTAATAATTAGTATTAGCACAATAGCTAATATTCCAAATAAATATTTGCTATAGTACTAGAACATAAAGAACAAAATTTCGTGACACATTTTATTCACAGTTCAATTATCTACAACTTTATGTTTTACTATATTAAAATTGATTCACACTGTTTCAGGTTTTCATATTTTTTTCAAGTGAGTGTTATCAGGTACATGTTAGTTACATGCGAGACCTCTTTAACTTTCTGTTGTATACAAAAAACTATACATATAACTGTTACCGCCAATTTGGATCTCCCTAATGTAACTATATGGATCATGGTTTTGTATTACACAGATTGGTTGTATTGTAAGATACAACGACGTTATTTTTATATAATATAAATTTTTTCAAAAATAAATAAAATAAAAAATAATTCTTACCGCTCAAGAGTCATGCTATTTGATGCACTTTCATTAAACAGCTTTGCCAAAACTTTTGATAGATTAAGCAACAAATTCTTCGCGACATTGATTGCCAGTAGGTTACTGGGATTGTAGGGCTCCAAAGGTTGTTGTGGTTTATTTTTGTCAGGTCCTCCATTTATATACTTCAACATGCTATGGGAAAAATTTAATATGAATTTTATCAAGCTATAAAATCAAGATCTATCAATGATGTACTGCTTGGTCTAAAATCAACTGATCTATATTCTATATTATATCAATAAAGGAACATATCTATCCTCAAACATAATTAATATTATCTAATGTGCTATACAATATTAGTATTGCAGAGTTAACCCTAAAAAAATGAACTAGCAATTATTAATTTGGAAACAACCATACAACCTTCAGCTACTTCAAGATAAACCTTTTTTTATAATATTTTTTATAATCACAAATTATACTACTTACTTCCAGCATTGTTTAGCAGAATTTTCCCAGCTTCTCTTGTAATTCTTTGTTACATCTGTGTCAAATTTGATATCCTTTTTTGCAGCTGCCAAATACCTAATGGATACAAGTCAACCATATAACTATGTAAAGCATGTATTCATAATTTTGTGTTTGGGAATATTTATACAGGGTGTCCCAAAAAATAGTGTCAAGCGGAAGCCCAGAGATAGAGCACACCTAGAGGTATCTGAATCACCCCCATATATGCTATGCAATTTTTTGTAGTTTCCGAGTTATGAATTTTTTTCTGAATTTTAGTGAATTCTCTACCTCGACAACTTAAAGCTGTTCCAAAAGAAAAATTAAAAGACTTTTCCAAATTCTCTTTTTTGCTGATTAATCTTTAAAAGTTTACTGTTCATTACATAAAGGAATCGGCTTAGTACATCTGATGAAAGTCATGAAAATTATAGTGTAAAGTGAAAAATTTACGTTCTTTTAATTATGACTTAGATTTTCGACTCTCAATTAAAAATCTAAAGAGGTGATTTCCTTATTTCCATGCAGATTTAAAAACTTCTTCAGACTCTCAGCTATCACAATCATTAAAAAAAACTAGTACTTAATGGGGCTACTTTCGCTCCAACTGACCTTCAAAGACAAGAGGCGAAGATTTCTTGAAATTAGCGATGGGATTTTAAATGAAACAATAACTACGTTTAGGACGCTAATAGCCGAATGATTGTCATTGCCGCAATAAAACACATTCAATGCGAACAGAATATCGATAGATGACCACCTGTGTCACTTTGCTAAGATTTTTTTTACATGTCCGACTTCTTTTTTGTGAGTGGGAAATTGTAAAATGAAGCGAAATTATCAAATTTCTTCACTAAGTTTATTAAATTTCACAAGAAATTTTCAAAATGTCTACCTTCTTGTTCGATGCATAATCTACATCTTCTGAAAAAATTGTTTTTTAAATTAACAAAAGCTCTTTGATTGTTTTTTATTGTTTCTTCAGCCTGTGTTAATTTGTTGCGTAATTCGCTGATGTTTCGACACTCTTTAGCATAAACTAGTTTTTTGTAGTAGTCCCAAACAAAAAACTCTATCGGATTTAAGTCAGGTGACCGTGGCGGCCATTCAGTGGGTCCACCACGACCTATCCATTTGTTGCATAGTCTCTTGCAGAAAACAGCATCGTTAAATGCAGTTGTCGTACACTCAAGGTCCATAGGAATAGCCAAGTAGTCAAACAGCAGAAACAACACCAATCCAAACAAAAGCGTATCGTTTTAAAGCCGCAAAGACAGACAGACGACTGAATAAAGACAACGAAAACAACTTATGCAATGACACATTTTGAAAAGACGTCACCAGAGGACGTCACAACAATGTCATAGCTAACTCTTTCTAACATCGCCATCGTTTACTGCGTTAACGTTAGCCCTTTTTGTTGGCGCTCAGGTAAAAACCGGTTTTGAAGAATGCGCTCCTTGTGGTTTTTTAGCAAGAAATTGGATCTTTTTTTAATAAATGTTTAATTTATGCAACGTTTTTAACGTTTATTATTGCGGTACTGACAATCAGTCTGCTATTAACGCGTTAACATAAGCTATTGATGAATTGAAAAACACATCGCTAATTTCAAGAAATCATCGCCTCTTGTCTTTGAAGGTCAATTGGAGCGAAAGTAGCCCCATTAGGTACTAGTTTTTTTCAATGATTGTGATAGCTGAGAGTCTGAAGAAGTTTTTAGACCTGCTTAGAAATTATGAGATCAGCTCTTTGGATTTTTAATTGCGAGTCGAAGAAAGTCATAATTATCAGATCGTAAATTTTTCACTTTACACTAAAATTTTTATAACTTTCATCAAAGCCGATTATTTTATGTATGAACAGTAAACTCTTGGAGATTAATTACCAAAAAAGATAATTTGGAAAAGTCTTTTAATTTTTCTTTTGGAACAGTTTAAGTTGTCGAGGTAGAGGATTCTCTGAAATTCAGAAAAAAATGCATAACTCGGAAACTACAAAAAATTGCATAACATATATGGGGGTGATTCAGATACTTCTAGGTGTGCTCTATCTCTGGACTTCCGCTTGACACTCTTTTTTGGGACACCCTGTATGCAAGAGTAATTAGAATATACTTTGTAAGATAATCATGTGATCAATATTACTGCTTATTTTGAAGTTAATCATAGGTGGTCGATAAAATTTCATGTAGACTCCATTTATAGGTATCTGTAGTGATAGGTATCTTTCAAACATTGTTATCTGTGGGTAGTGCTAAAAGTACCTACTTAATAGTTCACCTGTGAACCAAAAGTCTTAAGATGGACGATGCAACAGCCTCCTCAATGACATACAACTTTTGTTTGTTCATTGTAATTGAATCTAACCATGGCAGCCACAATATGGGCTGAATCGAAAAAGTGATAAGTACAAAAAGTGTTTACTTTGCCTTTTTTTCATTGATATCCACGATTAAAAATAAGTGTTTTCATTTAATGAAACTGACCTCCGGTTAAAAACTGTACTTCCACTGTGAACGGAAATCGTAATCTATATGTAACGGCCCCCTCTGTATCCTATAACTTTTGTCTGAAACTATTTTCCAAGACATTTTTATCTCAAGATAAATGCCCCATTCAATACCTATCAATTTTGAAAATATATAAAATGGCAACACTACAATGTAAAGAAAACTGAAAAAAAATCTGTATATATAGGCCAAGGAAATCGTGAAAGCAAGAATTTACTTATAACAAGAGCAGCCTTAATCTTTTAAGTATCCTAGTAAAAAATTGCTAAAGCTTTGTGATTCTAGGTCAACTAAAAAAAAATTAATAGATTAATCAACTTACCTTAAGGAAGATTAATCCTAATTTTCCGAGCTTGTCCGAAGATATAATTATACGTTGTAGTTTCCGTGAAATCTACTTGTCAGCACGATGTTCCTAAAAATAACAATAAACGAATAACCCCCTCTCTTTTTCATCCGCCTACCCTAGACGGTACTGCTACCGCTCCGAGGACCGACATTCCGTTGAAGTGCTATTGAGAAAAAAATCGCCTAACCAATGGGAGATACAGGGCGGGTGGGTAATTATATCTTCGGACAAGCTCGGAAAATTAGGATTAATCTTCCTTAAGGTAAGTCGATTAATCTATTAATTTTCCTTCGCTTGTCCTCGATATAATTATACGTTGTAGCGGTTCAGAGTAAAGAGGGCGATTTTTTTTTTTTGAACAACATATATTAATTCAATATATTAGTATATATAAAATATCATCCGAGGTCAATATGGAAAAATATATATCCTTTTTAATATAAATTTACAATGAAAACATCAATTCGTACATAATTATATGTACCAAATATAAGTCTATGAATGTAAATAACATACACACCCTACATATGTATTTCTGATACCAACAACATTAATTCCATAGCATTAATCACACAGGAACGAAACAAAAAAAAATATATATTATGCACGTGTGTACAAATGTATAATACACACACATATAATAAACATACTAACATTTGTCTCGGCAAAGTTATTAGGCTCTTCCAAGGACCTATTATGAAATGCAAATACAAGTCATTAGAGTTCGATGAACAATTACAACAATGTTTGATGTATGTATTCCAGCTAAATCTCGTTTTTTTTTTTTTCCACCAACTTATACTGATCTGTGACCAAGCTGCATGGAATACTTCTTCATGAGTGAGCATGAGTTCTTTTTTTTGCGATATGGTACTCTTTTTCATGCAAAATTCTACAGTAGACGCGATATTCAATACCGGTTTATTTTTAAAATAAGAAAATATTAGATTCGGTTGATATCTGCCCAGTCTAGATGTTTTTGATATGATTTTTTTTTAATTTTATCAGATAATTTCTGTATGCTTTCAAACTCCATTAATGTTAAAGTTTGAACCACCGACGATAAAGTTGACTTAAACTCTTCTAGCAGTATCAGAGCCACACGTATAACATGTTTATGTGTTAGATTTTCAAATGATAAGCTGTGTGACGGATAACATTTGCCCTGTTAGAGATCTGGATTCCAGGTCTGCCATGTTTGGGTCTTGATGGATGTCTATAAAAAAACTCCTCTAAAGATTCTACATATTATCTTTTCTTCGCTAGAACTGATTAGAATTAGGAATTTAAAAACTGAGGAGTTCCACTCTCGGTGAATTTAACCTAGATATACTTCAAAATTATACACAAAAAAGGTCTTGTTTGTAATTACAAAATTTCCAGTAGTTTCTGAAAACAAGCTGAGAACTGTTTCGGGGGTCCCTCTATTAAAGAGGCTATCATCATCATTTCTATAACGTTTTCTGGTACCTGTCTGAAAATAGCGCTGTACAATCTCCCCGCCAGTAGGAAAAATCTGCTTGTACAGAGGATCACTCTGTTAAAAGAGGAGAACTGAGTATACATACCCGTTAGGCTAAAAAATGACATTATTATTTATTATTATTCTTTTTTTTTTTTTTATAGTGAAAAAAAAAATTGGAGATACCAGGGTTGTGTTGTCCAATCTAGATTAACGACAATTCCTGAAGCCCTTTCGTGAAGATTCTCTCTTTTCAGAACTCTATTGAATATGGGGAAAACATACAAGTAGTATGTGTAGCCCAATTTATTGTAAATGTGTCAGTGGAAGGATTCTGGGTCCGGAAAACCGGACATACATTTCTGAATTATATTTATTTTTTTTTTGCAATTGATTGTTGATTACATACTCTGTATCTACAGAAAGCGACCTCTATTTTTTATCAGCTTCTTTGTTTTCCAAGTACAAGTATAGCTACCATATACTACTAATATACTTTACTCCTCACACCATTGCCAAAGCGCTTTCACGGTTTCATTTAACTGTGGATACTTAATAATACTACATGATTCGTTTATACAAGAAATGGCAGTTTGGTTATCAACTCTTAATAGTATCCGAATATTAGTTTCTTTTTTTTTTTTTTTCGATCGCAAGACCTGATAATGCCGCCTTAATTTCTAGATAATTAATATGCTTGCATCGATCCTAAAACTCATGGCGAGTAATTTCTCCACAAGAGGCTGCCGCACCTGTTGGAGATGCATCCCAAAAAATGTCCATAGAAGATCTAGGTTTAATATCTTGCCATATTCCAATCTCTGTAGGTATATCACCATTGTAATTCTAGCAATAATTTTTCTGAAATAACCAATTTTCCATTAAAAGTTTAGTTTTTTAGTCTTGTTTTTAATCTACAAATCAGTTTTTAATCTCTTTTTTGTTTTTGCAGTGAGATCTGCATATTTACTGCATCACATTCAAAACTCAAAACTGGCCTGTAGCCGGTTTAAGTAGTAGCAGATCCTAATTTTATCAAAAAACCTTAACCTTTTAAGAGGATTACGGTTATTCCAGTATTCTCCCGAGTATTCTTCATACATTGGAATTTATCCTTTCCTATTACTAGGATATCGTCTAAATAGAAAAACTGTCAATACGACTTTGAGTCTTTCCACCCCTGGTTTGAGAAGTTTGATAAAAATATAGAGAGCTACCTTCAAGTCAAAGGCAAGACAAGTGAGTTAATACAATTTATTGTCAAATGTGAACCTTAAAAATATTTCATGATTCTTTTTAACGAAGGATTTCGAGCCTCTTTTGGAAAGATATGCATCTTTATTTAATAATTTTAAGACTGTTCTATGACCCTCACTTGAAGTGGGGGGCGTGGCTGAATCTATTAATTAAATTCAACTTAATTCTATATGTTCCTTGTGGTTTTGGAATGAAAAATAAATTAAAATGAAGTGAATTTTAGAGTAGGAGGACATATTTTGCTACCTCCAATCTTGAATAACTTATCAATTAACTTTGGTATTCAGGGACTAGGTTATCCGAAACTCTTACATAGTAAGTTCGGAATTTTGCATTGGCATAAATTGAAAAGGAATAGATATCACTCCAATCTGTAGTGTAGTGAGTAAGCACCATCTACTTGACGGCTGGCGTCCGAGCGTTAGGCGCGCAGTCAGTATGTATGGGCGGTTGTTGTGTTAGTACGAATAAACGTGTAAACAACAGCTCTGGTTTTTCTTTTCTACAAAAAAAAAGAGTGGATATTACACATACTAAGACTTTCTGGTTTTCCAATTTTGCAAATATTTTGATAGGTTGCCAGCTTAAGTAATATATATGTATATGCATGTATACACTTTGTATGACTTTGTTTGTAGCATTAGCTGGCTTCTTTCTTACAATATGCTGATGGTGGATGACCCGACTTCCTCTCCCCGTTCTCTCCTCTTTCTCTTGAATCTGAGTTGAGGGAGGTTGTAGTTTCAGTAACGATGATTGTGTATGCCCGCTAAGTGCTAGCTAAGTTAGCAGGTTTTTAACCTTTGGTACAATCTGAAGTCTGACGAGGAACTGAATTGACGGTGTAACGAACGGATAATGCACCTTAGCAAAATAGGTTGCGATTTTCAGCTGGAAGTATGAGGTTGCTTAATTGTTCCTGCACAAACCTTAATGCTTCTATAACATTTGTGATTGCACCTATGCACCTAACCCTACAGCCATTTGTTGTTGTGATTTAGGAATCTATAATGACCATTGTCTTTCTTTTTTTATACAGTGAATAATTTCGCCACTAATTTGAGGAGAAGGTAATGCCTTACAGTTGCTCGGTACTTTATATTCTCCTAAAAATTCCTCTCTTTGATTCTTTGTCAGCCATTTCTGCAAAAAACTACTCGAACGAAATGATATTTCGTCATGTATTGGCTGCCTACCTTATATTCAAAATTTGGTTTAAAGCCGAGGTAGTAAAAAAAAAAACGGTTCCGGCTTTGAGGCGTGAGGCGTCCATGCTCGTTGGTCTAAACAAGCCGTGGATCACTTTTTGCCTTTTCCGATCTGCCGATGAGTCTGAGATTAGAACAGGAACCCACCAGCTTCGAGGACTGTTCGAAGAATATATGCCTTCTGCTTACTACTTATTGCCAAAAAAAGGAATAAAGACTAACGCATGCTAATCTTATCTTTCCTACGAAGTGTTCCTTCTGCTTAACTGTTTTTTGGACCAACGCACATTAATCCAGAAAAAAACAGGATCAACAGATGAACAAAGAAATAATTTCATCACATCTCCCAACTCGATCTTTTACCCAGAACTAACGAACGCTAATTCTGTTTTTGTTTAGCAAAAAATGCCAAGCCAATACAAGGCCGTAAATAAATAAAATCGAACGACTTTACTTATTTGAACGAGTTTCTGGAGATATTATGCTAATGCATATGAATTCTACTACCCCACATATAAATAGAATCGAACGATTCTATTTATGCTAAAAAGATAACGAACGTTATCTTAAGTGGGAATGAATATGCACCACACTGCGACCGCGGTGATGCATATATGTTTACGGGAGGTTGCTGCATTAACACTATAGATAACTCCTCCGTACCTAAAAAAGAGTATATTTGTCTACAACATTAAGGCCTACCTGATGATTTGGAGATATAGAGATATTATGCTCCCATGCATATGAATTCTACTACCCCACATATAAATAGAATCGAACGATTCTATTTATGCTTAAAAGACAACGAACGTTATCTTAAGTAGGAATGAATATGCACCACACTGCGACCGCGGTGATGCATATATGTTTACGGGAGGTTGCTGCATTAACACTATAGATAACTCCTCCGTACCTAAAAAAGAGTATATTGGTCTACAACATTAAGGCCTACCTGATGATTCGGACGAACTGTCTGACGATAGGCAAACCTAATAATTCTTTTCACACTGAATTTGTAGTAGCTTCCTCCTATGCCTGTTGATTTCCTTATGTGGAGCACGCACACTGCCCTTTTCGACGTATTTTTATTGCGAAACACCTAAACAGTTTGTAAACTGCGGAACATGTTGTGTCGACAAGCACGATAAAAGGAATGTCGGTCCTCGGAGCGGTAGCAGTACCGTCTAGGGTAGGCGGATGAAAAAGAGAGGGGGTTATTCGTTTATTGTTATTTTTAGGAACATCGTGCTGACAAGTAGATTTCACGGAAACTACAACGTATAATTATATCGAGGACAAGCGAAGGAAAATTACAAATATAATAATAATTGATGATTATAAAAGAATGACATCAAAATGTGTTGCCTACATATAAACGTTAGCATGATATACAGGGTGTTCCGGTGATCATGTTACAAGCTTTTAGGGTAGATAAAACACAAGAAAATAAGAAAAAAAGTTCAAATGAACATGGGTCCGGAAACGCTTCCTCAGGGAGCTAGGGCCTTTCGAAGATGACCTTCAAAAACTACTCTTCATTTTATAACTTCGGTACTAATGCAGCTACCGCCACCAATTTTGAAACATAAAATGTAGTTGGTCGGTTCATCAATTTGAGCCTTCCGTACTTTGTCACCTTTAACCAGGGGCGTACAAAACAGGGGGGTATTTGGGTAGATTTTACCCTACTCCTCTAAGGCGTCAATTTCTTGAACATTTTTTTATATCTGATTATGAGTCTCCAATGCCTTTTACATAAAAAAGGTACTCTTAGTAATAGTTACGATCTGTCACCGTTTCCTCGGAAACTGCCACTAAGTCAGATACATTAATTGATTCCTATTGCACCTATGCAGTTTGATCACGTTGCCGTTGGTTTATTAAAATTTATGTAGTTGTCAAAAATCTGTCAATAAAATATTGTGTCGCCAGTGAATCATGGCTTATACTTTCGCCGAATATGCCGACATGCTATTAATTTATGGCGGAGTTCATTGCAATGGAAGAGCCGCTTCAAGATTGTATCATGAGTGGTTTCCTGAGAGGCGTGTACCTGCTCACACGCTGTTCGAGAGGGTAAATCAGCGCATAAGGGAAACTGGCTCCGTAAAAATAACGAGGCCAAATAATGGCGCTCAAAGAACTGTAGGAACTCCAGAATTTCAGGAAAAGGTACTTCGATAATTCGAGGAAAATCCTGATGTTAGTACCCGAGCTGTTGCAGAACACATGAATGTAAGCCATGTACGTGTATGGGAGATTGTTAACGAACAACTTCTTCATCCTTACCATCGCCAAAAAGTACAGGAATTGGGACAAGATGATTATGCACCCCACATAGAATTTTGCAAGTGGTTTCTTCAACAGTGTACGCAAGAACCCCAATTTCAGAAATTTGTGCTTTTCTCTGATGAGGCTATTTTTACGAGAAAAGGTATTTTTAATTCACGGAATAGCCATGTGTGGGCAGAGGAAAACCCTCATGCTCTTCAAATAAGAGGGTACCAACATCGATTCTCGGTGAACATGTGGGCTGGAAGTGTTGGAGAACGATTGGACCAGTCATGTTATTGGATGAGCTGCCCCTCGACATACGTCGGAATCTGTGGTTCCAGCATGATGGAGTACCCGCTCATTTTTCACATGTCGTACGTGAGCACCTTGGTGATCGTTTTAGAGGATGTTGGATTGGACGTGGAAGCGATGTCAACTGGCCAGCCCGGTCTCCAGATTTAACTTCTCTGGATTTCTTTCTTTGGGGACATATGAAAAGCCTTCTATATGAAACTCCAGTCCAGTCGGAGGAAGATTTGGTGGCTAGGATTTCTGTTGCGGCTGATATGATCCAAACTATGCCTGATGTTTTCACTGACGTCAATTTAAATATGCTACGTAGGTGCAATAAATGTACTGAACGTGATGGCAGGCATTTTCAGCAATTGTTATTTTGAATTTATTTTGGTACGTACAGGGTCAGTCAACGACAATGTTAGTAAAATCATCTTCAGGACAAAAATTTACTCTGCCTTCTCCTTTACTCACTCGTTAAACCTGTTTGTGTTACTTGTTTATTTTGTACTTTTGAAACTTCTAAACTTTAAGTTTTTCACTGGTGCTTATGAATGATTTGTTGCAAAATTATTATAAGTTTTGATTGTGTAGGTTTGTTTTTTTTTTTGGAATATTTTTATATGTTCCCTTTTACTTTTTATACCCCCAATTTCGAAAAGGCAATAAATCTCTCTAATCTAATTTATTTTCATTAAAGAACAAGATTTGGCTAACTTTTAATGCTCACTATCTGTACTAAACTTCATTTTCATATTTCAACGTAATAATTTGTTTAAGACCAATAATTTATTATTGATTGGATTTAGCCATTTTCAGAGGAAACGGTGGCAGATATCAACAATTACTAAGAGTACCTTTTTTGTGTAAAAGGCATTGGAGAATCATAATCAGATATAAAAATGACAATAAATTGACACCTTAGAGGAGTAGGGTCAAATTTACCCAAATACCCCCTGGGTTGTACGCCCCTGGTTAGAGGTGATAAAGTCCGGAAGGCTCAAATTGATGAACCTACCAACTACATTTCATGTTTCAAAATTGGTGGCGATAGCTGCAGTAGTACCGAAGCTATAAAACGAAGAGTAGTTTTTGAAGGTCATCTTCAAAGGGCCCTAGCTCCCTGAGGAAGCATTTCCGGACCCATGTTCATATGAACTTTTTTTCTTTTCATGTGTTTTATCTACTCTAGAAGTTTGTAACGTGATCACCGGAACACCCTGTATAGAATGAACGAAATACACAAAAAAGTGGTCAGAGAATAATTTTATGAAATAGACTACTATCACTACTACTACTAATATCAAAAATCAAAATCAAGTGCAGCTTACCTGAAAGCCTCATTTTCAAAACAAAATATGTTCTTATTAAGCGGTATCATAACACCAGAATCATTACGGATGTTCTCTATAGCTTTCTGAAGGATAGACAAAGTATCCCCAGGGCCATATTCACTTGCTCTGGTGTTGGTGAAAATGAAGAAAATATTTTTGCATGCCGATTTGTCCAACCGAGACAGTAATTGTACCAAACAGTATTCAAAGTATGCTGTTAGACGTGATATAGATGGTCTAAATAATAGGCAGATGGCATGCAGTTTTTTCAGGTTCTTGATATAACCTAGATTAGAAAAACAGTTTTAATTCACCATAAATTAAAATAATTATAAATTGCTCAACAAATGCTTACCAATTATGTTTTCACAGTTGGCTTCATCTTGCTTTATGCCTCTGGTATCACCTATTCCAGGAGTATCAATCACTCTTACTTTAACTCTACCTTCATATATACCAAAGACATAAGGTTGGACACCTTGTGTGGCAGAAGCACCAGATTCCATGTACTCATTTTTGTCATTATTACCAACTGATATCTCATGAATCTGCCCATCTTTATCCTTTACCTGAATGAAAAATTTATATAATTTTTTAAAATCCTAGGTACTTTCCATGTTATATTGTAGGTACTATAATACAACATATTTTGATATAAGATTAGGGATGTGTTTTGAAAACAGAAAAATAACAAACATGTTAGCTATATAAAAACCTTTTTATATAGAATTTATGAGAAATCGTTGTAAAACATTATTATTGTGAATTTTTTTGTTACATACCTTAGAATACCAAAAATAATTACACTTTTGTTCTTTAGGTATTATTTAATTACAAACAAGGCTTCTTTATAAGGTTAAGCCTTAAACCTTAAGCCTTGTTTAGGGCTACATTAATTGCAACACATATATGAGTTAATTATACATAATATGACAGTGACTCAGTGATGCGCTCTAAAACCTTTGCAAAGTAAGAAATCTGTGTACTTGCACGTTTGTGCATGGTTTAAGGCTTAACCTTATAAAGAAGCCTAGTTTAAGGCTACATTAATTGCAACACATATATGAGTTAATTATACATAATATGACAGTGACTCAGTGATGCGCTCTAAAACCTTTGCAAATTAAGAAATCTGTGTACTTCTGAAAATACATCATCATTTTGCGCATTATCGCATATGGCATTTATCCTCATGCCTTATCATAATGTAATTGATATCATTATAAAACAGAAGCAAATTGGACAATCTTTCATAGTTTTTGTAACATGGTAGGTGCATGTTACATCACTGACTATTAAAACAAATATGGATTCAATAGTCGGTGTCTTGAAGATGCCTGTGAATAATGAACATAATAATATTACCCACACAAGTGCAATATATGTGCATTTTGAGATGATTTTTACAGTTCAGTTACATTTGCATATTATTATCAATTTCATATGTATCATTCAAATAGAAAGGTCTCAAATTTATTTGACTCACCTTAAATGTAGATGGAATCAGCACATGCAAAGGTTCTTTTTCCAAGCGGTCAATATACTTGTATGACAGATAGTTGGCAAAGGAGTTTATGAATGTTGATTTACCAACCCCAGTTTCGCCTACCAGCAGGATGTTTATTTCTTGATCATTTGGTTGAATGTCCAGTTTATCCAAGTTTTCGATGGACATTTTTATCTTGGGATAAATTGTATATTACATACTATTTTAAAAGTACAAGTAGTTCAACTCAAACTCAAACATGATTACTGCATAAGAATTCAACATACTACTTATTTAAAAAATGCACAATGAAACAGTGATTTTTCTAAATAACTGGACGATTTAAAAGGGTTTTTAAAACACACTGATATAATATATATACATCAGGTATACAATTTTAATACTCCTATAGGTGTTATTTAAAGTATTGCTTTACAAGGTTTGTTAAAATTGTAATATGTTTCTTCTCAACTCTTCTTTATACTAATGTTTTTTCTGTTTTTCAAACCAGTTTACTGAATGATTTTGTAGAACTTTGGTTCTAAGCACAACTGCTTTTAGTCTGGATTGATCGAATGATATGGTATTTAATTACAAAAATCAAGATGAATTATGAACTATAACTCCACTTTTGTGCATAGTAAAATATTCCTGCAGTGTTATGTGTGTATGAAAATACAGCCCATAGGTATATAGTCCAGCTGAAAGTGGTCAACATTTCTGTTATCTTTATCAGCAAATTGAGATAAAACATCACTTTATTATTTATATGTACTTTGATAAAATAATATTTAATTAGCCTTGATTACTGTGTAACAAATAACTGATCTGTATTGATGATAGTTCTATAGAACTACAAACTGCATTCAAACTATTGAGCAGACATGTTTTTGATCAATTGTTCGTAATCACTTTCACAGATATGGAGGCAACTCTGGTAGATACAAAGTATAATATTAGAAGAAAACTCCTAGGTATGACATGGAGTCTTTATAAATCTAAAATTACAAACCATCATAATTATACGCCTGTAACACTTTGGTTAATGAAAACCTGCATTTTACAGTAGGTACATACAATCTAGGTATATTACAAATAGAAGCAAAAACAACAATTATTTGATTTCATTTCATTTTAACTAGGTTAAGTACTTTTAGACAAGATCAACACCCCATGGGTAACATTGTAAAGAAATTACGTACAATGTACAATTACCTATCAAATAAAGACATATTCTATTCTATTCTATTCAAAAATATCTGAAAAACATGTCGTATAGTATAATTAGTATATCAACTGCTTCATGCTTGCCGTAATCAAAGGTCCTCGAACTTTGCTAGTGCAATTATACAATCAGTAACACATTAACATAAATCATAAATGAACGAAAATCATTACCTACCGGTTGTCCTAGTATTCGGCAGAATCAACAAGTCCAAACCCAACAGCTACAAATAGTCAAGTGAGCTAGTGAGCGAATAAAATAAAAAATAAACTGGAAAATAGGCATATAGTGGAAAAACTCCTAAAAGAGCAAATTTAGTACCACACCAGTGCCAAGCCAAAACTTCCAGACACAAAACCTTCCCGAGAAATCCCACAGAAACCCAGTCAGTGACAGTCAATCAGCAACGACCAACGACCTTGCAGTCGACAACTCGACAAACAGGTTTTAGGCGGATCCTTGATTCGATGGAAACAAGACATGCGCGTTGACGTACGGGTTATAAAGGGGGAATCCCAGAGGTGTAGTGGATCTAGAGAATTAGTCAAAACCAGTGGCGGTACAGGAACGAGGAAATATGGAGTTATTGGAGATGCGATGCAACAAGGCACTAATTATTCCTGGCCGTATTTGACATCTAAACATGCGCACTTAGACAAAAATACTGCCTGGCAGTAATAAAGTTAGTGCCCGCCACTAGTTATGGATGCCTTGTGTCGCGGCACTGCCAAGACACTATTTTGACATATGATTCTATTCGCTGTTTTGGGACACGTTATTTAACCATAATAGATAAGCTTTTTGAGAACTAGGACTAATATTTATTTGTATACTTGACAAACACTTAAGTATATCGATTATTGATAATGATGATAAGATTAAATCTAAATAGGTGAAAGCAGGTCAATAATAGTTTTTAAAAGTTTTTATTGTTGTCGTGTGATTGTAACGCAGGTGAAAATCATGGAATTCTGTGTACAAAACACAGTACAAAAAATAAAACCGAAGTTCAGTCTCTTTTTAGGTTGGAACATGGCCGACTCTACACTAGGCCGGAGCCTTAGATGTCGCAACGTGGCTTAGCTGTCAAATAGTGGGCCTATAGTTTCAGAATAATTATTACATTTTAAATGTATTAGAGTTCATCTCGGTTAATAAATTAAGAAAAATACTTTTTACAACTACTACTACTACTAATACCACTTACATCTGATGTCTGGTTCATCGTAATCAAACTCTACAAAATAAAAATAAACGCAACCTGTTTCCTGCTGCCTTTTCCACCTCCACTTAAATAAACACTAACACTTACTTACTTACTTTGTAAATTGTCACTTGAGCTAGAAAAATTCACTATTAGGTCACTGTGAAGCCATTCTTGCTGGTCTTGATTCCCTTTCACTACCAAATCTTTTCGTAGGTATGCCCAGATGAGTTCTATTAACTGTATTTTTCTGTGATATTTGGGAGATCCAGAAAACATTGTAGGTACCACATTGTGCTTTAAAATAGGTCTTATCCTTTGAAATTTTTGTAAAGTGTTGTCTTTATTCTTGTAAATATAACCAGCCCATACGAGGAATACCGTTCACCCACTTCTGTTTATGTCCTTTATTGGAAGCACATTGCTAGTGCAACCTGGTACTACACACTTTGCAGGCATCTGTTTATCTTTATAGTTTAGTTTGTGCAGGTAAATAATTAAAAACACATTAAAAATCACCTTCCACTCTTCTTGTTTACTGTGGAATGCTATGGTTGGTATGTCCTTTATTGGAAGCACAATTGCTAGTGCAACCTGGTACTACACACTTTGCAGGCATCTTTTTATCTTTAGAGCTTCGTTTGTGCAGGTAAATAATTAGAACACATTAAAAATCACCTTCCAATCTCCTTTTTTGCTCTGGAAGATTACACTAATGACTTAACAACAAATAAAAGCTCGTTCCGCGATTCAGTGTCTTTATTCTTATAAATATAACCAGCCCTTACCTTGAACAGCTTTCACCCACTTCTGTTTATTTCCTTTATTGGAAGCACAATTGCTAGTGCAACCTGGTACTACACACTTTGCAGGCATATTTTTATCTTTATAGTTTCGTTTGTGCAGGTAAATAATTAGAAACACATTAAAAATCACCTTCCAATCTTATTTTTTACTCTGGAAGAATTACACTAATGACAAAAGCTCGGCCAACTATTCAGGGTTGCCATATTTCAACGCTCTGGCCTAGTGAGTAGAGTCGGCCATGGTTGATGTGATTGTTGATCAATGAAGTGTCAATACTGTCAATTAGGTATGACATTGGTATGACGCTTCATTGTTGTTGATCATTTTAATATTTTAAATTCTAACCTAATATTGTTGACAAACAAAAGTTTACGGTGGTCGTTGTTAAAAAAGTATACATTACAATCATTACATTATAGTAATTAACACAACAGCTCGTTTTAGTACCTGTATATATATTTTTGGTTTACAACAATCAAATCATGTCCAAGCAGAAAGGTAAATTAATATAGTGCAGCTTCATTTGTGTATATATGTATATTGAATGAATGTTATTTTAACATGATGTACATAAGTATTTATCACAAAAGTAAAAACAAACACATTTTCTTATAACATGTCCCTATACAATATGTGCAATACATGCACTTTAGAGAGAGTAACTAGAACCTTAGGGTCAATCATCTAAATCCATTTTAATTCATTTATTCTAGTTTAAGATACCAGTTATAATCCTAGGAAACCCTTCTAAAGTGATGCACTTTATCTACTTTAATTTCCTCCATCCATTCTTTCTTTACATCTTTCTCTGTGATTGAGCAAATGTTTGCTGATCACCACTCTCTTATTTATTATCAGTGTTGATCACTAACACCAAGACTGTTTCACTATCAGTACCAATATCATCCCCTCTAAGGCTATGCATTGTATGTGGTATAAGTGTTACATGAAAATAGGATACAGGATATATGCACTACAAATTAGTTAATATGTTGGAATGTATAAACAAATAGTATTTGTAGTACATATCTACTTCTAAACTGCCAAATCTACTCATCAATAATTATTGTGTTTACCATAAATCTATAGTGTATTAAAATTAAAGGTGCAGTAGATCTAAACAGTAAGCCTTACATGATGAGAGCCTTCACTACCCCTTCTCCCTAGGTGCCTCACTAAATTGTTCACCCACCCAGTATTATATTACATTATGGCAGTGATGCCATTTCCAGCTATAGTTTCAAAAGGATCAAATTACATTTCTAAGAGCCAGTTGTACAAATGCTGGTTAAAGGCCCGGTCAAACAGAGGGCGTTCTAGAACGCGGCGGTCCAGCGTTCTCAAACGCCGCGTTACCGCGTTCCGTTGTTTGTACTAAACAGACCTCTTTGACGGGTTGAGCAAAAGCATTACGCCAATTTTTTGTCAAGATATCTAGTGATTCAAACATAGATGAACCCAATGCCCAGTCAAACACAGGGCATTCTAGAACGCCGTAACGCCGCGTTCTGGAACGCCGCGTTACAACGTTCCATTGTATTGTTAGAGAATGCCGGACCGCCACGTTCTAGAACGCCCTCTGTCTGACCGGGCCTTAACTCAAGCTTTATTAAACCTAAGCTTAGGCTTAATGTAGACATCTGTTGTACAATCATTGGTTTAGCCAAACCAATGCTGGTTTAACTCAAGCTTTATTAAACCTAAGCGTAGGCTTAATGTAGACATCTGTTGTACAATTGTACAATTGTTGGTTTAGCCAAACCTGGTTGATAATAAAATTCACTAGGGTTGGCACTAATGAAGCAATGCATAGTGTCATAATTATAAAAAAATAACCTCTGGGTCAAATTGAGCAATGGTGTGTCTGTCTCTGTTCTTTTATTTGCTCTCTTTGTTAAATTAGCAAACAAATTGCCTGAACAGGCAAATGCCATAAACAATTCAAGAAGAAGAAGATAACCTAATAAACTGACAAGCAATTTGAAGCCTTAAAGGTTCCTGCTTGACACATCATGTCATTTGTATTTAAAGCACAGCTAAGGTCAGTTTAAGTTTTGGTTTATAGTAAGCTCATGTTAAGCTTGGAGTGTTGAGCTAAGCCAGTATTGTACAACAGACATTTTGCAACTTCTGTGGTTCAATGTCAGCTTACAGGTGTCCAAGCTGGTGTACCTCAAGGCACTGTTTTGGCACCAACATTATATATAATGTGGATATTCCTCATCACCCAACATGCTGATGACACAGCAGCATTGGTGGCCAGATCACATTGCAATGGAGAGATTGGTGACTGGCCACAAAAGGCTGTGGACCAGCTTCACAATTGGTATCTTCATTGGAAAATCAGATTAAATGCCCTGAAAATGCAGGCTGTTTTAGTGACTAAAAAACGTCAACTGATACCTACTGAAATCCCTATTTGTGGAGAGCAGATTGCATGGGCACTGCAAGTAAAATATTTAAAATTGAAGATTGATAGAACTCTAACTTGGAAACCTCACATAGACTTAATCATGACTAAAACCATGATTGTTTATCGAAATTTATATCCTATGCTAAAAGGAGTAACCAAACTGAGTCCAACTATAACTTATGTGTTTGGTGTTTTGCAGCTAAAAAGCACATTACAAGATTGCAATTAATACAAAGCAAAGTTCTTACAACAATTTTGAATGCTCCTTGGTATACCTTTCTTGTCAAATACATTAAACAAATTGCAAGTAAAAGTTATGAACATGCAATACCTCATTCGAATCCTTTGTTAAGGACTGCAGTGTCATATGACCCAGCATCCATATAGAAGTACAAAAGGGTCAGATTGGCACTTCTACGAGTATAGCACCTATTTTTACAGAATTCTTAAACTATAAATTTACTACATTCTATCTTAAAATCCCTATACATGATCCTATTTTGATAAAATTTCGTCATAACCTATATCTTAGAATGTTTGCTTAAAACATTTTATGAAGAGACTCGCTCTCTGCCAGTTAAAACATCCCCAATTTCACGGCGAAAGTCCATTGGCCTACCCTGATGAATATCAGAAGTCAAGTCTTAAACTGAATTTCAATCAATTTATCAGTTGTAAGTTACACCTGACAGTTTCAATTGAAAAATTGATGCTTTAGAAATTTAATTTGATCCTTTTAAAACTACTGCTAGAAATTTTATAATTAAAGGACACAATCCTTTTGACAGGTCTTAGGTGGTAGTTTAGTATGTAAGTCAATAGGGACCATTTTTGAGATATTTGCATTTCTTCATACAATCTACGAACATTTTATTTTGATAAGGGGTTGCAATCCTTTCCAAGATTTGCCATCAAATTGAAAATGCAAGATTTCTGTGAAAATGTTTTTGCTACATGGCAGAATACTTTTTTCGCTACAAACTCCCTAATAGACTTTTAGCCAGTTACTCTCCATGTATGAGTCATTCTCACCAAAAACGAAAAAATGGATCGCCGCATGTTATATACAAAAAAAATAAAAGCCAAATATTATTGAGAGTGATTCTTGGAGTTTTAAGCCTTCTGAAAGTTGCAGATATAGCTAAAAGTTAGTGGGGAAAAGAGTAAAATCTCTCCTTTGTTAGTTGTCTCCCCACCTGTTGTTCCTGTTGTTGAAGAATTTGTTGTTCGTACTTTTTTGAAGTTTATGTGCTATCCCTGATATTGAATTATTGTCTAAGGTTGGCTATATTACTGATAACATTTGAAGTTAGGCTTTCTCAGTATCTCGCCAAAATCTCTCTTTTGTTAACGCGTATAATAGATTCATAAAATTTGCTTATAACTGGCGGAACAATACTAGAGAAAGACGTCATCTATGTGGATCTTTTTTTGCGATTTTACTATGTTTGAGGACAATTATAGTAAATTCACCCAGAAAACGTAAGTAAAACTATCTCTGTAAAGCATACAGCATACTCAACTTGTGTAGATGATTTAATCAAAGTAATCAGGAGCAGACATCATTTGTAATTTATAAAGGATAATCGCAACACTAACGACGTATTAGAAGTTAGATGCAATGTTTTGGTTTAGTTAGAATTGTCATCGAACGAAAAAAGTATCCCCTGCGTTAACTTTTAAGGTAACGGGGGGGAGACTGTTAACAGATTGGATAATAATTAGTACAAAAGTTTTTAATAATGCGATTATAAAAAAAAGTATTTACTGCAGGGCAAGTCACAGATTAAAGCGGACAATGATAAACAAAACACAAAAAGTTCAAATGGACAGAGTCAATGCGTAGACTCTGTGAGAAATATTTGCTAAAAATGTCAGTATTTTCTAAAAAAAAAATGTTTAGGAACTCAACGACTTTTGAAATCCTATGAATTGCATCAAGTCAAATCAGCTGACCAAAAAGTATAACTCAAAAAAAAAATAAGAATTTCATAGTTCGCTTATCATAATATTCTGAATTTGGTGAGAATGACCCCTATATAATATGTATATCTTAAAAATCTTCAACAATTCTCTTCCAAGTACTCTCCATTCTATTCAATATTCAGCACACTTATACCACCACTTTTTTTAATCTGTTTAGTATACCCATAACAAATGTTAATTGTTTGCCTACAGGAAACAAAGGAAAGTCACCTTAGAGCAAGGTCGAGGAAGTAAGGGGGGGGGGGCATGTACCATAATTTCTTTGACAAATCGCAGCTTTGTTTTACATTAAAGGTCCTCAAAGTAAAGGGGTTCATCACTTTATCCGTGCTTCTAATAGGTTTGATCCTCTGGGGCATTGTAGACTGCCTTTAAGCTTTTAATGCATACCTCGAGACAACTTAATTTAGTGATGATGACACCAACTTTCGTCAAATGTAATTGCATTATTTAAAAGCTGTGAATTATGTTGTAGTTACCTTTTACACTGTTGACAAATTCTCACTTGATTTGTTCATTGGTCACTTTTGGAAACCGTTTTGCCGCGACATTCCGGTACTCCAAATACTCCATGATTAATTGACAGTGTCAGAAATTCATTTTATGTTAATATAACTGTCTTCTCTGTTTTGTAGAAATACGGGTACATATAAAAAAAATTAACTGAATCTCCAAATTAGTGGCACCATATTGATTCTTGCCAAACTGATCTGGAAATATAACTTTTCTACTGAATATGTAGCCTAAATTGCCATAAAATCTAAATGAATACTATATATAGGTAGGGGCAAAAGAAGCAAGCCAGTTGTTGGAGATAGAGCTAAAGAAGTTGTAGAAAGCATAGATGATAATAATCCAGTGATAATTATGTTCAGAGAATATGCTGCTCAGCTAGATGATAAGCATGACAAATATGAAAGGATTGTGAAACACAGCAGAGATATCACAATAGAATCAAAACGCATAATATTTCTTCTACATAACAGCAACACAGATATGTAAGTTATTATAACAATTTCAAAAATATGGTATTATATACAGGGTGATTGGTAATTCGATACATTAATTTGGCGTGGTGATAGTAGAGGCGGTAAGCTAATGAATTGATTTTCGACGTCTGTATGATCCTGAAGATGAAGACCAAATCCATCGAAATTTTGAACAAGATCCTACAGCATCCATCTACGATTCCAAGCTGGTATCGATACTTTTGTAGGGTATCGGTATCGAAAATAATTATATAATTATTGAGGGGTGTAATCAGTTGCACAAAATGCTCTGTACGAACCAAACGCGCCTATGAGGCTGAAAAATATCGAGTTGGTCATCATCATAGTCACAATGTCTTAACAGACATGTTGTGAACTCGTAAGATGCATTAAACTCATTTTACTAGTTTCTCTTGGGATATCTTAAAAATCTTTAATGCAGTAGTTTCCCATTTGCTTTCTGCATCCTCATGCCGTTGACCAGATGTATCTACCGGTTCATCCGCCTTTAGGGACACCCCAAGGACAAGAAGGTGTCCTGACTCTTCTCAACTCGTCCACCCAAAGCTGTTGGTTGAGAAGAGGTTACTTGCTTATACCGACAGTAGTTCGGTTCCTTTTAGTCGCCTTTTACGACACGCAGGATATACGATGGGAGATATTCTAACCCGCCCCCACACGGATATCGAGTTGGTACCGGTATCGATATTCCCATTTTCGCATCTCTACCCAAACTTCAGAGCCGTAAAATCATCCATAAACCCTCCCAAGGTCAAATTTTGTGGGAACCATTTTTATATAGGAAATCCTCAGAGATATTATGCTGGTTGTTTATTATGCTGTGCTTAAACTTTATAAACTGATTTGCATGTTCTGCTTGCTTGCCTAGCGACTTTTTAAGAAGAATCATTATAAGTTACAACTTGCAGTATTCTTACAAAATTATATAGGTAACTTTGAGACCCTATACCTGTAGAAACGACGTATGAATATAATAATAATAATAATAGAATAGAATAATTAAAGATACAATGAAATTCCAACGCAACACCCTGTACCATAAAATTTGTTTTACGAGGGTGATACGAAAAGAACTCTGATACACCCGAATAGTCAGGAATTGAAGAGACCACTTACTTGGTAACAAGACGACAGGAAAGATCAGCTGGACGAGAGGTGACGGAAACAGTCGGAGACGGGCCTGTATTTTGAAAACGCTCATGAGTAACTCTTACATTCAACCGGTACGTTACATGCACTATAATACTGTTATGTTCTGCCGCTGCAATACTGATATTATCTCCCAATCAATGCTGATAGGCCCAGGATGCTTTCGAACTACATCAGAGGCTCCGAACATAGCTTGGGGATGATCTCAGTATATTTTGAAAGATATCAGGCGCAATCCCTTAGTACCGCCCGCGTGGTACTCGTCCGTTATCTGTGCACACCAGAGGAAGACTTCCGGCCAAAGGTGCCACACGAACGGCAAAAGCGCTGTCATGGCTTCACATCTGACTAGCACCCGCCAACATCCGCTTTACGGTAACACCTACGAATGCCGACTCGCAACCCCTGCTATTCGATAGATCTATCTAGGTACGTACCTCAACAAAAGAGTGAAGACTTTGACGTGGCGACACTAAAAGTGACAGAGGTAGATTGTACAATCTACCTCCCATATCAAGGAGAACGGTAGCTTCCTACCGCATGGGAGTCAGTCCAAGATATGAATCCACTTGGATGATGCAAATTAGCTTCCGCAATCTGTCCTCATGGTTGCCGCAGATTACTAACTACATTCTATCCACATGGGTGATGCAGATTCTTATCTACATTCTGTCCGCATGGGTGATGCAGGTTTTCACCTACATGCTGTTCGCATGGGCGATGCAGATTACCAACTGCATACTGTCCGCATGGATCGTCGAATACAAAAAGTGTGTCCCAGGCCGTGTTTGGAGCGGAAGCAATAGTAGTGCCTTTACCTCCCAGGATCCCGCTATCCTCCAACGGTGTCCACCAACACAGAAGGAGGGGCGTTCTCCCGCCTCCAGAGTGCAATAGGTTCGATGGACGACCCGGTCTCCCCATCGAACCTTCCAGAGGGTCCTGCACTTCGAATCAAGTGCTATATAAGTGGGCTGGTGTAAGGACAGGTACGCTAATGCTATTGATTACTGCGGGAAGGTGTACAGAATACTACATAAGTTACCCCCACCGTGCTCCCCAATAATCCCATGGTCCGTACCTTACTGTGCAATACAGCACCCCAGGTCTAGTTAGGGGCGTCCCACCTGCAGAGATTATTAGTTGGCTGCCCTTTATCTTTATCTGTAAATGACTGTCAGATTCCAAGCTAGTTAATAGCTTTACCAATGCGGCTTATATCAATAATTATTATAATTAGCTTATGAAACTCAATAACACAATTGTAATGGTTAAAAGACATGCACATATAACGAACTACGGCGAATCAAAAGCTACTCGTGTGAAAACTCACCAATTGCAACCACAAGCAAAACTCACTGAACCACGCGTCACGAGGATTAGACGGACACTGTGTTTACTTTCTTTTTTTTTCATATTTTTCTCACAGGCATAAGGCGTAAGACCCTTATCCTATCTTTATTAGGTGCCTCAGAGAAATAAACATATGGCGTCCAACAAACTCTTCGTATACATAGGCGGGTACTTACAGGGTGAGTGGTGTGCAAAATCATGGTTAAAATAACGTATGCTTACATTCGGCCATCCGACATTCACCTCGCCCCGAGGTGGTTAGTCGCTATCCCGCGACTCCGGAAGAGGAACTCCGTCGTCACCACTCTCACTGCCTGAATCGTCAGAAATACCTCCCGGTGTGCACCAAGGTTTCATCCTGTCTACCGCTACAGTCCTTTCATAATTCGTCCTCTTTTCGGCTCGGTACGATCCTGTCATATCCGTAACAATATACCGATCATTTGGTAAAGCCACCTTTACCACGAGCGGACCACTATAAGGGTTTTGCAACTTTCGACTCGCCCCCGTAGCTGAATGCTGTTTTTCAATAAGGACTAAATCGCCTGGTCTATATTTTCGCGGGGCCTTTCGCTTCTTGTCGAAACCGCGTTTCTGATTTTGTTGCGCTGCCTCTATTTTCCTAGCTGTTTGCTCTCTCGCAGTAACTAGGTTTTCGAGGAGCATGAGTATTTGACCAACCTCGTCATTTAGTGACATGTCAATTCCTCTTCGAGGGCCATACCCTCTACGTACTCCAAACGTCGCTGACAATGATTTTAATGATCTATCACGAACCTAGTTATTATTGATTTCACAGCCTTTAATGCAACAAATCTCGTGAAACCATCAATCACTACCAACACATTTGCATTTCCTTTCTTGCCCTTCGGAAATAATCCTAGGTGACAGCTTGCCACCCCAGGAAAACAATAATGTCCGATCAGTTGACACAGTGTTTTATGCACTGCGAAGTGACCAAAGTCATCATGTATCGCCTTCACAACTTGATGACTAATTGCATGTGGTACCACCCACTGTATTACTCGAACCAAGATTAGATAGACTCGACCATCCCTCAAGCATAGTTCCTATAAACTTGCTTTTCCTCATCTGTTGATGATCCTCTGGACAAGATCTCATGAATTTTTCTGATCTTTACATAAGTAACTTGACCAGATAACACCCAATCGGCTTGCTCAATCTTAAACACAGTCTCTGGTTCTGCAGATTCGTCAGTACCATCGACTGGATTTTTGCTCAGACAATCTACATGTGCCATTCGAGCTCCAGGTCTGTACCTCACTTCAAAAATAAACTCTTGAAGCTGTAACCACCACCTCGCAATCTTAGGTATTATCTGCTTCTTAACACTGGTAGCTTTCAAGGCATTACAATCCGTTACCACGATGAAGTTAATACCTAGCAAATATACCCGGAACTTTTTCAAACTCTCGACCACCGCCAGAGTTTCTAACTCATAAGAGTGATATTTTTGCTCACCTTCAGTAGTTTGTCTGCTAAAGTACGCCACTCGATGTAACCGTTCATCGGGTTGAACTTGTAACAGTATGCCACCTAATCCCAGCATACTTGCATCAGTGTGTACTTCAGTCACTGCAGCCAGACTATACAACGCCAAAACCGGTTGATTGACTAAGTTGTCCTGCAACTTCTTGAACGACTCTTCCTCTTTCTCTGCCCATCTCTAAGACACAGTCTTTTTGAGGAAATTCGTGAGAGGTTTAGCAATTAAAGCATAATCCTTCACAAAGTGTCGAAAGTAACCTGTCAAGCCTAAGAATTGTCGAACCTGGTGAATTGTCCTTAGTGGCTGGAAGTTAGCCACCGCTTTGGTTTTCTCCTCACCAGGTTTTACCTTCCCTTGTTCTATCTGAAACCCAAGAAAAGTGACTGATTTCATCAGAAAAGCACACTTCCTGAGATTGAAGGAGAGACCTTCGATCCTGAATATTTCCAACAACTTATGATTCAAACGAGACGCTTCATACAGATGTCGATGTGTTTTATTTTGGTGGTGTTTAGCAACTAATTACCAAATCTACGAGACGAACGATTTGAAACCATAACTCGGGAGTCAAGATACCAAAAACCCGGCTAACAACCAACGATGACTTGATCTCCACAGTCAAGGTACAGGACTGCACGATTTGAGATTGTCCAATAAATCAGAGCATATTGCGAACATAGATCGTGAGCATAAGTGCATTAAATTTGCACCTGCTCTTACACCATCAACAACAATGTTGAATGGACAAGACCCCAACGACTTTATCAGAGTATTATTATACCCCCTCAGAGTGGCCACATCTGAAGAGCCATAAGCAATATCCAACCCTTTTCACCTCATTTAAAGTGATAGTCCTGTAGGCCCTGTCTAAATCCAAGCAAGGTGTTAATGTGTAACGATTTTTCCAGACAGACCTATAAAATATAACCGGCGCCAGGTCTCGCCCTAAACTGACACATTTTGACCTGAAATTCATAAGTGTGCAAACGATATTTATAGACCACACCGAATTACATGGCGCGACCCTACTTCGCAGTTGAAACAGCATGGTTTTACGCACATCTGTTTCCACTCTACGAGATTTACGAAGAAGTTTACCTGCATCCCTTAACGCAAATTGCATCTTGCAGTTTCGTTTACCCGGCAAGTGGATTTCTCTGTTCGATGTTTTGAACACCATAGACGGTTATCAGTACAATGCTGTAGGTGTACTACAATCACCTGCCTTCGTACTCATTTCCACAACTAATACCTGAGGAATTTAACAATAACATTCTCTCTTATAGATATTGAGGATGTTGACTTTCCATTCTTTCGATGTAAACCTAAACGTCGGCAGCCCTTTTAATTTAGAAGGGACAGAGTGTGTCGTGGCATCTTCAGACCAACGGAAGATGTCACGTAATTCGTCAATTTTATGACACCACTTCACAGACAACGAGACGACTGCCCTCAATCGGCTGGGTTAAAACCAGGGACGGCGTCACCCTTTTGCGCTATAGATAGCTTTGTCGCAACTTTACACAAATTTTCCATAACCGGAGCTAGTAGCTAGTTTATTGAAGGCGTGACCTTCATTATGGGAGGTCGTGAGAGAGGATCGCATCATCTGAGGAATCCAAAGAATCAGGGACCTTTAAAACATAACGTCCAGGTTGGTGAGACAATTTCGCTGAAACTCTGTTCTACCAGAGTTGGTGAAAAGAAAATGGCAATGATTCTCGGAATATTCAACAAGACACACAGGTGTCAGATCTCAAAATATGTAGCAGGACACATAGATGTCAGATATCGAAGTAAGGGGGAAGGACACATAAGCTCAGATCTCGAAGTAGAGGTGAAGGACACACAAGCTCAGATCCCACTTCTGATATGTAGAAACGACGTATGAATATAATAATAATAATAGAATAGAATAATTAAAGATACAATGAAATTCCAACGCAACACCCTGTACCATAAAATTTGTTTTACGAGGGTGATACGAAAAGAACTCTGATACACCCGAATAGTCAGGAATTGAAGAGACCACTTACTTGGTAACAAGACGACAGGAAAGATCAGCTGGACGAGAGGTGACGGAAACAGTCGGAGACGGGCCTGTATTTTGAAAACGCTCATGAGTAACTCTTACATTCAACCGGTACGTTACATGCACTATAATACTGTTATGTTCTGCCGCTGCAATACTGATATTATCTCCCAATCAATGCTGATAGGCCCAGGATGCTTTCGAACTACATCAGAGGCTCCGAACATAGCTTGGGGATGATCTCAGTATATTTTGAAAGATATCAGGCGCAATCCCTTAGTACCGCCCGCGTGGTACTCGTCCGTTATCTGTGCACACCAGAGGAAGACTTTCAGGCAAAGGTGCCACACGAACGGCAAAAGCGCTGTCATGGCTTCACATCTGACTAGCACCCGCCAACATCCGCTTTACGGTAACACCTACGAATGCCGACTCGCAACCCCTGCTATTCGATAAATCTATCTAGGTACGTACCTCAACAAAAGAGTGAAGACTTTGACGTGGCGACACGTGTCTTAAAAGTGACAGAGGTAGATTGTACAATCTACCTCCCATATCAAGGAGAACGGTAGCTTCCTACCGCATGGGAGTCAGTCCAAGATATGAATCCACTTGGATGATGCAAATTAGCTTCCGCAATCTGTCCTCATGGTTGCCGCAGATTACTAACTACATTCTATCCACATGGGTGATGCAGATTCTTATCTACATTCTGTCCGCATGGGTGATGCAGGTTTTCACCTACATGCTGTTCGCATGGGCGATGCAGATTACCATCTGCATACTGTCCGCATGGATCGTCGAATACAAAAAGTGTGTCCCAGGCCGTGTTTGGAGCGGAAGCAATAGTAGTGCCTTTACCTCCCAGGATCCCGCTATCCTCCAACGGTGTCCACCAACACAGAAGGAGGGGCGTTCTCCCGCCTCCAGAGTGCAATAGGTTCGATGGACGACCCGGTCTCCCCATCGAACCTTCCAGAGGGTCCTGCACTTCGAATCAAGTGCTATATAAGTGGGCTGGTGTAAGGACAGGTACGCTAATGCTATTGATTACTGCGGGAAGGTGTACAGAATACTACATAAGTTACCCCCACCGTGCTCCCCAATAATCCCATGGTCCGTACCTTACTGTGCAATACAGCACCCCAGGTCTAGTTAGGGGCGTCCCAACTGCAGAGATTATTAGTTGGCTACACTTTATCTTTATCTGTAAATGACTGTCAGATTCCAAGCTAGTTAATAGCTTTACCAATGCGGCTTATATCAATAATTATTATAATTAGCTTATGAAACTCAATAACACAATTGTAATGGTTAAAAGACATGCACATATAACGAACTACGGCGAATCAAAAGCTACTCGTGTGAAAACTCACCAATTGCAACCACAAGCAAAACTCACTGAACCACGCGTCACGAGGATTAGACGGACACTGTGTTTACTTTCTTTTTTTTTTCATATTTTTCTCACAGGCATAAGGCGTAAGACCCTTATCCTATCTTTATTAGGTGCCTCAGAGAAATAAACATATGGCGTCCAACAAACTCTTCGTATACATAGGCGGGTACTTACAGGGTGAGTGGTGTGCAAAATCATGGTTAAAATAACGTATGCTTACATACCGAAACCGAAGCTTTGGATAACCGATCAGTTTTTATGACTTATCATGATGTAATAGCACATTATTCAATTACCCATAACAACAATTAAAAATCCGACGACAAACGCTCGTTGAAACTTTTTACTCAGGGGGATCCATTATGCTTTTAGACCTTAAATGCAATATTATTGCCTGTGTTTACCACATTTACTGGCAGTTTATGGTACCAATGGATAACTAGAAAGATGGGCATGTTTCTACGGCAAAATGCACGGTTAATTATTAGGTGACATTAAGATAAACTCATTTTTTGTAACGTTTCTTGAATTCACTTTTCTACACATGCTGATGTTAAGGGGCCTGCGCCGATACTCTGTAACTTAAGGGATAGTAAACGTGTTTCTATCACCATGACGACGAGGAAGATCGGACAGTTTACGGGGCTGACATATTTACGAAGCCACCCAATCCTACAGTACATAGTGCATTGAAACATGTTTCTGAGTTACAGAGTGCCGGCGCTGGGTACACACTTTTAGACATACGGTGTGTCCCAGCTAAAATTTCCCACCCTCCTTATTTCTGAAATGATAACAAAAAATAAAAAATCGCCGTGAGTCGATTTTTCTTTCGAGGGGAACTCTTCCACCGATTACGTCATTATTGTGCCATCAACCCCCTCACCCCCAGCAACCCCTACTTCAAAATCTTAAATGAGACCAGGGGCGGCGAGTACATGGGTGCAAGGGTGCACTTGCACCCAAAGAAAAATGTTATGGGGTGCGTAGCACCCCATAATACAGTGATGCATCAACTGCTCCAACCCTGAAAAGTTGGTTATAACAACAGACGGTTGCAGCACGGCGTCAGTGTTAGCTTTTAGTCTCGTAAGATACTAGTAATGGGAACTTTGCCTTATTTCAATATTTCAAATTATACTGGCTTACTGCTCGAATCAGGAATCACTGATCCCTAATCCGAGTCATCTGGTGTTAGGTGATTCGAAACAGTAAAGTCATTCGATGATTGGAATTAGTTGATTCAAATAATCGAGTCACTAGACTAGATATAGAATTATCATTCAATCTTCATTGCTTCTCAGAGCGGCCCGAACGGTGAACCTTTTTTCTTTGTCAGTCGTGTCGGTCGATCTTCATGGTTACCCAGAGATCAGATAAAGTCAGGGAGAAGTAAGGGAAGAAAAGGAAAAGAAGGAAGGATAAGAGCCTCCTCCTTGGGAGAAAGTTCGACGGTTGGAGGCTATAACTTGACATAGACGATTTGAGTTCGGTAATTTTTGGGTTTAATCAAAAGGGTTAATTTTGAGGTTCGATAACTTAAATGGCAAAACGCGTTGTGCCTGCTGTTTAATGTAATCCCTCAAGTAAGGGATGTCAATGTCCCAGTGAAGGGTATCGTTGGAAAGATACCATGAGGGTGTTAGTGGTTGTGTGCAATGTCCTGCTCTGCAAAACCTGCATGTGCATTTTGTCGAGGAAATATGAAGCCGCGCATGCGTAGGTATTTGCCGTAGAGAAAGATATTTCAAACAGGGATGACACCACTGACTAATTTTTTAACAGAGCACCTCTCAGGTGTAATACATTTTCTGAAAAGCAGTAATAACTCTAGTTTTTTATGTTCCAAATTAATATCATAATTATGCTATATTACTAGGTTACTTTGTGGCTTTCTCAATAATGATGAACGTGTTTCTTTGTTATTTCTGCTTATACTTATATCAGCAACATTCGAATTCACCATTTGCACCCCCTTGAAAAATCAAAACGCGCCGTGCCTGAATGAGACCACCATACTTGTGATACATAATTTTAAAGGCAATTCATTAGCAAATACAACTGTGTACAACAACATATTGAAGATTGATTCATATTTGGAAGTTAATGAAAGATATGGTGTTATCAAAATGACGCACGATTCGCGGACCCAGTGATTGTTCACCTCACGGTGTGAGGAGTAGTCACTGGGTAATGGAACAGCAGCTCGGTGTGTCGGAGCCAGAGCTACATTTTTTTGTTTTTTAAGTGAATATAATAATAATGATGTCGTCTTTATTTTGTTACAATTGCAACGTAACAAAAACTATATAAAATTTCATTGGCGAAGATTAGCTAGCGCTACTCTTACACTTAACCCATTTAGCATTGGATTTCAAGGATTTTATATCGAATCACCAAACACCCTGTATGTCATCCATTTGATTGGTCATTATTTGTAATGTTTTTACAATCAAATAATAATGTTCTGTGGTTATATGTAATGCTGAATCCGATGGGATAAAATTTGCTTCATTAACGGTAGCCACTGACTACATATAAACACTTCATCAAAAAATGAAATGAACACTGATGTCATTGTTGAGAGCATTGTTGATATTCTCTATGCATGTTTTGGGTATATTATATTTTGCGGCTGTTTCTGGATGCTACCAAATACTTCGGTATTTGTTATGTAGAAACAAAAAAATGTATCGATATTGAAACACCTGACATTTTCGTTGCTTTCTAGAGATTCAAAAAAGCAGTCCGTTTTAGAAGAAGCAGACAAACGTTTGAAAGCTGTAGTTGACACCAATCTAAGGGCAGTGGCCGAAGAACTCCGTGAAGAAGATGGTTACCAATTCCTTCGGGCCTATACCAACGGTCTCCAAGAATTCATTGAAGCACTAACGTTTTATCAATTCATTAAGAATGATAACATAGATGACTGGAACAAAATTAATGATATGTTCAAATATGAAGACGAGACTGGTCAAGAATTCAAACTTTTGTTCCCGCAATACGAGTTTATACTCGGCATTGCTGATTTCACTGGAGAACTGATGAGAAGATGTATTAATACTTTGGGTGTTGGTAACATTGAGGATTGTTTCAAGCTGTGCAACTTTGTGAGACACATAAACACAGGAGTGTTAGGTAAAAATCTTCAATTTAATAGATTAGAACGAGATAATCTTTCTCATTGACATTTGTACCACCAAGTAAACTACCTGCAACTTAGACGCACAACGTAATTATCATATACAGGAAACAGTCCCAAGCAATAAAACGTTTTATTACGTGATCTCCATTTTTGCAGACATGAGAAGATTGTTTCAGAAGCTTCAATATTGCTAGCATATAGACTAAACTAACATAATATTTCCAGGTTTGATGTCACATGGTAACAAAGAATTGTCAAGAAAAGCATATGTACTCCGTCAGAGTTTGGAAAAGATGGAGCTTGTGTGTTACAATATACAGATTAGAGGAACTGAAATACCAAAACATATGTTAATCAGTGTGATTGAATCCAGTGATGTCAAAGATGACATTGATGAAGGTTTCTATTGAGATAAGTTGTGTGTATTTTTTTATCCAGTCAATAATTACATGATCTGTACTCTCGAATGTAAACCTTATAAAGAAGAAATATGGAATCATTTGATTAAAAAATTACTCAATAAATAATAGACAACATTGTAATAATGGAATTGTTGATTTTCGTAATAGTATTAGTTTATTGATGCAAAAAATAGGAAAAACCTGTTTACACACGTCAAAGGAAATATGTACAAATATATACAGCAAACATAGCAATAATACAGTAAACTGAGAGAAAAACTGTTAAAATACAGGGTGTCCCACGACGACTAAGACAAGCAATATTTCGGAACTGGGCAGCAGTAGCGAATTATAATTTTGGGGGTGTAAATTAGAGCAAATATTTTCTTGTTATTGTGTCTCCCAGTGAGGTATTTGTTTTTGGTCGCGTGACGTCCGATTCAAAAATTTTAATGGGACACCTGTGTATTTGTGACTTTTTGTGTTCCTCCCGATAAAACAATTCCAACAAACTAGCATATTTGGGGTCTAAAGTGAGTAATTCAAGAGCTACAGGTACTTAAAGGACTGTACCACTACCATTATGACACACTACCAAAATAATTTAACTGTAGGGGTACATGTTATAATCAATGGTAGTGGTACCATCCTGTGGTACAGTTCTTTAAGTACCTGTAGCTTTTGAATTAATAACTTTAGACCCCAAGTGTGCTAGTTTGTTGGAATTGTTTTATCGGGAGGAACACAAAAAGTCACAAATATACAGGGTGTCCCATTAAAAATTTTGAATCGGACGTCACGTGATCAAAAACAAATACCTCATTGGGTGTCACAATAATAGGAACAGATACTACATTTGCTCTAATTTACACCCCCAAAATTATAATTCGGTACTACTGCCCAGTTTCGATATATTGCCTGTCTTAATCGTCGTGGGACACACTGTATAAAATCAGAAAAATCGTTACAGAACTAAGCCTCGAAAGAATAGAAGCCTTTCTTATTAAGAGGGGGTTATTTAAAAAAAATGAGCATTTTAGAGAAATGCCAACTATTCTTTTAAATTTCCTAACAATTATCAAAAATACGAGGGTTGCTCTATATCTCCGTCAATCCACCAGTACGCAGACAGCTGTTTCACGATTATTAGCGATCATCAGTGGTCGATTGACGGAGATACAGAGCGTCAGAATTTTCATGTCTACCAGACATGCGAGGCAGATCTTTTCTGTCGCCTGCTCTCAAATTATTAAAAAATTTGCTGAATATGGTGTTTTTTGGCTAAATTCTCTTGTTAATCACCCGTTATACAGTTATTTATGAAATCTGAATCGATATTGATCTGGATGGAAGTTTTAAGAAAACGCAAACTGTTTTGTGCAAAAATTATTATACAGGGACAGAGATGGGTACAGGTGCATCAAATAATCGAGCGCCTATTGGGACACTCATAAAAGCGCGACCAATACAAAAATTATTTATGCATGAGATTTGGCTCATCCATTTTTGGAATGAGATACATTGTTTTGGGTCCCGACTACATTTATATTTGGTGGTTTTGAGCGAGTCGTTATTCATAAATATCCTGCAAGTTAAGTACAAAAATTTAAATATACCGCACTAATACTCGGGATTACTGAGAAATCTTACGATGTTTAATCGAACGTATATGTAATTAAAATCAAATTACTAGCAGGCCAAGACCGAGAACACTAGGGTCTTGGCTCACACTTTTTTTGCATCGGGGATAAAAAATGTATTTTTTACTTAGTAACATCATAAACTCAGTGGTGAAGAATATTTTATTTTAATTAACATTTATTGATTCGAGTAGTTTGTGTTGATGCTATTTCCCATGCTTAGATAGCGATACATTATCTAGAGTTGCAGTAGCAGATGGCAAAGTAGGAATAGTTGATTTTTGTGTCATCAAACTGCCATTGAACTAGATAAAACTAATAGAGGTTCCTGTTAACGCACCACTTTTTGTCCAAAAAGTAATTTTTCTGGCCTGAATACCTTCCTCAGGTGTTATACAGGGTGGGCCAATAGTGCGTGGACGGAAGATTTCGGGCTTACTAAAAAATATTTCAAAAATCTGTCACTTCCTCATGGTAGGGTCTCTTGAGAATTATAACGTAAAAATATTTTCACTTAATTTTGACGTTTATACATGGTGATTCATATCAAACTTACATTTTTTTGAACCCCCTATATATTATTGCATATTTGGATTCCTTGATCAATTCTAGTGTGACTTTACGCCATAAGTTCCATAACTTTAAACGAACCGTTTAGGTACAAATCCCCATTTTGGTATAAGTAGGTATCAGAAAAAAAATGAAGATCGCAGCGATGATAAAACTTAGAAGGTCGTGACTTTGCGGTACGACAAAGCATGAAATGCGTCACCTTAGGTCAGACGGCTAAATTTGAATTCTTTTTGTATTTGGAGAAATCTTTAGATTAATTAGGGAAATTTCAATCACAGATAAAATTATTTTTTCAAATGGGAATGCCTATTTTGGTTTGAAAAATAAAATGTAAAATTTGATTACCTTTCTCGATATCAATCTTTTTTTGTTTTCATTGTATTTCAAATTTTCAGTCAACTCGGTGTTTTTCAATTTTCCTGCGTGCAAGCAACCTAGCAGGCCATGAAAAATAAACAAAAGCCCATTAATATGGAAGAAACCAACTAACTTAGTAGAAAGATGCAAACTAACTAGAGTAACGAGCCAAGATTATGAAAATTCCTTACAACATATTAGCTCTAACCAGAAATAATATCGGTAACAATAACGCTCATTTTTCACAGCCTACTAGCTATTAGCCAATTTCCAAAGTTAGTAAAAAAATATGTAATCAAAGGAAAACTACTAGTGATTGTTGCTGGCAAATTCTTCAGTAGGTACCTACTTCTACGCAAAATCGCGGAAAATAAAATTTGGATTGCAGTCTGAACTGTAAAACATAATTTAGTTTGTAGAAAACTACATGAAATAAACACAATTACAACATAGCGTAATTAAAAAATCTACCAATTATTTCAATAGATGTTCAGAATGCGCCTGTTAGAGGACTAACTTTTTCATCCCATTAAATGTGAAATTTCATTCTAAAGATGTTAGACTGTAAGCAAAAAACGCTGGTAGTTTTTCTTTATGTTTCAAAATTTTTAATCGTTTTGTAAAGTTGTCAAGCCCTAGTATAGCGGGCACGTATCCAGGATTTGGTTTTTGGGGGGGGGGGGGGGGGGGCGGTCGAGATTATGGGTGTCACTTGGTTGACCTTTCGGGGGGGATCCAGATTAGAGTTGCCACCTTAAATCCTTAAATTTGCGGGGGGGGGGGTGCAAATTTGTGGATTCCATTCTTTAGACGGCATTTTATAACGTTTCGGGTGGGGGGGGGGGGTCCGGACCCCCTGGACCCCCCTAAATACGTGCCTGCCTAGTAGACCTCAATAGCTAGTGGGTTGTGAAAAACAAACGTTTCTGTCATACCCCAGCTTCTCGTTGTCATTAGATATCTTGCCGCTGTTGTATCCGGTTAGAGCTGATACGTTGTAAGGAATTTTCATGATCTTGCCTCGCTAGTCTAGCTCGTTGACATCTTTCTACTGAGTTAGTTGGAATCTTCCATAGTAACGGGCTTTTGTTTATTTTCATGGCCTGCTAGGTTGCTTGCACGCAGGAAAATTGAAAAACACCAATTTGGCCGAAATTTAAAATAAAATGAAAAACAAAAGATTGATATTGAGAATCCTATACCGTGAAAGGTAATAAAATTTTACATTTGTTTCTATAAACCAAAACATGCATTCCCATTTGAAAAAATCAAGTTATCTGCGATTGAAGTTTCCTTAATTAATATACTGATTTCTCCAACTATAAAAAGAATTCAAATTTATCCGTCTAGTCTAAGGTGACGCGTTTCATGCTTGATCATACCGCAAAGTCGCGGCCTTCTAAGTTTTATAATCCCTGCGATATTCAATTTTTTTCTGATACCTACTTATACCAAAAATTGTGATTTACGCCTAAACGGTTCGTTTAAAGTTCCATGTATCATACATAGTCACACTAGAATTCACCGAGGAATCCAAATATGCAATAATATATAGGGGGTTCCATTCTAAAAAATGTAAGTTTGATATGAATCACCCTGTATAAACGTCAAAATTTAAGTGAAATTATTTTTGTTATATCCCTCAAGGTTCAGTACCATGATCAAGTGACAGGTTTCTAAAATATATTTTAGTAAGCCCACAATCTTCCGTCCACGCACTATTGGCCCACCCTGTATATTGGGTAGAATAAGGACACATTACCTCGATCACTTCATCGTCTTCCGGTAACCCATCTAGTGTGGCAGCAACATAATCAACAACATCGGCATGCAATTGCTAGTCATAATTTTTTTATTAATCGCTCAACAGAAGACAACTTTTTTTTCCTCGCACCATATAATCAACTTGGCATATATCTCTGTTGGCGCCGTTATAGATTTCACAAAGTTGTGAAAGGAAGACTGCTTCATCTTTTTAAATACTTCACCGAATTTGGCAGCTGTAATTCAGTACCTAAATACAACTCGTGACAACTCAGATGCACTTTTAAACATTTTACTCAGTGGCGGCTCGTTTTCTAGCTCACTAGGGTCTACTTTGAGAATAATAATAAAAATATAAGTAATAGTTTTGTCACATTTTCTTCTAATTCGCCGAAACACTATCAATTTTCCACGATTTTCAAAAATCATATTCACAGTTCAATAGTTCATATATTATAGTTCCAACGGGTTTGTGCAACCCTTAACTTTTTTATTTTCACTATTTCTTCTTAAATATCGCACCTGTGAGTTGAACTTGGAATCCCAGTGAGCGTTACAAAAAAAATTAACTTTTGTATTTTGGCTCGAAGCTTTCTGCATAATTAAATTTAATTGGTGGGCGAAGCAGTGCACAAAATGGGCATTTTTATAGGTTTATTTGATTTTTGATTGAACCCTCCACTTTTCCGCTTTATTATTTAATAATGAATCTAATTCGGTTTTTATACACTTTCTTAAATCTGTAGCAGTCTTATCTAAAATGCTTAAAAAGCACCAAAATCGGTCAACTATGCTGCCTTTATGTACAACCTGACAAGTGTAACAAGAGCCGTGAGAAATATGAAGTAGACAAGGATAGCAAGAGACGAGAGGATATGAACTAACGTGTGCGTGTGAGACAGCGGTGAAATTCCCAAGTCTCTTGCTATACTTGTCAGACTGTAAATATGTAAACACCACTACCATTTGACAATGATTTGAAATGTCACTGGTTTTGTCACACTGTATATACTGCTAAAAAAAATTGCATTAATTTTTCCTCGAATTTTGTTGCGACATACTTCTAACATACTGTCTAATATTTAGTTTTGTATTGTTTTCCAGATACGTTTAAACACAGTAGTATTTTTTAAATGATCTTAATATAGAATCGAGTAGTCAATTAGCTCTCGAAAAACGCCACGATTTTCAGAGCTGTCTTTTTCATCGTGGCCCTTTAAAGCTAATTTCAGTTTACCGCAAAATTTGATGCAATTTATAATTCTTTTTAAAACATACCTGTTGGTATCTACTTACTCGTTGTGCTTTATAATATTTTGCAGATAAGCTGAATCCAACTGAGCAGCGATATTAGTAGTATCCAGAAAAGCTAATTCTGTCGAACAATGTACGTGCTTGGCAGATGCTTCTTAGTGTTTTAAATCTCTAAATCCTGTCCTTGCCCACACGTTACCACTTCCAGCAGAGTAGAATAATAAACAAGGAAAGCAAAACAATTCATGCATTCACAGTGTGGTCGCTTTCATAATTTGCCGTTGCACGGCACGGCACGATAATGTTGTAGGTCGTGCCGTGCCGTGGAATACCGCTGCGGTATGAACCGTCGGAAAAACTTTTATAATTCCACGATAAAATCGTTTCAGTACTTTTAGTCTGCTTCAGTCAGTGATTAGTCATGGACAAACGGCCGCTATTCCTTCTTTATTTGTTGTATTTAAGACGTAAAACGAGACAAATCACAAGGAGGTATTGGAGACACCCGTTACTAAAAGTAAAATACCTCGAAGGGTCGTACTACACTCTTTTTGAGAAACTCAAAAAATATCCAGAGAAGTTTTTCAATTACTTCCAGATGTCAATGAAAACTTTTCATTATTTTCGGTCGCTACAATTCGGTCTTTAAATTCTGATATAGATTTATTCCAAATACAGGGCCTATCTTCAACGAGTTCCAACAAAGTTATTATATCGTACTTAAATGCCATTTTGTTTGTCACAATACACGCATACTTGTTGCAAACACGCTTCTCCCGCTCGGTGACACGATAGGGAACTAAGACAGCTACGATGACGGCACGGCATAACGTTGACATTCACGGCATGCCGTTACCGTCGACGGTAAATTAAAAGCATCTCCATAAAATCCTGTACATTTTGCTCTCTCATTTTAACGTAACGATAAAAACGTGCCGTGTAACGGCAAATTATAAAAGCGGCCTATCACAGCCACATATCCACTTGTTCTCGTACACTTTTCTTAAAAATCGTCTTGGGTAGGATCTTTTTGAAGTTTTATCTGATTGGGTTAAATTTAAATCGGGAGTCGATCTACCCAAAGGTTTGATGCCGCTTTTTTCAGCAAGCGAAATTAGTTTTTAAAATATTATGAACACCTTTGTAAACAAACACTCGCGCACGCGGCGCAACCCTCACAAGATGCAGGCTGCCGGTACGGACGGATAATGTTCATAGCCTTTTTCACTCCGTATCTGACCGGGCGAACCGGCGAGTGGACCCTAACCGCTCGACGTGTTCTAATGCGAGGATTCGCGGCTATATATAGGATTGATCGCCCAAGCAGATTATGATTGAAAAACAAAACTGAAAGAGTCGCATGAAAGTAGTTATACATTAATAGATTATATAAATAACCGTTGAATTTAATATTTTTAAACATCATATGGGTAGGTGAATAACATAATAGGTTTAGATTTTATATTTGCAAAAATTGATTTCTTGTATGGGAGGCTGTAGCCCCACCGACTATTGAATCAGTCGGTGTGTAGCCCTGTCCTTATAACCCTTACAGAAGCCGCCACTGATTTTACTCTTTACCGTAACGTCTACCCATATTATATTTATTATATATCACCATATACCCGAAATACACAGAAAAGGGACCTACTGTGATGCCAACTGCCAGGTATAATAATATATGAGCAAAAATTCAAAAGGAATATTATCCTAAATTTGTCATTTTGAGTAATAAATGGGGTTAGCTATTTGAAATGAGCCATTTTATTGTCCAGCATTTATATCATTTCAAAAAGATTGTTTTCCCTCATAAAACAACAGTCAAAGTAGAGATGATGGATCAAAAAGGATACTTTCATCAGAAAACTATTTTCAAATAGAAAATTATTTAAGTTTGGTCGAAGGGGATCTTTTTCCTCTAACAAATAACAGTGAACATATACAAATTGGTACAAAAAGGGTATTATCCGGTTACGTGTTTTTTTAAGTGTTTTCAGGGCCTGGTTTACAGGTTGCTCTAACTCTCCTAAGAATCTGAAAACTTGATTATCATTATATGATGTAAATTGGCAACAGGATAAAAACTTATCCTTTTCTAAGGAAGTTTTGAAGATTCAAGGTACTGCCTCCCAACCTGAACCTCAAGACGACTTTGAAGAATACGATCGAAATCAATAAGACGGTCATATACAATGTGTTCCACCATCATGTCGACAAACTTTGAGGTATGAAAATATAATTAAAGTTATCGAGAAAAAATGCGAAAAAAAGGGGTCAACCTTTTAATTAATTTTTTATTACATTTTCAATTTCTGTATCACGACTCCATGGGTTCGCGCAGTTGTAGCGCCATAGCTTGATTATTTATCGACCGATTCACGACATTTTGGACTCATTTTATAGGAGAATGACTGGGCATATCAACTAAAGCAAAAAAAGATAATACCTGATAATTTCTAAGGCTAAAAAATTCTCCAAAATGAAAAAAAAATGTTGTAATGCACTTATTTGGGTTACTTACAAATAATTTGAAAAAAAGCCGTACTAGTGCCTATTTATTAAGACATTTTAATGTTTAGCAGGATATTTCCTGTCTTACCACATGCAATTCGTGTATGTAGCACTAACATTTTCGACAGAATAGGCCATTTTGTATTATGACTTCTTTATCAAAGCGCATTGTGTTCACGCAGTTGTAACGCGACATCTTGATTATCTATCGAGCAATTCACGACTTTTTGGACTCATTTTATAGGGGAATGACTGGGTATATCAACTAAGGCAAAAAATACAATATCTGACAATTTCTAAGGCTAAAAACATTCACCAAACTGAAATTTTTTTTTTGTAATGCACTTGTTTTGGTTACTTGCAAATAATTTGAAAAAAGCCGTATTAGTGCCTATTTATTGAGACAGTTTAATGTTTAGCAGGATATTTCCTGTCTAACCACATGCAATTCGTGTATGTAGCACTAACATTTTCGACAGAATAGGCCATTTTGTATTATGACTTCTTTATCAAAGCGCATTGTGTTCACGCAGTTGTAACGCGACATCTTGATTATCTATCGAGCAATTCACGACTTTTTGGACTCATTTTATAGGGGAATGACTGGGTATATCAACTAAGGCAAAAAATACAATATCTGACAATTTCTAAGGCTAAAAACATTCACCAAACTGAAATTTTTTTTTTGTAATGCACTTGTTTTGGTTACTTGCAAATAATTTGAAAAAAGCCGTATTAGTGCCTATTTATTGAGACAGTTTAATGTTTAGCAGGATATTTCCTGTCTAACCACATGCACAATAGGCCTTTTTGTATTATGACTTCTGTATCACAGCGCCATGTGTTCACACAGTTGTAACGCCATATCTTGATTATTTATCGAGCGATTCACAGGTTTTTGGACCCATTTTATAGGGGAATGACTGGGCATATCAACTAAGGCAAAAAAGTAATATCCGACAATTTCTAAGGCTAAAAAAATCCACCAAACTTAAAAAAATTTGTAATGCACTTGTTTTGGTTACTTGCAAATAATTTTGCAAAAATGCCATATTAGTGCCTTTTTATAAACACAGCTTAATGTTTATCAGGATGTTTCCTGACTAACACCATGCAATTTGTTTATGTAGCACTAAAATCATCGACGAAATAGGCTTTTTTATTACGACCAATTTTGAAATAAACAAGAATTTGGGATGCACATTGTCTTTTTTGGACTTCGGCACAGATTATTACTTAAATGTAATTTACATGAAGAAATGTGATTATTTAGTATTTAAATTAATCAACGAAATTTTCAAAATGCCGCCATTTTTATTTAGGCACGCTGGACTTCTGAAACTAACGCTCTGGGTTACTCGACGCTAAGGTACGCTCCAGTCTGTTTTCTTTGGTTTCCAAGTGATTCCAACATATCTCATTTCAATTAGTTGCCTTTCAGTCATTTGGCTGATACTAAATAAATAATACTATAAATAAAAATAATAAAATTTGTTCATGTAAATTGCATTTAAGTTATAATCTGTACCGAAGTCCAATAAAGACAATGTGCATACCAAATTCTCGTTTATTTCAAAATTAGTCGTAATAAAAAAGCCGGGGGTGGGTTGGCCCAGTGGTTAGGGTCGAGGGCTCGTGACCGGAAGGTCCCGGGTTCGATTCTCGTTAGAGGCGGAAATTTATTTCTGGTTTCTTCAACCAAAAATAAATATCCATAAAAAAAAAGCTCAGCGAGAATCCCCACCTGAGCATTCACTGTTGGCTTCTAATTAACAGTGGCGCCGGGAAACAGTAACAAAGCCTACACAGAACACGAGGCTAATGACCAAAGTAGTCGATGCCGATGACACAGAAATAAAAAAAAAATAAAAAAGCCTATTTCGTCGATGATTTTAGTGCTACACAAACAAATTGCGTGTCGTTAGACAGGAAACATCCTGATAAACATTAAACTGTGTTTATAAATAGGCACTAATATGGCTTTTTTCCAAATTATTTACAACAACACTTACAAAGAAGTCTCACAATGGCTTACCAACCGTGGAAATGGAAGGTCACCCCATAGTCGAATCACTTTCCGTCAAGCTTTTGGGAATCAACATCAACAATAACATGTCCTGGCACGACCACGTCGTCAGTATTGCTAAAACGGCATCCCAGAAGCTTGGAGTTTTGTTCCGCTGTAGGAAGTTGTATACACCAGAGCAACTGCTGCTGCTCTACAAGGCACAGATCCGACCATCGCTGGAGTATTGCTCCCATGTGTGGGGATGCGCTCCGAAGCACTCTCTAAAGCTTCTGGACACTATCCAGAAAAGAGCGATTAGACTAATCGATACGCCTAACCTCACAAAGGACCTCCACAGCCTTGAACATCGAAGGAGGGTGGCTGACCTATCCCTGTTTTACAGATTCTATCACGGAAGATGTTCGAGTGAGCTCTCTCAGATAATAACACCACAGGCCGTCCGAACCAGGACCACTAGAGAAGCTCTTCGAGCTCATCCTTACCAGGTCGAGCTCCTTACTCCCCGAACCAGTCTCCTCCAGCATTCCTTCTTTTGGAGAACGCTGTGGAATCAGCTGCCGGGAAATTTGTTTCCCGACAGCTACAACCTGCAGCGTTTCAAATCTAACGTGAACCGATACTTATCCTCTCGCAGCGCTTCTAAAGCGCCATAGGCTTTCAGCCTTTACGGGAGGCCGACCATAAAAAAAAAAAAACAAGTGCATTACATTTTTTTTTTAATTTGGTGGATTTTTTTATTCTTAGAAATTGTCGGATATTATTTTTTTGCCTTAGTTAATATACCCAGTCATTCACCTATAAAATGAGTCCCAAAAGTCGTGAATCGCTCGATAGATAATCAAGATATGGCGTTACAACTGCGTGAACACATTGCGCTGTGATACAGAAGTCATAATACAAAAAGGCCTATTCTGTCGAAAATTTTAGTGCTATATACACAAATTACATGTGGCGAGGCAGGAAATATCCTGCTAAACATTAAAATGTTTTAATAAATAGGCACTAATACGGATTTTTTCCAAATTATTTGTAAGTAACCCAAATAAGTGCATTTCAAAATTTTTTTTCAGTTTGGTGAATTTTTTAGCCTTAGTCAGGTATTATCTTTTTTTGCTTCAGTTGATATGCCCAGTCATTCTCCTATAAAACGAGTCCAAAATGTCGTGAATCGGTCGATAAATAATCAAGCTATGGCGCTACAACTGCGCGAACCCATGAAGTCGTGATACAGAAATTGAAACTGTAATAAAAAAATTAATTAAAAGGTTGACCCCTTTTTTCGCATTTTTTCTCGATAACTCTAATTATATTTTCATACCTCAAAGTTTGTTGACATGATGGTGGAACACATTGTATAGCATTTATTAATTTGTAACTTCTTTTATAACTTCAGCATTAGGTATGTGTAAATAAATTCTGGCATCGTATTTCATGCATGTACCTTTCATGCTAACAGATTCTTAGTATTTAATTCCAAATGGAATATAATCTCACGTCACTCAAGTGGTTACTTTCAATATGATTTCTATCCAACCTATTTTCAACAATAACGGCTTTAAGCAAAAAAATTGTTTTATGATTATCTTTCCATACGGATTTCAATGCTTATATTCGTGAAAAAAATTTTCGGGCCACATTTCATTATTAGTTATAACAATTTTTCATTATCTCGTAAATTATGAAAATGGATATTATTCGTTTTGAATTTCTGCTTCTCATATAATGTCTATTTTTCAACTACGATGAAAAAATTCGCAATAATGTTTTCACGACGGGTCTACCGCCAGCCGAAGGTCTGTTTGGCAGAAAGCAAAGGGTAGCGGCGCGTTCGAGGTACCGCGATGTGCAAATGTGCACTGAAACTAGAGGTTTTGGTCTGAAGTTGCCAATTTCATCCGCCGGGCCTATTATGGGAACCACGTTTGATAATTTTAGCCATGCGGATAAAACAGAATGGTAAATGTAAGGAATTATTAATTATGTTAATGGTACAGAAATGAGTTTTTTTATAGGTTTATACGCTTTAATAGTAACCACATATAGATCTTTGCTAGTACTATTTTTTTAATATTTTTGGATCTAGTCTCTGCGGTTTAGAATAATAACAACAATTTGGAAGAATTAAATTAATTTATTTGTACAAACACAATAAACATTATCACAAAGCGACGACATTACAACCTAAAAGCCCTTTTCCACTCCACTTTTTTGGCACTAACACAACTGTTAAATACCTATCTCCCCTTTTCAACTTAACATTCACCTGTGCTCCTTCAGAATGCTGCACAACTGTGGCAATATCAGTTATATTCTTGAAATTGGTAGCATTTACTGAGCCAAACTCCACAATTTCGTCATTCGCCATGATGCCAGCAAGTTCAGCAGGAGCATTTTCACTTACAATTGTTACCTTGGCAAATGGTATCTTGTATATTGACCTTTGCTTTTTGTCCACATCCATAGGTTCCTCCTACAAAAGTTAAAGATGAAAATGTCTTCTGCTTTGATTTACGAAAATGTATTTTCCATAACACGCGTGATACGTGGGCGTTCTGCTACGGTTCTGTGCCACTTTAGGACACAACTTTTGTAAACTTCAAAATACAGGACAATGCAGTACGAGTGAGTTGAAACAAGTCAGCGAAATGGATAGATAGTGGGCTCGATTCATAGGTGGGTTTCACCACTTTAACCTTTATGAACATCATATTCAACTTTTAAATTTTATACAAACTTTTACATTTTAATGTGAAGTAAATCCTTGTGTATGAGTAAAACCTATTATGTGCGCAGACATTCATGTGGTGATGCGAATTTCAGCTTGCTTGTTCAGAAAAGCATAGCAATATCTAAATTTATTCTGGTGCACATTGCAAACGACATGTATAAATAAAAATGCATGTTGTAGGATATGCTGCTAGTTATATCTGAGTTAGCAGAGGTTTTGTAGTAACTTGTTTACATTTAGTCACTCATGCCCGCAGTTTGAAAGATGATTCTACAGCACTGCTCATACATTATCTTCAGTCTTCTGCCTAGGTGAAGATTCCAGTTTAGTCTGCCATAGATGGCTAGATATTTAACCTCAAAAGTAAACAACAAACTCACATTTTGGAGTTTTGATGCTCTATGCAACTCTGTTTTGCTTTGTGTGGCACAAACTATGATATTTTTCAACTGTGCTTGTGTATGGTCGTATATAGTTTAGTGCTAAAAAAATCAAGAACAAACCTGGAGCAGTCTCATCAGCTTTAGCCGCCTACTGTTCATATCAAAATAATAATAACAAAGTTAAGTGAAGATGCTTTGGCTTGACTACGCTGAAGTGAAAAAAAGACTGTTTTAAGAACCTTAAGAATTACAGAACCCAAGTTGAATCAACTCCCTGTTTTGTGTAACACTCCAAAAGGGATCACCAAGGAAAAGCACCAACGTTTGGAATATGATTCAAACAAATTTCATGCCTTTTACCAAAATATGTCCATGAAAAATAATAACTTAGATGATATACTGTAACTCCAGAAATCAAGAAATTAGGTAACATTCTAAAAAGTTTGTTTTGATGTACTTAAACATCTACTTTGATAGCCAAAAAAAGTAGGAAAGAATTTACTTGAGTATATTCAAACGGCGCTCTCACTGTGGAACCAGAAGTGATGTTTCAAAACTGGACATTTCCAAGACTAGTTTTTTCATGCTGATTCCGAATCTGTAATTAGTTTTTCTCTAGCACCTGTAGTTTTGGCTATCTGTTGTATATGGACAGATAGAGGCTCTACATAAGCTCTCTTCAGTGAGGCAAATATATCACAACAAATTTGTCAGTTGTTCTAGAAGTGCACTTAAATATCAAGACAATATCTCTTCTAAATTATTTTGCTAATTTCTCTATATCTTAATGAATGGACTTGCAACTATTTATCTTAATGGTACTGATTTATACATTATGTGTTAGTGAAAAAGAAAGAACATTTTAGGTACCATGTGGGCAGTATAGTGATAAAAAAAGGGCTTGTATAATGTCCTGACAGACCATGTTGCCTAGAAAAATGGCAGTCCTAATATTCCTATTCTCCTATTCCTATGCAAAAGTTTCTGTATACTATACTGATGGTTTAAGAAGAGTATTACTGTACCTGGCTAGAAGAAGCTGGAGAAGGTAGATTACCATAAAAACCATGTAGTCCTTGTTCTATTTGCTTCATTAGGTTTTTGTGGTCATTTTGAAGACATATGATCTTGTGTCTAGCATTACGTACTTGGTATATGTCGATAGATCCTATAGGAAAGTCATTGCTGTCTACCAAAGGGTCGTTCATACCTACTCCATTCTGAGTGAGAATGTCAGTAAGGCTACTGATTTCTCTTTCTATTCTGTCTTTCTCCTTCATTAAATCTAGTACTTGTTCTCGAATACTTTCACGGCTCATTTTTCAGTTTTAATACAATTACTCAGTGTAATCAAAAGATGACAAGCATTTTTGAATCACAATTTCCTTGTTAACCTTCACGTTGTTTTGAGTAGTCCATCACAAATTCACAAAATAGGTTTTGCGTTTGGATCACCGTTTTGTTGATGTTATGACGCACAAATAAACAGTTTTTGGATACAAAACAGATGATTTTTGACATTGAAGTCATTTGAACCCGCCTTAGATAAGGAAAGAGAGGGGATACCGCACGCCCATTTGATGCTATATGGATTAGCTGATACCGAAAATGAATAGCTGTCAAAATGCTGGTGGAAAACTGACGGTAGTGTCAAGGTGGTGTTTTTTGCGATATTTAACGTTTTTAAGACCAATAATTGTGAAATATTGTGGTGAGCGTAATGGTGGGGTGTGCAGCTTACCGTTGTAAAAGCCACAGCAGCAGGAAGGAGCCAGGAATCACTTTTCACAGGTAAATTTATGATCTTATTTTTTTGGTGTATCCGAAATTCATGCAAATATCTCGATATCTAGTTCAAAGATATATGTGTATCCGAAATATAATTTGGAATGTACCACTAACATGCGAATCATAATGTTTTTGAGCACGTAAAGTCTAAAAATTATGTTTTTAAGGGATTTTTTGGTTCAAATACAATCAGTTTTCCAGTGGCGTATCTATTATAGCTTACATTTTGAATAGAAATATTATGACTTTGCATTGTAATATATAATATACCAATACCCTTATACAAGGTGTGCATTTCAAGGGTGGCCTTTATTTGTAGTTGTATGAATAATAAAATTAATTTTCTTTCTTCCTCGACAGGTTTCCTAAAGATCTTCCTAGACATGATTTATGGATCAAAAATATGAGGATCGAAGGTTGGAAGCCTACAAGCAACGATAGGCTTTGTTCTAAGCATTTTGAACAGAATTTCCTTCATCAAACAAATCAAAAAGTATATCTTCTGAAAGGAGCAGTCCCCACCATATTTGACGAGCTTCCGGAATACTTACGTCCAAAAATTGTAAGTTATAATTCCTAGCTTACATTGTCTACGCTTAATCAATATTAAAATAATAAACATTCTAGGATTATGATAGATGGATAGATGGATAGATGGATAGATGGATAGTTGGATAGATGGATAGATGGATAGATAGATAGATCGATATACTTTATAGTCTAAGAATTTACAAGTTTCTTATTGACAAAGCTATATAATAACAAACAAAACTTTTGGGATATTCACTAAAACCTGTGAGGAGGAAGTTTGTTATAAATCTTCACTCCATTGTATATAATTGGATCATTAATGAGTTATGATTTGGGTGTGATATTAATTTAAAATCATTCTTATGCCTTATGCCTATATTCTATATTTATGGTCTCAAATTTGGTTTTATATTTGAGTATTAGTGATGACGTTTCCAAAATAAACAGTGCAATAAAGTAAGGAGAAATACGATTACGAATGGCTGAATAACCATTTAAAAATTGATAGCTATGAAAATCAAAAGGCAGCTAACCTCAAAAATGTAATAATTTCTTGTGTTACAGTTACATTATTAAACAACTATATTTTGGTGTGTTTACTCGATACGAAATCAAAACAAAATGTTACTGTCACTTTTCCTATAAGATTCAGTCACTCATTCACATCTACTTAAATCATAAATTAACTTGTTCTGTCTTTCTTTCGGAAATAATGTTTCAAACATTGTCTAATATACAGCTCTGTTATTTTAGGCAAAAGAAAGAAAAAGACCCCGTGAACGTGATGTTCATCCAGAACCATCGCCATCAACCTCAGCTCTGGCTGCACAGGACGACTCTCCCCGGAAAAAGAAACTTAGAAGAGAACTGCTGCTGCAAAAAGATAAGAATAAGGAAAAAACGAAAAAAATCCGTGCCCTTGGTCAATCACTGAAAAGAGCACACAAAAAAGTAGCCTCTTTAAAAATAATTGCTGAGGAATTAGAGCGACAAAATTTACTATCTCAAGAAAATTTAGTTTTAGTTCAAAATATGAGCAAGGTTAACATAGAAATATTGAACAGAAAAATGGGGAGAAATGTTCAATATTCACCTGAACTTAGGAAATTTGCCCTGACATTAAATTTTTTTTCACCAAAGGCATACAACTATGTGAGAGATGTTTTTGACACTTGTCTCCCGCATAGCAAAACTATTGCTAAATGGTTTCAGAATGTGGATGCTGAGCCTGGTTTTACCAAGGAATCAATAAATACCTTAAGAAATAAGGTTCAATCATCTGACAGACCAATAATTTGTTCATTAATTATCGATGAAATAGCCATACGGAAACATTTAGAATGGGATGGAAAAAAATTCCATGGTTATGTGAACTGTGGTACAAATTTAAACGATGACTCTAATGCTTTAGCCAAAGAAGCTTTTGTTATAATGTTGGTTTGCATCAATGGAACTTGGAAATTACCTGTCGGTTACTTTCTTACAGATTCTTTGAATGGCAGTCAAAAACATTCAATTGTATCTCAATGCATCCATCTGATTGAAGATACGGGAGCCAAAGTTATGTCAATCACATTCGATGGTGCTCCATCTAATACCGCTATGTGTCATAACTTTGGATTCTTATTTAACATTTCAAATATACAGACAAGTTTCAGAGTTACAGATCACAATGTATATATTTTTTATGATCCATGTCATATGATAAATCTTGTTCGCAATGCATTTGGTGAAAAGAAAATCCTAATTGATTGTGATAACAATTTTATTCAATGGAAATACATAGCGCTTCTAGAGAAGCTGCAAACTAGCGAGGGCTTACATTTAGGGAATAAGTTACGTCGCGCTCATATTATTTTTTTCAAACAAAAAATGAAGGTTCGGCTTGCAGTTCAGTTACTTAGTGCATCAGTAGCCGATGCTATTGAGTATTGCGAAAAAAAGCTGAATCTTGAGGATTTTAAAGGTAGTCAGGCAACAGTTAAATTTATTAGAATTGTAAATAGCATTTTCGATATTTTAAACAGCAGAACCCTAGTAGCACCAGGTTATAAAAAAGCATTATGTCAAAAAAATATAGATCGATCTGCGGAATTTATCAATAGTGCAATTTTTTATCTTTCAAAGTTGAAATTATCTAATAATGAGCAAGTAATCATGTGTAACAGAAAAACTGGGTTTATTGGATTAATAATTTCATTATCAAGTTCTTTAGGATTGTACAAAGAACTTGTTTCTGAGAGAAAAACATTACTGTACCTTCCGTTGTATAAGATTAGTCAAGATCATTTAGAATTATTCTTTTCGTCAATTAGATCAAGAGGTGGCTGGAATAATAACCCAACCGCTCGACAGTTTCTAGCTGCTTACAAAAGGCTTCTGGTTCGAGCAGAAATTAGAGAGGGCGGTATGGGTAACTGTATTCCATTAGATCAAATCCCTATTCTAAGTAGTTCTACAAAAAATGTAAGGTCTGAAGATGTAATTAATAGTAGTTTATCGAACCATAGTTTAATAGACATAAATGAGCCTTCTGATGATCTAGAAACTATTTGAAAGGATCATGACTACATCATGAATGCACCTGTGATAAGTGAATGTTCATCCCAAATTGTGCAATATATTGCTGGTTATGTTTCGCACCAATTACAAAAAACAATAAAATGTGAAACATGTGTCACAGCATTGATTGGTACTAGAGATCGGTTTCTCAATTCCCTAATTGAATTTAAAAGCCACGGCGGTCTGACTTACCCATCAAATGATGTTATCAAGATATGTTTGAAATCGGAACATTTTCTGAGAGTTAATGAAAATTGTACTCACACCAAACATTTTGTACCTTTGCTGATAAGCAAAATAATATCAAGTTTTCTAGGCACCCCTATTTTCAGCTGCTTAGAACGTCACGTATTAGAAAATGATGTAAATCATATATATTTTTTAATAAAAGCTGTATGCACAAAATACTTAAATATCAGAATCCATTTTATTGTAAAATCTCGATCACAACAGGACAATCCAGTTCGGAGCCAATTAACAAAAATGATTCTGTTTAAAGGGCAGTAAAATATTGGTAGTTTTTGACCTTCGTGACTGTAATATTGACTGCCATCAATTGTAGGAGCAAGCGAAATGCCACGTTCCTACAAAAAAATTATTTTTGTTGAAGCACACAATACTGAGTTTCACCCAAACTTCCCCATAAGTAAATACATAACTGCAATAAATTAGAACTTACTGGAAGCAAGGGGTTAAGTGATAAAATAGAGTTGTAATTTCTATGTAAGTTATAGGACCTCACCTATATTGAATGAATTGTTCGTTTTTATTTACTACTAGCTAATCTAGGAGTCATTTTCTAATTTTGTAAATGTTTTGATTTTGGATAAGATTAAAGGACCTTTGTATTTCTAGCCCAAAACTTACTTTATTTCATGTCTGAGATAATTTTTATGTTTAACCCCCCAGCTTTTTCATTAATTATTGCCACCGTCGCAAAAAGAAGTTATGTATAAAAAAGCCTCGTTGGAGTAATTAAAAATACTGCTCTTCATTACACACTACAAACAGCAAGTAACAGCGTAACAGCAAGTAGATTTTTTTACTGCATATGGGGACTCCGAGATTGAAGGCATCAAATTCCTCAATCTCGTAAGCTAATCTATAATAACAAAAATGTTTTATTGCTGCTTCTGTTTACAGTATGTAATAGACAGTATTTTATATATAAACATAATGTCAATAAATATAAATATACTATAGGTATTATGTGTTCTTTAATAATAAAAAATTGATTTACTACAAACTACAAGCAGTTTTTTTCTTTCTGGGTAGAAGTATAATCGTGTCTTCCATCAGTCATATACTGCAAATGAACATAACATGTTCATGACTGAATAAAATATATACATTATCAATTTTTATATATTATTGGCCACAAAACAGCAGTCGAATGAAAATCACGGTTACGGTAATGTTAGTCACTTAAGTTTTAATTGTGGATGGCGAAATTGGCCATATAGAAACCCTGAATAACAATATTTCATTAAATTTTATTTGAAAAAGATTATTTCTACAAATAGCTCAACCAGAACGTTAATCCCATTAGTTACGCCACTGGGAATAGCGCTTTGGTGCCATTTGGTATCAGAAATGTCAGTCGCGGGTTCCGTCCTCTCTCTTTCCTTGTCTAAGGAACCCGCCGATGGAAAGTGAACATAACCAAACTACCACAAAACAGATAATATCCATAAAACATTGCAGTTACACAGACCACAAAAAGATAATAGACGCTAGGTCTTTACGGAAATAGTGATTTTGATCAGTTATTAGTTCGATCAGTCCTACCGCTATTTTTTGGTCTACTACCTTTCGCAGCTTTTCAATATACCATTGTGTTCGTTATGAACGAAGATTATCTCTACGTCAAAAGATAAATTTAGAATATATTTATTTCCCCTCACACGTACAAGCCCAGAAAATATACGGACTCGAAGTGTGCTCGAAGTCTCGAAGAGCTGTATGCGCAAAAGGGTTAAACATAAGAAATTAATAATCATATTTCCCAGTAGTCCCTCTGCACACATCTTACCATCTTAGGCCCTTAGGCGCAAACGCACAGAATCCTTAAGGATAGAAGAAGATATTTCCCAGTACATTTACTCTCTGGTCATGAGGTTCCGTGGTCCTGCGAACGATATGTCAAAATCACTTTCCATCTTCCTTCACCCTCACCCTATGTCAAATTTAAAAATGTGTTTTTAAAATTTTTTAACGTACAACGTACACTCGTAAAAAGATCAACAAACTTTTTCACCGTGTGGTGTGCTGTTTAGGTATTACTGGTATTAGGTTTAGGTAAACTGAAATCATGGACGACATCATTACATTCAATAAGAGCCTACAACAGCGATTAGAAGAATACAGAGAAGTCTTTGGAGAAGCACCGGTTCCTTTTACAAGCTTAAACAAATGCTGGACCTTTTACCTCCAATTCACAGTGGATGCCATAGGATGGCAAGCTGTTTGGAAGATACCGAGACTCAGTTGTGAATCTCTCTGTATTGGATTTCCCACTTTTGCTTTAGTGTTGGTGCTTGAAATTGATTTTGAAAATCTAGAAGCATTGGTGAGGGTCTTGGCTGTAAAGGATGATATTGTGATTCCAGACATTCACAGAGTACAGTTGATACAGTTGTGGGTAACAAAAGATCAGGATAAATCTATTGGTTTAAATTTGGAATCAACAGCAAATTCTATAGATATGTTACGATTTTTCTATTTGTATCTGATGAGACCTTGGGATGAAGAAGATGATTCATCAGACTGGGTTTCTGGTCATTTGGAAAATAGACTAAGGTGAGATATTTACTATAGGGCTTCCCAACCACCATATCTTGACACTTTATACTTTGATACCTTACAGTAGCCACACAAGTCATTTTTTTCTAGTCTGGTAGATTTTGATCAAAGTACCAATTGCACAACTATGGCAGCTTGTATAAACATAAATGCATTGTAACCCTTATATAAGTACTGATTTACCAGATATAGGACATAGTCACTGACCCTTTGTCTATCAGACTACACAAATTATTGTTGATATTTATGAAAAATAATTAATGAGACATCATTGGAACTTGTCACATGAATGTAATACATGTCTTGAGATAGCAGATATGCCATGAATGAAAACAAATATCAAGCATAATTTTGGTTATTTGTTATGTGGTAGTGTTAAAAAACATTAAAAAAAGTTATATTTCCACATAAAAGGGAACAGAGAAAAGACATTAAACTAAGTGTAGCTATCATTTTACATCTAAACTGTTACTAAAGCTGTAACAAATACAAGAAAACACAAAAGAGGAGCAAATCTTTTGGTAACTAGGCTCATACAATAGCTGTTAGTAACAAAATTTGACAGGTCAAAAGTCTTTGATGCAACATACACATGCTATGTTTGCACACTGGAGGTAATGTTGGCTTGTTGCATACATGATAGAGATATTAAGCCATTCTTCGCTTGCTACTTAGACAAATGGAGCATGTTTTTCGTTTTTCCAGTGCATGTTCAGAAGCAGGATCTACATATATATATGTTGGCTATACACAAAAAAGAGTATGCTTGTACTGACCCTTTGTCTGCTGGATCACAAATCATTTTTTAATTTGGATATGATTGACACTATTTGACCCAAACTACTGCTGTTGCTAAGGCAGAGTACTTAGTATTAGTACTTAGTTTGAGAGTATACAGAAAAAAAGTTCTTCACACTACAAACAACAAAGGGTCAGTACTTAAGGGCTAATATGTTGTAAATTCCTGAAAATCAAAAATATATTGTGTGGCCCTACCAACAAATAGCATGTACAGAAGTACAGACTTCATTTTATGATAAATTATCTTTAGAATTATTTATTTCAATGAAATTGTTTTTTTAGGTTGTATTATGATTTGAAGAATGGTTCTATACCACGAGCTTGTGCTGAACATATACATTCATTATTAACTCAAGCAAGAAGTTTGGCAAACAAAAGAGATTTTTTAAGGAGAAAAATACATATAGAAGAAATTGATGAAGGTATTGATATTAATGCAGATAATGAGATATTTGAAAAAATGATTAAATGTACTGTTGTTTTAAAATCTGTATCTTTTGATTACTATACACTATTACTAAAGAAGCACAATAATTTCCTGTAATATTGTGGTGCTGCCAATTTTTATGTAATTGTAATGCTACTACTTTCTTAGCAAAAAATGCTAATGGATATTAAAGATGCTCCATCTTCATATTTATACATTTTCTAAGTCTAGGCATTGACATTTTTCAAAGTTTGGGGGTGGACATTTTAATATTCCAAGTTTTGGATGTACCTAGTCAAAAGAATGTTTTTTGAGGGTTTCGTAAATATAGAATGAAACAATTCATGGTCATTCCTATAAGGCTCAGATAAAAACCGTTTTGTGTGTTCAGAATTATTTATGTATCTCATAAATGCATAGGAAATTTTGTTTATTTATTTCAAGATATGTATATGGATACCTTTACAAAAATCTACTGTGAGTTATTAGAAATACAACCTCATATTGATATGGCAGAACATCCATTATTAAGGGGCTTCTTGGTGAAAAACCTGACTGACATGAAACCAGATGATCAAAGAAATGAGTCAGAAATATGGATTATATATGATCAAGGCACATCAAATGATTACATAAACTTTTTAGAGAAAGTTAAAGAATTCTATCCCACACAAACATTCAGGTAAGGCAGAAATTATTCCTAGATTGAGGATGATTTATACAGGGTGTTCCTAAATATCATGTACAAATGAAAGGACATTCTTTGGTGTTTTTGTAACTGAAATATTTAATAAAGGCATGAGAACAATTCTTAGATGCAACCACCACCTTGGGGCGGTTTTCAGTAAAATAGCAACTATACTACCTTATTATGGTTTTTGCATATAAATTGAAGAATGGTATGTTATCTACTTATTTTAATGAGTTTGTAGTACTCAGGGGCCAACTTCACTCATGCAGTATAAGAAATAAAAATGATTTTAACATATACAAAACAAACAAATAAAGTAGTACTATATCATTGTTCCACAAATCAATGAATTTAACCACCTGCCAGCACATGTCAAATCTGCTGTGACCATAAAAAACTTTAAAAAGAACTTGAAAGAATATATTTTAGAACTTTAATATTTGTTTTTTGTGGGCAAATTCATGACATTGTAAAATTAAACTATTGAAGATACCCTTGTAAACTAGTTTTTTAGTTTATGTCTATTTAGATTGAATAATTTAGAGATATTTGTAGCTTAGGTTATGGTAAAGACAATTTTTGAATTTGTGTTAGATTGTGAACTTGTAGCTATTGTGAATATGGCTTATGTTTACACAACTGTGGCTTTTGATTTATTTAGGTTTTCATAATGTGATACAATCGCATCACGTTGATGTTTTTCAGTTGTTAATTGGTTATCATTTTACTACTGCATTAACTTTATCAAGATCATAGTAAGTTTTTCCTATTAAATAAACACTATCTATTTATCTATCTATCTGAAATTTCAAATAAACATAGGTCCGCAAACGCTTCGTTACCGATCTAGTTTTTTCTCAATAACTCCCTCAATTTTTGAGAAATTTAGCTCAAATTTGGAATAGAAGAAACTCAATGCGAGTCACATAATTCGACATGTCAAACGATTGGCAGAATCTACAGGTTGATATTTTTTAATTGGTATAAATAACTATGAAATTATAAGGAGTATTTAAAATACTTTTACACCTTACAACCCCAACGACGCGTCGCGACGACACAACTTACAATTTAAAATGCAACATGTCAGATTTAATAAAACAAAACAGGTATCCAAATAAAGCCATAGCCTACTAGACCATATTTCAAATACGTTATTTTCATCTAATAACAAAGAAACCTATTTTGTTTTTATTTTCGATAAGGATCGGAGATACAAAAAAATTACAAGAGGACAAAAAAGGCCTTTACGGAAACACTGATCTGGATCCGGATAGATCAGTTATACGTCAAACAGCTGTTGAGGGCTGTTCCAAATTACGGTTCTATCAGCGTCCCAGAACTGATTTCATCATGCCCCGCCCATTTTACAGTTCTAAAAACACACAAAATGGGCGGAGGATGATGAAAACAGTTCTGGGACGGTGATAGTACCGTAATTTGGAACAGTCCTCAACAGCTGTTTGACGTATAACTGATCTATCCGGATCCAGATCAGTGTTTCCGTAAAGGCCTAAAGTTTCTAAACAAGATGGAAAAATCATTTTGTTTTTTTGCACCTGCAGCACACCGAAAAAAGTTCAGGGTAAGAAAATGGGGCAAATGACTGAAAAAATAACACCCTTTAGATTCTGGCAACTGTTTGAAATGTGTAACTATGTAACTCTCATTGCGTATTTTATATTCCAAATTTGAGATAAATACCTCAAAAATTGAGAGAGCTGTTAAGAAAAAACTTAAAAAATATTGAAATTTCAACACCCTGTAGATCGGTCATGGAGCGCTATACGGCCTTATGTTTACTCGAAATTTTAGTCATTAAAAACACCAAAGAATCTTCTCCTTCGTTTGTACGTGATATTTAGGAACACCCTGTATACAAAATAGTCTAATTATTCTATATGCTATATGTCCGGTCACTGTCAGGTGAATTTTTGTGTGCATTCTAGGTGTACATTTGTCCATTAATGTTTGCAATATCTCAAAAGACTATCACAAGGTTTTGCTTGGCCTGGTGCAAGGAAGGGTTGGGAGAGATGGTATAAGGACATTTTACTAACATAATAAAGATTTTTTCTTTTTTTATTAAAGTCCTTAATTTTGAAGTCCAAACTAAAATAGTGCAACAACAGTGTAGCAGGTTAAAAAAATTACCAAACCAAATTTAAGAAAGAACTAAATCTAGGTTAAAAAACAAAGTTGTAAACGTATCTGCTAGATCTTAAATTTTAAGATTGGGATCAATTCTTCTAGTCGCACTCAGAATCGTTTACTTCATACCGTGAACGAGATGTGTTTAGGAAACCGCATCACCCACCGACATAAAACAGCGGACTGGATACAGTGAAAACGTAACTACGGACCTAAAGTTCGTTGACCTCGAATCGCTTCCGGCAGCGTTCAAGATGTGATCAGAACAGTCGTATCATCGCGTTGTCGAGATATTTTTATTTTTACATACATTCAATAATTGAGTTTATTTATTTGAATAAATTTTCTGATAATTTCAATTTATTGTAGGAGATCATAGTGACTTTTTTAATTTGAAAATATTTGAAAGGGATGCAACGCATCACCTACATCAATGAAAGCTACGCCGCTGGAGAATAAGTTTTTTTAACCTAGTAGGGGAAAACGATCTGATTTATTTTTGAAACTCAAAAACAAAAAGTTTTATCTCTTCTCCTGTAGGGCGCCTGGAAATGATGAGAGCCCTGGGGCAGCTGATCTGTCATACTTTTTTGTTTCTTTTTTTGCTATGAAATGCTATATGTGAAAAGGAAATTTTGAATTATAATTGCATTCTGTATTTTAAATACAAAATTAATCAATTTATTATATTTTATCATAAAATGACTATATTTATATATAATATAATCTAATAATAATTAAATAATTATTATATTATTACAAAACTTAATTATACATGCAAAAATTCCCAAAATTGTTAAAAACCATCCAAAAATGAAATTTGGCTTCCGCACATCAAAATACATACAAGTATCATTTATCTCTTACCCGTATGTGACTGTGTTATAATGTCTATAAATGGCCTCGGTTGATATTATATCATTATGCATTATATTGTATTGTAGAATAACAGACAGTTTAGCCTCAAAATTGGTAACCTGTAATGCTAAAAAGGTTCATTTTATCCTTAATGAATCCAAACACCATATAAAGACAATTGGCATTTTGGAGGAAGGAGGAGAATTGCGAGGCATAGGTCTGAGGGAAAATGTCCAGCTATCATCTGAAAGGGATGATATTGTTTTGGATTTTAGCATTGGACATGTGGTAATAGAAAATATCACAATTGATTGTGGTAATGCACAGTGTGGTATTCTAGGTAAGATTATTTTTAAACAAATATATTCAAGTATAATTGGTTGAATCTCTAATTAAAAGTGGTTTTAAATAAGATACACAGATTTTTGTGTCAAATTGGGCAAACTGTGGGATATGAATATGCACTTCCATAATAAGATCATTGGTGCACAGAAGTGCTTTGGGTGACTAAAGGTCAACTGCAAAACTTCTGCGGAGCCAGATGCCACCACTAGAAATATACCTTTAAAAAAAGCTGGTTGCTACATGTTTGTTTGTAAACAACTGAATTCAAGGTTTTAGGTGTCTGTAAGTTTCATGTGGAGTTTGCTTATTAAAACATGTTATTCCAGCAGCCGATAGAATCCACCGAAATTAGTTTTTAAATAACTCAAATGGCCCATGGAGCATAACTCAGCTCCAACTTAGTATAATCACAGCAGCCTAACAAATTATAAAAAATAAAAGACACACAGGGTGTTCATTTGAAAACTTCTCATCACCACCACCACCACCACCACCACCACCAAGCACGACAAATTTTAACCAAACCCCCCCCCCCCCCTTGTAGCGTCTGCCCTCCAGGGTCATCACCTTAAAAATTCCAACAAATTCGAATAGGTTAGAAGAAGTAAACAAGGTTTTTGTTTGTGCCCATAATCCTAACGCGGCAGCTGGCACACTGACCGCTGAATCGCCGATGAACCCATATACCCTTTGTATAGATAGCAGATAAAGAATCAAAAAAATAACAGCACTCATGTAGAGGCATAATACTCGTATAAATAGCTACTTTGTTTTGGTTGATCGTTTCGGGTTAATTGTTATAGTTTTGAATGAATTTTGGGTTTTAACAGTGCATAAGGGTTAAAAGACTATTTTAAACAATGGGGTATTTTCCAACTTGCTAATATTGCCTGTTTAATGGCTGAAATGGATTGCTTGTATCTAATTTGTAATGATGGCAGTGTTTGCTCAATGTTTTTCTGTCCACGTGGAGTAAAGATAGACTTTGAAAATCATCCCTTTGAAAAGAGCTCATTTAAATCTCTTAAACCTCCCGCCTAAGAAATCAACCAATCAAAAGTGATTTTTATGCCGGATGTAGATAGGATGTGACTATTTTAATTTGAATTCAGCGTAGATTCAATGTTGTCACGTTGTTAATATTTTGCATAGTTTTTCTATAAAGGATGTAAACTTTATTTTATGTTTATTTAGTTTCCCTCTTTTTGTAGACTAAATGTTACATTGCACAGCTATTCCATTGTTTGCATTGTTATGTAATCAGCAGTTTACTCTGAGAATGTTTCATAGTTGCTTTTCACAATTTTACTCGTCATTCGACAACACTCGTCTTTAACAGCCTGTCACTAGTGTCATGCATACATAACCTCCCTCTGGTGTCACGACCACAGCATTCACGACTGTCACGGTATCTCATTTAACCAAGATAGATCATGAGATGATGTAAACAAACATCTGTCGATATCAATACGAAGCGGAGGTTATGTCTGTAGATGGAGAAAAGGAGGTCAGACGAAAAGGTACAGTCACATTCTAGGGATAGCTCCACGAAAGACTTATTACGTCACGCTTAGATTTATTACGTCACAGCTTTGGCGCGAAATTTTATGTTTGAACTTTGCAGGTGCTTTTAAGCCACTTCGCGTTCACAGTAAAAAGTAAAAATGTTAGTTGCATGGTTTTTGGGGACGTAACATCAATATTCCGCCATAAAATTTTGTTCGGAAAATACCCCATTACATAAAATTTAAATCCCGCAGATTTCTCTAAAAAATAACATTGTGTTTGTGAACACAGAAAATAATAACAATGGGATCTTGGGCACACTCACATGCCTGTTAGAGCATGGGCGTTGCTTTTTCTAAGATATTCCAATTTGTTGAAGAATTCTAAATGATGGGTATCTAGTAATAGCTTGTTTCAAAGATATGTCGAAGTCCTTTATTATGACGTTTGATTTTTTTAAATCGGTCGATTCGTTTTCGAGAAAATTTGAAAAATCTTAATTTAGAAAATATCATTTTTTATTGCAATAAGTGTCGTGGCTCTGCCTGTTTTTCTTTTAATCAGTGGTTTTCGATAAATCCGTAGTGGGAAGTTTTCAAATGAATACCCTGTATCAGAATCTACATAGACAATGTCTCTCAAAAGCTTTAAGCTAATGATCAGTACAGCTTTACCTGGACCATCAACAATGCGCTATTAGTAAACCAATCGTTGCATGTGGACACAAAACAAAACGGCACGCCACTATGTCAGCTTCTTGATAGCATGAGTACCTACTTACCAGTCGCAACAAATGCAAACAAATTACCGCGCAATCAGAAGAAGGGTCAGTGGCGTCATATGGCTAATCTATTCTTTTGATGATTCAGGTTTTTACCTCTAGGGTTGCGATATCAATAATTCCACTTGACAAGTTTCCTTCAAAACTACTTAATTAAGGAACCAATATGGCTAGTACTGCTACATTTATATTTCTGAATAACTTTCAGTGAGAAATAGCAAATTATCACTTAAAAACTGCAAAATCATTGGGGATGGCAAGTCTTCAACTCCAGAAGGTCTAATTGTTCTCTCAGGTGGAGAGGTAGATTTGGATAACTGTGATATAAGCGGATTTTCTGAAGGCATTGTTGGTAACTCAGGATCAACTATTAGGATGAAGAATTGCAGTGTGAGTGGGGTTCATGTTGGTATGAAGGTGTTTGAAGATTGTAAAGTGCATATAGAAAATACTAGAATTGAAAATTGCAGAGAATATGGAATTGTGTTAGAAACCAATCAGGATATTTCTGGAGGCAAAATTGTTGGAGGATTCGATATTCTAAATGAGTAAGTACACCAAGAAACCAAAAACGAGAACGAGAAATGAACGATTTAAGTTTAATTTTCATGCGTTAAGATATACAAAAATCTAATACCTCGACAGTGAACAAAAAAATATCACTGACACAAGAAGATGTTCAAACCAAATTACATCTTTAACCCCGTTGATAGGTAAAAAAAAAATGGAGTCAAGTTGAATCACTCAGTACTTTCCACACATAATGATGATACCATTTTATTATTTCCCATTGCATGAAGCTATATTCTGAAATCCCCTTGCAACTAAATCATCGCCCACCCGTCCGCAAAAACAACATCCAACGCAAAAACCCTCGTAAATAGTTTCTTCCGCCTACTTAGGAACTAGGACGTCACAGTTTTTTGCATACTTCAACTGGACGATGCGAAACGATCAAGAGCCTCCAACCCGTCTAAAAACGAAGTTTGAGCTGATTTTATATTTTTGGTGTTTTGATTATTGATGCGCCGCCACTGACACGGTTTTTCAAAAACAGAGATGTTTTCCATTCTCGCCGCGGTAATAAATTCTGTGTTAAAATTTCATTGAAATCAATTCAATAATCTTCGCTTTACATAGAACGAAATAAAGCAAAACCCTATGTAGAGATCACAAAATTGGTTTCTGTAATAGGCACGCCAATGTTGGGATGGACCTAAAAAAGTGTAATATGCCGCTAGGTATTTCTTCTACAGGTCAATGGACAGACTATTATGAATACAACAAATTTTTTAGTTTTACAACCCCCCACCCTCCAACCACCCCAAATTCACCCTCACCCAAAAAAACGTAGAAAATGATCAGAAACCTCTAAAACGCCTAAAAACAAAGTTTGAGCTGTTTTTATATTTTTAGTTTTTTATTTTTGCCGCGCCGCCACTGACCCGATTTTTCCAAAACATACGCGTTTTCCATCCTCGCCACTGTAGTAGTACTGTGTTAAAATTTGATTGAAAACAATTAAACAGTTTTCGCGTTACGCGATATCGAACGATCTAAAACAATACTCGTATGTATACATCACAGTAAATTCTAAGTCCCGTGGTTTCTATAATAAGTATGCAACGTTCGGATGAACCTAAAACAGTGTATCATGCCGCTAGGTTTTTCATGCACATATCAATGGACAGCCCATTACGAATACAACAGTTTTTTCAATTTTACAACCCCCCACCCCGCAACCACCCGAAATTCACCCCCACCCAAGAAAAAGTAGAAAATGATCAGGAACCCCTAAAACGCCTAAAAACGAAGTTTGAGGCATATTTGAAATTTTTTGTTTTTTGCTAATTACTCCGCCCCCCGTATAACGATGTCAAACATTATAGGAACATTACCTACTACGACCCCACAGCATGTCGCTGCCCAAATTTCATCACAATCCATGTAGCGGTTACTGAGATTACGTGGTTAGGAAAACGCGTACAGACAGACCGACGGAAATGAGCGATGTGTATTTTCGTTATGTAGACATCATAAAACGCCCAAAAAGCGTGTTATCTCAAAATCGAAAATTTTCGCGATCACAATACTCCTCTCACCTATCGGTTTGGGAAGTAAAACAATACACAAAAAATAATGAACACACTAGAATTGACCCTTAAATCCAAATATGCAATAATATATAAAAGGTTCTATTTAAAGAAATATAAGTTTTATATGAATCTCCTTGTATCAAGACCAAATTTAAGTGAACATATGAGTGTCATTCAATAAGTAAAGAGACAGATGGCTATAGCTCAAAAACAGTTTATTACAATCTTTCAAAATTAAAGCTATTTTTCAACATAATCCCTTGGCGAAGAATTCTTTCGATTTACCCCAAAGTTACTTTTGCACCGCTTCCTTAACTTCCTCGTCTTTTAGCAAATCTTTTTCCACGTAGAGGCGTTTTTGAGTGGTTCAAACAGGTAAAGCTGAGATGGGGTGAGGTCGGGACTATAGGCAGTATGAGATAAGACCTCCAATCCAATTGTTGATGCTAATCTCGGGTCAGCTGGACTGTACGAGGGCGGGCGTTATCGTGCTGAAGAATGACTCCTTTTGACAAGAGTCCACGGCATTTGCTTCTGATAGCTGATCTAAACTTGTGCTCTAGCATCTCAGAACAGCTATTGATAGTTCGCTGATGTTCAAGGAAATCGCAATAAACTGGACCCTGTGAGTCCCAAAAGTTGGTCAGCATCACTTTAGCGGCGGAAGGTTGAACCTTGAATTTTGTAATCATATTCAAATACCTATAACAAAAATTAAAAATCTGATGACAAGTTTTTGCCAAACGGTCTGATGAAATTTTGCGCTCTCGAAGATCCAATATACCTTTAGAGTTTAAATGCAATTTTATTGCGTGTTTACTACATTTACAAGTTTGTGGTACCAATGGATAACTAGAAAGATGGACATGTGTTTACCATAAAGTGTACGGTTAATTATTTGGTGATTTTTTAAGATGAATTCCTTCTTTTATAATATTTTTGAAGTCACTTTTTAAAACATCCTGATTTTGACTCTCTATTTCGCGAAGTGTTTTAAACATGATCACTTTAATTTAGTCGATAATGACGTAACAGCATATTTTCCAAGGACTAATACCAAAAATTCCAAATCCAACAATAAAATTTTGTTTTATTAGGGCTTTCGTTTGGAGGTCTTCATTTTATTGAAAATCTGTAAAAATCAATTTATCTCTGAAACAGTTGAAAATCGGACCCTACTTTATAGGACTTTTTTTGTTGGAAATAACCTTCTCTTCTCTTAAAGTATTTTCCATTCGTCATAGAACTCCCTATATACGAAATTTCAAAACAACTTTACCTGGATTATTTTAAAACACCTACTCAACTTACTTGTCTAATAGCAAGTGACAGAAGGTTCTGCCTGCAACCCTCGTTTACTTGTCTAATTTTTGAGACATTATAATATCTTGTTTTATAATTTTATTTATGGGATATTTTTGTTTCTGTTACAGTTTTCCGGAAACAAAAGTTCTCCAGCTGACTGGATCATCAAATAAGAAAGGAGACGTACTTGTTAACACAAGAGCAAAGTTAAAACCAGTGGAAGATTTATTTTCAAATCCCAATTGTGATCTGACAATTATTGACTCCTCAGAAGATATGGATTGTAATGCAACAGTGTTAGTAATGAACGGAGAGGTTGTCAAATCATAAAATGCAGCTGAATAACATAACATGATAAAAACATAGAGTTTATATTTGTTTTAAGTTTTTGTTATTGCAATCAAATAAACATATATTACGTGTATTATTTACATTTTATCGAATTTTGTATTTATTTGACAGATAAACCAAAGCTTTGCATTCCCGTATCTATGTATCGTCAGCTGCATCTGTACTAGCCGCCGCCAGCAAACATAGACCAAAAAGGGCCACTTGGAGTTCTTTTATAGAGGGTTTAGGAAATCGGCTTGATTGCAAGGGCAAAACACTCGCAGCTTAAGTTCTCTGATCACGTGTCCATTGGACGCAAACGCGCCCATCAGACATGCCACCATGGCCCGACCGGCTAAAACCCGTTCCCTCTTTTATTTTACCCCATCATCTGCAACGGGCAACATCCTGAACGATATTCTTCACAGTGCAAAATGAGGTAATGGTTAAAAATCCATTTAGGAATAACGTCTACCATTGATCAATACGTTAATCAATGCGTCTACACTTCATTTACCCTTGAAGTTGTTCCTCTATCTCCTTTGCAGAGAGTATTTTTTTGCTGACCATCCCATGTATGATGTTCCATGCATCTACGCTGGACAACATCAGCGGGACCATAGTCTCTGGGGTTAGCTCACTGTCTAGTTTTTAACTTGCCTGCTGTCTGTATGCCCCCATCTGTCGCACAGAAACAGGTCATGTTCGGCCGTATCTTTCGCCTCGCAGTGCAGAGTGCAGGCATCTTTATTCGTCCATCACTTGTCCTATCCTTTTTCTATACACTCGAAAAGGCCCATGTCCAGACAGTTCCTGAGTTAGGAAATAGCACGTCTGTCGATGACTGCATTCCGCCCATTTTTTTAAGTTTTTTTTTAACTTGCAATGTATGTATCAATAGTGGAATAGTTATTTAATGCATTTCTACAATATATACAATATGGGTATCCAACTGATATGAGAGAGCCCAGTAGATGGTAAGGTAAGGGGAATGACAATGGGGGAGAGGTCATTTTTAGATATAATACGATGGATTTTGTTCATTTGTTGTAAAAGTTTGGGGAAAATATTCTATTCAAAGCCGGTGAGTTGTTTTATCACTGCATGAACCTTGGTTACGACCTGAGAGAAGAGAGTCCTTACATTTGGCGCCCAACTAGAGGCTTGTGGTGCGAGTAAGAATCTAGCAACAGTGGCAGGGGATTCTGGATTGAATTGTAATAGTATAGTTCCTTTATATAACCTACGCAGTGGTCATGGCCAGGTTGTATGAACGACGGAGACGACATTAACGTAGAGGTTAAGAGGTAGCTGACGAACCGCTGGTGCATCGAGCAGCCACGGATGGTGGACCGGACAGCCGTTGTGTCGCAGTGCAGGGGGTACATGAATGTCTAGGTACCGAATACTGGCAAAGAAGCGGTAGACTGTGACGCGACGTAAGTGGTAAATAAGAGCCGCAGTAAGAATTTTCCAATAATAAGTTGTAAAGGGACATTTGGGGTACTGGACTGACTTTGGGAAAATCATAGGGATAAACGCGTGTTGTTAGCGGACTCTTATTACCAACACAGTTTTAAGGTTATGTCTAGAGTAGGTCTATATTTTTAGTTTAGTTTTAGTTTATTACTACTACTACTACCACTACTACATTAACCGCTCGTTGAAGAATATACTATTTTCGCAAAAAAATGGAGTTTCATTTTTGAGAAGCAACCTTAGCCAATTTAAAAATGGACTTTTTCTTAAAGACAGTAAAGTCGTATTCACTAATGCATCATTCAAGGAACAATCGTTGCTCAAGAAAGAACTTATTTTAATATTCAATAAACTTTATTAATTCAATTTGCATAACATACATTAAAAATTAAGTATTTTTTTATAGCTCTGTAGAGTCCAATTCTAATAAATTGGTACACTTAGCCCCACCCACTGATCCATTTCTGTTTGACGGAAGTAGCAACCAGTTTTTGGTAGCAATTTTCGTACCTCTTTTGTGTTGTGACTTTTGTAACTATTTTGTGCGACGACGTCATACTGATAGACTACGCATCCAAGGCAAATTGTTTGTCGGCATTCCAAACATTGGGAATGTCAACGGAATATTTACAAGCAACGACGTCATTGTTTACAAGGTACATCGCAGCATGCCAAGTTGACAATCATTTGGAATGAATTTTCAGAAAAATGTATGGAACGTATGTTGTAAAAAAGTAAAAATATGATTGTGGCTTGCTTATCTATAATAGAAAAAGTACTCTGAAGATACTCTTTTGTAAAACACGTTTAATTTTGCAATTCTGTCAAGAATTAACGCCATTTTTATATTTTACAAACATTGCTGCATGCACCAAGCATGCCCTAATGCACAACTGGCAACGTCGGGTGTGTCTATGTCAATACAGCTGATGTTCCCCCCTTCCGTCGCACCGCCAGAAACGCTTACAAACATTCGGTATACAAAGCGTAGTCTATCAGTATGACGTCGTTGATTTTGTGCTATTGGGCTGTTCCAAATGACGGTTCTATCACCGTCCCAGAACTGATTTCATCGTGCCCCGCCATGGGCGACTCTACACTAGGCCGGAGCCTTAGATGTGGCAACGTGGCTTAGCTGTCAAATAGAGGGCCTATAGTTTCAGAATAATTATTACATTTTATATGTATTAGAGTTCATCTAGGTTAATAAATTAAGAAAAATACCTTTTAGAACTACTACTACTAATACCACTTGCATCTGATGTCTGGTTCATCATAGTCAGACACTACAAAATAAAAATAAACGCAACCTGTTTCCTGCGGCCACTTCCACTTCCACTTAAATGAACACTCAATTTACTTTGTAAATTGTCATTTGAGCTAGAAAAATTCACTATTAGGTCACTGTGAAGCCATTCTTGCTGGTCTTGATTCCCTTTCACTATCAAATCTTTTCGTAGGTATGCCCAGATGCATGCCCTCGATGGCATGCCCAGATGATTTCTATTAACTGTATTTTTCTGTGATATTTGGGAGGTTCAGAAAACATTATAGGTACCACATTGTGCTCTAAAATAGGTCTTATCCTTTGACATGTTTGTAAAGTATTGTCTTTATTTTTATAAATATAACCAGCCCTTATGAGGAATACCTTTCACCCACTTCTGTTTATGTTCTTCATTGGAAGCACTAATTGCTAGTGCAACCTGGTACTACACACTTTGCAGGCATCTTTTTATCTTTATAGTTTCGTTTGTGCAGGTAAATAATTAGAAACACATTAAAAATGACCTTCCACTCTTCGTTGTTACTCTGGAAGGTTATGTTGGTATGTCCTTGTTTGGAAGCACAATTGCTATTGCAACCTGGTACTACACACTTTGCAGGCATCTTTTTATCTTTATAGTTTCGTTTGTGCAGGTAAATAATTAGAAACACGTTAAAAATCACCTTCCACTCTTTGTTGTTACTCTGGAAGGTTATGTTGGTATGTCCTTGTATGGAAGCACAATTGCTATTGCAACCATCTTTTTATCTTTATAGTTTCGTTTGTGCAGGTAAATAATTAGAAACACATTAAAAATCACCTTCCAATTTTATTGTTTACTCTGGAAGAATTAAGCTAAATTCAGATGCACACGACATCCAACGATACGACGGTACGAAACTGTTCCTATTGGTTGAAATATGTTGGTTTGACATCATTTTGAATATTCCAACCAATAGGCACAGTTTCGTGCCGTCGTATTGTCGGATGTCGTATGCATCTGAATTAAGCTTAACACTAATGACACAAGCTCGGCTCCCGTTTCAGTGTTGCCATTTTTCAATGGTCCGGCCTAGTGAGTAAAGTCGGCCATGGCCCCGCACATTTTACAGTTCTCAAAACGGCGATTGGTTGGTCCGCCAGCATACCAACCAATCATCGATTCTAGAATCACAAAATGAGCGGGGCATGATGAAATCAGTTCTGGGACGGTGATAAACCCGTCATTTGGAACAGCTCTTATGTATTTGTAGTTAGGGCTTTTCCAAATCACGGTTCTATTACCGTCCTCGAACCGTTTTCATAATGCCCCGCCCATTTTACAGTTCTAAAGACGCTGATTGGTTAGTCCACCAGCGTACCAACCAATCATCGATTCTAGAATCACAAAATGGGCGGGGCATGATGGAAACAGTTCTAGGACGGTAATAGAATAGAACCGTAATTTGGAACAGCCCTGTTATAGGTTATGTTTGTTGATATCGTTTTTTAACCTCCGAGAATTTTATAAATTTGAAAATTTCCTTAAGAATAATATCATTAATATCATGCTTGCTCTTGATATAAAAACATACCGGGACTGGTAGACTTTAAGTATCCAAAAATTTCCTAGCGATTTTAACTTTTTCGTATACAGGACGGTCTAATATGTCACTTTTGACAAAAAAATTCTTGGCATTTTCACATTTTCACCAAAAAAAATTTAATTAAAGACGCCAATTTTCACCATATATCAAAACCAAACAACAACGCAAAACAACCAAAACCACGACAGAACGGCAACGTTATGATATGACACCGAACTTGTTAGCACCTATCATCCACTCAGATTCTGCGATGTTGCCATATCTCGCTAATCTTCATGCCTGCCGAATGAATGGAGTTCAATGTGTTATACCTCTACTCGGGAATAGCAGGGGAATAGTAACTTATAAATATGAATAAAAATGTGACAATCATCTATTAAAACTTTTCTTGCATTCATAAAATTACGTCATGGGACTCATGGGCCTTTTCTGCTGATGGCATCTTAGCGAGATGTTGCAATGTCGCAAAATCTGAGTGGACGATGGGTGCTAACACGTTCTGTGTCATATCATAACTTTGCCGCTCTGTCGTGGTTTTGGTTGTTTTGTGTTGTTGTTGGGTTTCAATATATGGTGAAAATCGGAGTTTTAAAAAATTTTTTTTTGGTGAAAATGCCAAGAATTTTTTTGTCGAAAGTGACATATTAGACCGTCCTCTATACAAAAACGGTGAAATCGCTAGGAAATTTTTGGATACTTAAAGTCTACCAGTCCCAACATACCTAAACAAATTAGGAGTATGTGAACAAATAATAACTTATTAGAGCCATACTATGAAGTAAGTGACCTAGATCACTCCCAAGAGCCAGACCATGAGTGCCTTGCAAAATATTGAAACTCAAAAATCATACAAATACTTACAAGAGGTTGAGAAAGTTGCCCAAGACATATTAACGGCAAAAGATAACAAACTACAATTAGCAAATGCCCAAAATAAGTTGAGAGAAGCTTTCAGAGCATTAGAACAGACTGAGGATAGGAATACATTAATAAAAGTTGGATGTGTATACGTAGAAATGCCTACAGAAGAATGTAAAGCGAAATTAAAACAAGGTAATTTTTCTTCACAAAAAATATTTACACCCAGTATATTGGAACAGAATTCCCGGCTAGAGTTCGTTTTAGTGAAACTCAAAATGAGGGTGGGGAGGGGACTCAATCAACGCGGATTGACGCCCTGAATCGAACGATACCTCTCCTAGGCTGTGGAAACACCCCGGTAAAATTCTATAAAACTTTAAAGTACAATCACTGTCTTCAAATAATTTGAATAATCTAAGCAACAGGTTCCCCAGGTGGGTTCTCACCTATTTGGTTTTTCCTTAGCATGCAGGGGTAGGCCTCAGAACCACCTTTTTTTTGGTTAATTTCCAATTGAGAATCAAAATAACAGTGGTACAGCCTAGATTTGATACAATTTTAATCAAGACAGTAAGCCAAGTGGCTTGACACACCTTTTCTATGTTTTTTTATGTTAGGTAAGATATAGGAATTTGTGAATTTCAAAGTAGCTTAGATTTTCACCAAAATGTTTCCTCACACTGGTAATATGGTCTGTGCTGGTAATGGTCTAGTTTTACTCAGGACTTCATGCCGAGTTGAATAGAACCCATTTCAGCTTCAATAATTCAACTAGTTTGGTTAAGTTGCAGAAATGGCAAAAAAAAAACTTTTACTGTTTCAAAAAAGAAGTAGTAGTGGCAGAAAAGTAGAAAGCAAACACTGCTCAAATTGCTTTTTAGGCATTTTTGAGGTCTCTACTCATGCTGTTTTTTAGGCATTTAAGAGGTCTCTAGATTTTTCTTTTTCTAACCTGTTGGATGACAGTAAAATTGGGATAGACTAGGAGGGTGGGGTTGGATAACTACAAGAATTTTCTTATTTATAAAAGCCAACTGTAATTTGTAATATCTGTTAGGTACTTATAAACCTAACCAGACATGGTCTTGCTTGCCTTTAAAAGAAAAAAATGTTAGAATGCATTCCCAGCATGAACCAGTCTGGGTGAATAGGCAAAGGTATGGAAATAACAGTCAGCTAACCTTTGGTAACAGCAGAGATGCTTAATTACAAGAATTAAGTATTGTCTGGATCCTTTATGTATATCTACAAAATTAAGAGATATCCCTGTAATAAATAGTATGTCTCAAACCATACTCTGTATGTGCTCAAACAATAATTCCTGAGCTAAATATTGTATAATGTTTTGGAACCATTTGAAGTAGCTCTGGACTTAAACTTGGTATATACAGTTTGATAATCATGTGACATAAAAACTCTTGACATGTTTTTGCAAATATGTGGGATGTACAGATTAAATCAACTTGACATTTTTTATTATGCAATTTCAATTGGGCTGTCTTGTCTTTGTATTGCTCAAAGATTTCTAATCACTTTCATTTTTCTATTAATTATTGAAATATGTATTCCCATTTTTTTTTTAATTTTTAGCTCACCATTGCTTGACTATTAGATATGCTTTGATGGTTCATCAACACCTACAACAGTAATACAAACATTTTTGAGCCAGTAGAAACTCTTCATGGTACAGATTCAGCACCCATGTTTACATGATAGTTATGAAATCTTTTTTGGCAATATACTGCAAACTTGCTGGTTTGGACACTAAAAATCAAAATTAGAATTAACTTTTACGATGGATCATCTTATATACCTATATTGCAAATAATAATAATTCTTGAAAAGTTTGACTTAGGACTTAGCCTTAATGTTGCATAACTTAAGCTTTATGTTTTGAGTAAATTCTGCCCTCTTCTCTATAGTCTAGTATAATGTTTCACATTCATTATATTCTTTTGTTGTAGAAATAGCAGAAATTGAAGAAGAAATTGATAAACTGCATAAGACAGTAAAAGAAAATACATTCAAACTTCGTGATTTAGAGCATGAACCAAGATTAGAAGGGTTTTCATTGAAACCAATGTCTGTTGCAGAAGCAAAAGCTTTACACAAAGGTTTTGGATTATTGTAATAAATCAAACAAATATGTATATGTGTAACAAAACTATAATTTTATGTCAAATAAATAGTAAAATCAAGTTAATATATGTTTCATTCTATTTCAACGCTTGATTGAAAAATTACTGAATGTGTGCTTACTAATTTCCTTTTCTTCAGTAAATACTGCTTTGTCAATCATAGATTGTGGACTGCCAGTCTTCTGTAGCCAATGTTTCCTGCAATAATTTTATAGAAGCATTATTCAATAAATAGTACATATGTAATCTTGAAAATATGGAAGGTGGCATTTACATCTTAACTGCTGCTAGCTGCTTGATCTGATGTGTGATAGAATGTTGCATATCTCAAATGTATGGAATTTTTGGTAATTGTTTTATGACTGTGTGTGCGCAATACATATCACCTTTGGTGACTGGGAGTCTCATGGTGGCATTCAGCCAGCAGAGTTGATTTTAGGTTAGGGCGATTATAACATGTATTTCAGTATCTCCAATCTTTGTTATTCATCCTTTTATGTAAATATTATATTTTTGAGTTTTGATTAACAAGAAGCAATGATGCTTTATTTTTTGGACTGTAATATGGCCAAGAGCCAGACTATGTTGCAGTCCCCAGAATGTGCTGGTTGATTGTGCTAAGGCACAGAACAGTAGCCATAAGGATAAAAGGAAGAACCACAGCATAGTAAACAACCAGCACAATATCTCTGAGGATTTCCTATATAAAAATGGTACCCACAAAATTTGACCTTTGGATGATTTATAGATGATTTTACGGCTGTGAAGTATGGGTAGAGATGCAAAAATGAAAATACAGATACTGGTACTAACTCGATATTTTTTAGCCAGATAGGCGCCTTTGGTTCGCAGTTCACACAGAGAATGATTGCACCCCTCTATAATTATATAATTATTTTCGATACCGATACCTCTACAAAAATCGATACCAGCTTGGAATCGCTCAAAAAGTAACCAAGATAAAAATACTCAATATTAGTGCAGAAGTACAAGTATCGAAATATTGTTAGCATCCCTACGAAAAAATCATCCTAAAATAGGGACACACATGTAATTGGTGCCAACCTGAGTTATTGTGCTGGTTGTTTACTATGCTGTGGAAGAACATTGGTGTCCTTGTTGACATCTATCAATAATACTTAAATCTTCTACCCATCTCATAATATTTAAAGTTTTTTAAATCTGTTAGGCAAGAATAGTCAAAGAAGTTCAAATAATATTTGTGTGGAAGAGTAGCATGTATAAATATATTGTATACTAGCATTGAAAGAGCACTTACATTTCATCAACTTTAGAAGGAGTACCTTCAATTATCCCTTTTACTGTCCCTTGTGAGGTATTCATACACCATCCTTTGAGCCCCAATTTATTTGCCTCTTTTTCAGTATACTGAAATTACTCAAGAATAAAATCAGCAAATTATTATTCTGCTACTTTACCTTTCGGAAGAACACACCTGAAAATTTATGAAATTAAAATAAAAGTACCGAGACCAATGTCAAGTATTTTGGAGGATGAAGATAGTCACTATAGAAAGTAACATACCTTGAACTCTCCCATACACTTCAAAATTAACAGATAATAGTTTTTCAGTAGAACCCATGCTTGATAATATGTTATTAGCCAGCAATATTAATAAAATTGACCCGAAAACCGGCAAATATGGATCAAACAGATGATGCCAAAAATAAACAATTTTCGGTTTCCGAGTTTCCTCCATTGTTGCCACTTGCCAGGTTGCCGTTGCCGCTATAGCTATCTGCCATCGCTATGGTGCAAAAGTGACATTTTTAAAATATATGGCCATCCATTGCCGCTTTGCCGACTGTACTCACTAGGCCGCAGCATGAAATATGGCAACACTGAATCTGGGGGCCGAGTTTCCATTTGTTGTTATGTCATGTGTATTCTTCCAGGTGCAGAAAATATGGTTGGAAGGTGATTATTAATGTGTTTCTAATTATTTGCCTGCACAAAGGAAACTATAAAGATAACAAGATGCCTGCAAAGCGTGTAGTACCAGGTTGCAGCCCAGTAGAGGACTACCAAACCATGGCGCAACATCACCTTATTCCAGATTAAAAAGAACGTTGCAAGGTGATTTTTAATGGGTTTCTACGTATTTACCTGCACAAATGAAACTATAAATATAAAAAGATGCCTACAAAGTGTGTAGTACCAGGTTGCACTAGCAACTGTGCGTCCAATAAGGGACATAAACAGAAGTGGGTGAAAGGTATTCCTCGGAAGGGCTGTTTATATTTATAAGTTTAAAGATAATAATTTACAAACATTTCAAAGGATAAGACCTATTTTAATGCACAATGTGGTACCTATAATGTTTTCTGGACCTCCCAAATATCACAGAAAAATACAGTTAATAGAACTCATCTGGGCATGCATCTGGGCATACCTACGAAAAGATTTGATATTGAAAAGGGAATCAAGACCAGTAAGAATGGCTTCAAAGTGACCTAATAGTGAATTTTTCTAGCTCAAGTTAAAATTTACAAAGTAAATTGAGTGTTCATTAGCAATTGTGCTTCCAATAAGGGACATAAACAGAAGTGGGTGAACGCTATTCCTCGTATGGGCTGGTTATATTTATAAGAATAAAGACAAGACTTTACAAACATTTCAAAGGATAAGACCTATTTTAAACCACAATGTGGTACCTACAATGTTTTCTGGACCTCCCAAATATCACAGAAAAAGACAGTTAATAGAACTCATCTGGGCATGGCCTGGGGCATACCTACGAAAGGAATTGATAGCGAAAGGGAAATCAAGACCAGCAAGAATGGCTTCACAGTGACCTAATAGTGAATTTTTCTAGCTCAAGTGACAATTTACAAAGTAAATTGAGTGTTCATTTAGGTGGAAGTGGAAGTGGCAGCAGGAACCAGGTTGCGTTTATTTTTATTTTGTAGTGTCTGACTGTGATGAAACGGACATCAGATGTAAGTGGTATTAGTAGAAGTAATACATATAAAATGTAATAATTATTCACTATAGGTCCACTATTTGACAGCTAAGCCACGTTGCCACATCTAAGGCTGCGGCCTAGTGTAGAGTCGGCCATGCACTAATGAAAAAAGCTCGGCCAACTGTTCAGTGTTGCCATATTTCAATGCTCCGGCCTAGTGAGTAGAGTCGGCCATGGTTTGCACGATGAATGGCCGCACATGTACCGAGTTGCACGATGGTGTTCGAAACCGACTGGTAAAATCAAGCTCGGACAGATTTTTTGGAACGACGCCGACGGTCAACACGACGGTTTTTCGGCACTCACGGACCGAAATGAGTGTGATCGGTTGGCACGTCGTGCAAGCCTGATGAAAAAGAACGATGTCTGTGGGGCCCATAAAGGTGTTTTTTTATTACACAACGCATTTAAGCATGAACGTTTTTCAACTTAATCAGACATATCGCGAAGTTTAATAGATTCTAGTTTATATCATATACTCGTCGACATTTAATACTCATTCATATGAACATTCATAATTCATTCAAATAAATAGAAATTAAAATATTGCTTTCATGCGCAAAGTACGGCAGTCAAGGCAACGTGCAATGCTGCGGTATTGCCTGGGCATATTTGCGTTTCCACTGATTCTTTGTGTGTTGTCTCACTTGTTCGTTATTAACGTTCCGTGGACTGGCATCTGCGATGACCTCATAATTGTCAAATTTGAAGGTTACAAAACGTGACAAACGGTGGGTTTTATTTGTTTTCTTTTTGATCAATTTTCCAGTTTGTAAAAGAATCGGTGTGAGTGAAGATGACCTGTGTATTGCTGTAAAGTGTTAAATCGTGAGATGATTACCAAAATAATGACGACCTTACTAGCCGCTGCTGAATTATCGAACATTTTCTCTGTGCTGGCAGTATTACTTTGTTTCTTTGCAATGGTTTTGTACATCACAAGGTGTGTTTACCTTCTTTTATACATTGATATGATTTTTTGTATATTGTCTTTGATTTTTCAAGTGGTTCTGTTTTGTTTAAGGAACATGATGGTACTTAGAGTCCATGGTGACGATTTTGTCTTTCCCACAAACATTCACCAAGTACCTCCAAGGATCCCTCAAATGAACATGATGAAGGTACATATACCTTTTACATTCAAGTTATTGGAAACTTCCAAATCATCCTACTCTGGTAAGTCAGTTTTTTAAGTGTCTGTTAACAGACTAGTATTTTTGAGAGATATCCATAAATCAACTTCTTCTTTTTTTTCTTAGATTTATGATCCCTACAGGCTTTAGTTAAATTATATTACTCAAAATTTTTTCATTAATTTAATATAAACCTTGAATTTTGCCAATTGGTAGATATCTTTCCATAGATTATCATAATATTTAAGTGCTGTGAAGAACCCATTTGACCAGATGTATAAAATGAAGTCAAGGTTGAATTTTGTAAGAGCAATTTAACAAGTAGGTATATGTCCTGAGGCTGCATGTAATATTTGCATTCTTTTTCTTTGAAATCTTAGCAATTATTATTGTATATTTATGGGGTGCAGAATTTCTAAAACAACATTTTTGAAAGAAAAAGGTATTTTTGTATCAAGGACAAAAATAAATTTCCAGAAACTAATTGAAAACAATAATTCAACTGCAGATTAAACATAAAAAGGATAAATTCTACTTTCACTATTACAGCATATTGCATAATGCTTGTTGGCCGCATTTTGTTTAGAATGGTTTACATTACTAGGTATGTAATTTATAGGCAAAACTGCTATACAAAGTGAATGAAGGTTTTATGGGCTTTGTTATATGTATTTGTCAGAGACATTTCTGGAGATGGCTTATTCAGTGGATTATTCATAAAGACAATATATAAAATTAATAATAGTTTTTGATGTAGATTATATATATAATAATATAATAATGATGGTGGGAAAGTTTGGAAATAATAAATCAAGCAAACATCTACTTATACTAAAATGGTAGTATAAAAAAAGACAATAGTCAAATGTGGCATTTGGGATTTACTTGTAGATAGTCACATGTAGTTGACTAATAGCTTGTAGCTTGTAAGTCTGATGAATGCAAGTGATTCTGAAATTTCTGAAAATTATTAATGACTAGTTAGTTGGTATATTCTATGTAATAAGCATTTAACTTTCGAGCCATGAATGTAAATAATACAGATTATCTAGTCAAAATGATATGTTGTATTCAATATACATACATTATTGAATGACCAACTTATCTACAGGTTTTGTTTTGTGGATAACCAACAAACCAATAATTGCATTATTTGATTGATCTATTGTCTTATTGTCTCACAATCTGGTTTTACAATATTAATAAATCAATGTTTTGCATGTAGTTGTATTAATGTGTTAGCAACTACATCAAAGCTTTCAGTGATTATCTTAATCAAACATTTTACTTTGCATATTGTTCTATAATATCCTGAAGTTGTAGTTACTAGAAACCTGCCGGATAAATCAAATGTGAGAAACATTCTGATAATCATACTTTTATAAAACATGCTAAGTAGTTTACATATGAAAATGATGAGAAACCTGTTTTGATATCTAATTGATCCAGATATCTGTCTTGATATTATATATCAAATTGATCCAGATATCTGTCTTGATATCTGGATCAATTTGATAAACTAAACAGAGGTAAGGGGGCAATTGTTCCCTTATCAAAAAATAGTACACCCAATATAAAATACATTTATTCAAAATAAACATCATATTGACTTTTTTGTATGAAAACTAAAACAATAATTTGTGGCCCAACTTCTCAGTTTGATCAAAGTGTTGTATTAGCCCTAAAACCTGGTATAACTCTATTGTGCTTTATTATATGTTTCTCAAAACACTTATTATTTTGGGGCAAAATCTGTGACAGTTTCTACAAATTTCAAACTGTGTAACTGTAGTTTTGTTTATTTTTAAAAAGCTTAGAAATTAAAAAAACAGGATTTAAGTTACCTGTTTCACCATATTCAATAACATTATCAAATTATGATGTAATACAACACTTAGAACAAACACTGGTCAAACAAGTATAACCATTTAATTTGATAATTAGATAGTCTAATTGAGTCTATGAAGCTTAATTTAAGATTTTTGGAAATAAAATAGGTCAACAAACTAATTAGCTTGTTAACATGGAGTATCAATCATAAATGAGTCATTGAATTTCCTGCAACTTTATTGCTAACTTCATAGACTCCTTCCAAGGGCGCTTCCAAGGGGGGGGTAGAGGGGGTAATTACCCCCCCCAGAACACGGAACAAAACTGATTAATTAAAAATAAGATGCAATAAGATGCATTGAAAATTTAACTGTTTATGTTTATTGCTTTAAATATATTTATCTGTTTATTATTTATAATAAGTCTGGGTTTGTTATTATGTGTTTTGTTAATTTTCGTTAGAATAAAAAATGGAAAATACCTGTGTAATGTTTAGTTTGATCTTTGCGGCTGAAAAATTTTAATTTCATAAATATTCATATCTTACCATATTATATCTTCATTTGACAAGATGTTTATTGTACCCCCCCCCCCCCCCCCCCGTCTCCTTGGCGGCGCCCACTACATTATCCATAAAGTAACTACCCCCCCCAGACAAACTTCCTAGAAGTGCCACTGACTCCTTCACCACACATTATTCATTTTTAGACATCTTTTTTCAGAAATTAAATGCTGGGGTGACATGGTCTATTACTAGTCAAACTTTGAAATTGAAATTGTTCTTAATTTAACAAAAAATGGGCCAAAAAACTGGTTGGTAGGTCAATATGGTCTATCAATAACATGTCTGTCTTGTTTATTCAACACCAAGAGACACAAAATGTATTGATTATATGATTTGATTCATCCAATGAACTGAACATGAGATTTTCGACCAAATTCGGTGCCGGTACAGCCAGTTTACCTTGTGGAAATCCATCAATAAATTCATGAAGCAATCATCCTTCGAAAGCATCTATAACATATGATAGTTTAGTGATTTAGTCGTACTAAATTTTTTAAGAAATAATGTCATTTGTGTATACAGAAATTTCTGGACGTTTCATCTACATCACGAAAATAGACGTCTGTAATCACATAGTAACTAGTGCATCGATTTTGAGGAAATTATTTGGGGTGTGATATGTTGTAGAGTCTTAGTAGGTGTTTGTTATATATTTGAAAATCAGTGCAGTGGCTTCTAAGTTCCCAGCATTTTGATTTTCCATGCTAAAGTGAGTATTTTTGCAATCTTGTAATCTTGGTAACAGCTGCATCCAGTTTGTTGAAATTTCGGGTGTGATGTGTTATTATGCTGATTCATTTTTGAAATTCGTTACATTATCGGCGGCGTAATTATCGATACACAAAATATCTCAGAAACGCTGCGAATTTTATTTTCAAGCATTTTGAGAAGTCCTTATTATTTTTCAATTTCTCTTGGATGCAATGAAATTAAGGTGGCATGGCGGGGTGGTTGGCGATGGGTAAAATACGAATTTTTTAGTATTATAGTACATAATCGTTTTTATTTTGCGACTTTCTGATTTACATATCTATACCACTATTTCCTTTGAATATATTTTCCTGTTTCTGATCATTTTCTACTTGTTTTTGTGTTAGGGTGAAATTGTGGGTGGGGGAGTGGTGGGTTGTAAAACTGAAGATTTGTTGTATTCATAATAGGATGTCCATTGACCTGTGGAAGAAAGACCTAGCAGCATAATATACTTTGTTACTGTTGTTGTACTTTGATGTACAGGGTGTCCCATTTTGGGCACTTTTACAGGGTATCTTGGTTATTTTTGAAAATAAGATAGTTGCGGTTTTCGCGAGTGTGCTACTTTTATGTGAAACTAAAGACGACGTCAACCCTCTTGGTTTTTGAGATACAGGGTGAAATCGAAAACTATCGATTTTGGGACTACCCTCGTATCTCGGTTGTCTTTTATCTTATTATTAGTATGGATCCTTTATTCAACCACGTCCTAAAACTTATTTCAAGGAGAATAGGGAGCAAAGAGAAACAAACGTATTAGGTTACATAAAAGCAACGCCTTCATCATCTTGTAAGCACATAGAAAAAGCTGTAGTATCAACTGCAGAAAGAATTCTAAAAAAATGCAATTACCATCCATACAAGCTTAAGATACTTCAACATTTGCACATGATCCAAGTTTGAGTATATTTAATCGCCATAACACGAAGGAGACCAATAATTCTTTTAAATGCCAATAAAGGAATAAGAAATTATGCCACATTTGTATTCGAGAAAATAGTGTCCAACTTGAAGCAACATCTCTAAAAGCTCCTCGATGTTTTTAGTTTTTATTTTGAATCAAATTCACATTTAAAAGTGTCTTGATATTCTTCAGATATAACGTTGTTTGGTTTTAAGTAATGTAATAATGGACTAAGTAATATTTATCAAACATTATCGCAAACAGTAGTTAATAGCATATAAAATACAATTAAATAATTGAGTTTAAAAGTATTGAGTATATTGTATCTTAATAATTGTTCACTTGGATATTGTTTTTGATAGATTAGTCATGGCCTACTACTGCAAATAAAGTAAAAAATGAAAAAATCAAATTTTGAGCGTAATTTTCAAAATAACTTAATACTAATATATATTTTTGAAAAGCTTGAGTTATTTCCGATTGACTTCAAACATAATATTCAGGGTGTTCCACTCGGTGTTCCATTTAAAAAAATATATGTTTGCCTCATAACTGAAAAATGGTTAGAGCAAGAAAAAATAAAACTACACCACTGGATTCTACAGAAAAAAATCAATAAGACTCTTTTTAAACTTTTCAATAAGTTATAAGACAACCAAGTTACGAGGGTGGTCCCAAAATCGATGTTTTTCGATTTCACCCTGTATGTCCCATGAGGGCCATGATAATTTTGTTGACGGCATCTTTAGTTTCACAAAAAGTAGCACACTGTCGCGAAAACCGCAACTCTCTATCTTCAAAAATAACCGAGATACCCCGTAAAAGTGCCCAAAATGGGACACCCTGTACATTTTTGTGTAACCTGGAAACTATTGATTTGATTTGAATGAGATTTTGACACCATATTATTAGCGTGGCGATGATGAAAAACGCGTATGGTTTTGAGAAATCGTGTTAGGTAGTGGCATAGCAATAATTAAAAAACTAAAAATATAAAAACAGCTTAAACTTCGTTTTTGAGCGTTTTAGGGGTTCCTGATCATTTTTCATTTTTTTTTTTGGGTGGGGGTAAAATTGGGATGCCTGGAGGTGAAGGGTTGTAAAACTCAATTTGTTTTATTCATAAAATATTCTATAAGTGCTCTGAAAAAATAGACTTTGATGATATCGTGAGCTATTTAGAGCTATTTGAATGTTGCCTTTAAATTTTATTCTTGTTGAATAATTTGATACATACATATTATAATCATATACATGTAACTTGGAAACTACAAACTTGATTACCATTGTGATGAAATTGTGACACTGTATTACTATCGTGGAGGAAATGGTAACAGTGTATCGTTGTTGGAACTCTTACCAGAGGTGGAGGAAAAATCAACAAAAAACGAAATATTTCAAAATCGCTCATACTTTTTTAACGTTTTTAGATGTTTCACTGGTCCCTAATTATTGTGTACTTTTTGATGAGGATGGTGCAAGGAAAGAGGAACTCCATATTTTTTGTTAGCACTGATGTGTGGGAAGTACTGGATTAAGACACTTGACGCTATTTTTTTACTGTTGAAGCGATAAAATTTTACAACATTTTTTCTTGAAAAACTAATTAGCAATGATTCCAATTTCCAAATAGAATCAACTTCGTAATTTTAGTGTTTGAGTTTCGCTAACTTCATATAAAGTAGTCACTATGGCAAATCTTTCAATTAGGCTACGATCTAGTACCTCATCCACCATAAATTAGCCTCCTCGATTATTTCTTATTTACAAACCTGAGAAATGTAAAAGAGTCGGGTCAAATGAAGAGGCCATGATTGAAACCACAAATACTAAATTTATCGAGCTAAAAGGAGAGCATATAAAAAATAAAATAATTTTGATGACTTTATAAAAGTAATAGTATAATGTTCAGTGAGCGTTGTTGACTGTAATAACTCACGCAGTTCAAGTTTGCAGCACGAGCCGTAAGCGAGTGCTGTAAATCAACAAGTGAGTGATTACCATTACCGCGAGCAGAATACGACCGAAGCTATGGATACAGTTACAAGTACAATTTAAATAAATAATAATTACACAAATTGACAACTTAACCACACTTCTGTGTCACCAAAATAAATACTGTCACCATTCGAATGAAAGTTTGAAGTTTGCCGTTATTATAGCGTCTATTTAATTCTATACATTTCCAAGAGATCAGTACTGATATCCAGTAGGCGGTTTATTATATATTCATTTATTTAGCGTATGGGTACATGGATTAATTTACCGCATATGCTGGACAACAGTCGGATTTCTTCGAAGCCTTGAACTCTGTAGTGGACGGGATAAATGGTCTTAATTTTAAAATCTAGAACTATTTGTTTTTGTTTGTCTTTAAATCGAATGTTTGTATTTTATTTTACTGTTTAAGACTTATTATTAATTAATCCAGTAGGCGGTGTTCATGCCCCATTGCTGGACCGTGAGTCATGAAAAAAAGTGGGAAAGAATTTACTTGAGTAAATTCAAACGGCGCTCTCACTGTGGAATTTGTTGGTATAAACATTTATTTTTTTTAAACCGGAAGCGATATTGAGAAAATCGGATTTTTCCCGGACTAGTTTTTCATGCTGGTTCCGAATCTGTATTTAGTTTCTCTCTAGCACTTGTAGTTTTGGCTATCTTTTGTATACGGACAGACGGACGGACAGACAGAGGCTCTGCATAAGCACTCTTCAGTGAGAGCTAATAATTCATGCTGCTTTAGCTGGTATAACCTGTTCAGAAGTAGTTGGATAATGGCTTTTTAACTTAATGGGAGCAGAAAGAGATCTCAGAACACCCTCATATAAAAACATCCAATTACATCCACATCTTCGAATGGTACCTTAGATATTTTGTGTAGGGATTTAAAATAATTTCAGTGGCGAGAAAATGCTTCCTTTGTTATTATAATACCGTTTGCTTTCTTGAATTATGTGAATTTTAAGCAGATTCTCGTTTATAAATAACGTGAAGACAAAAAACTGGTTAATATTCAAGCCACCTTGGTGTGACTCACTTAGATATTATTAATCAGTCGAGTGACCTTTTCCTCAAGCCAAAGCGTGATCTTGATTTTTTTGATGAAGGACTTATCTTACTGCTCTCAGGGAGTGTTTTTCAGAGGCGGACTTTGCGGAGGGTGGGTGGGGGGGGAGGCAGACTTTCAGGGCTTCCAATAGGAAAGGAGGAAAATTACTTGCTGGAAGCAGATGAAGGGGGGCGACTTCCTTTTACTGTACATATTTTTTCCAAGGGCTGCCGCTCATATTCTTGGGGTCCCTCTGATTAATGTACATACACATACGTAAACTTCTACTTCCCCGACTCACTACAGTGTTGCGTAGTTCTCGTAGTAGCCAGTAAGCTGAGTGTTGAAACAGTTCTATACCAATTTTGATGTAATCTCCTCCAGAAGTTAAGTAGCCGAGGGGTCCGAAAGGATCAGAATAGCTCTTAGTTTCTACACTAAATATGACGTTCACCATAAGCTAATCATAGGTTAATTTCATAGTTTAGCAGTTCCGTAGGTCAGAGGTGACCCTCACCAACAGAATATGTCATACTGACGTATCGATCTCTACAGTTTTCAGATTCACCGCGATGTCGCCATTTCTGGAGATTTTCATTTATGCATGCCAAAGATTGGCGATCGATTTCCGGACATTTTCATGTCAAAAGCTGGCTACTAGAATACTTATCACCTGGCAACTTGTGATACTCGCTTTTACAGCAGCAAGGGCGCCACCAGAAAATTGTACAGGGGGTGGGGGCGACTTACTTAAATTGAGTGCTCAAATAGGGCCAGGGGGGGGACGAATTTGATTTTTGCTTATACAAGTTTCTTATCTTCGCGCGCCCCCCCTGCACTCCTCTGCTGGCGCCCATGGACAGCAGCTTTGACTACGCCTGGCAGTTAATTTAGGATGTATAAGGTGTTAGGTGTCTCTTTTTACTGATGGCTTTGCCCGTACCTACCTTCTCTTTTAGTTGCATTGGAGATTTCGCACTCCAGATCCATATTTCCAATCGTGTATATAAAGTAAAAACTAAAATGGATGCTGGGTAGTACAGTACAAAACTGGTAACACGTTGGTTTTTTCCCCAATAACCCTGACTGACACCTCAGATTTAAGATAATCTCATGACCTTCGCATTTTTCTGGTCTGTTGGTTTACATAATTCATTATGTTATACATCTTGTTCTTCCTGAATCTTCATACATGAGTGTGGGAATACTTATATTTTATACCACAAATCAGAATTATGTTACCTAAGAAACAAGATGCGAGATTGACATGGTATTCTTGTTACCGTCATTTCAAGTACTGTAAAATATGTTTTTCGATTAATTCGATTCGATTATATTTGTTTTCGCCACGAATATATCCTACATTAATGGTTACTTTTATTTTCTCAAACTACGAAACGGAAATCGCACTATAAGTAATTTAGATTTCATTGAGCTTAACCGCACTCCAAAAAAACCCAGTTCATTACCTCTTGTCACACAACAAGAATAAGTGTTAATATTTGCAGGACAGTCACGTACTATTCTATAACCTTTGCCAGTGTCAGTAGTTCCGTTTGGAATCACCTTTTAATTAATGTCGACTTTATGTTGTGACATCCATATATTTTTCTTGTATACATACATAGCCTGTTGTTCTGGACCTCCGTGTTCCCCCAGGTATTTCAAATATTCGAAGAAAAAAGTTGTTGTTCTGGACCTCCGTTTTCCTCCAGGTATTTCAAATATTGAATGAAAAAACTTTTTGTTTATTTATGTAGGTTCACTTAAGGTTTTTTTCCATCAATTATTTATTTATTTTATTTGTATAAATAGTGAAATACAAAGTTATTTTTTGTAGGATAAGGTCATTTAAATAAAAACTTCTTCTTTTCCTATCTGCGACGTTTCGACTTATATTAAGTCATCCTCAGGCAACAGAAAAACGAAGTTTTCATCGTTCATATGGCAATAATCATTAGAGTTTAACTAGATAAAAATACTGGAAGAATACGACACTACCAACGGTTTTAAAATATAACATCACACAACAATCACAATAAAACGAATTAAAATAAACAGGAACAGAATAAAATTAGTAAAAAAATAACTGAAGTTCATCACAGTAGGTCAAAAACCTTTACAAAGTGAAATACAAATATTGCCACCTCGAAAGCTATGCTTTGTATGAGGTATAGGCTATTAAGAAATGTCAGACAAATGAGACCACTCTGAAATATCTTGCGTTCAATGGTGGTATCTGCTCCACTCCTAATTCCCAGTGGCCTACAAATAATGCTCCTACAGCACATCTCAGGTATATTTCCTAATCTTCCTCTATTATTGAAAAATCGGATACTCTAAATTTTGACGCGCATATTGTTCTTTTCTACTTAGAGTTCAAAGGCATCAGGGGGTGCTTTCGAACACATTTCTCCACGTGAGCGCAAGCATTCCAATAATGGATTTATGGGATGTACTGTATACTAGTACTAGTTGTGTGAAATACAACAGATTTTCGGGACATAGGTATATTTATCGTATGACATTTTGCACATCATATTGCATACAGGGTGGTCCAATAAGCGCGCGGTGCTCCCTAGCAGCCATATCGTTTAAATTAGACGAAAATGTTTGGAATAAAAAACGTTTCTCTTCAAATGCTCTACATTTAGAAAATAGTTTCACAGATGGCGCACTTCCTGATATACCGGAAGTAGGTATCAACTTCCTTATTTTAAATGGAACACCCTGTATATTATTGAATTGAATATTATTGAATTCAGCATCGATTTTTAGGTCCAGTTTGTTAACCATTGTTTATGTCTACGAAGTTATTTTCGGAGCTATTCAGCAATTTTTACAAAATTTGACGTTTGTAGTACCTTACAAGAGATATTTCTCGTTAATATCTCTGAAACTAAACACGATAGAAAGATGCGGTTTTCTGTTTTCAAACAAGCAAGGAACGTAGTTGTGTTACAGTAAGATCGTTGTTTCAAAAGAACATTAAATCAATAGACTAGCAATTTTCAAATTTGGAAAGCTAAAAACGTTAAAAACTTTTTTTTCAAATGGGATGGTGTCATAAGTTTCACATCGGTGGATGCGAAATTAAATTCTCTTTCACTTTTATCTAGGCACATGTGGTTCTATCTTTGATGGTTTTCAAGATATTTTCGGTCTTGTAATTATGGCGTAGGAATAGGAAAAATCGTAGGTGGCGTGGCTCGCAGACGAAACAATTGGCAGGAAACCTTTCATCCAAAGTGTTTCGGCCTCTAATACTAAAATGTGCTTTCGCTCCATCTAACTGTAACCACATTATTCTTAAAAACTCCAGTGGTAAATTTTCCAACAGGTTTTCCAAATTTTCATTTAGAAAATTGTGGAAAACATTAGTTTATTATGCGGTTTCCAATAATGCCACCCCAAATGCTTAGACTCCATGCTGGTTGTCAACAAACCTCTCAAAATTTGGATTTACGTCGGTATAAAAATGTAAACTATGCCAGCTTACATGGCCGTTAATGATAACGCTTTAGGTACATTTCATTAAAAAAATTAAATAATTTCATAAGAAATGTAGCTTCATTCCTAAGCAACACACTGTTGAAAAGGAGTGCATCTTCTTGGACTTGAGCACGACTCCAGTTACAGAAATTCGTTCTGTTTTCAAAGTCTTGTATTTCAATTGCTTGATTTAGCTGCACGTGATAAGGATGCTATATGTACTCCGTTAAGATCATGTTCACAGATGTTTGACCAATGCCCAAATAGCGACTATGCGGATCTTCAACTACAATTGCGAGAATGTCAAACTCACTATCTTCATATATTACTACTACATGTTTCCTTCTCTCATATTTTGCGCCCACGGTTTTTATTTCAAACAGTTTCGTCTAATTTAAACGGTATGGCCGCTAGGGAGCACCGCGCGCTTATTGGACCACCCTGTATATGTTAGGTTGATAGTGAGTGGGTCAATTATGCCTCCTTCACTGCGACTATTGTGGTTCACACCTATTGTGGCTCACACCTATTTAGGGTTCACTGTACAATTCACACCTTTGGACGCGATGGTCGTGTTGGGTGAGTTCCTTGAAGTTATGGGTGAATCCGAAAGTCTGGAACCTAGCTCCTTACAGCACCGGACACAATATGTGCTCCACTGTTTCATCCACCACATAGCAGAAACGACAGTCCGATGTTTGTTCCAGGCCTATTTTCCGCAAGTGGTTTCTCAGACGACGGTGAGCGGTATGGTATGAACGCCTTCGAGTGTAGTAGCCCTGGTGTATCTCGCCAGTGCAACAGATTGTTTTTCTGGCAGTGCTTTTTGCAATACCCGCAAGTGGTTTTGGTCCTATGAACGCAGATTTAGTTCCTCCTTTTGCGAGTGTATCGTCCAAATCATTACCTTCCACTCCGCTATGATTTGGAACCCAAACGAAAGTTACCTCGTTCCTTGACTTGAGTCCACCCGTTTGGAGCTCACTGCTTTCAGGGCAGCCTGGATATCTGAAAAGATTTTTATAGATTTATTTGTCAGGGTCTTTTCGGATTTGCACCAGCTACTCCCGCTCAGTTCTGACTTGGAGACGTCCGTAAATGCTGCAAGATCGCAGGGAAATATGAAACTGCCACTCCTATTCCGTTCGTCTCTTCCTGGGAAAAGAATGTTGTAGCATGTTTTCCTATTCGCCTGGGGAACTATAGAGACTGAGACCATTCCCAGTATATGATGGTTTATAGTTTCACTGATAATGCCCTTTTTGTCCAGTTTTAGTTCCTTTTTGTCCCGTCTGTCAGTTGCATATACTACCTTACTATTCTTTTAATATTAATGCTGTATGCGAATTTTTATTTTATATCTTAACTAATAAACAATAAACATACTAACTACAATTGGATGTCCAAACTCTGTACATAGCTAGTGGCCTCAGGAGTTTCGGACAACCAGAAGTCATTCTGGCATCTATCATAGGACACACTCACTTGTAATGTGGTAGACCGTTTCATTCATATTGGGAAAACGATATTTTAGTCCACGTATTGCCACGTTTGGTTCTGATTCTGTTAAAGCTTTCCATGTTTTGCGCATGAGCAATTAAAAATTGGCAATCAAAAATGAAGGTCACAGTCACTCCATAATACCCATTTTACATTGACATCTTCTCCGCGAATTTATTCATTGATCAATCCATGGTCATCTTCAAGGTCAAACTGATTGTGTTTTACATCTGCGAATAAAACCATGGATTTTGTGACAGCATGCAGTGCTGCCAACACTGTTGCTGTGATATAATTAGCGGTTTTAGCAAAATCTATTTAAGTCGTATTTGTTTGTGGCCGTTTGACAGTAAAACTCTCAATTTGATTGCGAGTTTTTATTTAGAAAATGTTTAATAATATATACAGAGACGGGTATGCAACATGCATGACATGCATTATATGAGTTTTAAGGTTGGCACTACCGGATTTTACGTCAAACTTGACCACAGATTAGAACAGGTTCTAAATCAGTAAAGAGGTCCAAGAAGAAATCCATTGACTTATATGACGCCAAATTCCTGTTTAATCCGCGAATTAAAACCACGGATTTATTGTTGACGTAAAACGGGTATAAGAGTGAAAAACCCCTGGTCACAAGTTTCAATGGCGTAGGACCGGTTTCTCAATGTCCAGTTAAATATTTATCTGGAAGTTAACGGGTAACTGTTAGATAAATTGTTTAAACAATTGAAGGTTAAACTTACGAATTCACGTAAACCTTATCTGACAGTTGTATCCAAAGAAGCGCTAATTGGCAGCTACCTATCTGACACTTTTAACTGGACATTGAGAAACCGGCCCTTACTCGTTGAACGAATATAAAAAGATATACAACTGTCTGCTCCAGGGTTTGATACTACGGCTTTACTATTCAGTTTGTACATAATATCCGACACGTCAGGACCACCGTCCAGAAAATTTAGCTAAACAAAAAACAACAATTCAATTTTAAAATTAATAATTCTGAGCCCTGTGTCGATATACCACGATGCTTTGATGTGATCGTCATTGATTTGAATATGACATTTGCTTTACAAACCGCACATTCTTGAATTCTTTAGAAACAATTTGTTTAGTATTCGGAGATTTGTGGAATCTCTAATTTGGGGTGCGTTTTCCTAATAGAAGTGTTTAAGCTCTAGAACTCTTAAAGTAACCATTTGATGAGGATTATTAAAAAACGGAAGCTGTCGTGGGATGAAAGGTATTGCTTACTCCGCAAGATGGAGATGATTCCAATCATTTGGTTCACAGAAAAATCGGACAAATGAAGGCTACCGGCTGGATTCTAACCAGCGTCTCCGGCATTCCAGGCCAGCGCGTTTACCAACTGCGCCACGGTACTCCGCACCACAGCCGATACACAGCGCATACGACTTGGTATGCGCTGGAGTGCGGCGCATATGTTGGCCGTTCGTGCTTTATCGAAAGCTTCCTGCACATAGAAGAATACTCCCAGAGTCACCTCTTTGTAACAGAGCGCTTTTTCCACTTTTCCTACCATAGTGTTCAGGGCAGACTCTGTGGAGCAACCCTGTCTATAGGCATGCTGATTATCGTGGATTTGATAAGTAGTGAGGGCTTCCTCCACCAAGCAATTGGTCTATAAGACTTTCTAAAGAGTAGACGATCTTCCCTGGATTAGGGATTAATACTACTCTTGCTGCTTTCCAGTACGACAGTAATAACCATCAATGAACTGCAAATAAGACGCAATAGTTCTTTGACATACGATAGACATAACGCTTATACGTTGCATTCCGACCTGAGTGATATGAAATTCTAAATATAGTAGTATTATATAGTATTATATTATTATAATTTTTATGGGATCATTATTAAAATTGAACAGGAAGCTGTTGAAGTGAAGCAGCCGAAATATATTACAATTATTCTGCTTTCTGTAACGTGTCAGTGCATTATTCCTAATCATAGACATTCAGCTCTATCATGTTATGTCTCTCATTATGTGATTGACGTAAGTCTTCGGTGATATACGTGACATCCATCGGTATAATTTAATAACATTAGGCTAACTACAATTTAATTAGCTTTATCGAAATATCCAAAACGAACCTGCAAGACTTCAGTTTAACGATTCTCAATTAACTCTTAAGCGAAAAATAATCACAGTGATTTGATAAACAATAATTGGGGCAGCGCTTTTAGTTTTTATCGACAACTGACAAATGGTGAATTTAACCCTTGAATGCCTATGACCTACAAATCAACCTATGTACATGCCATTGCGGGGTCCTTTAGAGACCCTATGAATGAATTAAAGAAGGAGAAAGGATTTCTGGTGACCAGTGCATAGGCAACCAAACGGACCCGTATACACCTCTCCTTGCCCTAGTTCCCAAGTCTAGTCCTCATTGCAAAGGTGAGATGGCTTTTGGTCCTGCCTCTTATATCCTCAGATTCAAGAACCCTTGAACCTAGTTGTATGCCGAGGACTCTTCCTCCTCGCCACAGCGTGTATACGTCGGCGTCGGGTCGCTTGCCACCCCCATCACATACAAGTGACGTTCAAAGGTACTATGGTCAGATAGCAGGCCAACAAGTTACCTTAGCCAACTTTTGTCCAGTGAGAGACAAAACCGCCCCACCTTGGCCAGAAGTCCTAAAATCAGTTCTCCAGCTTGACGGAGATGTCCAGAGATTGCTCTCCATGTCATAATATAAGATGTTGATTTTGCAACCACACTTCTGTTTTCCCTCTAATGGTACCTGCTGCCAACCCCCCAGCCGGCTTTAACACTCGGGAAATTATACCTCGACCACATAAATGACACCCTATATCTTGCCGAAAAGTCATCCAAAACCTTTCTACGTTTCAGAACGAGCCTTGATGTAAACCTACAAGACCTCAATGCTTTTAGGCTGTCAGAGCAGATGGTAATCCGCCTCTTAGGTCCCTGAATTTCTTGAATACGAGAGGCACAAGCTAAAATCGCATATACGAGTATCTAGCTTTGAATACCGTGTCGTGGTGTATCCCCAAGAGAGAGGAGAGCTTTTTTTGGGCCAAAGACAATAGCGCTCGCGCCTTCGTCGGGAAGTGAACCGTCTGTGTACCAGACTGGGCCACTTTCTTCAAAAGGCCATCCAGACCCATCCCCTGTAGCGTACTTCACCGTATATTTGCAGTCGAAGAAATATGTAGGAGAAATTATATCACTGTTTATATGTAGTTGCAGTTCCGAGAGGATGACCGAGTGTCCTCTGCAAGGTTTCATACAGGACCAACTGCCTCGACTCCACAATCGGAGACACCTTGCCTCCCCTTGAACTTCCAAATCGAGTGGATGGAGATTCAGCAGTGCTTCTAGCGCGGTCATTAGATCTGTGCTTAATGCACTTGTTATACTAACACAAGCCAAGCGTTAAATTTTATTTAGCTTTGCTTTAATTGTTTCTATCCTTACACATGGCCAACACACCAGTTATCTATACAATGAGGATGGCCTTACGATCGTAGTATAGAGCCAGAATATCACCTTGGGAGTCAAACCCCAATTCACTCCTACAATCCTTCTACATGCCCATAACGAATTACGTGTCTCATTCTACATGTTGTCTCCAATTCAGCTCAGAGTCTACTATAAATTACGCCTAGATATTTTACCGATTGGGAAAGTTCAAGTGATGTTCCAAAGAAGATTGGCCCGATATGTTCGTCCAGTTTCCTTCTCCTAGGACTATAACTAGCTAGGTCTTATCGGCATTAACCGATAGATCTACTTCATTGCACCACGATTACACAATGCGCAAAGCGCCTTGTATTATCTCTGAGACAGTACCCATGAATCGACTCCTGATTACTATGCAGGGATCATCTGCTTAGGCCTGCACGTACACACCTACATTGCTCAACCTGACCAGAAGTTCATTCACCACCAGACATCACAATAACGCTATACGAAATGTCATTCAGCGTAGCAGTAGCCACTCGACCATCTAAAGTGGAAAGGATCCATCCCAGGTGGGAGGTCCTCACCCCATGCCTGTCTTATGCATGTCTTATCGAATCAGAAGTGGTATAATTAAATGCACCCTCACTGTCTACGAAAGCTACCCAGCGAAATAATGAGTTTTTGTAAATATTTACGGATATTCCTAAAAATGATGATGATCAAGTTTATTACCATCGTGTCTCATTTTTTCCAAGAATATTGAACCAGGATATGAGACTATTATAAAACAAAAAAATTGGTATTTTTAAAATAAAAGAACCAAATAACTTAATTTAAATTTTATTTTCAAGTCCCTACCGATTTCTTCCCAAGCTTGTCGTACGCTATGATCCCTGTAGTTACATGATAAATGATACAGTACCAGTACTTCATGCCGTCTCACCGGCTCAATATTTTTTCTCCCATTTTCTTGCAATAAACACTGGACACTATGTTCCTACCCCCCCCCCCATACGCACTCGAATATGTTGGCCAATATGTTGGCGAGCATGTGATAAAGCAGTTGGAAACTGGCGCGGCCAACATGCTGGTCAACATGTTCAACTGTTTATGAGGGCAAGCAGACAGAAAGAATTCTGCCGGTGCGCCATCTAGTACCCGAAGGTAACGGGCGTCCCACCAAGAAGTCTACTACTGCCAAGTAGAGATTTCCTTGGTTTGCCGTTACCTTCGGGTACTAGTTGGCGCACCGGCAGAATTCTTTCTGTCTGCTTGTACATCATTCACATGTTTATTAAACATGGAAAAATGGATGCTCTCTATTTCCGTCAATCGACCTCTGGCGCACTGATGATCGCTAATAAGCGTGAAACAGCTGTCTGCGTACTGGTGGATTGACGGAGGTATAGAGCAGCCCTCGTATATCGGCTTTCATACGCAGCGCGTATAGAACCAGCGTTCTCTAGCGGTTAAGCGGATGCACCTTGGCGTCCCACCAAGAAGTCTACTACTGCCAAGTAGAGATTTCCTTGGTTTGCCGTTACCTTCGGGTACTAGATGGCGCACCGGCAGAATTCTTTCTGTCTGCTTGCACATCTTTCACATGTTTATTAAACATGGAAAAATTGATGCTATCTATTTCCGTCAATCGACCTATGGCGCACTGATGATCGCTAATAAGCGTGAAACAGCTGTCTGCGTACTGGTGGATTGACGGAGGTATAGAGCAGCCCTCGTATATCGGCTTTCATACGCAGCGCGTATAGAACCCGCGCTCTCTAGTGGTTAAGCGGATGCACCTTGGCGTCCCACCAAGAAGTCTACTACTGCCAAGTAGAGATTTCCTTGGTTTGCCGTTACCTTCGGGTACTAGATGGCGCACCGGCAGAATTCTTTCTGTCTGCTTGCACATCTTTCACATGTTTATTAAACATCGAAAAATTGATGCTCTCTATTTCTGCCAATCGACCTATGGCGCACTGATGATCGCTAATAAGCGTGAAACAGCTGTCTGCGTACTGGTGGATTGACGGAGGTATAGAGCAGCCCTCGTGTTTATGAGGGGTTTAATACAGATCTCTAACAATGTCGCTTAATCCAAGTTAATTTTGTGTTGAATATTTTATGCTTTGATACAAGACATTTTAATACGCAACCAACTTTACCATTGCTTATTTTTGTTTCAGATCTTCAATGTAGTCTATCCAGCCAAGTGAAATATTGCGTCTACGCTTACTGGGGTGTTAACATAAGAGAGCTTCACATTTTTTTATGGAGACCCTGGGCCGATCTCAGAGAAGCTTGTCTTAGCGGTGAATTCTTAAAAGGATATTATCAGTATACAGGAGTTTATTTGCAGTAAGTAGCTTTATAATAAAATAACGTTTCAAATTCCGGCATCTGATTATGAACCGCAAAATACATTTTGAGAAAATTTTCATTAACATTGGTCTGGGAATTTTTCTTAAGGGGAAGTGGGATATTAGAGCAGGTTTGTATGAAATATTTCTGAATCTGATAACCTAACAAAAGACTACACAAGAAGCGGGCTGTCACGGTCCTATTTTCCATCCTAAATATTTAAAAAAATAGGACAAGAAATAGGATGGCTGCGCATTCGCTGCTGTGCACTTTTACATCCAATTTGTTCGAATATTTAGGACGTGTTACAAATATTTTGGCAAATTGGACGTAAAACCATGCAATGAATTACTTTGCATTAGAATATTTTGTTGGAGACAGTTGATAGCCGAGGTTATGAAAATTGAATATTTTTAGTTATCATGTTTTTGTCTTTTGTCGAATAACAACCTTGTTCGCAAAAACATCAACCATAACAAGCACAAATCCTCGAAATAAAAAAACAACCACAAATATTAGGTTAGAATAAGATTACAAATTTGACGGTTTAGATATTATGTACATAATAGGCCTTTACGGAAACACTGATCTGGATCCGGATAGATCAATTATATGTCAAACAGCTGTCAAGTAGGATTTATGATTCCATGAATTTAACGGACATCGAACAACGAAAAAGTTGGTTTAACAATAAAAAACAGATGGTGAAGTGAGGCAGCTACTGATCTGAATCATCCGATCGCATTCACTTACTGTACAAAAGTGAACTACCCTATTTCTGACCGATCCCAGATCACTTTCCGAACGTCAGGATCAGGGATCCAACTGATCGGGTTAACCCGATCATAGTTTCCGTAAAGGCCTAATGTTTAAGTGAGAACCATGCGTTGAAGTGGCTTATTGACAGCACGACAATGACTTTGACAGAAACAATAACTTCCAACAGACAAATGACATAACTATGCTACTAATGCGCATGCCCTTGTCTCATACGCATGTCCTTGTCCTATAGTTGTAACAAAATATTTGATCGTTGCATACAAGGAACATAACTAATCATTTCCATTTTCACGACAATTTTTTCGTCAAATTCTTTGTCCAACATTCAGGGTGGAAATTAGGATCGCCGTAAGAGAAAAACTGAAAACAATAACTCATTTTTTCTTTCTCACTTAAATAATATAATTCGATTTGATACTTTCCCAACCCTTGACATGGGGCATTAAGGTCGAGAACGTAATGGTAACATACAACTCATCAAACATTGTATTTTTCACGAAATGCATGATAAGTTACTCAGTCTACAGCTACATTTTTCATTTTAAGGAGGAAGGCTCATTCAGACGAAACTCTAACCCTGAAACTTGACGAAACGCTAGAACTTGGAACACCTCCTAGGTTATGCTACCCGCTAGTCATCCTTTTGTTTAGGAATGATGTAGACGATGAAATCCATCCTGAGGAAACAGTATGTATTACAGTCTGGTGTCATATTTATTAATATAGGATACATTAACCTAACTGGTAGTGACCAATAAAGGCTTCATTCCTTACGCCCGTATGAACCCTCTCTAGGTAACATAAATATGATTAATTTTAATCGAGAGCATTTAGCGTGAACACACTAGAGGTGTTTTAATAATTTTTCTAGAAATTATAAGTAGAATGAATAATGCAAAAATATGTCAAGTTTGCCAGATTTATTCCGTTAACGTTTTCATAACGATTTTTAGATGCAGTAATAAAAAACAATATTTAATCTCAAATACAACATAGCGCATGAATATGATTTAATATAAAACAAATGGAGATACTCGCATACCAAAATGTTTACGGAAATAACATTAAATATTTCCCGTTTATGATAGATATGTAAACATCGTAAACACTGAAGTGCTTATTTTTGAACAGACACGTAATACATAATAACAAATATGTAATATTTTGATTTTCCGGTTTATGTCAATAACCTAGAAAAGTGACCTACCAAAAACAAAAACAACTCATTGTATACCATTTCTCAGAATACTTTGTACTGGTTAGACATGCATTTGATAGATATCAGCTGACTAAGAAGTGTATCTCAGACCCATTTTTTTTTTTTGTAAGGATCTGGGTTGGCAGTCCTGCAAGTCTGGACCATATTATATACTTTGACTGAATATCTCATTGCCAAAAAATAATGACTATTTTTGTGAAACTGCTTCAATATCTAGAAATTTACAGCAAAAATGGTTGGCCGAAACAGATTATTTTATGGTCAGCATCTCGCAAAGGCTGAAAGCCCATGGAGCTGTAGAAGCACAACGAGAGGATACGTATCGGTGCACGTTAGATTTGAAACGCTGTAGGTTGTAGCCGTAGGGAAACAAATTCCCCGGCCGCTCATTCCGCAGCGTCGAAGGAATGCTGGAGGAGACTAGTTCGGGGAGTAGGGACCTCTACCTGGTAAGGATGAGCTTGCAGAGCCTCTCTAGTGTTCCTCGTTCGGACGGCCTTTGGTGTTATTATCTGGAAGAGCTCACTCGAACATCCTCCGTGATAGAATCTGTGAAACAGCGACAGTAGCTGACCCTTCTTCGATGTTCGAGGCTGTGGGGGTCCTTTGTGAGGTTAGGCGTATCGATTAGTCTAATTGCTCTCTTCTGGATAGTGTCTAGAAGCTTTAGAGAGTGCTTCGGAGCATATCCCCACATATGGGAGCAATACTCCAACGATGGTCGGATGTGTGCCTTGTAGAGCAGCAGCAGTTGCTCTGGTGTATACAGCTTCCTACAGCGGAACAAAACTCCGAGCTTCTGGGATGCCGCTTTAGCAATACTGACGACGTGGTCGTGTAAGGATATGTTATTGTTGATGTTGATCCCCAAAAGCTTGACGGAAGGTGACTATTGGGTGACCCTCCAGCGAACGTGAGACTTCTTTGTCACAGTTGCCTGAGTTTTCTGTACGTTAAACTGTACTTTATTTACTAATCCCCACTCGACAATTGTTTTGATATCTACGTTGATCTGTAAGGCATGTTGCTGTCGCCGACGTACCGTCGCCTGGGATGATAGTTGCTTGCCTGGTTCCACGAACGATATTCGTGTACTGTTGTCTGCGAAGCTGTAGGTTGGATTGGATGTTGTTTCCAGCAGCTCGTTGATGTACAGCAGAAACAGTGTAGGAGATAGGACAGATCCCTGAGCAACAGCGGCGTTTATTGAAAATACGTCTGATGAACAGCCTTCGACTACAACAAACAGAGATCGGTCGATCAAGAAGCTATTCAGCCACTGGCGCAAGCCAGATAGTAGTCCATAATCAGCAAGCTTGACCAGAAGTCCCTCATGCCACACTCTATCGAAGGCTTTCGATATGTTAAGTGCAACAACCTGGGATTTGCCATAATTTTCAATTGCTCTGTTCCACAAGTGCGTCACTTAGGCCAGGAAGTCACCCGTAGACCTATGCGTACGGAAGTCATACTGGCGATCATTTATGATGTTATTGTTGTCCTGGTATTTCAGGAGCTGTGTGTTAATGACAGTCTCCATAACCTTAGACATGATGCTGAGAAGAGCTACATTGATGGAATCGGATTTTTTGCCTTTCTTAGGAATGGGTTGTACGTAGCCAATCTTCCATGCAGCGGGAAACACGCCTCGCTGATACGATAGTTTCAAGAGCTTGCGAAGTATAGGTGCAAGCTTAGCGGCACAGCGTTTAAGAACAATGGCTGGAATTTGGTCAGGACCAGTAGCTATCTTCGTGTTTAGTTTTTGAAGGATGTTTTTTACATCTCGATGTTGAAATTTGACCGCGGCCATTCTCGAGTTCACGTTTATGGTGGTGGTCGGACATTTATTTTTTGGTTTTTTTTATATTGTTAGAAAACTATCACCAAGCGTCAATTACTCGTCAGCAGTACTAGCCCAGAGTACAAGAGTTGTTTACAGATTTAGACCAGTGACATAACGATTAGTGACAGGGATTAAAACGCTAATCCCATTTTTAAAATGCTTTCTTTCTCAAATACAAAGGTCTTATCTAAAGTACTTTTTGCTGCCTTGGAAGAGCACTCAAAATAAGTGACACCAAAAACTACTATTAAACAGTTATGCGTACCTTTTACTGCTTTGAAGAGGAATAAGAAAAGCGATCATATGAGCATTTATCCTAATTACAATAACGAAAGTCCGAGATAGAAGGTTTAGATCGCACAAAGCAGAGGTAGAAGATAATTTGTTACCTTTTTAATTTGTAAAGTTCTGCAATAATGGAAGTTAATTTTTAATATCTTTGTGTAAATATGTTGACTGGTATAATTCATTTTTTGTGTGTTGAGCTAAGGATTATTTATTCGAATAATTTTGTAGTCGATTAAATTTTTTCTTTTGACCAACGATAAAACTATACAGGCATAGCAAACAAACTTCGGGAGTTGAAAGTAAACATACCTATAAAAATGTGCTATTTCTGAGATGCAGGGTGTTAATTTTTGTTTGCTAGTACACGCAAAAATTTTGGAGTCATAGAGATGTGACTTGTTGTATTGTGTGATATAATACCTACAAGCAGGCTTATACAATCAAAAAAATATTTTTTATGACACCTGTATGTCTATTGTTTAAGACAAGTATTATTATTTCGTTGCGTTACGCTGCTTGATAAAATACTTTTGTACGTGAACTTAATATAATAAGACATTTTTCTATTATTACAATGCTTTAGTGCACTGCTACACTGTTTTATCTTATAAAGATCTGTGTTATAGGTTATGAACGAAACTTCAGTTTTGTAATGAATTATTTTATTCTTTTATTAAACAAAAAAAGTTAAAAAAACTGCCTGTACCAGAAACTTTAAATTCAGTGTATTATCGGCGAAAATCATCCCCCTTTTTTGTCTTGATGTCGCATAGCTGATCATTTTAGTAATCATCTTGTAATCATATTCTTTTTTTTTCAGGTAGCATTGATAAACGTTGTTCACATTAAGGATAAAGTATGTACTCTACCAACCAGTATTTTAGCCCAGTATCTAAAACAAGCAAACGGACAGTTGTCGTGTCTCAAGGTACGTTTAAACACATTCATGTACACCCACGCACACACCCACACACAAACTTGATTTTTAGAAAACACGTTTATCTATTCGACTACATTAATGCTGTTGCCTTTAAAACAGTCTCTATTAGATATTATGCACCTGTGTCAGCGCTTTTTCCAATCTTCAAAACACCTATCAAACTCCCCGGTATAACCTTCAGTTCTATCAGTGATGCACTTTTAAAGTCACACGGAGCCATGTCTGGAGAATATGGAGGCTGAGACATCATCATAGTATTATTTTGAACCAAAAATTCACGAACAAACAGTGATATGTGGGCTAGCGTCTTATCGTTGTGCAAAAGCCATTGATAGTTTTTTTATTTTGATGTTGTACGGGGGGGGGGGGGCGCCAAAACACTGAACCTATCAAGGTTGTATTTTTTTTAAAGAATACCCCTGTATATTATTGCATTCTCATTTGAAAGAATCCATTTATTTCTGATTGACGTTTCTCAATTTACCGATTCTGACGCATTTCAAGATTAGTAACACGGCAAAGTCACATTTTATGATCGCTGTGATATTCAATTTTTTCTGATACCTACATATACCAAAAAATCATGACTTGCATCTAAACGCTTCGTTTGAAATCTCATGTATTGTGTGATGCATAAAGTTACACTAAAATTGACCAAGGAATCTAAATATGCGATAATATACAGGGTATTCCATTTAAAAGAATTTAACTTTGTTATATCACGCCTTTATTAGTATAGAACTCATTATTTTAAAAATGTAGTCCGGCTTGACGTAATATATTCACGCGCAAAGTTATTTTCTTGAAAAGAGATATGCTTTTGTCACAAGAGTCTGGGGCGTTCAGCTTTACTATGTATTATAATGTACAGAGTGAGTATTAAGTATAGAACGCCCCATTTATCTCGGAACGATTTATAAAAATTTTGTGGCAAAACGGCCGATCTTATGGCAGCATGTACATTGTTGTCATATCTTCCGTTTTTCTGGAAATATAATCAACTTTGTTATATAAAATGGATTTCCATGTATATTCTTTTATTTTTGAAATCCCTGAAAAATACTCACTATTTTTTATCAAATTTTGTCTATACCCAAATGCCATAATTTCCGAGTTACGGCTACATTTACATTATATTCACCATAAGACACCTTCAAAAACATAATATGATGTTTTAAAAATGTTGTCCGTTTACTTAAAATACAACCCATGCGATCATTGAAACGTCTCAGTACATTTTGCAACATGCCTGGCTGCTCAACTCTTCTTATCCTTCTTATAAAATAAATATACTACTCGCAAGTGAAATCCGAACACTGAGAAAAAAGGGTTGTGGTTGATAAAATGCGGTAGGACTAAATACAATAATAAACGAACTCATTTGCCATAATTAGTTTATAAAAAATAAAGATCAATAATGGGTGGGCCCTTCAGGTTGACGATGCACTCCTCTATCCCACGCGGCATGCTCGTAATCTGGTTGTTGTAAACCCTAGAGGCACAGCCTTCCAACCTGTCCTCAGCATGTTCCAGTTCATCCAGCGTGGTCGGAGTATTGGGTAAATCACCTCTGTATCCACCCATCCAATCCCATACTTCTTCAGTTGGCGATAAATCGGGTGACCGTGGAGGCTAGGGGAGTACCCTGACCTCAGCTTCCTGTAGGAACCTCATCGACACCCTTGCAATATGAGGACGTGAATTATCCTCCAGGTCTCAGAGTGGCAATTGGTTCTAACACCTCGTTCAAAAAACGTTGAGCAATCATTGTGCCACGAATCACAATTAAAGGTGACTTGCTGTGGACTGCAATGGCACCCCAAACCATCAAACAAATGAGACGGTGTACATGACGCTCAACAGCAAACTGAAGTCGTCGTCATCCTCTTACGCGTTGTCGCCCGTCATGCGCTCCCAGACAAAACCTGGACTCGTCGGAGAAGGTCGTCTGATGCCACTCACCATGCCATTGTCGGTGTTCTTGGCACCAATCTAACCGCTGGCGACGATGATTTGCAGTGAGTGGAAGCACTAGATGCGAACGATATGTTCCTAAGCCCATTTTACTCAATCTTTGGAACTCCGTGCAGATTCGAATTGGCCTCCCTATAGCTGCATACTAAGCGTCAGAAATAGCTCGAGTGGATCGCATTCTGTCTCGAAGGGCCAGTAGTCGTAGATGACGATCTTGCCGGTCTGTAGTTCTTCTACGTGCTCCAGAACCTCTAGCTCGCTGCATTCGCCCTTCTGCGATCCATGCACGTCATGCTGCTACAACTGTAGCCACGCTACGCCCCATGGTTACAGCAATTCCTCTGAAAGAAGCACCACGTTCTCGTTTGCTTACAATCAGACCCCGTTCAGAGGGGCTTAACTGCGTGAACTGTGGCTGTCATATTCTAGGGGGTATCTTTACACAACCAATTCGTCTCTTTTACACAACCAGCAGATCTTTCGCCATATTTGCAATCGATATCATCGTTTTTGAATCAACAAAAAGCCGTGCTTTGTTTCTACACGTCTCTAGTTTTTTAGAGATGCCATGTAGGTAAATAGTCTCGAATGAACAAAAAGTGTAATCCGCACCAAAATAAAACGTGCTAAGGAGAGCTGGATAGAGGATAAATGCTCGGAAATTGATGAACTTCAGCGGCGGCATGACCATTTCAACCTACATAAGAAAGTGAAAGAATTCACAGCGACGAACAAAAGACTTACTGCCCACAACATGTTAGGTTCAGACGGAAAACTATTGGACTCCACAGAGGGAAAAATACAAGAATGGGAAAGATACATCAAGACTCTTGTTTGAAAACGATAGAGCAGAGCCCTATCAAGCAGGTATTAATATGGAAGAACCAAATATTTTGAAATCCGAAGTAGAATATGCAATAAAACAACTCAAGACAAACAAAAGTCCAGGGCCAGACGAAATATACCCCGAAATATTGAAACTAGTAAGCGAAGAAAATATTGACCTGCTATAACCGCATCTATGAAACTGGCAGAATACCCCAAGAATGGTTAGAATCGATTTTTATACCACTGCCAAAGAAAACAAACCCCAAAGACTGTGGAGACTTCCGCCTAATAAGTTTAATGAGTCATGCATTGAAGGTCCTACTGAAAATAATCCATAACCGCATCTCCGGCAAATGCAAAGCGAACATTGGAGATGACCAGTTTGGCTTCAGGGGCGGAATGGGCACGAGAGAGGCTTTATTCAGCTTACGGGTGCTAGCGCAATAATGCTATGATCAACAACGAGACATCTTCATTTGTTTTATCGATTTCGAAAAAGCATTTGATAGAGTGAAACATGATCTGCTGATGGAGTCTCTTCGTGGTGTGGGCCTGCACGAAAAAGACATTACTCTGATACAGAACCTATATTGGAACCAGAGCGCTAGAATCAAAATTGAGGGATCCACATCCGAGCGAATCGGGATTGGCAGGGGAGTTAGACAAGGCTGCGTCTTATCCCCTTTGCTGTTCAACCTTTATTCAGAACTTATATTCGACAGAGCTCTAGCAGACATTTCAGAGGGAGTTAAAGTTAATGGCGTGAACATAAACAGCATCAGATACGCTGATGATACTGTCTTGATCGCTGACTCAGATGTGGGTTTACAACGACTCCTCATCAGCGTTCATAATGCCTGCGAAGAGTTCGGCATGAAAATAAACGTCAAGAAAACCAAGGTTATGGTGACTAAAAAATCAAAGAATGTGCCACAACCAATCCAAATAAATGGAAAGACTCTTGAACAGGTAGACAGGTTTCAATACCTGGGATGCTGGGTGGACAGCAAACTAAATCCAGACACAGAAATAAGATCAAGAATAGAACAATCCAGAAGCTGTTTTGTACGTCTCAGAAAGCTCCTCTGCGATTCACGCATCACTCTTGACCTGCGTTTAAGACTCTCAAAATGCTATGTATGGTCTACTCACTTGTACCGAGTCGAAACATGGACACTCAGAACACAAATTATCAATAAATTGGAAGCTTTCCAGATGTGGACATACCGCAGAATACTCAAAATACCATGGACATCACGTACTACGAACGAAGAAGTTTTGCGCAGGCTGGGAACAGAACGACAACTACTTAAAGTCATAAAAATACGTAAAACAGCATACCTGGGCCACATACTGAGAAATGATAAATATCGATACGCACAACTTATCGTAAAAGGAAAGATCGAAGGCAAGCGGGGGCTGGGACGGAAAAAACTGTCATGGCTGAGGAATATACGTCAGTGGACTGGCCTGGGATTCGAAGAATTGATAAGAACCGCTGAAAGCAGAGAAGAATTTGTCACTGTGATATCCAACCTTCAGTGATGGAGATGACATGTTAAAAAGAAGAAGAAGAACAAAAAGTGTTACTAGAGATGGTACTGCCAAGCTGTGTACAAAGTTTCAGTGCAAGTATCCCTTTTTTTCTAGGTGTTCGGATTACACTTGCGAGTGTTATATTTTAACTTGGGCGGATAGGCGGATTCATTAGGTCTGTTTTTACAGAGGATCACAAACCAGTCAGAGCCAATCAGTATTCCCCATTGCAGTTGTCAAACTATTTCTGACTAGTACTGGCCAATCAAATTGACGCTGACTAGTTTGTGATTGCTGTAAAAACAGACCTATAGTAATTTAGTTGTTGTAACTCCTAAATTATGAAGTTTTGATCTAGGCAATATTATACAAAAAATAATTCGTACTCTTCAAGGATTTCAAAAAGAAAGAAATCTATGTATACGGTGATCCATTTGAAATAACATTATACAGGGTGGTCCAATAAGCGCGCGGTGCTCCCTAGCAGCCATACCGTTCAAATGAGACGAAAATGTATGGAATAAAAAACGTTTATTTTCAAATGGTCTACATTTAGAAAATATTTTCAAAGATGGCGGACTTCCGGGTATACCGGAAGTAGGCATCAGCTTCCATGTTTTAAATGGAACATCTTGTATATTATTACGTTTTTGAATTCAGCGTCATTTTTAGGTCCAGTTTGTTAACCATTGTTAATGTCTACGAAACCTATTTTCGGAGTTATTCAGCAATTTGTTACAAAATTTGACGTTTGTAGTACTTTACAAGATACGTTAATATCTCTGAAACTAAACGCGATAGAAAGATGCGGTTTTCGGATTTGAAACAAGCAAGGAACGTATTTGTGTTTCAGTAAGATCGTTGTTTCAAAAGAACATTAAATCAATAGACTATCAATTTTAAAGTGTGAAAAGTTAAAAACTTTGAAAATTTTTTTTTCAAATGGGATGGTATCATAAGTTTCACATCGGTGGATGTGAAATTAAATTCTCTTTCACTTTTATCTAGGCATATGTGGTTCTATCTTTGATGGTTTTCAAGATATTTACGGTTTTGTAATTATGGCGTAGGAATTGGAAAATTCCTAGGTGGCGTGGCTCATAGACGAAACAATTGGCAGGAAACCTTTCATCCAAAGTGTTTCGGTCTTTAATACTAAAATGTACTTTCGCTCCATCTACCTGACACCACATTATTCTTAAAAACTCCTGTGGTAAATTTTCCAACAGGTTTTCCAAATTTTCATTTAGAAAATTTTAGAAAACATTAATATGCGGTTTCCAATAATACCACCCCAGATGCTTAGACTCCATGCTGGTTGTCAACAAACCTCTCAAAATTCGGATTTACATGTTTACTTGGCCTTTAATGATAACGCTGTAGCTACATTTCATAAAAAAGAAAATGAAAGAATTTCATAAAAAATGTAGCTTCATCTGTAAACAACACACTGTTGAAAAGGAGTGCATCATCTTGGACTCGAGCACGACTCCAGTTACAGAAATTCATTCAGTTTTCAAAGTCTTGTCTTTCAGTTGCTTGATTTAGCTGCACGTAATAAGCATGCTAGATGTACTCCGTTAAGATCATGTTCACAGATGTTTGACCAATGCCCAAATGACGACTAATTTCTGCTGTAGCACTGCTATGCGGATCTTCAACTACAATTGCGAGAATGTCAAACTCACTATCTTCATGTATTAGATACTACTACATGTTTCTCTCATATTTTATGCCCACGTAAATACAAATTTTGAAAAGTTTGTTGACAACCAGTATGGAGTCTAAGCATTTGGGGTGGTATTATTGGAAACCGCATAATAAACTAATGTTTTCCAAAATTTTCTAAATGAAAATTTGGAAAACTTGTTGAAAAATTCACCACTGGAGTTTTTAAGAATAATGTGGTTACAGTTAGATGGAGCGAACGCACATTTTAGTATTAAAGACCGAAACACTTCGGATGAAAGGTTTCCTGCCAATTGTTTCGTCTGCGAGCCACGCCACCTACGATTTTTCCAATTCCTACGCAATAATTACAAAACCGTAAATATCTTAAAAACCATCAAAGATAGAACCACATGTACCTAGACAAAAGTGAAAGAGAATTTAATTTTGCATCCACCGATGTGAAACTTATCATACCATCCCATTTGAAAAAAAAGTTTTTAACGGTTTTAACTTTTCAAATTTGAAAATTGCTAGTCTATTGATTTAATATTCTTTTGAAACAACGATGTTACCGAAACGCAAGTACGTTCCTTGCTTGTTACAAAACCGAAAACCGCATCTTTCTATCGCATTTAGTTTCCGAGATATTATCGTTTATTGTAAAGTACTACAAACGTCAAGTTTTGAAAAAAATTGCTGAATAACTCCGAAAATAGGCTTCGTAGACATAAACAATGATTAACAAACTGGACCTAAAAATCGATGCTGAATTCAAAAACGTAATAATATACAGGGTGTTCCATTTAAAATAAGGAAGTTGATATCTACTTCCGGTATATCCGGAAGTCCGCCATCTTTGAAATTATTTTCTAAATGTAGAGCATTTGAAAAGAAACGTTTTTTATTTAAAACATTTTCGTCTAATTTAAACGGTATGGCCGCTAGAGATTTCCGGAAAAACGGCGGATATGACAATACTGTAAATACTATCGTAAGATTGGCCTTATTGCAAAACCCCCACACCCCAAAATTCATGAATCATGCAGTTTCCGATATACTTGAGGCGTTCATACTTAAGACTCACTCTATATAACTAAAAAACAAAAAAGGTGCAACCCACAGCCCTATCACGTATCTTGCAGACGATGAGCGACATGCGAAAATCGCGCAGTATCTGCTGACAACAACACATAACCTACAATGTGTAGCTAGAACTCTCAACAAAGTGTTAGTTTCTGTCGTCTGCTACTCATTCATCAGTGCGAAAAGTACATTTTTGTGACAGCAAGTGACAGCGTTCGGTAATACGGAATTTTTTGACGGTCCTGTTGCTGTCGTGTCGCTGTTGCTCGGCATCTGCTCAGCGACCTCTGTCGGGAATTTCAACGTAATACAGCTACCGGGTGTAACAGCGGTTTTTTGTTCCATTACCCAACACTCCATACACCGTGAGGCGGGCAATCACTGGGTCCGCCACAGACTACTAATTAGAAGTCGAGACGAATAGGCCCATGGATGACAGCCTTCTGCACAATAGTTTATCAACCAAATTGCGTTACTTTTGTTTTCTATGCGCTCCTCTTCTATTAACCCTAGAATATTTACCGTTGACATTTCCCTTCAATTGGTTTGTACAGCCAAATAAAGATGACTTTCATTTCAGCAATTATACCTTGCGACCGGAAACCCCGGTGGATATGAAGAGGGCCAGATTTCTTTAGCGGTCGCCGAGCCAGTGGAGGGCGGTCCCAATTCAGTAGAGCCAACGCTAGTATGTCGAACAAACGAAGACTCCACGCTTTGGAATACCTCAGGCGAACAGCTATGTGTCGTTTGTCAATACTTTCCGCTATCAAGAGCCCTTTTGCCATGCAGGTAAGTTTAGATTTAGAATGCATAATCATATAGAACAAGAAGAGCAAAATATGAATATCGATTTCTGCAAAAAGACAGGAGAATTGAGGCTGTTTTCGTGGTGTCTAGGAAACATAAAAATCGAGAATTCGACCTAAATGTTACAGAGCCAACTAAAACCGGAAATGGATGGAAACATTACATTCCAAACCTCTAATGTGAGAGGCAATTAATATAATATTCAAAAAAATTAAATAAAAATTCAAATCGCCATGAATGGATATTATGTTTTTAGATCTTGAAGTAGAAGAAGCTGACAATCCTTCCAAGATATTAAATTATATATTTCGCCTCGTATAACTGAAATACCGCCCTTCAAAGCCCATACGAAGAAAAAATGAGAAGCGCTTGACACAATTTTAAAAATAAATGTTGAAAACAGAATCGAATGCCTTATAACTTTCGAAAATGCTTGGTGATATAGTTTTACAGGTTTTAGAAAAATGTTACTATTTAACTGGTTTAACCTTAACCGCTTTAAAGCATCTTAAATGAACGTGAAACGCTAGCACCTTGGAAAAATCAAATATTGTAACACTTTCTTCCAAATTAGTAGGCCAGTCATAGTGCGTACCCTTGATGACGAAAAATCTGGTAGTGCTGATACTTTGGTATGTAATCTGCTGCCGCAGTTTGTCCGAGAAAGGAAACGGTAACGAGAACGTTCCATTTCCGTTCACGGGCAATTGTGCAGCGGCCCCTATCTACCGGGTTATTCACGTTATTCGACACGGAGCATTATGGCTAAAGTATCTGATGAAAAAGAAAACAATAATTTCACATGGGTAGGTACCCATTAAGGCTACATTTTAAAAATATTTTCATGATATACAGGGTGTTCCCAAAACACGAAATGTATCAAAGTTATGTTTTTTTTAAATAGAATTTCCTGTATATTATTGCATATTCAAATTCCTAGGTGAATTCTAGTGTGTCTTTATGTATCACACATGGGACTTAAAGTGAACCGTTTAGGTGTAAATCACCATTTTCGGTATAAGCAGATGTCAGAAAAAAATTGAATATCCCAAAGATTATAAAATTTAGAAGGCTGTGACTTTGGCATATTACTTAGCATGAAATGCGTCGCCATAGGTGAGACGGTTAAATTTGACTTACGTTTGTGCTTGGAGCAATCGGTCGATTAATTAAAGAAACTTCAATCATAGATAACTTGATTTTTTCAAATGGGAATACCTAATTTTTTTTAGATGATTAAATGTAAAATTTGATAGCTTTTCTAATGATATAAGGTTGTGAATACCAATCTCTGGTAGTTTTCATTTAATTTCAAATTTTCAATCAATTCGGTGTTTTTCAATTTTCCTACCTATAAGCAACCTAGCAGACCGTGAAATATAAACAAAAACCTGTTCAGATAGAAGAAAATAACTGAATTATCAGAGAAATACAAAAGAACTAGACTAAAGAGACAAAATATTATAAAAATTATTTACAATCACCTCTAAGCAAAAACAACGGCGGTAACATATCTAAGGTCAAAGAAGTGTGAACCGTTTAGGTGTAAATCACCATTTTCAGTCAAGTTTGACTTACGTTTGTGCTTGGAGTAATCGGTCGATTAATTAAAGAAACTTAAATCAGAAATAACTTGATTTTTTCAAATGAGAATGCCTGATTTTTTTATACGATTAATTGTAGAATTTGATAGATTTTCTAATGATATCGGTGTTCTTCAATTCTCCTACCTATAAGCAACCTAGCAGGCCATGAAATCTAAACAAAAACGTTCAGATGGAAGCAAACAGGTAACTTAGAATTAAGGATACAGACGAATCAAAGTAAAGAGACAAGATTATAAAAATTCCTTACAACAAATCAATTCTAACCAGAAGCAACGGCGGTAACATATCCAAGATCAAAGAGAAGCTGGAGTATGACAGAAATAGATATTTTTCACAGCCTACTGGCTACTACAATGTACTAGAAATTACACATTTCCAAAACAATTAAAAACACTGAAATGAATGAAAAACTACCAGCGATTGTTGCCCCAGGATGCAATTATCAATCACATGTAACGGTATAAAATATTAGTAATTTGCGTCAAAGTAACGATACCTCTGACTAGAGTCCTTCTATTTTTTTTCACTATTAGTAAGATCGCAAAAAAGGACTACTTACAAATCAGATTTAAATTTTCTGCTAGGTAAATTATACTTTATAATTTGAACAAGTTTTTATTATTTTTTTATTTTCTGCGATCTTGCTAATAGGTACTGAAGAATTTCCAGAACTCCAGTCAGAAGTATCGTTACTTTTGACTTGACTATACTTTTTTATACCATTAAGTGTGAAATTTTATTCCGAAGATAACAATAAACTGCCGACAACAATAATTGCTAGTAGTTTTCTTTTCATTTCAAAATTTTTAATTTTGGAAATTGTCAATCTCTAGTACATTGCCGTGACTAGTAGGCCGTGAAATATTCCATTTCGTTGTACTCCAGCTTGTCTTTGACCTTGGATATGTTACCGCCGTTGTTTTTGCTTAGAGGTGATTTATTTTAAATAATTTTTATAATCTTTTGTCTCTTTAGTCTAGTTCTTCTGTATTTTTCTGATAATTTAGTTATTTTCTTCTATCTGAACAGGTTTTTGTTTATATTTCACGGTCTGCTAGGTTGCTTATAGGTAGGAAAATTGAAAAACACCGATTTGATTGAAAATTTGAAATTAAATGAAAACTACCAGAGATTGGTATTCACAACTTTATATCATTAGAAAAGCTATCAAATTGTACATTTATTCATCTACAAAAAATTAGGTATTCCCATTTGAAAAAATCAAGTTATTTATGATTGAAGTTTCTTTAATTAATCGACCGATTGCTCCAAGCACTAACCTATGTCATATTTGACCGTCTCACCTATGGTGACGCATTTCATGCTAAGTAATATGCCAAAGTCACAGCCTTCTAAATTTTATAATCTTTGAGATATTAAATTTTTTTCTGACATCTGCTTATACCGAAAATGGTGATTTACACCTAAACGGTTCACTTTAAGTCCTATGTGTGATACATAGTCACACTAGAATCCACCGAGGAGTTTGAATATGCAATAATATACAGGGTGAATGAAAATATTTTTAAAATGTAGCCTTAATGGGTCCCTATCCATCCGAAATTATTTTTTTTTCATCAAATACTTTAGCCATAATGCTCCGTGTCGAATAACGTGAATAACGCGGTATATTGAATTACACTATTGGCTCGAGTGCTTTCTTTGAGAAAACATGAAGAAAATGACTTCCACCTTACCCAAAGTGAGCTCAAGGATATCACAATCCTTCTTTGGAACGTATCCTGAATCGCATCAGGCACAATGTCCTAAGCCCACGACAGCGCTGTTTCGATCTTTCATATCTCATGAGGTGGACCTAGGTAAAGCCCGGTATCAGGCTGATATTAAAGCAGTGAATCAATAGAAACAACGACTCCGAGGGCAGATACCCCTACCGGCATTCAATTACACTATTGCCTCGAGTGCTTCGTTTGGGAAGATAATGATTTCTACCCTACTCAAAGTGAGCTCAATGATATCACAATCCATGCTCGATTTGGCAGTTACCGGAAAAAACACATCGATTCTGAATAACAAGTCAAATCAATTTATTTGTTTACTACATAGACGTGTTTTGCTCTATATAAACCCGTTGGTCGTAAAATAAAACTGACTGTTTTTAATAACAGCTGCCCATCAACACTACAGGGTGCCCAGTATGTATGGAATATAGTATATATCTCAGTAAATGATGATTGTATAAAAATTTTCTTATATACAGGGTTTCCCACAACGATTAAGACAAGCAATATATCGGAACTGGACAGTAGTAGCGAATTATAATTTTGGGGATTTAAATTAGAGCAAATATAGTATCTTATTATTATTTTTGTTAAATCATTTTCATTTTGAAATGTTTGGCCCAATAAGTGATAGATTGGCAGCACTATTACTATTTTCAATCATCTGATTTAAATCAGTTCGCAAAATTGACGCGTAAATCCTTAAGTAATGCGTTTTTAGTTAATCCGTCTCAAAATAAAAACAGTTTTCGGAGCCGTGTAAACGTAGTAATTGAGACTTTACCAATGGAAAACTTCCAATTTTTCAATGCCAAATGATTTAGGGAATATTTTATAATAATATATCGCCACTTGTATGTTTCTGCTCAATTTTGCTTCTATCAAAAACATTTGCAGGCATACATGCATCTGTGCTAGTTGCTTCGACAAGCTGGACCGATGTCCGATGTGCAGAGGCCCAATCAAAAGCTACTTCTGCATCAGGGGTGAGGAGTACATGCCAAAAGTAAGTTCGCAGACGCAACGCACACCGCTCTTCAGGTGGTTGTACAGCTGGGACGATAGAGTGACAGATTTCCTTGGATTTAGGGGTTGAAAGAAGCTTGCAAAATTTCACATGGAAAGTATTTATTTTTATTTATTTCGAGTACGATTGGAGACATCTGGCAGCACTGGCAGATAATGACACTATTTCGTTGTTATACGGAACTTATGATCGTATTGAAATAAGACAATTATTAGTGTGACAGGTAGAGTGACAAACGAACATAATATGAAAATCAATAAATGCTCATTAGATTACCACTTTTTTAGATGTTTGTCGAGTTTTATAAATATTCATTGAATTAGCGGAATCCTAAATGTATATAATTAATTATGAAGTGTTATACCAAAAAGGGTAAATAGGTACGATTGCCTACAATTTCCTAATGTATAATTTAAGATTTCCGTCGTTTCCTCGAATAAATTGCATCTGGAAAAAATATTTCACAGAATAATATTTGTCATGACACTCCAGAAACTTCACTGAGAAAATTAGCTGAATAAAACATAATAAAAAATTAGTTGATACATTGATGAAAGAAAAGAATAATCATTACGAGAATTCATACAGGGTGTCCCACGACGACTAAGACAAGCAATATATCGGAACTGGGTAGTAGTAGCGAATTATAGTTTTGGGAGTGTAAATTAGACCAAATATAGTATCTTTTCTTATTATTGTGTCACCTAATGAGGTATTTGTTTTTGATCACGTGACATCCGATTCAAAATTTTTAATGGGACATCCTGTAATTCAAGAGCTACAGGTACTTAAAGGACTGTACCACTACCATTATGAAACACTACCGAAATAATTTTACTGTAGGGGTACATTTTGTTATAATCAATGGTAGTGGTACCATCCTTTAAGTACCTGTAGCTCTTGAATTAATAACTTTAGACCCCAAGTGTGCTAGTTTGTTGGAATTGTTTTATCGGGAGGAACACAAAAAGTCATAAATATACAGGGTGTCCCATTAAAATTTTTGAATCGGACGTCACGTGATCAAAAACAAATATCCCATTGGGTGACACAATAATGAGAAAATATACTATATTTGCTCTAATTTATACCTCCAAAATTATAATTCGCTACTACTGCCCAGTTTCGATACATTGCTTGTCTTAATCGTCGTGGGACACCCTGTATATACTCTTTTTTTTGAAAAATCAAGTTAAATTCTGGTTAAACTGTTACCTATAACATATCAACATATTGTCCGATCCATTGTAAAAAAAATGTTTACCGCAGGCTTGTTGGCACATACTTCAACCTTCTGACTGATCTTTTCTAAAAGGTGCATTTGATGCATACGTGCGAATGGTTAATTATCAAATAATGTACAGGTATTATTTTGAAAAGACGCTAGCGTTTCGGCAGGCTTTGCAATGTATATGAAAGTAAAAACAGTATTCATTTAAATTTGCAAAAAAACTGGCATGCCACATATAGAAATGCAGAGTATGCATTTGTATTTATATCAAATACTCGTATTTTATATTGCTGTCTTGTACATTTCATGGCAAATGGCATGCTTTCTGCATATAGATACACAATTCATTCTCATTTTTTTTCATCCCCAAAGAACTTGCATCAATTATTTAGATCTCATAGTCGTTAAAGTAAAAAATAAATAAATACAAAGGTACTGTCATCTTGCAACAACTACTCAATTGATGTTATTGTTACTTTCATTTAAAGTTTTTTCTTATATACGTCTCAAAAGTAATGAAATATATTTTTTTCAAACATTTATTGGTTATATTTTTACAAAGTGATAGTATTCAAAGTAATCACCCATAGCACCTACACATTTTTACACTGGTTTCCCAAGCCTGGCAAGCCCCCAGGTAAGGTCTCCGAACATTATAATGAATCACTACATGTTGGCTTCTGTCAGCTAACGTGCCGTATTTTTTTTAAGACTTTGCATACGTACTATTTTTTCAAATACTTGTTATATAATATTAAGCCCCAGCTATACTGCTTGAGAAGTTCCTCATCGAAGTAAATCGAGTACGAGGAGGGTCACCACAAAACTCGCTTAACTTTAACTCTGCTTGTTACGTTAGACAAGAACCCAACCTTGTTTTTTTAATAACGACGTCAGCAGGCAACTGCGAAATCGATGCACATGCAAGAGGCAGCTGAACTTGCATTGTGCACTCTCACATATTTCAATTATGTGCCTCATTTTTACCGCAAAACAGGTTTCCAGAACATTTTCTTTCGACTAGTAAGCCTAAGCAGTGTGGACGGTCACTTCGTCTAGCAACCTCGATACTTTGCTTCGGCGCAGAGACCGACAATGACTGGAAGTGGCTCGAGCGAAGCGAAGTAGGCCGAAGCAACCAACCACCCTTTCGTACTTAACTAACTTTGGGTAGGTTAGATTAGGTTGAAAGTGAGTGGGGTGATTATGCCCCCTTCCGCTGTGACTATTGCGTCTATTGTGGCTCACACCAATTTAGAGTCCACCGTACAATCCACACCTCTTGACGAAGGCGATGGTCGTGATGGGTGAAACTTCCTTGAAGTGAAAAGGTTCCAGTTGGACAAGTCCAAAAGTCTGGAACCTAGTTCTTTCCAGTACTGGACAGGAGCACAGAAGCTGTTTCGTCCTCCACATAGCAGAAGCGATAGTCTGTTGTTTGTTCTAGACCCAACTTCCGCATGTGGTTCCTCAGGCGACAATGTCCCGTCAACAGACCAACCAGAATGCGGAGATCATTCCTGTTCTATTCTATGATCTTTGGGGGGGGGGGGGGGGGGGGCTGACGAGGGGTATCGTATGAACGCCTTCGAGTGCAGTAATCCTGGTCCCTCTCTATCCAATCTGAGATGATTTTTTTGCGGCTCTTTTCGCAACTTCGCGAGTTGTATGGCTATGGCTATAGAAGAACAAATATAAATAAGTCGTTATTTGAACTTGTACCGAAATCGGAATTTTTGGCGTCATGAAATATTATCGTTTGGAAGTGAGGTCTATACCTAAACTAAGTTACATCTGTTATTTACGAATCACATTGCAAGTATGCTTTTGTTTTGAAGGAAAAATGACTGTTAATCACATCACATATAAGTTCTAAGAGTGAAGTATCACGTTTGAGAACAAATAATGAGCCTTTTTAATAAATGGCAGAAAATATTCAGTATTTAATAGATCTTTTCACCTAGCTTGAGACATCATTTTTTTATACTAAGTTCAAGTTTTCTCTAATATTTTTCAAAACTACCCATTTATTTGAGAATAGTTTTAGTGATACATTCTCGTATTATTGAGCTATTTTTATGACACGCAATAACTAGTAGATGTAAGCTTATTAGTCTGTTTAAGTTTAGCAATAGTAGTACATTGTAAAGTTATATTTTTAGAATTTGTGACTAAGTCTGTGATATTAAATATGATACTGTGAACTTGCTTTGTTTGTTTAATATCGTTCTCCTTATTTTTTTTTAAATGGACGTCCACTAGGTCATCTCGCTGTAGTTGAGTCAAAATCACCAAGGTGGCGAATTCTGAAATGTGAAATTTTGTAAAAATTATTACGTTGTGGTATTACAAAAAGTAACTTGCAACGTATACGTGACTATCTATAATCGTGTTGTGATAGGGGCGCCCAAATATTCACATGTTAGTAATTTATTCATACAGGGTTTCAAGGAGACTTGATTTAATATAACATCGTTCAGGGAACGTACCTACTTAAAAACAGATATTTTTGTGAAAATATGCAAATGATAAATCCTATTTTATAGGTCCGTTAATAAAGTGGATATTAAATGAAAAATGTTTAAATCTGTGCTCTACATTGTTTTATATTCTTCCATTTTAATAACATGTAAAATTTATTAATCAACGACTAGGTATAAAGGCTTCAGTGCTTTGTTCCAAAAAATGTGTTATGGTATTTAATTTTAATCATAAATAAATCCGATATATTTTGTCTTAAACTAAATAATAATTTTATTAAACGACAAAGCGTTCACTGAACAATCGCGACGATCAAGAAATTACAAAAGCGTTTCCTGAACGACACAGGTAACTAATTTTAGTCTGAAAGAAGCATTAAATATGTAAATAGGGACTTTATTTTCATCAAAGTCACGTTTTGTTGGAAGCAGCGGTAAGAGACTCTCTTTCTTAAATTCAGCTTATATCAAGCTTTTAAAGCAATAACAATAAGTTTAAATTAAGTGAAATTAAGGTATAGATACTAAGAAAAACATCTTTACGGGAACACACGTCATATTCTACAATACTGATTATTGATGTTAATTATAATGAGGCCCTCCCGTGATGTTCTATTGATGTACCGTATTGAAATACATAACTACATTACCAAGAAAAGTAATTGAAAATTATGAAACAGCAAAACGCTGTGAATTTCGGACTAATGTCTTCGCTTGACTCCACGCCACGCTTGACGAAATTTGGCACTACTTTAAAAAGTAAAATTATCTAAAGATAATAGATGTGTTAATAATAGTGTTCACGAGGTGACGCACAAAGTGCCCGACAAAGTTATAGGTAAGGTAAATACGTTGGTGGTCGGATAAGTACCTAGCCTACAAAAGAACAACGAACATTTTGGAAAAATAGCGATTTATTTCTCAACATAGTCTCCTTTTAGTTCGATCCACTTGACCCAGCGATTCTACAACTCCCTTAACCCGTCCGAAAAAAACGTTTTCGGGAGGTCTGCAAAGTAGGCCTCCGTGGCGGCGATAACCTCTTCATTCGACCCAAATTTCTGCCCGGCGAGTGACTTTTTCAGGTATGGAAATAAAAAGAAGTCGCACGGGGCCAAATCTGGAGAATAGGGTCATAGGGTGGATGGGGCAGCAGTTCGTAGCCTAATTCCATCTCCACGTCACGACGTCGTCAACGTGGAACGTCACGTCGAACGTCGTCGTCAATGTGGAACGCCACGTCGAACGTTGGTCAAAGCCTTTGTTAAAATGCGTCTGTTGATAAAATCGAGCCTACTAGCCACACGTCGGGGGCGACGAAAGGTAATAAAATTTTACATTTGATTCTTTAAACCAAAATAGGCATTCCCATTTGAAAAAATCAAGTTATCTGTGATTGAAGTTTCCTTAATTAATCTACTGATTTCTCAAAGTACAAAAAGAATTCAAATTTAGCCGTCTGATCTAAGGTTGTGCATTTTATGCTTAGTCGCACTGCAAAGTTACGGCCTTCTAAGTTTTATAATCGCTGCGATATTCAATTTTTTTCTGATACCTACTTATACCAAAAATGGTGTTTTGCGCCTAAACGGTTCGTTTAAAGTTCCATGTATGATACATAAAGTCACACTAGAATTGACCAAGCAATCCAAATATGCAATAATATACAGGGTGGGCCAATAGTGCGTGGACGGAGGATTGTGGGCTTACTAAAAAATATTTCAAAAATCCGTCACTTGATCATGGTAGGGACCCTTGAGGGCTATAACGTAAAAATATTTTCACTTAAATTTTGACGTTTATACAGGGTGATTCATATCAAACCTACATTTTTTTGAATGGAACCCCCTATATATTATTGCATATTTGGATTCCTTGGTCAATTCTAGTGTGACCTTATGTATCACACATGGAACTTTTAACGAACCGTTTAGGCGCAAATCACCATTTTTGGTATAAGTAGGTATCAGAAAAAAATTGAATATCGCAGCTATTATAAAACTTAGAAGGCCTTGACTTTGCGGTACGACTAAGCATGAAATGCGTCACCTTAGGTCAGACGGCTAAATTTGAATTCTTTTTGTACTTGGAGAAATCAGAGGATAAATTAAGGAAACTTCAATCACAGATAACTTGATTTTTTCAAATGGGAATGCCTATTTTGGTTTAAAGAATCAAATGTAAAATTTGATTACCTTTCTAACGATATAGCATTCTTGATATCAGTCTTTTTTGGTTTTCATTTTATTTCAAATTTTCAGTCAAATCGGTGTTTTTCAACTTTCCTGCATGCAAGCAACCTAGCAGGCCATGAAAAATAAACAAAAGCTCGTTAATATGGAAGAAAGCAACTAACCTAGTAGAAAAATGCAAACTAACTAGAGCAGCGAGGCAAGATTACGAAAATACCTTACAACATATTAGCTCTAACCAGAAACAATGGCAGTAACAAGAAAGCTCATTTTTCACAGCCTACTAGCTATTAGCCAATTTCCAAAGTTAGTAAGAAAATATCTAATCAAAGGAAAACTACTAGTCATTGTTGCTGGCAGTAGAATATCTATGTCTTCTGAATAAATTTGATTAATTTTCACATTTATTGCTATAAAAAAGTAGCCTTTTCCGTAAGTCAAAAGTAATGATACTTCTGACTGGAACCCTTCAAATTCTTCGGTAGGTACTTCTGCTTATTAGCAAAATCGCGGAAAATGAAACTTGAGTTGCAGTCTGTTTGAACTGTAAAACACAAATTAGTTTGCAGAAAACTACATGAAATAATCACAATTACAACATAGCGTAATAAAAAAATTCTAGCAATTATTTCAATAGATGTTCAGAATCTTCCAGTTGGAGATATCTACTTTTGACTTAACTAAACGGAAATGACTATTTTTTTATCCCATTAAATGTGAAATTTCATTCTAAACATATTAGACTGTAAGCAAAAATCGCTGATAGTTTTCTTTTTGTTTCAAAATTTTTAATCGTTTTGGAAAGTTGCCAAGCTCTAGTAGACCTCAATAGCTAGTAGGCTGTGTAAAACAAACACTTCTGTCATACCCCAGCTACTCATTGATATTAGATATCTTGCCGCCGTTGTTTCCGGTTAGAGCTGATATGTTGTAAGGAATTTTCATGTTCTTGCCTCGCTACTCGAGTTCGTTTGCATCTTTCTACTAAGTTGGTTGCTTTCTCCCATATTAACGAGTTTTTGTTTATTTTTCATGGCCTACTAGGTTGCTTGCACGCAGGAAAATTGAAAAACAGCGATTTGACTTAAAATTTGAAATAAAATGAAAACCAAAGAAGATTGATATCAAGAATGCTGTATCGTTAGAAAGGTAATCAAATTTTACATTTGATTCTTTAAACGAAAATAGGCATTCCCATTTGAAAAAATCAAGTTATCTGTGATTTAAGTTTCCTTAATTAATCTACTGATTTCTCCAAGTACAAAAAGAATCCAAATTTAGCCGTCTGACCTTAGGTGACGCATTTCATGCTTAGTCGTTCCGCAAAGTCACGGCCTTCTAAGTTTCATAATGGCTGCGATATTCAATTTTTTTCTGATACCTACTTATACCAAAAATGGTGATTTGCGCCTAAACGGTTCGTTTAAAGGTCCATGTACGATACATAAAGTCACATTAGAATTGACTAAGGAATCCAAATATGCAATAATATATAGAGAGTTCCATTCAAAAAAATGTAAGTTTGATATGAATCACCCTGTATAAACGTCAAAATTTAAGTAAAAATATTTTTACGTTATAGCCCTCAAGGGTCCTAACCATGATCAAGTGACAGATTTATAAAATATTTTTTAGTAAGCCCACAATCCTCCGTCCACGCACTAGTGGCCCACCCTGTATAGGGGGTATAAGTGACAGATTTTTGAAATATTTTTCAGTAAGCCCACAATCTCCCGTCCACGCACTATTGGCCCACCCTGTAGAGGTGTGGGAAGTAAAATATTAAAAACGATCAGGAACCTCCAAATCGCCTAAAAAGGCAGTTTGAGCTGTTTTTATATTTTTGATCATTGCTAGGCCGCGACTGATACGATCTTTAAAAACCATACGCCTTTTCCATCCTCGCCACGGTAATAATACTGTGTTAACATTGTATTAAAATCAATTTAACAATTTCCACGTTATACAATACAGAACGATCCGATACTCCTAGGTATACAACATAAAATCACTTGACTTCTCTAATAAGAAAGGCATTCGGATGGATCTAACCTAAAAAAGTGTATTATACCGCTAGATCGTTCTTTCACAGGCCAATTGACAGCAATTGAATACAACACATTTTTCAGTTTTACAACCCCTCAAACCACACCAATTTCATCTTCTCCCAAAAAAGTACAAAATGATCAAGATCGCCCAAAAAACGCAGTTTGAGGAATAAATGATTTTTTTGCTACTCCACCGCCCATGCACCGATTTCCAAAATTATAGCAGAATTACGTACTATGACCCCACAGCTAACCAAATTTCATCACAATTCATACAGCAATTACTGTGATTACGAGGCTACAAAAACGCCAACAGACAGATAATCAGACCGACGTGCGACGGAAATGACGTGAATGTTCGTTAATAGATATCATAAAACGTCCAAAAAGCGTATTATCTCAAAATCGAAAATTTTCGCGAACACAATACTCCCCTCACCTATCGACGTGAGAAGTAAAATTAATAGACACAGTATCAAATAACTGGAGCTTATGCCATAACTTGTATAATGTGATATTTATTTTATTTTTATGTATATAAATAATCGTATGTTCAAATCTATAAATACAAAAATTCAATAACATACAAACAACGCTTTTAAGGATATACAACAATAAAACAATATTTACATATAATAAAATATTGGGTTTGTTATGAAAACCAATCCGTAGTTAGACCACTGAACAGGGAAGCAGCACTCTGTTTCATGACACTTGTGGGGTCCTGGGACTTTGTGGATCTTGGAGTAGATTTCACCCTTGTTTCCTGAAACCAGAATGCTTTGTGTATTATTTTGTCTTGATGCTGGATACAGACACATATAGGAAAAAAACATTTATGATGTCTTGGTATGTGGTATCAAGGGTAAAACGCAAGAATATTCTGATAATTCGCGCGAAATGTAAAGTTGGATATCAAAAAAGTGTTAAAACATCCAAATAGCATTTGATGGAATCAAAGCTTTTGAAATGTGTGACTGAAAACGAGAGAGTAAATCACATCGTAGCATAAAGCTGCTATATCCTGCATGTTTTATTGGATTGAGACAAATTATTGTTCGAGGGTGAAATTTATAGATCTTAATAAACAAAAGTAAGCATAGCCAAAACTGTTAATATATCTGAAGCACAAGCATATTCTTACGATAACCTTCGATCATGGAAATGTATAAGCTCTGAGGCAAGGCTGTATTTAAAAAAAAGTTAGTTGCAAACTGAAGCGATTCATCACAAATCTACACTTACTGCTCATATTGAATAGTGCTAGAACAACAAACAAATAACCTATCACATACCTGGTCTTTATTAACTAAACAAAGAAATTTAATAGGCAAACATTAGGCTTTTATGTTGCTATAGTTGTCACTATACTTTTGCTACAGTGAAGTATCTAACTACGCCCTAGGAAAAAATGGAGTCAATTTGATTGACTCAGTACTTCCCACACATTACGATGATAGCATTTTATTATTTTTCCATTGCATGAAGCTATAGTATGAGATCCCCTTACAACCGTCATCACCCGATATTCCGATATTTAAAAACAGAATATATTATCAGTTTCGATCTTTAAAGGGTAAGGAAAAGTGTTCCGGGGTTTCCCAACCACCCTATTAAAGATCTCATCCTATCTCTGCTCATTTTACCACTCAAAAAAAGTAGTAGAAAATGACCAGAGATCGAGTGAGAACCCTAAAACTGAGTTTGAACGGCATTCATAATATTCTACTGTTTCTTTTTCAATTTAGTTTCACCGCCAGGCAGTATATTATGCCGTTCCTACACAGGGCAATGAAGAGTCCACTGCGAATAAAAACAATTTTTCAATTTCACAACCCTCCACCTCCAAACTACTCCAATTTTGCCCCCTCTAAAAAAAAATGAGGAAAACGACCAGGAATCCTCAAATCGCCTAAAAACGTAGTTTGGGCTGTTTTTATATTTATAGTTTTTTTATTATTGCTGCGCCGCCACCCCAATTTCACCCACACCCAAAAAAAGTAGAAAATGACCAGGAACATCTAAAACGCCTAAAAACAAAGTTTGAGGAATATTTGGATTTTTTTCATTTTTGCTAATTACCAATGCACCGACTTATAGCAAATTATACCAAATTATAGCAGAATTACCTACTACGACACCACAGCTATCCAAATTTCATCACAGTCCATGCAGCGGTTACCGGTTACTGAGATTATGAGGCTAGAAAAACGCCAACAGACAGACAGAACGACCGACAGAAATGAGTGAAGTGGATTTTTGTTATGTATTACTTCAAAATCGAAAAATTTTGCGATCAGAATACTCCCCTTACCCATCGGTGTGGGAAGTAATAGGGTAAAAAAGATTGATATCCATATTTTTTGTATATTCAGAATATACCAGTGTCAATTTCAAATCCTTTATCTGCGCTTTCGACGGCGACGCTAGGGTTCAGTAATTTATCCCTGATGTTTTTGAGTTGTAACAAGGTATATAGATAATAACCTGCAAAATGTTGAAACCTTGACCAAAATGTGATCACCTTTTCTAATAAATTTCGATACCTTGGCTTGTCATGGAAATATTGCTACCTCATTAGTGGTGGCTAATTTTGATTTTTTTTAATCAGTTTTTTTTATTGATATCAAAGAGAACAAAGTTTAAAATGCAATAACAGATTAATCAAGTAACGTAAGTAGAATCCTTATTGTATACCTTCCTACCTTATACCTATGGAATTGCCAAGATGGTAGCAAGCAGTTACAGACGCTCAATATGTGCCTACCAAATATTGAGGGTTCACCCAAATTGTTTCATGATAAATTTATTCCCGTTTTTTATCGTTACTGATATATTTATTGTTATTACCTTAGCACTTTTCTTCGACGTCAACTGGCCAGCAGCGGACTTTGGCGTTGGAACAGATATTGGCAGCAACGAAAACCACGTTGTGCTAGATGGTGTAGATAGCGCCAACAATGATGGGTTTTGTTCTTGCTCTTTATTCTTCTCAGAAATGCCCAGGCTGGCCAAATGATGAGAGGAAGGTAAAAGGCAGCCCAGAATTATCTTAAACGTAAAATAATTTTCGATATTAAGTTGAGAGAAAAAACATTATAACTGGAAGTGAAAGTCTTAATAATAGATGAAAAGCGGCAATGAGAAGATCTCAAATTCTGGATTTTCGTATAGACACCTGATGGCCCCTGGTCATCATCCTAGGAACTATTTTCAACGCAACAGTTGTGATGAATCAACTGGTATATATATATTGTCTAATTTTTGTTACGGCAAAAAGACCTCCTGAATCGCAATACCGTTGTTGCTATCAATAAATGTTTTCTGAGAGTGTCCCTTTAATTTTTATTAATTTTTCATCTTAGTTGCATAGCCACGCCACGCCGACACAGTTTTTATTCTGCAATCCTCAAGTAATATCCTAATAATATGACATGCCGAATTTCCGATATTTAAAAACTGATTAGAGCAATCAAAAATATTCTGGGGTTTTCCAATCACCCGAGAGACCACATCCTAACTTGGCTCATTTTAACCACTCAAAAAAAAGTAGAAAATTATCAGAGTCCCCTAGAGTATCAAAAAACAGAGTTTGGACAGTTTTTACTGTTTCCACCGCCACTAGTATAATTTTCAAAAACCATAGACTTTATCGATCACGGTACTGTTTAGAAATTGCATTGCTATCAGTTTATTGATTAGCTACACATATAATTTCAGCTATATATATAATTTCAAAAAATATTTGTTGTTTAAGATAGGGCAGCATTCATATAAAGCTGACATACATATTATGTCTTTAAAGTGCAACGGAGAATCCACTACAAATACAACACATTTTTCACTTTCACAGCCACCCCCAAATTATACCAATTTTACTCGCTCTAAAAAATGTTGAAAACGATCAGCAACTCCCAAATTGTTGGGCTGTTTTTATGTTTTTATGACACTATTTCTAAAAATATGCGTTTACCATCCTCGAAACGGTAATAATAAAATAAGTGAATCCCTTGGGTACTGTAATGTAAAAAAGTGTATGATGCCGCTAGTCTTTCTTTCACAGGTCAATGGACAGCCTATTATGGATACAACAAATTTTTGAGTTTTATAACCACCCCACCCCAAACCACCTAAACTCCACCTCCAGCCAAAAAAATTGAAATTGATCAGCAACCCCCCCTCCCCCCCAAATTTGAGCTGATTGGGTTCAACTATAAAACTACCCACTTACCCTTGATTTGCTTGCCGATTCGCTTAGTCCCGGGACTCACTCCACACGTTTCTTTCTGATGATTGTTAGACTGCTGTCGAAATGCCGAGAACCACCGCAGGTTTATCAACGCCAGAAATCACTGTAATAGAGAAGCAAAGCGGTTTCTGGCATCAAAAGCGCGCGAAGTTTGAATCTGTGGCGGTTGAATTTGACAGATACGTGGTCGCCAGGCTGAAGGCCCAATAGTTGGATACCGAGTCGGGGTATATACGATGCATGTTATTAATACCATTTCAGGAAATCAAAGGCGTGCGTAGAAAATTTAACTTAAGATTAGATTATGGATGTTTTAATAAAACACAGTAAACGAAAATGTTGGTAAAAATAATTTTATTACATAGGTTGTATTGTATTATATAACCAATCATGTAAATTACTGACATTTCTCTGGGTACATGCGTATTTCCCAAAATCGTGCTTCGGACATCGTGTTGCTGTGGCTGGTTCATACTTAGCGGAGGCGTATTCTGTCCCATCATATCTGGCTACATCGCTTATTTTAGTATTTACGTTCAATTCCTCGCACTTTTCTTCCAAAAACTTTGCCTTTTGGTTACCTCTTACATAAATAAGGTCAACATCATGTAAGAGGTACGTCTTCAGGATATCGTTCATGTCGTTGTATTCGATATAGCCAGTGTGGTGCGGTATCCCGTGCACAAAATTTTCTACATACCTCAAGCACTTCCGATCGTTACTGCTCAGTTCGTCAAGCGGTACAGGAGGCTTGAACAGGAATGTTTTCTTATTACTTATTTCTATAGTAATTTCTTTTGGGCGAAACATATTAGCAATATGGATATCTACCAATGCGATTTTCATCTTGATTCGTGAACTTGAACTTATAACTATTATGGTAGCAAAATATTTCTTTTATATACATAACATTAACCTTCAGTGGTGGGGTACAGCTCCTTGAGCGAGTAAAAGATGCGTTCTTACGTAAATACTTTCACATTGTGTGCCCTGGTTATCTGAATTAAGGTAAACTTTTCACAATTTCTGTTAACGGAAAGTATTCCATCATGCAGTCATGTACAATAATACAGTAGGCTTTTGTCTTTTCGGGAAATCCAACGCTGGCTTCGATATCCAATCTCACATCTACTGTGGAAGATTTCATTGTTTCTTCTTGCTTTGAGCAATCAAAAACAATGCTCGATTTTTGAATGAAGCATAATCGAGAAGAACATTCTTTTGCATAGAGTTTGTATAACTTGGATAAAATTCGGTGTAATTGAAAAAAGCTTCGTCAAAATGATTTCCAGAGAAATCTAGTTGTGCACGTTCATTTGGCCAGTATTCACCGTTTAGTGATAATCTAATGTTATGGATATTAACATGATCAAATAGCGTCGGGTCAGCACTTAGGTTGTCTCGTTTATCAGTTTGAAAAAATACAATCACATATCGTGGTCTTTCAACTGCCGTACTTGTCTTAACTGCCCAAATCTCGCGTTTAGCATCTTTTGTAATCGATGGAAGTTCGTTTAGTTCCCATTTTATAGACGGTATCAATATAGGCCTATCAGTTTGTATTGATCTCATTAGTTATGTGCTCAATTTTCAGTTCCATACTTTCAATAATAACTTTAACTTTTGTTGGAGATGCCAGAGTATCAGTTTTCTTTTCCTTTATGATCACGCAATCATTGTCGTTTCGCGCTCTCACTAGCCTTGTTGTTTGGCGTCCACAAGTAATCATGAGATAATCATTAAAAATGTTGAAAATATGTTTCAGAGGTATTAGGAGACTGAAAGATTTGTCGCTAGTATTTAAGCTTGGTGGTAAAGGATAATTCCATCCGGCAATAGACATATATTTTGAATCTTCAGAAACATAATTGGTTAAAGCTCTGACAGCACTAACAATCCCAGGATCGCGAACTGTTTCTATTTCTTTTGAACTCTCACTGTAGGTACAGCTGTCGAAAAGGAATGCTCCGAAATTTTGTGCTAGAGTTACTTCGCCACTTCCACTTACTTCCAATTTTCCTTTAATTGACAACAAGGATGCATTCATAGCAAAAAATGAATCCACCTGGTTGACACTGAATTCAAGTATGTCGCTGCAGTTAAATGCCTTGATAAATGGAGTATAAGACCTGTACTCTGATTTTCTGATGGACTCATCAATTTTTGGTGCCCGGTATAAATCGAATATCGGTGCGGTTATACTCGTAGATGTTCTAATGTCCTCAGGATCTCCATCCGAACGACGTTTTTTGTATGCTGTGGGCATTTTCAACTAATACGTATCCAAGAGAACGAAGAAACAATTTATTTGGCGTGATTGGCAGCAGCAAGGAGCAACACAAACAGAACATTAAAAACAAGCTCCTCTCATGTCCCAGTTCGCCCAGAACATTCTGGTCTGTAGCTAAGGCTGTTAGTCAGAACTTTTCCTAATCGTCAATACCACCCTTGACCAGAGAGGATAAGTCCATCGCTTATACTCCTAAACAAAAAAAGTAGGAAAGAATTTACTTGAGTAAATTCAAACGGCTCTCTCACTGTGGAAACGGAAGCGATTTGACAAAACTGCATTTTTCCCGGACTAGTTCTTTCATGCTGATTCTGAATTTGTGTTTAGTTTTTTTGTATACGTACAGACGGACGGATGGACGAGCAGGCAGAGCCTCTGCGTATGCAGCTCTCTTCAGTGAGAGCTAAAAACAGACATCTTAGGGAGGCTTTTCGCAGCCAATTCTACTGTAGAGTGCCAAGGAAGAGTATTCCGACCACCACCATAAACATGAACTCGAGAGTGGCAGAGGTCAAATTTCAACATCGAGATGTAAAAAGCATCCTCCAAAAACTAAACACGAAGAAAGCTACTGGTCCTGACCAAATTCCAGCCATTGTCCTTAAACGCTATGCCGCTGAGCTTGCACCTATTCTTTGCAAGCTTTTCAAGCTATCGTATCAGCGAGACGCGTGTTCCTCGCTTCATGGAATATTGGCTAAGTACAACTAATCCCTAAGTAAGGCAGAAAAAACGATCCTACCAACTATAGACCTGTCGCTCTTCTCAGCTTCATGTCTAAGGTTATGGAGACTGTCATTAACTCACAGCTCCTGAAATACCTGGACAACAATAACATCATAAATGATCGCCAGTATGGCTTCCGTAAGCACAGGTCTACGGGTGACCTCCTGACTTACGTCACTCACTTGTGAAACATAGCAATTGAAAATCATGGCGAATCCCGTGTTGTTGCACTTGACATATCGAAAGCCTTCGACAGAGTGTGGTATGAGGAACTTCTGGTCAAGCTTGCTGCTTATGGACTGCCACCTGGCCTGCGCCAGTGGCTGAATAGCTTTTTGAATGACAGATCTCTGTTTGTTGTAGTCAAAGGCTATTCAAGACGTATTTTCAATAAACGCCGGTGTTTCTCAGGGATCTGCCTACTGTTTCTGCTGAACATAAACGAGCTGCTGGAAATAACATCCAATCCAATCTACAGCTTCACAGACGACAATACATAATATCATCTCTATCATCCCAGGAAACGGTACGTCGGCGACAGCAGCATGCCTCACGGATCCACGTAGATATCAAAACAATTGTAAAGTGGGGATTAGTAAATAAAGTACAGTAAAACGTACAGAAAACTCAGGCAACAACACTTACAAAGAAGTCACGCTGGTTTACCATCTGTGGAAATGGAGGGTCACCGCATAGTCGAGACACCTTCCGTCAAGCTTTTGGGGATCAACATCAACAATAACATGACCTGGCACGACCACGTTGCCAGTATTGCTAAAACGGCATCCCAGAAGCTTGGAAGTTTTGTTCCGCTGTAGGAAGCTATATACACCAGAGCAACTACTGCTGCTCTACAAGGCACAGATCCGACCATCGCTGGAGTATTGCTCCCATGTGCAGGGACGCGCTCCGAAGCATCCTCTAAAGCTTCTGGACACTATCCAAAAGAGAGCAATTAGACTAATCGATACGCCTAACCTCATAAAGGACCTCCACAGCCTGGAACATCGAAGAAGGCTGGCTGACTTGTCCCTGTTTTACAGATTCCATCACGAAATATGTTCGAGTGAGCTCTCCCAGATAATAACACCAAAGGCCGTCCGAACGAGGAACACTAGAGAGGCTCTGAGAGCTCATCTTTATCAGGTCGCGGTCCCTACTTCCCGAACCAGTCTCCTCCAATATTCCTTCTTTTGGAGAACTTCGGCGCTGTGGAATGAGCTGCCAGGGAATGTGTTTCCCGACGGTTAGAACCTGCAGCGTTTCAAATCTAACGTGCACTGACAGTTATCCTCTCGCGGCGCTTCTACAGCGCCATAGGCTTTTACCCTTTGCGGGAGGCCGACCATAAAAAAATTACCAGCTACGACCCCACAGCATAACACCGCTACCCAAATTTCATCACAATCCATGCAGCGCCACTAAACAGACAGACCGACAGACAGGCAGACCGACGGAAATGAGTAATGAGGATTTTCGTTATGTAGACATAAAACTACCAAAAAGAGTATTCTCTCAAAATCCGAAAATTTTCGCGATCACAATGCTTCCCTTACCTATCGGTGTAGAAGTAAAACTCTGTCCCTGCTTCCAAGACAAAATCAAGTTACATTGTAGCTGGAAAGCTATAAGCATGAAAGCATTCTTGATGGAGAAAAAACTCATATTGGGATGCAACAGATCTTTTACATAGGACTAAGCAGGAATCGTGGACGAATTTTTAATAGGGTACTTGCTGAGGTCGTGAAATCGTCTCGGGAGTATACATAGCGTAAAGAAAACCATATCAAGAAGCAGTAGGAAACAAAAACCATGATTCTACTGACGGCCAAAAAAAGATATTTGCAAAATAAAATAAGGATATATTCAAATTTTTCCACGTGACTTAAAACAAGGGCTGACGTCACAGGTATCTGTAGCAGTATCGACAATCGATACTGCTACAGCGCAGGTCAGTGAGATTCAACTGCAAACTAGAGATGATCTGAATTCTTTAACAATGCGACTCAATTTATTGATACTTAAACATATTTGAAACAGGCAATTAACCCACTAACATTTTCGTTGCAATAATTTTTATATCTGATAGGTATCACAGTTTATCCTGTTTGTACCGAGATTCGTAACTAATCGAAGCCATCATTTTATTTCGGCGCGTCCCATTATGAATGAATCCAAAGATCTAATTCAAGCCCATCCCTACAAAGTGAATTAGTAATCTAGCCTAACTTTTATTCTTTTGACTTTTGTACTTTTGTGTGTGACTGTGTTTTGTGGTTATAATGATCAATGTCAAAATGTTAGGTTAGCACTGGCTATCGATATCGAATATCAATACTTTACATCCCATCACTATATGATATCACTAACGTCAGAGGTTGTTTGCGCGGCATTTTCCGGCATATATCTCTCACAGCCGATTCCAAAAAAACAAAAAAGTGATTTTGTCATGTTTACTAGGCTCTAAGGAACGCGTAAACGACATAATATTTTTTCTGCAAGTACCCTATTCTCAGTACTTCTATAACGAAATTATTTTATAACATAATGGAGGTAATAAATACACCATAAATCAAAAAATTACCTGCGACTGTCCAACAGCCCTTTTTACATTGCTCTGGAGGTACGGGTAGAAAACATCTAAATCAAAAGGGTCGACCTTACTTCTAAATTTATCACAGATATCTCGCAAGTAGGTTACTAGCTGGCTATTTTCTCTGGGAATGCAGAACGTGGCCAAGAACTTCACGTCAAACAGAAACTGCAACGCCTGTTTTTGATTCAAGTCTGATTCGGCGTATATTTTGTAATGACGAAGGATCGCGAAAACATTCTTTTCGATGAATTGTAAATAAACTTGCTTGGGTAACGTGTGAGGCAACACTTTGCTCAAATTTTCATTCAACTGGTCTAGAATTTCACTCAAGGTAAGACTAGGTTTGAGTGGCACTCGTATTTGGGATTTGAAGACCTTCTCGTCATCAGTTTGTTCTTGAATTTCGATTTCATCCCACCTCTGAAATGTAAAATAATTTATTGGTCTCTTTTGCCATCTTTAGTCAATTCCATAGTAGGCAATGACTTGAAAATAAATTATTTATTGCTGGCACATTTCTCTAGAACGGCGCTTATATCATATACAGGGTTAGCCAACGCCTCGGAGTCTTGTGACCAAACGATATCTCTTCTCAAGAAAATAACTATGCGAGCGTATGTACGTGTAGGTCGAATTGGACTACATTTTAAAAATAATCATTTTTATACAGTGTCGAATAAAAGCGTGACATGTCAAAGTTATGTTTTTTTAAATGACTACCCTGTATATTATTGCATATTCAGATTCCTTGGTCATTTCTAGTACGACTTTATGTATCACATATGGGACGTAAAAGGAACCGTTTAAGTACATATTAGAACAAAATTGAATATCGCAGCGATTACAAAACTTAGAAGGCTGTGACTTTGCCGTATGACTAAACATGAAATCTGTCAGCTTAGGTTAAACGATCAAATTGGAATTGTTTTTGTACTTGGAGAAATCGGTAGATCAACTAAGGATACTTCAATCTGATATAACTTGATTTTTTCAAATGGGAATGCTAATTTGTTTAGACATCGGAACCTAAAATTTGATAGCGTTTGTATATTTTGTTTGTATGTTGTATAAGGTTAAGAATATCAATCTCTAGTAGTTTTCATGTAATTTAAAATTTTCAATCAAATTGGTATTTTTCAATTTTCCTACCTATAAGCAACCTAGCAATCCATCAAATATAAACAGATGGAAGAAAACAACTACCTTAGCAGATTGATACAGACAAATTAGAGTAAAGGGACAAGATTATGAAATATCCTCACAACAAATCAACTCTAATCAGAAACAACGTCGGTAATATATCTAAGGTAAAAGAAGCTGGGGTACGATGGTATAAAAAAGTAGTAATTTCCGTCAAAGTAACGATACCCCAGAATGGAGCCCTACAAACTTCTCAGTACCCAAGATCGCAAAAAATGAATACTGAGAAATGATTTTAATTTTCTGTCCGTTAGAATATGTTTTATACTTTAAGTTTGTTGAAGTTTGAATTCGATTTTCTGCGATCTTGCTAATAGGTACTGAGGAATTTGCAGAAGTTCTGTCAGAGGTAACTTTATTTGACGGAAATGAATACTTTTTTAAACCACTAAATGTGAAGCTTTGTTTTGGAGATATTAAACTGCCAGCAACATTCTGGTAGTTATCTTTTCATTTCAAAATGTTTAATGATTTTGGGAATTTTCAATCTCTAGTACATAGCAGTAGCTAGTAGGCTGTGAAAAATATCAATTTCTGTCGTACTCCAGCTTCTCTTTGACCTTAGATATATTACCGCTGTTGTTTCTGGTTAGAGTAGATTTGTTGTAATTTTTATAATCTTGTCTCTTTACAATAATTCGTCTGCATCTTTCTGCTAAGTTCGTCGTGTTCTTCTATCTGAACAGATTCTTTTCTATATTTCATTGCCTGCTAGGTTGCTTATAGTTCGCAAAATTGAATAACACAGATTTGATTGAGAATTTTTAATTAAATGAAAACTACTAGAGACTGTTAGTTGCAACCTTATATCAAATTTTACATTTTTGTGATACGTTAACAAATTACAAACAGTTAAGTAATTTCTCGAACCTTTACAGTAGTGAGGCAATTCAGAGACATCTTCATCGTAAATATTGTTTGATTCTGGGACATATATATTTAATTTTTACTCTGAAAGATACGCTATTTTGGAAATTACGCTGATAAAAAATACTGCAGAAATCCGCAATATAGGTTTTGAATCATTTACAAAACGGTATGGGGTATCCAGATGCTCAATTTGTTTGTATACATACCGTGTATATACTAATCATTTTCCTTTGAGAAATATCTTGAAGCTTTTCACAAGTTACTTCTGTTTGTCTAACCTCGTTCTCTAGCCAGTTTTGCCACAATGTGTTACTGGCTTGACTAAATCTATCACATACTTTAGACCATTTGTTGGTGACATTATCTAATGTACAGCACTGTTGAAAATGCGGACATAAAAACGAAACAGCTTCTAAAAACCTAGCACCAACTACGGACTTTGTTACCAAGTCGCTATCTGTAGATGAACATGGGAGGGAGTTCAAAATATAGTCTGATATACTGAAAAAAAGACAAGCTGTAATATGCTTTGTGTGTAAGCTTGAATTAAACAGTTATTACCTAGTTGATGTTATGGTACATTCGTGACTAAGGTGGTTTTCAATATCATTTCTGTCCACAAATTTCCTCTTGAATTTGAAATCCTTCACATTAAAATTCATGTCGGTATTGTACTCTTTACCATATAAATACTGCGATGCATCTTCTAATAGAGCTAAATATTTATCATCTACTCTTTTACAGAGCTCTATTATATTCTCAGAATATCCTCTTGTTTTCATTGATAAACCTGAAAAACAAAATAAAAAGTTCGTAAACATTCATAAAGAAGAGGTAGAGCCATGACTCGGAATATTTTTAGAATAATTTGCTTATAAATATTGACATATATCGTGATATACTGATGGGCGGTGGGTGAATACCCAACAGGTAGGTAAATAAATTTGGGGTATATATTTTGCCGCCCTTTTGTAGGAGATGAAGATATTGTCTAAATTGAATTTGCTGAATAAAATTCGACTCTACAAGATGATTATTAGACCAGCAATTACCTACGCATGTGCGGCTTGGTGTCTTCAACGCCAAAACGCACATGCGAAACCTGTAGGTTCTGCAGAGCAGGACATTGCATACAATGGAGAAGTTTCCTAAAAAATAAAATCTGGAAAATTCACTATTATCTGCTAGTCTATTTCTTCATTTGAAGAATGTCGAAAAAATATAAGCTTAATATTCCAAAAAAAACGGCAGAGTTATTTTATATTTGCGTAAAGCAACCGCAGCGGTAAAATTCGGTATGACGTCACATGTCATTAATTGTTCGCGGCAGCCACAGTCTGGTCGGGACTTCGCTATGCATACGCCGCGCTGTACAGTGTGCGACTTTTAAAGGGGTGATACACGTACGAGCAAGTACGCGTACTTATGGCTCGACGACCTTTTTCGCCTGTGTGTCACCATAAGTGAGCGTACTTTAAAATCGTCGCGCAAACTGCCGGCGATCCAACTTGTTTGAAATCTTGCTCGTAGCTTGTCTCGGCTCGTACTGCGAGCAGCGAGCCTCCACTTTGTTTCGGCAGGCTATCGATGCGCAACGCTTGTTGTGTTTGGCGTTTGTTAAAAGTTTTGTTTATTTAGGAAAATTAACAAAATGAGTGATTTCAGCTTCACGTGTGTCACCGCGTCGAGCCGAGTAAGTTCGCGAACTTAAAAACCGCGTACTTAAAGTTCGTACGTGTGTCACCCCTTTTAGAGTGGGACGGCGGAGTGTTTGTTGTAACGGGCAGACGCCAGTGGTATATTTTTGAAGTACGGAGGAAGGTTACATTCGTGGTGATTCTAATAATCTTTTTACTTCCCACACCCATTGTTGTTTATCATAAATCTTTAGTTTCGAATTCGAATAAACTTCAATAAACTAACGATAGCGACATTAGACAGCTACACACTGTGCATGGTTCATTTCAAAACGTTTTGAAAATGACAGCTGGTGTTTCCACGAGATTTGGATCTCGATACGATCCCAAAAATTAGCGAATCGACCTTGAACTGGAAACGTTTTGAAAACGCATCCAATTGGCATCTCCACGGTATATTGGAAAACACAAAACGGTTTGAAAACGTTTTGAAAGCCCGTGGAAACGTAGTAGTTATCTTCAACGATCAAAGTCAGTGCACTTGGATATATACCTGGTATTTACACAATAACAATACTACCAATACGGTATTTACCCAAATTTTAATGTACCGGGTATTTGCCCATATACGTGTGTCTTCTCAAGTCATGTGCTGCTTTTAGTTTTTATGTGGCAAGTGTGTGTTTTCAACTCGCCCCATGTTCACAGTAGAAGTTTTGCATAATGTCGTCGATTGAGGACGAAGTTAAGTTGCGCTGCATTTGTGACAATGTATGGTTTCAAAGGAAAACAAGAAAAGGAAAAAAAGACGGTGGTGGATAACAAGAATTGATATCAATATTTTGGTTCCGCGTGAATAAGTAGCCTGCGGTTGGAAGAGTCGACAGTTTGAAACATTAATTAATCTTGTTGGATCTTAAGAGGAAAAGAAAAATATAAGATTCAAAAAGGTATTCCTACCAAAAGAGCGTTTAGCAATAACGATGCTTTTCTGGCCACTCTTACACGAGTTTACAATATTTGTTGAGTTTCTAGCTCCTAAACTTTACCAGTACCAATCGTCTTCTTCCCTTTGGCTTTCGAAATGAACCATTTTCTGCTCTAAAACTCCGACGTCTGCGTTGAGTTTTCCTGCAATTCCTTGCCTGGTGTAATTTTTTTAATTTTTCGAGCAATAAAAGGATCTACAAGAATCCCATAGTTCTGGGTACTTTTAGTCAACTTACTGTAAACACAACTCATTGCTCCATTCAATTTTTCCACACACTGTTATGTTCACAAAATAAAGACAACTGAAAATCTGGCGCCAATTCGGGTGTAAAACACGGCACAGATAACGCATACGTCCACACTGAGCACGCATATGCTGAACGTTAACTTTGAGCGGGGACCGAAAACCGACACGATTTGGCCAGAGATAACGATGGTTTTATGCATACTATGACCTTGACACACAGTTTTTGCGCATGCCAGACGCGCATTGCGCATGGTGGCGATCCTTCGAACTTGCGATGACATATGATCTGACATAGGACATTGAATCCTAACTTTATGTATGTTCTGTCACAGTGGTTCTGTGCTGTCCATTGTCCTTGTCCAATATAACCTCAAATTGAGAAATGTGCAGTTGCTTGTGCGAAATGGAAACGTTTTACCATTTTACAAATTTCAAACCATTTTAATAGCTAAAATGTGCAGAGTCAATGCTCAATACGACCGTGAAAGCCCTATAAGACAGATATGGAATAAGAGTACATTATAGACTTGTTTATTTTTGATGTATGTGATACATAGGTATATAGTGCTCAGTGTCATCACATTTCCTGATTTGTACCTGGTAAAGTAAGATTCTTATCACACATTAATTTCATGTACCATACTTGACAGTTAAAACTTATTAAAAAGAGATTTGTACTTCATTTTACCCTTTTTATTCCACCACTCTTTAGAACACATCCGACCTAATAGTATAAAATGCTCCAAAAATGAAGAATCACCAGTATCACTACTACTATAAAATAAGCCAAAAAATCAGCTGTAAATAAATTGCATTTTAAATTCGTTCCTGATATATCAGCAATAAATCATGAAGTCTGTGCCACGATTTCGTAGAGATGTGATGTTAGAATAGTTATCGTTGTCAAATATATGTGTTATTCGTAAGTTAATAGTTCAAACTAAAAAAAAAAAAATGCAACAAAAAAGTATATTTGACACATCTGACGACTATCCTAACCTCACTTACCTCTACGAAATTGTGGCACGAAATAAACAACATCTCAAATAAATCAGTATTCAAAAAGCCTGCGGAAACCACATTAGTTCTGCCAGACGTCCTTAGTGTCGCTAGTATCGAATAGTGTTTTTAATTTTTATGAGGATAAGACTACTCTTCTGTGTTTTGTTTTCTCTATGGATTTGGCTCGCGCGCTCAAGGTCGCGAGCGAGTCAGCCCGCATGCCCTAAGACCTGAGACACGACGAATGGGGCGTCTACATTAAATTTGTATATTCGTGTATACTCAAACCATGTGCGCTCAAATGTGTACGCGGCTTCATATATACATTTTTAACAAGGATCATTCATTTTGAAGCTGTATCGTAATCAAATTATCATAATGACAGATGCTTCTCAATAAGCCTGAAATTTACTATTATTAATTATTGTATTACTCACCTCTATGGCAATTTTCACTTCTACTGATGTCACCTGGTTCTTCTACCCAAGTATACCACCTCAAGTCAACTTCTGGCCTCCCTAGTTTCAATGCTTCATTTAAGGTACTCGAAACACATTCCTGTATTTCCTTTGTATTATCTGATACTTTTTTAGATATCAGTTCCTTGCACCGAAGAGTGATGAAATTTTGAAAGAAGTATAACCAAACATTGAATTCCTCTGGAAGATGTAATTCTTTACAAATCTCTTCCCAATTTTCTGGCAAATCTGAAATCACACTGGAATTTAGTAAATTGAATGAAAATAAAATACAATTTTGGAAACTTTGACAGTGGACTTTTAACATGTCACATATACAATAAAACTGAGAACACCTTTTTTAGATATTATATGAAATTCTATCAAAATAGATGTAATAAATACCACTTTGGTATAGTATATGGTAACATAAAATACTAATAATTGAACATATTTTTGAGAAATATCTTTGAATAGCTTGAACAGTTGTCAATTTTGTCAAATATTTTATGACCAAAACTAAGAACTAACTGGTATGTTAGATCACACCATTAAAACACTACACAAAAACACATTTACCTATTTTCATTGATTCAACTCTAGTCAAATGTAAACCTTTTATATTCGTAATAAGTTGCAATGATTTTTGTAACCCCTCCTCAACAGTCATTAGAGTGGATTGCAACCAGGATTCAACCACTGATTTCGCTTCCTTTAATGAATTCACAATATCTGTTGAAAAATTACATTTTGGCCTAAAACAATGGTTACATTAGTTTTATAGAATGAATTTCAATCAAAAAAATTATTGTTTTTCAAAACTAACCTAAACTGTTTGATAATCTCTGGTATATACGATAATAAAGCGGATGCCGGCAATTGCAACTTTGATAAAGTTTTTGGTGAAGACTCTGAAACAATCTCCTCAAGCTGTTGCCAAATCAGTCCTTTACCACTTCCTCCATAACCTTAAATCAAAATTCAATGAAATAAAAGTAGTACTAATGATACTTTCTACATACATATAAAACAATGATGCAGAAGATGGATTGTTGTGATCAAACATTTGACCATAGAACAAATCTGAACTCGAACACTGGAATATGTTGTGTTTATAACAGTAATTAATGCCGTTTTGCGGTGTTCTATAAAAATACTCAATAGTTTGTCACAGGTTTCATTTTTCAGCAAAAGTAAAGCATTCAAATTTTTGCTAGTATCCTGCAAAAAATAACATTACTCTAAACATAGGCATGCCGAGCTGAGTGTTGCAATGTCAATACAATTACCCTCAAATATTAGATTAACAATACCAGAACTTATAATGTAAATCCATAGACATTTAAGCAAGTTTATTGTATCAAAAAATACATACTAGGTTATTACTGCAGATTGACATTGTGAACAAGAGGTTGAATAGCCCCTCCTAGCATTCTTTCTTAATATTACTTTTATTTTACACACTTAGTTGTTAGTTAAATATAACTTTAGGCTTCCACTATGTAAGCAATAGGATTGGCAAGGTTAGATCTAGAGTACGAAATCTTCAAATCAAATAAAAGAGCAGGCGGATATGGGTAAAGTGACACCTTTTATTTAGTTATTCAACGGTGTGCCATTATACAGGGTGTCCCACGACGATTAAGACAAGCAATATATCGGAACTGGGCAGTAGTAACGAATTGTAAACTTCGTGTGGAAAGGTGTTTCCATATCTGAGCATCCTGGCGATAGGTTCACATACCATAATTTATGGAGTGGAATGGTATTGCAAACAATTTTGCGTCACGAGTTCTTTTCTGACTGACATTAAGATTTACTTGTGCAAGCATCTTGCCGTTTTAAAAACCCATTTTATATGCAGTGTTTAAAAATTTGTTGTGTATTCTTTCAATTGCTTCTATAGGTGACCATATCACTGAGTTGTATTCGAGGATGGACCTAACAAGTGATATAAAATGTGCAATCCCAACATTTTATATGATTTGGAAGTGATGTATGTGTGGCTTGAAAGATAGTTTTGTGTCAAATCTTACTCCCAAATCCCTTACACCATAGAATTTCATTATAGTCTGGCTGCCAATTTTGTAGTCATATAAAGTGGTTTTGAGCTTCTTGTAAAACTTATATGACAGCATTTCTTCAGGTTTATTTCGGTCATGTTGATATTATACCACAGTATGCGGTTCAGAAATAATCTTAAACTTAAACTATTAAGTTCTGGATCATGTTTGTCTTTAACTGTTCTAAATAACGTAAGATCGTCCGCAACTATTAAAAAACTGCTATTGGATAAGCACTTTGCAACATCATTATCAAAAAAATTAAATAGAACAGGACTGATATGAGAACCACAACACCTGATAGGACTTTTATTGGATGAGATATTGAGCCTGCATACCGAACATATTGTGTCCGACCTGAGAGATAACTCTTAATCCAGGATATATGGAAAACTACAATGCCCAGACTATTTAGTTTAGCCAACAGAAAATCATGATTCACCCTATCGAAAGCCTTAGTAAAATCAGTATAGATTGAATCAACCTAGAGCTTGATTTCAAAAACCAAAATTATAAACCTTTCTCATATTAACAGGTTTGTAGCTGTCAATCTACCCATAATGAAACCATGTTGTTGAAAACCGATAATTTGGCGGGTGTTCCAGGTTAATGTTTTCGATACCAGGCAATCCAGACGCAGTACGAAAGCAGTTTCGGTGAAGCGATTTGATGTGATGAAATCTTAACCAAAGCGAGTGTTGCATGTTGCCAGGTTATCAGTATTCTTATAGCCAGCTTTTGGCATGAACATGAATGAATGAAAATCCACAGAAATGGCGACTTCGTTGATCACAGTTCGCGGTGTTGTGAATGTCAAAATTGTCAAAACCGAACCGCCAATTATTAACATATTGTGTGGATGAGGGTGATCTCTGACCTACGGAATTGCAAAAATATGCAAAAATGAAACTAAGGGACATTGTGATTGTCTTGGATTTCCATGTTACTTAAAAGGCCTTGGACTCTGGGGAGATTACATCACAACTGGTATGACTCTGTTTCAACACTCTCAGTTTACTAGCTTCACACAACTTTGTACAACCATTGGTACAACTCAGTTGGGTACCAGGGGTATTGGTGGAAACGAGTGTAAATCAATAATAAAAAAAAGATTTCAGTAATTATTTGGCTGATTAATTTCCCAGTGAGATCAAATTATTTAAAAACTTCTATAAGTTTGCAAATAACACAATTTTGTGGCTCTTGTTATTTTGAGCATGCACCAACTTGGTCAAAGTATGAATAATTGTGAGACAATCAGCAAGTTGAGGCTTTATATGATTAGCCCTTATTTATGAAGGGAATTCCAATGGAATGGAAGTTAGAAATAGCAAAAACTAGCCACCAAAGGTATCCAATCGCCCACCCACTTTGGTGGAAAATTTGCACACCTGGCAACCCTGGCGAATGTTCTAGAGAATGGAAGGTAGGGGATATTGTTTTTTCCATTCAACCTGTAAATGATAGGTTAGCTTCTTGGCTATCCATGTTGGATGTGTTTATATTGACATTCTAGATTCTGCCTTGCCAATCATGTATATGCACTGATATAAATTCACAAATGTTGCATTAATCAGGACATGCCATTCAAAAATTAAACTCAAGGTAACAGGTCTTATGTAAACTTGAAAACATACATCTTAATACTCTGAAGCATATTTACATATTAACAATTTTATGCACATTACATGTACTATATAATACATTCCACATCCTATTGCCACCATCTTAAAAGCATACATTTTATACCTAAACTCAATTCAAACTTAATTTTGGATTATATGGGGTAGTTTAAAATGTAGAATATGTAAGAATGCTAACTGATTATTCAACCTGAAACTTATGCATGCATGGAATGACTGTAATTATTATTATCAACAAGTTTCTGTTTCAAAATTATTACCTCAGCTGTTGTTTCCACTGATTCTAGTTTCTCTGTAATCTTCTGGAATATTCTTTTCCTAAGCAAAATTTTTTGATTTTTAATGTGCTCTAAGTAAGAAATTTTATCCAAAAATTCCCTTTTAGATAATCCCAAACCTAAAAATCAACATAATATACAAATAGACTGTTGTCACAGATACATCTGCATGATTTGACAGATAAGTGTGTTAGCAGCTGATTATAGGCTATAATGAGTTAAATTTTATTGAAACCTGCAGTCTTAAATAAATGATATTGAATAAAGTTAAGTGCTCACTAAATTAGCAACATTTCAATATAAAGGTACTACCAATTAATCAGTTGTTTACACCATTGTTTTTCACACAGCACAATGCATAAATAGTTTCATTATAGTAGTAGTAAAACATTCATTTAGCTTAAATTTTCCAAATGATATTACCTGTATGAAGATATTGGGCTAGTAAATAATACTGGGCAGCATCTAAATTATTTTCCTGATCCAAAGCAAGCCAAATCTGTTCATTTAGAAAGATGGCAAGCCGAACCTGTGCCACAAAGGTTCTTTCATCAAGTTTGTCTCTACAAATAAAAAAATTAGCATCATAATGTAGCAAACTATCCTACTTACTTTTCTACTGAGAAACTTGACTTCAAATCAACGTTAGATGATGTCACAAGTAAATTTTCACAGGTGTTTGTGATCTTGTCGATATGGTGAACAATGTCCTGTGATATTGTCTTCATAGATTTTATTGCGTCAGATGCAGCCAAAACATCTTTGTAACGATCCCTAAGCAAGATAAATAAATTAGAAGGCAATCAAAGGAATAATAAAGTATAAGCTCACCCAACTGTGGATCTAAGTGCATTTCTTTTTTTTTCTATTTCGGAATCCAATCTCCTTTCGAGTTCTATAATATCATCAATGCTCCGTTCCTGGAATAACTTATCAATATCTAAAGATTCTATAAAATTATTGTTAGATTTTGCCATTTTCCACACATAACTTTAAAATTTTAAAATCATAACTATAACCTAGCTACTCCATAAAATGTCAACGTCGTCAACCAAAACATCAACATCTGAGACACGTCAACTTGTCAACGTCAACTATCAAATATGTCTACTCATGGCCGACTCTACTCACTAGGCCGGAGCATTGAAATATGGCAACACTGAATCGGGGGCCGAGCTTTTATTTGTTGTTAAGTCATTATAGTGTAATCTTTCAGAGCAAAAAAGGAGAATGGAAGGTGATTTTTAATATGTTTCTAATTATTTACCTGCACAAACGAAACTATAAAGATAACAAGATGCCTGCAAAGTGTGTAGTACCAGGTTGCACTAGCAATTGTGCTTCGACCAAACATAACCTGCCAGAGTAAACAAGAAGAATGGAAGGTGATTTTTAATGTGTTTCTAATTATTTACCTGCACAAACGAAACTATAAAGATAACAAGATGCCCGCAAAGTGTGTAGTACCAGGTTGCAGCCCAGTAGAGGCCATACCAAACCATGGCCCAACATAACCTTATTCCAGAGTAAAAAGAACATTGCAAGGTGATTTTTAACGTGTTTCTCTTTATTTACCTCTACAACACAAATGAAACTATAAAGTTAAAAAGATGCCTGCAAAGTGTGTAGTACCAGGTTGCAGCGCAATAGAGGACATACCAAACCATGGCCCAACATAACCTTATTCCAGACTAAAAAGAACATTGCAAGGTGATTTTTAATGTGTTTCTACTTATTTACCTGCACAAATGAAACTATAAAGATAAAAAGATGCCTGCAAAGTGTGTAGTACCAGGTTGCACTAGCAATTGTGCTTCCAATAAAGGACATACCAAACATAACCTTCCAGAGCATGGCCGACTCTACACCACGTGGGGGCAACTAGCATTACAGAATGGGAAACAGGGCAGGGCCAATGTGGCGGACATATTGCAACCCAAAATAATGGCGGCCCAGATCACAGAAACACTAATCAGTCCGCATTTCTGTGATCCGTGGTTGACAACGGCGCGAAATTCAATGGTCTTCTCTAGCTGTTGTTCATGATGTCTTCAGCTTTTAAAAGCGACACATTAACTTTAACCAATTAAAAACTGACAATAATAATGCATAATGACAAAAATTTAGCAGCCACACCAAACGCGTCGACCAGTTGTCCTCATAGAACATATTTTGTGGCAAATACTGTATAACTCAGAAGAAGAAGAACATTCGAATTTCCCTCCAAGCGCCGCCATTAACTTCGTTTTTCTTTGAGTGTTGTTTGTTGTTTTGGTTTGCTCCACTGCTCCACACATTGCTTTATTTGTGCTCTACACTAGGCCGGAGCCTTAGATGTGGCAACGTGGCATAGCCGTCAAATAGTGGCCCTATAGTTTCAGAATAATTATTACATTTTATATGTATTAGAGTTCATCGCGGTTAATAAATTAAGAAAAATACGTTTTAGAACTACTACTACTAATACCACTTACATCTGATGTCTGTTTCATCACAGTCAGACACTACAAAATAAAAATAAACGCAACCCGTTTCCTGCTGCCACTTCCACTTCCACTTAAATGAATACTCAATTTACTTTGTAAATTGTCAGCTAGAAAAATTCACTATTAGGTCACTGTGAAGCCATTCTTGCTGGTCTTGATTTCCCTTTCACTATCAAATCCTTTCGTAGGTATGCCCCAGGCCATGCCCAGATGAGTTCTATTAACTGTATTTTTCTGTGATATTTGGGAGGTCCAGAAAACATTATAGGTACCACATTGTGCTTTAAAATAGGTCTTATCCTTTGAAATGTTTGTAAATTATTGTCTTTATCCTTATAAATATAACCAGCCCTTCCGAGGAATACCTTTCACCCACTTCTGTTTATGTCCCTTATTGGACGCACAATTGCTAGTGCAACCTGGTACTACACACTTTGCAGGCATCTTTTTATCTTTATGGTTTCATTTGTGCAGGTAAATAAGTAGAAACACATTAAAAATCACCTTGCAACGTTCTTTTTATCTGGAATATGGTTATGTTGGGCCATGGTTTGGTAGTCCTCTACTGGGCTGCAACCTGGTACTACACGCTTTGCAGGCATCTTGTTATCTTTATAGTTTCGTTTCTGCAGGTAAATAAGTAGAAACACATTAAAAATCACCTTGCAACGTTCTTTTTAATCTGGAATAAGGTTATGTTGGGCCATGGTTTGGTAGTCCTCTAGTGGGCTGCAACCTGGTACTACACGCTTTGCAGGCATCTTGTTATCCTTATAGTTTCGTTTGTGCAGGTAAATAATTAGAAACACATTAATAATCACCTTCCAACCATATTTTCTGCTCCTGGAAGAATACACATGACATAACAACAAATGAAAACTCGGCCCGCTGATTCAGTGTTGCCATATTTCATGCTCCGGCCTAGTGAGTAAAGTCGGCCATGTCCAGAGTGAAAAATAAGATTGGAAGGTGATTGTTAATGTGTTTCTAATTATTTACCTGCACAAACGAAACTATAAAGATAAAAAGATGCCTGCAAAGTGTGTAGTACCAGGTGGCACTAGCAATTGTGCTTCCAATAATGGACATACCAAACATAACCTTCCAGAGTGAAAAATAAGATTGGAAGGTGATTTTTAATGTGTTTCTAATTATTTACCTGCACAAACGAAACTATAAAGATAAAAAGATGCCTGCAAAGTGTGTAGTACCACGTGGCACTAGCAATTGTGCTTCCAATAAAGGACATACCAAACATAACCTTCCAGAGTGAAAAAGAAGATTGGAAGGTGATTTTTAATGTGTTTCTAATTATTTACCTGCACAAACGAAACTATAAAGATAAAAAGAAGCCTGCAAAGTGTGTAGTACCAGGTTGCACTAGCAATTGTGCTTCCAATAAAGGATATACCAAACATAACCTTCCAGAGTGAAAAAGAAGATTGGAAGGTGATTTTTAATGTGTTTCAAATAATTTACATGCACAAACGAAACTATAAAGATAAAACATGCCTGCAAAGTGTGTAGTACCAGGTTGCACTAGCAATTATTGTGCTTCCAATAAAGGACATAAACAGAAGTGGGTGAACGGTATTCCTCGTAAGGGCTGGGGATATTTATAAGAATAAAGACAATAATCTAAAAACATTTTAAAGGATAAGACCTATTTTAAAGCACAATGTGGTACCTACAATGTTTTCTGGACCTCCCAAATATCACAGAAAAAGACAGTTAAAAGAACTCATCTGGGCATGCATCTGGGCATACCTACGAAAATATTTGATAGTGAAAGGGAATCAAGACCAGCAAGAATGGCTTCAAAGTGACCTAATAGTGAATTTTTCTAGCTCAAGTGAAAATTTAGAAAGTAAATTGAGTGTTCATTTAAGTGGAAGTGGAAGTGGCAGCAGGAAACAGGTTGCGTTTATTTTTAGTTTGTAGTGTTTGACTACGATGAACCAGACACCAGATGTAAGTGGTATTAGTAGTAGTAGTTCTAAAAAGTATTTTTCTTAATTTATCAACCGAGATGAACTCTTAATACATATAAAATGTAATAATTATTATTCTGAAACTATAAAACAATTTACGGTAACTGGACCACTATTTGACAGCTAAGCCACGTTGCCACATCTAAGGCTCCGGCTCAGTGTAGAGTCGACCATGACCTGTGTCTACCACTCGTCGGTGACCACAGACAATCAAATTTTTTGTGAGCTGTGATATCTACTCTTAAGTCGCGCTTACACTACGCAATATTTTTCAGAAAGTGTCTGTTGTGCAACCACAATACTCGTATACTCGTATTGAAAAAGTGTAAGTTGAACAAAGTTGTATGTGTAGACCAATATAAGAATGGAGAGGTAATTGTGTTAAATTCATAAAAATAGGCCATACCCTTACCGGCACGGCGCGGCGGGTTTTGATTTCTCAATGAGGTGTATAAATATGCTAAATTCCATTGTTGCTGATACCTGTAAACTATAAGCAGAAAGAACAAAGAAAAACGTTTATAATTATTGAGAAAAGCACAAAGGAAACTAGTAACATGATATTAATAAGGAACATAAAAACTATTTATAGAGTGATTACTTTTTTCAGTAAATGTATCTCGCTTAACAGATGCCTTGTTAAGAGTTCGTCAACGGTGTTACCCTCCTTAAAATATCAATCTCTTCTGCAATTACCTATACGCATATCTACTCAGCAAATTTCAAAGTGGGAAAAGGTGCCATGGCATGGCTGTGTTCTATCCCCAATACTTTTCAACTGCTATGGAGAATGAGGAAGGGCTTGGGGGACTGGGGAGGTGGAGTTTCTGTTGGAGGAAAAAAAATATCTAACCTACGATACGCCGACGATACAATCATACTAGCCAAAGACCAACCAGAAAATGTAAGAACTTCTGCAGCGCGTGGAGGAAGCAAGTTTAGAATCGGGCCTACGTATAAACAGGTCAAAATGCTGCCGCATGATAGGACAGAGCCAAGACATTACCACCTTTACGGCTCATCAACGATATTGGAACGAGCGATCACGTTATCTATCTAGGCGCACGTATACAAAACAAAGGAGGTTTTGAACCCGAAATAAAGCGTAGATTCGGAATGGCGAAGGAGGCGTTGAGCAGAATGGGGAGAATATGGAAGGATCACAACATCCACAAAGTAACGAAAACCAGACTAATGAAAGCGCTGGTTTTCCCCATAGTAACTTATGAGTCAGAATCCTGGACTCTAAACGCCTCCTGCCGTAGAAGAATAGAGGCGTTTGAAATGACGTTATCGGAGGATGCTAAGAATACCCTGGACAGCACACAGAACGAATATCTCCATCCTCAGAGAGCTCAAAATCAAAGATCATGATCGGCTTTTACCAACCATACAACGTGGGATGCTCAGGGACGGGATGGAGAAGCTCATGGTTCAAGGGAAGGTGGACGGCAAAAGAACGAGGGGCAGATCCCCTATAAGGTTCATGGACAAAATAAAGGACCTTACGCACATGTCGGAGCGGAGATCTGGGCAGATGCATTGAATGCACAGAAGTACCAGAAATGTCTAGCATCAGTGCAAAGGACAGCTGCACTCCGAGTCGCTTGCGCTTACCGCACAGTTTCGGAGTCTGCGGTATTAGTAGTGGCTAGCATTCCACCAATCGATTTTTTGGCCTAAGAGAGGAAAATTTCTGACGGAAAAGGATAGGTTGGAACAGTACCTCCAGCACAACGGTCATATCTTTCACACTTGGGAAATGGCAAGAACGCTGGGAAGAAGAGGCGGATGTGGCCAAATGGACTCTAATACGCTAATACCAGAAATTGAACCCTGGTACAACAGAACACACGGGTAGGTGAATTTCTACCTCTCCCAATTCCTCACAGTGCACGGGCTCTTTAACAGATACCTGTCCCAAGTTAAGCTTATAAATTCGCCACAATGCGACTACTGTCTTTATGACGACTACCCTCATCATACCTTTTTTGACTGCGTGAGATGGAGCGACCAAAGGCAACAACTGGAAAGGCAGCTTGAAATAGCTTTGTTTCCCGAAGGAATTATGACCGAAATCCTAAAATCAGAAGAAGCATGGTATTACGTAGCAGCATATGTCGAAAACTTACTCAAAGAGCAAAAATCTGACAAAGATAGGCGGGCACATACACTGAACTGGGAAATATTGGACAGATTACACTGTAATATAAGTAAGTCTGGCAACATCATTCTGAAGAAGTGCACAAGCGGTACTGGAACGATGGTTGCAAGTTGCAACAAGTAAGACAACGTACTTTGAGGTATTTTAGTGAGTATTCGGTTTCCCGGAATGGAATAGGACCCCCACACTACCATGTCGCAATCGAACCAAAGCGCATGGTGTCTGTAAATGGATTTCACCTCCTCTGAAAAAAACTACTACTACTCTTAAGTTGATTTGATATAATTAGTACGTCTTTGAAAACAGAAAATTGTGCTTTGAAACAGATTTCAGTCTTCGCGCCTTGAGTCGGTAAGGGTCAAGAATAATACATGATTTACAAATGTCCAAATGTGTTACAAATCGGCCTGCCACAGGTGCCCTAAAGCTTACAGCGTCATAGGATATGCGCCGAATATACCTATGTCCCTCTGCACCTCATCATGCACACATTGCACCACTAGCCATCATTGCAACCTTCATCACTTGCAGGTGTCGTCTGAGGTTATTATGGTCTGTAAACAGAGAGATAGAAGTGCTCCTTCGCAGGACCTGCTATGAGTTACAGATTGGATATTTCCCCGAAGCCCAAAAGCCATAAATCACTGCGCGATGGGCGGATCAGTGCCACGGCTCGACAAGTCACGAGGTCGCTAGTACATGCTTGCGGCCTCTGTGAGGTGTGTGGTGCCAGCGCATTCTCTGTATGACCAGTGGGCACCAGACACGCCTACAACCAAAAACGCTCCAGTGAAATAAACAAATAATACCCGAACTTGGCGGAGATGTTTCAAGATACTGCGCCACCAGAAAAAGTGTTAACTTTGAATCCATTCTTTACTTCTAAGTCGGTTCCTGGATATGCGAGAACTCGTTCTGGCAGACAAAGATAACTGCCCCTGTTGACAGGTAGCAGTCCTTGCTCCTTGTACTGTGGAAGGGCCGCATCGTCTGGGAGCCCATCCATCAACACGCTGGCCGCCTTCTGCACGGCGAAGACCTGTGTATCTGCAAGCTGAACCCCTGGGACCAAAAGAAGATCATTCGGACCCCAGTCTGGGTAGCACGCGCATAGCTAGTATGCGCGTGAGTCAGGGTGCGGGCCCTCTTTTCAGACGAAGCCGCATCCGGCGCAGCACCAGCTGACCTCTGTCGTTTCCCGGTATTACCGGGCCTCCGTAGAGTGGACAATGCTACACGCCACCCTAGTAGAACCTGGGATGCCAAAGTGTTCCGGCCTCTCGAGCTCTCCCGCTATCCACTCCAAAATTCGCCTTCTGGCCCGCTTATTTTCTGCGCCACTCCGTGATTTCATTCTTATTTGTAGGGGACCTAGCCCTTCATCGAGCTTCCTGTAGCTGTCCTTTCGGTTAGCATTCTATCGGGGTCGCCTGAAGGGATAACACGCCGGGTGCCTCTGGCGGGGAGCCCCCGAATTTGTTTGATTTGTTGGTTCCTATACAAATCTCACGAGTAAGGGGGAAAGATTCAGTTCACCCTCGCCCTCCCCCCCCCCGCGTGCGCAGGTGTAAGAAAAATACTCTGGGAGGTCGCCCGGTATCCCAGAAGCTCTGTTCGCGACGGTGCATCCCCACCAACGATCCCCACCGCCATATGCACCCTTCGGCATGGGTCACATATAACACCTTGGGTTGGGCATTCAGTTATCCGAGTAGAGAGTAGAGGATATTCGGTACGATTTCCTAGGACCTGGTATTAGGTACTAGCCTTGCTGTTGTCCATTGCTAGGGAGCCTTTCGGTTCCCCAGCTTAGATTGGCCCGGATTAGCTCCGCCAGGTTTGCGCTGCGTTTCCACCAGAGGTGTGCTAGGAAAATGTGCGCAGCAAGGATGTGTAGTGGAGCTGTGAAACGGTGTGGGTGTTTCCACCAGAGGTATGTCCTAAGAAGATGAGCGGTGCGAAGATGTGATGTGGCGGAGCTGTAAAACGGTGTTCAGATGAGCGTTGCGAGGATGTGTAGCGGGCTCTTTCCAGAGTTTTCTCTTTGCTCGTCACAATCAGCAGCTCACGTCCCTCGCCCACATCCCTCGCAACGCATTTCTAGCGCACATCTCTCGAAGCAGATTAATAGCACACATTCCTCGCCAACATGCCTTTAGAAAGGCAGAAACTTCGCTCCGCTAAGCCGTTTCCATCAGAGCTGTACTGAGCGAGGCGAAGTAAGTCAAGCGGTTATATCAGGGGCGTATCCAGACCTTAGTCTTGGGGGGGTAGCGGGACATGAAGTTGTGTGTGCTTTCACCATTTTTTATAAAACGAAGAGGGAAGGAAAATGCTAATAGTATTAAAATAAAAAAGAAGATATAAACAGCAAGTGAAACAGTGGAGTATCAGGTATGTTAGGGAGATGAAATAAAAAATCTATTGATGCATTAATCAATTTTAATTTTACGGAATACAAATAATATGTAAATATAATACGTATCATTCGTGAACATTTTATTGGCACAGCAATCACAGCATACAAAATTAAACGATCATGAACACTCAACAGTCAGGTACCCTAGTAGTCACAACTCGTACTCCATTTTTTTTTAATTAGTGTTTTAACTTTTCTAATCGGTGCAATTTTCAAAACAGGTAATTAATAAATTAGGTAAATTTTTGTGACAAGCTATCACGTTGTATAGGACATTCAACTGATTATGTAACAATAGAAGTATATTATATTGCATTATATAATAATGCAAAACAAACCCTTTTGTAATTTAGCTACTGCCAAAAATATTTTTTTTTCAGTGCGACAAGTGTTTAAATAAACAGGTAAGTCAAATAAAATAAGTCAAAGTTGAATTAAGTTTTTTTTCTAAAATCTTGGGAGGGGTAATTACCCCTATTACGCCTGTGGGTTATATTGGTTCGTTAAAAACACACACATCCTCGCACATCTTTGGTGCATTAACATTAACATTAAGAAAGTCAGGGCCACTGAGTAAAAGGTGCAAGCTTGCACGGTGGCAGGGGACCTGCCAGAGGAATTTGGAATTTCCTTCTTGCAAACTTCTAATCCATAACAAATAGCGTACTTGAGTAGGTACGTACTTGGTACTTTGAGTTCAGAAGTAGGTATAGAGAGATTCTGAGATCTGAGACGTGTATTGAAATTCTTATTATACCTACCTACCTATATAAAACGGATTATCTAATACTTCTTCCGCCTATTGGCGTGGGAAATAAATTGTGTTAGATAATTATCTAAGCTAGAGCAGCGCCAGCAGTATGTGTAAAACGGTTTCAATTACAAACATGCTGCTAATGAGGGAACAAATAGCAGATTCCTCTCTGATGTTCGAGGGTACAAAGAGACCGCCAGACGGTAGGCATTTTTTAATTTTGTCACAGGAAACTCGGTAGGCCGTCCGTCAAATAAGTGATGTATGACGCGTCACGCCCATTTGTAGTGTGCTCTGCAACCGACACCATACTGTTTTGTTTTCCCCTTATTTACTTTCTTTCTGAAACACGGTTTTCGTTGTGTAATTGAAGAGTCCAATGCAAGAACCGGTTAAGTCCAATTTTCAACGAAATTGCGTTATCCACCTGTTCTTGCAGAGTTTGGAATTCTGCATCGTTCAGTGCAAAAACGAGTCTTCTATCCTATACTATACGTGATACAGAACTATATTGTTGGTTGTCTGGTTCTTTATACTGTGCAAAAATCGGCTAAGTCCTGGACTTAACTTGTTCTTGCACAGTATGAACGACCTAACCTCTTTCGTGTTTGGTACCATAGTTTGGTACGAAGTTGAATCTGTTGCTGGTAGTAAGTCTATGTAGCAAAAGTGTATCTAAAATGATGTCATCTGAAAGTGAGGCGTTAAGTAATGACCCATTTTTGTGCACTCATACCGACAGTGACGAGAATTATTTGCCGGAAAATGCCAACTCTAACCTCAATTATGGACCAAGCTATTCAAGTTCTTCCGAAGATTCATCAAATGAACTAATATGTACAGATCAGGCTGGCCCTTCCTCTGTTATTCTACATAAAGGAAAAAAGCGTCTCGTACGTAAAGCACTTTGGAAGAGGAATGTGGTAAAAGAAAAACGGACCAAAGGTATGGCTTATATCAGTGCTTCTGGGAAAAATATCGAAGATAGAAAATTGGGTACTGACTGTGTCTGCAAAAAGGTAGACTGGAACGTTTGCAGCACCACTTATTGAACCACATTGGAACACCTCCTGTAGATAGAAGGGGCAAACATGCTACTAGACCAAACAAGTTACCAGTTGATACTGATGCCAAGATTCGGGAACATATTAACAGTTTCCCAAAATATAAATCCCATTACAGTAGAAGTCAAAATATGTACCATCAGTACCTCTCACCTCTACTAAGTGTGAGTAAAATGCATGCATTATATTTAGAGAAGTATGAACCTGAGCAATACCAGTTGCACCTCCAGAGACAAGCCATTAACCCTATAGTAAAGTATGAGTACTACAGGAAATTTTTTGCCGAAAATTTCAAACTCTCTTTTGGGAAGCCAAAATCTGATACATGCCAGAAGTGTGATGAGTTGGACAATAAAGTAAGGTGTGCTGAGGGTGAAGAGCAGAAAACTAGATTAGAGACAGAGAAAAAGTTACATGTTACTAAAGCAGATACATTTTATGCAGATTTAAAAGAAAAAATCGCTTTAGCTAAAAACCAAGCAGCTGTTGAAGTTCTGACATTCGATTTTCAGCAGAATTTACCATTACCTGTGGCACCTAGCAGTGATGTATCTTACAAAATCCAGCTATGGGTTTATAACTTCTGTATACATGTCGGAAGTACAGGAAAAAGTTTCTTTTATGTTTATGACGAGACCATTGGTAGTAAGGGTAGAAACGAGGTTATTAGCATCCTGATGCATTTTTTTGACAATCATATGTCTCAAGAAATAACCGATATATATTTTTTCGGATAACTGCGCTTCTCAGAATAAAAACTATGTTTTGATGCAGTTTTTTCATACCCTAGTAGAAAACAAACGATTTAGAATGATACGCCACAGATATCCCGAGCCTGGACACAGTTTTCTCCCATGTGATAGGAGTTTTGGCTTAATAGAAATCTACAAAAGGAAATATGAACGAATTTTTTTACCCAACGAATATGTAAATATTATTCTGGCATCAAGCAAAAATTTCCATGTTTCAGAAGTCACACAAGATATGTTTTATGACTTTTATGAACATTTCAAGAAGTCTTTCATCAAAAATCCCTCCAAGAAAAACAATAGGTTTACTATATCAAAGTACAGAATAATATGCTATGAACAAAAAGATTTTTCAACAGTAATTTCCTGCAGTGAAACAGTTTCATTCCCGATATTTTCTGAGTTTCAAATAATGGACCGAAGAGTCTGCTCATCAATAACTTTACCAGGGGTTAACCAAAAACTATACAGGGAGAGAAGAAAACTGAAGCAGAAAAAATTGAAACACGTGACGACCTTAGCTAAAAAATATGTTTCACAACACGAAATGGAGTTCTACAATGACATAGAGGAGTACCATAGAGATTATCTACCAGAAGATCAAAATACTTCCGTTTCAGAATACAGCGCTGGTGATTAGGGAAAATACAAGAAATCATCAGATAAAGTTTAGTTAAGGCACTATCTTTTATAAAATTTCATGAAATAAAGGATACTTTTTCAAATCTACATTTGATTTGCTCCTTTAATATTGAAAGTTCAAAAAAACTGTGCTAAAACAGGTTAAGTCCAAACATTTTTTTTTTAGTGTACCGTTATTTAAAACGCGGCACTAATCAATTCTCTAGTATGAACTTTGTATATCTGTGCCCAGAGGATGCCACAGTCAAAACTTTCTCTACTCCTTCAAAATTCCTTCAAGCAGTTTTTCTTCCCTCCTGAAAAATTTACTCTAAGGGACATAACCGGTTCTTGCATTGGACCCTTCAATTGAATTCAGTGCAAATGAAGCGATCATCTGGTAAGATTTATCGTTTATGTTAACTGGAAGGCGCTTGAACCAACGGAATTATTGCCTATTAAAAATGGAGTCAAGTTGATTGACTCAGTAGGTAGGTACATTCCACTACACGTTTGGGTTTTATAGTGCGTAGGCGTACCTACACTGCAGCTACGGAGAATTTTTTTTCGGTAAGACATCATTGTCCCATATCCCATAGTACCTATGAAGATATCTTAGTGGATTTTCCCGTAACTAAACAATGTTCGCTACAAAAAAATATCCTCAAAATTTCAGTAAAAACTATTTTTTACATACTAATAGAGGCGTAGTGTATGAATATTTAAGAAGGCCTTAACGCGCCACTTCCAGCCACTTTCTCACCGGCGCGGTGGCGGTGTGCGGTTTTGGTGACCTCTCACTCTTATTTTACTCTTATTCTATCAGATGTACCCGACTGCTGCATCTCATCTAAGACGGTCGTTCCTCATACATCAAGAACTGAGCGGTATGACCGTACGTTTTAGTTCCAGGGTGTCCAAGGCTTGATATAGACTGCTGGGTCTGCGCGGGTGTTGCCCCATTCAAGTCCCACGTTAACAAACTTCCCCTAACATAACCTTTTCACAACAGTCGCCGGTACTTTGGTATTTAGGATTAGGTTTTATCAATTAAAAATATGAACAAATACTTACTTTAAAAATGCTAAGCTACTTAAGAGGCCTGGATACACACATTTATACATACGTATTTGCCATGTAAAACACGGATTCACAATTCCTCGCATCGCAAGGCGATAGTTAAGACCTTAATGAATGGCAACTATTTTCGATTTTCTCAAAAAATTTTTTAATGTGCAAAAAAACTCGCAATGCAAAATTATACATTCTATAAATACCTGTAATTTAACAACCAAACATGATATCAAAAAAAAGCTAAATAGTTGCACAAGCGCAAGCTTTCTTCTTCAATTTGCTCTTTGAGCCATTACTGTAAGTTTAAAGGTACTTTAGGAGCTTGGAGATGCGAAATTCATTTTTATAATGACCTTTGGACCTTTTGACCTTACCTTTGGATTTTTGGACTTATCTGCCCTCATCTTAGACACACATACTGGAGAAAGGGAACAGGTGGCCACGCCTCCTCGCTAACACGGGAATACATCTTTTCTTGGATTCTCAATTTCGAGCGCTATATCCTAGACCGTTAAGCTCTTTTTTGTGAACTGCAGGGCAGGTAAAATATTAAACAGTAAGAACATAAATTACAATAATTAATACGTAGGTGTAGATTTGGCTAATACAACGAAATAGAGAAGATTAAAGGTCTGGCCTACCAACTGACTAAATAACAATTACCTTATATTTACAATTTTTTCCTGGCTTCAGTTTTCGCAAAAGTATCAATGACTCCGTTTAAATCCAGGCTTGATGCGGTTTTGGTTTCCATTTATATAGGGTGTCCCACGACGATTAAGATAAGCAATATATCGGAACTGGGCAGTAGTAGAGAATTATAATTTTGGGGGTGTAAATTAGAGCAAATATAGTATCATTTCTTATTATTGTGTCACCTAATGAGGTATTTGTTTTTGGTCACGTGACGTCGGATTCAAAATTATTAATGGGACACCCTGTATATTTTTGCCTTTTTGTGTTCCTCCCGATAAAACAATTCCAACAAACTCGCACACTTGGGGTCTAAAGTGATCATTTCAAGAGCTACAGGTACTTAAAGGATTGTACCACTAGCATTGATTTAAATTATTAGCTAGTGTTTCATAATGGTAGTGGTACAATCTTTTAAGTACCTGCTGTACTTCTTGAATTAATCACTTTAGACCCCAAGTGTGCTAGTTTGTTGGAATTGTTTTATCGGGAAGAACACAAAAGGTCACAAATATACAGGGCGTCCCATTAAAAATTTTGAATCTGACGTCACGTGACCAAAAACAAGTACCTCATTGGGTGTCCCAATAATAAGAAAAGATACTATATTTGCTCTAATTTACACCCCCAAAATTATAATACGCTACTACTGCCCCTGTCGTGGGACACCCTGTATATGCGATTTTATCTTGTTCCTTTCGTATTCACGAAATTCAGGGGCCTAGCAATAGGCGGATCACCGTGTGCTCTGACAGCCAGAGGCAGCATTAAAAGCATTAAGTGCTTGTAAGTTTACATTAAGGCTCGCTCTGCAATGTAGAAAGGTGTAGGATGACATTTCGGCAAGACGTCACGTGTCACTTATATGTGAGTGTCGCGTCATGCTGGAGTTTGCGGTAATGAAATGGTGGACGCGCTCGCAAGGCAAAGGTCGAGGAATAATTTCCTGGGCCCTGAGCCGACTGTGGGGCTGGCAGAAGTGTGGTTGTAAAATCAGTATTTTATGAGCAGCTAGAGAATTTATTTTAGGACCTCTGTCCAAGGTGGGGCGGTTTTCTCTCTCACTGGACAGAAGCAGGCTAAGGTTACTTGTTGGCCTGCTATCTGGCTATAACACCACCAAACGTCACTTGTATGTGATGGGAGTAGTAAGCGACCTAACGTGTATACGCTGTGACGAGGAGGAAGAGTCCTCGGCACACATTCTATGTCGCTGTGAAGCCACAGGCAGACCATGCTAGTTTCAAGGGCTCTTGAACCTGAAGATATAAGATGGGCAAGACCCAAGACCATCCTCACCTTTGCGATGAGGGCTGAACTTGGGCACTAGGGAAAGAGAGGTGCATAAGGGCCCGTGCACTGGTAGTTCTGGTCAACAGAAAGCCTCTCTCCTCCTTTCAATCTACCGTATCTATTTTGTGGAATATGCCCTATACCCTCACTGAGTTCAGAGCTGACCGAACTGCGGTACGCTGCGAAGCTTGGCTTCCCCCTAATGATTGCGACCGGTCTGACCGCGCTATGGCTAGTAGCGGCATAACAAAAAATATATGTCATGACTTTTGGGACACTCCCTGTATATGTACTGCCAGCTATCCTCTACTACTTGATATATGGTTAAATTTTTGTCGGCATTTTGGCTTTTGCCACTTCAGAAGATCGGAACATACCCGCCACCCGCCCACTTCCTTTTATCCGTCACGTGTTGCCTTTTTAGTTCTAATTAGGCACATTTTGAGCTTTGTCTGCTTACGTTCTGTTGACTTATATAGACATAATAGAAATAATACCTATAGAAAAAGAAGCGAATAGTTCTGATTGAAATGCATAATAAAGGGTGAGCCAAATTTAGGGTGCGATTCTATTTTTCGAATAAAACTCAAACTATTTCGAATCCTTTGCGATCATTTATTGTATTGCAATCATTGGCCTTTACCATTTATACGTGTATGATAATATCGGCCAAATGGCCTTCGCGATTCTTCTTCTAATTCTGCGACTGAAATTCCTTATAACATTTTGGCATTCATGAGGTTGTATTTCACCAATTACACGCCGCATTTCGTCTTTGAACTCCGGAATCGTTTTGGGATTGTTGGCGTAGACCTTTCCTTTCACGTAACACTAAAGAAAGAAGTCAAACGGGGTTAGATCGCAAGATCTTGGCGGCCAATCAATATCACCTTTCAACGAAATCAAGCGATTGGAAAATTTGGATTTCAAAAAATCGATGGTTTAGCCTGTAGTGTGACTCTTCGTTCCGTCTTGTTGAAACCACATGTTGTCAGTGTCCATGTCATCCAATATCGGCCACAAAAAGTTTTCTAACATCGCTCGGTAATTGACGCCACTCACAGTTGCCGCTTTTCCATCGGGTTTTTCGAAGAAATACGGCCCAATCACTCCTTGTGCTGAGAATCCTCACCAAACAGTGACCTGTTGTGGATACGTGGATACCTCTGCATACGCCCTTGGATTTTCATCGCCCCAGATGTGACAGTTTTGTCTGTTGACATAGCCATTCAAATGAAAATGAGATCGTCACTAAAAATGAGTTTTTCGTAAAAACGATTGTCACTTGACAGCTGCTCTGAGATCCAGTTAGCAAACGTTCGACGTCTTCCGTGATCATTTGGCAATAGTTCCTGCGTCAACTAGATTTTGCACGCATGGAGACCCAAATCGTCTTTCAAAATTCGCCGCAGGGAGCCATAAGAAATGTTGACTTGCTGTGAACGTCGGAGAATGGAGGTGGATGGACTGTCCGCGACACTCTCACGAATTGCTTCAATACTTTCATTTGAACCCACTGAACGCTGATGTGGAACATGTCGCGAGTCACAAAACGTACCAGTTGACTCGAATATCTGCATCATTTTTCGTATAGCCTTCTCAGATGGTCGATCAAATCGACCGTATTCACTTCGGAGTTTGCGAAATGTGGTTCTCACAGAACACGAAGTTTCGTAGTAAGTTTGAATAACTTTAACATGCTGTTGCACGCTAAACGATGACATGATTACAAATGGTATTGAAAAAATACGCGTTTGATTTTCTAACCCTAAAGTTGGCTCACCCCTTATTACTATATCAGCTATCCCTTCTGTTTTTACTATCGATTTATCGGTATAATTAATGTACGAAGATGTACCCATCAGAAATTAACGAGACTAGTGCTATAGTACAACAATGAAATAGCCATTAGGTAATTTAAAAATCTTCAACAACTATCCTTCAGAGTAACTACTTCTATTCTGTTTAGTAGGTATACCTATCACAGCATTGTCGAGCTCTAAATACGACTCCGATTCTTGTTGACTTCAGGAAATAAAAAAAAACAGACAAAAGCTACGTGGAGCAAGGTCGGGAAAATAGGGCGGGAAGCGGGTAAATCTTAATTTTCGCGGTTTTCGCCCCTAATTCGTTAATTCTTCGTCGACATATTGCTGATCTGTTAGCCGGAGCCCGGAGCATTGTCGTGGTGCCGTTTCCGCTTTCCGCTATAACTTGACCTTTAAGGGCAGGCCCGGATTACCCTTAAGGCCAACCTAGGCCATGGCCTAGGGCGCAATCATAGACTTTAAAATCAAAAACCACGACGATTAAGACAAGCAATATATCGGAACTGGGCAATAGTAGCGAATTATAATTTTGGGGGTGTAAATTAGAGCAAATGCAGGGTGGGCCAATAATGCGTGGACGGAGGATTGTGGGCTTACGGAAAAATATTTTAAAAATCTGTCACTGGATCATGGTAGGAACCCTTGAGAGCTATAACGTAAAAATATGTTCACTGAAATTTTGACGTTTATACAGGGTGATTCATATCAAACTTACATTTTTTTGAATGGAACTCCCTATAAATTATTGCATATTTGGATTCCTTGGTCAATTCTAGTGTGACTTTATGTATCACACATGGAACTTTAAACGAACCGTTTAGACGCACATCACCATTTTTGGTACAAGTAGGTATCAGAAAAAAATTGAATATCTCGGCGATTATAAAACCTAGAAGGCCGTGACTTTGCGGTACGACTAAGCATGAAATGCGTCACCTTAGTTCAGACAGCTAAAGTTGAATTCTTTTTATACTTGGAGAAATCAGTAGATTAATTAAGGAAACTTCAATCACAGATAACTTGATTTTTTCAAATGGGAATGCCTATTTTGGTATAAAGAATCAAATGTAAAATTTGATTACCTTTCTAACGATATAGCATTCTCTATATCAATCTTTTTTCGTTTTCATTTTATTTCAAATTTTCAGTCAATTCGATGTTTTTCAATTTTCCTGCATGCAAGCAACCTAGCAGGCCATGAAAAATAAACAAAAGCTCGTTAATATGGAAGAAACCAACTAACTACCAAGGAAGAGGAAAATCTGGCAACGTTGCAAAGAAACCAGAGAAATAGCAAAATCCACTGTCATTAGTGTCATTTTCTGGATCGCTGTCGACGCTGTCACAGAGATTTAAAATTTCAATTTGAAAATATTCATTTTATTTTGAATTTAAAAAATGGATAAAAGAGTTTTCGCAACAAGCGAAAAGGCTCTACTACTTAGCCTAGTAGATAAATATAAGGAAGTTATCGAAAATAAGAAGACCGACGGAGTTTCTTTGGAAAAAAAAGAGAAGCTTGGGAAAATATAACCAGGGTTTTCAATGCAAACTCCGAAACTCAGAGGAATGGCAAGCAGTTGCGAAAATTATGGGACAATATGAAACAGAAGTAGGTATTTGCAATATTTGTTACCAATTATATAAAGCTATTTTTATATTTTAGGGTGAGGAAAGATGACTCTGATAAAAAAAAGTATATGCTTAAAACTGGTGGCGGCCCCCCAATGAATGAGCCGAGCAATAACGACAATGATCCACTCGATCTGGTTAGATCTATTGTTCCAGGGATAAACCTGGAATTGGATAATCCTTGGGACAGTGTAGCAGTACATGTTGCACAACAAGGTACGCCTAATGTGAACTAGGATATATTTTTTTTTATCACATTGCGTTCTTATTTTTCGTAGGCAAACATGAGGTGGTTCACCACATTGACCACGACTACCAGAAAAGTGAGCCGATACCATGTGGATCCAAAAATATGAGTAAATAATGAAATATTTCATAATATTAAGTGAGAGAATTGACATGTTTATTTTATAGGATCATTAGAGCCTGCTCAACGGGAAGAAAAAGTAGTTAATATGGAAAATAGTGACGAGGGGGAACATGATGAGGCCAGCATTAGCCAACTAGGTATCACATAAAAGAAACAAAATTGCGTACCTGAAGAAAAAAGTATGGATAATGTGTTTTTACAGATAAGAAGAAAAAAAACCGATGAAAAGGCAATTAGTCATCGAAAATGAGGCTCAGATGAGAATAAAAAAAATTAAGAAAGAAATAGAGAATAATGAAAAAATTTACGAGCTCAGAAAACAATTGGCAACGGAGGAGATAGAGCTATGCCAAATCAAAAAAGAAAGTGCTCTATTAGAGAAAGAGTACTGGAAAAGAATGTTGGAAAAATCTAATCACCTTAATTTAATTTAAATATGAAATGTTATCAAATTATCTGGGGCGTTGTTGTGTTGTAGCATTATCGGTTTAAGTAGTAATTAGTATTATTCAATTTCAATTTAATTTATTCAATGGTTTAATCTCATATTTATGTTTAAGTCTAGACAATTGCTTAGTATTATTATTTTGTTAGGCTTTATCACCAATAGTCGGTGGGCTTTATTCACCACTTTACACTGAATATTTTGTTGAAGAAAAGTTGCATTCAAGGATCCAATTATTAACTAGATTTTTGACTTTTTCAAATGCTTTGGTTTTAATAGATATGGGCAACAAGTTAAATACCCTCAGCCCGATGTAACAAATATGTCTGACAAAGAATAATGTTAAGTTTTGGTTTGAAACATTACAGATGTTATGACTGTGGGGCAAGTTGTTCTTATATGTGTTAGTTAACATACATCCTATCACAGCTTTAATATATACAGTTGTTCGACAGTAACAACTTACTTTCCTGGAATAGTAGTTTTGCACATCATTATTTTTATTACATATTTTTGAGCAATTTCGAGTGGGGATATGGAGGTTTTACTAGCGCTTCTCCAAGCTACTATATCATTACGTTATTATCGATTCAATCATCACACACCACTGATGCCTGACAATCACTTATGGTATTTCCAATCTTGACTCTCTGGGTTCAATCTGTTAAGTATGACCATTGATTAACATATTTAGGGGTTTAAACCAATCAATGGTATGACTCAATAAGTTGATAAACAGTACATCTAATACCTATTTCATGGAGCCTCTGCAATAGTAAATGATGTGGCACAGTATCAAAGGCCTGTTAAAGGTCTAAAAAGATACCTAAAACCCTATTATCAACATCCATGCCACCAAGGATCATCTCTATCACCCTTGCCAGACAATTTTCAGTACTAGTTTCTTTTAATTGCATATCGATTTTTTGGAAGTATGTCGAAAAATGATTGGAGCTTAATCTTAATGCACCTGTCCAGTTTAATGAGCTTGAAAGATTTGTTAATTCGTTAGCTGTTGTAGGAGTAAAATAACACGACTCGCTAGTTGAGACCCAGTATTATTACAAAAGTACAAGTTGAATTCTGACGCTATTTGACCAAGATCATGGTCTCACTACATTTGCATTTAAAATAGTTTTGATGTATTTTTTATTGGTTTTGTCGTTGTTGGGATCGTTGAGTATAGTGTTGAGTTGAATACATTTTTTGCAAACAAATTAGTTCATAATTATATTGAAGTTTTAGAAGAGTGGAGTATAAATATAAAAATGTATGAATAAGTTATAAAATTTTTGCAGCAGAGCACTATGGCGTAGATGAATTTGAACAATGTCTACAAAATACTATTTCACAACTGCTCCTAGATATGGAACTCATAACTTGGCCTTTGGTTCATTGTATCATAAACACTATGTGGTTAGAACAAATGCACAAAGTTAGTATTTTTATTAGGATGGAAAGAAAGTGAAAATGTTAAATAGGCACGAGCCCCTGGAATAAGCTAGAGATAAGTTTGTTCATAGGCTTGTAAAGGTTATTAAAGATAGTACACTATTCGCACAAAAAAGTATTTTGTTAAGGCATACAGCTGCTGTATCAAGTAATTTTACGATTCACTTTACGTTGTACAACAATATAATGAAACTGGGCAAATTTATTGTGTCAAAAAACGAATCTCAAAGCTGTTGTGATTTCGTGTGTAAACCTTGACATATTTCTTATTACACATATTCTTGTAGCTGCAGTGATTTTTTCGTTTGTAAACATATTCACTCTGTAGCAAATGATTATGATAGACAAAAGTTACCAAAACCTGTAAAAAAGTGTATTTATGGTAAATAAACGGGATAGCAATTCCTTGGAAAATAAGAATAAATCCATAACTATAACAGAGAATTTATTTTAAAAAAATTACATGCTATGGACAAGGTGTATGGTAGGAAGAATAATTTAAATGATGAAATCATTTTACAGATTTAAGGTCAGTTAGATATAATTTACAAATTAATTCATATACTTAATATCTAAAAGTTCGAATGAATCTTACTTCAGTTTTCTCTTAATGGACCAATATATACAAAAAATTAAATGCCAGAACCCATCGTAATGCCATTTACACTGATGATGTATTGTGATGACATACATCCTTCACTCATAATAGTAGTAGTAGTCTTTATTCACCAATTAACATACAAAAGTACCTTATGGCATGTCAACAAAAAAAGGCTGTGAAGTTATATGAGATGTTAAGGTTAATATGCTGCTGTGGAGGGGTATTCGTCCTTCAGAGAATAATATAATAGTTGTAGAAAAGTGTCTACTTGAAATTTGAACTTATAGTAATAATCTATACATTTACCATTTCCTGATAAAGCATTACATATAATGTGACATAATAATAAAGTGGTGAATTCTTGAACATTGATGAAGTTTTGAATTTTGGTATTTTCCAAGCTGTACATTTACACTTTCATGATAACGAACGTTAAAGATCATTAATAGAATTATCTTCGGAGCTCTAAAAAATAGTTTTGCATGTTTTGTAAATAATCTTTCAACCACTTCTAGGCAATTCAATGTACTCTATCTTTTCTAACTTTTGTTCCGTTTAGAAAATGCATATACTTCTATTAACTTTATCTCTGCTCGTTTACATAGTTTTATAAAAACATTAAAAAGTTTATATTGGTCAAAAAAGTCAACCACCCAGTTTTATACATGTTTTCATACACTTTGGCAAATGGACTCAGTAACGATATGGCCCAACAGTTTTCTATTTTACTTCTACTGATTTACAGTCATTTTTTAAACAAAATTGGCACTAATTATTATATGTACAGGGTTACTGGTAACTCGACCACTTTCCTACAAGAGGTGATAGAGGGACTTAAATGTAATAGATTTAACCCCCCATACGTAATTCCGAAAACCGATAGTTTTCGAGATAATTAACATTTAATGTTTTTAAACCAAATGTCCAAATTTCCACACTAGATCCTAAACTAAGAAAAAAACCTGTTGTTGATTCTGATAATTTTTATTTTAGTATTTAACTAACACATACAAAAAGCTAACTTAGTGTTAAAATGTTTCAAAATACTAAACAGTTCCAAACTAAATACAAATATAAAAATAATCAACACAATGTTTACATTCACCGGGAAAGAAAATTATCTAGCTCAAAAAAATTATACAAACGGTTGAACGAATCGCTAAAAAAACTTTCCTACCTAATAATCTTTTCAGAAAGATTATAAACGGCAATGAATAAAAATCACCTATTCAAAAAGAACGAATGACAGTACAATCATTATTTATCACTCAGTTACATACTAGAATGTTTGCAAATGCGGTCGATGATTTTATCAAAGTAAAACAAATTAAATCCACTCAAAGTTTCTAGAGATCTTGCTCAATGTGTTGCCCTTGATTTCGGATTCAAGTACGGATCCGCTTCCCCACTTCGGTTTTTGTAACTCGTGTTGAAAAAGTTCGTTTCGTCTCCTCCGCCGCATTGATAATTTTTTGCCTTAGTTTGTCAGCAGTATTAACTGGAGTCTCGTAAACCAATGCCTTCATGTGACCCCAGACGTAAAAATCAAGAGGTGTCAGATTTGGTATCCGTGCAGGCCATGGGATGGGTTCACCCCTCCCTATCCATTAAATTTGTTCGGGTATGTGTTGTCCAACAACTGCCGAATTGTGATACGGTAATGTTCTTGACAACCATCATGCTGGAATATCATGTTGTTGATGATTCTGTAGTATGTTGATAAATTTTGTTAAATAGTTACTTGTGGTTATACTGTCATTCTTGTCCTTGGAATAGGCCATCAGATAAGGAAGTTTTTAAAATAATTTGTTTGACTGGTTGTGTATATTTCTTTGAGGTAGACAATTTTCTTTCACGGTGAATGTAAAAATTCTGTTCTTTATTTTTTAAATAATTGTCTGTAGTTTGAAACTGTTTAGTATTTTTACACATTTAAATACTAAATTAGATTTGCGTATGTTTCAGTAAAAAACTAAATTGGAAATTACTAAAATCGATAGCAGGGTTTTTTCTAAATTTGGGATGTAGTGTGGAAATTTGGACATATCGTTGAAACACATTAAATGTTAATTATCTCGAAAACTATTGGTTTTCGGAATTACGTATGGGGGGTTAAATCATTGCATTTGAGTCCCTCTATCACTTCCTGCAGGAAAGTGGTCGAGTTACCAGTAACCCTGTATATTGTAATATGAAATATATAATTAATATACAAAAATACTGTTTTTTATTAAACAATACATTTTGTCACACTGTTATAATAACAACAATGATAAAAGGGACTAATAAATACAAAATGGCTTGCAATGTAATACAGATTTCAAAGAAGAAATGAAAATCACCTATTTCATTTGAATTAACCATTTAACAGTGCTATCTATGTACTATGAGGTACTTTCATGTTCGTTGTTATTAAAAAACAAATTTTATTATGTTGATTACAAAATCATTTTAAAAATATAACAAACATGGAAAATATGTTTTTAGCGATAAAAGTAGATTTACCTATACTATATAAATATTTTCTTCCATTGTAATATGTCACATAATTGAAATAGGCTTATTATTGTAAACAGTGACCAATTAGGTGAGCTGATATTAATAATAATAATAATAAATGCCTTTATTAATTGATCTACGGTAGAGGCGAAGTTTAGCCAGATGGCTACTCTGCCTCTTAACATCTTTAGATTTATTTGGTCAGGTAAGTAAAGACTATTCTCTTTCACGGACATATAGGTATACTTTTCACTACATGCCATCACATACCTAAGTATTTAAAACTACCGCCACACTTGAGTCTATCCAATGGAAACGACCCATATACGCAACCAACAAGAAGTCCGCTAATTTCAACTGTTTTGCATTAATTTTTGCGTTTTGTCTTAAGGAATAGATTTTGCCCTTTTAGGCTACAAGATCTTTGTATCGTGGTACAAGTATTATCAATACTCCTATCTGTAGTTTACCGAGTGGAGTAATTTATTATGGATATTGAAGACTTAGACGAATATGCAGAATACTTGAATACTGTAAACCCTAATCGTTTAGAAAAGAGGTATATTAGGCACATGGAAAATCCGTGTGAATGGTTTAGAGATAACGAATTCAGAAATCGTTATAGATTTTCGAAGCAGACTGTGATTGGTACTATTTTACCCCTAGTAGAGAATAATCTTTCCAAATCAACAGCTAGAGGTTTACCTGTATCTCCGTTACTTCAGCTACTTCTAACATTACGATATTATGCCACTGGAAATTTTCAAGTAAGCATATATATGCTGAACGAACAACTTCTTGAACTAATTTATGGGTTGCACTGTTTCTAGATGGTGACTGGCGATTTGGCAGGAATATCACAGCCTACAGTATCTATTACAATACGAAGAGTTTCAGAAGTACCTACTTGCTGAACATGTGGCTACCCATGTTAAGTACCCACAGTCATGGTTTGAGAATCAGCTGAATATTCAAAAATTTCACTTGATATCAAACTTTCCTGAGGTATCAGGTTGTATTGATGGTACACATATACCAATTAAAAACCCTGGTGGTGATACAGCAGAAGTGTTTCGCAACAGAAAGCAGATTTTTTCCTTGAATGTACAGGTACATGCTCATCAAACCTAATCAGGAATTGATTCTACTTTCTACCATTTAATTTTACAGATAGTGTGTGGACCAGCAATGGAAATGCTGGATATTGTAGTCAGACATCCAGGGTCCTTCCATGATAACACAATATTTGAACGGAGTAGTGTGTGCATTAAATACGAAAACCAAATTTTGCCAGGTATAATAATTAATTGTGTGTTGAGTTTCCAATTTGCTGTATCTCTTTGTCTTTAGGTAAATTATAAATTACTGGGAGACAATGGGTATGCCTGTAAAAGGTATTTATTAACACCTGTAATCGCTCCATCAATACCCAGTGAAGTAAATTATAATCAAGCGCACAAAAAAACGAGAAATATTGTGGAAAGGTGTTTTGGAAAATGGAAATCTCGTTTCAGATGTCTACAACGAGGAATAACAACAAAAGTGGAGACAGCAGTAGCATTGCCATCATTTGTGCAACAGCAGTGCTACATAATCTAGCCCAACTAGGTGGTTAAGTGTAAGAATAGCACTTTGCTAAACTTCGCCACCGATGCCCTATCCTGATGTAAGCTATCTTACATGATATGTTTATTTTCAATAAAGACGATTATTATTATATTGGATATGTTTCACTTAATGACTTCATAATTGATAATCAGGAAGCTAGTGCATTGGCTTACAGGCGAGCGTTTATTATTACCCACTTTGCCTGAAGCAAACATGTTATAATGATAGGCAAATAAGTGTAATTGTAATTTTAATAAAACCTTTATTAGACTTGCGTCTAGCCGGACCATGCAACTTTCCAACCCGCAGGCCCGAAGACCGCCGAAGGTTTCCGATTATGCCGTAATGGCGCCACCTTTAAATCTAACGTAACTTTTCAAACCAAACGTCTTGATCAGCTGATGTTGGGCAAACATGGCTACATGGCTTGAGGACTTTTAATTGTGTTTTTTATAGTCTTTTTGAACAATTTTACCATAATTGTTGTTGTGTTGTGTTTTTCAAGGAACCTTTTTTGGCAGGTAAGCAGCTATGTCAATTGAAATGATGTAATTTATGAGATAATGCATGATGAAAACTTTAATGCATATTGAAAGCAGCAAAGAAAAAGTGTTTATTCGCAAATTACAGTTATCTCATTCATTTGGGCGACAGGTGTTATAATCGTACTGCATCTTTATCACCCAATCTTTACATGATCAAGAAAATAAATCGAGCTGGGTCAGTTTTATTTTGTATTTAACAAGGTGCATAATAGGTATATGAATAGCTGTCACAGTAGTAATCATTATTTAAAATATTAGAATGAAAGTTCTTACTTGCACTATCTTTAATGCATTTTCATCACTCATCAGTTAGCTTTCTTCCATTTTCCATTTTTGTTAAAGATATGATTTATTTCAGGATGTCAGATGGAAGTGAATAACTACTTTAAGGGACTGGGCAAAATCTGAAGCATCTTTATGTTTATAGGCGAAAACTCAATAGTATCAATAACATTGGCCCATACTGTGTGGCTGAGGACTGCAGCAGCACATCACTGAATAGTGTTCACTCATCGCCCTTCGATACACTGAATTATATACTGTTCGAAACAAGCCCTAATATATCGAAGGAAAATATATATAATAAATACATAGGAAATATAACTAAGAGTTTTTTATTCAGGTAATAATCCTTTAGCTTCGGGTCTGTGTAACTTTACAATCACCCAATGAGTGTTTTTTAGATAGTCACCCTGTTTGAGAAGATACAAATTAATCACACTATGTTAAGCAAAGTGTCATGTAAATGTTACTTTCACCTTGCTGTAGCTAGACACCATTTCATGTTACATATTTGGAAAAAAAGTATAGACGCTAATGATATTATGAAATATTTTCAATTTGATTATGTGAGAAGCATAACTATAATAATAAACAATTTATTTTTCTCCACCATTTACTAAAACATATATAGATAGATAACATGAGCATTTATTGGTGCTGTTAGTATACACAGTATGCCTCCTGGTATCGGTTTGCCTCTTCTGTCTCGAATACTTGGGAAGCTGAAGAATTTTTTCCACACCTATAATGACAAAAAGGAAGCATTTTGAAATAGTGCACAAATTATTTTAATAAAGAAGTGAATAGTCATTATATAATGTACTTTTTTTTGGTGCATATTTACATAATTAATTCGTTCATTTATTTGTACTCGTCAAATACAAATATTACCACCTCAAAGGTTACAGCTTGTTTGATATATAGGCTTATGAAGTTGACATTACAATAATAATTTAGTAGAGTATTTTTCAAATTGGTATGGTAAGTATAGTAATGAACGAAGATATGCATTTAATGCTTTATCAAATTATCCCTTTAAAAGTCTAATGAAGTAGGAACTTTAACATAACATATTAACACAATAATATACATAGGTACTTATACCTGGATGAAATGTTTGTGCATGTCTCCTTAAAGTGCTTGTGTCGTAAAACGACTTTTCTCACACATTGCACCAAACCATGCTTTTCATACAATGAAAATGCAAAATAAGTCAATGCTAAGACAAAATGAAAGCACCGGGAAAACAGAGAAAAGCACTTTTTGAATCGTGGCATTCATGGCTGACGTAAAACTCACGGCTATTTTGAATTTGATTCTAGAACTGTCAATGTCAATCCCAGCTGTCATGACAAATGCGCATGCGGGCCTGCGGGTTGGAAAGTTGCATGGTCCGGCTAGACGCAAGTCTTTATTAGTAATGTCCTCTATTGTCTCATTTAAAATTTGATTGAAATTAACCGTAAAAATCGTTTTTGACTGCTGACATTTGATTTCTAATATGAGCAGTACTGGAAACAATATGTCATTTGCTTCAAATTAAATCCAATGGTAAAAAATACAAAATTATATAAAACTTAATCAAACAAAATTCCTTAATAATAAAAAATAAAAAATTAGTATTTATATCCTACATAAATTGAAAACAAAAAATATCTTACGAGGGTTGCTCTATACCTCCGTCAATCCACCAGTACGCAGACAGCTGTTTCACGCTTATTAGCGATCATCAGTGCGCCATAGGTCGATTGACGAAAGTAGAGAGCATCAATTTTTCCATGTTTAATAAACATGTGAAAGATGTACGAGTAAGACAGAAGGAATTCTGCCGGTGCGCCATCTAGTACCCGAAGGTGACGGCAACCAAACAGAGAAACTTCGGGTACTAGATGGCGCACCGGCAGAATTCCTTCTGTCTTACTCGTAAAAAATATCTTTCCAAAAACAAAACAAACAACAACAAAGAAAATATTTACAAAAAAATCTTATGTGCAATTAAGCCAAGACTGCCAAAAATTAAACACAAAAATATATAATTAAAAACTCCTACCCTTTACGATACAATAAAACTAAACAAAATTCTTAAAAAGAAAAAGGTAGCGACATACCCGCATAAGGCTGCATGCCCAAATCTTGGAGATGTGCATATGATAAAGAACAAATTCCTCGACAATTTTGGTTGTGCTCGTGATCGTAGCCCAGAATGACTGCTACCATACACAGTGGCATCTGGATAATTTAATTTAGAGGAACTGCTTTTTTATAAAAAAAAATTTGTGTATAATATAGACAAAAATCGGTGATATTCTAAAATTGTGACATATTTCAGTTATATCATGAGTTCGTGAGATGACATGCAAAATCGGCAAATCTCATGATAAATCGTGACAACAGGGAACCCTGGCCTAGTAATAATAGTTATAGAAGTAGACAAATAATCTATAATCAAAGTTTTTTTTAATTCTCTGATTTTCAGTGAGATTTGCTGCCTTGCATGGCCAATGTACCCTGACTACATTTTTTTTCATTTCATTTATTTGTAACAAGTAAAAATATTGCCTCCCTCAAACGATATACCTTGTATGAGGCTAATGGCATAATGGCCAATCATATGACATGCACATTACATTAATTTGAGATAACCTATTACCACAACCATACTCCATTATTCTGTCTTTCTTACTGAAGCTGCAGATTGTGGGCATTTGGTCCAGTCATCCTTCGCTCTTCTTTCATACATATGACAAAGCTCCAGCAGCTGAAAATAGGTTTACTTTTCCAATACAGGGTGGGCCAATAGTGCGTGGACGGAGGATTGTGGGCTTACTAAAAAATATTTGAAAAATCTGTCACTTGATCATGGTAGGGACCCTTGAGGGCTATAACGTAAAAATATTTTTACTTGAATTTTGACGTATATACAGGGTGATTCATATCAAACTTACATTTTTTTGAATGGAACCCCCTATATATTATTGCATATTTGGATTCCCTGGTCAATTCTAGTGTGACTTTATGTATCATACATGGAACCTTGAATGAACCGTTTCGGCGCAAATCACCATTTTTGGTATAAGTAGGTATCAGAAAAAAATTGAATATCGCAGCGATTATAAAACTTAGTAGGCCGTGACTTTGCGGTACAACTAAGCATGATATGCGTCACCTTACGTCAGATAGCTAAATTTGAATTCTTTTTGTACTTGGAGAAATCAGTAGATTAATTAAAGAAACTTCAATCACAGATAAATTGATTTTTTCAAATGGGAATGCCTATTTCTAGTTAAAGAATCAAATGTAAAATTTGATTACCTTTCTAACGATATAGCATTCTCGATATCAATCTTTTTTGGTTTTCATTTTATTTCTAATTTTCAGTCAAATCGGTGTTTTTCAATTTTCCTGCGTGCAAGCAACCTAGCAGGCCATGAAAAATAAACAAAAGCTCGTTAATATTGAAGAAACCAACTAACTTAGTAGAAAGATGCAAACTAACTAGACCAACGAGGTAAGATTATTAAAATTCCTTACAACATATTAGGTGTAACCGGATACAACAGCGGCAAGATCTCTAATGTCAATGAGCAGCTGGTGTACGACAGAAGTGTTTGTTTTTCACAGCCTACTACCTATTGAGGTCTACTAGAGTTTGACAACTTTCCAAAACGATTAAAAATATTGAAACAAAAGGAAAACTATCAGCGATTTTTGCTTACAGTCTAACATGTTTAGAATGAAATTTCACATTTAATGGGATAAAAGAAGTAGTCATTTCCGTGCTCCAACTGGAACATTCTGAACATCTATTGAAATAATTGCCAAAATTTTTTAATTACGCTATGTTGTAATTGTGTTTATTTCATGTAGTTTTCTGCAAACTAAATTACGTTTTACAATTCAAACAGACTGCAATTCAAGTTTGATTTCCGCGATTTTGCTAATAAGTAGAAGTACCTACTAAAGAATTTGAAGGGTTCCAGTCAGAGGTATCATTACTTTTGACTAACGGAAATGGCTACCTTTTTATAGCATTAAATGTGAAAATTTGTTCTGAAGACATAGATATTCTACTGCCAGCAACAATCACTAGTAGTTTTCCTTTGATTAAACATTCTTTTACTGACTTTGAAAATTGGCTGATAGTATATAATACGTTAATCAATGCTAATAGCTAGTAGGCTGTGAAAAATGAGCATTCTTGTTACCGCTGTTGTTTCTGGTTAGAGCTAATATGTTGTAAGGAATTTTCATAATCATGCTTCGTTGCTCTAGTTAGTTTGCATATTTCAACTAAGTTAGTTGGTTTCTCACATATTAACCAGCTTTTGTTTATTTTTCATGGCCTGCTAGGTTGCTTGCCTGCAGGAAAATTGAAAAACACCGATTTGGCTGAAAATTTGAAATAAAATGAAAACCAAAAAAGATTGATATCGAGAATGCTATATCGTTAGAAAGGTAATCAAATTTTACATTTGATTCTTTAAACCAAAATAGGCATTCCCATTTGAAAAAATCAAGTTATCTGCGATTGAAGTTTCCTTAATTAATCTACTGATTTCTCCTAGTACAAACACCTAAGGTGGCGCATTCCATGCTTAGTCGTACCGCAAAGTCAAGGCCTTCTAAGTTTTATAATCGCTGCGATATTCAATTTTTTTCTGATACCTACTTATACCAAAAATGGTGATTTGCGCCTAAACGGTTCGTACAAGGTTCCATGTGTGATACATAAGGTCACACTAGAATTAACCAAGGAACCCAAATATTCAATAATATATAGGGGGTTCCATTAAAAAAATGCAAGTTTGATATGAATCACCCTGTATAAACGTCAACATTTGAGTGAGAATATTTTTACGTTATAGCCCTTAAGGGTACCTACCATGATCAAGTGACAGATTTTTGAAATATGTTTTATTAAGCCCACCATCCTCCGTCCACGCACTATTGGCCCACCCTGTATAGTATCTTTTCTTATTATTGCGTCACCCAATGAGGTACTTGTTTTTTGTTTTTGGTCACGTGACGTCAGATTCAAAAATTTTAATGGGACACATTTGTGACTTTTTGTGTTCCTCCCGATAAAACAATTCCAACAAACTGCACACTTGGGGTCTAAAATGTTTAATTCAAGAGCTACAGGTACTTAAAGGACTGTACCACTACACTACATTATGAAACACTACCAAAGTAATTTAACTGTAGGGGTAAAATTTTTGAATCGGACGTCACGTGACCAAAAACAAATTCCTCGTTGGGTAACATAATAAGAAGAGAAGACACAACATTTGCTCCAATTTACACCCCCAAAGTTATAGTTCTCTACTACTGTCCAGTTCCGATATATTGCTTGTCTTAATCGTCGTGGGACACCCTGTATATACGGTTAGTATAGTCTGTGATCTGAATATCCCGAGCGTCTGCATTGTTGAATTAGTGCACCTTTGTTTTGAAACCTCGTCACGACGCGCGTAGGGTGATTCAAACGAACAACGTTGGGCGATCAAATTTTGTTCAAAGCTTAACAAAACTGCTACCGAAATGCACTGACTGCTTGAGGTAGCTTACGGGGGTGTAACTTTGAGCTATGCACAAGTTATGAGGTGGACGATGACCCGCGATCTGGACGACCATCAACAAGCTGAATCGACGAAAATGTCAATCATGTTCGTGATTCATTGAATACTGACCGAACTACTGCGTACTTGCGTAGAAGTTCTGGAAAGATCAAGGAATCGTTCCTCTGCGTGCGAAAAGACATATCGCTGGTACCTGGGTGATGCATCACGACAATGCACCAAGCCAGTAGCGTGCCAAGGTCTTCGGGGGCTCCCCCGCAATTTTTGTCACGGGGCCCCCCTCTATATAAAAAAAATAATATTTCGAATCGGTTTATAGATAGAAAAAAATTGGTGTGTCTTCAACTTTATATTTCTATAACACATAAGAATATAACAACAAAAATAAACAGATAAAGCACCTTAACTCTAACAATTTTAGTATTATACTTGCACTTGCAATTAATGTAAAGAAAAAAACTATTTTTTTGTATGTAAATCAACAAATGTATCAACTATTTGGTCTAAGTCTATGCCTTCTGCCCGTTCATTTTCTATAAAAATTAATGCCAATGCGATTCACCAATTATCGATCTTGCAACGCTTTTTATTAGTTTTAGTTTTGAAAATGATCGTTCTGCTTGAGCCGAACGTTAGCGCCAAGGCATCGGCATCGACTGTCTGGGATTCCCAGATATAACTCGTCGGCACCAACGTATTCGAATAGGTTAGAAGAAGTAAACAATCCAAAGTAGTGATTCAGCGGCAGCTTGATGATGGTACTTTATAGCATACTGGCCGTTGATAAACTCGCATACCATTTGTTTCTACACCCTCTTCGAGATAGCAGGTAAAGAACTCTAAAAAGGATGACATGAATAGTGGAGTAATATGAATAGCAACCTTGTTTTCGTTGATCGTTTTGGTTTATTGTTATAGTTTTGAGGAGATTTTGGGTTTTAACAGTGCAAAAGTTAAAAGGCTATTTTAAACAATTCCACAAGATTTAAATACTGCGGATTTCTGTGAAAAATAACATCGTGTTTGTGTAATAACAACGAGGTCTTGGGAACACACACACATATGCCTGTTAGTGCATTTTTCTATAACCTATTCGAATTCGTTGGTACAGTAGATATACGCCTCGCGTCAGTGTAACGTTGCACTTATTCTTGCCGTTTTGAATTCTACGTTCGACTACGTTGTCGCGTTGTCAAATTTTGCAATAAAATAAGTTCTGAAAAGGCAAAATAGATTTAATTTGATTTTGGAAAATTATGATTCCATCGCTATAAAATTAAGTATATGTATTATAGTTATTACTATGTACAAAGCTTGCTCGAGGCAGTCGGGATCGAGGCTGAGCGGGGGCCCCCCGGATGCCCGGGGCCCCCCCGCTTCGCGGGTCCTACAGGCACTTTCGGCACACCACTGCACCAAGCAACACTTCTTTGTGTGTCCCTGAGTTCCTGGCGAAACACATTGGGGCAACGCTGCTGCAGTTGCTGTAGATATAGTTCTCATCTCGCTCCGCCTGATTTCTTTCTTTTTTCGAAAATCAAGAACGAACTGTTTTGACAGCATTCAAGCTATTTTTTAAAAAGCTGTGACAACGGCAAGGTTCCCGTCAAGACTTTCTAGGGGCTTAATAGGCATTGGGAAAGCCGGCGTAAGAAATGTGTAGATGCTAAAGGTGATTAATTTGAAGAATATTAACAATTTATACGAATGTATACAATAAATGTTTTGAAAAAAATATGATTCATAACTTTTGGGACACTCCCTGCATTTTAAAACTACAAATTGTGGAATTGGAAACCTCGAATTACAAAAAAATAATAATCAATATTGCATTTTACCTGGTAGTTAAATATCGCAAAAATAGAACAATAATAGTACTTGCAATGATAATATTTAAAGCATTTTTAACGCAACAAAGGAAACGAGTGAACTATGAAGGGATGATGAGAAGTCCTTGAGGGGGGGGGAGGATGATGCTAAACCATAATTTTCACTCCTAATTCTTCAATTGTTCGTGGACAAATCGCTGATCTGTCAGCCGGAGCATTGTCGCAAAATCTTGATAAAGCGGCGATTTAGCTTGAATTGCGTTTTTAAAGCAGGAAGTACATTAGAATACTGCTCCTCAGTTACTGTGTCATCTAGGTTCAATGTGATCGTAAATAAATAACTACACATTTATCAAAAAAATATATCATTTTACCAACGCTTTTAACAGTTTTGGCTTTCTGAGGTATTGGACTGCCTTTATGCTTTGATATTATTGGGTACTCTGGTATTTCAACTCGTTAAATGTCACTCCATTATTCAAAAATTAATTGTGGATTACGCTGCAGTTGCTTTTTCCAATTATTGTCAGTCGATTTCGATTCGCTTTTTGTTGAACGGTCATCACTTTTGGGATTCATCTTGCTGCAACCTTCCGGTACTCTATATGAATAATATTTTTTTTGAGTGGTAAATACCGTAAGATAAATAAATTAAAACTCGTTTATGTCAAGTCGCTAATCTTTGCATTTTTGTGGCAGTTCGCGCAGTTTATGAATGCAAATATCGATATCGAAATATCGAGTATTTTGAAAGTGTAATAACTTCTTAAGATGCCATCCACTCGTGGAGGCGAAACCTCAAGTCATACCACTCAACCTCGCCGCCTAAAACCTCAAGAACCTCAAATTTCATTGCACGACGCGACCGGCGCGGAAGCCTTAGGCGTCTTATTATTAGATATATTTTTTTAACTAGCTCGAACGGTCGGAAAATACGTATTTCAGTCAGAGGTCTATGCCATCTTGCATTGTGTAAAGACGAGCAAAGCGTATAAAAGCAAAAGGATGGCAATACGCACAGACAGTAAAGCGTCAGGCCACTAGAAAGACCCACAGTGACTTTCCACTACTCCACTAGTCTGGAAATTATTTCCGAAAATATATGTTTGCTTCATAACTGAAAAATAGGTACTGTAAGAGAAAAATCAAACTACACCACTGGATTCTACAGAAAAAATTCTATAAGACTCTTTTTAAACATTTCAATAAGATAAAAGACAACCGAGTTACGAGGGTGGTCCCAAAATCGATAGTTTTTGATTTCACCCTGTATCTCAAAAACCAAGAAGGCCATGATAATTTTGTTGACGGCATCTTTAGTTTCACAAAAAAAGTAGCACACTGTCGCGAAAACCGCAACTCTCTATCTTCAAAAATAACCGAGATACCCCGTAAGCGTACCCAAAATGGGACACCCTGTACATTGGCGCAGAACCTGCATTGGGGGTGCCCAAAAGCACAATTATACTTACATCAAGTCAGGGAATGGGCGAAAATCGAGCACAAGCAATATTGGAACCAAAGATTTAGACATGGAAAGGTATACATCAAAGCCGCACGCAAGAAAATAGCTGAAGGACTGATCTATGTTTGAACAGGAATCAGCTTCGAGCAACAACTTGTCATCATACAAGACATTGTGGCCTTAACACGTTAACTGCCATGAGCATCACCGGTGGTTCAAGAAAAGATTTTGATCCGATGCCGTGAGCATCACCGGTGGAATGTATAAAACTAGCAACCGGCCAATGTAATTTTGTGTTTTACTTATCTGTTATAGTGGTGAGACCACTGGTCTCTGCATCACGGATATCTAATCATTACTGAGGTGCCATGAGCATCACCAGGGGTCTCAATTTTTTTTGAAAAAGTTGCATTGAACACCTTCTGTTTATCATCTAATATATATCCCAAAACAAGCTTAAACGGCTTAAATTATGAATTTTCCACTATGGCCTCTGTGGAATGACTTTAAGTGGAGGTTATAGTAAACTGCTTGAGGATAACAAATTTGCGGGGTAAGGGCAGAGGTAAGAAGTCGAGTAAGATGGGGCGTGGCCTATTTACTATTCCTACGACAAGGATATACCACCAAGTTATAAAAAGTATTTGTAGGCGCCGCACTCTTTTGTTTAAATACCGAGGGGTCTGAGATGGTGATGCCGAACCGGCTCCCGCTGACCTTAGACCTGTCGGGCAAAAAGTATTCAGCATGTATTCAGACCTTTTTTGATCGTTCGTCGCCATCGCATCGTTGAGAAATAGACATTGAATAATTTATACCTGGCATCACAGTTGATAATAATAATAAATACAATATGAGTATAAAGGGTTGTTTACAAGTGCAACTGAGTTGTCACACAAAAAATGAATTTCTCCTATGTACAAAAGCGTAAATAAGACGGAAAATAAGGTGAAAATATGAAAAGTACCAATGAAAATATTATGCGTGTATATGTTAGTTATAAAGCTGCTAAATTCAGTGAAGTTCACTTTACATTGAGCAGTTCTTTAGACATGTCAATGCCGTTGGAAAACTGAAAGATGTAAACGTATTACAGAATTGGCGTAAATACGAGGTTTCATGTGCTGATCGTAGTTGCTTTAGAGATGGCATGGATAAGGAGAAATCGACAGGAATTACATTTCTCAGGTATGTATGTAAAAAAATAACAATGTGCAGGACCGCATTTGTAATCTTTATCTCAATAAAGTGTAACGTATCGCAGCAATAATACAGTTGTATTATTCAATTAATGATGAATGTCGTCTCTACAAAGCCTGTTTTTTTTCATATACTTAACTATGAATTTCGCATTAGATTGAAAAATCAACCCAATACTTCATATTTAAATCATCATTGTAATGAATTTTCAAAATTATTTACATAAGAAAGTAATCCGGCTCTGGCGAGGCGTTCATATTGTTACCACACTTAGCCACGCCTCCTGCTACCGTTTTTGTTATGCGAAATTAAATCTTATAGCGTCTCCTTGGGATTCTACCTCGATGGCATAATGGTAGGGTGTGCAGCTTACGTATGCAAAAGCCACAGCAGCAGGAAGGAGCCAGGAATCACATCACAGGTAAATTTTGGTACATTTTTGGTACTATTTGGTAACAGAAATGTTAGTCGGGCGTTCTGTCCTCTCTCTTTCCTTGTCTAATCTAAGATGTATGTCTAAGTGCTTTTGTGATCTGTGTCCAAGTCCATGCCTTTCCTGTATTTTAGTGATTTGTGGTCTTAACCTTTTCATGACATTTGATATTTGAAAACTATAAATATAAAAACCAAAAACGATTATCTATTTGTATTTGTAATCAAGTCTCTAAATTTACTGTTGCAGCATAATTGTTTTTGATACATATTACTGGAGTTATTTATTTATTTATTTAGCGTATGGCTACATGGATTAATTGGTAATAAGTCTGAAACAATATAACAAAATACAAATATTAAATTTAAAACAAACAAAAATAAATAGTTTTTAGATTTTAAAATTAAGACCATTTATCCAGTCAACTACAGACTTCGAGGCTTCGAAGAAATCCGACTGTTGTCCAGCATATGCGGTAATCGGGCATTCGGTGACAATATGCTGAACAGTCTGCCGGGGCTCTCCACAGTCACAGGACGGTGATTCAGATATCCCCCATTTAAAGAACGAGTCACGACAGATGCCATGCGACGTTCTGACTCGATTAAGGGTTTTCCATGTATGGCGAGGCAGTTCCATTCCTGGCAGGGTTAAAGTGGGGTCCATAGTTGGTGGAGCCTGTACCGGCTTCTGGACTTCCCAATCCCTCCTCCAGTGCTCATCAACTTGGAAGCCATCCCGCAAGAGCCGTTCTGCAAATGGTAATGGGGGATTTCTAGATTTCAACCTCCGAAGATCTGCATCATCTAGGTCAGTATGCAGTGGAAGTTGGGGATTGGATAGTATTTTGTTGTATTCCTTCACCAGTTTATCCTGTCTACGAATATGAGGAGGAGTGATATGGCACAGAATGGGCAGCCACGGTAGGGGGGTAGTTTTTAGACAGCCACTAATTATTCTCATTGTCTCATTCAATTTGGTGTCAATCATTTTTGCATGAGGGCTGTTTAACCATACTGGGGCGCAGTATTCAGCAGTAGAATAAACAAGACTGAGGGCAGATATTCTGAGGGTGGTTGCGTTTGCCCCCCAAGTGGTACCGCACAATTTATGAATAATATTGTTTCTGGTACTAAGCTTTGCTGCTGTGTTTTCTAGATGTATTCTAAATGATAATGTTCGGTCCATTGTTATCCCCAAGTATTTTGAGTGAGGATTGTAGCGCACTAAGTTGTCATTGAAGTATACCTGAGGTTCAGTTCTAGCTTGCTTGTTATTGAGGTGAAAGCATAACACTTCAGTTTTCATCATATTTGGAATCAGCCTCCAGTCTGCAAAATATCTTCCCATCACACTAAGGTCTTCCGATAAGATACTACTGCCCTCCTCTATTGTATTACTACGAGCCGCTAGAGCAATATCGTCGGCATACATGAACTTCTTTGAAATGGTGTTGGGTATATCAGAAATGTATAGGTTGAATAAGACTGGAGCAAGAACTGAGCCCTGGGGTAAACCATTATTTAGGTGCCTCATTTTACTTCTGCTGTCACCCGTTATTACTTGGAAGGGCCTATCGCAAAGCATGTTGTTTAATAGCGACGTTATTCGGCCACACGGTACTACTTTCAGGAGTTTGAAAAGAAGGCCTTCCCTCCAAACTGTGTCGTATGCTGAAGTCAAGTCGACGTACACTACTGTAGTTTTCAGCCGTTTCTGAAACCCAGCCTCAATATGGGTTGTTAGGCTGAGTACCTGATCCGTGCAGCTACGGTGTGGCCTAAAGCCAGCCTGTTCAATAGGAATATGTTCCAGTATTGTTGGACCTATCCGATTTAGTATCATCCTTTCAAGAAGTTTATAACATGAACTCAGTAGGGATATAGGCCGATAGCTCTCAGGTAGATTCTTTGGTTTGTATGGTTTCAGCACTGCAATAACTTTTGATTTTTTAAGCTTCGTTGGTATGTTTCCTGTTTGTAAGATGTCACTGAAAAATTTGCTCAGCCACATTCTGGTATGTTTCCCAGAGTTTTTGAGAAACTCAGGGTGAATTCCATCAAATCCAGGGGCTTTGCCAGGCTTAGTGTTTTCCAAGGCGTTATTTACTTCTTCAACAGTGAATGGTGTGGAGTATACAGGGTGAGCTAATGTTGCTTGACGACGTTCTTTCAGTTGTTTCTTAACATCTTTACAGTGCTGTATATTAGTTGGGACCTTAGAGAGCGCTACAACTCGTGCTGCGATTTGGTCAGCCGATATTTCATTATTTTGGCGTGTGGGTGGGTTAGAGCTCCCTAGTTTCCTAAGAAGACTCCAAGCTTTCCTACTTGACTTTTTGAAGTTCATGTTACTGGCTGCTTGTTCCCATTTTTTGCAGCGTTCTGCATCTAGAGAGTGAAGGAGTTCATCAGCTATTTCAGAATCTCCGCTGTTCTTAAACTCTTGATAAAGCCTCTCTATGTCATCGTTCCATCCCGGAACATATTCTCTTCGGAAACCTCGGGGGATGCACCTTTTAGCTGTTGTTATAACAGCTTTAATGAATCTGTCGTAGCTGCTACTTTTTGGGGGGATCCATCGAACGGCTGAGTCCAGCTGCGCAGCAAACTTGTCCCATTGGGCTTTTCCAAAATTCCACCTCGGTCTTGGTGTAGAGCGGACGATTGGAATTTGGGTTCCAACTTCGAGGATAATCGGACGATGTTGACTGTGTGGAAAATCGTCCAGAACTTTCCTTGAAACTGGTATTTGACGATTTTGAGAGTCAACTGATGCGAAGCACAGGCCTGGATTAGACTCGGTGTTCCATGCAGCTGATCTAAAGGTCTTACGCTCTTTGGCGTCAAAAATTAAGTTGAAATTATTGGAATCAGCCCAGTCTAACAGGTGTTCTCCATTTTCGTCTGTGCTCCGGTATTTCCAGGTAGTGTGGTGACTATTGAAATCACCGGCGTATACCACAGGGTGTTGATGTACCTCTAGTGTATTATCAGGCCAAGATTGCTGCGGTGGCTTATACACATTGACTATGGTGATGTCTCCTATTTTTGTTGTTATCTGTTCGATGTTTGAAGTTGTGCAGGAAACGAGTTTAGCGTTGTCAATGTCATTCCGGACATAGGTTGCAAGACCGTACGAACGATGATAGGTGGCTCCAAGTAGATCATATCCATGCATTTTGCCTCTTTGACGTTGTTGCTCCTCGTTTTCTATGTGAGTTTCCTGGATAATGGCCAAGTCTATATTATTGTCTAGCAAGAGCTTTGATATGTAATCACACTTAGCTCTGCTAAGACCTTCAGCGTTAAGTTGAAAAATTTTAACAATCTCTCCGAGATTTTTTGTTAATGGGTCCTGAGAAGGACCGTTTCGAGAATCCATGTAAAGTAAAGCCAGGAGATCTAACGATATAATCTGGCTGCCAAAGATCGCTCTAACTCATTTAGCGTTACCCAGGGTGCACGTGTGGTATTCTGCCACGGACGCGAGTTAGTTTACACCCCACTGGAGTTATGATACCTTGTGACAAATGAAAATTATCAATAGGGATGGATGAGAAGAGAAACCACAGTTATTGGCGATTCCAATTACCGATGAGGGCGCTGGCGTTTGTAAACAAATATGGAGGATAGCAGGTATCCTGCCGGCTGTGAAACGCTTTTAGAGGAAATGCGTGGAATGAATGCTTTTATCATTGTCTTTTTTGGAGTGGCAACCATAAACACTACAGTTTGTATTAAACTTGCTAGCCTTTCTTGATTTGAAGCCTGATGTAGATGCCATATTCTTGACAATAGCGTATGAAGAAGGTCCGAAGAAATATTCTAACACACTATATACCAATTAACAAAGCACAAACTCGAAAACACGACTGAACGAAGAAACACAAACGGCATATAAACGGTTAATGGCATGTTAATTGTGTTTCGTCCGAAATTCGAGTACCTGCTTTGTCAGTGTAGATTTTTGCCGCTAGAGGTCTCATCGATTTTTGGAATTGCCAATTGGTTTTATCAAGTTCAGTGGCAGTTCCATGTCACAAAAAGTTACTATTGCTACTTTCCCATCTGAACACAAAAAGCCGTGAAAGTGGAGAACTTAGCAAAGGAACATGACTTCTGGAATGAATAAATGTTAATGATACAAGGTTTTTATCAGTTTATGTTAAAAGTAAAAAATGTAATTTCTATTCGTGACGCAAAAAAGTGTGAGCCTTGGGCGTGCCAGCAATTTAAATTTTAATTCTGAAAATGATAACTGCTCAAAACTAATTACCGCGATTTGTTTAATGTTTAGTAGTTCCTAACTTTTGGCCTGCAGTGTATATGAATAAGTCACCCAAAACCACCGACTACAAATTTAGTTGATGCCCAAAACAATGTCTATCTCATTCCAGAAATAAATGAACTTCAGCTCATTCATAAACTGTAGTTTACATACTTTTGTATTGGTGGCGCCTTTATCAGTGTCCCAATAGGTGCACGATCGTTCAATGCAAGGCTCTAGCTGTAACCATTTTTGACCCTGTACATTGATATTTTTTGGCACAAAAACCTAATTTGCGTTTCCTTAAAACTTCAATTTAGAGAAATCTCGATCCAGATTTTAGAAGAAAGAAAGTTTATACAGGGTGATTAACGAGACCGTGAATTTAGTCAACGTCAATTTTGGCAATTTTTTAATAATTGTCTATTAGGAAATTTCGAAAAATACGTCGACATTTCTCTAGAAGCCTCCTTTTTCTTCATGCTCATATTTTTTTCAGTTCAGAAGTCTCAAAATTAATAGTCCAAAAATGGTTACAGCTGAACCATTGCAAACAGCTCTCATGTACGTACTATAACCTCCTCTTAAGGTCCTTATGGCGACAGTCAACGTGTTAAGGAACACCAAGAGGATGTGGCTCTACGCTGGAGACCGCGACTGCAGACTATGTGGTAGAGGGACAAAGTTTACCTTCATCCATATGCTCTGTCAGTGCGAAGACCTAAAAATCACAAGAGACAGCCACTTTTTTGAAGCAATAATTTTTTGGAAATCATTATTTTTTTGGATATGACTCTATTTTGACAAGGAATTCTTCATATTAATTATATAAACACAAACAACAAGAATAATACCAATGGTTTTATTAAATAATTTTTCAAAGACTGAGAAAACAAACATACGCTCCTTAACTATATGATACATTTAAACCTATGATAATAATAATAAATACTTAACACATTAATACAACAGAATCACCATTTTATACTCTGTATCAAATCATTATGCCATTGCAATAATACTTGCTCATATATAATAATGATTATACGCAGCCTGCTTGCTCTTACAGCTCAATTGTATAACTATATACATACAGAGTATCATTTGTACTAAACCCTATTTCTTTTATTTATACACCAAGAATTTGTTTAAACAAGATTTAAATGCCATCAAAAATGATTCCATTGACTAGTGATATAGCATTTTCTCATTGGTTAAAAAAATTTGGGTATTTGGTGAAACGAATTTTCTGTGAGTTTTAAAACGGATAATACGAGGTGAGATATTTATGTATTTATCTTCTCGAAGTTGGTACTTTTTATTTTGACAAAAGTAAAACTAATATTCGGTAAAACAACAACGACAAATTAAAATAAAAAAATGGATGATATAGAACCGATATCTGAGAGAAATGTTGCTGTGGAAATAAGTTCACATATTTCAAAAACGTTTAACTATCAATAAATGACAATAAACTTCTGAAAATACAACATTTTGCCTGGTTTGCAAATCGAGCACTGACCACATATGCACAAAATGATTACCGTTACGACAATAGTTGCTTAATATTCTTCCCATTTGTTCACATTATCAATATGGCACTGGCACCACCAAATAAATTATGTTCAAGTAAGTTGCTTATATGATGCCTCTTATCTCTATAGGTATAAACAATTCAAGAATATGGTTTTGGAAATACTGGGTATAGTAATTACAGTGGAATTATATCAAACTATATGACAAGAGATGATAATCGTTTTAGAGACATTATGTTCTTAATGTATAAACAAATTATCTATATCTAATATATTTTATAACATTTAGCACCAAGTCATTCCTATACCATTCAAGGCACGTTAAAAGCACATGGTATTTTAAAAATACACTTTGGATATGTAATGTCTGTGTGATAGGATACTCTACATTTAAACATTATTCCTGTGTTTCTCCGCTATACCATATTCCCAATAAAAAGAAATAATTTTTACTCTTTGGTGAGCCGTGATTAAACGAAAATTGAAGACATATGGCAAATCTTTTTCTGTCTCAAACTCAAAAATGTTACCAGGTTTACCAATTTTTCGTTACACGTCATAAATGGGGCATTCTTGACATATCGAAAGCTTTCGACAGAGTGTGTCATGAGGGACTTCTGGTCAAGCTTGCTGCTTATGGACTACCACCTGGCCTGCGCCAGTGGCTGAATAGCTTTTTGAACGACCGATATCTGTTTGTTGTAGTCGAGAGCTGTTCATCAGACGTATTTTCAATAAACGCCGGTGTTCCTCAGAGATCTGTCCTATCCCCTACACTGTCTCTGCTGTACATCAACGAGCTGTTGGAAATAACATCCAATCCAATCACTACATCTCAGGAGACGGCACATCGGCGACAGCAGCATGCCTCACAGATCAACGCAGATATCAAAGCAATTGTCGAGTGGGGATTAGCAAATAATTACAGTTCAACGTACAAAAAACTCAGGCAACAACACTTACAAAGAAGTCTCACGATGGCTTACCAACCGTGGAAATGGAGGGCCACGCCATAGTCGAATCATCTTCCGTCAAGCTTTTGGGGATCAGCATCAATAATAACATGTCGTGGCACGACCACGTCGTCAGTATTGCTAAAACGGCATCCCAGAAGCTTGGAGTTTTGTTCCGCTGGCGCTGTAGGAAGTTGTATACACCAGAGCAATTGCTGCTCTACAAGGCACAGATCCGACCATCGCTGGAGTATTGCTCCCATGTGTGGGGATGCGCTCCAAAACACTCTCTAAAGCTTCTGGACATTATCCAGAAAAGAGCAATTAGGTTAATCGATACGCCTAACCTCACAAAGGACCTCCACAGCCTGGAACATCGAAGGAGGGTGGCTGACCGATCCCTGTTTTACAGATTCTATCACGGAAGATGTTCGAGTGAGCTATCGCAGATAATAACACCAAAGGCCGTCCGAACCAGGAACACTAGAGAAGCTCTGCGAGCTCATCCTTACCAGGTCGAGGTCCTTACTCCCCCAACCAGTCTCCTCCAGCATTCCTTCTTTTGGAGAACTTCGACGCTGTGGAATCAGCTGCCGGGGAATTTGTTTCCCGGCGGCTACAACCTGCACTTATCCTCTCGCAGCGCTTCTACAACGCCATAGGCTTTCAGTCTTTGCGGGAGGCTGACCATAAAAAAAAGATTACAAAATTACGACGTGAAACGTAAAAGTGATAAATCTGACAACATTGCTGCGGACAAAAAGGTGTCGCATCTTGCTACCGGCCTCTTTATATGACTGCCAAATAAAGTACAATCAAATAGTATGCATACTCTACCCTAACATAAACAAGCTCATAGTGGCCATTCCAGTATACCATGTTTATATTGGCTGGAATCAGCGGAATAAAATAATGACAAACACAGGTTTCAAGCATGTAGAATTGTAGAGGCAGGCCCGGATTAGCATCATTTTACGCCCTAGGCCGCAGTCCTAAATTACGCCCCTCCCCGGTGGCCTCAGGGTTGTGAAATTTTTGGCTGTAGGACACCAGCGCGCCGCGGTCAGATTGGTCCTAATCCCACCGAGATTGGTCCTAATCGCACCGGTCAAAAGCGCGCAAAATATTTCGGAAAAGAGGCAGGTATGTGGACACAAGCGCGCGAGATGGCGCTCGTTTACATTTAGAGCGTTATATTTGCACTGAACTGCATCACGTGGTTGTTTTGCTAACTTGTCGAATGCTGGTAATATTCAATGTATTTAAATAGATAATAGATGTTTTGGATCCAGTGTATAATGGCATAAAAGTATTTTCAAAGCATTCAGCAACCTGTCATGATCTAGAAATAATAAACCAAAAGTTCATCTCAAATAACGTAAATAGGTTTTTTTTGAACTAGGCTTGTATTAGATGAAATCTGCACCCATTACTGTACAGTTAGGCGAAACTTGCTTTATTCCTAATTGGATGGCGATTTCAAAATCACAAATTATTTGTGAAGAGTTAGAAGACAAATAATTTTCTCCACAATAATCGACTAACAATTTAAAACCTAAAACATGTGTAGAACTTAATTTGTTAGGTAACAATATAAACACTACTGGTATGTAATGACCATTTTTGAAAGCGTGGATTATAAATAATTGATAAAAATTTTTGTACAGTAATCAAAAGTGTCATCTACGTATACCTTATTACAGGAGCACAGAAATTTTGAATTTGTTTCGCAAGAAAATACAACTAGGTTAAGGTGGTGATTATAATTATAAAGAACAAAAGGTAGGTCTTAATTTTCTTCCGGCGCGCAAGTGATCGGTGCCGATTGAGGCACCCTTTTCGAAAACAGGATCAAACCGTGCGCGCTTGTGACCGATCACCAAATTTTTGTGCAATATTATCTGTATAGCTCATTTCGTTTTATAGTTTCTTTTGAACTATTTATGCTACTAAAACGTTTTTTTAGCTTTTTTCAAAAGGACAGTTAATGTCGTTCTAGCACTATCCTAGTCAATGACATTTTAAAATATGTATGTAAAATCCCAATATGTACTTGCAACTTGTAGTAAGCAGATATTGAGTGAAAAAGATATAGAACATTACATAGTTTTGAAATTTCTTCTTTCTTGATTTGACCCACGTAAATGATTGAATTGTGCTGGTGGACTTTTTTTCATTTTCAATGCTTGGAAGAGCGAGGGCGATGAGCTTTGCGTGAATCATAGGTGATCTATCACTAACGAACAAATAATACGGTAAGTAGTAATAAAAAAGAAGACTATCAATGCGTATGAAGTAATTATAGACTCAATATATTGAGTGGGTTGACTTGATCTTTTAGTTTTGGATTCATTGCTTTTTATAGCAATGAATCCAAAACAACGTGTGGATTAGAAGTAAAAAAGATGTCTTTTTTTGCCGTTTTTTCATGAATTGCGCCCCCGTAAGATTGCGCCCTAGGCCATGGCCTAGGTTGGCCTTATGGGTAATCCGGGCCTGTGTAGAGGCTACGTTTAGAGCATCATCAAATCAGTGGAGTATCCGTCACAATATCCTGAATGTCCTTTCTACACAGGAATGGTGTTTGTATCAGATGTGCGTTCCGGTGAGATGGTGACCACCCATGTGCATGTTGCTGGACTGCAGGTACATGTAGTAGTTGTTGTAGTTTTGGTCTGGAGGGGCGCCCTGGCCAGGCGCCGTTGGAGGTGGTGGTCGGAACGTCACGCCCATCCCCACACCTAGGATGTCCTGGACTGAGTGACCGCTCGGCCAACATTGCCGATCTGTGGCTGACTGAAACCAAGAAGAAACACGATGTCAATTCTGCGTACAAGATCAAAGTAAAAGATGTTGTCTACTACAGAAATAAATTATTCCAAAACCAAGTGCGAAAGCGAAATAGAAATGGCGAAAACAATGTTCTACATATAGAATCAGCCAACAACAAACAACGCGCTATATGGGAAGTCATAAAAATTAATGGTGGAATTGCTAAGAAACAAACATCTGTTGCAAAACGTAGTGCTGACACTTTCAATGATTACTTTTTAAATATTGCATAAACAGTAATCGAACTTCTGGAAGAGGTTGAGTTGAGAGAAATCCACTTAGTTATGCTACTGAAAATAGGAGCCAAACCTTTGTGGTGCGTGTACTACAATGAAGTAAGAGTTTGGCTTACTGGGAGGGGGGGGGGGGGTGAGAGATGAGCCATCAAGCGACAGTAGTGCCTTCTTTTGCCTGATGTCTGTTAACTGTATTTGTTTATTTTGCTGTATGTTGTGCCAACTATTTTCGATTGGGGTTCAAATTCCGGACATTTTACCGATTTTTGTAGTTTTTTTGGCTTCTCCATTAGCTGTGTTTGTCCATTTTGGTGTATTTTGTGCCAACTATTTTCGATTGGGGTCAAATTCCGGAAATTTTACCAATTTTTGTAATTCCGCCCGAACACGAAATTTACCTCCAAATTTCTGGACATGTCCGGGATTTTCCGGACGGATGGACACCCTAAGCATAGATCATATGAAACATTCTAAAAATAGAGATGATTATATTTCAGCGAAAATAATAAAAACTATAAAAAATTGATATTGATACCTCTAACAAAATTTATCATCAACATGTGCATATATCCGATAATGTATTTCCTGACGCACTAAAAATTGCTTGAGTCATTCCAATATTTAAAAGGATGTGATGGGGAGAATATACTACATTTCCAGTTTCCACCCAATATCATTGGTACCAATTCTGTCGAAAATATTAGAATATCTACTTAACAAACAAATAGTACAGTATTTGAAAAAATTGCTTATTCAGCTCCTGTCAACATGGATATCGTAGTCATAAATCCACTAGTACAGCTTTAAGGATTTGAAGGTAAAACACCAACACATTACACATTTTTTGACTTATCTAAAGCCTTTGACTGTGTTTCACTTGCTAGGTATTTTTTTGGACGAATTATCTCTGTATGGCTTCTGTGGGCCTTTTAGTTTTTTGATTCTGGCTGCGTCGCCACTGACACCATTTTTAAAAACGGTGCGTGTTTTCCACCCTCGCTACGGTGATAATACTGTCTCAAAATTTCATTAAGGTCAATTTGATAATTTCTAGGACTTCCTTCCACAGGTCAATCGACAGCCTATTATGAATACAACAAATTTTTCAGTTTTACAACTTCCCACCTCCCAACCATTTCTATTTCACCCCTACCCAAAAAAGTAGAAAATGACCAGGAAGCACTAAAATGCCTAAAACCGAAGTTTGAGGAATATTTGAAAATTTTTGTATTTTGCCAAATTATTATTTTCAAGCATATCGCTACCCAAATTTCATCATAATGCATGCAGTGGTAACTGAGATTACGATGCTTAACAGATCGACAGACAGACCGGCGCCAACGGAGATGAGTGACGTTGATTTTCGTTATTGTAGATATCATAAAAAGAATATTATCTTAAAATTGAAAATCTTCGCGGTCACAATATACTCCCTTCAACCCCCCATCACGTATAGGGTATAGGTGTGGAAAGTAAAAAGCTAAAAAGAGAACATCCGGCTCTTCTGAAACACTGTTTATAATTGAGGGCATTATTAAAACCATCATCACATATCCTACACTTTTGTATTCAGCATTTTTTTTATCGTTGTAAATAAAAGATAAATGGAGCGCATTTTATAAAAGTGTACATTATAGGGTGTGGTTGCCCATATTAAGAAAATGAAATGAATTGATAATACAAAACAAATCTCTCAACCTTGAGGAATGTTTTGAGTAGCATAAATTATTTTTATATTTGTCAACAACAATAGAAGATCAAAATTAAGATGGTGTTGCAAATGGTTCATTTTAGGCAACCAGGTGTTCAAATTGAACTCCTGGTCTCTTAAATTGAACCTGTCCTCAGATCTTGATAAAGTTGGGATAATATTTCCAGGAAAACGAATTAAACTGAACTAATTTCTCTTTAAGAAATGTTGGTACCGAAGTACTGAAACATTTTTTTCTAATAACTGCTAACAAATTGTGCAAGAAAATTCTGTATTGCAAGAGATGAACACTTGAACATTTTCTTTTTTGGTCCAACACCAACACATTTCCAATGAAGTACAGAACCGCGAAAGTTCAGAGTCAGGAGCGTTAAAAATTTAGAATGGTCTTAATTGAATCGGAGTTCAATTCAATATAAGCACCTAGCTACAAAATCAAGATTAACCCTATAACCCTATAACACTGATATCTAATATATCAAATTATAAAATTGAAAGAATACACCTACATTGTTTTAGTTAGATTTCAAGCCTTCGCCAAGTTCATAAAATATTACAATGAGTATGGTTGAAATCTTCAACACTTTACAGATCTGTATTACGTTGTCCTAATCCAAATATCAACTGAGTCGCAAAAAGGTTCAAAGGTGTGGTGTCGAATACCCGATGGCAACATTGCCAAGTTTTACGGGAAGTAACGAAAATGACAGATAAATAAATAGTTTTCGGAGCAAGACACCACTGTAAGATGCCCCCTAACCTTATTTTGAGCTACAACTTTGACACCGTAACGTCAAAATAGCAGATGAGTATTGTAAAGGTTGTTGGTTGAAAGAAAATCATAATTCAATAGTACCCAAAAGTCAAAACCAGCGTCACTGTCAAAACCAAAACAGGTTATGATCTAATTTTTATTCGTGCTGCGCATGCGTGTCGCTTCGTTAATCGCTATGGCATATCGTCCGTACAATACCGGCATTTAGCGATTACGATATACCTACGTAAAACGAAATGCAAAGGTCAAAGTTGTCAAATAGCGGAACATCACTTTGTAAGTAACGAAAACTGCCTATTATGGGCTACCGCACCCTGATATCGGGAGCAATAAGCAGTTTATCTTACCGTATGAGGATGAGGTATCTTCTGTTGCGCCGCTGCGGCGGCTGCGTAAGGATAGGCAGGGTAGATGGCATTGTACAGAGGGTGAGGTGTCTGATGATGTACTATTGACGAACCGATCTTGTTCCTCAAGATCCGACTGATAGAACTCACTGAAGGCACGTTGTACTTGTCACACACTCCGTCAGACAACAGCCGGTCGCGAATCTCCCACGCAAATATACCGGGGTCTTTCTGTTTCAGTTCTTTTATGTACGCCACTACCTGTAAGAAATATTTGAATTATTAATTGATAAACCTTAATTTCAGAGAATTGATTAAATGGATTGTTTATATAATCTAAACTAAAAGAGAGAGTATTTTGTAAAAACAACAAATGGAGTCAAGTTGATTGACTCAGTACTTCCCACATATTACGATGATGCCATTTTATTATTTTCCTATTGGATGAATCCACCGATTACAAACCTAGGCGATGCATGAAGCCCATTGCAACAAAGTCATCGCCCGCCCGCAAAAAATAGAACATATTACCAGTACCAATTGTTAAAGGGTAATGGAATGTTCCAGGGTATCTCAACCAACTTATATCCGGGACCCCATCCAACATAGCCACTAAAAAAATGTAGAAAATCCTCAGAGATCCCTAGAGTATCCTAAAACAGAGTTTGAACGGCTTTTATATTGTACTGTATATTTTTTAATTTAGTTTCACCGTCACTAAAACAATTTTTAAAAGTTATAGACAGTTTAGTGATGAGCTACATGCATTATAGTATTATATATATATATATATATATATATATATATATATATATATATCAATCAATCAATATAATTTGAAAAATTAAATTGTCAAAGGTAGGGCAGCATTCGTATAAAATTGAAAAGTATATTATGTCGTTCATTATGTGGTTCTACAGGCAATGAAGAGCCCACTACGAATACAACAAATTTTTTAGTAGCACAACCCCCACCTCCAAACTACCCCAATTTACCCCCTCTAAAAAATGTGGAAAACAATCAGGAACCCTCAAATCGCCTAAAGACGAAGTTTGAGCTGTTCTTATATTTTTAGTTTAGTTTAGTTCATTACTGCGCTGCCACTGACACGATTTCTAAAAGCCACACGCCCTTTTCATCCTCGCCACTGTAATAACACTGTGTCAAAATTGCATTAAAATCAATTCACTAATTACTGGGTTACACAATAGAAAATGATCTAATGCAATATTTGTAAATTTGTATGTTTACATCAGAAAATTTCCTTGGTTTTTGTAATAGGCAAGGCAATGTTCGGATGGACTTGCAAAAGTTTATTATGCTGCTGGGTCTTTCAAAAGTCAATGGAGAGTCCATGAATACAACAATTTTTTTAGTTTTTCAACTCCCTACCCCCCAACCAATACAATTTCACCCTCACCGAAAAAAGTGAAAAATAGTCAGGAACCTCCAAAACGCCTAAAAACGAAGTTTGAGGAATATTTTGAAATTTTTTGTTTTTTGCCAGTTAATCCTTCGCCCATGCACCGATTTTCAAAATTATAGCAGCGTTACCTACTACAACTGCACAGCATATCGCTACCCAAGTTTAATCATAATCCATGCAGCGGTTACTGCTATTACTAGGCTATAAGAACGCAACAGACAGACATCAGACCAACCGACAGGCAGACAGACAGACCGATGGAAATGAGTGACGTGATTTTTTTTATGTAGATATCATAAAACGCCGAAAAGCGTACTATCTTAAAATCATAGTTTTCGTGATCACAATACTCCCATCACCTATCGGTGTGGGAAGTAAAATGGTCCTCAAAACATCCAACAAATGCGGGTAAAAGATATCGATATGAAAACCGCCTTAAGATTAACAAAAGCAAAATATTAATTGAAAAAATTCGATGTATAAAACAGACTATATGTGTAGCAAATATATTGGTGAGTATTCAAGGACCCTAATGCACAATCAAAGGATATAAAAATTACATTACTAAAAGGGAAATATCAAAAGCATCTTCCACGCTTGAGGGTGAGGAATCAGGGTGAAATGGAATCAAGTTCCTATTATACAAAAGAAGGATAATAGTTATAAGATAAAAGTAGAAAAGTCTGCCCCCGATTCCAATTCGTCGTTAGGGGCAAGGCCCCCCTCCCAGATGTCGTTACCCCCCCCCAAGTTGCCGCTGCTCTCCCCCCCTAGGAAAAAACTTAATAAAACAGACATGTCTGAAGTGACTCCATAAGTGCAATAAACCTCTTGACATAACCTGTAAGCAGCTTTCTGTCTAGTGCTTGTCCAGAGTAGACTCGCCATCACTGGCGATTAGCGATTCACGACTTCAGTGGCGTATATAAAGCCACGCATTCAGTTGTGACGTCTGGAAGAGGCTGAAGTTAGGATTATAATACGCCAATATTATAACCTATGAACATTTTTCCGATGCCCCCCCCGAAATCGATTTCTATATACGCCACTGCACGACTTGACTTGATTTTCAAGCTACTTGACTTGACTTGACTTGATATCAAGTCAAGATCAAGTCAAGTCAAGTAGTTACACATCAAGCAACTTGAAAATCAAGTTTTTCAAGTCTAACTACTTGATTTTTCTTGAAAAAATAATTCTTTTTGATATTAATCTGATTAGCTGCCAAAACGCAATAACAATAAAAATCTATGTATATAAAGATGTAATCTTTTATTTAAAAAAAAACATCTATAAACGAAAACACCAGCAAACTTAGTTAAATAATAGGTAAATGTAATAATATAGAATGAAAATACGAAATATTCTCAATTCTGACATAGATACATAGAAAAACAACATACTCAAATGGGAGTGGGTTGGCTCAGTGGTTAGAGTCAAGGGGTCGTGACCGGAAGGCCCCAGGTTCGATTCTCGTTAGAGGCGGAAATGTATATCTTTTCAATCAAAAATAAATATCCATAAAAAAAGCTCAGCGAAAAATCCCCACCTGAGCCTTCACTGTTGGGTTCTAATTAACAGTGCTGTTCCTAGAGTGGCGCCGGGAAACAGTAACAAATCCTACGAGGCTAATGACCCTTGGTCCTCATTTGCCATCCATGATTTGAGACACATAAGACTTCTAACGGAGTTATCACCTAATCGATTTCTTGTTTTGGTAAGAGTTAAGGCAGCTCTAGAAAACTGCCCTTCAACTGGAGCTGAAGAAGCGGGCGTTGCCAAAAAGTCTTTGGCCATTGCGGCAAGGTTTGGAAAAATACATTCGTGTCTTTTCCGCCATTCTAAAATATCTTCAGTACTGTCCCTTGCCGCTTGAATACTATTTATAATCTGTTCATCGGTTTCATCTCAATCAGGTTTATTGTCAAGTTCCACAGCCCACGAATCTATAGTCTATCGAGCAGCATATTAATGCAAAAATGCAAAGGGAAACAAACGTATTAGGTTACATAGAAGCAACGCCTTCATCATCTTGTAAGCACATAGAAGAAGCTGTAGTATCAACTACAGAAAGAATTCTAAAAAAATACAATTACCATTCATACAAGTATAAGATACTTCAACATTTGCACAGGATCTAAGTTTGGGAATATATAATCGCTATAACACGAAGGAGACCAATAATTCTTTTAAATGCCATTAAAAGAATAAGAAATTGTGCCAGATTTGCATTCCTGAAAATAGTCTCCAACTTGAACCAACATCTCTAAAAGCTCCTCGATGTTTAGTTTTTATTTTGATTCAAATTCTAATTTAATAATATGTTGATATTCTTCAGATAGAATGTTGTTTGATTTTAAATTTTAAGTAATGTAATAATGGACTAAGTAATATTTAATGAACATTATCGCAAATAGTAGTTAATAGCGTATAAAATACAATCAAATAATTGTGTTTAAAAGTATTGAGTACCTTGTAGCTTAATAATTGTTTACTTGGATATTGTTTTTAATAGATTAGTCATGGCCTACTGCTACAAATAGGGTAAAAAATGAAAAAATACTAATATATATTTTTGAACAGCTTGAATTATTTCCGATTGACTTCAAAAATAATATACAGGGTGTTCCATATAAAAAATATATGTTTGCTTCATAACTGAGAAATGGTTAGAGTAAGAAAAAATCAAACTACACCACTGGGTTCTACAGAAAAAAATGTATAAGACCCTTTTTAAACTTTTCAATAAGATAAAACACAAATGAGTTACGAGGGTGGTCCCAAAATCGATAGTTTTCGATTTCACCTTGTATCTCAAAAACCAAGAGGGCCATGATAATTTTGTTGACAGCATCTTAAGTTTCACAAAAAAGTAGCACTCTGTTGCGAAAACCGCAACTCTCTATCTTCAAAAATAACCCAGACACCCCGTAAAAGTGCCCAAAATGGAACACCCTGTACACTGTTTAGGCATTATAGGAATTCCACTGGCTTGTCTTGTCCGTGGCTCCATACAACAAATTCTTGTCCCATGCAAAGTATGTTGTAGTTAACACTTGCTTGAATAAGTTGGTTATAAGCTCAGAAACAGGTAGCACAGCTCATCAGAATAAGCTCGCCAACCATTCGTGTTGGCGAAACGTCAGGCAGCGAACCGCGCCGATGCGAAGGCTTCGGAGCGTGCCGAACAGCCCAAGAACCAACAGTTCTTCTCCTGTTACTAGTCGAGAAAAAAGCCTTTGTAGGCTTCCCAGTTTGGCTATGACCGTCGACTGGTTTACCTTTGTCCATCTGATTAGGGATCTTAATAGGTAAGTAAAGGATCTGCAAAAAGTTGCTGAATGGGGGCGTACCTTTGGCGTGGTGACTCTTGGTTTGGATCCTCCTATCGCGCCAGGTAGTATGGATCCCGTCTCGTGGTACCTGGCGAGTATTTTGCTGACACATCCGTGGGAGACCCGCAGTTGCCTGGAGATGTCGCACGGCCTAATGCCCACCTGGGACAGTTCCACGATGCGCAGACGCACCGCGTTTGGTAAAGGTCGCCCGTTCACGAACACGCCGCCCAGCTGGTTTACTTCGCCATATTGGTGGTGGCCGCCCGGTGGGGGAGCTCCCGGCTGTGTTGCACTGTCTGAAAGATGACAAAAGTTCAAAGTCGGATACAGCTCAAAAGGATCAGGTTCTGGTGCAAAGAAGGGTTTTATGCCTATTCAGATAGGTACATTGATGTAATGCCATAGAGGTAAAACGCTATAGTGGGCAGCGCTGACAGTTGTCTCCTTGTAATTAGCGTTTTCAAGCATGTAACATCGCATGTTATTATTTATTTATTTAACCGAGGCAGCGGCGGCTTAAGGGGTAGCGCCATTATTGACACGACTTTGAAAAGTCATAAGGTGGGTTCATGAAACTTTTCCTTTGCCGCAATTTAGCCGTAAATTAGCGTTTATGTTCATTCTAAAGTTGAACCTACCATAATGAAATGTTGATGAAACAGCTTTGAATTTAACTTAATAATTAGGCGTAAGGATTGACCTTGAAAAGATAATTAACTTGCAACTATACCTTACCGCAAAAGATAAATCTAATGTCGGCTACACACGTTCCGGCAGGCCTGTCAGTTCAAACTGAACGGTCTGCCTGAAGACCGGTCGGCCTCGCCCCCACACGTTCCGGCAGGCCTGTCAGTTCGAACTGAACAAGGCCGCCTAAAGACCGGTCGCCTCTGATTGGCTGACGCCCCTCCACACGTTCAGGCGAATGTGAAATATATCACTACGTTTCCACGGGCTTTTAAAACATTTTGTGTGTAATTTCTCGATATCTGGCAAGGTATACCTGATAGAAGAAAATGTCAAGTACAAAGGTTATTTGGTGACTTAAGACGCATATCCTAAAAATATTTTGAAATATATAGGGTGTTGCGGGAAAGTATTGGATAGTGACCAACTTGTTTTTTATATATAGAACTATAACTTTTTTTAAATTCTTCTAGTTTCCATCATTGATTTCTATTCAACTCTAAAATATTTTTGGAATCGGTTGCGACGTTGCCAAGTTATTATTTATTTTCTATTAATTTCCGGATTCGCAAGGTCGCAAGTAATACGTCCAAATTGATATATCCCTTCACCTTTTCTCAATATTATTATACAGCGAGTTACTTGAATATTAAATGAATATTATTTTGGATGTTATCAGCAATGTGCATCTACAGGGTGGTTTTGGCAGAATTTTAAATTGATGGTGATTTTACTTTGTTTTTTTAAATGTAACAATGTATGTTTTATTTTAAATCAAAATATCCACTAATAACCTATCTCGCCTTGTAATATTTTTTTCGTGTTTGCGACGTTGCCAAGTTATAAATTGTTTTTCCAAATTTTCAAACAAATATCTCCGATTTTTATTAATAGAACACACTGTATATTTTATTTTAACATAGAAGTACTCCCTAGGAATGGTCTATAGCGTGTCAAGTTTTAACTGGTGTTCCTAAAATAATAAAACCGTTTTCCTTGCACACATACTACTATTTCGAATACTAGGTCAGTAAAAGGTACAGGAACGCTTAAATATCTTCAAAACTGGCACAGCCGGAACGAGAAAATCCATAACTGCAGGTTTTTGAACATGCAGAATTCAAAAATTCTAACAGCAGCGTTGCCAGATTTTACCAGTTTTATGTCAAATTTAGTAAAGTCTCACAATTTCAAAATTTTGCTTCTATTAATTACTGAGATACGGCAACACTGCTCTTTCAGTAAACAGTACCGGAAAGCTTGAATATTTCCAAAACTGCCACAGCTGGAGCGCTGAAATTCAATACTTGGGGTTTTTTGAACATACAGAATTCAAAAATGCTAACATCGGCGTTGTCAGATTTTCCAATTTTACCTTTCACGTCATTACTTTGAATGAAATGCCCTATTTGGTGGTAAATCTGACAACACTGATGTTAGCATTTTTGAATTTTGCTGTAAAAAACTCTCCGATATTGATAATTTTCGCTTCAGTGGTGCCAGTTTTGGATATTCAAGCGTTCCGGTACTTTTTACTGAAAAAGTGGTGTTTCCGTATCTCAGTAATCAATAGAAACAAAATTTTGAAGTTATGAAATCTTACTAAATTCGACATGCGCAATTCATTGCAATAAAGATAAGTAGAGGATTCTATTGAAAATAACAAAATTATGACGTGTAACATAAAAGTGGTAAATCTGGCAACGCTGCTGTTATAATTTTTGAATTCGGCATGTTAGAAAACCTGCAGATATAGATTTTCTCGTTCCAGCTGAGCAAGTTTTGGAGATATTTAAGCGTTCGTGTACCTTTTACTGACCTGGTATTCGAAATAGGCAGTATGTGTAAGGAAAACGGTTTTATTACTTTAGGAACACCAGTTAAAACTTGTTCACGCCGTAAACCATTACTAGCGAGTACTTCTATGTTAAATAAAATATACAGTGTGTTCTATTAATAAAAATCATAGATATTTGTTCAAAAATTTGGTAAAATAATTTATAACTTGGCAACGTCGCAAACGCGAAGAAAAATATTACAAAGCGAGATAGGGTATTAGTAGATATTTCGATTTAGAATAAAACATACATTTAAAAAAACAGAGTAAAATGACCTTCAAATTGGACGTATTACTTGCGACCTTGCAAATCCGGAAATTATTAGAAAATAAATTATAACTTGGCAACATCGCAGCCAATCCCAAAAATATTTTAGGGTTAAATAGAGATCGATGATGGAAACTAGAAAAATTTAAAAAAAAGTTATGGTTCCATTTAAAAAAATCAATTTGATAACTACCCTACTTTCCCGCAACACCCTGTATATTTCAAAATATTTTTATGTTTTTTTATGTTCGTCTTAACCAAATAACTTTTGTATTTGATATTTTCTTCTGTCAGGTATATATTGCGAGATATCGAAGAATTACTCACTATATAGTGGAAACATCAATTGGATACGTTTTCAAAACGTTTCCTGTTCAAGGTCGATTCGCTATTTTTTGGGATCGTATCGAGATCCAAATGTCGTGGAAACACCAGCTGTCTGTCCCTCTCTTTTTGAATGGACCAATCGTAGTGAGTCAGGTCGGCCGGATGGACGAACATATATGTGATTCTTCTCAGGTCGCCTGATCAGTCGTAACTGACAGGTAGACCGGACCATACACACGCTCAGGCGACCGGACGTCAGGCCGGACGGAGGGACGAACATATATTGATTCTTCTCCGGTCGCCTGATCAGTCGTAACTGACAGGTAGACCGGACCATACACACGCTCAGGCGACCGGACGTCGGCGGACCATTCAGTTCGAACTGACAGGCCTGCCGGAACGTGTACATAAATCTTATGTCGGCTACACACGTTCCGGCAGGCCGGTCAGTTCGAACGGAATGGTCCGCCGACGTCCGGTCGCCTGAGCGTGTGTATGGTCCGGTCTACCTGTCAGTTAAGACTGTTCAGGCGACCGGAGAAGAATCACATATATGTTCGTCCCTCCGTCCGGCCTGACGTCCGGTCGCCTGAGCGTGTGTATGGTCCGGTCGACCTGTCAGTTACGACTGTTCAGGCGACCGGAGAAGAATCACATATATATTCGTCCATCCGGCCGACCTCACGCACTACGATTGGTCCATTCAAAAAGAAAAGGACAGACAGCTGGTGTTTCCACGACATTTGGATCTCGATACGATCCCAAAAAATAGCGAATCGACCTTGAACAGGAAACGTTTTGAAAACGTATCCAATTGATGTTTCCACTATATAGTGAGTAATTCTTCGATATCTCGCAATATATACGTAATAGAAGAAAATATCAAATACAAAAGTTATTTGGTTAAGACGAACATAAAAAAACATAAAAATATTTTGAAATATACAGGGTGTTGCGGGTAAGTAGGGTAGCGATCAAATTGATTTTTTTATATGGAACCATAACCTTTTTTTAATTTTTCAAGTTTCCATCATCGATCTCTATTTAACCCTAAAATATTTTTGGGATTGGCTGCGATGTTGCCAAGTTATATTATATTTTCCGGATTTGCAAGGTCGCAAGTAATACGTCCAAATTAATATATTTCTTCAACTTTTCTCAATAATATTATACAGCGCGTTACTTGAATATTAAGTGAATATTATTTTGGTAGTTATCAGCAATGCGCATCTACAGGGTGTTTTTGGCAGAATTTTTAATTAAGGCAATTTGAAGGTCATTTTACTCTGTTTTTTTAAATGTATGTTCTATTCTAAATCGAAATATCTACTAATACCCTATCTCGCTTTGTAATATTTTTCTACGCGTTTGCGACGTTGCCAAGTTATAAATTATTTTACCAAATTTTCAAACAATTATCTATGATTTTTATTAATAGAACACACTGTATATTTTATTTAACATAGAAGTACTCCCTAGTAATGGTTTACGGCGTGAACAAGTTTCAACTGGTGTTCCTGAAGTAATAAAACCGAACGCTTAAATATCTCCAAAACTTGCTCAGCCGGAACGAGAACATCTATATCTGCAGGTTTTCTAACATGCAGAATTCAAAAATTATAACAGCAGCGTTGCCAGATTTACCACTTTTACGTTACACGTCATAATTTTGTTATTTTCAATAAAATCCTCTACTTATCTTTATTGCAATGAATTGCGCATGCCGAATTTCGTAGGATTTCATAACTTCAAAATTCTGTTTCTATTGATTACTGAGATACGGCAACACCACTTTTTCAGTAAAAAGTACCGGAACGCTTAAACATCCAAAACTGCTACCGCTGAAGCGAAAATTGTCAATATCGGAGAGTTTTTTTACAGCAAAATTCAGAAATGCTAACATCAGTGTTGTCAGATTTACCACTTTTACGTAGACTTCAAAAATAGGGCATTTCATTCAAAGTAATGACGTGAAAGGTAAAACTGGAAAATCTGACAACGCCGATGTTAGCATTTTTGAATTCTGTATGTTCAAAAACCCCTAAGTATTGAATTTCGCCGCTCCAGCGGTGGCAGTTTTGGAAATATTCAAGCGTTCCGGTACTCTTTACTGAAAAAGCGGTGTCGCCGTATCTCAGTAACTAATAGAAACAAAATTTTGGAATTGTGAGACTTTATTAAATTCGACATACGCAATTAATTGCAATAAAGATAAGTAGAGGATTCTATTGAAAATAACAAAATTATGACGAGTAACGTAAAAGTGGTAAAATCTGGCAGCGCTGCTGTTAGAATTTTTGAATTCTGCATGTTCAAAAACATGGATTTTCTCATCCGGCTGTGCCAGTTTTGAAGATATTTAAGCGTTCCTGTACCTTTTACTGACGTGGTATTCGAAATAGTAGTATGTGTGCAAGGAAAACGGTTTTATTATTTTAGGTACACCAGTTAAAACTTGTTCACGCTATAGACCATTACTAGGGAGTACTTCTATGTTAAATAAAATATATAGTGTGTTCTATTAATAAAAATCGGAGATATTTGTTTAAAAATTTGGAAAAATAATTTATAACTTGGCAACGTCGCAAACACGAAAAAATATTACAAGGCGAGATAGGTTATTAGTGGATATTTTGATTTAAAATAAAACATACATTGTTACATTTAAAAAAACAAAGTAAAATCACCATCAAATTGCCGTAATTTGAAATTCTGCCAAAATCACCCTGTAGATGCACATTGCTGATAACATCCAAAATAATATTCATTTAATATTCATGTAACTCGCTGTATAATAATATTGAGAAAAGGTGTAGGGATATATCAATTTGGACGTATTACTTGCGACGTTGCAAATCCGGAAATTAATAGAAAATAAATAATAACTTGGCAACGTCGCAACCGACCCCAAAAATATTTTAGGGTTGAATAGAAATCAATGATGGAAACTAGAAGAATTTAAAAAAAGTTATAGTTCTATATATGTATGAAAAACAAGTTGATCACTATCCAATACTTTCCCGCAACACCCTATATATTTCAAAATATTTTTAGGATATGCGTCTTAAGTAACCAAATAACCTTTGTACTTGACATTTTCTTCTATCAGGTATACCTTGCCAGATATAGAGAAATTACACACAAAATGTTTTAAAAGCCCGTGGAAACAGTAACATTCGCCTGAACGTGTGGAGGGGCGTCAGCCAATCAGAGGCGACCGGTCTTTAGGCGGCCTTGTTCAGTTCGAACTGACAGGTCTGCCTGAACGTGTGGGGGCGAGGCGACCGGTCTTCAGGCAGACCGTTCAGTTTGAACTGACAGGCCTGCCGGAACGTGTGTAGCCGACATTAGGAGTGTCTGAGCCACCGACGATAAAAAGAGATAGACCGATCTGTTTCTATAAAATTACTTTGCCATGATAAACGTTCCAGATTGCTATGTTGCCTTACCTATTTTGGAATCATCATAAATGCTACTTGCGAGTCTTACGATAGTATTTTTTACATGTTGAACAATTTAAAAGCTTGGCGTGTTGTTTGAAAAGTCATTCGATCTAAATCGTTTTATTTTTATAATTATAGAAATACTTATAATATAATACTGCATTAATGTTGTAAAGAATTGTTGTGATTGTATGGCACCGCGAGGATATACGTATGACAACACTGTCTCATTCATAACTGTAACGTAGTAAAAGCGTAGTAAACGCGTAGGATATTTTTTGTATTTCAGTTGGTAGTGGTGACTCAGATCATACTCAGGTGACGTGCGATCAGCTGTTTCATCGAGTTATTTGAGTTGAAGTTTTGGCGATTATTTTACGTTTTCCAGTGCTAATTGTTGTATAATAGACATTTGTTATTACAAAAAGACATGTGTACAGTATGTAGTCGTCAAGATCAAGCAGGAAATTTCAACATTTTACATGTGAGTATAAAATTATCCTGTAGCAAAGGCCATAGGCGTAGTACTGAGGAACTAGGTTCTTCAATATTTAAATAAATAAACAGATGTAGTGAATACAATAAAATATTTTTTCAGATTGCCATCTGACGCTGGAAGAAGGAAAATATGATTTTCTCTTCTTGGTGTTAAGGCGGAACACCATTTTTCAAAGCGAGTTGAAATCTGCTCAAACATTTCAAAGATAATTTTGCTATTTCAATAATAGGTGCAGATATCTGAAATACGATGCGGTGCCTATACCAGCCCATGAAGTGTTTGATACTTCAGCTAGCACAAGGTAGGTAAAGAGAGTGGATTTACAAGAGTTAATAGCATGATATGATAGACTTGGAAAAAACCATTTTTATAGTTAAAAGTTCAACACAAACTATCATGTTAGTTACACGAGATTGTTAGTTATTGGTGATTGATATAATGTTTCTCACAAGGTGAAATTCTTATGTGGTAGTATGCACAATTCCAGTTAAAACTAAATTTTAAATATTGATCTTTTCATAAAAGCTCTAAAAGCTACTGTTGTAAATTTCAGCTATTGAAGACGATCATAATTATGTAAAAGTTTGCCTAGGTAGAAATTCTTTATTTTATTTTAATTCATCATCACAATAATTACATAATTAGTATCAGGCTCAGGAATTATCTAACTTATTTTTTATATTCTGGCACAAGTTCCACAATGAGTTCCCCTTCACAAGAACACTAAGCATTTAATCATAAGGGATAATGGTGACACAATATTTCAACTGTTTTATTATCATACAAAGATGATAGTAAAGGAATATTTACTGAAAAGAAGTAGGTCAGAAATTATTTTGATTGGAATTGTTTATTACGTATAGATCTAGTTAATTATAATAGTAGTTAGATGTTGAAAAAAGTAATGTAAGTGTAAAGGCCTTTTTAATAACAGATTTCCTAGTATCTGATATGTAATATTCCTATGTTGCAGACCAAGGTATAGTTATCCTAATACATTAAAAGTCAATTAGGAGATATGATTTTATATTCTTTAACTTTCATGCAATGGTTATTCATTTGACAAGCAGTTGATTTGCTCTGTACATTGCTAGATAAGGCAAAATCTCAATAAGCCCGTAATTCAAATAAAAAAAAAAATATTTTGAAAGTTTTACATTCTTTACAATGTGAGTATTACCAAGCGTTTTTTTCTTTTTTTCAGAGAAGCCCAACATCTGGAAAACCAAGGTATTACTGTATTCATGTCAACTTTTACATCAGCTTCAGATATAGAAGAACATATAGAGTCTGCAACTGTTACGAAATGTGATGCTAACCAAAATCCTGACCGGTTGGTCAAACTCGACCAATTGGTGTGCTGGAAATGATTAACTGAACGCTTTAAAGGTGCAGGATATTAAAATAATAATATTTTTCATGTGTTTTTATATAGTTAATAAAGTGCTGTACTGCTACTATTTTATAATTTGTTTTCAATTTGGAGCTTTTAGGCTATTTTGAAAATATATTTATACAAAAATTACCCTGCGAAAATGATTAATCGACTCAATATCATGAAATGTATCTGCAGATATGTTAAAGTTGGCGGTGACTAAGATAATGTGTACGAGTATTTGTTCTGGTTTACACTATCCCTTATATAGTGTCAATATCAGTTACTTCTCGTGGGGTGGGAATTGGAATATGTACCATCCAATTTGTACCCACTTTACTCATGCTATGTAAACTCTGAACATGTTCAGCGTAAGTTTTTGAATTTCTAAGCTTACAAAATTGATGGTGTATATCCTGCAAAGGGCTTAGCTTAGAGTGTGCTGTTTTATAAGTTCTGAATTCAATCTTTGAGCACCAGAAGGAAGTATGCCTCAGTAGTTTTCTTATATAGACTGCTGTTAGATGGATGATTTAACTTATGGTACTGTTAAATTTCTATGTTTCTGCTTTTACAACCCGGGGCTTTATTGTGACAGGCCATGCACTAATTTAGATATATGAAGATTTCTCATATTTCTCATGTGTGATATAGTATATTAGTATTTGTAGTTATTGTGACAGATACATACTAATAGCTTGAGCAGTGTTTTTGAAGTAGTTGAAACCCATTTGAGCAATCTATCTATGTTTTTTGATAATTTTTTAGATGTGTACATTTAATGTTTAATCTTTTTTGATTATCTTGTTTCTTGTCATTTATTTAACCTACCCATATTTCAGAATTATTTGTTTGCTCAGGCTTGTTCTGTAACTGGTGTACTTATAACTTTGTGTAATAAAGGCTATTTTATTATTATTTTTATTTTACTGAAATCTAGAAATTAAAGGACAGTCTGACTAATATGCAGGCTCTATTTTGTTTATCAAATCTAGGAGGATACTAAGATAATATTTTGTATGGATGTATTTTTATATATCGATAAGAGAATGAAATGTTGTACAACTGCTGTTTTGTTATTTGTGTTAACCTTAAAATGTATACTGGACTCAATAATCATGAAATGTATCTTCAAACAAGCTCAAAATTAGCTCGCATTGCAAATAACAAAGTCCATCACCTAATTAAGAATACATTTCTACGCTTCATCTTTAAAAACATTCTTATTTAAAATTCAACCTAATAAAATTTTAATTCATAATATGATCATAAAAATTAACTTTAAATAAAAAAAAGTTAAATTACATTACTTGTATAACCGCAACTACTGGCACATTTTGTTCATATTTAAATCTATACCTAAATCTAAATTACCTAAATGAAAATTCGTTAGCCTAGTATCACAACTCCATGCTCAAATCAAAGAAATTAAAAAAAAATGGTCCAAACATCATTTTGAACCTTACAATAAATTTGGTTTGATACGCTTATGGTTCCTGTAGTGATTTTTGTACCGCTAGAATGGCGAACCTGTAGTTACGGGTGGCGGCCATTTTTCCATACCCCTCGCGTCCCTCCACTCTCCTAGCCCACAAACTATGGGTCGTTGATGTCGGCAATAAAATCTGTGAGAATTATGAATGAATGGCGTGGTCTATGTTTTTTTATCGTCGGTGGTCTGAGCATACGCGAAACGCACAGAACATAAAATTATGATCTGGCATGAGGCAACCACTCCTGAGATCAACTTACCCTTTTTATTAATCTTCATTTTTGGTCGTAGTTTTAAAAACAAATTTCGCCTTTCGCAAACAGTATAACCGCCAACGCGTCAAATCTTAAAAATATAACCTTAAAATCAAAGCAAACCGTTGAAAACAGACTTTGTGAAACGTCACATCTCTGTCATCCTTAACGCTAAATTCAAGTTTCATAAACGTCGATTCTCTTACGGCTAAAGTTAAGGATAAAGTTAATACTATAACGCTTAATTTACGGCTAAGTTACGGCAAAGGAAAAGTTTCATGAACCCGCCTATAGACGCCTTCCATCTCCACCATGATGGAAATATGGTTTCAAAGTTTCATTACAAACAGATCTTGAATTCACAAGCTACAAAGAATTATCATAATAAATTCGAAGTCCATTGATATGACATATACACAGAAGCGATAATATGGAGAAACTTGTAGTTCAGGGTCACGCCCCGAGTGGGCGGCGCCGTGGCCGTTCCCCTCACGCTGGGTGGATACGACGAAACAGTTGCTGGATATGAGTATCAAGAGCGCCACTGAACTGACAGTAAATCGCGAAAGATGGCGAGCTACAGTTCGCTCTCTAGCTCCGACTTACGAGTTCACAACATGTCTGTTAAGAGTACCGTGGCGCAGTTGGTAAATGCGCTGGCCTAGAATGCCGGAGACGCTGGTTCGAATCCAGCCGGTACCTTCATTTTTCCGATTTTTCTGTGAACCAAATGATTGGATTCATCTCCATCTTGCGGAGTAAACAAGTACCTTTCATCCCATGAAATCCTGGCCGACTGAGCAGTCGTAGTTTTCAGTAACATAGAGAGCTGTCGTGCAAAACAGCGGTGAGAGATTCACACTCACCCAACTGCCGACTAGATGTCTCTGGATGACTAAAATACATGGTTCACAGGAGGATACAGGGGAGTGGTGGGTGTCGGTAGAGTCGACAACAGGTCGTAGGCCCTGTGTATCGGCTGTGGTGCGGAGTACCGTGGCGCAGTTGGTATACGCGCTGGCCTAGAATGCCAGAGACGCTGGTTCGAATCCAGCCGGTACCTTCATTTTTCCGATTTTTCTGTGACCCAAATGATTGGAATCATCTCCATCTTGCGGAGTAAGCAAGTACCTTTCATCCCATGTCTGTTAAGACATTGTGACTATGATGATGATATGTCTACAAAGACAAGTAGGCAAAAACAAGAAAATTTAGGATGTAACCGGGGTAAGGTAAATTTATCCAGTCAGTGATGGAAACTCTTTCATGAATACGATACATTTTGAGGTTCCCCATCCCTCCTTGCTCACCACCTAACTTTCTTCGCTTGAAAAAACGTATCAGGAAATCGTATAAAACGCCTAAAAACGAAGGCTACAGATATTTTTTTGTTTTTTAACTTCCCCGACAAAGGAGGGGTAAGTTATTAGAATCGACCCGTTGTCGCAAATTTTACCGAAATCAACGTGCGACGTGCCATTTACAGGTAAAATTGCCTCCTGACTCATTTTCTGAAAAGAATAATTATGCTATGTTATATTATTATTTCGCTGAGTAACCCCCACCCCCCCCCATTAAATCATAGATTGTCACCAAAAGTAGACCAAAACATAGAGAACAACAACCTCTTTATGACAGTAAAGTTTGAAATTATTTATCATTTTTGTGACAGTTACTGCCATTTTAGGGTTCGAAAATTTGCTACCTTTCATGAATTGTTATTCCGCCATTTTGAAAATATTGCGGCATGCGCGGTAACGTTTTTGACATAAGAAAACATACTCTCTATTGTGGCAGCATTGCGGAACCAAAAAACTATATTTTTTGTTTCTAATGATAACCTTTTCATAGTGACCAATTTTGAAGAAAATCGGAGAACTGTTTTTTTGATGTCCGCCTATGATGAACAACTACCTACTTGAGTCGGAGAAATTCCCAAAACGAGGTCTACCTCGTCCAACGTCCACATTTTTTAAAACTATAAGGGGTACTAGGACTAGAACAGTTTTGCAATACAGCTTTATTTATTTCATTTTTCCTAAGTAATTTCATCTACAGGTTGATCCACCTTTTTAGTAGCAATACCTTAACCCTCGATAGAAAAACATATTATAAGGTGGAAATTTCATATAAACATGGTTGCGCAATAGTTTCGCTTTTAAGATACAGGGTGTCAAGGTTTAAAAAAATTTATTTTTTAATTAATTTCTTAAACATCACTTGGTCGATTTTTCAGCGAGAGGGCAGAGCCTCTGTCTGTCCGTCCGTCCGTCCATCTGTCCGTATACAAAAGATAGCCAAAACTACAGGTACTAGCATTGATTAACTTATTTAAATAAGTTAATCAATGGTGCTAGGGAAAAACTAATTACAGATTCAGAATCAGCATGAAAAAAAAGTCCGGGAAAAATCCGGTTTTGTCATTATCGCTTCCGGTTCCAGAGTGAGAGCGCCGTTTGAATTTACTGAAGTAAATTCTGTCCTAATTTTTTTATTCTATTGAGACGCTGAGTCAGCACTGACTAGAATATCATTGCCAGTGTCGTCTGGTAAGAACGATTAATATTAGAAAAAATGTACGTCACTTACCTTGAAAAAAATTAAATATTGTTTTTCAGATTAAACAGATCCCAGTAAACACTCCTACGTTAGTTAAACGTTATTTAATCCCTGACACCTTTTCATTTTTACGTTAGGTACTTTTTTACGAACAATCAACTTAAAAATGTCGCGGTTTCTAACGGTACAAGTAACGTATAAATATACGTTTTATCTCGGTTTTAAAAAAGCGATCATTATACGTTTAAAAAAGTTCATTTTGTAACCCTTTTCGAAAACGTTTAAAAATCGTGATTTGCAACGTTAATAAGATATTATTTTTGCCCCAATTAAAACATTATTCTGAGGTAGTATTTGAATTGCTATTAATAGTGCTTATAATTTTAAAGGGTATATCATAAATAAAACGCAACGGTTGTTTTTTTAACGTATTTATCGAACTCTCATTACTAAGTGGATACATCAAATTAGAAGGCTGCTTATAATGGAATATACATATAATATATAACTTAAAATAAAGTATATACACAACTTTAAGGGCACTTATAAAAAACGCATTGTAAATTTTTTGTTTCGTTAAAGTTGCTCGTTTTGTTACTGTTCTTTGTACTTGACGTTTCGAGAGAATCTTAAAATGTGGCATAATTGACAATTACCTAAAAGTAGAGCATTTTCATTAAATGTAGAACAACCCTAACTATTTATTTTCATGACCGCCACCACAATATGTCCGGCGTTAATAAAAATTAGGAGATCACAGTTTCAATTTTGCGTTAATCCAAATCATTATATAAATACATGAAAATAAACCAATACAGATTTATTCCTTCAACAGTATGAAAAAAAATGTAAAAAGCCAAATAATAATCAGGAAGCATGATAATTACAATGCTACTATTAAAAAACGGTTATAGGTACTCCATATGAGTTGAGAAGAAAAACCAGAACTAACGCACGCTACCAAGCGACGAGTTGCAATAGCATCATTTGCATCTCTGAGGTCCACAGCAAAATTTCAGGATTAGGGACATTCGCATTTTCATCTCAGCAAATTAGTTAGTCATGTAGATGTACTTACCAAACGCAAGACCTGTACTAGACAGCTGAAAACTCAGGAAGCGGAGAACTCTTGTTGACTCTAAAACAACACGGGTGAAAATGGCCGCCGCCAGTTATGATGTCACGACATTCACGCACATCCTGGCTCTTTCGGACCAATCAAATTGCTCCGTTTAGAAACTACGTTATTATAACGTTGTACCTGATAGAGCAGTGCACGTTATTTTCATCTGCTATCATAACGTTTTGTATAGCTTATAGCGGATTAGCAAAATTATGTATTTTGTTTGTTGTTAGATTTCGTTCCTAATTTAAAAATGAATAACTTTTGAAAAACCAGGTGCTCATATGGTTAATAAAATGGTTTAGCCAAACGTTACTTCAACTTTGAAACTCTATGTATTGCAGAATGATTATGAATCAGAACGTTATATTAACGTCTGAATACATCATTTTCTCATCACACTTAATTTGTGGAGTACACAACGTTAGTAGTAGTAGTAGTAGTAGTTTATTCATGTTTATGCAGGAAAACCTGCTTACACACGTCCAAGAAAAGTATAGTGAATGAATATAACAAACATATAAATATAACAATAGCAAACAGATAAATAGTACATTTTACATTAGACTGATAGAAAACAAACAATAAAATACATTTAAAATATATACAATAAAATACATTTAAGATATAAAATCAGAGAAATCGTTATGGAGGTAATCCTCAAAAGAATAAAAAGCCTTAGTTATTAAGTAAGATTTCATCTTTTTGTAAAAGACATTTGCTTGGAGCATTTTTATGCTTCTGGGTAGGGCATTGTAAAACTTAATGCAGTGGTAATTTTCAGCGTTTCTGGATCTTGTCAGCCGCAAGTCATTTAGTTGTAAGTTCTCTCTATTTCTTGTCAAATGTATATGCACATTGGAATGCTTGACGAACCGATTTTCATATCTTTTTACATAGGATAGACGTGAAAGTGAGCCACCGTAGAATTATGTATTTAATTAAACGTTATTATGACGCTTTAATCAAACGGTATAATTTTACACCAAAATCAAACCGTTAACATTCTAACGTAAACGTTTTATCAACCGTTCACACGTTTAAATTACGTTTAAGTAACGTGTATGTGTTTACTGGGATGCAGACCCAGCTTTTTTGTCTCTTGATGTCTCTTCGTATCTCATTTTGTTTTTGAGGAAAAAATAAAAACCACTGCATTACCTGTCTGAAAAAATGTTGAAACAAAACAAGTTAACTTTGTTTTTTTATTGATATGCCGTAATTCCAGAGGCAAATTTTTGACCTAAATTCAAGTAGAAAGATTCAAATTACCATGTGTTCTCAAGATACAGGGTGTCAAAAAATCAATTTTTTCCAAACTTTGACACACTGCATCTTGAAAACCTGACTCTTTGGGACACGTCATGTTTATACGAACTTTTCTACTCGAATTTGGACCCAAATCACGCCCTTGGAATTACGCCTGTCAATGAGAAGGGCAAAGTTATCTTGTTTTATTTTAAAATGTTTTCCACGGGCTATTAATAACCATACCACGTCAGTGGTTTTTATTTTTTTTCTTCGAAAACAAAGTGGGATACGGAGAGACGTCGAGATCAGAAAAGTTGTGTTTTTACCTGTTTAATCCGAAAAAAAATTAATTTTTATAAGATCGTTGGTGTACATTTTTTTTTGTTATGATTAAGACGGTTCCCTGAGACTTCACTGGAAATGATAAATATTTTTTAGTTAGTGCTTATTTAACCAAAATACGTCAACCATAGAACTCATTCAACTCATTCAAAAAATACTTGGCTCTCGAGTGCCAACTACTAACATAGGGTGTTTTATATATTGCAGTTGTTGGCACCCTAGTAGAACTAGTTTCCCGCATACATTATTGATTTCACTTCGCATCTGGAATTTAATCAGAAGTTATAGAATGTTTTGTGTTATATTAACCTTAACAAATTATTTATCCTTACCGCCAAATTTTAGTATGCAGGGACATGCCGCACTTCGTACTTCACTGTTTTGCTTATACCTGGCAAGGTGACTACTGCCCACTGCACGAGGTTCGGGTAAAATATTGGAAATTATTTATTTTGCAGGATAGCCACTTAGTGTGCTTAACAGTATTATATTTATGACAAATGTGCCAACTACTATCAGAGTACCAATAGCTCTGTACCTCTTACCTTATATTTCAATAAACTTGTTTTGAAACAAACGTTACTTGTGACAAAGTTACGCGCTTTTGACTGTGTAATGTTTTTGATGCCGCGCCAAAGAATTCAATGTCGCATTATTCAGAAAGAAACTGATCGTGATTGGTGCTGCGAGAGGGCGTGCTGAAAAATTCAATTTAGTCGGGCGCACGCAGGTTGGAACGGTGGCGACGTTTCGGTACGTTTGCGAAGCAGTTATCGGGGTAAGTCATGGATGCCGGTCGCGTAATTGAACTGAAAATGTTTTCGTTGAGTTATCGCCTCCATTTCGCCGTACAAATCAGTTTAATAAGCTGTCGTGTCGGGCACACATGCCACTGACCAATTATTTATTTTTGCGATGTTTGCGACGTCGAAGGTGTACTCACGAAAAATATAAATTAGCTTTTTAAGCCGGTATGCTAAATATAACACTTTCGTAAACTTCCTACATTTTACGTGTGCCTGCGGTCATGTCGACAAACTTTGAGTTTTGAAAGAAAGGATGCCAAGCCAAAGGCCCAGATGAAAATTGGTAAGGAAAGACGTAAATTTATGTTTCAAAAAAAAGTTTGGTAAATGAATAGCAATAAAATGAAGAATAAAATACAACCTTTTTTATTGCAATTTTAAATTCTGTATCTCGATTAGATATATTAGGTTACACAGTCGTAATGCTATATCTGCTTGATTAGTTTTGAAAGGATTTACGAATTTTCGTGGAGAATCACTGTGTACCTATATCAGTCTGATAGACAAAAATTGGTATCGCACAATTCGTATTGTTGAACAACTTCGAAAAAAAATTAAACATAAAAAAGCATTGAGATAATTATTTCTAAAATACTCATTAAAGCTCTAGGGTATAGCGCGCGAAATTGAGAATTAAGAAAATACGTATTCCCGTGTTAGCGAGGACGCCTGGTTGCCTGTTCCTTTTCTCCAGTATTTGTGTCTAAGATGAGGGGAGCTAAGTCCAAAAGTCCAAAGGTAAGGTCAAAAGGTCCAAAGGTCACCATAAAAATTAATTTCGCATTTCCCAGCTCCTGACGTTACCTTTAAACTTACAGTAATGATTCAAAAAGCAAATTGGAGAAGAAAGCTTGCGCTTTGTCACCTATTTGGCCTTTTTTTGATATCGTATTTGGTTGTTAAATTACAGACATTTGAAAAATGTATGATTTTGCATTGCGAGTTTTTTTGCACACTAAAAAACTTTTTTGAGAAAATCGCAAATAGCTGTCATTCATTAAGGTCTTAACTATCACCTTCTGAAATACTGTGTATGTAGTTTGAAAAACAAGTGAGTTCTGTTGGAAATGGGAATCCGTGTTTCAACATGGCAAATACATATGTATAGCTATGTATACCCAGGCCCCTTAATACATATTCATTAAGGTAATTTAACGTTGTTAACATTTTCTCCACGCTAGTAAAACAGTGTCAAAATTTAATCGCAATTAAAAGTTAGTAGTTTCCAAGTTACACGTTAGAATATTACAATCAAATTATTCCACAAATATAAAATTCGACGGCAACAATCGGATGTAGGGTATTTTATAGAGACAACAAATGTTTGAGTTTTTATACCCCTACCCGCCCTACTACCCCGATTTCACCCCCTCCCCAAAAAATTGAAAAGGATCAGGAACTCCTCAAATGTATAAAAACGCAAGTTTGGAGGGGTTCTAATTATTTGGTTTCTTACCAACCTTACCAATTTCTCCACCGCTAATGCACCGATATTCAAAATTATAGCAGCATTACCCACTACTACCCCACAGCAAATCGTTACTCAAATTTCATCACAATCCAAGTAGCGGTAAACGCCAATAGATAGACACATACTGCCGGAAATGCGTATTATTTCAAAATCGAACATTTTTTCGATCACAATACTCCCTTATTCCCTATCGCTGTGAGAAGTCAGATGGGGAAAACGATCAAGAACCTCCAAATCGCCTAAAAATGAAGTTTGAGCTGTTTTTATATTTTTTGTTTTTGATTATTGCTGCGTCGCCACTGACATGCGTTCTAAAACCCCCACGGGTTTTCCATCCTCGCTAAGGTAGTAGTACTGTGTCAAAATTTCATTAAAATAAATTCAATAGTTTCCAGGTTACACAATGCAGAACTACCTGAAGCAATAATTGTATGCATACATCAGAAAATTCCCTTGGTTTCTGTACGAGGCAATGTTCGGATGGGCGTAAAAAAGATTATGCTGCTAGGCCTTTTTTCACAGGTCACAGAACGCAGGACATGTTATTATGAATACAAAAAAATTACAACCCCCTCCCCCAACGACCTAATTTCACCACCAGCCAGAAAAGGTAGGGAATGATCAGGAACCCCTAAAACGCCTAAAACCAAGTTAGAGGAATATTTGGATTTTTTTGTTTTTTGCTAATTACTTACTCCACCGCATCTGCACCGATTTTCAAAATCATAGCAGCATATTATACCATTGATTAAAGTATTTAGGAAATGTGTTAATCAATGATTATACCTACTACGACCCAATAGTATATGACTACCTAAATTTCGTCACAATTCGTGTAGCGGTTACTGAGATTACAAGGATAGAAACACGCCAACAGACAGATAGACATACCGATGGAAATGCCCAAAAAGGCTATTATCTCAAAATCGAAAATTTTCGCGACCACAAAACTACCCTCACCTACCAGTGTGGGAAGTAACACATAAAAGTGCATTCTTTCAAAAATACTAATAAATACCTATTCATATAGGCAATTTAATGTTTAACAGTATTTTTCAAAAATCGTTCTTTTTCAAACTTTACATGTTCGGAACTTGGAACCAACGAATTCATTTGATATCGGTTATGTCTCAGAACACATGTTTTTTGTTTCACCGCGTTTTACTGACTCATCAATAAAACCAACTATGCTGGAAAATAAACTTTATTGACGTCTCGGTCACCTCTATGGCTTTTATATAAATGTCACGAAACAGCTATTGTTTTTTGCGAACTGTGGATGGTCACCTCGGATTATTTCGCTCCGCTCCGCCTCGAGCCACTTCCAATCGTTTTCGGTCTTTTAGCGCCGAATCAAAAGAAGGCGAAGTAACCATCCACACTCTTGCCCTACTTAACTAAAGCGCCATATCTGTAGGGAAATTGAGTAAAATGGGTTTTTGTTAAAAGGCTTCGCCATTGTAGATTAATTCGAATATTACTTTGTTTTATACTTTTTCTATGTACCTAGAGGCACAGAATTAGTTCCAATACCTACATAATTTTGTCAAAAAATTTGATACTTTTTCAAAAACAGTGGTTACTGCGTACTTACTAAGCAAATTATAAACATATAATTCCTGTTGCTTAGAAAAATTGCAATACCGCATGTTTGCTAAGCTTTCTATTGTTCATTCATTATAAAGGTTGATCTAAAATTATCGGATGGACCAAGTATGTAGGATGTAGGTATGCATTTACTTTATTACAAAAAATACAGTTTAAGGCTCTACCTAACAAAAATCATAAAAAAAACGAACAAAATTTCGATATTTACTTAAACTGCACAACGGAAACTACTAACCACATTTTGGTTACATAAGTACATTGTATTCACCAGTTCAAACTAGTGCTCATGCTTAGCCAAAACGCCGTAACTGCGGCGTTCTTAGGAAGAAAGCAGCAAGTGAAGTTCTAGCGCTGCATTTTTCTCAAGTATTTGTAAGATACTGCATTTATATTGAGCGTACTGACGTAGATTTTGAAATACTGCATCAATTATCACGGATTTGATGAATTTGGCTGAACTTGCGGTTTTTTTATTAAGTAGGTAACGTAGATATGGACTTCAAGATTGTAAACGGTAAAAAACCTTAATTTTCAACCTTTCTCGAGTTACTGCGCTTTCGATGAAAGCGGCAGCACAGAAAATGTTCTGTAAATCCGTTTTGTTGTGAAAATGTGGTACATAATTGAAATATGTGAAAGTGCACAATGCAAGAGTGCCGCTGCTTGTTTGCACATTAACCATTACGCCGTTGTTAGCTGACTTCGTTGTAAAAAAACGAGGTTAGGTTCTTGGGTATCGACCTCGTCCTGATGTGACCCTCCTCATGCTCGATTCACTTCGATATGAGGTTGTTCGACGAGGAACTTTGCGAGCAGTGGGGCTTAGGCTTTAATGTCACTTGACCACTTGTGTGAATACGATTCCACGAGCTTTCGAAATGTTTTCAAACCGTTTTGAGTTTTGAAATATATCGTGGAAACGTCAAATGGATGCGTTTGCAAAAAGTTTTCTGTTTAAGGCCGATTCACTAATTTTTGGAATCGTTTCGAGATTCAAATGTCGTGGAAACACCAGCTGTCACTTGCAAAACGTTTTGAATGCGTTTTGAGAATCGTCTCGAAATCTATCGAGGAAACACCGACAATCCAAAATCGCAAATCGTTTTGAAAACAGTTTTGAAAGCCCGTGGAAACGTAGTACTTCACTGGTCTGAGATAATTAATAAAGCCACAGCCCCTTTCAGAGTGCCCACCCGGTGGTGCAAGTGGTGCAAGGCACCAGAGCGCTGGACGTTATGGGGCGCAAAATTTTTTAGAACAGAGAAAATTTAAATCTGATTTGTCAGTATTCCTTTTTTGCGATCTTGCTGATTTTTGCAGTCAGAGGTATCTTTACTTTAGCGCAAATTACTACTTTTTTACACCATTACATGTTATTGAATAATTGCATGCTGGAGCAACAATCGCTTTCAGTTTTTCTTTCATTTCACGATTTTTAATTGTTTTGAAAATTTTTAACCTCTAGTCCATTACAGTAGCCAGTAGGCTGTGAAAAAAAAAACGTATCTATTTCTGTCATACTCCAGATTCTCTTTGACCTTAAATATGTTACCGCCGTGGTTTCTGTTAAAGGTGAATAGTTGTAAAGAATTTTTATAATCTCGTCTCTCTACTCTAATTCGTCTGTATATTTCTTCTAAGTTAATTATATTCTCTCATATCAACATGTTTTTGTTTATATTTCATGGTTTGCTAGGTTAATTATAGGTAGGAACAATAAAAACTCCATTTGATTGAAAATTGGAAAATAAATTAAAACTACCAGAGACTGATATTCACTTCCTTATATCATTAGAAAGGTTATCAAATTTTATTTAATTTCAATCATATGAAAAAATTAGGCATTCCCGTTTGAAAAGATCAAGTTACCTCTGATTGAAGTCTCCTTAACTAATCGACCGATTTCTCCAAGCACAAACACAATACAAATTTGACCGTCTAGCCTTAGCTAACGCATTTCATGCTTAGTAATCCGGCAAAGTTAAAGCCTTCTAAATTGTATAATTTCTGCAATGCTTAATTTTTTTCAGATATCTACTTGTACCGAAAATGGTGATTTACACCTAAACGGTTCGCTTTAAGTCCCAGGTGTGATACTTAAAGAGTCACTAGAATTCACCAAGGAATCCGAATATGTTGGCCAATTAATATTAACTCTATTCACAAATAAATATAAGAATTAAGCTTGATTTAGGATTTTATAATAAAAAACGAATATACAGGGTATTTTATTTAAAAAAAATGTAACTTTGATACGTTTTGTGTTTTTGGGACACCCTGTATAACATGAAAATATTCTTAAAATGTAGCCTTAATAAGCCCCTATATCCATTCGAAATTATTATTTTCTTTTTCATCAAATACTTACGCATAATGCTCCGTGTCGAATAACGTGAATAACCTGGAATATAATATACAAGTATTTCAATTTTACCGACTTTAGATCTAATCCATCTACACCCCATTTTATCTCCCGCTATGCAAAGGGCGGCAATTTTTAGCTTGCACCAGGGCGCGTATGACACCAGGAACGGCCCTGACCACACTAGTCGCGGAGTTACCTAAAGTTCGTCAAGTACTGGAGTGTGGATGGTCGCTTCGGATACTTCGCTTTGCTTCGAACCACTTTCAGTCGTTGTCGGTCTCTGCGCCGAAGCAAATTATCGAAGTCGCATCAAGGCGAAGTGACCGCCCACACTGCTCAGGCTTACTTGAACGAAAATGTTCTGTAAATCTATTGTGTGGTCAAAATGATGCACATAAATGGAATATGTGAGAGTGCACAATGGTTAGGTTCTTGTGTGCCGAGCAGAATTCCTCCTGTAGTTGGAGTACCTACTGTGGTGGCCCTCCTCGTACTCGGCGTACTTTGACGAGGTACTTCGACGAGGAACTTCTCGACCAGTGTGGTTGAGGCATAACATTTCAGTCCTGGACACGTGGACACTTCGAGCCTCAAAAGACTTGAGATTGGTAGCAATGCAGTAAGTGCATGCTTGGTCTCAGTAATTGCATTTTCGGCCGTACCGAGCGCTATCCATACAGGCACAGCACGCTTATTATTAGAAGGCAGCGGCATGGTACACTAAAACCGCTAGCAGACCGTGAACTGTGAAACTTCATGTGTCAATCAACACTTTCGGGCAGTTAACAAATTTTATGATTCGACAAAACGGCCACGGGCGCATTCCTTTTCGACTATTTTCGCCGGTACCGAGAAATCGACGATTAACTGAGAGCGAACGGGTGACGACTGCGAAATAAGATTTTTTGCGCTTGTACATAAGCTCGTAATTTCAAAATGGTAATTTGAGGAAGCTTAAGACTAAACCAATTTGGTGAATTCTTGGTTGTATATAGTTATGACTAGTTAGAAACCTAAGGGCGAGAATATCAGACATGAGACGTTAAGTTCACCTGTTCCCAGCACAGTCGTGAATCTTGTTTTCCAAACTGACCCATCATCGTCTAATTTACATTTACATTTACAACTAAAAAGTGGTGTCAAGGGTCTTGATTTAAAACTCCCCTTTACATTATCGGTGCTAAAAAAATTGGAGTTCCTCTATCCCTACACCATCCTCATCAAAAAAATGGAGTCAAGTTGATTAACTCAGTACTTCCCACACATAATGATGATACCATTTTATTATTTTCCATTGCATGAAGCTATAGTCTAAAATCTCCTTGCAACTAAATTATCGCCCATCCGCCCGCAAAAAGAACATCCAACACAAAAACCCTCGTACATAGTTTCTTGCGTCTCCTTCCTTAGGAACTAGGGCGCTAAAGTTTTTTTCTGCATGCTTGAACTGGACGATGCGAAACGATCAAGAGCCTCCAACCCGTCTAAAAACGAAGTTTGAGCTGATTTTATGTTTTTGGTTTTTTGATTATTGCTGCGCCGCCACTGACACAGTTTTTCAGAAACAGAGTCGTTTTCCATTCCCGCAGCGGTAATAAATTCTGTGTCAAAATTTTATTAAAATCATTTCAGTAATTTTCGGTTTACGTAATATACATATGTACAGATCATACAAAATTGGTTTCTGTAATAGGCAAGCCAATGTTCGGATGGGCCTAAAAAAGTGTAATATGTCGCTAGGTATTTCTTCTAGAGGTCAATAGAAGGACTATTATGAATACAACAAATTTTTCAGTTTTACTACCCCCCACCTCCCAACCGCCCCGATTTCACCCCACCCAAAAAAAAAATTGAAAATGATCAGGAACCCGTAAAACACCTAAAAACAAAGTTTGAGCTGTTTTCATATTTTTAGTTTTTTCATTATTGCTGCGCCGCCACTGACACTATTTTTCCAAAACATACGCGTTTTCCATCCTCGCTGCGGTAGTAATACTGTGTCAAAATTTCATTAAAATCAATTCAATAATGTTCGCGTTACGCAATTTAGAACGATCTAAAACAATACTCGTATGCGAGGGTTGCTCTATACCTCCGTCAATCCACCAGTACGCAGACAGCTGTTTCACGCTTATTAGCGATCATCAGTGCGCCATAGGTCGATTGACGAAAGTAGAGAGCATCAATTTTTCCATGTTTAATAAACATGTGAAAGATGTACGGCAGAATTCCTTCTGTCTTACTCGTACTAATACTCGTATGTATACATCATAACAAACTCCAAGTCCCTTGGTTTTTATAATAAGCAAGGCAATGTTCGGATGTACGTAAAAAGTGTATTATGCTGCTAGGTTTTTCATTCAAAGATCAATGGACAACGCATTATGAGTACAAGAAATTTTTCAGTTTTACAACCCCCCACCCTCCAACCACCCCAAATGCACCCTCACCCAAAAAAACGTAGAAAATGATCAGAAACCCCTAAAACGCCTACATAAAAACAAAGTTTGAGCTGTTTTTATATTTTTAGTTTTTTTATAATTGCCGCGCCGCCACTGACCCGATTTTTCCAAAACATACGTGTTTTTCATCCTCGCCTTGGGAGTAATATTATGTCAAAATTTCATTAAAATCAATTGAACAATTTTCGCGTTACGCGATATCGAACGATCTAAAATAATACTCGTATGTATACATCACAAATTCTAAATCCCGTGGTTCCTATAATAAACATGCAACGTTCGGAGGGACCCAAAAAAGTGTATCATGCCGCTAGGTTTTTCATTCACATATCAATGGACAGCCCATTACGAATACAACAAATTTTTCAGTATTACAACCCCCCCTCCCCCCAACCACCCCAAATTCACCCCCACCCAAGAAAAACTAGAAAATGATCAGGAACCCCTAAAACGCCTAAAAACAAAGTTTGGGGCATATTTGAAATTTTTCGTTTTTTGCTAATTACTCCGACCCCCGTATAACGATTTTCAAAATTATAGAAACATTAGTACGACCCCACAGCATAACGCTGCCCAAATTTCATCACCATCCATGCAGCGGTTACTGAGATTACGAGGGTAGAAAAACGCGACAGACAGACAGACAGACCGACAGACAGACAGACAGACAGACAGACAGACCGAAATGAGTGACGTGGATTTTCGTTATGTACACATCATAAAACGCCCAAAAAGCTTATTATCTCAAAATTTTCACAATCACAATACTCTCCTCACCTATCGGTGTGGGAAGTAAAATAGACAATGATCATTTGAAACGTCTAAAAACGAAGCTTTAAGCGATTTTGAATTTTTTCTTTTTTTTTTTGTTGATTTCTCCTCCACCTCTAGCAAGAGTTCCAACAACGATACACTGTTATCATTTCCTCCATTCCTTCACGGTATCACAATCAGTTCGTAGTTTCCAAATTACACGGTATAGGATTATAATATGAATGTATGTATCAAATTATGCCATAGATATAAAATTCAAATCAACATTCGGAGAGGTCTAAAAAGCACACGATATCACCAAAGCCATTTTTTTTTCAGCGCAATTTAGAATATTTTATGAATACAGCAAATGTTTGAATTTTCAAACCACTCACCTGCCCCACCCCCCTCTAAAAACACAAATGGAAAAGGATTAGAAACCTCTGAAACGCACGAAAACATAGTTTGGAGGGTTTCTGAATTTTTTTTGTTTTTTACCATTTTCTCCGCCGGCATTGGACCAATTCTCAAAATTGTATCAGCATTACCTTCTACGACCTCACAGCATATTGCTACCCAAGTTTCATAACAATAGAAGCAGCGGCTACTGAGATTACGCGGTTAGGAGAACGCCAATAGACAGACCGACGAATAGACAGACAGACCGACGAAAGTGAGTAACGTGGATTTCCGTTATGTAGATATTATAAAACGCCCAAAAAGCATATTATCTCAAAATCGCAAATGTTCGCGATCACAATATTCTCCCCTTATCGACGCGGCGCGGCGTTTAACTAAAAATGTGTCAATTATGGTGGAGGTGCAACCTTGTATGTTGTAAGAGAAATAGGAGACTTCACCATTATTAAACACATTATTTTCGAAACGCGTTAGGTGATGAGGGTGAGTTAATTCTACCAACTATTAGCCTAGGTCACAGCCGCCTATAGCTTTATATTCGATGGTTATTTCTGACCTAAGCACAGCCTAATCATACTTTATAATACCTCACATTAATGTTTGTCATATATTTGTGTGTGTATTTTTGTGCTGTGTATAGGTTGATAAGAAAGTAGCTGGATTTGTCGTGACAAGACCGCTTAGTCAAATGCTCTGTTTCAGACTGCATCAAGTATGGACCGGGTAGTAGGGCAGCAACTTCCCAGATCTGTGAGCAACACTCCACTCTCCAGGCCAGGTCTCATATGGCTTTTATATAACGTATAGGGTCGGCGGATGCCGTACTGACTTTGAATAAATACACTAAAGGCCGGTTTCACAATGATGGGTTATCTCTCAAGGTTGTGTGTTGACCGGAGGTTAACCCTAGATGTCATGTTTCACAAATGGTAGTTTTCCATTTTACTTGAGGTTAACTCTGAGTTAACTTGACCTCAAGAAAATCTTGAGTTAATCCCAGGTTTGCGATGACGCATGCGCATTAGGTTATGTCACTTTGGTTTTGCTATTTGCTAGGCGTTTGAAGTTTCATATTTTATCGTTTCTCCTCTCTTCCCATCGTTCTTTTCATTTGAAATGGATGGTTATGATGTAAATGCGTATAGCAGTGATTAAGAAGCAATGAGTCCAAACACCAACTCAAACTAAAAATATTTTATCTATGCCAAACACCAAATAACTGCGAATGAAATGAAAAACGTCAGTGGAAAAAACCAAAATGAGGTTGGAAATCGCATGGCACTGACAGCTCAACGACCTCATTCTTTGACAATCTGGTCAGAAAAGCACAAAACACCAGCACGAAACACCTAACGAAGGAAATAAGAAGAAGAAGAAGAATTTTAAATATTGCGGACACAGTACCACCAACCGCCAAAAATAAAATACAACTCGCGGTCAGTTAACCTTACGTCATTTTATGATTGTGAAACTGAAACATGAGGTGTTCCATTGTTCGAGTCAACTCGCAGGTTAGTAAACCGTCAGAGTGACCACTGATTGTGAAACTGGGCTTAACTAGTAGCAGTCACAGCAGTTGCAACTGAAGATACGTATTCGTGTCCGATCACGCTTTCTGAAGTCATGACACTAACCTTGAATAACTTACTTCTTGGCAGAGCCTGATTGTTTATTTATTGGGCACTTCTTGTCTGATAAAGTAAAATACTGGGCCTTAGCAGCGGTTATCGTACTCCTGAGGTCTCAATGTGCCAGTTTTCTGCATTTCTCCTCGACCTGAGATCGGCTATTGATCTGGATACCTGATGTGTACACAGTACTGTTATGAAAGCGGTGAACCAACAGAAACGACTACTCCAAGGCCAAATATCCCTACCGGCATTGAATTACACTATTCGCTTAATTGCTTGCTTTGGGAAAACGTGAAGAAAATTATTTCCACCTTACCCAAAGTGAGCTCAAGGATATATTACAATTCTTGTTTGGAAGATGTCCTGAATCCGATCAACCATATTAGTCCATAGTTTACGACAGCGCTGTTCGATCTATTGGATTTCATCAGGTAAAGCCCGGTATCAGGCTGATACGAAAGCAGAACCATCAGATACAACTACTCCGAGGGCAAATAGCCCTACTGGCATTGAATTATACTATTGGCCAAGTGCTTACTTTGGAGAAATATGAAGATAATGATTTCCATCACCTTGCGATTCAGGACATGTTCCAAACAAGGGTTGTGATATCCTTGAGCTCACACACATAAAAGGAAATTCTCGATTCAAGAATTCTGATAATATTCTTGTAAATATGAGGAAGAATATCTGTGCCCGCTCTGAGATAAATTTACGTGATGAGGACATTATAGCATAAATGTGTTAGTCAATGATTATAGTTAATTTGAACCAAGAAAAATATATTTTTGATTTCAATACTCATTCTAAAGAAATATGCTCTGACCAAGAATATGATCTTCACAACTGAAATTTCATTACTCTTCGACCAAATATTTCATAAAGTAATCTTGTAAGGATATCATATTTTACAACTAAGCCTCTTTTACTTCGATGAAGAATACAAACAGTTTGAGAATTGCGGAGCCTCCATTCGGAATATAATAGTCTGGGTTCATGCGTATTGCCACATCGCCAAAGGTCTAGTCCTTCTTATTTCAGTACCATCTCCTCAGTATAGGCGTAGTTAGGTGGGGGCTTAGCCCCCAAGAATGAAATTAGCCCCCTCCCCAAAATCCAAAAATAATTCGTTCTGTAAGTTTATTGTATCTAGGGCACGAACTTGAGCCCCCCCCCCCAAATCCAGGGACTTAAGACCCCCCCGATTCAAGGAATTAACTACGCCTATGCTCCTCAGCGGAGGTTGGCGACCATCATTTGGAACTCTTCTTTGTCTTGTGCTAAGCGAATGATTTTGCAGGCCTCTCTCGTAAGTTCCGAAACCAGGAGAACTTTTTACGCCCGGTCCATCGTCGTCCGTCGCTCTTTCCCCAACGATCACTTGTAAAAAATCGTACATACTGTTTCTAAAAATATGGTCAAAATATGCTGCTTTTCTTCGTTTTATTGTGGTTAGTTCCTGTTCTTTATTCATTCTTTCTAGTATCATACTGTTTGTTATCCGCTCGGTCCATGATATCCTTAATATGCCAATATGCGTTTGTATATAGCCATATCTCAAAAGAGTCCAAACGTGACATGGTCCGAGCTTTGAATGTCCATCCCTCAACTCCGTATAATAACGTGGCATTTTGTTGCTCGCCATCGAGTAGTCAATCATAAATATCGGTTGCAGAATATTGTCTATTTCTATTCTAACATTATTGAGATTTAATCTAGTGATGACCATAATAGGCCCAATAAGCATTTGAAATAATTAATAATAATAATAATAATAAGCCCAGCCCCGAGGGGTTGCTAGATCCCCTCAGTGGCGCCTCCCCAAGGTGGCGGATAGGGGAACGCCTCCCAGATATGGGTGGTACCGGGGAAATGAAATACCCGGGGCGGACCAAAACTAGCACAGTGGAATAGCGTCTGCATCCAGAGGATCGGCTATTCCACAATTAATAGGACACGACGGATCTCCATGTGAGGAGCGGTACTCCGACAGCGTCTGTTCTCCATGTTAGAAGCGGCTGTTCTCTTAAACCCCCAGGAAGCCGCCCAACATCAAGAGGCTATTCGGTGCGTGGCGACACCGAGGGGTATACCAAGCCCAAGGATGTAAGCCAGCCGGCAACCTTCGTAGGTACATCCTCTGGAGGCAATTTGGACGGCTGCCTCCAGAAATGTCGGTTGGGGGCACTAAAGCCAACCACCAGACGGGCCCTATCTTCGGGTTCGACCACCCCGGAAGAAAAGCACCCACACCGAGCCGGTTTCGGAAGACGGCGTTGGGCAAGGTGGCGGTGCTTCGGATCGCCCTGTTGACGACCCCCGCTATGACATGGACCGTTTTAGGTGGACGACGGAGCTCAGGGATGACTTACTGAGCTGCTACGAGAGCAGTAGCCCGCGCCGTAGGGGATACATGTCCCGCATGTATGAGAGCCCAGCCTGCCCCTTCAGCGGACGGAAGGCCTGTTGACCAGGCTGAAAGTTCACCGGTAAGGCCCGCTGAGAGGGAAATCGACCAAGTCGTCTCACCTGGGGATTTCAGGGACCGAAGGGCCTTGCATAACAACGGAAGGTCCTTGAAGCTGGCAGATTTGAAGAGAGAGGATGAGGTTGTGGGTGAACGTCTATCGGAGGCCTCTGACATTTGGAGCATCAATTGCGAAATTTACGCTGCGGCTCTGAGGCTAGCTAGACAGGGGAGAGTGAGAGACTCTCCTGTTGAGAGAGCACAGAGACGGGTGCGCCAAATGGAAGCGAAAATCCAGTTGGCTCGCCAGGAAGCATCCCGTATCCAGTGTGTGATGGAATATAGAGCGGCTGGGAAGCCTTTTACGCGCCGAGTGCGCCAGATAGCCTACGGGTTGAGGCGCGACCATCATACACTCAGTCAAGCGGTACTGGTTGTTGTCAAGCAACACTGTCTTGACAGGATACGGATGCTAATCGCTGCTAAGCGATCGTTGGTGGCGCGGGCGAGAGGTCTGGAGCAGAACAGAATGTTCTACGAAAGACCTTCTCGCCTTTTCCAACAGCCGCCTCCAGCCATAGAGCAGCCGCCAACTGCTGATCGCGTGGAGGCCTTTTGGAGGGACGTTTACGAACAACCCAAACCTCTCTCAGCAGACACTCCGGCCTTGGCGCAGTTTGAGTCCGTTTGCAGGAGGACTCCGAACTCGAATGTACTGCGTCACTCGATAAACACGGAAGAAATTCTTGACGCCTTACGAGGCGCAAAGAATTTCGCAGCTCCTGGCCCGGATGGCATAAACACCTACTGGTGGAAAAAATTCCCCAGTTGCCACCGGCATTTAGCTAGAGTTTTTAACTCGTGGCTAAATCAGGAGCAGCCAATTCCGGCTTGGTTTGTCGAGGGTCGAACCGTGCTTCTCCCGAAGACCGGAGATTTGTCTGATCCCAAAAACTACAGGCCAATAACATGTCTGAACGCGTGTTACAAGCTCTTCACCAGAATCTTGTACATGCCTATGCTTCAAGCTGTGAATCCTGTATTTCTCGACGTGTATGAACAGAGAGGGTCAAAGAAAGGAGTAGCTGGCTGCAAGGAGAACCTGTTGATTGACCGATGTGTCACGCAGGACTCTGTGCAGTACAAGCGAAACCTTTCTATGGCCTGGATTGACTATCGCAAGGCATTCGACAGCACGTCTCATGACCTCATTGTGCGGCTGTTGGAATGTCTTTCGGTGGATAATCAGATAGTTGGATGCATCAAACAACTGATGCCACTCTGGAAGACCCGGTTTACCATAACATCAGGTGAAACTCGGGTTCAGACAGAGTTGGTGTCATTGAAAAGAGGTGTCTTCCAAGGAGACTCCTTGAGTCCCTTGCTCTTTTGCATCTCACTTTTGCCTCTGTCCATAGCGCTGAGAAATACTAAAGGATACAGCTGTGGCACGCCCAATAACCGGAGGCACAAGGTCACCCATCTGTTTTATATGGATGACCTAAAACTTTATGCCTCCGGCCAACGCGAACTACAACAATCGCTGAGGGTGGTGCAGGAGTACAGTCATGCTATCGGAATGGAGTTCGGGACAGACAAATGTGCATTGGTTCATCTCAAGAAAGGACGAAGCGGAGATAGTGGAGATGAGGAACAGCTCGTTGATGGGAGCATCTTGCGACAACTGCATGCCGGAGATACTTATACCTACCTTGGAGTGGCGCAGCGTCATGTCCAAGAGGCAGCATTGGTTAAAGAGTGTCTCCGCCGCAAGTATCTGCACCGACTCCGGCAGATCTGGTCGTCAGAACTATCCGGCAAGAACAAAGTCGCTGCCACAAACATGCTTGCGGTCCCATTGTTATTATACACCTTTGGTGCTATACACTGGAAAGTGAACGAGCTGAAGGAAATCGACACGAAGACCCGCAAAAGGATGAATATGGAGAGAAGCCTGCATCCTAAGTCCTCTGTCCCGCGAATATACCTCCCGCGACACCTGGGAGGGCGTGGACTATTGAGTTTGGAGCGTCTGCACAACAGAGTAGTATTGGTCACTGCCTGCTATGTAACGAACAGCACCGATCCCCTGATCCGCTTTGTGCGAGAGCACGAGAATGCGGGAAAAGGAGCCTTTCTTTTTAGCGCACCGAAACGAGCAGCCGAGGAGCTCAGCCTCACACTCGACTTCAAGCGGAGGTGTCAGCAGTCCATTACGGAAATTGCTCCCGCAGAATTAAAATCCCACCTTAAAACTGCCGAAGTCGACTTCCTTTTAAGACTTCATAAAGATAAGCCAATGCATGGAATCTTCTACAAACATCTGGAAGAGCATGGCTTGTCTGAGCAGTTGACCTTCTCTTTCCTAAGGTCTAGTGGGTTGAAGTCGGAGACTGAGGGCTTTATAATGGCTTGCCAAGACGGTGTCTTCAACACCTTGGTGTACCGTAAAAGGGTTATGGGTGTAGATGTACCCGACACCCTTTGTAGAGCTTGCCGACAGGCGCCAGAGACGCTTATGCATCTCTTGTCGGCGTGTAAGACGTACGCTGGGACGGCTTACGTCCATCGGCACAACGCGGCTCTACGAGTGCTCTACTATCATTTGAGGCACTCATACGGTATCGATGAGACACCGGTGCTGCCATACGCTCCAGGGGATATAGAGTCCGTTGTGGAGAACGAGAGGTGCCGGATTTACTGGAACTACTCGTTCCCCACGCTCGAGCTTGTACAGGCAAACAAGCCCGACATAGTCCTTCTCGACCACCAACGGAAGACGATGTTCGTTATTGAGTTTTCGGCGCCTGCCGAGGTGAACATCGTCTCTAAGGAGGAGGAAAAGCGGACCAAATATCAGGAGTTGCTCGGACAACTTCGCAGGCTCTGGCCAGATTACACTGTAAGTCTGCTGGTTATGGTCATTGGATCCCTAGGTGGAATGAGGAATACGCTGCTCTCTGCACTGCGCAAAATACCGGTGTGCCGTGCGGCGGCGCACATTTTAGCCGCCAGAATGCAGAAGGCAGTCATCCTTGGGTCCCTTCGTCTACTTAGGGCGCACGATTCGCGGACCCAGTGATTGCTCACCTCACGGTGTGAGGAGTAGTCATTGGGTAATGGAACAGCAGCCCGGTGTGTCGGAGCCCGGGCTGCACTTTTTTGTTTTAAACATATAATAATATGTCTTTATTTGCCAAACCACTAACATAAACAGTACATCGTAAGAAACGACAAAAAAACAATCCTAGGGATAGTTTGACAAAAGGGCGAAGTTCAGCTTTGAATACGTAATTCATCGCTGCTCTTCCACTTAACCCTAACGTTAATTCATGATTTTACCTATGTCTGTGTATTATATGGTTATACTTTCATGGAATTATTGTAGCGCAGTTGGGGTTGGGGTTGTGAGGCTCTTTTACAGAATTCACGTATGTAAGTACTAAGTATGTAATACATAATGATATTTATGTACCTAATTGGCACACCGGTGGACGTAAAAGTACAGGTACATAATATTTTTTACATTCTGCGATAATCGGAATAATCTCAACATGAAACATGAACAACTTGAAGAATATTATATGACGCAAAAGATAAGCTATACAGATAGATGCCTCTTCAAAGAAAAACAAAAACTATTGCTGTGTATGTCAAAAAGATGAAATGCTCCAGTCATAGTATTATTATAGGTGACATATTCAATAATATTCATTGTTTTGTTTTCAAGATCATCATTATGCTTGACTCAAGAGTTAAGTATTATTTTACTTCGAAGACTTGCCCATCAGTTTCGGATTAAATATATTTAATATAATCCTAGGTGATGAAAAATATGGACGTTGAACGAGGTAGACCTCGTTCTAGGAACTTCCTTGAACTTCCCACAAGTGGTTGTTGTTCAAAATTGTCAAAATGGCGTAATACTCGTAAAAATTCAAAAAGAGCAGCAAATTTTCGAAACTTGAAACAGCAGCAGGTACCTGTCATCAAATTGTCCAAATAATTTCAAACTTTACCGTCATAAAGAGGTTCTTGTTTTTTATCTTTTGGTCCACTTTTGGTGCAAATCTATGATTTAATGGCGGGCAGTGATGTGGGTTACTGGGAAAAATATTAATATAACATGCCATTTCCTTTTCACAAAATGAGTCAGGAGGTAATTTTACCTTGGAAATGATACCTCGCACGTTGATTTCGGTAAAATTTGCGAAAACAGGCCGATTCTAATTGCTTACCCTTCTTTACCGGGGAAGTGAAAATATCGCATTTCTTGTTCAAGATTATTACAGTTTTGCGCATATAGAAAGATATTGTATACTTCAATGAAAACACAAATTGTTCATTCGAGAATTCATTCATTCAATTTTATGTGTACACGTTGGGTAGGGTGGTGGGCTTTGGACAAAATATCAATAATTTCGATAAAAACCTGATATCTATGCTAGCGGCCAGGGTTTACCTTGGTATATCGAAATTAGATTTGAATTCACAAACCGTTAATTACACGGGAAGCACAAAGTACGTTCATTAACACCACTTTTTCCGGGACGTAAAGGTATCGCAATCAGTCGTTAGGAGAGTAAAGTAACGCGTAGAACGCGCGAGTGTCGAACGCAGTCACGTTCAGAAAACAACAAACAAAAACTGCAGTCTAACTCGACGTCCGCTTACGCTGGATCGGGTGTCGATGTGTTCTAACATCTATACATGGTTGCCGACAAGATCTTTGTCGTTGTTTGTTTCTGAATTCATAGATTCAACAACAATTGAATCTAAACTTACAACAAGTTTCCCGGGTAGCGTATGGGTTTAGAATAAGTTCTTTTTGTATCAAGTGAAGGAAGTCGTCTATATCTATTGTCCAATTAATCAGTCAATCCTCTACCACCCCGCATTAGCAATATTATGTAATTCCACCTAGAGAAGACAAGAGGTTTTGGTCAAAGTAGCGCCTGACACTGTTGGAAGTACTTGAAGCCATTGTGCCAGCTTCCTTTGCCAAGTTTTGCCCTTAGAAAAAAAAGAAAACTACCCTGAGTGAGTCTAGATAATAAACAATCACTCATATTCCCTGATGAAGATTATTGGATGAAGAGCGAGATGAAAATCCAACCCCTCAGTTTGGTTCACTGTTTCACTGACGGATCGCGCTCTAAGGAGACGGTATCCAGTATAGGGCTTACTTCTGCCTAGGAGATATATAGGACTGCACCAGGCAGAAATATTCACCACATTGACGTTGGAAGGCTCAGTAGAAGCTGAACAATGTACAGACCAGAACATATACACATATATGATTTTTGACAGGCAATGAGCTTTGAAAGCGGTAGCATCCCCAAGAGTTAGCTCACCTCTGGTCCAAGACTGCTCCGCTGCGCTGCATAAATTGGTGTACCTAGCAACAAGAAAGCGGTTCGCCTGCCTATATAGAATAGAGGCTAAAAGCTCCTGTCTGAATATTAGGCCTACAAAAAAGTTGTTAAAGCTTGATTAGAGAGATATTTATGCAGGTAAGCAAGAATGTTTATAGCCGGTCCAGGCGAGTGTCGTACAGGGGCGTATCCGGACCAAAGTCTGGGGGGAGGGGGTAGCGGGGCATGAAGTTGTGTGAGCTTTCACCATTTTTTTAATACCTTTGTGAAGGACGTTGATGCAAGAGAAAAGGAAAATATTAAAAGTATTAAAATAAAAAAGTAGATATAAATAGCAAGTGAAACAGTGGAGTATAAGGTATTTTAGGGAGATGAAATAAAAAAATCTACTGATGCATTAATCAATTTTAATTTTACGGAACAAAAATAATATATAATAGGTACGTATCATCCGTGAACATTTATTGACACAGCATACAAAATTAAACGATCATGAACACTCAACAGTCAGGTACCCTAGTAGCAACAACAAGTACTCCATTTTTTTTTAATTAGTCTTATAACTTTTCTAATCGGTGCAATTTTCAAAACAGGTACCTAATTAATGAGTTAGGTAAATTTTTGTGACAAGCTACCACATTGTATAGGACATTCAACTGATTATGTAACAATGGGAATATATTAGGTATGCATCACTATAATGCAAAACAAACCCTTTTGTAATTTAGTTACTGTAAAAAGGATTTTTTTCAGTGCGACAATTGCTTAAATAAATAAGTCAAATGAAATAAGGCAAAGTTGAAATGAGTTTTTTTTCGAGAATCTTAGGAGGGGTAATTACCCCTGTTATCCCCCCTTGTATACGCTTGTGGTGTCGTACGCTATTGCTTTGAACAAAAGCAGACGCCCACTCAATGCTCATACTTATTTTTCACTCCTGAAAGAAGAATACGAAACTTCGTTTCACTTCTCCTTCAGATGTGTTATGTATCACAACCTTAAAGCAAGTTACTTAACTTGTTTTGGTCTTGAAATCAAGTCAAGAACTTAGTTATAATTCCAAGAACTTGAAAAATCAAGCAGTTAGTCGCAATTACTTGATCTGTGTCAATACTCCTTGACAACTTAAATTAATCTTGATTTGTCATCTTCAGGAAATCACAAACGCGTATCGAGGAGTATAATAGTATAAAACAAATTAAACTATGAAACTGTTTTTGAGCCATAGATTATTAAATGTTTAATTATGTATATTTTGATCCGTAAAATCTAGGCCATTCAGAATAAGTTAATATCCATAAAAAAGCTAACAGCATTGTCGGTTTAGGGTTTTTATGACAGTAAGTGCTGCTCTGGAAAACTATCCTCCAACAGGAACTGAAGACGCTGCTGCCATTGCAGAGAAGTTTGAAGAAACGTTTTCATGTCTGACGACTGACCCACTACTATATAAAGTATTCCCATAACTGTCGGCTGAGTCAGCTCGTGGATAAGATAAGATTCTGATTTTGTGGATTCATAGCTTTCCTCATGTATTCTGATCCACTGCGATGAAACGATTTCCATAACGGATATAGGCGCCACAAAGCCTTCTTTTGCTAATGATGACGCTTTTTTAACCTAACCACCCCCCTTTTTGCTCGCCAAGAATTGTGATACCCAACGACGTCCTACTGCTGATACCTTAATTTATCAACCGAGATGAACTCTAATACATATAAAATGTAATAATTATTTTGAAACTATAAAACAATTTAAATTTTCCGCGGAATGCCCGCCGTTCGGCCCACGGTAACCGGCCCACTATTTGACAGCTAAGCGACGTTGCCACATCTAAGGCTCCGGACTAGTGTAGAGTCGGCCATGAACAAACTAATCATAACCGCTCTAATCAACGGGGTCTTCTCCTAAATTAACTTAAAAATTGACAAGAAGTCAGTAGAACGTCGTTGGTGATACCTGACTGCTCCCGGATTCTACCCCCCCCCCCCAACAGGTCAGATGATTAAGCTAGTGAGCCCCCCCCACCACCACCGAAGTGAAATCCTGTATACGAGCCTGCTGGTACTCGACTTACTTCGGCGAGGAACTTTGCGAACAGTATGGCCGTGGCTTAAGGTTATCACACAATAGGCAACGCTGGTCTAGTTTTCCATTACCTATATGCTTGATTATTGACGCAATATTCACACAGGTGCAGGTCGGCGATTGGGTCGTTTATGGGACTTTTATGTCGTATTTCATGATTTAATAATCATAAAAGCTACGAATACAAGATGTGTCAGTTCCACCAGTGTAATGTTCACATTCACCGCAAGCCGTGAGCGGTGACGTTTAAAAGAAAATTACTATCCAACCTAGGTACTTTCTATTAGTCAGCAAGTATTGGTATACAAGTTCAAAGTACTACCAATGTAACTTTGATGTGCGAAATGCTTGAGGCATGCATAAAATTGGTATATTTCAACAAGTTGTGCCACTTTTAAAAATATGAATTTTTTAACCAATGTGGTTGCATTTAAATCATTTTGTCACCAGGGCTCAATAGGTTTTTCTGGTGTTTTAAAAATCTAAAGGTACAGATACACATGCTTAAAAAGCATGCTATTAATGAGCAATGCTACTTCGTAGCATGTGTATACGCGCCTTGCTCGAAATAAGCATGCTAATTTCGAGCATGCTAAAGAAGCGCGGTCATGCGATTGGTATCAGTGACAGTAGCATGCTAATTTTGAGCATGCTTAAAAAGCATGCTATTTATGGGCATGTCTATCTGTGGCTTAAGGAATGTTTGATCTTCGATAGAATTAAATCTTAGGTGATATCCCAGGGCTCCAATATAATTTTTGAAACGAAATCTATTGAAGTAAACTGCGATATTTCAGCTAACCGTGTAACCTTTCTCAAAATAAAATGTGTATGTTTGACCAAAAGCAATTTGGAGTAAGTGATATAAATGTATTGACGAGCTAATTAACTTTCTAAATAAGTAGGTATATATATACTTATAAGGTCCTGAGAAACACAGCTTATTGCATCTGTTTCGTTGATAAAACCAAATTATTTGCTTCGAATGGAACCTGAAGGGCTCGGGGGATATGCCGGTTGGCAGCCTGGCCCTTGGGATGTCAGTCGCTACGGCGCATTTTTGGCATCGGACCGTGTGCTGTGCGTGCGAGAATTTTACAAAAGCCGAGATTCGTCGACTTTAGCGGGTAAAATAGTCTGTACAGTTCGAGGTTTTTGCCACATACATGATACACCAATCATCCAAAAGTCGGCCAAGAAATTTGAAGAGAGCGGGTCAACGCCAGAACGGCAGAAAAAACCTGGACAGTGTAAACCAGTTTGTGCAGTCCTGTGCAGTCTGAAGGTGCTTTAAATGTGCATAGATCACCATTACACATCAGCATTTACATTTAGATTTAGACCTAAAATTGCGCCGGTATAAAATTCAGTTGGTCCAAGAACTAAAACCCCAGGGTGCTATGCATAGGCTTGACAAACCAAGTAATTGAGCGCTTCTCGACACCTTGTTATCGAATAAAGCTCATCTTTACCTAAATGGACTGCTACTGAGATGCCACAAATCCGAAACACAAGCCTTCACTCACCAAAAGTAACACATCATCGGCTGCAATGTCACCGCGAGGAATTGTCCGCTTTTACCAAATTCGTTGGCTTTTACTCTTTAAGGATAAAGGTTACAGCTAATTCAGGCCATTGTGTGGAAATGTTAGACAATTTCTTGGTGCCGTAACTACAAACAGCAGGATGAGGCAACCTGGCCCAGATCCAATACGTCTCTGTCGAGAATGAGTGAAGATTTCCCCGGACATGGACAGTTGATCTCGTGGAGAGGCGAGATACATTGGCACGCACCCCCATGAACTTTTTTCTGTGGAGTTATGTTGAATCTAAGGTTTACCACAAAACCTCTGTGGCGCAATTAAAAGAAAATATTTGCAAGGAAATCACAACATCACAGACTGACCTGCAGAGCTGTCATTAGTGAGCATGCTTACATTTGGACGATACTATTAATTCCCAAACAGTGTACTTTAATAATAAATAGACTTATTTTATGAACATATTATTTTTTATCCTATCGACTCTCAAAATATAAAGTTTCTTTCGCGACACCCTGTACTTTCAAAAAGACATGAAACATTAGTAGACAGTTCATTGCAATGGATGTTATATTTATGAGCGAATAAAACTCAAATTTTTGACATCAATATATTCTGGGATGCAGCGTAGTAAAAAATCTGAAAATATCGCTACTTATGAACAGAAAAGTTGTAGGTCTTATAAGAACAATTGTGAACTGAATTTAAAACGCAATGCGAGATTGCAAAGGTAACGTTGCGTGCCTTATATATTCCAAAAACGTGCTAGGCTAGGCAGCTCATAGAAATAAGTACTTAAAGTTAAACCAACAATAGCAACTGGCTTAGTCTAACACGGGGTCTAACACTACATTTAGTCAGTCATACAATAAAAATTAAAATAATCAAAATGCAATAAATATAACAATAGACAAGAATAAAGCATTCGAAAACTCTCAGACTCGATCCAATCTACGACCAAACGGATGTCATATAAAGCATCCAAAAGACATTCTGCCAAATTCGATTTTCTGACGTGGGCAGTAATAGCAACTTGACATACAAATTCGAATACTAAAATCTAGCAATAATTTAGGAATTTTTTTCGTAAAATTCTACCTATATACAATGAAATATTTATAATAACCAACTTTCAAAACTGACTTTCGGTAGAAGGCCAAAACTGCTTTAATCACCTCGTACGTATGCACATTCTGTCATCATCTGTGTTCACATTCTTACTTTTCAATTTAGAGATCCAAAAAAAAGTCGGAGTACAAGCAGTCGAATAAAAAAATTAATGAAAGCTATGATGAAAACAACACACACACATAAGAGACACGCGATAGGTCGTAAATCACTGGCGCCTGACAAGCTCAAAGCGCGGCGTCGGTAAATTTTCTAAGCCGCAAAGCCTAAAATTGTGGCACAGCAAATTATCCATGGTTCCTGGGCCAGAACAAACACCCTATACACAGCGAGAAGCCGCGGTATGATTTTAATTTAGAATAGGACATGCTTAACTGTATAGCTCCATCTCATAAAGATGAAGCTTTGCCCTGTTTACCTTGTTACTCATATTTTTAACTAACAAAGGAGGGGTAAGTTATTAGAATCGGGCCATTTTCGCAAATTTTACCGAAATCCACGTGTGAGGTGTCATTTCCAAGGTAATAATCAAATACTGACTCATTTTCTGAAAAGAAAATGGTATGTTAGGTTTATTATTATTTTTCCGAGTAACCCCCACCGCACCCCACCAAACCTTGCTATGACGATTATACGGGGTGTTCTACGTCGAGTGGAAAATACTTTAGGCTTTAGGAGACTACTGTACAGGTCATTTACAAGAAAATTCATAAAAAGTAAGGCCCTATTTTGAACTGTTTCAGAGATAAATTGATTTTTAGAGATTTTCATCAAAATGCAGAAATCCAAACGAAAACCCTAATAGAACAAAATATTATTGTCGGATTTTGGAATTTCTAGTAACTATCACGTCATTATGGACTAGAAGAAGGTGATCATGTATCAAACACTTCACGAGATAGTGTCACAATCAGCGTGTGTTGAAGAGTGACTTCAACAAGCGTTACAAAAAAATTAAATTACATTAGAAAATCTTCAAATAATTAACCGTGCACTTCACGGTAAAGGTCTTGCGCATCTTTCTAGTTGTCCATTGGTAACACAAACTTGTTGTAAGTATGTGATAATCACAGGCAATTAGATTCCGTTTAGACTCTAAAAGCATAATGGATCTCCAAGAGCAGAAAGCTTCAACACAGCGTTTTGCAAAAATTTGTCAAATGGGCCTATACCGTGATCTCAAATTGATCAATTTATTTACTGCGGTATTATTTTTGATGATACATAGGACCGTTTACTGTAAAAAGTCAGCAGAAAACTTGATCCAAATGAGAATAACACTAAAAAGAAAATTGTACTGTAATTTGAAATAGCCGATGATGACGTCACCTGTAGGGAACCAATGAGAATGGTCCTTTCTGTAGGGAACCAATGAGAAGCGTCCTTTCGTGGTCCGATGACTAGGAGCGGATGCTATTGTTTTGTACCAGTGAGCTCTTATTGGTTCCCTACAGGTGACGTCACGACCTGGACGGGAAGTGTCTGGATTCAAAAAATTCAATATTTAGAGCCATTTTTTTCGGTTATAAATACGATAGAAAAATTTTGTAAATTTATTTATGGCATCTACGTGGTGTCAGGGTTCGTTTAAGCGAATAAACAAAAAATGTGGTATAGGCCCATTGTACAATTTTAAACCAAGATACAGAACAAAAACGCCTTTATGACAGTAAAGTTTGAGATTATCTGGATCATTTCCGTGACAGTTACTGCCATTTTAATGTTCGAAAAGTTGCTATATTTTATGAATTTTTATTCCGCCATTTTGAAAATTTTGTTTTCGACATAAGAAAACATGCTCTTTATTGTGGTAGCATTAGAATTTCAGGACAGATCTTTCACCAAATGCAACTGAAACCGGCAGTTATATTCTAAGCGCTATTGTTATGTTCGGAAATGTCGAAATTAAGTCATTGGTAAAAAGATATTGTAATAGGGTTTGGGATCATTAGACTGGTTTTCTACAAAATGCAACTTTAATGCATTAATTTCATTAAATAAATCAATACCGTCAATGTCTGATTCACTACTTGAATTATCTTTAAGTTTCAGATCTAAATCTTTACGGTGTTTCATTAACTCATCATTAGAATAATTAAATAAGTTGTTAGTATTGCTGAAAAGGCCAAATACGTCGGCAAATGTTTTCAATTCGTGGAATCTATCATTTAAAGAAGTTATTGTCTGATCTAGGATGCTAAAATAAAACTCTACCCTATGTTTGATTTTGGGGTCTACTCCCACACAGCATTTGATATCCCCAGTATAGTCCCAGGCTATCCTTAAAGGGATATGCAAAATATTCCAGGAAAAGCCATATCCTGCACGACCTGGTACTGGAAAGCCTATAAATATCCAGACGGGACTTTACTAGACCACCAGGTAAGCTTATAGGGAAATCCTAAGGGTTTTTAGATTAACTAATGTTTTTTTTTCTTTTTGAATCCTGACCGTCGGTACCAAATATTTAGTAAAACAATCTTGGGATACGGTCACTTATTATATTATTATTTCCAAAATATAAAATTTTTTACGACGTTTCGACGCTTGAGACAGTCTCTCACTGAAAACCAAATTACCAACACCGCCCGGCATAATACATATGACTGTTGTGGTATAATTTTTAATACCTGAAGATGACGCCTAATAGAAGCGTCGAAATGTCGTAAAATTTTTATATTTTGGAAATATAATAAGTGACCGTATTCCAAGATTGTTTTACTAAATATTAGCTAATGTGGGACACTTTGCACTAGCACCATCCACCATCACCATCTAAAGATCCAACAGAGCTACCACCTGAGTGTTTAACACAATTCAATGTAACCTCATTCTCTTCCATTCCTTCATGAAGTGTATCATAATAGATCGTCGTACAAAACTTTCTTTTTCCTTTCTAATGTTCCTATAGAATGTTGACTTGGAGTGATTTTTCTATGAACTTTAGGGATTATAATGGCTTGGACAATTTTACACCCACCTTGCAAAAACAAACCGGTTGCCAAATTATTATATGACTTGCAATTTGTGGTTTGTACTGGGGGGCCCTTGGCGTGTCGGATGGTACAGAGGGGTGAGAAATTGTTCCTAAAGGCGGAGGAACCGGTAAATACATCTGGTCAACGGCATGAGGATGCAGAAAGCAAATGGGAAACTACTGCATTAAAGATCTTTAAGATATCCCAAGAGAAACTCGTAAAATGAGTAACGTGAGAATAAGAGAGGCCTCGGATGTGATGCCTCGCGGTCCGACTGGCAATCGGCGCTGTTCCTCGTCCGGGGAGGTCAGTGTGAAGGTGGTGACCGGGCACAAGAAGTGCGACCATCCGGCTTCTTGTACGAAATTAGCTACTGATGACATTTTTAAAACGCGCCGAAAACATCGCCTGGCAACTTGGAACGTTAGAGGTCTTCAAGCTCAGCATCGTAGAACAAGAGCTTACAACAAATAAATTAGCCATTGCTGGATTATCTGAGACTCTTTATAGAGATATAGGTGATTTTACTTCTAGCAAGGGGAATTTTATTTTCTTTTCAGGAAAATCAGATGAAAGTGTTAACGGTGTTGGCTTTTGGGTGGCGAAAGCTCACTCAAGGACCATTCTTGGTTACAAGTGCATTAGTGACATAATCATAACATTACGTATCAATGCGAACCCTACACCGATCAATATTGTGCAAATTTATGCACCTACGTCAAATTCGGATGAGGAAACGATCGAATCTTTTTATAACGATATTGAGTCTGCACTTGAATCTTTTTCGAATTGGGAAATGGTCCTTATTTTGGGCGATTTTAACTCAAAGGTTGGACAAACTATGGATGATGAACATCTTAGGACACATATTGGTAAATTCGGTCTTGGTGTGAGAAATGAGAGGGGTCAACGTCTGCTCCAATTTTGTATTGACCATAATTTCTCAATTGCCAACACTATATTTTCACAACATCCAAGGCGCTTGTATACTTGGACCTCTCCCGACGGACGATTTCGTAATCAAATTGATTACATTTTAGTTCGTACACGGTGGAAGTCATCTATAAGCCTTTGTAAGACACTACCGGGTTCTAACTGCGGCTCAGACCATCAATTACTTCTGTGCGAACTTCAGTTAAAACTGAAGGTATGTCCACGTTCTAAGCGGATAGTATGGATGGAGATCGCTGACCCTGCTTCTTTTCGGTCAAAATGTTCAGAGCTTTTTAATAATGTCAAATTCAAACGATATGTGGTCAACCAAAGAGTAGCATTCAACCAAAACAACAATGGATTAGTAGCCACACATTGTCTGTTATTGAGACACGTAAGAGCCTTAAGATCTCAGGTCTGGATTCACATACAAAGCAAAACGCATATAGACAGCTCTCACGCGAGGTTCAGAGACTATGCCGAAGAGATAAGAACTCTTATATATAGCAATTGTGCCAAGAAATAGAGATGCATGCCAATACTATCCATCCGAAAGAGATGTTTTTTAAGGTCAAATGCCTCAGTCGGGATTTTAAACCCAAATCTTGGGCTGTTAAAAATCTCGAGGGACAGCTAATTACTAACTTGCATGAGGTTATGGAGGTATGGCGAAATTATTGCGAAAATCTGTACCATGAGGATGGCCCTCAGGCCCTCTAAGTGGATTTTGAATATGAACCGGATATTCTTTTGTTTGAAGTGAAACATGCCCTCAACAAGTTAAAAACTAATAGAGCTACAGGCATTGATGCTATTTCTGCCGAAACATTCAAATGCTTGGGTGAAGACGGAATCTCTCTTTGATATAACATTTGTAAGAGGGTCTAGTCCTCCGGTATTTGGTCAGTAGAATGTAGAATGCTGCGCACATCCATTTTTGTTCCTCTTCATAAGAAAGGATCTCCAACAAATCCATACAATTATCGCCTACTTTCGTTAATCTCTCATGCTAGCAAGGTCCTACTATATATTTTACAGTCTCGTTTGGAGCGTTTTATTGGCTGGCAAATTTCTCAGGCGTAGGCAGGTTTCGTAAAAAGGACGCGGTACGCGTGAACAGATCTCAAACTTAAGACAGATTATTGAAAAAGCCAGAGAGCATTACTTTCCAGTTTTTATCTGCTTTGTGGACTATTCTAAGGCATTTGATAACGTAAAGTGGCCGAAACTGTGGGAAATCCTTATTTCTATGGGAGTCCCTTACCACTTAGTATTTCTCATACAGCAACTCTACGAGTCTAGCTTGGCTCGTGTAAGAATTGATGGTAACCTGTCTGGTCAAACAGCAACCAGAAAAGGAGTTCGTCAGGGATGTGTATTGTCTCCGATGTTATTTAACATTTACTCTGAATTTGTGATTAGACAGGTATTGGACAACTGGAATGGCGGTATAACTATTGGCGGAAGCAAAATATCTAACTTAAGATTTGCTGACGATACAACTCTTATTGCTACTTCTCAGGAAGAGCTATAGTAGCTCTATTAAACATTTTGGAACAACACAATGCAGCATATGGTCTTGGTATTAACTACAATAAGACCAAGGTTATGATCGTAGATATAGAGCATGCCAATCATCGAGAAATAAAGTCAATAGGCCGTTGTGAGGTATATATAGTTCAAAGTTTTGTGTACCTCGGTTCTTTGATCGACAATTCGGGTAGCTGTGAGAATGAGATTCGAGGGCGCATTCAACAGGCACGGGCGGCCATGACAAAGCTTACTAAAATATGGTGTGACCATAACATCACTAAAGCTACCAAAATGTCGCTGGCTCAGCCTCTTGTGTTCTCCATATTTTTGTATGCCTCGGAAACTTGGACTGTTAAAAAGGCAGATCGAGCTCGCATAGATGCTTTTGAAATGTGGACGTGGAGGAAAATGCTGAGAATTCCTTATACCGCCCACCAAACTAATGTTTCCATACTGGATGAGCTCAGTAATCCGAAGAGACTATCCTCCATTGTGTCGACGAGAATTCTTAGATTCTTCGGACATATTCACCGAAGCGATAATATGGAGAAACTTGTAGTTCAGGGTCACGCTCCGAGAAGGCGGCGCCGTGGCCGTTCCCCTACACGCTGGGTGGATACGACCAAACAGTTGCTAGATTTGAGTATCAAGAGCGCCACTGAACTGTTAGAAAATCGCGACCGATGGCGAGCTACAGTTCTCAAAACTATTGATAATATTCGTGTCGGCAATACTCTAGCTCCGGCTTAATGCATTTTACGAGTTCACAACATGTCTGTTAAACGGCGAGAAACGATCCAGAAGGCAGGGGCCAGGGACTACTGCAAGCTGCTAGCTTCCTGCACCTTCATGTCACCTTCATCCTTCACCTCTTTCCTCTTTCTAACGTTAACACTGATGTCAAATGTCAGATTTTGTATACAGGAGGGTATGGTCGTGAAAGGATATCCCTTGAACGGCCTCATAATATACAAGCTGAGAATTTCCAAAACCGTCATCCTTAGGATCTTCCAGTGATAAACGGCCCAGCGGGATGACCAAAGGCTGTCCATGCCTGCCTGCCACAGAATATTCCAAACATGTTGTCCTAGAGGCGCGATTCCACCAGTGTGCGGCACTGTGCTGCACAGTGTATGCAACGGAAGTTTCTTTTAGTGGACTCACTGAAGTGAACATTAACAAAATGTGCGCGTACCGGGCCCCAATGTTCGCGCACAACTGTGAACTGTGCACTGCTGTGGGCGCACACGTACAAGCGGTGGAGTCGCTGCAGCGCACACCACCGCACATAATCCACTTGTTCACGAACTCAGTTTGCTTCCGCTGTCAGGGCGAAAAGATTGTTTGTACGCATACACCTCGCATTCCAGTATGGAATGGACGAACGATAAAATAGTAGAATTTATTCAAAAAATCGAGACGTATCCATTAATATGGGATGCCAGTTACGTGAATTATAAGAATAGAAATAAAAAGCATGACGCAACCCGAAATTTTCAAATGCGACTCGACTGAGGTACTGCGAAAATGGGAAATTATTTTAGCTCAGTACCGAAGAGAGAAGAAAAAAATTGCAGATTCAAAAACTTCTGGTTCTGGAATTACAGACATATACAGGGTTATTCACGTTATTCGACACGGAGCATTATGGCTAAAGTATTTGATAAAAAAGAAAATAATAATTTGGGATGGATAGAGACCCATAAAGGCTACATTCTAAAAATATTTTCATGTTATACAGGGTGTCCCAAAAACACGTAATGTAACAAAGTTATGTTTTTTTAAATGGAACACCCCATATATTATTGCACATTCAGATTCCATGGTGAATTCTAGTGTGACTTTATGTACCATATATGGTACCTAAAGCGAACCGTTAAGGTGTAAATCACCATTTTCGGTATAAGTAGATATCAGGAAAAATTTGAATATCGCAGAGATTACAAAATATGGAAGGCTGTGACTTTGCCGTATTACTAAGCATAAAATGCGTCAGCTTTGATGAGACTGTCAAATTTAAATTACGTTTATGCTTGGAGAAATCGGTCGATGAATTAAGGAAACTTCGATCAGCGATAACTTGATTTTTTTAAATGGGAATGCCTAATTTGTTTTACACGGTTAAACGTAGAATTTGATAAGCTTTCCAATGATATAAGGTTGTGAATATCAATCTCTCGTAGTTTTCATTTAGTTTTAAATTTTCAAACAAATCGGCGATTTTCAATTTTCCTACCTATAAGCAACGTAGCAGGCCATGAAATATAAACAAAAATCTGTTCAGCTAGAAGAAAACAGCTAACTTAGCTGAAAAATACATACTAACTAGACTAAAGGGACATGATTATAAAAATTCCTTACAACAATTCAACTCTCCCAGAAACAACTGCGATAACATCTCTAAGGTCAAAGAGAAGCTGGAGTATGGCAGTAGATATTTTTACTGTCTACTGGCTACCGCAATTTACTAGAGGTTAAAAATTTCCAAGGCAATCAAAAACCCTCATATGAAACAGAAAAAACCAGCGACTGTTGCTCCAGCACGCAACTATCAATCATATGTAATGGTTTAAAAAAGTGTAAAAAAGTACTAATTTGCGTCGAAGTCCATACCTCTGACTGGAGCCCTTCTATTTTTCAATATCTATTAGCAATATTGCAAAAAAAGGAATACTGTCAAATCAGATTTAAATTTTCTGCCATTCAAGTTATGCTTTATAATTTGAACAAATTTTAATTCATTCTTCATTTTCTGCGACCTTGCTAATAGGTACTGAAGAATTTTCAGAGCTCCAGTCAGAGGTACTTTTGACTTGAGTTTTGACAGAATTGCATACTTTTTTATGTCATTAAATGTGAAATTTTATTATGAAAATAATACTGCTTACAACATTATCTAGTAGTTTTTACCTTATTTCAAAATTTTTAATGGTTTTGGAAATTGCCAATCTCTAGTACATTGCAGTAGCTAGTAGGCCGTGAAAAAATCCATTTCTGCCATACTCCAGCTTCTCTTTGACCAAAGATATGTTACCGCCGTTGTTTCTGGTTAGACTTTGTTTGTTGTGAGTAATTTTTATAATCTTGTCCCTTTAGTCTAGTTTGTGTGTATTTTTCAGCTAAGTTAGTTGTTTTCTTCTACCGGAACAGGTTTTTGTTTATATTTCATGGCCTGCTACGTTGGTTATAGGTAGGCAAATTGAAAAACGCCGATTTGTTCGAAAATTTAAAATTAAATGAAAACTACCAGAGATTGATATGCACAACCTTATATCATTAGAAAGGTTATTAAATTCTACTTTTAACCGTATAAAACAAATTAGGCATTCGCATTTGAAAAAATCAAGTTATCGCTGATCGAAGTTTCCTTAATTCATCGACCGATTTCTCCAAGCATAAACCTAATTTAAATTTGACAGTCTCATCAAAGCTGACGCATTTTATGCTTAGTAATACGGCAAAGTCACAGCCTTCCAAATTTTATAATCTCTGCGATATTCAATTTTTTCCTGATATCTACTTATACCGAAAATGGTGATTTACACCTAAACGGTTTGCTTTAAGTCCCATGTATGGATACATAAAGTCACAATAGAATTCATCAAGGAATCTGAATATGCAATAATATACCTACGGGGTGTTCCATTTAAAAAAACATAACTTTGATACATTTCGTGCTTTTGGGACACCCTGTATAATATGAAAATATTTTTAAAATGTAGCCTTTATGGACCTCTATCCATCCCAAATTATTATTTTCTTTTTTATCAAATACTTTAGCTATAATGCTCCGTGTCGGATAACGTGAATAACCCTGTATAAGCCAAAGTGGTTTGGGTACATACACTTAAATTTTTTACATGGAAGGGATGAAGTGAATGCCAGTATTAACTCATTCGACGAAATAAATGAACAGGTAAGATATTAAATTTACTATACTCGTACTTATACCTACAATTAAATCATACCTCATAATGAGAGTATTTCTTGCCATGGAACCATCCCGATATCAGTTTGAAAATATTCTGAAAATTCTTCTCTAATATACTTTGCAACGCCTCCTGATCTTCTCCCGACATGTCTAATTGGAAGTAAGTTTGTAGCAGGTGTATCGCGTCTCCAACTTCCATCAATAATAGTATGTGTAGTTTGATCCTCGGTATCAAAACTACCAGGTGGAGTATAGAGTTGCGAGGAAGACTTTTGCTTCATCAAAAAATTATGCAACTAACAACACGTCAATGTTATCATTTGTGTCTTTTGTGGAGCTAGCAAAATAGGTTTCCTTAATACACGAAATACTGCAGGGAGAATACCAAAAACGTTTTCCACTGTACGTCTGCTCAAGCGATAATTCAATACCCTTTCTTTTGATCCTTTGGCATGTTGGCCTGGGTATGGTTTCATTAAATTCAGGTCTAATGCAAATGCATCATCTGCAACTATTACGTGTGGCATTGGTTTGCTTCTTCCAGGTAATGGATACGGTTGAGGCAAATTTCAATTTTCCCGTTGTATATTAGCATATAAAGCAGTATTTTTGAAGATACCGCCATCCGATATCCTTCCTTTACATCCGATATCTACATATGTGAAACTGTAATTTGCATCAACCAGTGCAACAAGTACAATGCTAAAATCACCTTTGTAATTAAAAAAATGGAGCCAAGTTGATTGACTCAGTACTTCCCACACATAATGATGATACCATTTTATTATTTTCCCATTGCATGAAGCTATAGTTTTAAATCCCTTGCAACCAAATCATCGCCCAGCCGCCCGCAAAAAACAACCAACACAAAAACCTCTCGTAAATAGTTTCTTGCGTCTCCCTCCTTAGAAGCTAAGACGCCACATTTTTTTTTTCTGCGTGCTTCAACTAAACGATGCGAAATGATCAGGAGCCTCCAAACCATCTAGAAACAAAGTTTGAGCTGTGTTTTTATATTTTTAGTTTTTTATTATTGCTGCGCCGCCACTGACGATTTTTCAAAGACAGACGCGTTTTCCATTCTCGCCGCGGCACTAAATTTGGTGTCAAAATTTCATTAAAATCAATTCAATAATTTTCGCTTTACGCAAAATACATAGAACGAAATAAAGCAAAACTCGTATGTATACATCACAAAATTGGTTTCTGTAATAGGCAAGCCAATATTCAGATGGACCTAAAAAAGTGTAATATGCCGCTACGTATTTTTTTCAACAGGTTAATGGACAAACTATTATGAATACAACAAATTTTTTCAGTTTTACAACCCCCCACCCCCCAACCGCCCCAATTTCACCCTCACCCAAAAAAGTAGAAAATGATCAGGAACCCCTAAAACGCCTAAAAACAAAGTTTGAGATGTTTTTATATTTTTAGTTTTTTTATTATTGCTGCGCCGCCACTGAAATGATTTTTTCCAAAACATACGCTTTTCTATCCTCGCCGCGGTAGTAATACTGTGTCAAAATTTCATTAAAATCAATTCAATAATTTTTGCGATACGCAATAGAATAATATATCGATCTAAAACAACACTCGTATGTATACACCACAAATTCTAAGTCCCTTGGTTTCTGTAATCGGCAAGGCAATGTTCGGATGGACCTAAAAAAGTGTATTATGCTGCTAGGACTTTCTCTCTCAGGTCAGTAGACAGCCCATTATGAGTACAACAAATTTTTCAGATTTACAACCCCCCACCCCCCCAACCACCCGAATTTCACCCCCACCCAAAAAAAAATTGAAAATGATCAGGAACCCCTAAAACGCCTAAAAACGAAGTTTGAGCTGTTTTCATATTTTTTGTTTTTTTTAATATTGCTGCGCCGCCACTGAGACGATTCCTAAACATCAGACGCGTTTTCCTTCCTTGCCAAAGTAGTAATACTGTGCCGAAATTTCATTAACATCACTTCAGTAATTTCAACATTATAAAATACAGAACGATCTAAAGTAATACTCGTATGTATACATCGGAAAATTCTCCAAGTCCCTTGGTTCCTGTAATACAAAAGGCAATGTTCCGAAGGACCTAAAAAAGTGTATTATAGCGCTAGGTCTTTCTCTCTCAGTAGACAGCCTATTATGAGTACAACAAATTTTTCAGCTTTACAACCCCCTACCCCCCAACCACCCCAATTTCACCCCCACCCAAAAAAAAGCAGAAAATGATCAGGAACCCCTAAAACACCTAAAAACGAAGTTTGAGGCATATTTGAAATTTTTCGTTTTTTGCTAATTACTCCGCCGCCCATGCACCGATTTTCAAAATTGTAGCAACATTACCTACTACGACCCTACACCATATCACCACCGAAATTTCATCAAAATCTATGTAGCGGTTACTGAGATTAGGCGGCTAGAAAAACGCCAACAGACAGACAGACCGACAGACAGACAGACCGACAGACAGACCGACGGAAATGAGTGACGTGGATTTTCGTGATGTAGGCATCATAAAACGCCCAAAAAGTGTATTATCTCAAAATCGAAAATTTTCGCGATCACAATACTCCCCTCACCTATCGGTGTGGGAAGTAAAAAAATGGAGTCAAGTTGATTGACTCAGTACTTCCCACACATTACTGTGATATCAGTTTATTATTTTCCCATAGCATGAAGCTTTAGTCTGAGATCCCCTTGCAACCAAATCATCGGCAGCCTTCCCTCCCCTAAAATTGTCTTATGCCGCTAAGTCTTTCCTTCAGAGGTCAATGGACAGGCTAAAACATCTAAAAACGAAGTTTGGGTTGTTTTCATACTTTTAGTTTTTTGATTATTGCTATATACGCTGCCACTTACACGATATTTAACAAACATACGCGTTTTGCATCCTCACCACGGTAATAATACTGTGTCAAAATTTAATTAGAATCAATTTAATAGTGTCCACGTTACAAAACACAAAAAGATCTAAAGCAATAAATACTCGTATGTACGTATACAGAAAATTCTAAGTCCCTTAGTTTCCGTAATACGCTAGGCAATGTTCGGATGGACCTAAAAAGTTGATTTACGTCGCTAGGTCTTCCTTCACAGGTTAGTGCCTATTATGAATACAAGAAATTTCTCAGTTTTTCAACTTCCCACCCCCTACCCACCCCAATTTCACCCCACCCAAAAAAAACGCAGAAAATGATCAGGAACCTCTAAAACGCTTAAAAACGAAGTTTGAGCTGTTTTTACATTTTTACTTTTTTTTATTATTTCTGCGCCGCCATTGGCACGATTTATAAAAACCATACGCGTTTTCCATCCTTGTCATGGTAGTAATACTGTGTCAAAATTTCATTAACATCAATTCAGCAGTTTCCTTGTAACACAATATAGAAGGATCAAAAGCAATACTCTCGTATGTTTACACCAGACAAAATTCTAAGTCCTTTGGTTTCTGTAATAGGCAAGGCAATGTTCGGATGGACCTAAAAAAGTTATTTATGTTGCTAGGTCTTCCTTCATGGGTCAGTGGACAGTCTATTCTGAAAGCAACAAATTTTTCAATTTTACAACCCCCCACCCCCCCAACCACCCGAATTTCACCCCCACCCAAAAAAAAGTAAAAAATGATCGGGAACCTCTAAAACGCCTAAAAACGAAGTTTGAGGAATATTTAATTTTTTTTGTTTTTTGCTAATTACTCCGCCGCCCCTGCACCGATTTTCAAAATTATAAGAACATTACCTACTACGACCCCCCAGCATATCGCTGCCCAAATTTCATCACAATCCATGCAGCGGTTACTGAGATTACGAGGACACAAAAACGCGTACAGACAGACCGACAGACCGACAGACAGACCGACAGACAGACCGACAGACAGACAGACCGACGGAAATGAGTGACGTGGATTTTCGTTATGTAGACATCATGAAACGCCCAAAAAGTGTATTATCTCAAAATCGAAAATTTTCGCGATCACAATACTCCCCTCACCTATCGGTGTGGGAAGAAAAAGTCACTTCCTGTATTACTTGAAGCTTGAATGACTACATGTTTGCCATCCATAGCACCCATGCAGTGAGGGAAGTTCCACAAATCTTTAAACTGGCGCTCTACCATCATCCATTCTTGCGGAATTTTAGGTAATTGAAACAAAAAACTCATTTTCAGCTGTCAGAAGATCATAGCACATTCACGGAAAAAGAAACTCAATCATCTAATCCAGAAGTTCAACCATTTAAGGCTCCAAAACAATCAATGAAGCGTCGTTCGGTTGTAGAGGACCCAAGAATTGGTCATGCATTATCAATCATGGATACCGTAAAAAAACATGGAAAATAGAAAACAAGATGAGGATGAGATCTTTGCTGCAGCCGTCACAGCAAAGCTTAGAAAAATTAGTAATGAGCGAACCAAGATTTTGGTACAAAGGGATATCGACAATTTGTTGTATGATGCCATTATTGGCACCGGGCAATATGGTCAAACTTAACAGCTTCGCCATATTCTGAATCTTCAGTGGATTTATTGCAAATGCAAACGCAGCACCAATCACCAATCTACAGGCTCGTCCAGAACTGAGACTCCGGCACCACCGTCAAATTTTTCAATCCACGGAAACAATTACCCGGACTTCAATGACAGCGACAACACTCGCAATTTCGACTGGCAAGAGTTGTGAATTCTTGAAGCATCAAATATTGAATCAATTTGTTTTTACTTACCTGTATATATTTATTCAACACGCCTATCAACGCCCTGCAAACCTCAGGTACGATCCGAGCAATTAGTTCCTTTGAAACTTTAAATAAATACATCAAGCTTGCGAAAGAATCCCCAGTAGCTAAATATCTTAATGTAATTGCAAGCCGTATTGCAGCAGGGACACATTTTCTGTAATTTGTGTCTTGTCTAGCGAATACAGGACCAATTGGGTTGATCAAAAACTCAAAATCTTCGCACGATATTCGGGTGAAGTTCTTGAATCCACTCAAGGGATCTATTTTTTATTCTTCTAAAAATCTGTTGGTCTCTTCATTACGTCGCTGCAGAAACGGCCTCACCCAACAACGTGGTTTTGCTCTTTGTTTCCTTTTGAGCAAACTGCACAATATGGCACACGCTGCGGCACAAACCAATACGTTTTCCTCAGCGTCCATGTTCACGACTGAATTTAGAACGCTGTCGAAGGCAACATGTTCGTGTACAAAATGTGCTGCACAGTTTGTCAAAAAAAACTACGCACTGCTTGCCAGTGGACATAGGCGCCCAAACAAGTGCAGCTCAGTACGCGCACAGTTGGAGCTCTTTACAAAATGTTAGTGAACAAATGTGCTGCACACCATTTTGGTGGAATCGCACCTTAGGGCTAACTTAGGATAATCTAGGATAGCCTGTAGATAACCTATAGATGTCATTTTGGTCTTATCCCAAATTTGGGCGATACGGCTTGCTTTAGGATGTTCTAGCGATATCGGGTGCTGTGTGGGCTAAAACCTCATCACTGTGTTCGTAGTGAAATTGTTTTGTTTTTACTTCCTACACCGATAGGTGAGGGGCGTATTGTAATCCTGAAAATTTTCGATTCAGAGATAATACGCTTTTTTGGGAGTTGTATGATGTCAACTTAACGAAAATCCACGTCACTTATTTCCGTCGGTCTGTGTGTCGACCTGTCTGTCTGTTGGTCTGTCTGATTGGCGTTCGTCTAGCATGGTACTCTCAGTAGACGCTGCATGGATTGTGATGATTTTTGGGTAGCTATATGCTGTGAAGTCGTATTAGGTAATGCTGCTATAGTTTTGAAAATCGGTACATGGGCGGCGCGGCGGAGTAATTAGCAAAAAACGAAAAATTTCAAGTCTCAAACCGCGTTTCTATGCGTTTTAGGGGTTCCTGAACATTTTCTACTTTTTTTTGGGTAGGGGTGAAATTGGGGTGGGGGGTTGATATTTTTTTTGTATTTATAGTAGGCTGTCCATTTACCTGTGAAAGAAAGACACAGGTGCATAATTTACTTTTTTAGGTCTATCTAAACAGTGCCTTGCCTATTACAGAATTCAAACTCGAATTAGGTAGTAGTAGTTGGACATTTTTGCGGTCGGGAGAGCGATGATTTGGTTGCAAGGAGATCTCAAACTATAGCTTTATGCAATTGGAAATAATAAGACGGTATCACCGTTGTGTGGGAAGTACTGAGTCAATCAACTTGACTCCATTTTTTTTTCTTGGACGAATTGTATTTATTGAGAGAAAATCTGTTTTCGACGTTGAGTTCATGAGCGACTTTGGAAGCTTCTGCGAACACCGTTTCAATGTGTTGCGCCGTGCGATATTCTGTGGACTGTCGATCAGCTTATCTAATAAATTAATGCAGATTGGAGTATTCATTGTGGGGTCTGCATCATTTTTCGCAGAGCATTAATTTCATTTAATACATGGTGGTGTTAACATCAGTCGGTCGGATTTTTTCCAAACTATGATTGTATATTGTATGGTAGGTATTATGACAGTGACTCGAGTCAGGGCCGTAGCTAGGCGTTGACCATGGGGGAGCGGGCTCATGTTGCCCTTGGGGGGGTTCATGTTGCCCTTGGGGGGGTTCATGTTGCCCTTGGGGGGGTTCATGTTGACCTTGAGGGGGGTTCATGTATAAAAGAAAATTGTAATGTCTTAGGTTCGTATTAATAGTCGTTCCTCAAGTATCCCTTGAGTATTACTCAAGAGGTACGTGAGGGTTATTTGAGGGTTACTCAAGGGAGAAGGGACCCTCAAGTGTGGCTTTCCTTGTGTATGTATTGTGCTCCTTGTGTATCTAGACAACATCTACCAGACGGCGGGATTCATTTGGCGACGTTGTCATATTGCAAATATAAGTCAATTTATTATGCCTATGCCCGCGCATTTTGATGTTTTCTGTTATCCCTTTTTGGATTGTACCAGTATTTCGTGTTCTGTGGCGGACATTTTTCCGGATGTGACAGAAACTGACAACACCTTAGATGACAACACCGTACTCAGTGGCGTGCCAAGATCTTTGGGAGCCCTCCCGCAATTTTGTTCAGGGGGCCCCACTCATAAATAGAAGATAACTCTGAGCACTCACATTCTGACGTGTTCCACAGTCTCGTCTTCACTTTCACACGATCTACGTAACGGTGTGTCACTCAACCCCATAATGTGGAGGTGTTTCCTGAGTTGACAATGGCCAGTCAGGAATCCTGCTACGAGACGTAGGTTTGTTTTGGACATCGCCAATTACTTCTTGTATATTACCAAAACCTGCAAGGATTTCCTTGGCAAATCAGCATCCTTGTAGTTCTTCCCATCGTTTTACCGTTTGGGCGTGGGAGTGTTTTTTGGCTATTTCCGCAATTGTGGTTGTCGACAGGTGCGTATATAAGGGGGGGGGGTTGAGTATTCCATGAGTATTCCCATGAATGAAATAACTACTAAAACAATACAAAATACAAATAATCAAGAATGCTTTCTCCAAGCTTAGTGATTTATTCTACTACTAACCAATCCCTCGGCACTCATAACACATCAGTAGTGATACAATCTAAACAGATTTTAAGCAAATTAAGACTTTACATATTCTTTTATACACGAACCCCCTCCCTAAGGTCACCATGAACCCCCTCCATGGTCAACACCTAGCCACGGCCCTGGTTGTCGACATTCCAGAAAGATCACATATGGTCCTAAAATTCTTTGGTCAGCAGCCTTCCTGGCTAGACCGTCCGCTATACGGTTGTCTTTGTTGTTGTTGTTGTGCCCTTTCATGCCTAGCCCTGATGTGATGAGAGAGTTATAGAAGTGCTTGTCTGGTGTCGGTGCAGTCTTGTCTGATACATCTATTCTGGTCAGTTCATTAGCAGCTATCCATATTCCAGCCAGTTAGTTCAGTTTGAACAACACTGACATTTTTACCCATAGTTCACTTTGTTCTTAGGTTTAGAGTCCTGGTATACACACCACATCCAGTGCCTTGCCTTGTTTTGGAGCCATCTGTGTATATGCAAATTGTATTTGTTTTGGCGATGGGCCGGTAAAGCGCGATGGATCAAAGAGTCAGGCTCAAGATAAGTTACAGAAATTACATTAAGGTTTCGTCATGAAATATTAAGGTGTAGGTACAGCCCGTTCGAGAATATACTCGAGACGCTGGGTATAATCAGGAAATGCCAACTGATTGATGTTGCAGGATAGTTATAACAAATGAAGGGTGCTTAAAATAGATAGCAGTGATGAATAGATGTCTGATTTTATCTGCCTGTCGGAATTTGTTTTCCAATGTTATTAACCAAAATAGAGTAAAATCACTCTACTCGAATAATAAGTTGACAACGTTACGTTCCCCACGACTTCAAATCATGATTTTTTTTGATACGTTGTTGTAGCAATAAGTTTTCAATCTTGATATCATTTTTATATAGGGTTATATAAATTGACACCGATTGAAAATGGTTTTATATCTTTCACCTTCCTCACTGTTCGGTATTTTAGAGGCGAAATTTCTCTTTTGGATTTTGATCTTTTGATCTTTTTATTGCTATTTTTTACCAGCATAATATCAATAACTATTGCACAGATTTTGTTGAGAGTTGGGGTGTGATATGTTGTAGACTCGCAGTAGGTAATCTGTCTTCAGAAATCAGTGCATTGCAGATGGAGCAATTAGAAAGAAACCTAAAATTCTGACAAATGCTCTGCTTTAGAATACAAATATTCTACTCGCAAGTGAAATCCACACAATGAGAGAAGAAGAGAAAGAAAAGAAAGGGATGAGGTTCATGAAAAGGCAATAATAAACAAATACATTTGCCAAAAAAAATACATCAGGTCGATAATGAGTGGACACTCCATGAAAACTATTACACTCCTTTAGCCTATACGTATACGCGGATTGCTCCTAATCACTCGTAATTTGGTTGTCAATAAACTCTACAGTGGTACAGCCTCCCAAGCTGACCTTACAGCATGATCCAGTTCGTCCAACGTGGTCGGAGCAGGATTGGGCAAATCGCGAAAAGTCCAATCCCATATTTTTCCAATTGGCGATAAATAGGGTGACAGTTGGGGCCAGAGAAGCACTCTGACCTCAACTTTCTATAGAAACCTCATCGACACCCTTGCAATATGAGGACGCGTATTATCTAGCTGGAAAAAAATCTCCTCGAGGCCTCGATCGTATGAAACTGCAACTAGTTCTAACACTTCATTCACATAATGTTGGACCGTTACTGTGCCACGAATCACAAGTAAAGGTGACTTGCTCTTAAATGCAATGTGGCACCCCAAACTCTCAAACCAATAGGACGGTGTATATGGCGCTCAACAGCAAATTAGAGACCACGTCGTTCACCCCGTCGTCGTCTAATGCGTTTGCGCACTCAGCATGCGGATGTCGGTATTCTTGGCATCGATCTAACCATTGGTTATTGGTTGAAGTGATTTGCAGTTGAAGGAAGCACTAGATGCGGATGATATGATCTTAAGCCCATTCACGCAATCTATGATAAACCATGCGGATTCAAACGGACCTCCCTATATCGCTGCATACCAAGCATTAGCAACAGCTCGGGTGGATCACATTAAATCTCGAAGGACCAGTAGTTGTAGATGACGATGTTGCCGGTCTGCAGTTCTCCTACGCGGTTTTGAACCTTTAGCTTGCTACACTCGCCCTTTGATTCATGCGCCCCATGGTTACAGCAATTGCCCTGTAATAGGCAGCACGGTCTTGTTGGCCTAATACAATCCGACTCCGTTCAAAGATGGTTAACTGAGCCACCGTACATTAACATTAAATTTGTTAAATGTACGGTGACTGAGCATACTGGGACTGTCGTCTCCTAGGGAGCATCTTTATACAACCAATTAGCCTCTTGCGACATGTGCAGCAGTTATCATAGTTCTTGAATTGACAAAAGGCCATACTTGGTTTTTACACGTATCGAGTTTTTTGGAGGTGCCATGTAGATAAATAGCCCCATGCATGAACAAGTATATAGATTTAGGTACATACATTTTTAATGCGAATATCCCTTTTTTCTAGGAGTGCGGATTTCATTTGAAGGCATCTTAACACTAAAGTGTTGGAGCTGGACTCCCGTAAGTTCCTCTTAAGAAGCTTAATTCTAAATTCTTACCACAGTAGAGCCATGACTCTACTGTGATTCTTACTGTAAATAAGTATTTGTCTCAATTTTATAGCGAACTTAAATAGCCAGAGGTATATTAGTTCATAAAGTGTTTGTGGTGGACTAAACAATCAGTAATGAAGATGAATTCAATAAACGTCTCAAACGAACCAAAACCATCTAATTTCGAGTGTTGTGATACAGGATCGTTTGGCTCGATATTAATATAGTTGTGATTATCCATGTGGCGATGGATAGGAAATTAGGTAGAGAAAAGTGTGAGATAATAAATCATAATAAATTATTATTATAAATATAAGCAGGCGTGCCTGCGAGATGCAATTTAAACTTGCAAAAAGCCGTTGCATATTCTGGCAACAGTATACGTTTACGTTCTGTATAAATTCGAATTTTGCTTGGATCATAAACATAAAGAGTGTCTGTGTATATAACACACTATTAGACAGCTCTCTTAGTAGGCTAATGAAATGGTCTAATGACGGTAGTTCGAAAGGAAAGCAACTAACCACCTGTTGGAATAGCGAATTATATGGGTTATTTACTTCAACGAAAAACGTGACAATAGTGACATCTACGTAGATATAACTTTCACACCGCGGAGCTAACCTGAATCTATTATAGCATACAAACTGGGAGGCAACCTATACAGTAGTAGTAGTAGAGATCTTTATTTAGCTATTAGCTATTCAAATACATAACAAAAAAATATAATAAATAAATTATATGAGTCTATTTTGTAACAACCCTTTGACTCGCTTTTTGAACATAAAAATAGACAAATTTTTCATCTCACTCGGTAGTCCATTATAGTCCACTACTCCTTTGTAAAACACCGAACTTTGTGTCCTTGATTTTCTAGCTTGCTTAACAATATAATTTTCTTTACCTCTAGTGTCATACATATGTACATCTTCAAATTTAACTAGAATATGTTTCAAGTAGTCAGGAACCAGATTTATATTAATTTTATGAACAAAAAGTAACATGCTATATCTTACATATGCCGTTACATCTAACCACTGTAATTTTTTTAACATACTGTCTACTGAAGTCCTATAATTACATTGCAAAATACATCTCATAGCTCTATTTTGTAGAATTTGTAACCTTTTCAAATCACACTGTTTTGCCATGTATATAATAGTCGGGCAATAGTTGAAATGTGGCAAAATTATTGTATTATACACCAATTTCCTCGAATAAACTGTTAAAAACTTACTGACCCTCCGCAAAAACCCAATTTTTTTCCCAACTTTACTGCAAATGTAATCAACATGTTTCTCAAACTTCAAATCTGCATCTACTATAACCCCAAGATATTTAATTTCTTTTACCATCTCAGTAACCTCCCCACATATATTAAAATTTAAATTTCCCTGTTCAAATTCCAACTTTACACCACTGTTACCTATTATCATGCTTTTTGTTTTTTTAACATTTAACATAAGTTTATTTTTATCTAACCAGTCTTTTAGCTTTTTTAGTTCAACATTCATCTTTTCTGCTAGTCTATTTGCTTGCGTTTCTTCCAGATATATGATGGTATCATCAGCAAATAAGTGATAATTACATTCTGTAAATACATACTGAATATCATTTATATACATAATAAACAATAGGGGCCCTAAGATACTCCCTTGGGGTACACCAAAATTAACATCTAATTGTTCTGATACTGTTTCATCTAACTTAACTACTTGTTTCCTATTACTTAAGTAATCTTGTAACCATTTACATACATTTCCAGTAACACCATATATTTTCAATTTTTCAATAATTTTGCACCTATCAATTGTTTCGAATGCACGTTTCAAGTCAATAAATACAATGCCTACAGATCTACTACCATCTGTTGCTTCCTTCCATTGATTTATGATGTACTGTAATGCAGTTTCACAACTATAATCATCTCTGAATCCTGACTGAAATTTACAAAGTGAATTATTTAATGTAATAAATTGTTTTAGCTGAATGTAGACAACTTTTTCTAGGATTTTCTCTATTGCAGGCAATGTATTAATTGGTCGCATATCTTCAGCATTTATACTGTTTGCTACTTTTTTTATAGGAGTTATAGTTGCTACTTTCAGCATCTCAGGAAAAATACCTTTTTCTAATGAACTATTAATCAAATTTAATAAGGGATCAGCGACCAGGTCAAAATGGTTTTTGAATACAAACATTCCTATATCATCTGGACTATATTTATTTGGTAAAGATAAAATTATAGAATGAAGTTCATTTTTTGTTAAAAGTTTGAAGTCGGAAAATTGGTTGCAATTGTCACTAGGCAAATTAAAAATAACGTTTGTGTTAGGGATAGAATTGACAATATCACTAATGCTTTCTACAAAAAAGTGATTTAGTTTCTCTGCAATAATTTTTTTATCACTGACAATCACATCATTAAATCTTACATCTGTAATCAAATCCTTATCATTTGAAGAAACAAGGGCTTTTAATGTTCTCCACATTTCCTTTGAGTCACCTTTACACCCGTCTATTTTTTGTTCATAATAATAACGTTTTTCTTTTCTTAAGGTATCAACTACGCTATTTCTTTTACTTTTGTAATCCTCCCAATCCACATCAACACCAGTATACTTGAATTTCCTATATGAATTATCTCTTTCTTTTATAGCCTGCAGTACCTTATCATTGAACCAATGCTTTTTGTTTCCACCTACCAATATTTCTTTTTTAGGCATGAACTCATCAATAATGTTCCTAATCCCGTCACAAAGACTGATATATTTCATATTCAACTGTTTTTCTCTATAATCAAAGGAGATACTTTGCAATTTTTTGTTGAATTCAGACACGTTACTCAACTTACTTCTTCTAATACAATTTTTACCCTGTAAGACATTATTTAACATTTTTATTTGGATTATCCTATGATTCGAAAAGCTTGATTCATCTAAAACAGATGCTTCTAAATGAAATGAGTTAGTGATTACTAAATCAATTAAACTACTACCATTACTCCAAACATGAGTCGATGATGTCACTATTTGTTTAAGACCAAAATCAGAAATAGACTGCTTTAATCTCCTACTATAAGTATTTTCTGATCTCCAATCGATGTTAAAATCTCCTAGCAGAATAATGTTATCATATTTGTTTTCTGATATTAATTCTTCAAGCAATCCGTCAAGAAAATCCAAAAATACCGCGTCAGATGCGTTTGGGGAATGGTATATTCCAACTAGAACAAAATTAATACTATTGATTTTTACCTGAATCACACAGCACCACACATTTTTTTCAATTATACATTTCTTAATAGTACTATACCTCAAATCAGAGCTTATGTAATAGATAACTCCACCTGTATGCCTGCTATGTGAGTCAAGTCGTAATAAGTTATAATTTTCTATACATAACTCGTGTTCTTCTATTTCTTCTGTCACATGGGTTTCCGTTAAGCAAACAACAGCAGGTTTATTCTTGCATATAAAATATTTGATTTCATCATAATGACAAACCAGGCTTTGGCTATTCATCATGTATATATGGCCATTGAGGGATGTTGTGTTGATACCTCTTCTAAACGTTGGTGGCTATTTATTCTTGTTCTCACCTCCATTATGTGGGTACTCAAATGTTTGCTGAACATCTCTTAATACTCTTCTGTATGCAGCACAATCTTTACTGTATGCAGGATGTTCGTGGTTTATGTTAGGTATTCTCAATGTTTCTGACGCAAATTTACAATTTACACAGCAATGTTGATTCGCCGTGCACTCGTCCGATTTATGGTTTCCAGAACATTTTGGACATATATTGCTTTGGCTTCTGCAATTTTTGGCTTGATGCCCAAATTTCCAGCATTTATAACACTGCAGTATATTAACATTATCGCAATAATAATATGCTTTCCAGTCCAAATTTATAACTTCTTTTTGTTTTATTATACTGTATGACTCTGGATCTAACTCGAGAATAACTATATTCATACCTTTTCTGTTTTTATATTTATTCAGTATTTTTATCTGCCGTTTTTCTTCATCTGTTATTATTCCGTTCTGAAGAATTATTTTCTCTACTAATTCAACTCCATTTTCAACTATAGATTGTTTAACATTGTATATCTTGATTTCAGGGTTTTTCTTCTTTGGAACTATCACTTCATAGTCAGTACCAATCTGCCTCTGAACACTATCACAAATATCTTCTATTGTTTGATGACGATCACTACACTTTATAGCTACTCCTCCGTTTCTTAGTTGCCTTACACCTGACACAGTAGCCTGCAAAGAACATGGATCTACAGTTTCTTCAAGTTTTTTCCTTGTTTCCACACTGGGTTGATCTGCTTTCTTAGGTTTTATAACTATAACATCATCCTTCCTCTTTTTTACTGCATCATTGTATCCAGATTTTACATTTGTTTCACATTTATCTTTGAGTTCTTGAAGTTCACGTTTTAGAAGTTTAATGATTTCATTTTTATTCTCTATTATTTCTTCTTTGCATTTTATTACCTCCCTATATAGTTCATAGGAGTCCCCAAGTTTGCACTTGGAACAGTGGAATTTTAATACTCTGCTAGATACTAACTGAAGCACTTTCACTTCCGATGATGTAAGTTCTCCACATGCTTTGCAAAATAGACTACTACATCCATCACATTCGAACGCCTCCCTATTTTTGTCTTTGCAGAGAGAACAAGACATCTTTGCATACAAATTTTTCCAAATCCGGTCCTGTTTACTCTATTTATCGGTATCTTCGGTGTGTAGACACGTTTTTTGACGAATTCCATAAAAAGCAGGTATCGTCAATTCCACAGTTGGTTTTCTATTAATTACTTATTAGTTATTGGATGTTTCCGTATAATTTTATTATCACTGGCTTCCCCATAATTTTACCGTCACAACGGTGTAACACAACACTATTTTTGTTAACTATTTACTACAACTATTTGTGTTTATCACAGGTTTATACAGGGGGTAACTTGGTCTGCTACCTTCGGAAATGTCGGCTGGGGCCCAAGGCTAACTACTGGACGCGCCCTAACTTCTGATTCGACCGCAGCAGAAGAGAAGCAAGAAGCACCTACACCGGCTTGGTATCAGCACTCAGCAGCCGTCTTTGGGTAAGGTAACGGTACAGCTGCTCAGATGAATAGCTCGTGTAGTGGGAGATACATTTCCCGCATGCATGAGAGGTGGTGTGAATCAAATGAATCTCTAGAGCATGGCACGCATACCTCTCAGAATTTTCCCCAGCTCGACCTGCCTCTGCGGCGAAGGGAAGGCCTGCTAACCTGGCCGGACAAAGGTAAGTCAATCCATGGAATCTTCTATATGCAGTTCAGTAGGGTTTAGATGTGCCCAACGTCCGCTGTGGAGTCAGTCCGACAGGCGCCAGAAACGCTTTTGTACCTCCTGTCAGGGTGTAAGGTCTACGCCGGGATGGCCTACGTTCATCGGCACAACGCGGCTCTATGAGTGCTATACTACCACTTGAGGCATTCATATGCGATAGATGAGACACCGGTGCTGTCATGTACGTTCCAGGGGATATAGAGTCTACTGTAGAGAACAAAAGAGCCTTATTGACTGGAACTATTCATTCCCAACGCTAGATCTTCTGTAGGCAAACAAGCCAGACTTGTCCTTGCTGGTAATGTGTCTGCTGGTAATGGTCATTCCCTAGGAGGTACGAGGAATACGCTACTCTCCGCACCGCGTGCAATGCAGGTATCTCTACGTCTATTTAGGATGTTTGATTCATGGACACAGTGATTGCTCACCTCACGGTGCTACAAGTAATCACTGGATTATGGGCCTGTCGAAACGAATCTCTCGGACTGCGAGACAGAAACTATGAACTACAATGACAACGATACTTCAAGGATAACTGAAACGGGTCACGTGCAGCGCATGACATGGCTCACGCACTGCTCTTGGAGAAAAACATTGACCTAATATAAGTACCGGGGCCAAATCGAAATGTCTGCAGTCAATCTAGGTGGTATATTGACAACAACAACGACGTTGCGGCGTATATCCGAAACAAAAATATTCTCGTAAATTCGGTAGTTAGTGGAGATGGCCTAAACCTAAACGCCTAAACCTCGATAAACTAAAGATCTTATGTTGTGTTACTGCTCTCCAAATATAAGTATGGAGAAATACGAAAAGTATATGGAGACGTTCTGTGGCGATGTAGCTACGGCAGGCCGAGACGTTCTTGGCGATTTAAATGCCAAAGCTGCAGATGGGGGGTCGCCAATCACAGATGAAAGAGGAACACTGCTTTGCGAGTGGTTAGCGGCAATGGACATGGTATTGTTGAATGATGGTTTGCTGGCTATCTTCTCCAGAAGAGCTTCGTGTTCGTTCATCGCCGTCACTCTAGCATCACAAGTGCATTAAAAGGTGGGAGGTCTTTGAGAGACCATAGGTACATCCATTTTGAGATGGGCTTGAATCACAAAAGTTAAAAGGAGATCAACGGAACGCCACATGCCTTTCGTTGATGTCAGCAAATTCCAAGAGGCACTTACCCGTAGACCTTAATCCTCACTGAACAGTGCTATACACGGCTGAGGCCAGTTGTTCTGGAACAAAGTACCACAAAAAGGGGCGTAAAGGTAAAGACCGCTAAGGTACCGTACTGGTGGAACTCCGAAATAGAATCTGCTTGGGCGGACTGCCTTCAAGTATAGTGTAAGCTGTCGCTCAAATGACGTGGAAACCACCAACTTCAAGCAGCCATCAATGCATTGCAGTATGAATACGCAATCGAGAAAAGCTACTAAAAGGACTGCACTCTCTGTACCTCAAAATCCAAACACTAGAAACAACTGTGTGAAGACATAGAACATGACATCTGGGGTACAAGTTGGCCACCAAAAGGATGATCAGGCAATCGGCACTGTGTCTGCTAAGTAACGACAAAAAGGTAGAGATAGTGAGAGAACTATTTCCAAGTAGTTCAGAATCCGGAGATCTTTATGGTGGAAGAAATTGGAAAGGCTGCGGGGAAAATGGAAAATGGTAAAGCTTCTGAGCCAGATGGTGTCCCTCCGGAGGCCATCAAAGCGGTAGCATCTACTTACAGCACCACAGGTCTATTCAATCATCTTCTGGATACCCAAGCTGTACCAAATGCGTGGAAAAGAGCAAACGTGATACTGAAATCCGGATAAGACAGAGGCTCGAGAAAGAGACTGAAGAGGCGGGAGTGCTCTCGCCATGCCAATTCGGTTTCCGCTCGGTGAGGTCCACCAAAATTCAAGATTTCAAAATACCTATAAGGAATCCTATAAGCAGCTATACCTAGACTCCAGATCAATTAGCATAGCCGCAATCGAAATTCCTATGACAACAGGGGTGCTTCTAGGATCTGCTTTAGGGCCGTTACTCTGGAACACCTTGTACGATGCGGTGGTAAAGCTTTCACTACCCAACGGCGTGAAGATGGTGACATACACAGATGATTTGGCACTTGTTATCGTGTCAAATGAAGAGACAGAGCTGGTCCACAAAGCAAACGCATCGCTTTGCAAGATTGGCAAATGGATGTGCGATCACAAGTTGAAATAGAGGCAATTATAATGAGCGTCCAAGGAGCAAGGCAGCTAACGTGGCCTTCTAACTAAAGGGAGTTCAAGTTCTAACAAGCAAGGCCATAGTGTACCTCGGAGTTACACTGAATAAGGCAGAGAAGAAGGCGTCGATACTGTCACAACTGATGCCAAATGTAGGAGTGCCCAGTTGCAACAAAAGGGAACTACTGTGCCAGATTGTACAGTCGGTCGTCCTATACGAAGCTCCTGCGTGGTCGAAACCACAAAAAGGAAAAATATCAGAAGGTCTTGGACAGATTGCAGAGTAAGTCTCTGCTGAGGGTGGCCAGTGCTTATTGCACAGTATCTACAAGAGCCTTGCAAGCTATAACGACAATACCAGCATTATACTTGCTGGCTGAAGAGAGGACACTAGTCTGCCATGGTCAAGCAGGCAATGCGATATGCCCGTTGAAGTTGAAAGGCGGGCGGCATAGCCGATCTAACGAGATCACTGATACCGCACAATGATCGTAACGACTAACACCGTCGATAAAATAATGGGCGGAGTGCAGTTATCGACAGACGTCCCATTTCTTATGAGTTAGATGATCTTAAGGAGTACCTAATATCAGGCACGTATCCAGGATTTGGTTTTGGGGGAGTCCAGATTATGGGTGTCCCTTTCGGGGGGGGGTCCAGATTAACTTTGCTCTCGTCGAGGGGGGAGGGTGGATTCCACTTTTTAGACGGCATTATATAACATTTCTGAGGGGTCCGGACCCCCTGGACCCCCCACTAAATACGTGCCTGCCTAATATGCACTACTACCTTTCATTGATCCTACCCAGTTCTACGTGGAGCATGCAGTTCCAGAGTCCAAAAAACCAATTAATGAAGTTCTCTGCTTACCGTCGTCGGGGCAAGTAAGTGTATTTTGATGAATTTATTAAACTGCTGGAAAGGTATTCGGCAACGGAACGCGAAAGGAAAGACCAGATGAGAACCTTTCGCTGGAATCCGAACTGGATACTCGATCCACTGAGACCGACCAGAAATGATTACCGCGAAGTGAGCCGCGGCACTTGGGTAACCCGATCCAGCCGCCGCGTCCCGTCCGTCCCAAAGTCGCTTCTTTGAAACCGACCGGTCTAATTTTACAGGGAGGAGGTTTTTTGCAACGTCCTCGCCTACAAATCGAGATATGTCGCTCTATGTTTAGCTAATTAGTCTCACGTGGAAGCTGGAAGCGACTCGGCAACAGGACACGATATGATGTGTACGACCGCCGGAAAGAGACACGGCAGCGTCTTCAGGTCCAGTCAGGGGCGGCTCTCTAATAATAGCATCACTTTGAGTTTTTTAATAAAACAAACTAAAATGTGACTGATATGAAAGTTAACAACAAGCGGTATCGATATCATTACGTATAAAGCCGCGCCTTACTTTATTAAGTTGCGTTGCATTTGTGACAATGTATGGTTTAAAAGGAAAACAAGAAAAGGAACAAAAAGAAGTCAAGGAAGGAAGAAAGGTGGGAGGGGAAGGGGAGGAAAATCTTTTAGAACAGGAGATGCTTTTGGTATTTTTGAAAGTGTTTAAAATACAGTCGAGAGTTTAATTTTGATTAGTTTTCGTAAAACGTTTTGATTTTGATAATACTAAATTCGCGATGTGATTTTGTAGTTCACAGTGCGAGCCGCGGCCTTGTCTCCTTGCGAATATCCTCGACTCTGTAGTCCACTGATTTGTGCAACAAAGGGTTGCTGTGTGGTTCTGCTTGACTATAGCATCTCTGCACCTGTTGTTTAATTAAGTCTCTTAAATAGGGGATATCAAGATCTCGTTGGAGAGTCTCGTTTGATACGGAGTAGGGAGTTCGTTATTGTGCACAAGGTGCTGCCGTGCAGAACCTACAGGCCTCGCAAGTTCGTTTTGGCAAGGAAACACCAATATGTACATGCCTAGGTAATTGCTGGTCGTATTACCACTTAATAAAGTCGAACCTTGTTGATCAAACTTTATTTTGAATGTCTACACAGTGGGTACAGCTGCCGACCGCCAGATCATCCTTTTGTCAAGAATGACGCCGAGATACTTGACAAAATTTTTCTTATCGTATATCTACGAGTGTCTTCCCCTTAGACCTCAGTAGGGGCACCACGACGTTTTTCCATACAATAGATTGCCTGTGTCTTAGATTGGTTAATTTTAATCAGCCACCGATTCGCTCACTCCAATACTTCTTCCACCACATCCTGCAGCCTTTCGCGGACTAGGTCAGCAGACCACGACTGAGCTACAAGAGCAGTGTCATCAGCATTAATATAGAATTCACAGTTGCGTGGGCAAGAGACGTCATGAACAAAGAGGGAATAAAGTATTGGCCCAAGGACCGAACCCTGAGGGACACCAGCTCTTTGCGGCCATATTGTAGCTATACAATGGTGTGACTATCTGACGAGAAATCCAAGAGAAAGAGGTGACGGTGAATCACCTTTTTGATGATTTTAGAGGGAGCCTATAGCATGAGTGATGGGACGATAATCCTGAGGGAATATCGAGCCCACCGTATAAGATAGATATTCATGGTTTAGACGCTATTAGGTCAGTTGTAGATCGCCAAGGCAATGATGAGCAAAGGTAAATCATTGCCCCATTCAACTGCCTATATTATAACATTGGCAGAGATAGCTATACCTTAAGCATATCCAAACGCCAAACGCAATAGCGCCACTCACGCGCAGCTATAGTTCTTAAATGTAAGAATAGCCTGTGGCTAAATTTCGCCCTAATAAAAGACGTTCATTATTATTATTATTATTATTATTAGTACGGGGTTCTCAAGCTGCGCGCAAGCCGCTTGCACACCGCGCTCCTGTCGGTTTTTCAACGAATGCTTTGCTCAATACAGTTTTGGATGAGAGCGCGACATGTTTGTGGTTTTTGTGCGTGTCCATGCAGCAGTAGTATAGAGTGGTAGGAAGAAATTGTGATATAACCCCTTGTTACTGTTTTAACATTTTATACTTTGCCTCTGAAAACTATATAACTAGTTTCAAACTGGCAATTTAACATACGTAGAAAGAATAGTTGCATGTCTTGAGCGGAAATTTCCAGTGCGGAAGTAAGTATCTTCTTTGGAGATATGAGGACCCAGGGCAGTATATAAGAGGGGGGTTTTGGGGGTTCAAACCCCCCCCCCCCGTAAGTATTCTCATGAATGGAATAACTACTTAAATATACAAAATAAAAATAATCAAAATGCTTTCTCCAAGCTTAGTGATTTATTCTACTACTAACCAATCGCTCGGCGCTGAGGACACATTAGCAGCGATACAATCTATACAGTCGATACTTAAAGGTTTTGTATTTCGAAACCTTACCTTGAGGGTCTATTACGTTAGGTTCCCTTGAGCAAAGCCTAATTCAGATGCAGACGACATCCGACGGTAAGAAACGCTTCCTATTGGTTGAAATATTCAAAATGATGTCAAATCAAAATATTTCAACCAATAGGAATAGTTTCGTACCGTCGTATCGTCGGGTGTCGTATGCATCTGAAGTAAGCTTTATACTCAAGTAACGAAATGTCAACATGACATAGTCGATTTTGTAGATTAATCTTGGAGTACAGTGTTGTCAGTTCCTGTCACATCCGGAAAAATGTCCGCCACAGAACACGAAATGCTGGTACAATACAAAAAGGGATAGCAGAAAACATCAAAATGCGTGGGCATAGGCACAATAAATTGACTTATATTTTCAATATGACAACGTCGCCAAATGAATCCCGCCGTCTGGTAGATGTTGTCTAGGGAACAGATACACAAGGAAAGCCACACTTGAGGGTCCCTTCTCCCTCAAATAACCCTCACGTATCCCTGAGTAATACCCAAGGGATACTTGAGGAACGACTATGAATACGGACCTAAGACATTACAAGTTAAAGTCTTTTCTTTTATACTGAAACCCCGCCCAAGGTCAACATGAACCCCCCCCATGGTCAACGCCTAGCTACGGCCCTGTGAGGACCAATCTTCTTCAGCAGATTCTTAAGGTCAGAAGGTGTCATTCTAGTAACATTGTTATATTGGACTTCATTAAATAGGTTACTTAGCCACTTTGTTTCTTTTTCTTTTTGCGCAAACTTGCTATTGACAAGGAAGCCTCATCACCAAAATGGCATACTGATCGTGCGCATATCGCGCGTCAGTGACATACGTCTACAGATTATCTGTCTTACAATACGAGGCTCTCCGCAGAGATATATGTATTTGTTGCCAGTTTACAACAAATTTGGGACAGGTAAGATGTGGCCGACTAACTTCCACAGCTTGTAATAAAGCTTTTCTATTTTCATTATTTCGGGTATCGGGTACTTAAAAGTACCCAAATTTGAAACGGAAGCATCCCGACAAGCCATAATCGATACCTTGTCTCAACCCTGGATACAGAAGGACATTATGAGACTACTTATTGTGAGCTGCGGCTGCCTTCAATACCGTAGAATCACTAGAATCCGCCTGAAAGAGAACGAGGAGGCAGTCGAAAAAACTGTCACAAGTGATGTTCCTCATCAGGGGTCAATACTGGAACCCACCTTGTGGAACACCCTCTACAATGGTGTAATGGAGTTCAAACAACTGGAGAGTGTAACTGCAGTGGCAGAGGCGAGGAAGACCTTATGTGTAAAGCAAACTGGGCTCTAGATAACATACACTCCTATCTGTAGGGAAAATATGTATTTGCCCACAGACAAGACAAGACCAAGGCGGCACTGCTATAACCCGCAGAAGGGATGTGAGCGGGATCTCTTTTAAGATCAAAGACACCATTATTGATCATAAACCTTCCTCAAATACCTTGGTGTATGGCTGGATTCCAAGTTAACCTTCTCTGGTATTCGCAATACCACCGAAAAAACCAGCAAGATGGTATCTACGCTGGTTCAAGCGCGAAGCTAAGATTTCGTTTGGGGGGGGGGGGGGCAAAAGTGGAATAGTCATTTAATGCATTTCTACAATATGGGTATCCATATTGATATAAGAACGCCCAGTAGATGGTAAGGGGAATGACAATCTAATTAGAGGGATGTCATCACTGACAATAGATCCACTGATGTCATTTTTAGTCAAACGATGAATTTTGTTGTGAGAGTTTGTGGAAAATATACTATTCAAAGCCGGCAAGTTGTTTTATCACTGCATGAACCTGACGACCTGAGAGAAGAGAGTTTTTGCATTTGGCGCTCAACTAGAGGCTTGCGGTTTGAGCAAGAATATGGCAGCAGTCACAGGAGATGCTGGATCGAGTTGTACGAGTTCCGTTATACAACCTACGCAGTGGTCATCACCGGGTTGTATCGACGACGGTGACGTCATCGACATGAGGTTAGGAGGTACCTAACGAACCGCTGGTGCACCGAGCAACCACCAAGGGTGGACCGGACAGCCGGTGTGTATGATGTGATGCGACATAAGTGGTAAAGAAGATCCGCGGTAAGGATTTTCCAATAAAAAGTTGTAAAGGAAAATTTGGGGTGCTGGACTGACTTTGGGAAAGTAATAGGGATAAACTCGTGTTGTTAGTGTACTCTTATCACCAACACAGTTTTAAGGTTATATCTATATCTATATTTTTAGTTTAGTTTAAGGTTTTCATGATGCCTAATAAAAGGAAATCTACGAAAATGAGTGGATATCAGGATAGTGCAAAGTTAGAAACTGTCGTTCAAATGATGGCAAATAATATGTATTTTTAGATATAATACGATGTGTTTTGTTGTAAGAGTTTGGGGAAAATATACTATTCAAAGTCGGTGAGTTGTTTTATCACTGCATGAACCCTGTTTACGACCTGAGAGAAGAAAGTCTTTGCACAGTGAAAGGGCTTGTTGAGAGTAACTCGAAAAATAATGTGACGCAATTCTAAATCAAATATGGGGACAATCCAAGATGGCGGAATAGCTATTTTTAATGCACTTATAAGATACGGGTATCCAATAAAAGGCCTTGTTAAGAGTGACTCGAAGAATAATGTGACGTCATTCTAAATCAACTATGGCGAAATGGTTATTTTTAATGCACTTCTGCAATATGGGTATCAAATAAAAGGGCTTGCCGAGAATAAATATTTTTTTTATACAAATGCAAGTTAATAACTAAAAAGTAAAAAATAAATTAAAACAAAAAAAACTTTTTTAAAAAGGCCTTTATTTAAATGTTCTAAGAAAAGAAAACAAAATGTTCCTTTAAAGTGTTAACTATCAACTTATAGCCTCATTATGCACAATTCATATGATCATAAAAACTTGTCGCGCGATTCACTTGAATAAATTAACTAGTACCTATTTAAGTGACTAACTTGGTCTGCTAAGTTTAATTGTGTTAAAATTTCAGTTTAATTGGATTCTTATAGGTACTTACGTAAACCTCGCGACAAGCTTTTATGATCATATAAATTGTGTATAATGAGGCTATAAGTTGATAGTTAACACTTTAAAGGAACATTTTATTTTCTCTTTTTAGAACTTCTTTTAAACAGTGTTTTTGTTTTAATTTATTTAAATAAGTGTGTAAGTTAATGTCAGCAATAGTTGATATTGCCTGGGGCCAGAAGGAGACGATATTTGCGTTTGAAACGCTTTTCTTGTTTGCTCTTCAAAGTGTTTATAGTTCAGTCCAAAAGGTTGCACCGTACAAAAACGTTGATTATGGAAAAACTTTTATTTTTTACATTAGCAGAATTTTGAGGTTCTTTGCAAAACCAATTCAATAGTTCACCAGCAATTTTCTCTCAATTTTTATGTAGCAACTTTCTGTGTACACGAAAGAGTGGAAAAGAATATGTCTTTTTTTGACTCCCCTTAAGGTATAGTTCCCTAAGATTTTCTCTTGTCACATCTTTGGTCTGCCACAGATTATACCATATTTCGGCTTCATTATTGAAAGCTTCCAAAAGGTGGCATTGGCAAAAATACGTGATTTTTATTCAATATCGATCAACATTACACTGGGATATAGTAACATCAAACCAAAAGCGGGCAAATATGTATCAGCAAAACGCTGCTCCAGTATGGATATAAGATATAAGGGAATCTAAACAAAGAAGAAAAATCGATTGCTTCCAAAAATCTTATGGAGGCTCAGACCGAAAGTTGGAGCGATGCTGCAGAACTTGTAAATTAGTTCTAATGGCAGTCGCAGTTCTGGCTGAACAAAATTATGATGATTCTGTATGATAGACATTATTCTTTTGATATTATTTATGCATGTGTCCATGTCGATAGTCTTTGAATGCATGGTCAACAAGTTCAATATGCCTGAATCTTTGGCTATCAAAGCAACGCATATAATGAACTCACACAATGTTAATCAACTACCTTCTCTCGACTGTTGAGTATTGTAACTCCTAGCTACATTTTTTGATTCGATCGCATTCGTAGCATGTGGTTACCCATAGCCTGCTAGGGGGGGGGGGGGGGGGCAGCTGTTCTTGCGCTGGTTAGACTAATGTCAAACGTTAACGGGCCGAAATCGAGTAAGAGTTTTGGGCTCTGTGGCACGCTCCATCACTTTGTAAGGATCCCCTATATATAGGCGTCTGCCCTAGCCAAGGCCTGCAACAAAAAGAAGCCAAAAACGGTTTTCCGTAGGACCGCGATCAGAATCGGCAGTGCACGTCGCACAATATGTACAGTTTTACAGATTCTATCACGGAAGATGTTCGAGTGAGCTCTCCCAAATAATAACACCGAAGGCCGTCCGAACGAGGAACACTAGAGAGGCTCTGCGAACTCATCCTCACCAGGACGAGGACTCTACTCCCTGAACCAGTCTCCTCCAGCATTCCTGCTTTTGGAGAACTTCGACGCTGTGGAATGAGCTGTGTCGGGGAGTTTTTTTCCGGACGGATACAACCTACAGCGTTTCAAATCTAACGTGCACAGACACCTATCCTCTCGCAGCGCTTCTACAGCGCCACAGGCTTTCAGCCGTTGCGGGAGGCTGACCATTAAAAAAAAATGCAGTCGCCGTGATCTCCTGTATTCCTCCAATAGCCTTATTAGCGCTGGGGAGGGTCAAGGTACTCCTGGGCGCAGACAAAAATATAGCCAGACAGGGTCTGTATGCGGAATGGCAGCAACGCTCGAATACTGGTGCTACTGGACAATGGACAAGGACCCTAATTAGACAGTGGGTTGACAAACAGCATGGGGAGGTTGACTTTAGCCTCACCCTGCTTCTATCTGAACAAGGCTGCTTCAACTACTATCTACACAAGCATACCGTCTTTGCATGCACGCGATGGGTTAGGTTAGGTTAAAAATGAGTGGGGCAGAGCTGCCTCCTTCCACTGCGACTCAATTGTGTCTATTGTGGCTCACACCTTTTTAAAGTTCACCGTACAGTCCGCACCTCTTTACGAAGGCGATCAACGTGAAGGGTGAGATTTCCTTGAAGTCATGAGGAAGAATGTGCTCCGCTGTTTCGTCCTCCACGTAGCAGAAGCGACAGTCCGTAGTTTGTTCAAGACCCAACTTCCGCATATGGTATCTTAGACGACCATGTCCCGTCAGCAGACCGACCAGAATGCGGAGGTCGTACCTATTACATTCCACGATTCTCGGGGGGGCCTGACTCGAGGGGTATCTTATAAACACCTTCGAGTGCAATAGCCCTGGTGTATCTCGCCAGTTCAGGAGTGCTTTCCTCACTGCCCAGCCCGAGATGGCCTTTTTAGCGGTGTTTTTTGCAATGCCCGCGAATGGTTCTGGTCCTATGAACACAGATTCAGTTCCTCCTTTTGCTAGCGCGTCTGCCAATACATTGCCTTCCACTCCGCAGTGACCCGGAACCCAAATCAAGGATACCCTGTTTCCCGTTCCGAGTTTGTTGAGGAGGTGCATGCAGCTCCATACCAGTCTTGAATCAACCCGACTGGAGCACAGTGCTTTCAATGCAGCCTGGCTGTCTGAAAAGATTTTTATAGATCTGTTTGTCAGGGGCCTTTTGATTAGTTCCCTGACTCCCAGCTCTATGGCAATCATTTCTGCTTGGAAGACTGTGGTATACCTTCCAAGGTTGACTGAAATTTCAACTCTTGGATTGGTACCCACTACTCCCGCTCCTGCCTCCAGTTCAGACTTGGAGCCATCTGTAAATAGCGCAAGATCAGAGGGTGATATAAAATCGTCCCTCCTCCATTCGTCCCTGCGTGGCAAAAGGACGTTATAGGATCGCTCTATATGCGCTTGGGGAACCATACAGTCCGAGACCATTCCAAGTACATGATGATGGGTATAATTTCACCCATTATACCCGTTGTGTCTGGAGCTAGTTCCGTTTTGTCAGATCTGCCGGTTGATAGCAGTCTGTAGGCGACCACTTTTGCAACTCTTTCCACCTCAATGTGCAGAGGTGTTAAGTTTAGAAGGGTCTCCATGGCTAACGTTGGTGTGGTAGACATGGCTCCAGTGATGGCCAAACAGGCAGTGCGTTGCACCGCCGCCAGCCTGACTCTGGCTGTCCGTTGTAGGCATTCTGCCACCAGACAACAGCGCCATATACTACCATGGGTTTGACCACCGTCTGATATATCCGGTAGATCAGTTTAGGACTAATGCCCCAACATTTGCCGCAAATCCTTCTGAGTGCCCAGAGGGCGAGGCGGGCCTTTTCGATTCTGTTATCCAGGTGAGAGTTAAAGGTGAGTCTTTTGTCCAATATAAGACCAAGATATTTCACCACCTCTGCAAACTGTATTGACTCACCCGCTATTCTAGGTAAGCAGAGCTTGTCTAATTTCCGTCTTTTGGTGAACGGAACGACAACTGTTTTATGGGGGTTTATCGACATTTGTTCCCTCCTGCAGCAGCTGTCGATGCGATGGGTTACGCACAGATAAAAATGCAATTCTACGGTAGGCCTGATAGAGTGATAGTTACCCCAGGGACCTTAATCGACACCATGCTAACCTCCTAAGAAAAGTGAACTGCTATCTAAGATATAGCGAAGAGCATTATCTCGGCTAAACGTAGTAGTATGCAGAATAGAGCAAGGTGAGCATGAAGACCTGCCAGCGCAGCGAACGAACGTTTTCCATCGTCTGTCGGCAAAACAGAGAAGATCATAAAGGAAATCTGTGTTGCGAAGGTCTGCAAACGTTGTTAGGTGTTCACATGTGCCAGTGTCGAAAATAGTTTATAATACTTCGCTAAGGCTGCGTTATCACTAGAGATGTGCGAGGATGTGTTACCAGAAACGTGTTTTTAACAAATCAATAGAATCGCTTGAATTACCTCGCCTCGCTGAGCACAGCTCTGGTGGAAACGGCTTAGCAGAACGAAGTTTTTGTACGTATAAAACAAGACATGTTGGCGAGAAACATGTGCTAGGAATTATTCTAGAGATGTGTGTTAGAAATGTGTTGCGAGGGATGTGTGCTGCGGATGTAGGCGAGCAAAAAGAAAATCTGAAAAGAGCCCGCTACACATCCTCGCAACGCTCATCTGCATTTCGTTTCACAGGTCCGCCACACATCTTCGCACGGTTCATCTTCCTAGCACATCTCTAGTGGAAACACCCACACCGTTCCATAGCTCCGCTACACATCCTCGCTGCGCTTATTTTCCTAGCACATCTCTGGTGGAAACGTAGCCTAAAATTCGACCAGAAAGGGTGTTTAATGGTTTTTGACAAATAGAACTGTACAGCGAATTCTTAGATGTATTCGTCTACCAAGCAACGTTGCCGTGAATGACAGCAATGATGGGAATAACAGCGAATTCGAACGAATGGCAACATCTTTCAGATGTACGAGATGGACACCCGGTTTAACATCTTAATCTTAGTAAACATTTTTAAAAGGTTTTTTGGAAATAAAAATACCATTAACATCTTAAAAGAGGAGTTCACGGTTAGCTTCAAGTGTGACTTTTCTTGTGTAACTGTTTCTTAGACAACACCCACGAGACGGCGGAATCATTCGACGACGTTGTCATATTTCAAATATAAATCAATTTGTTATGCCTATACCTACGCACTTTGATGTTTTCTGTTTTCTTTTTGTTTTGTGCCAGTATTTCGTGGTTTGTGTCGGAAATTTTTCCGGATGTGACAGAAACTGACAACACCGTATTCCAAAATTAACCTTCAAAGTTGCCTTGACTGCAACGAAATGTCATGTTGGCATTTCTTTACTTGAGTATTACTCAAGAGAGCCTTAGGTAAGGACCTTCAAGTACTTGTCGAAACACAAAGGTAGGACCCTCAAGTATTAAAGAACCCTTAAGTATCGACTATGAATACGACCTTTAGACACTACTATTATTCGGGTCTGTGATGCTGCTCGGAATTTAGGCCTTACATTTGACTCTCCATTACGTTTCTCTGTGCATGTTGCTTTGTCGCTAATATGGACCAACAGACATATTCTTAATTTTAAAAGTAAACAATTATTGAGCGATTAGGTGGTACTTAGTCACTTTAATTATTTATGTCTGATGTTGTCTCACAAAGTTAGATAAATTGAGAATGCAGAAAGTCCAAAATACTCAGTGGCGGACCTAGGACCTTTGGGGCCCGACGCAAAAAATTTTTTGGGGCCCTCTTATGCATTTTTTTAGGTTTTTTTTTTCTTGTGTTGAAGTATGAGGTGGATGTGCGAAAGTTATTTATATTTTTGAAGTTTTTCACAGCCAAAGATAAAAATAAATTTAATTAAAAAACAAGTTTATTAGGAACAATGAACATATGAAACGCAGAGAAAACAAGTTTAACGAAAAAAATAAAATTCAGGAACTTAAACAAAAAAACAACATAGTACATACTACATAGTTACAAAAAAACAAAAAACAAAAAACTAAAATAGGCAATTTGTAAAAACAAAAAAGGAAAGTCAAACTTTAAAATATGCAAACTTAAAAAATTATTTCACTTAAGGAACTAAAAATAAATTATTGCACAGTCAAAAAATACTAGGAGATCAAAATCCTACTCTACTTATACAGAACTAATAAGTTGTATACAAAAAAATAATCAAAACCATTAAGGTTTTTTGAACATCGAAAAATAGTTTTAATACGACTAGGTATATTAAAAATATGGCCGGCGTACCTTAGCATTTGCGAATTGCCTTATAGTATCGTCAAAGGATATTGAAGCAGTTAGGTCATTTTCAATTGACAAAATACTTAAGTACTGGAGTCTTTTTTCCATCATTACAGTTCTGTATTTATTTTTAATAATTGTAAGTTTGGAAAAAGACCTCTCTGCTTCACAACTTGTGATAGGAATTGTTAAAAACAATTTTAAAGCAATATTTAAATTTGGAAAAACTTCAGTCATATTTTTGTTGTAAAGTATGCATAACATTTCTGAACAACTAATAATATTGTCGGATTTGATAGAAATTTTTAAATACTGTTTAAATTGCTTGACCTCATTTATTAATTCCGCATCAAGATCATCAGAGTAATACTCTAAAAGGGTTCTCAGATCCTTTTCAAATATTTCCTCCTTCAGAGGATTACCTAAATCAAAGAGTGGTTGGAATTTATTCACTACGTCTTGATAGGCGGTGCTACGTCGATCTAGTTCAGTAGACAAACAATCTAATAACCTGTTGACGACATTTATCCGAAACTTTTCTTTACCAGTGAAACATGTGCTTTGAATTTCTTTATCTGCAAGAAGATTTTTTCTCTTTCTTGATTTTGAATCTGAACACACATTGTCAATGTCTTCGCTCATGTCTATTGCTGTGATTTCTAGTTCAGTAGTTTCCTTTTCTGAATTTTTTCGTAGTTCTTGTATAAATAGACTTAAAGAGCACATTAAATTATATCCTTCCTGTACGTCTAAGCCAGGGGTCTGTAACTGAACAGAGACTTTATTGAAGCGTTCCAAAATTTTATTCCAAATTGCTGTTAGCATTGCATATTCTATTTTTGTTAATTTATTGAATAAATTTTTAAACTCATTCCTAAAATCAACCTTTTCAGTTTCATTGATAATTATTTGTTTTAATACCTCTAAAATTTCGCTGTAACCATGTGCCAAGGCTTTGACAGCTGCATAGTGAGCACACCATCTTGTTATACTTAACGATTTTAAAGTATATTGTAAGTTTGTAAAATTATTTAGAAAATCCGCCTATGTGGTGAAGCTGAAAAGAAAACATAGAGTTTTTGTAAAAGACCAAAATAGTCAACGAGCTCCGGTATTAAACTTACAGCTTCTACTCCGACCAGGTTTAAGGAATGCGCAGAACAAGGTATAAACTCGGCCATGTTGTTAATAGCTTTGAAACGAGCTTGAAGTCCATTATATTGACCGCTCATATTAGGTGCGTTATCATAAGCTTGCCCACGAATATTTTTTAAAGGAAGGTTGATTTTGCAAAGGTAGGAAGATATGGTGTCAAACAGATATTCAGAAGTGTGGTTTTCTATCGGTAAAAAAGTTAAAAATCTTTCGTAAGATTTTCCATGATAACAATACCTAACAATAATTGCAAGTTGGTCAATATGTGCTAAATCTGGGGTCGAATCTACGATCAAGGAGTAGTACTGAACATCATCCTGATTTATCTGTTTTATTATTGTTGCAAGTACCTGTTTGCCCATTATTTCAATTAACTCTTCGTATGTTTTTTTGGATAAGTACGATGTTTTGCTTGTGTTTGATTGGCATTTATTCAAGTGTTCCCTCAAAAAAGGATCGAATTCCGAAATCAACTCAATAATGCCCATAAAATTACCATTATTGGGAGAACCCCATTTTTCTTCATGACCTCTAAGAGCAAGACCCCTTTGACATAAAAATTTTAAAACTGAAACAACCCTTAGTAAAATATTATAAAATGTATCTACTTCCTTTCTTGCCTGTTCTTCCAATGTTTTATCAATTGTAATCTTATTTTCTTTACGTGTAAACCAAGTTAAAATAGAATTTATATGATCATTTGACTGCTGGTGCTTTTCTATGTCTCGGGAAATATTAGACCAATCATTATACCCAGTCTTAAACAGTGACTCTTTTGATGAAAACAGCTTACAAGTAACACAGTAAATGCATCCTTTGCTAGGGGAATAACAAAGCCAGTATCTTTTTATCTTGTGACCATTTTTTAAAGTTTTTTCAAAATACGTGTTCGAAAAATACCTTTTAGATTTTCCAGAAAGCGAAGCAGAATTTAAATAGCGATTTTCAGAATCATGGTTTTGGAAGTAAGAAAAGTCTTTAAGTAAACATCTGCTAATAAAACTATTTTCCAGAGTGCTTGGCCATAAAGATAGATCATTATAACTAACAATATCAGCAGTGTCTTCGTTAACCTCTCTATGTGGCTCTCTGTCTTCAAATGGGTTGTTAGTTTCTGATGGATTAGGTTCCCTTTCTTTTAGTTTGCAATCCCCTGCTTCAACATTGATTGTAACCATATCAGGATGCGTTTCCGCTACCTCAAAGCTTGAGGACGAGCATGCTAAAACTATGTTCTTGTGGCTCTCTATTTCCAATTTTTTATCACCTACTTGGTTTATTTTGAAAAACTCGGTCAATTTAGGGTATTTATTACTTTCCTGATCTCTTTTTTCTTTTAGTCTTCTTTTTTGATGACCAGATAAATACTGCCGATCAGACATCACGGCAATTGCGCTGCTCCACCTGAAACGAAAGTGACTTATGTAACTATATAAGCTACATTGTATGTCATAGTTAATATGGTCTACATTCACTACAACAATAATTAAAAGGGCATCGGTCCCGCTGAAAATTCTGGTATTATGAGCCGTTTTAATTCTGAGACAATATTATTTGGAGATAATATAAATTGTTATGAAAATATAACGTGTTTTTATTATAAATTTGACAAAGACCGAAAATTTTAGGCCGATATTTGCAAAGATATAGTTTAAAACATTGCTATCTTTTAACACAAATCACGGCTCTATTTATTAACCAATTTCAGAAATCCGTAATTTTTATAATCTGTAATAATGTGTAAGTGTGCGAAAGTCAATTTTATTTAGGTAAAAATAAAATAAATAGCTTAATGGTGCCCCAAAAGTTATCGATGAGCTCTAATTTTTCTGCTTGTTATTGTTTAACATAAAATAAATTTTACACACTGTTGTATACATTACCTTTCAATTGCCGTTTAAAAATCTCAATTAGCTCACATCGTCTTCTATCAATTTGGGTTAAAAAAAAACGACTGAATTTACGGCGGGACCTATGCTCTTTAGGAACTAATCAGTTAATAATGTTAATATAATATCTTTTTTTTAAAATAAATCAGGTATTTCTTCGAGTCACCCACTTACCTCAAAACTATAAATATTATGTCAAGTATGAAAATGTTTCAAGCCACAACAAGCCACTATTTCCCTTGGCGAGCGCTGCGTTTAAAGTGGTTGGTTAACACTTCTACTAAAAGCACCGTATTCCACCGTGTCATACATGATCTCTGGAGTCTGAAAGACAATGGCTGATTGGCTGAAAATACGCGTCGATTCGCCACGTGTTATTCTCGGCGACGTCCGTGGCCGCCGAATCGCGCCGAGCTCAGCATGATTCCGTAGAGGTATACAACGTTGCCGTCTCATTCGAAATTTAATTTCCGATTGATTTTTTAAAAATATTTATGAGTTTATTCTTTACTTATTTTTATAGTGCCTTTAAAACTCGGTTGTTTGTGGGGGCCCCTCAGCTCTGGGGGCCCGACGCAGAGTGCGTCATTTGCGTCATGTTAGGTCCGCCACTGAAGATACTTGACGTAGGTTGATTTATGGCATACATAAATCAGAACATATTTCATATAAAATTACGGAATGTAAATAGTTGAACATGGAAAATTGCAGATTACTACATATAGGCACATATCCACACAAGCTCTTGAACGAACTACATAGGTCGATACATCAGCCCTCACACAGAAACTAGTTCCGCGTTCTAACGTATAGTCAAAAAAGTCAATTCAAATGCCATGGCTCAATATAAAACAGTCATGTCTCAAAGATCTTTTATTTATAATGCGATTCGCCTGTCCTGTATAACCCTATTTGTTCAGAATTTAGAGCTTACAATATTAACAAGTTCAAATACAAATTAAGGGCACATTTTCTTGGTAGACAGTGGGTCGGTACGTCGGTGGATTTTTAGCAATTTTTAAATATGTTAAAATATATATTTTGGAAGACGTTAAAAATGTCACTCACAACTTATTTTTTTTACATTGATATCTAGGTAGGTACATTTTTGTACAATAAGCTCTGTTTCTGGGTGGAGACAAGTTATGTGCACGATCCTATATGCTATGAGCCATACCAAATTATAATAGGTACCTAACAACAATGTAAACTTTTTTTTCGCGCTTTTTTCTGTGTATTAACTGACGGTTAAGATGAATAGCCAAGAGCTAAACTTCACCTCCAGTGTCAGTGAAATAATTGTGAAGGTACCCATTTGTTTTTTTCTGGTAATATAAGACGGTTAATTATTATTATTATCATAATGTTTTTCCTCTGCGGAAAAAAACGCTTAAAACTGAACATGACAGTTTAGTGTTGAATGCTTTTGTATATACCCGGGACTATAGTAATTATGATTGATTTGGTGATAATGTGCGATCAAAGGAACATATTATTTTTAGTGTTACTAATTGATACATCTATTCTCACGGCATTGGATTCGATAAGTAAGCTAAGAAAACATTCAAATAACATTTTCGTTCAAGAAGGCCGTGAACGAGAAAGTTAAATGTCGAGCCAAGGCATAAATTATGTGGCGTTGTTCCCTTCGAGCCAGATCAAAGCAGGCTTCGGATGTCATGTCGGTTTTGTTTGTTGCCCCGACCCAAGCGACTACGAACGGTCGAGATTGTCAACACGTGTTAGATCATGCATCAAGACGGTTGGCTCGACAGGGATGCGACAACCAACGACTGGATAGATTTGTAAAGTGGATTTATGCTCCCTGCTAAAAACTCTAATTCTGTTAATTGGCTCGTCGGTTTACGAAAACCGTCAGCTGAATTACCCTGGATGTTTTTAATGATAGAACATATTGTTGACAATTTGTGTATTACGATTGGGACAAATCAAATTTTAAAAGATGAATTGCATATTATAACTAAACTAGAGAAGCATCTTTATTTTTTCAATTTATTGTTCAAACGGCAACAAAAATTTGATCAGAATAATCTATAGGGTCCGGCACAAGGAACGGATGTTTTTGAAATGACCAATACCATAGGCGTAGTAGGTGGGGGCTTGGGCGCTTGGGTGGTCTTAGCCCCCAAAGAATGAAATTAGCCCCAACAAAAATCCAAAAATAATTCATTCTGTTAGGTTTATTGTATCTAGGGCGGGGACTTGAGCCCTCCCAGATCCAAGGGCTTAAGTCCCCCAGATTCAGGGACTTAACTACGCCTATGGCTAGTACTCATCCCCCATCAGGGCTAGAGAGGTGGTGGAGGTACCGTTCGATTCGTGAGTTTGTAGCATTTTGACATTTTGTTACCGCAGTTGACATTATGCACCGCGGCTGAAGAACTTCGCACCCGTGGTGTAGGTACTGCTTGATCTGCTGGGCAACATGCTGCTGAACTTCGCCTCAGTGACCGTTAAGATTACGCACAAAATGAACTTCGCACGGAGATGGAAGCTTTTATCGAGCAATATGAGAACCTCATGCGACATGCTCTATTCCGAGCAGCAGCTTTGTTGTTTCAAGAAAAGTTCCAACTTTGAGAATTCGGACTTTGAAACAATTTAGTCGTGCGGCAAGATAAATGTCTATTTACAATACGTAGGCACGTTTTCACTAGATTCGTGTTTCTATTCGACATTTTTTTTTCATAGTTTCTGCGAACTGGATTCCTGAAGTCTCAGTGCAGATATAAGCTATGGCTAAGCGATATTTCTTGATCTACGCCACAAATGCTCTGATTGGTCCCTGACCGGTGGCTTCTGTTCATTTCGCTCTTTTTTCTCAGGCTCCAAGTTACACTGTTTCCAAGTGTTAATAACCCTGTATATAGGGTAGCGAAAGTTCAAGCTGGCATATGGACCGGTAGGTTATCACACCTGATACCTCACTTTATGTTTTAGCACATGGTACCGTGAGGGCTAGATTAGCTCAGGCCCAGGAGTGTACCGCTGCTTTTCAGAAATTAAGGCGCTACAAGATTTTGAGCCTGTTGTGAGCCGTTGCACTGCACTGGCCCTAAACTCATGCTAGGCATTAGTAGGCGCTAGGTTTTACCGCCTTGGCTAGAATTGTTCCAAACATAGGTAGACCAAGAAACTCAAAAAGACTAAGTACTCTTGTACAACGTGGGTACATTCAATACTGACGTATTGAGCAATGGTTTCGTATAAAGTGGCTATCGGACCATCTCCGCAAAGGCACTGCAAGTTATCAGCGGCGCACTACCAGTCCATCTCCATTATTGATGAGAGAGACAGGCTGTACCGAACACTGACGAGGCCAAGGTTGAAGAAAGAAGAGAGTCCGTTAGAGCCTGGCAAGAGGAGTGGAATGCAACCGAGAGCACTGCACAATGTACAGGGTGTCCCATTTTGGGCACTTTTACGGGGTATCTCGGTTATTTTTGAAGATAGGTAGTTGCGGTTATCGCAGCAGTGTGCTACTTTTTCGTGAAACTAAGATGACGTCAACAAAATTATCATGGCCCTCTTGGTTTTTGAGATAAAGGGTGAAATCGAAAACTATCGATTTTGGGACCACCCTCGTATCTCGGTTGTCTTTTATTTTATTCAGAAGTTTAAAAAAGGATCTTATAGAATTTTTTTGCAGAATCCAGTGGTGTGGTCTGATTTTTTCTTATTCTAACTCTCTATCTTCAAAATTAACCGAGATACCTCGTAAAAGTGCCCAAAATGGGATACCCTGTACAAGCATAGAGAAGTGGATTACCACATCACCCAGTTCCAGAGTGGCCATGGCTCCTTTAAAGGGTTCACTAAACGGATCGGAAAGACCACCGATGATGCCTGCGTATGTTGCGGAACATGGCCGACTCTACTCACTAGGCCGGAGCATTGAAATATGTCAACACTGAATAGCGGACCGAGCTGGACCGAGCTTTTATTTGTTTTTAAGTCATTAGTGTAATCTTCCAGAGTAAAAAAGAAGATTGGAAGGTGATTTTTAATGTGCTTTTAATTATTTACCTGCACAAACGAAACTATAAAGATAAAAAGATGACTTCATTTAAATGGAAGTGGCAGCAGGAAACAGGTTGCGTTTATTTTTATTTTGTAGTGTTTGACTACGATGAACCAGACATCAGAGGTAGGTAGGTATTAGTACCAATGAATATAGACATTCCTTTAAATCAATAAATCATAATTTGTTGGTGACTTGAATTAGATTTTACCACTGTCATTAAGAATATCCTGTTGGTCTCAAATAGAAAATATTTTGGCACACTATTTTCAAATAGGTTTTCTGTTGATTTAATCTTAAAATCTTTTCTATGTCCAGCCAAAGAAAGTTTACAATTTTGTGTGAGAGAGAATAAGTTGCCAATTTTACCACCATCCTAAATATTCCTCAAAACTTTGCAGTTCTTTAAAAATTGCACCTGACAGAAAATATGCCTTACATTAACAGTGTTGCATAGAGTTTATTATTCTCGGAGAAGTACATTGTTTTACAAATTGATGAAACATCAGCCTGTATAAATGTTCTTGTCATTACAAAAATTATAGGTAGAACATGAAGGACAAAATTATTTGACAGGTATATTAAATACATACAGCTTATAGTTGGTAGGCATAACTCTTCCATCAGAGTATACAGCTCAAAGTCCTTATTCACAATAGGTATTCTTAAAATTTTGATTTCGGGCCAATAGGTATAAAAGTAAGTTTTTGGGCAATTGCACAAAGCAGTTTTAATGAAAATTGCAAAAGAATACATCAATATACATATAGATGAGTTTGTTTTAGACACATTTGTTCATGTAATCAACCCCAAACTGATGAAATTCTGCTTGAATTAATGTTGTTAATGTAGCAAATATTTTTATTAATAATTACACTGAAACAGTTCAAGACAAAATACAGACTGACAAAACTAAAAAGATGGAATCTAATGGATATAAGAAATGTCCAACAGAAGGGAAAATCTCTAAATCTAAATACATATGTACATTTTTGTACTGATACTACTGGCATTTTTCACCATTGTTATTTTTTCAAAAAGTATTTTTCTTAATTTATCAACCGAGATGAACTCTAATATATATAAAATGTAATAATTATTCTGAAACTATAAAACAGTTTAAATTTTCCGCGGAATGCCCGCCGTTCGGCCCACGGTAACCGGCGAACCGGCCCACTATTTGACAGCTAAGCGACGTTGCCACATCTAAGGCTCCGGCCTAGTGTAAAGACTAGAGTCGGCCATGTACGGAAGCATGGACAACACACCTTTTAGTGTGCCATAGGTCGACAGTATACTAAGAAGAACATCCTATGTAAATCTGGGAGACACACCCCAGCATTTTGGCACAGGAGATGATCGAGGAGATAAAAGTGTGACCCTAAAGGAAAGGAAGAATGAATCAGTGAGATCATGACCCTAAAGTAAAAAGAAGAACGAATGCTTTAGGTCCAAGGGATTCGATAGAGGATAAGACGGGTGATCTGTACTGATGTTATGCCTGCGCGGTTCCGGTATATATAGTGTAGGCAGGTGGTTTTTTATTGGCAGCGGTCAGTTTGGCCGAGCCCAGCACAGCGTTCGTAAAAGAATTTTCTTTCCATCTTAAAAAAAAAGTGTGCGCCAGCTCAATGTTGCCCTGGATGAGTGGCTTTACAATAAACTGACGAAAGCTTGGTTAGAGAGAGATTTTTTTCCTAGTGACGGGGTTAGGGTTCAGTGTCCCTAAATAGTTGCCGGGTGCGCCCCCGGACAAGGGGATCAAATAGAGTCCCATTCTAAGTTCTTTGCGAACTTTGAGATGCATTGGACCATGCTCTTCTGTCTTCCGTTCTGGCCTACATTCAGATAGTAGTTCCTGCTTTCACTCAAGATAGGACAGTCGAAGGTAACATGCTTAGCTGTTTCCTCTGCCTCACCGCACTTTATGGGTTTGCCACTTCAATCCCCAGCTTTTGCAGGTGTGCACTGAACGTCCAAAGGCCAGTTATAAATCCAACCATCTTTTCGTAGTTCTTTCTTGCTCAGATGCTCAGTTTGAGAGCGTATGCGGTATTGGAACACGAGGGTCCTCTCAGCATCCTCTTAGACTGAACAATCCCCACCATTCTGTCCCAGCGTTTCTGGGGTTCATTTAACATCCAACGGTAACAGCTGTCCGAAGTATGTTGTATGAAATACCACATGCTGATTCTGGCCCGATGAGAGGGAATTTAGCGCCTTCTTTGGCACACCTGTCGGCCCTCTCATTACCGCCCACACTTATGGGACTAGGCACCCAAGATAAGGTTAACTTATTGGTCTTCGCCAGTGTCTTTAGAGTATTGTGGCAGTCCCACACTATTTTTGAAGTATAGTGGTTAAACTGACGAAAGCTTGGTTAGAGAGAGATGACTGCAGGCAAGCAAAAATTGCGGCTCTAGACAAAATCCCTTGCACTATGGCACTTCAACAAAGGTGAATAGTCGCGAAACCTTTCGGTGGAGGTGTTCACACTCACAGACCATTGCCGGATGAACAGACATTTATCACAGATAAATAACCTCACAGATCAACGCAGATATCAAAACAATTGTCGAGTGGGGATTAGCAAATAAAGTACGGTTCAACGTACAAAAAACTCAGGCAACAACACTTACAAAGAAGTCTCACGATGGCTTACCAACCGTGGAAATGGAGGGCCACCCCATAGTCGAATCATCTTCCGTCAAGCTTTTGGGGATCAACATCAATAATAACATGTCCTGGACCACGTCGTCAGTATTGCTAAAATGGCATCCCAGAAGCTTGGAGTTTTGTTCCGCTGTAGAAAGTCGTATACACCAGAGCAACTGCTGCTGCTCTACAAGGCACAGATCCGACCATCGCTGGAGTATTGCTGTCATGTGTGGGGATGCGCTCCGAAGCAGTCTCTTAAGCTTCTGGACACTATCCAGAAAAGAGCAATTAGATTAATCGATACGCCTAACCTCACAAAGGACCTACACAGCCTGGAACATCGAAGGAGGGTGGCTCACCTATCCTGTTTTACAGATTCTATCACGGAAGATGTTTGAGTGAGCTCTCCCAGAGAATAATACCAAAGGCCGTCCGAACCAGGAACAGTAGAGAAGCTCTGCGAGCTCATCCTTACCAGGTCGAGGTCCTTACTCCCCGAACCAGTCTCCTCCAGCGTTCCTTCTTTTGGAGAACTTCGACGCTGTGGAATCAGCTGCCGTGGAATTTGTTTCCCGGCGGCTACAACCTGCAGCGTTTCAAATCTAACGTGAACCGGCACTTATCCTCTCGCAGCGCTTCTACAGCGCCATAGGCTTTCAGCCTTTGCGGGAGGGCTCACCATAAAAAAAACACATCTGCTCCCAATGCTGGAAAGAAGACAAAACTTCGTTCCACTTCCTGGGCAAGTACCCTGTGTATCGCAACCTTGGCATTCAGATATTTGGCACGACGGAGTTTAAAGGGAAACTATTATACTCAATAAACTGGTCGGATATACTGACTCTGACCAAGAGATCTGGTTGGTAGGTTTGCCAAAAGAAGTTCTTTAGAAGGCGATGTAGGGTTTTAGTGTTGGTTTTGTAGGATCAGCAAAAGGGCTACTTGCCTGGCTTCCCCTTCCCATCACTACTACCATACCTACTTGCAATTTCAATGTCACTCAGTATACATCGAATGCCTCGTTGCTGTAACTCCAGCCCTCAGCCCCTCAGTCTCGCTTTAGTGGGTTCCTAAAAACAATAATCCGTTAAAAAGGTAAACACCTTGAGTAAACTTGACCAGCAAATGGAATCGGACTCATGTTTTGAGGTGTCTGTAGTGGTTCCGCTCTCACCTGGGCCAACGCTAATGCTAAATGGAAAGCAAACAAAATTACAAATCTTTTGTTGGTATAAGATCACGACATCGACTTTCATGCTACCGTTTTTAAAATCTAACATGCATGGAATTTTTTACTTCTGTAAACATACATATACGTATATGAGCCCAGATATCGACTCTGAGAACAAAAGTTGAATATACATAGAAATATGGAATTTGGTGCTTCTTTGGTTTAGGCAGTTCAAAGAAACATTTCAGTTTCTAAAGGTATGGGTCCATTGGATACCTTCGTATCGTAGCGCAATACATTTTATTTCGCGCTATATATGTATGTTGCTGTGATGTCTCCACTTACCAACTTGTTGCATGCTACATATGTATACCGGGTGGCCTACTAAGAATGGGCTTCGACATTAGGGACCTTTTGCACGGCTCTTTCCAAAGTGTCAGTAGTAAAACGTTAGCGGTTATTTACGTCATCAAACGATTCTAACGTTACGCTATGTAGAGTATACAATTTTACCTTTTGTATTTTTATTGCTTTTATAGTCTTTGTATTTCAAACGCTCAGAATGGAACAAGCTTTAGACATCGTTTTCAGGCGTTGGTGGCATATTGGACATGATTACAAATAAATGAATAAACACCTAATATAGGTTTTGCAGGACCATCGAAGCATGACATTTCACTCTCATGGTTAAGTTCCATGATGTTATCACGCTGTTGCCGGAGACGCCTAATTTTGTAACGTTTATTGAAAAATACTGTCAAATAAAACTGATGGAAGAAAACCTGATCCTACGAGGGTTGCTCTCCAGTACGCAGACAGCTGTTTCACGCTTATTAGCGATCATCAGTGCGCCATAGGTCGATTGACGGAGATAGAGCGCATCAGAATTTTCATGTCTAACAAACATGTGAAGCATGTGAGAGCAGGCGCCTGTGCGCCATCTGGCACCCGAAGGTAACGACAAACCAAAGAAAATCGCTGCTAAACAGCAGCAGAGTTCTTGGTTTCAGAAACAAATGGTGCCCTATGGGGATATAGCCTCCATCACAACGCCTTGATAATCATTCTACAGATCATACTCAAGTAAAACCACTAGAAATTATACCTTGAATTAATGAAATAACCACCAGGTGGAACAGTTTGCGCCAAAAGGTGCTCTATTCAATTATCATAACATTGGAACTTTTAAAAAGAACAAAGAAAGATAAACAACAGTATAAAGATGAGTAGTACTTTTATTATTATTAAACGTCAATTTGAGTTGTTAACAAAGTGCTATATAAACTCAACAAGCAAATATACCTAGTACCTAAGAACAAATCAATGCGTAAAAATTAAAAAAGTAACAGCAAACCCATCCCTAAGAAAGGCAAAAAAACTGATCCCACCGATTATAGACCTGTGGCTATTCTCAGCATCATGTCTAAGGTTATGGAGACTGTCATTAACACACAGCTCCTGAAATACCTGGACAACAATAACATAATAAATGATCGCCAGTATAGCTTCCGTAAGTACAGGTCTACAGGTGACCTCATTGCCTACGTCACTCACTTGTGGGACAGAGCAATAGACAATCATGGCGAATCCCGTGTTGTTGCACTTGACATATCGAAAGCTTTCGACAGAGTGTGGCATGACGGACTTTTGGTCAAACTTGCTGCATATGGACTATCACCTGACCTGCGCCAGTGGCTGAATAGCTTTTTGAACGACCGATCTCTGTTTGTTGTAGTCGAGGGCTATTCATCAGACGTATTTTCAATAAACGCCGGTGTTCCTCAGGGATCTGTTCTATCCCCTACACTGTTTCTGCTGTATATCAACGAGCTGCTGGAAATAACATCCAATCCAATGTATAGCTTCGCAGATGACAGTAATTAGTGTCGCGCATGGAACCAGGCAAGCCACTATCATCCCAGGAGACGATACGTCTACGACAGCAGCATGCCTCACAGGTCAACGGAGATATTAAAACAATTGTCGAGTGGGGACTAGCAAATAAAGTACAGTTCAACGTACAAAAAACTCAGGCAACAACACTTACAAAGAAGTCTCACGACGGCTTACCAACCGTGGAAATGGAGGGTCACCCCATAGTCGAATCACCTTCCGTCAAGCTCTTGGGAATCAACATCAATAATAACATGTCCTGGCACGACCACGTCGTCAGTATTGCTAAAACGGCGTCCCAGAAGCTTGGAGTTTTGTTCCGCTGTAGGAAGTTGTATACACCAGAGCAACTGCTGCTGCTCCACAAGGCACAGATCCGACCATCGCTGGAGTATTGCTCCCATGTATGGGGATGCGCTCCGAAGCACTCTCTTAAGCTTCTGGGCTCTATCCTGAAACGAGCAATTAGATTAATCGATACGCCTAACCTCACAAAGGACCTCCACAGCCTGGGACATCGAAGGACCACAGGCCGTCCGAACCAGGAACACTAGAGAAGCTCTGCGAGCTTATCCTTACCAGGTCGAGGTCCTTACTCCCCGAACCAGTCTCCTCCAGCGTTCCTTCTTTTGGAGAACTTCGACGCTGTGGAATCAGCTGCCGGGGAATGTGTTTCCCGACGGCTAAAATCTGCAGCGTTTCAAATCTAACGTGAACCGACACTTATCCTCTCACAGCGCTTCTGCAGCGCCATAGGCTTTCAGCGGGAGGCCGACCATAAAAAAAATAAAGCAGGATAAGATGATGGTATAACAACAAGGGTACCAAAAAAAGATACAATAAACCTAATCCATAACGCATAGTATACCTATTGCCAGAGTTGCCTTAGATGGCGTCCATCGTTTTCAATGCACTTATGCATCCTTACACGCGTATATAAACCTGCCATTTTGAACATCTAGATATCTAGAGTGAATCATATCTACTGTCGATCGTTGCAGTTCTGGGTTTGTCAAGGTGGATGGCCAACCCTGCATTCCATTAGTCATGTCGCAAATTGCTGCTGCTTTCAGTGCCCTTGCTCATTTGAGACGAAGGCGTGTGAAGAGAAAAACTAAAAGGAAAGTTTGGCTCAGTGACTGGATTGCAAAAAGAAATGAGCAAGGGGTCTACAATCAATTTATGCAGAATTGAGAAGTGGAGATCATGATTTTCATAAATATTTCTTGTGCATGGCTGCAACAGATTTTGAACACTTCTTAGAATTTATCTCGGCTAAGATAAGGAAAAAAGATATGCGCATGAGGAAATTATTTATGTACTCCTGGTACACGGCTTGCTGTCCTTTGGCGGTGTGTTTAGTAATTGGTAAATTAACTTCCGTTAATTGCATTTGGTCTCATGAAGTCCTTTTTTTAGGTGACTCATATAAATGATTGATGATCTCTTTGGAATACCCCTAACAACATCCCATAGTTTAGGCGAGCTAGACGATACGATAGTGCAAAATTTATTTTAGTCTTAAAGTTTGTTGAAAACAAACGTTTATTCAGCGAAATTAGTTAGTACTATATAATAGAAACGTGTTAATAATAGTAGTAGGTAAGCTACTTGCTCTTTATCTTTATTCAAAGGAATGTTGCAAACTCACAAACAAACAAACTCACAATCAAACATACAGGCGAGTCTAATAAAGGCGTGTTAAAGTGACATACATTTTCGTGATGTAGACATTAAAAAATGTCTTATCTCAAAATCGGAAATTTTCAATTTGACAATCCTTCTGTAACCTACGGCGTGGGAAGTAAGAGAAATCAAACCTTATAACAAAGTTGTTGTGTACACTCGACTATTATTAAATTTACGTTTACAGTATTCACTCATTGTTTGAGAAAACATGCATATTTCTAGTAGATGCTTTCATATTATGAAGTTGCAACGAGTACAAGGCTGCACTGGTAACAAAATGTCTTTAGTACTCTGCTTCTGATTTTATAAACGAAATAAGCGTAATAAAACTACTAATATCCTAAACCAAGGAGCCTAAACAGCTATATGAGAATCGCAGTCGGCAGAGAAACAGCTGAGCGTCAGAATAAAATAATCGCTTCTGCTGTCAAGTGGGCCGTGAAGAAGCGCTAGACCGCGTCCAATGATGCGCTCGTCGCGAAGAAGTCAGAAAAATCCACCAGACGATGCAGTAGTGGAACGACTTTTCTAGGAATTACTGCTTTCAGAACAGTTCAGTCCGCGTTTATGAGAGGCACTGTCATCGCCTTTGATACTGCTCAGCTACTTTATGAGCGTCAGAACGTCTTACCCAGAAAACGTATCTTGGTAGGAAGCTTACTATACTCGGTCCACCGAAGAAAAAGAGCGCAAAAAATTCATGGTGTTCACGATCACGTGCTCTCGATATTTGCGAGACCTGTTTACACCATACCCACCGACGCGACGGTAACAGTCTTTCCAGGAACGACAAATAGACGGTGTTATACAATAATAGTGATGTGAGCCACCGATCTGTTGTTTTGAGAAAATTAGTTTTGTATTAAGCTGCCTTCTGGACTGTACTAGTTAAAAAACACTCTTATTGTAATTTTTTCTATTCAAATAAAATTAGGAAAAAATTACCAAACCAGACATAGCATTTATTAGGAATGGACCACCTATCGACCTATCTACCCAAATAAGCAGATTTACGCTGAGTTTAACAAAGTTGTTTTTCCTCAATCTCTGAATCTGAATCACGACCACTTCTTCCAAGATGTTTTCAAAATCTTGATTTTGGAGATACTTTCAAATGAGAGATGTTTATTTGTATTTACATATTTACGTGAGCAGGAACCAACTTGCTTTTGCGTACTCATCCTAGCTTCATATTCTAATCAAATATTGAAAATACCCTTAACTGGCCTGCCGACGAATATACTTTCAAGGAATACGTTCAACCTAATCTTGTACAGTTTTGATATATTTCATCTAGCAATCTACACTAACTCTCGTAAATAGTTTCTTGCGTCTCCCTTTTTAGAAACTAGGACGCCACAGTTTTCATTCTGCATGTTTCAACTGAACGATGCAAAACGATCAGGAGCCTTTAAACCATCTAAAGCGAAGGATGAGCTGTTTTTATATTTAATTATTGTTGCGCCGCCACTGACACGATTTTTCAGACACTGACGCGTCTTCCACTCTCGCCGCGACAGTCAATTCTGTGTCGAAATTTCATAAAAATCAATTTAATAATGTGTGCTTTACGCAATATACATAGAACGAAATTAAGCAATACTCGTAGATGTATACATCACAAAAGTCCGTTGGTTTCTGTAATAAGCAAGGAAATGTTCACATGGACTTAAAAAAATACGCCGGTACGTATTTCTTCCATAGATCAATGGACAAACTATTACGAATACAACAAAATTTTCAATTTTCCAACCCCCCACCCCCCAACCACCCCAAATTCACCCCTACCAAAAAAAAGTAGAAAATGATCAGGAACCTCTAAAATGCCTGAAAACAAAGTTTGAGGCGTTTTGTTTTGTTTTTTTATTATTGCTTCGCCGCCACTGACACGATTTTTCCAAAACCTACGCGTTTTCCATCCTCGCCGCGGTAGTAATACTGTAACAAAGTTTCATTAAAATCCATTTCATAACTTTTACGTTACTCAATACAGAGCAATCTAAAGCATGTATTCAGTCCCTTGGTTTCTGGAACAGGCAAGGCAATGTTCGGATGGGTCTAAAAAAGGGTGTTATGCTGCTAGGTATTTCTTTTACAGATAGCCTATTATGAGTACAACACATTTTTGAGATTTACAACCCACCACCCCCAACCACCCCAATTTCACCCCCACCCAAAAAAAAGTAGAAAATGATCAGGAACCCCTAAAACACCTAAAAACGAAGTTTGAGTGATATTTTTTTTATTTTGCTAATTACTCCGCCGCCCATGCACCGATTTTCAAAATTATAAGAGCATTACGGTAGCTATCGATGGTCCCGGCATTACCTACTACGACTCCCCAGCATATCGCTGCCCAAATTGCATCCCAATCCATGCAGCGGTTACTGAGATTACAGACTAGAAAAACGCGCACAGACAGACAGACCGACGGAAATGAGTGACATGGAACATGAATTTTCGTTATGTAGACATAATAAAACGCCCAAAAAGCGTGTTATCTCAAAATCGAACATTTTCGCGATCACAATACTCCCGTCACCTATCGGTGTGGGAAGTAAAAAGTTGTAAAAACGCAATCACGGCACTTGGTTGACCTCGGATCGCATTCGGCGGCACTCAAGATGTGACCAGGACAGTCACATCACTCGCATCATTGCTCTGTCGAGATATTTTTAGCGTTTAGCATAGCCCTTATTTATAAAGCTCAACCAATACATACATTCAATAATTGAAATTGAATTCAATTATTTGAATAAATTTTCTGATAATTTTAATTTATTATAGGAGATCATAGGGACTTTTTTAAATAAAGACATATCATTACAATATTTGGAAGGGATGCAACGCATCACCTTCATCAATGGAAGCTACGCCGCTGACCACTTTCTACCGTTGGAATAAGCATGTGAAGCCGCGGGGTTAATAATATATTGTTCAACAAGTGGTAAAATAATGGTAATGACGGTAATACTTCACGCAGTTGCGGCTCGTGCTGTAAATCAACAAGTGAGCTATTACCATTACTATTATGATTTAAGTACATAATAATTACGAAACATTGACAACATAATCTCATTTGGTCACTGAAATAGACACTGTAGACCGTTAGAATTAGTGTTTGACGTCTCAAAACCACCTGTGCAGTTATACATACATATATAAATATTATATATACACGGATTTCTACGGTGGTCGCCGCTTCTCCTTACCCAGTCTCCAAATTTTTCTGTCATAACACATATGTTCTTGTAAATCTCTAGCTTCCATTGCCTCATTGATATCATCCCTCCAGCTTCTTCGAGGTCTTCCTCTTTTTTTCCGTGGCGGTGGTATGCATTCTAGTACTCTTCTTGGCCACCTTTCCTCCCTCATTCTTTTTGTATGTCCGAACCATTTCAGTTTCTTCTTCTGAACTTCGTCCATGATATCTCTATCAAGGTCCATGTCCCTTCTGATAACTTCATTTCTGACTCTTTCGAGTCTTGATCGTCTACAACTTCTCCGCATAAAATCCATTTCAGTCGCCCGTAATTTTCTTCTGCTGTCTTTGGTTACATCCCAACTTTCCGTCCCATATGTAATTACACTTTTTACTATTGTATTGTATATTCTCTTTTTTGAATGTTTTCTAATGTTTCTTTCCCACAATATTGAGTTTAGTGCTCCAATCGCCTGTCTTCCTTTACGTATCCTTTCTTGAATTTCGTCATTACTTGTTCCTCGTTTATTAAATATTACACCTAAGTATTTACATTTCTCTACCCCCTTTATTTGTTCCTTTTCTAACTCTAATGTATTGCATGTGTTATTTCCTACTATGAGGTATTCACATTTGTCGAAATTTATTTTTAATACTGCTCGTTCATGTTTCTCCTGTAATTTTCTCACCATGTAATTTAAGTCTTGTTTATCTTCCGCTATTACTACTTGATCATCGGCGAAGTATAACGAATGTAGTTTGTTTTCTCCCACTTGTAAATCCATATTTTTACATTTTCTAGCCCATTCTTGTAATGATTGATCTAAATAAATCTTGAACAATGACCTGTGCAGTTATTAGTTATTATATCGTTTATTTGAGCATATGCTTTTCCAAGAGATCAGTACTGATGGTATCTAGTAGGAGTTTTTCATAACAATGTTCATAACCCTGGTCTGGAGCGTGAGTTATGAAAAATAATTCAACTTTTTGTTTATAGGTAGTATTACCTATCCAAAAGTAATTTGATAATCGTAAACTTTATGGGAGTAGATAAACAAATAAATTCAAAACGTAGGTGAAGTAGACATAATAATATTTTATAAATATTGTTAACGGTTGAGAAGCAATAATGTGCTATAGACGATTGAAAACAAGCGAGCCTTGAAGAATATTAGCCTGATACGGGGCCTAATCAGTGACACCCGGTGATAACCTTTCGACTTTGGTTCAATGGAAACGCAGAGACCGTGTAGCAATCGTGTCAAAATGTGATCCCGGGATATCGAGCGGAAATATTACACGCATCTGGTATTACTACAGTTTACAAAAATTTGTGGATCTACGACCTGATAATATATGTAGGGACGTTTCTCTCGGGTTCATATGCTAACAGCACAGTAACAACAGTAAATATCAAAAAGTATGTCAAGTAGTTTGGATCTAATTCCCACTCGGATTTTTCTGGTTCCATAAAACAATCTGCATATAATATAGGTACAAAGGCTTTGTCTCTGCTCAAGAATGAGCACATTTGTTATAAGAAAAATACAAATTTGAGTGAAAAAGTTTGCTAAGGATACTTAAAGAAATTTGAAATACAATAATGCAGTTGAAGACGTTTGGCCTTGCTGAAAAGAAAAGTCCTAAACTTATAAAATTGAGATTGATAATACCATCCACCCTCGAAATATATTTCCTTGGATGGATATGTTTACCCCATGCGTGTGTAGGAGAATCTGGAGTACGACATAAATGGATGTTTTTTACAGTATACTACCTACTGCAATATCCTATAGATTGACCATTAAAAATTTTGAAATGAAAGAAAAATTAATAGCGAACGTTGCTGGCTGTTTAATATCTCCAGATTAAAATTTCGCTAAACGCTATAAAATGGTAGTAATTTCCGTGAAAGTCAAAAGTAGTGACGACTTTGACTTTGACTGGAACCCCACAATTTTTTCATATCTATTAGCAAGATCGCTAAAAAGGAATACTGAAAAATCAGATTTTAATTTTCGGCAAGGTAAATTACATTTTATAACTTCAACCGGTATTAATCTAGCCTTCGTTTTCAGCGATTTTGCTAATAGGTACTAAAGAATTTGCAGACCTTCAGTTTTTGCCTTGACGGATATCATTAGATGCGGAATTTTATTCTGAAGATATTAAACTGCCAGGAACATTCGATGGTAGTATTCCCTTCATTTCAAAAATTTTAATTGTTTTGATTTGGAAATTGCCAACCTCTATAGTACATTACATTAGCAGGTTCTTATTTTGGGGGGTCCGAAAAATTTAATCCACAAAACGAATATTGTCTCCAGGTCAAGCAAAATGAAAAGGTGGCAATCTGGAATCTGGACCCCTAAAAACCAAATCCTGGAAACGTGTCTCCTAGAGTAGCTAGTATATTGTGAAAAATATCTATTTCTGGCGTACTCCAGCTTCTCTTTGACCTTAGATATGCTACCGCTGCTGTTTCTGGTTAGAATTGATTTGTTGTAAGTGATTTTTATCATCTTGTATCTTTGCTCTAGTTCGTTCGTATGTGTCTGCTAAGTTAGTTGTCTTCTTCCATCTGAACAGGCTTTTGTTTATACATATTTCATGGCCTGCTAGGTTGTTTATAGGTAATAAAATTGAGAAATACTGATTTGATTGAAAATTTTAATTTGAATGAAAACTACCAGAGACTAATATTTTCAAACTTATATCGTTATAAAGGCTATCAAATTTTACATTCAGTCGTATAAAAAAATTAGGCATTCCCATTTGAAAAAATCAACTTATCTGTGACTGAACTTTCATTAATTAGTCAACTGATTTCGCCAAGTACAAAAATAATATAAATTTTGCCGTCCAGCCTTAGCTGCCGCGTTTCATGCTTAGTGCCATGGCATAGTTACGGCTTACAGCCTTTCAAGTTATACATACAGAGTGAGTTTTTAGTACCGGCTCGGTCGATAACTCCACTACTGTAGAAGACAGTGAAAAAAGTTATATATAAAATTTGTAGCAACGGATATGCTCCTTGCTCCGAAAATATTTAGATTTATGCAGGGTGATCCATAACTACGTGGTGATGCAAACATGCATTTTTTTAAATGAGATACCCTATATATTATTCCATATTCGAATTCTACTAATGATTTCCGTTCTTTCAATATAGGGTATTGTTACATAATGTTACAGGGTATTTCAAAAGTTATGAGCATTTTTATAACGAAATCGCTGTCAAATGAACCATATATCAAGAAGTGATCAATCAAAAATCTTTTTTTTACACGGATTAATAAAAAATATTATCTAGTATTAAAATCGGCTATAAAAAGGCCCGCGACGCATATTCGTATACAGGGTGATGTAGAATGCAAAATCTAGATTTTCTCTGTTTTTTTTTAAATGTAACCCCTAATATTTTATTATACCAAAGAATTGCTTTTAATATGCTCTTTCACCTGTGTATAGCACTTGTTATGGCTGCATTCATTAGTTTCTGATTCTGAGATATTTCGATTTATCTACAAATTTTAAATATACCTTCTATTTGTTTACTAAATTTGATATTTATTTTGAGAAAATACTATCCAATTTTATTTTTGCTTAACGAACAACTAAAATATAAGGCCATAATAGTACTTGATCAAGTCAAAACACTGAATTAACGAGATAATATAGGTCAAGTGTGCTGAGGAAACAATTTTATAGAGGTCAGGCATAATTATCAAGCAGATCTATCAGGTAGGCTATGAAATATTAAACGACACAACCAAATAAAACGAGTCTTCAATCTTTCAAACGCATTAGTTTTCGAGTGCCTCCCTTCTGGATATTTCTGTTCATAGTTGATATATTCTAGAGGCAAGTAGGCAATTTCTCAAAGATTCTTCTAAATACCCTGAATGGAAAAATTAATTTTTAAAGCTTGTTTTTCACACAGTACGGAATTATTGAGCATACCTGATAAATCTGCTTGATAATTATGCATCACGCCTACAAAATTGTTTTCTCACCATACCTGACTTTATTATCTCGATGATTCAGGGTTTTGACTTCATCATGACCTGATAATTTAGTTATTCGTTAAATAAAAAACAGAGTCGATAGTACTTTCTCAAAATAAATAAATTTCAGTACACAAATAGAAGCTATATTTTAAATTTACCGAAAAATCGAAATATCTCGGAAACTGGTGGACTTAGTTACAAGTGCTATACAAAGTTGAAAGAGCATATTAAAAGCAATTCTTTGGTATAATAAAATATTGGGGGTTACATTTAAAAAAAAGAGAAAATCTGGATTTTGCATTCTACATCACCCTGTATACGAATACGCGTCGCCGGCTTGTTTTATCGCCGATTTTGAAACTAGAGGATCGTGTGAAAAAAATAATTTTTAATTAATTATTTTTTGATTAACGTCCTTTCGTTTGACAGCGATTTGGATATGAAAATGGTCATAACTTTCGAAATACCCTATATAATGTTATAATACCTTATGTTGTGAGAAGAGAAATTATTAGTAGAATTTAAAAATGGTATAATATACAGGGTTGTCTCATTTAAAATAATATATCATAAATCAAAATATTTTCTGAGCAAGGAGCATATCCGTGGCTACAACTTTTATGTACAACTTTTTTCGCTAGTGGAGTTATCGACGGAACCGGTAATAAAAACTCACCCTGTATAATCGCTGCGATATTCATTTTTTTTCTTATATCTACTTATACCAACAATCGTGTTTTGCACCGAAACAGTTCGTTCTAAGTCCCATATGTGATGCATAGAGTCACAGGAGAGTCCGAGGTGTTGAGCTCAGGATCAAAGCAACCACAAGAATCTTGAAACCTTATGTCTCACTTTTTGGATTTGAGAACATTGGTCAGTTATACTGTGCAAGGCTTTCGCGGCCATCGTCCAATGAATCTGTGGTTCTTGGGTTTTTAGGCCGGCGTCGTTTAGCGTTAAAGCTTGACGTTTCGCCACCACGAGTGGATGGTATCTTCAGAAGCTATTTCACTTCGGCGACTTCCAAAATACTTAGTAGCCTAAAAACCCAAGAACCACAAATTCACTCAACATTGGTCAGATTTTTCCTTGAAGTATATCCGACCATACTGAGCCGCAGTCCACTGATGAATAGACTAATTTCAAATTATTTTTTTGATAAAGCGCAATGGAACAGAGAGGTAACCACAGGATAAGCAATTACATTAGTGATGATGCTTTAATCAAGACTTATGTTTATGATGATGGCCCAAAAATGGGATTTAAACGCGTAATTGCACTTTCTTTTCCCAGTTTCCAGAAACATCCGCAGTAGCAGCACATCAGGCCCTGAGGCTGCCAGCTCGACTCGTTTTTTTCTTCGCCGGCTGGCTAATATTTACGACTTCGCTAGAACGTATTAATAGTTGAAACATTTGTCGCGTTGTCTGATATGCGGCGAGTGCATATGAGAATGATTTAATTCCATTTTTTTAATGACCGTGCTCATTTGTTACTCGGAATTTATTCTTCGCGGATGTGGCATCTGCTCGTTTTGCCAAACACACTGCTACAGGGTGCACCATCTTGGATTTTAACTGACTTGCTAACACAATACTAAATACATACTTTCACAATATACAAAAGCTATTTAATTGAACATGCCAAAGTGACGCTAAAACTTTGAGTCGCCTTCTATCTGTTAATTGTATTTTACTTCACACACGGGAACTTTCGATTTTGAGACAGTATAGGTACGCTGTTAGAGCGTTTTATTATACAGGGTGTTCTAAAAGTTGGGACTTTCCTCTTTAGAAACAACGGCCCTTGAAACGGCAAAGCTAATGCACGGTGAACCAGCAGCAAAACGGTAAAACATAATTCAAGCAAGTACTTACTATTTGGTTGCTAAGGAAGTTGTAAGTACGGTCCTGTCGCAGGCGTCTTTTTTTTAATTCAGTGTCATCGGCATCGACTGCTTTGGTCATTAGCCTCGTGTTCTGTGTAGGCTTTGTTACTGTTTCCCGGCACCACTTAGGAACAGCACTGTTAATTAGAAGCCAACAGTGAAGGCTCAGGTGGGGATTCTTCGCTGAGCTTTTTTTATGGATATTTATTTTTGATTGAAAAAACCAGAAATAAATTTCCGCCTCTAACGAGAATCGAACCCGGGACCTTTCGGTCTACGAGCCCTCAACTCTAACCACTGAGCCAACCCACCCCCGTAGGCGTCTTACAGGTAAAAGTACGATTTATGATTCAGACATCCTGTGTCCTAGCTCTTTGCACAAGCGAGACAAATCGACGAGGTACAGGGTGAGTACGATTAGGGAAACGATCGGCACACACTCGCGAAGCTGCAGCGGTATTTTAACCACACTCACCGTACATTAAAATCATGTCCACCAGTTCATTGTTGTTATAAGCGTGCATCATTGCTGTTGTTTTCAAAGTCCGATCGGCAGATGTAGCAACAGCAGCGCGACGTATGATGAACTGCCTGTTTTTCTCACCGGCATCGGAACCACTAGCGCTGCCTTGTTTGTTGTGATATTATAACATGGTGAGCCATTGACCAGGGACGGACTTAGAATTGAGGACTTCCTTAAAGGTCAGTACCTTGATTTCTCTAAATATTTCGTTTATATGTTACTGGAAAAAAAACACTCATTTTGGCGAGTACTATCCGCTGTATGAAAAAAGTCCCAACTTATGAAACACCCTGTATATCCACATAACGAAAATCCACGTCACTCATCTCCGTCGGTTTGACTGCCTGTCGGTCTGTCTGTCTGTTGACTACTTTCTAAGTCTCGAAATCTCAATAACCGCTCTATATGGATTATGATAATATTTGGGTATATATGGTGTGAGGTTGTAGTAGGTAATGCTGCTATAATTTTGAAAATTAGCGAAAAACAAGGGATCCTGATGATTTTCTACTATAATGCTGCTATAATTTTGAAAATTAGCGAAAAACAAGGGATCCTGATGATTTTCTACTTTTTTGGGTGGGGGTGAAATTAGGGTCATTGGAGGGTTGTAAAACTGAAAAACTTGTTGTACTCATAACGGGCTGTCCACTGACCACTGTCCACTGACCTGTAAAAAAAGACCTAGCGGCAAAATACACTCTTTTAGGTCAATCCGAACATGATTGCCTTGCCTATTACAGAAACCAAGGAACTTTTCTGATGCAAGTACATACATATACGAGTATTGCTTTAGATCGATCTGTGTTAGGTATGTAAAACGTAAAGTGGAAATGCGTGAATTAGTTTTATTGAAATTTTGACAGTATTTTTACCGGTGGCAAGGATGGAAAACGCGTATGGTTTTTAAAAATTGTTTCAGTGCGGCGCAGCAATACTCAAAAAACTAAAAATATAAAAACAGCGCTGAAACTCCGTTGTTAGGCGATTTGGAAGCTCCTGATTGTTTTCCACATTTTAGCTACTTCCCACACCGATAGGGTATGGTGATCGCGAAAATTTTAGACTTTGGAATAATTGCTTTTTCGGCGTTTTTTAATATCTATGTACATAACGAAAATCCACGTCATTAATTTCAGACGGTCTGTCTGTTTGTTGGCGCTTTTCTAGCCGTATAATCCGATTAACTGGATTATGATGGAATTTGAGTAGCGCTATGCTGTGTGGGGTCGTAGTAGTATAAGTAACGGTGATATAATTTTGAAAATCTAAATCGGTGCATTGACGAGGAAGAAAGTGGTAAAAACAGAGAATTTCAGAACCCCTCGAAACTTCGTTTTTAAATGTTTCAAAGGTCCCTGATCATTGTCTACTTTTTTTGCTGGGGATGGCGTAGGGATAAAGAAAGTCGTTAGCACAGATGATAATGTGTGGGAAGTACGGAGTCAAAACACTTGACTCTATTTTTTACTTTGCATGCTAATAGGGAGATGAAGCATTCTGATCGCCAACAATTCGGACATCTCCGCATCACATCTACATCTTAAAAAACCATGTCACGCATTTCCATCTATTTATGTCTGTTTGGGTAGCAGCTTTCAAAAATTAATCCAGTTATACAGTGAGGATGACAACTTCGTTATTGAGTATCGATGTTGAATGCTTATTCATGAATGTTCTTTTTAAAAAACAAAAAACTAAACAGGTAGAAGACGTTTTAAGCTACGATAATGGTCTATCAGGCCATACATAAGTCATAACCGCAGGGTGAGTGTGATGGATTTATTGAACTCAAATATATTCAACTAAATTATGAATTTTGAACAATGAACATGAACAAAACTTTGACATGGCAACGGGATGTATTAAGTACCCAATATATATTTACAATATTTTGGAAAAAACCAAAAGCTACCACCTACCCTGAAATCTTTACCTGAAATCTATCATCATAGTTAGACCATTAATGTGGTGGCTCTAGATTGACCATGCATTAGGTATATCTACCAGGTTAGTAAAAAGTACCAAAAACTCTCAAGTACCAGAAAGTATCCGAAACTCTCCAAAACACCTATTTTACGTTACACGTCATAATTTTGTTGTTTCAAATGGAATGTCCGATTTATTTTTATTGCAATAAATTGCGCTTGACAAATTTGGGAAGGTCACGTAATTTCAAAATTTTGTTTCTATTAATTACTGAGATACGGCAACATCGCTTTTTCAGTGAAAAGTACCGGAACACTTAAATATCTCCAAAACTGCCACATCTGGAACAATAAAATTCAATAGCTGGGGTCTTTGAACACGCAGGATTAAAAAATGCTGACAGTAGTGTTGTCAGATTTACCAATTTTACGTTCAAATTAATTAAAATATACAGGGTGAGTTTTTGGTGCCGGCTCGGTCGATAACTCCACTACTGTAGAAGATAGCCAAAAAAGTTGTGTATAAAAGTTGTAGCTAAGGATATGCTCCTTGCTCAGAAAATATTTAGATTTATACAGGGTGATCCATAACTATGTGGTGATGCAAACATGCATTTCTTTTTTAAATGAGACACCCTCTATATTATTCCTTATTCAAATTCTACTAATGATTTTCCGTTCTTCCAATATGGTATCGTTACATTATACAGGGTATTTCAAAAGTTATGACCATTTTTATATCCAAATCAAAAAGTGATGAATCAAAAATTATTTTTTTGCATAGAAAGATTAAAAATATCCTCTAGTTTTAAAATCGGCTATAAAAAAAGCCCGCGACGCATGTTCATATACAAGGTGATGTAGAATGCTAAATCCAGATTTTCTCTTTTTTTATATGTAGGCCCCAATATTTTATTATACCAGAAAATTGCTTATAATATCCTCTTTCATCTTACTTTAGCACTTGTTGTACCTACGTCCATCAGTTTCCGAGATATTTCAACTTTTCGGTAAATCTAAAATGTAACTCCTATTTGTGTACTGAAATTTATTTATTTTGAGAAAGTACTTACTATCGAATTTGTTTTTTATTTAATGAACAACTAAATTTAAAGGTCATGTTAGTATTTGATGAAGTCAAAACCCTAAATCATCGAGATAATAAAATCAAGTACGCTGAGGAAACAATTTTGTAGGCGTGATGAATAATTATCAAGCAGATTTATCATGTAGGCTTTGAAAAATTTACAGTTTTCATAACCTGCTCAATAATTCCGTACCGTGTGAAAAACCAGCTTTAAAAATTAATTTTTCCATTGAGTTGTTCGTTAAGCAAAAATAAAATTTGATAGTATTTTTCCAAAATTAATAAATTTTTGTAAACAAATAGAAGGTTAATTTAAATTTTTTAGAAAAATCGAAATATCTCAGAAACTAATGAATGCAGCCATGACAAGTGTTATATAATGATGAAAGGGCATATTATTAAAAGCAATTCTTTGGTATAATAAAATATTAGGGGTTACATTTAAAAAAAGAGAGAAAATCTAGATATATCTAGATATTACATTTAAAAAAAGATAGAAAATCTAGTATTCCGTGTTCAAAAAATGATTTTCGGTTCATCACTTTTTGACAGCGATTTGGATATAAAAATGGTAATAAGTTTTGAAATACCATGTATAATGTAACAATACACTATATTGGAAGAACGGAAATCATTAGTAGAATTTGAAGAAGGAATAATATATAGGGTGTCTCATTTAAAAAAATGCATGTTTGCATCACCACGTAGTTGTGGATCACCCTGTATAAATCTAAATATTTTCTGAGCAAGGAGCGTATCCGTGGATACAACTCTTTTATATAGTTTTTCGCTGTCTTCTACAGTACCTAGTGGAGTTATCGACGAGCCGGTACTAAAAACTCACCCTGTAGATACCTACTTATACTATAAGATCTTCCCCATGTAATAAAATGTAGCATATGTCATCCATCGACCGCGTCCTCAAGTCTAAGTTAATAGCACATTATTTCGGCAGAACCTAAGGAACAACTAAAATTTATAAACATAAGTACTTACAACAAATTTTGTAATAACAGGAGGCACTTCCGTCAAGTAGGTACTTGAGGAACATTAAAAGTTGTTTGCATACGAATTTGGGTTTTATTTGTAAAGCATTAGGCGGACAATATTTGTACCTGATGTAGAGAAATACCGGTAGCCTACGCAAATACAGCTGATCCACACCGACGCCGACGCCAAAAACAAATCTGAAAAGCGCTGGTCCATTAAGTGAATGGGGTTCTCAAAAAATCGACATTTCTGAATTAGGGAGAAACAAATATGTAGTTAGTTGTACTACGTAATTCCCTCATTATGCTTGAATTACGTAAACATAAAAAATCGGAATATTATGAATATTTTTATTTACTAGGCCATTTGATGAGCGAAGTAGATGCTGAAGCAAGGGCGAGGAAGCTTTATAGCTTTTAAAAATCAATAGCAGTAGGAAGTGATTTCCACCTTATCTTAATATTTCACCAAAGGAAGCACTCGAGCCAATATTATAATTCAATTCCGGTAGGTGTATTGGTCCTTGAAGTAGTTGTTTCTGTTGATTCACTATAGGTACTACCATTTTTTTTTTGTTTTCAAGTCTAAAGTTGTTGATCGCATTTCTCATTCTCAATATTTTTCTAAAGTGAATGTCACTTTTGAAACCTATTTTGTAACTGTCTCTCTCCCTTTCATAAAACTTTACAGGACACATCTGGTGGAATTAAACATTTTTCCTCGGCTACCTTTAAAACCTTTTCGAAAGTAAAATTTTTACAAAAAAGCAGTGAAGCCCAACAAACTATAAATGATGATTTCATCCAAAGTTAATTTTTTTTATGAATAGTCCAATGATTTTTAAATATTAAGTATGAAAATCAATTACTCAAGTTTTTGACCAATCCTATCGCTCAAGAGAGAAGTCAAAATCTGATGTTTGATGATGAAATATTTTAATTTATGTTTATGATATCTTTGAGGTTTTGTAATACGCATGCACTCAGCAAAATTTGGTAAATTGTTTGCTCTTTTTAGAATTAGCACGGACAAAAATGTCTTTGTTTTCAGAATTTTAACGTTTAACAGGAAGTCCAATAGAGGATTGGATACAGTGTGACATATGCATAAGATAGACTCATGAAGCATGCTCTCAGACATGAACAAGGGTGCTTAGATACTTTTATGATGACTGCGAGGAATAAAAGTACTTATTTGGAGACAGACTTTTATATTCATTTTTCTTGACTGCACGCCGCCAGTGCATTCCGTTTTGCCAGCGTTAGTCGGGCAAAAGTGATAAAAATTAAGTTTCTTTCTGTGTAGGTACCTTTTATTCAAATATCATTATTATATATTATTTTTTCTTATCATTTCATGTTATTGGTTATTATTGAATGTTTGTAGTTACTATTAGTGGACGTGAACAAGAGATAAGAGAATATCATATGAGGACATCTATATTCCATGGAAAGAAGCTTATCATATCCATATTGCCCGCCCGTCCCCTATATTCGTATAGCGGCGTCGTTGTATTTGCCCAAATATTTGATGTATTCGCAAATATTACAACTATGACCTCACTGTCACATCGGCTGGAAAAACAATATTTAAATGGTTTCAGCGTCAGTGACGTACATTCAATATTTTCCAAACTTTGACACCATCTATTTTGAAGACCAGACTCTTTTGAGCACATGTATTACCTAAACATGTTAATCAATGGTATTAATTAACAGTCGATGATGAGGTGCTGTGATTCTGTGTTAAGGAAAGCTCGAATAAAGTAACGTTATATGTTCGATAAAAAAACAGGGAAATACAAAGGCAAAGATGTCTTGATTCCACGCATCCCTATGATTCCGAACAACATGGCATTCGACTGCGAAGGGTTATAATTTTCAGTGCGACTTGCAAAAAAAAACTATTTTACACGATTAAATATATATTAAATTTGTAAACAAGCTAGAAGAAAAACGGCTAACCTTGGCCCAAATTGACCAACGATAATTTTTTTTCAAAGTAAGTATAATGCCAGCTTTTCAGATATGAAAAAAGTAATAGTGTAAACCTAATAGCAAAAAAGTTATTCAATTCGTTTATAAGCACAAAATTAGAGCATTATTGTTAGATGCTTTTATACAATGTTCAAAATTATTTTTTTTACCTTTTTTTTAACCAATTATAAAGTTTAAGTCTTCTTCTTTGATATTATATGCCCATATAGAGTTGCTGCATCTTTATGGTTTTCTGTAATAATAGCATTGCAAAGGAAATATGCGTGGGATAAACAAATTCAATATTATTCAAACTATTTGATGAGTCGTATTGAAATTTTGATGTAATATTCTGTAGCAAGAGGCCCCACTTTTAGTGCAATATCAGAGTCCTAGATAAAATTGCGTTTTATCAATTTTAGCTGTTATTTTGCAATTTAAATTTTTCAAAATCTGAAAACGGCATCTTATTTAAGACAGTTTGTCCTAAAAGTACTTACAATTTAACACTTTTTACTGGTAACCACTTTAGGATAAAATTTGGCATTTTTACACTTTATTTGTTTATAATATTTATTTATCCAAAAATCTCACGCAGCAAACGGTTAGGTTTTACTCCTGTAGGTAAATATATGACCTAAAAAACTTGTCAGATTGCTGGATAAATGAGTGTCCCCAACCATGTCTATTTTTTGCTTATTTCCCTGGAGTATAAATGAAATACTCCGCCAACAATGCACCGATTTTTCAAAATAACAGTATTATGACCCCATAGCAATTCAAACTCCAAATTTAATCGAAACCGGTGCAGACATCGTAAATAAACGTCCTAAAGCTTATTATCCCCAAGATAAGAATAGGTTTTAAATTTTCGTAATACTTCCCTCATCTACGGTGTGAGAAATAAAGCGATTTTGCCATTTTTTCCATTGAAACCCAATGATTTGAATAATAATTAGTTAGCTCGTTAGCTGGGTCAACCTTCTGTGGACAATCCATAATTGAGGATTCCTCCAACGATTTAAGTTTTGGACAACAGAATATTTTTTACAGCTTGCTCGAGAGGAAATTATACGAGGCCGCTCAACTATCATTCTTAGTTTTAGAGAAAAATCGAATTTATAGGGTTTTTGCCATACTTCATACTTTCGATTATCATGGTTGAGTTTGGTTGATCGCAAAATCGTAGAAATGCTTTTTCCACGGATGGTGATAGTGATAGGATGTATAAAACAAATCTAACCGGAAATGAATTTAAAGTGATTTAGTTACGATGTTTTACAGACGCTTTTATTTTTTTAAATTAAAGTACGCTAGAGCTTAGATATCTATCCTTCATTAAAGTATAAGAAAAAACTTTATAGGTACCTACTATAAAAAATGGAAAATACTTTTATTTTGTTTAAAAACTGAAAAATGGCAATATTATTTGTTAGACATATAGGAAGAAACGTTTAATTATTTCTGTGGATATATAAATTTGTTGTTTCCTCCCGAATACAGAAATAACCCAAAAAATCTGTGGAATGCTATCTTAAAATCTGACAGCTAATAATTTACTGGAGCCTGGAAGTTTAACCCCAATTGTGTAGATGCGCTTCGTTAAGGAGGCACCAAGGAATGTGACCTGGCCAAAAGGGCAACATTTGTGCAGGACACGTGCGAAAAAATAATGATGTTCTGGGCTAGATATAGCTACATCAGGGTAGATAATAATACTACACCTGGAGCCTAGATTCGGAACATGGTAGTATAAACGCAATCCAAAGTAGGTATATAGTCCACTAGGATGTTCTTACCTCGAAGTTCCAATGTTTGATTAGGGGGAATGAGGAATAGATTTCGTTTCTATGTTGTAAAGTGGGCCGCTGTAATTTTTACGTATTACTTCGCAAGACTACTTTCCTTTACTTTCTGTCAGGTCAGGTAACCTAACTCTGAAAGTACTTATGCTGATCTGATTTTAATGAAGTTTTCAAAGTAAATTATAATCCTAAAGTAAAATTGAAAAAGCTTTATACAGGGTATCCCCGAATTTCCTTGACACGTGATATTCTTATAAAACTGAGTGGATTTTTGGTACTATATTACCATGCTTTTAAAACATTTTTTGCACTTCAACCCTTAAAACTCATCCTCAACTTTTGTGTTTTTCAAATTGCATGGCACCAAGTTGTTTTTTATAAACAAATTAAGTCCTTATATTATTTAAAATTTTGTGGTATTAACCTTACATCGAGGTCGGGTCGAAAATGCCCAAAGAGGCTTACCTCTCAGTCATCGACACTGTTTCTCATCAGAATGACTATAGAAGTGTTACCCTCGACTTGTGGTGCGGGGATATATCAAGACCCTAGACCTCGATGTAAAAACAAAGTATTTTGTTCTCCAGTCGACAACGCTGTAGACCGCGTGCTGAAAAGCGAGGCGAGGGTGACTGGGTGAAAGCATCTTCAACATGTTCGATCTCATAATGGTGCGTCCACATTTGAGCATTTTAGCCCGCACGAATAGAACAACAACGAACAAATCGAATGGCGTCTTCACCTAATGTGGATTGTGGACGTTTCTCCGAGCAGAACGGAACGCGCCGAATGTTTCCTAGCACTGTCGGTAAAATGGGATTGCTCAGAAGAATTAAACGTGCTCGCCCACTTAGACGAAACGTCGCGAACGGAAGCGGCGCGAAGAAAATTGTGGATTTGACGCCAGAGAAGTTTACATTAGGTTATATTATGGCAGCCCGCCCACTCAGGCGGCGCGAATTCTCTTCGGACCAACTATAGGCGTCGTTTGTCTTGACGCTTCGCTTCACTTCGCCTGAAAGAGCGGTACCAGGCGGCGAGAAGATCAACATTTTTCTTGATTCCTCTCGCATATTTTCAGTGTTTAGCAGTATTTTGTAGGAAGTGGTGCTAAATTGCAGTCTCTGGTCGTGATACAAAGACATCAATTACAACGGTAGTTTAATTACCCAGGATTTTCTTTTGTTTTTTTTTTCTTTTCTTCTTCCATAGTGGCAGTTAAACTCAATACAAAGAGTTCCTCTTCTGATGAACTGCTCATCGTACCTCACTAGACAACGTACCTCGTTGAACTGCTTAAAAACAAATAAAATTCGCGAAGCTTCGCGCCGCTTCGCGTCAGTGTGCGGACATCGGTTAAATGACGCTTCGCCTCGCGCCGCTTCCGTTCGCAACGTTTCGTCTAAGTGGGCGAGCACTTTTAAGTGTCGCCGAATGCCGACGGGATTTGTGTCTGTTCGCACTGTTCGTCAGTATCGCAGTTATGAGGAGTTTGTGTTTACGGATTGTTCTTGCGAGAATAACATAGTTTTCAGTATGAACTGGAAAAAATGTCTATCCCTTAATATATATACACTAATATGAAAAATTTCTAGTTTCGTGGAATATGGGCAATATGAATATGAAATCAAAAACTGGATCAATTGGATGTACCCCTGGTGATGCAAAGAAAAAAATTAAGAGCCTCTTACCTCTTAGGTAATTTCAGGAGGGAAAAATCAAAAGCAAAATAAGAAAATATGGGCACCAGCAAAGGTAAAATATTTGCATACTGTTTGTAGGAAATAAATGATGTACTATGAACGCCAAAAACAACAAGATTTCAAAGCAAATTTCCTGGATTTTGATATACCTTCCATATTGTAAAGAAGGCGCCTGCAGCCACAACTAAATCTGACGAGTCCGTTATTGCTGGAGTATAAGTTTATTATGATACGATTCTATAGCACAATACTACAAACCAATAGCTGTAGCCGGAAACACCACAAATAGAATAACGAACGGTCCGAACATACCAAACGTTTGCTCGCTGCGTTTGGTGCGCCGCGTTCGGCTTGTTCTGCTCGTTCGAGGTGAATGCTCAAGTGTGGGTGGACGCACCAGAATACACAGGTTTGTGTTAGCATCGATGTAAAGACCGTGACTTAAATCGCAACTGCACTCATCGATGTAATTCGGCATGTCCGTACCCTGAAACTTTTCCTACCGGTTTTAATAAGAATGCCCTTGTTGGCATATAACAAGTGAAGTGAAGTGCTACATAGCAGCATTTGAATACCATCAGAGGCATCGGCAGATGTCCTCCAAGCCTCAAATTTACATTAACATGTAAACCAGTGGCGGTTCCTCCTTAAGGCGCAATGCCGCCCCCCCCCCCTTCAGCAAGAGAGGGAAAAAGGATTTTAGTGGGTCTGTATGCCGTGTAAGTACTTATTTCTAACTATAATCGGTTGCACGATCTGTAGGTAGCACACAATAATACTACTCTACTAGACTATAAAAACTGACGCTAGCAGCACCCTCTGTGCTGGGATAACCAGTGTCACGTCACGTGACAGACAAATGTCAAAGACCGTCTAGCGCCAAAACCAGCCAAAACAGCGCTCCCTTATTGGTTAATCGCACGTTATTAGCGCTCCGATTGGTCAATCACACATCACATCTTTGAAAATGACCAATGAAAACCAAGCCGTTACATCAGGTGATAGGTGATCAGACGCCATGCCATGCCATTGTACGCGCCTTCAGTGATCTTCTCTTAGACAAGGAAAGAGAGAGGACGGAACCCGCGACTGACATTTCTGATACCAAATGGCACCAAAGCGCTATTCCCAGTGGCGTAACTAATGGGATTAACGTTCTGGTTGAGCTATTTGTAGAAATAATCTTTTTCAAATAAAATTTAATGAAATATTGTTATTCAGGGTTTCTATATGGCCAATTTCGCCATCCACAATTAAAACTTAAGTGACTAACATTACCGTAACCGTGATTTTCATTCGACTGCTGTTTTGTGGCCAATAATATATAAAAATTGATAATGTATATATTTTATTCAGTCATGAACATGTTATGTTCATTTGCAGTATATGACTGATGGAAGACACGATTATACTTCTACCCAGAAAGAAAAAAACTGCTTGTAGTTTGTAGTAAATCAATTTTTTATTATTAAAGAACACATAATACCTATAGTATATTTATATTTATTGACATTATGTTTATATATAAAATACTGTCTATTACATACTGTAAACAGAAGCAGCAATAAAACATTTTTGTTATTATAGATTAGCTTACGAGATTGAGGAATTTGATGCCTTCAATCTCGGAGTCCCCATATGCAGTAAAAAAATCTACTTGCTGTTACGCTGTTACTTGCTGTTTGTAGTGTGTAATGAAGAGCAGTATTTTTAATTACTCCAACGAGGCTTTTTTATACATAACTTCTTTTTGCGACGGTGGCAATAATTAATGAAAAAGCTGGGGGGTTAAACATAAAAATTATCTCAGACATGAAATAAAGTAAGTTTTGGGCTAGAAATACAAAGGTCCTTTAATCTTATCCAAAATCAAAACATTTACAAAATTAGAAAATGACTCCTAGATTAGCTAGTAGTAAATAAAAACGAACAATTCATTCAATATAGGTGAGGTCCTATAACTTACATAGAAATTACAACTCTATTTTATCACTTAACCCCTTGCTTCCAGTAAGTTCTAATTTATTGCAGTTATGTATTTACTTATGGGGAAGTTTGGGTGAGTGAAACTCAGTATTGTGTGCTTCAACAAAAATAATTTTTTTGTAGGAACGTGGCATTTCGCTTGCTCCTACAATTGATGGCAGTCAATATTACAGTCACGAAGGTCAAAAACTACCAATATTTTACTGCCCTTTAAACAGAATCATTTTTGTTAATTGGCTCCGAACTGGATTGTCCTGTTGTGATCGAGATTTTACAATAAAATGGATTCTGATATTTAAGTATTTTGTGCATACAGCTTTTATTAAAAAATATATATGATTTACATCATTTTCTAATACGTGACGTTCTAAGCAGCTGAAAATAGGGGTGCCTAGAAAACTTGATATTATTTTGCTTATCAGCAAAGGTACAAAATGTTTGGTGTGAATACAATTTTCATTAACTCTCAGAAAATGTTCCGATTTCAAACATATCTTGATAACATCATTTGATGGGTAAGTCAGACCGCCGTGGCTTTTAAATTCAATTAGGGAATTGAGAAACCGATCTCTAGTACCAATCAATGCTGTGACACATGTTTCACATTTTATTGTTTTTTGTAATTGGTGCGAAACATAACCAGCAATATATTGCACAATTTGGGATGAACATTCACTTATCACAGGTGCATTCATGATGTAGTCATGATCCTTCCAAATAGTTTCTAGATCATCAGAAGGCTCATTTATGTCTATTAAACTATGGTTAGATAAACTACTATTAATTACATCTTCAGACCTTACATTTTTTGTAGAACTACTTAGAATAGGGATTTGATCTAATGGAATACAGTTACCCATACCGCCCTCTCTAATTTCTGCTCGAACCAGAAGCCTTTTGTAAGCAGCTAGAAACTGTCGAGCGGTTGGGTTATTATTCCAGCCACCTCTTGATCTAATTGACGAAAAGAATAATTCTAAATGATCTTGACTAATCTTATACAACGGAAGGTACAGTAATGTTTTTCTCTCAGAAACAAGTTCTTTGTACAATCCTAAAGAACTTGATAATGAAATTATTAATCCAATAAACCCAGTTTTTCTGTTAGACATGATTTCTTGCTCATTATTAGATAATTTCAACTTTGAAAGATAAAAAATTGCACTATTGATAAATTCCGCAGATCGATCTATATTTTTTTGACATAATGCTTTTTTATAACCTGGTGCTACTAGGGTTCTGCTGTTTAAAATATCGAAAATGCTATTTACAATTCTAATAAATTTAACTGTTGCCTGACTACCTTTAAAATCCTCAAGATTCAGCTTTTTTTCGCAATACTCAATAGCATCGGCTACTGATGCACTAAGTAACTGAACTGCAAGCCGAACCTTCATTTTTTGTTTGAAAAAATAATATGAGCGCGACGTAACTTATTCCCTAAATGTAAGCCCTCGCTAGTTTGCAGCTTCTCTAGAAGCGCTATGTATTTCCATTGAATAAAATTGTTATCACAATCAATTAGGATTTTCTTTTCACCAAATGCATTGCGAACAAGTTTTATCATATGACATGGATCATAAAAAATATATACATTGTGATCTGTAACTCTGAAACTTGTCTGTATATTTGAAATGTTAAATAAGAATCCAAAGTTATGACACATAGCGGTATTAGATGGAGCACCATCGAATGTGATTGACATAACTTTGGCTCCCGTATCTTCAATCAGATGGATGCATTGAGATACAATTGAATGTTTTTGACTGCCATTCAAAGAATCTGTAAGAAAGTAACCGACAGGTAATTTCCAAGTTCCATTGATGCAAACCAACATTATAACAAAAGCTTCTTTGGCTAAAGCATTAGAGTCATCGTTTAAATTTGTACCACAGTTCACATAACCATGGAATTTTTTTCCATCCCATTCTAAATGTTTCCGTATGGCTATTTCATCGATAATTAATGAACAAATTATTGGTCTGTCAGATGATTGAACCTTATTTCTTAAGGTATTTATTGATTCCTTGGTAAAACCAGGCTCAGCATCCACATTCTGAAACCATTTAGCAATAGTTTTGCTATGCGGGAGACAAGTGTCAAAAACATCTCTCACATAGTTGTATGCCTTTGGTGAAAAAAAATTTAATGTCAGGGCAAATTTCCTAAGTTCAGGTGAATATTGAACATTTCTCCCCATTTTTCTGTTCAATATTTCTATGTTAACCTTGCTCATATTTTGAACTAAAACTAAATTTTCTTGAGATAGTAAATTTTGTCGCTCTAATTCCTCAGCAATTATTTTTAAAGAGGCTACTTTTTTGTGTGCTCTTTTCAGTGATTGACCAAGGGCACGAATTTTTTTCGTTTTTTCCTTATTCTTATCTTTTTGCAGCAGCAGTTCTCTTCTAAGTTTCTTTTTCCGGGGAGAGTCGTCCTGTGCAGCCAGAGCTGAGGTTGATGGCGATGGTTCTGGATGAACATCACGTTCACGGGGTCTTTTTCTTTCTTTTGCCTAAAATAACAGAGCTGTATATTAGACAATGTTTGAAACATTATTTCCGAAAGAAAGACAGAACAAATTGATTTATGATTTAAGTAGATGTGAATGAGTGACTGAATCTTATAGGAAAAGTGACAGTAACATTTTGTTTTGATTTCGTATCGAGTAAACACACCTAAATATAGTTGTTTAATAATGTAACTGTAACACAAGAAATTATTACATTTTTGAGGTTAGCTGCCTTTTGATTTTCATAGCTATCAATTTTTAAATGGTTATTCAGCCATTCGTAATCGTATTTCTCCTTACTTTATTGCACTGTTTATTTTGGAAACGTCATCACTAATACTCAAATATAAAACCAAATTTGAGACCATAAATATAGAATATAGGCATAAGGCATAAGAATGATTTTAAATTAATATCACACCCAAATCATAACTCATTAATGATCCAATTATATACAATGGAGTGAAGATTTATAACAAACTTCCTCCTCACAGGTTTTAGTGAATATCCCAAAAGTTTTGTTTGTTATTATATAGCTTTGTCAATAAGAATCTTGTAAATTCTTAGACTATAAAGTATATCGATCTATCTATCTATCCATCTATCCATCTATCCAACTATCCATCTATCCATCTATCCATCTATCCATCTATCCATCTATCCATCTATCCATCTATCCATCTATCCATCTATCCATCTATCCATCTATCCATCTATCCATCTATCCATCTATCCATCTATCCATCTATCCATCTATCCATCTATCCATCTATCCATCTATCCATCTATCCATCTATCTATCTATCCATCTATCCATCTATCCATCTATCCATCTATCCATCTATCCATCTATCCATCTATCCATCTATCCATCTATCCATCTATCCATCTATCCATCTATCCATCTATCCATCTATCCATCTATCCATCTATCCATCTATCCATATATCCATCTATCATAATCCTAGAATGTTTATTATTTTAATATTGATTAAGCGTAGACAATGTAAGCTAGGAATTGTAACTTACAATTTTTGGACGTAAGTATTCCGGAAGCTCGTCAAATATGGTGGGGACTGCTCCTTTCAGAAGATATACTTTTTGATTTGTTTGATGAAGGAAATTCTGTTCAAAATGCTTAGAACAAAGCCTATCGTTGCTTGTAGGCTTCCAACCTTCGATCCTCATATTTTTGATCCATAAATCATGTCTAGGAAGATCTTTAGGAAACCTGTCGAGGAAGAAAGAAAATTAATTTTATTATTCATACAACTACAAATAAAGGCCACCCTTGAAATGCACACCTTGTATAAGGGTATTGGTATATTATATATTACAATGCAAAGTCATAATATTTCTATTCAAAATGTAAGCTATAATAGATACGCCACTGGAAAACTGATTGTATTTGAACCAAAAAATCCCTTAAAAACATAATTTTTAGACTTTACGTGCTCAAAAACATTATGATTCGCATGTTAGTGGTACATTCCAAATTATATTTCGGATACACATATATCTTTGAACTAGATATCGAGATATTTGCATGAATTTCGGATACACCAAAAAAATAAGATCATAAATTTACCTGTGAAAAGTGATTCCTGGCTCCTTCCTGCTGCTGTGGCTTTTACAACGGTAAGTTGCACACCCCACCATTACGCTCACCACAATATTTCACAATTATTGGTCTTAAAAACGTTAAATATCGCAAAAAACACCACCTTGACACTACCGTCAGTTTTCCACCAGCATTTTGACAGCTATTCATTTTCGGTATCAGCTAATCCATATAGCATCAAATGGGCGTGCGGTATCCCCTCTCTTTCCTTATCTAAGGATCTTCTGTTATTCTAACCTAATCGGTGATCCGACGATTCTAACCTATTTAACATGGATAATCGGGTGAGCGCGTTGATTGTTATAAACTTTGGCCCTTTGGCCTCCTTCTTTGGAGGATAAAATAAAAATACATCAAATGGGGCGGTCGTTGCCCGATTTGAATTTACCTAAAGCAAGTGAGCGAAAAAAAGTCGGCGAACAGAAGTTTTGTTCGGCGTTTTTCTAGAGAAGTGTATAATAGTTGTCATCAAAAGACCACATCAATGCATGCACCATGCTCGGCCTTCTTGGAAAGGCAAATATTCTTACGCAACACGACTCATCAATAAAATATAATTCGTTTGATCGTTTCAAAGAAAAAGTGCTAGAAAATCACTACATTCTGAAACGGCTCATTTCGTGTGTTACCTAAGTTTTGCAGGCGCCTTTGAGCTGGCCTTAAGGGGTCATGATGAGAGTTCAAAATCTTTGAATAAGGGGAGTACCTATCAATAGAAGTTTAGTGGAAAACATCGAGCATTTTGAGGATAAAGTGATGCAGAAGTTTATTTGTATGAAGGATCGTCGAGCGGACTTTATTTTTAAGAAATAACCGGTGGTGATTATAGTTTAGTGATAGGTAAAAAATGGAGTCAAGTTGATTGAGTCAGTACTTCCCACACATAATGATGATACCATTTTATTATTTCCCACTGCATGAAGCTATAATCTAAAATCCCCTTCCAACTAAATTATCGCCCATCCGCTCGCAAAAACAACATCCAACACAAAAAACCTCGTAAATAGTATCTTGCGTCTCCCTCCTTAGGAACTAGGGCGCTACAGTTTTTTTTCTACATGCTTGAACTGGGCAATGCGAAATGATCAAGAGCCTCCAACCCGACTAAGAACGAAGTTTGAGATGATTTTATGTTTTTGGTTTTTTTATTATTGCTGCGCCGCAACTGACACGGTTATTCAAAAACAGAGTCGTTTTCCATTCTCGCAGCGGTAATAAATTCTGTGTCAAAATTTTATTAGAATCAATTCAATAATTTTCGCTTTATGCAATGTACATAGAACGAAATAAAGCAAAACTCGTATGTACAGATCACAAAATTGGTTTCTGTAATAGGCAAGCCAAAGTTCGGATGGACCTAAAAAAGTGTAATATGCCGCTAGGTATTTCTTCTACAGGTCAGTAGACGGACTACTATGAATACAACAAATTTTTCAGTTTTACTACCCCCCACCCCCCAACCGCCCCGATTTCACCCCAGACAAAAAAAAATTGAAAATGATCAGGAACTCGTAAAACGCCTAAAAACAAAGTTTGAGCTGTTGTCATATTTTTAGTTTTTTTATTATTGCTGCGCCGCCACTGATACTATTTTTCCAAAACATACGCGTTTTCCATCCTCGCTGCAGTAGTAATACTGTGTCAAAATTTCATTAAAATCAATTGAACAATTTTCGCGTTACGCGATATCAAACGACCTAAAACAATACTCGTATGTATACATCACAAATTCTAAGTCCCTTGGTTTCTATAATAAGCAAGGCAATGTTCGGATGGACCAAAAAAAGTGTATTATCCTGCTAGGTTTTTCATTCACATATCAATGGACAGCCCATTACGAATACAACAAATTTTTGAGTGTTACAACCCCCCACCTCCCAACCACCTCAAATTCACCCCCACCCAAGAAAAGATAGAAAATGATCAGGAACCCCTAAAACGCCTAAAAACGAAGTTTGAGGCATATTTGAAATTTTTCGTTTTTTGCTAATTACTCCGCCCCCCGTATAACGATTTTCAAAATTGTAGGAACATTACCTACTACGACCCCACAGCATAACGCTGTCCAAATTTCATCGCAATCCATGCAGCGGTTACTGAGATTACGAGGGTAGAAAAATGCGACAGACAGACAAGACAGACAGACAGACCGACGGATGTGAGTGACATGGATTTTCGTTATGTACACATCATAAAACGCCCAAAAAGCGTATTATCTCAAAATCGAAAATTTTCGCGATCACAATACTCCCCTCACCTATCGGTGTGGGAAGTAAAACTTTTGGTGATATCTAGGTAGGTACTAGTTGGGAAAACGTTATTATAGGCACAACTGATGTTTGTGAAAACCAAAAACTCTTATTACGTGCAGGGTATAGTTGCCGCCTCAACAAACTCGGGTAAGATTTTCAGTATAACGAGCTTTTTTACATTAAACTTTGTGCGCTTCCCTTTAAAAAATTGAGGAACTGCCACTGATGTAAACCCAAATTTCTTGCGCTTTCGGTGGATAGAACAGATTCGCCATTAACATGTAGATACCGATAATCATTATTCAGGCAGCTTTTTTAGAATCTTCTCTTTATTTCTGTCACCAAACACTTCAAACAACAAAACATATGATGATTGATGTAGGTAACCTATAAGATTAAGCGACTGATCAGGGCCGCCACAAGGGGGGGGACAGCTGGGTACTGTTGTCCCGGGCCCGGGCCCCCTCGGGGCCCGATTCTGGCCTGAATCATAGTAGACGCTGTCGCGCGGGCGACTGTTTTTTAACAGTGTATGTCATGTAACATCATAACATCACTAAAGCCTACCAAAATGTCGCTGGTTCAGTCTCTTGATGTGTTCTCCATATTTTTGTATGCCTCGGAAATTTGGAAAAAGGCAGATCGAGCTACATGGATGCTTTTGAAATGTGGACGTGGAGGAGAATGCTGCTAATGCTCGTTATACCGCCCATAGAACTAACGTTTCCATACTGGATGAGCTCGGTAATCCAATGAGACTATTCTCCATTGTGTCGACGAGAATGCTTACCTTCTTCGGACATATACACAGAAGCGATAACATAGAGAAACTTGTAGTTCAGGGTCATGCCCCGAGTGGGCGGCGCCGTGGCCGTTCCCCTACACGCTGGGTGGATACGACGAAACAGTTGCTGGATATGAGTATCAAGAACGCCACTGAACTAACAGTAAATCGCGAACGATGGCGAGCTACAGTTCTCCTCAAAACTATTGATAATATTCGTATCGAGGGGGGGGGGGTTGACCACAGAACACGAGGCTAATGACCAAAGTAGTCGATGCCGATGACACAGAAGTAAAAAAAAATATTCGTGTCGGCAATACGCTAGCACTACCTTGGCCGTAAACGAATAAAAGCGTAGGTAAATCAATGAAATGCCGACATGCTCATTCCCTGTAGGATGTCGTTTAATGTTAGGTATTAAGGTTGTCGCTCATTTGCCCTTCACGGTACGACCCGATGCTGTTCGTTATCAGAGTGCAACGGAAAAGTTGTCGCTCATTTGTCCCGTCACGGCACGACCAGTCGCCCACTTTACGGCTGACGAAGTCAGCATAGCGTTTTGTTCTTACTACCACGTTATTAGTATACCTACCTATATAGTCACAGATGCACCATCAGCAGCAGTTCTGACGAAGACTTAATACCTAATAGTGTGGCTGCAGTCTGCAGTATTGACAGAAGAAGAAATAGCAAGAGGGGCATCTATTTTTAATGACTTGAAAGATTTTTCGTCGGCCATTTTAAGATCCCCTATCACTATCCACTATCGAACAACTGCTGAAATATATATTGCTAAACAAATTAGGTATTCGCCCTACTTCCGAAGGCTATATCACTTGGCCGGCCCATCATACTTACTTACACCGTGAACTACCTAGGCCGAGAATACCTAATTGCTGACACCGACTTATTTTATACCTATGTTTAATTATATTTCATACACTTTCTTTTCCAAAAATTGTTCGCTGTGCGGGTGATAGACTCGCATATAGGGTAAGAGCACGTATTTGGTGGCATGAAGAGTGTATACCTACCAAATATTCTGGGTTTTCAAATTTGTATGCGATTTTTGTTGAGGATACCTGCGTACTCTTATGACCAACACTGCGTACTCCAGAGTCCGCATCAAGAGTATCTACGCATGTGCGTTTTTTTTTAAGTAGTTGGAATTTGTTTTGTTGATACCAAGAAAAATGTGTTATGTTGTTTTCTGGTGCTTAATAGACCAAAGAATTGATATTTATGATGAATAAAAGAATATACCTACGTAGGTAGGTAGGTATATTTCAAGTTTTTTTCGCCTGTCAAACTTTAAGTACGGACTCTTGAGTGTCTTTACCCTACGTGATCGACCTATCTGTACATGTAGTGTAAAGTATAGTAAAGTCCCAAAACTGAGCCCTGAGGTCGTTCGGGCTTAGGTATATGTTACTGAGTAAGTATAAGCGCCCACAGGGTTAGCCTATAGGTCGTCTCAAACTGTAGATTAGGAGTAGGTATCCTCCGCCTGGAAAATATTCCTGGGTTCGCACCTGGCAGATCAATAAAGACCGAGAACAATAATTCTAGATATAATACCTATATTACCCATTGTAAAAACTTTAACTGGCGTCCGCTGGCACTATAGCTAGTCGTAACAAATCAATAAAAATCCCGATAAAATAAATTTAATATTTCCCACGTTGGATTACAGGTATACACAAAACAAAGGTAGGTTACTCACCGGCGGCGGCGGCATCCATAGTTTGTTGAGAGTTGGCTGAGCGTGAAATCGCGTTCGGCCAATGGGAAAGAAGGTGTGCGGTGGCGTCGGTACGGTCTATTTCGTGTCGAGCGCGGTCGGTTGATAGCACGCGCGCGTCCGTAACACTCCGTATCGTAAGTTTGCAGCGAAGCGCGACTACGGGCGCAACTGCCGTCGTGCCGTCGGTGGCCGGTGCGGACGGCGCTGTACGGAGAGGCTGCGGGCGTTCGTGCGGAACCACGCCCGCGCGCCGTAAAATGGCCGGGCGCGGCCAACTGAGCATCACCGGAGGCGGGACGCGTCAAGCCCATTGGTGCGAGCAGCGGCGTGAAATTGCCGCTGCGCGCCGCGCTACGCACGCACTCATCTCGAATGCATCTGCGATTGCGATCGTGCCACGGAACTGTGATCGTGCGATCTCGATCTGTCGATCTCGCTAGTCGCTACTACTTGGCCGACGGACCGACGACACAGATTCAGATACCCTGACCTGACTCCTGAGCTGTCGGCGACTACACGTCCCAGGACGAATTTCGAAAAAAAATCGCACTTAGGTTTCGAAATTTGAACTAGTCTGTTATAGGTACGGCAGTTACGTGCGGTCCAAGGAAGCGGGCGAAGCATCGCTTCCCTAAACTATTTTAAAGACAAAAAATATAGGTATAGGTATAGCTAAACATATTAATAATACTGTTATTTTATAACAAAAGATTAATTTGTCAGAATTTATTTATTCGAAGCCCCACGTAAACATAATCAATTTAGTTAACCTATGTGCACCTGGACATCGTTGCCGGTTTCCAATCTGTCCTCTACGTATAGGGGTTATTGACCTCGAACACATACCTACGGTGAATGAAATCTGTATTATATTTTCATCCCCTTTTAATATTTGTATTTTTGATTGTTTTGCCGGGTATTTTTTTATAAATGTTGAAATCTTTTAAATTTTAATTGTAGGTAACTTTATGTGTACCTAAACATTTTTTAAATTTGTTTGTTAGACTGAATTATCAACGCTCATACTCACCGTTTTGGCACGCAGGGCGGTACATAAGGGGGGGGTAGGGGGTTCAAACCCCCCATGAGTATTCCCATGAATGAAATAACTAGGTACTAAAATAATACAAAAAAAAAGTAATCAAGATGACGCTTTCTCCAAGCTTAGTGATTTATTCTACTACTAACCAATCGCTCGGCGCTCATGACACATTAGCAGCGATACAGATTTTAAGCAAATTATAACATTACATATTTTTTTATACATGAACCTCCTCCATGGTCAACACCTAGCTACGGCCCTGCACGTTATATTTCCACTTACCTATAGGTATATTTTTCGTCTTCGTATAAATTTTAGCCCTGAAGAAGGCGTAAAATAAACGCCAAAACGTCGGCTCTTTGAATTAAAACCTCTTGCATTAATTTATCCCAAATTCCGAAGAAACCTTTTCTACTGGAAAAATATACACATGCGACTATGCCATTTTCGTACAGTGTTTGCCACATAGACATACCTAATTTAGTTTCATCACAAGTCACGAAAGGCATGAACAACATACCTACAAGAATGTAAAATCGTCACAAGGCTAAGTGGCCTAGCATCCTTTTTTCAAAATAGTCAAAAAGAACACATGCTTTGGCTTTAGATATGTACGTTCAAAGAAGATACCTACTCAAAAGTTGCTCCAACGCGATGGAATTTTGACGGTCGATTAGTGCAAACAGTGTCTCAGTATCGCCATTCTTTAATAGACTTTTTTCAAGATAGAGAGATACTTACACTGGCTTCGACAAGACTTTCGTTTCAATTTTTTACTCAATATTTTTTCAGAAAACATTCCTGCCACTGATATTTTATTCGAAAATTACAAACAACATCAAATGATATAGGCTTTAGCATTAAACAAATTGATGAATTTGAAAAAAAAATAAGTAAAAAAAGGGACAAATTTGAAATTTCAATGCTTTTGGAATAAAACTCATGATATGGAATTACAAACTAAAAGGAAATTAATTCGAATTCAGCGGCGGCGCGTCGGGACGGCATAGGAGGGCCTCGGCCCCCCCACTTTTTATGAGGAGTTAGAAAAATTAATAGGAAATTATTTTTTTTACGTGTCCATTTTTAAGGTACATACCTACCTATTTTTTATTATTACAAAGTAGATTATAACTACAAACTTATTTTTTTTTTCGTAAAATCACAAGCATAACATAAATAAAACAAGAACTTGCTTGACGCAAAAAACGGACTAAAATACAACTAATTAGACTTTTAAGGGTACTGAATAATCTATAAAACATGCTTTCGAAATAAAATGTCTTTTTTATGCTTTTTTTATTACGAAAATATTATACCTACGCCTCAAACAAATTAGACTTCTATAAGGGTACTGAATAATCTATAAAAAAAGGTTTCGAAAACAAATGTCTTTTTTATGCTTTTTTATTACAAAAATATTACGCCTCATCCAAATGCTCATTTTATTTATCTTAGGTTAATGACTGCAAAAAAATTGATTTGTATATGAATCAAAAGGCACTACAAAATATTAAATAAAATAATTATCTCATTATTGTACGAAAAGATGTGGGGTGTCATTTGGAAAAAAGGTAGGGGGTAAGTTTTAGGAGTTATAGTAAGAAAAATCTTTCAAAAGTATGGTATGGTAGGTCCTTCGGTGCCCTTGAAAGGTCCACTTAGTTTTTTATCTTTTTTTCTTAAGATAAAATTAGGCTTCAAACAAATCCTTATTTCATTTATTTTATTTATTTTATTTATTTTATTTATTTTATTTATTTTATTTATTTTATTTATTTTATTTATTTTATTTATTTTATTTATTTTATTTATTTTATTTATTTTATTTATTTTATTTATTTTATTTATTTTATTTATTTTATTTATTTTATTTATTTTATTTATTTTATTTATTTTATTTATTTTATTTATTTTATTTATTTTATTTATTTTATTTATTTTATTTATTTTATTTATTTTATTTATTTTATTTATTTTATTTATTTTATTTATTTTATTTATTTTATTTATTTTATTTATTTTATTTATTTTATTTATTTTATTTATTTTATTTATTTTATTTATTTTATTTATTTTATTTATTTTATTTATTTCATTTATTTTATTTATTTTATTTATTTTATTTATTTTATTTATTTTATTTATTTTATTTATTTTATTTATTTTATTTATTTTATTTATTTTATTTATTTTATTTATTTTATTTATTTTATTTATTTTATTTATTTTATTTATTTTATTTATTTTATTTATTTTATTTATTTTATTTATTTTATTTATTTTATTTATTTTATTTATTTTATTTATTTTATTTATTTTATTTATTTTATTTATTTTATTTATTTTATTTATTTTATTTATTTTTTTATTTTATTTATTTTTTTATTTTATTTATTTTATTTATTTTATTTATTTTATTTATTTTTTTTTTATTTATTTTATTTATTTTATTTATTTTATTTATTTTATTTATTTTATTTATTATTTATTTTATGCTTATTATATATAATATTTAAGAAAAAAACAGCGTTTGTATAAAATAAAGGTACCACAAGATTTTAAATAAAACAACTATTTGAAAAAACAAAGTTGGGGGTGAGTTTTAAAAGTTAAAGGACAAAAGAAAATTTTGAACGCATGGTATGATAGATCCTGTAGAATTTTCGAGCATTCTACTCAGTTTTTGTTTAGACATTTTTTTTGTTACGAAAATATCACGTTACAAAGAAATTCAAGGACACCCTGTATATTGGTTGTTTTTTGCCCCCCCCCCCCCCACTTTTTCGAGGCACACGCCGCCCCTGTTCGAATTGATAGTGTCGGCGACAGAGAGACCTCCTATCGTCGACTATAAATCCACTTTACTACTCCCTTAATTAATTTTGCAACATACATATAAATAACAACAACTCACACCCCCATAATTGATAATTATCGTCTATATAGTAAATTAGCAATTCTCTAATTCTTTCCATACCATTCTTTCCCATAATGGTTGTTTTTTCTTAAACAGTTAGGGATTCCTCCCCAAAATTGACATATTTTTATGTCTGATCAATGAGCCTTTAATGTGTATCTCCCCCTTATTTTCTATAATAATTGTAATTATTCCATATAAAAAAATTTTTATACGGTTTTTGAGTTTTTGACTAACTCATTTATAAACATTACTGGTTATTCCTATCAGTTCATAAAACCAATAAAAGATATTCACTGTAATAATTAATATAAATAATAATAATAAAATTAATATTTCTCCTCCCCACAATTGCCAATCCTCCTACAAAGACTTTAAACTAGTCAATTTCATTAATATCTTTTCTCTTTTGTTTAACATCAAATAATATAATTACGCCTGCTTTTTGGGGTGTTCTACTTGAGCATTCTAGCTTTTTTCCTTGGTTTTCCAATAATAGAATAATCCAACATGGCGAGAATAAATTCTTCGACCTCAGGATCATCGATCTTTTATCGATCATTAACATTCCATCCTTCATTTTGGTCCGTGTCAGTTGTCAAGACGTCAAGAGTGATAGACAAGTGACAAGTGTCATTGTTTCTGAATGTCATTCACTTTAAAACGACATTTCCACGTGGTTTATTCATGAAAGAAATTAACCGATTTTACTACAGATATCTGATTTTAATGTGTTTTTAAATGTTTAAAGTCCTTTGTATTACTTCTCCAATGTTTTGTGACAACGATTTTGTGTTTTACACAAATTGTGCTAATTTTGTGAAGACTCTCCCATTCAACATCATTACGCTTCAATCTCAATAACTTTTGTAAGTATGTAACATCCCCTTTTTGAGATTGTTACTCATGATCAAAATATTTCTATTGTAGCCCTGAAGATGGAATCATAAGTTTCCGAAAGCTTGGAATAAAGTTAAAAGAGTCCACCTTTGCGTTTATTTGCCGCTTTCCCAATTATTAATCGTTTATTACCTAACTGGTTTTTGTTTCGGCAATGACTACCCCCCTTCTACCTGTCGACTATATCCACCGACTATATCTATATGTTGAAATGTTTCATAATATATTATGATGCAACAACTGAAACCGATTTCGAAATCAGACAGAGTAGGTATTTCAATCCACTTAAATTTATTAATTATTTATAACATTATATAGACAAATTTGCAATGGTTGAAAGACGAATAGATTTTCACATACCTACAGATAGCTGCGTATCGCGTAACCTATTAATTAGGGATTCATCAAGCCAAGTATATAGCTTGAGTTTTTCCTAAAATACTTGGCTTGAAAGCTCAAGCTTTTGAAAATTTGATATTTGACTTGATTTTCGATCTGAACTACTTGACTTGATATCAAGTAAAATCAAACTACTTGATATTACTTGATACCGATCTGTAAAATGGGAATCGAAGCGTTAAAATAGGGGATTCACTGAGGTTACGACAGGCACTCGATGACGACGCGCTCTTGCTATAGTATTACAAAATCATTAAGCATTATGAGCGAACTAACTGGATGGATACTGTGTTGTCCTAGTTCTAGACCCCGCCCCCGACATAAAGTTGGGGAAAAGAGTTCCAGATAGAAGCAGTTAAACAACAAGATATTTTCAAAGCAGAGGGCTGACTCTCTGCAGATGTCTGAGCCACAACCATCAGTTCCAGTTCCAGTAGCATCATCTTCAAACCATAGTGGTGTGGAAAAGTTTGAAATAGATCTACTAAGTTTATTTAATAGAAAACCTACCCATAATGCAGGCGACGATATGGCCTGGTGTTACAAAATCGACAAATATATTTCTGATCCCAAGAGCTGACAGTACTGAAGACAGGTATTTCAGGATGGTGGAAAAGACACAAATGTATTTTTCCAAACCTTTCCTCAATGGCCAAAGACTTTTTGGCAATGCCAGCTTCTTCAGCTCCACAGTTGAAAGGCAGTTTTCTAGAGCTGCCCTAACTCTTACCAAAACAAGAAATCGATTAGGTGACAACTCCGTTAGAAGTCTTATATGTCTCAAATCATGAATGGCAAATTGGGATATTTTAGATATTCTTTCTATGTAGTATTATTGTCAGAATTCAGAATATTTCGTATTTTTATTTCATATTATTACATTATTTAACTAAGTTTGTTGGAGTAATCGTTTTTGGATGTTATTTTAAATAAAATATTACATCTTCATATACATAGATTTTTATTGTTGTTGCGTTTTAGCAGTTAATCGGATTAATATCAAAAAAGAACTACTTTTTCAAGAAAAATCAAGTAGTTAGCTTGAAAAACTTGATTTTCAAGTTACTTGATGTGTCACTACTTGACTTGAATTCCGAAAACAAATACTTGACTTGATCTCGACTTGATATCAAGTCAAGTAACTTGGAAATCAAGTCAAGTCGTGAATCTCTGCTATTAATTATAACTTTGTGTGTGTGTGTGTGTGTGTGTGTATTGTGTGAATTGTTTGTTTGACAACAATGGAATTGGCCTCGGAATTTTTACAAGTTTCGGACAGTCGCATCATCGCAATGTCCAGATACTTTTATCTTTAGCCTTTAGCGTTTAGCATAGGTAGGTAACCCCTTAACGTTATCTATAAAGCATTTTTTTCAACAAATTTTCTGAGAATTTTAATTTATTATAGATCTTCGTGACTTTTTAAATACACACGTATTACAATATTTTGAAGGGATGCGATGCATCACCCGCATCAATGGAAGCTTATTCGCCGCTGTCAGCCTGTCTGTTTTCATATAGGTGGGGTTCTGTAAATAAGTTCGGTGAGGCAGAACTTTTGCTGACGAGCTGTGTCACAGGACTTGTCAAACCAAAGACCAGAGGCGGAATGTATGCTTGATACGAATAACCTCTGTGATTTCCGAGCAGACAGATGATCATCATGTTTTGCAAAGCAATTCTCGCTCCAGTGAATGCTGAAAAAAAGTGTCTCAGACCATCCCAGACAGCATGGGCCTATAGTGCCAGATTTTGCGGCTTGAGCAGGTTTCCGAAGACTCATCTGTCGCAGAAGGCAAAGTAACTTCGACTAAGCCATGATCGGAGTTGGCTAAAGGTGAATGTATGTCGATGTTACAAGGAACATGATGAGTCACCAGAAAAAGAGATAGCAGGCTAGTGGAGTGTGAGAAGACACAATTACCAGGAAAGAAAGTGGGTTCTTACTATAAACAGACCTTGGCTTAATATGGAGAATGCTTCGACAGCGCGCCCCGCGTCATCAGTTTTGTTGGAGATCAAGCTTGAGCTTGACCATAGTTAAGTTAATGACTCGTAATTTTGGATTGGACTCGCTCCATTCATCACAAATTTAATTTTCTACAAACTCATTCCTGTACACTACTTTTGTATTTTTGACCGTTTTCGCAGTATATTTCAAGAAAATACTCGTGGCGTCGGAATTTCGCTATTATACGATGGCGATGATGCGACTGTCCTGGTCACATCTTGAACGCCGCCAAATGCGATCCGAGGTCAACGAACTTTAGGGCCGTCTCTCCACTGTCTCCAGTTCGCTGTTTCATTTCGGTGGATGATGCGGTTTCCTAAACGCATCTCGTTTGCGATCTGAAGTGAAATATATTTGCGCTTCGCGATGACCGATTCTAAGTGCGACTAGAAGAATTGACCCAATATAATTGGTTTATATTTTTAACCCGTTACATTGTTTGTAACTATATCTTATTTTTGTAACCTCAAATTTAAGGACTTTAATAAAAAAAAGGAAAAATATTGTGTTGGTAAAAATTGCAGTTACTTATTATATCCCCTTGTATTGACGTCACGCTACCCCGGTGCAGGCTTATATTCAGTCCTGGAACAAATACAATGAAACCGTCCGACATGCAAAAAGCAAATTTAGGTTCCAGATACTGCAATTGTCTCCCTTTCTCACTGAAAAGGTGCAATCGAGAAAAACGCTAACGCCAGTCCAATGACTAACAAACAACATAACCTACCTATAAAAGGATAGTTTTTCACTTTCAGCTTTCCTTGCTTCCATTTCACACATCTAACACCTTTGTCTCACCATAATTTATAATAATTATCCCGAAAATACAGGAGAAAACTAGAAAATTAGTCAATTGCCGCCACCTCGCCACTAAACAGCCTAACGGCAACCCGTCACGCCCGTATCTATGAACAGCGTTGCCGTTTCGTGCCGGATGGAGCAAACATTACGACAATGTATCGTTCACTTAACAATGCCACTAGTTATAATAAAATAAAGTATCCTGTATTTAAACAACAAACATTATTCTGGTGTAAAATATTATTCGAGTAGCTTCAAATTCAAAATGAGAATGTCTACCCATCAATAAAATGGGGGTTACAGTGGGGGCTCCATCAATATAAAGGGTGATTTGTTAAGACCTTTGTTTTTAAGTTCTAAATAAAATACATAAAACGGAATTCGACGACAAAATATTTACTATAACTAAAAAAAACAATCTTTGACATTTACTTTTTAAAGATAATTTCATTTAAATGCTGGCCGTGGCTACGCTGTAGGTGATCCATTCGGATTGTCCAATTTTGGATCACTCTTTCCAGCATTGCGACCGGTATCTGCTCAATTATGCGAGTGATGTTGGCTTCCAGGTCCGGAGTTGTAACTGATTTATCAATAAAGACCTTTGACTTTACGTATCTCCACAGGAAAAAGTCCAAAGGTGTGATATCACACGATCTAGGCGGCCAGTTGACAGGTCCAAAACGCGAAATTATCTGCTCACCAAAATGATTTCTTAATAAAGTCATTGTTTTACGCACTGTGTGTGCCGTAGCTCCATCTTGCTGAAACCAAATGTCGCCGACATTACGGGCTTCATTTTCAGGCAACAAAAAATCTGTTACCATAGTGCGGTAACGCTCTGCATTGACGGTGATGTTCTGTCCGGCCCCGCCTTTGAAGAAATATGGACAGATGATTCCACCAGCCCATAAACCACCCCACACAGTGCATTTTTCAGGATGCAACGGTACTTCGAGTGCTGCTTTGGGTTGTTCGTCAGCCAAAATACGGCAATTTTGTTTATTGACGTATACGTTGAGCCAGAAATGTACCTCGTCACTGAACAAAATTCGACGCGAAAACAGCGGATCTTCATTAAAAGCTGTCTCAGAGCCCATTGACTGAAATTTAAGCGTAAATTTAAGTCTTGAGGCTTCAATTCTTGAGCAAGCTGGATTTTATAAGACTTCAAGCCAAGATCCTTACGTAAAATTCGCCAAGTTGCCGAATACGATAATACGACCAAATGCTGAGATCGACGCTGAATTGATCCCTCACGATCTTCAGCTACACTATCCACTACAGCAGCAATATTCTCCTCATTACGGGCTGCATGTGGCCTATTCGGTCTCTATATCATCCAATAGCGTATACTGAGACTTAAATTTGCGGATGGTATTGGCAATAGTGGTCTCGGAAAGTCGATGATGCTCACCATATGTTGCACGAAGTGCACGAAAAACTTGTCTTACACAACGATTATTTTCATAATATAGCTGAACATGGCCGACTCTACTCACTAGGCCGGAGCATTGAAATATGGCAACACTGAATCAGGGGCCGAGCTTTTATTTGTTGTTAAGTCATTAGTGTAATCTTCCAGAGCAAAAAAGAAGATTGCAAGGTGATTTTTAATGTGTTTCTAATTATTTACCTGCACAAACAAAACTATAAAGATAAAAAGATGCCTGCAAAGTGTGTAGTACCAGGTTGCACTAGCAATTGTGCTTCCAATAACGGACGTACCAAACATAACCTTCCAGAGTGAAAAATAAGATTGGAAGGTGTTTGTTAATGTGTTTCTAATTATTTACCTGCACAAACGAAACTATAAAGATAAAAAGATGCCTGCAAAGTGTGTAGTACCAGGTTGCACTAGCAATTGTGCTTCCAATAACGGACATACCAAACATAACCTTCCAGAGTGAAAAATGAGATTGGAAGGTGTTTGTTAATGTGTTTCTAATTATTTACCTGCACAAACGAAACTATAAAGATAAAACATGCGTGCAAAGTGTGTAGTACCAGGTTGCACTAGCAATTGTGCTTCCAATAAAGGACATAAACAGAAGTGGGTGAAAGACAATAATTTACAAACATTTCAAAGGATAAGACCTATTTTAAAGCACAATGTGGTACCTACAATGTTTTCTGGACCTCCCAAATATCACAGAAAAAGACAGTTAATAGAACTCATCTGGGCATGCATCTGGGCATAGGTACCTACGAAAAGATTTGATAGTGAAAGGGAATCAAGACCAGCAAGAATGGCTTCAAAGTGACGTGATAGTGAATTTTTCTAGCTCAAGTGAAAATTTACAAAGTAAATTGAGTGTTCATTTACGTGGAAGTGGAAGTGGCAGCAGGAAACAGGTTGCGTTTATTTTTATTTTGTAGTGTTTGACTACGATGAACCAGACATCAGATGTAAGTGGTATTAGTAGTAGTAGTTCTAAAAAGTATTTTTCTTAATTTATCAACCGAGATGAACTCTTAATACATATAAAATGTAATAATTATTATTCTGAAACTATAAAACAATTTACGGTAACCGGACCCCTATTTGACAGCTAAGCCACGTTGCCACTAACCGTACCTGTTTGTGGTTGCCACATCTAAAGCTAAATTCAGATGCATACGACATCCGACGATACGACGGTACGAAACTGTTCCTATTGGTTGAAATATTTTGATTTGACATCATTTTGAATATTTCAACCAATAGGAACAGTTTTGTACCGTCGTATCGTCGGATGTCGTATGCATCTGAATTTAGCTTAAGGCTGCGGCCTAGTGTAGAGTCGGCCATGAGCTGAATAATTTGGAGACGCTGTTGTGGTGTAAGTCTTTCCATAATGAAATGTCAAGCAATACTGTCAAAATAGGATGACACTTCGACAGCTGTCGCTAGTAATCTGCCAAAAAAAGTCATACGAAAAACAAAGCTCTAAATGAATCACCCTGTATCTGGGGGCTGAGATACGTTTGGCGGCCTGGTATTTAGAGTAAAGAAGGCCCGAGTGTTGCGAATAACTTTTAATGTAGGTCTATAGGGTAAGACGTCAATGCTTTATACAAATTTGACGTGCTAATTGTACACTTGATGTATTCTAATAGCCAATAAACAAACAAACCAACTATGACATCGATCGATGCCAAAAATAGTGGGTCATTAGACCTAATGTCGGCTACACACGTTCCGGCAGGCCTGTCAGTTCGAACTGAATGGTCCGCCGACGTCCGGTCGCCTGAGCGTGTGTATGGTCCGGTCGACCTGTCAGTTAAGACTGTTCAGGCGGCCGGAGAAGAATCACATGTATGTTCGTCCCTCCGTCCGGCCTGACGTCCGGTCGCCTGAGCGTGTGTATGGTCCGGTCGACCTGTCAGTTACGACTGTTCAGGCGACCGGAGAAGAATCACATATATGTTCGTCCATCCGTCCGACCTGACGCACTACGATTGGTCCAGTCAAAAAGAAAGGGACAGACAGCTGGTGTTTCCACGAAATTTGGATCTCGATGCGATCCTAAAAAATAGCGAATCGACCTTGAACAGGAAACGTTTTGAAAACGTATCCAATTGATGTTTCCACTATATATAGTGAGTAATTCTTCGATATCTCGCAATATATACCTAATAGAAGAAAATCTCAAATACAAAAGTCATTTGGTTAAGACGAACATAAAAATATTTTGAAATATACACGGTGTTGCGGGAAAGTAGGGTAGTGATCAAATTGATCTTTTTATATGGAACCATAACTTTTTTTAATTTTTCTAGTTTCTATCATCGATCTCTATTTAACCCTAAAATATTTTTTAAATTGGCTGCGATGTTGCCAAGTTATAATTTATTTTCTAATAATTTCCGGATTTGCAAGGTCGCAAGTAATACGTCCAAATTGATATATTTCTTGAACTTTTCTCAATAATATTATACAGCGCGTTACTTGAATATTAAGTGAATATTATTATTATTATTATCAGCAATGCGCATCTACAGGGTGTTTTTGTCAGAATTCTAAATTAAGGCAATTTGAAGGTCATTTTACTCTGTTTTTTTAAATGTATGTTTTATTCTAAATCGAAATATCTACTAGTACCCTATCTCGCTTTGTATTTTTTTTCACGTTTGTGACGTTGCCAAGTTATAAATTATTTTACCAAATTCTCAAACAAATATCTATGATTTTTATTAATAGAACACACTGTATATTTTAGTTAACATAGAAGTACTCCCTAGTAATGGTTTACGGCGTGAACAAGTTTTAACTGGTATTCCTAAAGTAATAAAACCGTTTTCCTTACACATAATGCCTATTTCGAATACCAGGTCAGTAAAAGGTACACGAACGCTTAAATATCTCCAAAACTTGCTCAGCTGGAACGAGAAAATCTATATCTGCAGGTTTTCTAACATGCAGAATTAAAAAATTATAATAGCAGCGTTGCCAGATTTACCACTTTTACGTTACACGTCATAATTTTGTTATTTTCAATAAAATCCTGTACTTATCTTTATTGCAATGAATTGCGCATGTCGAATTTAGTAGGATTTCATAACTTCAAAATTTGGTTTCTATTGATTACTGAGATACGGCAACACCACTTTTTCAGTAAAAAGTACCGGAACGCTTGAATATCCAAAACTGCCACCGCTGAAGCGAAAATTATCAATATCGGAGAGTTTTTTTACAGCAAAATTCAAAAATGCTAACATCAGTGTTGTCAGATTTACCACTTTTACGTTAGACTTCATAAATAGGGCATTTCATTCAAAGTAATGACGTGAAAGGTAAAATTGGAAAATCTGACAACGCCGATGTTAGCATTTTTGAATTCTGTATGTTCAAAAACCCCTAAGTATTGAATTGCAGCGCTCCAGCTGTGGCAGTTTTGGAGATATTCAAGCGTTCCGGTACTGTTTACTGCCAGCAGTGTTTCCGTATCTCAGTAATTAATAGAAACAAAATTTTGAAATTGTGAGACTTTGCTAAATTCGACATACGCAATTCATTGCAATAAAGATAAGTAGAGGATTCTATTGAAAATAACAAAATTATGACGAGTTACGTAAAAGTGGTAAAATCTGGCAACGCTGCTGTTAGAGTTTTTGAATTCTACATGTTCAAAGACCTGCAGTTATTGATTTTCTCGTTCCAGCTGTGCCAGCTTTGAGGATATTTAAGCGTTCCTGTACCTTTTACTGACCTGGTATTCGAAATAGCAGTATGTGCAAGGAAAACGGTTTTATTATTTTAGGAACACCAGTTAAAACTTGTTCACGCTATAGACCATTACTAGGGAGTACTTCTATGTTAAATAAAATATGCAGTGTGCAAATAAAAATCAGAGATATTTGTTTGAAAACCTGGAAAAATAATTTATAACTTGGCAGCGTCGCAAACACGAAAAAAATACTACAAGGCGAGATAGGTTATTAGTGGATATTTTGATTTAAAATAAAACATACATTGTTACATTTTAAAAAACAAAGTAAAATGACCATCAAATTGCCGTAATTTAAAATTCTGCCAAAAACACCCTGATGTAGATGCACATTGCTGATAACATCCAAAATAATATTCATTTAATATTCAAGTAACTCGCTGTATAATATTACTGAGAAAAGGTAAAGGAATAAATATATCAATTTGGACGTATTACTTGCGACCTTGCAAATCCAGAAATTAATAGAAAATAAATAATAACATGGTAACGTCGCAACCGATCCCAAAAATATTTTAGGGTTGAATAGAGATCAATGATTGAAACTAGAAGAATTTAAAAAAAGTTATAGTTCCCTATATAAAAAACAAGTTGATCACTATCCTACTTTCCCACAACACCCTGTATATTTCAAAATATTTTTAGGATATGCGTCTTAAGTAACCAAATAACCTTTGTACTTGACATTTTCTTCTATCAGGTATACCTTGCGAGATATCGAGAAATTACACACAAAACGTTTTACAAGCCCGTGGAAACGTAGTTATTTCACATTCGCATGAACGTGTGGAAGGTCGTCAGCCAATCAGAGGGCCACCGGTCTTTAGGCGGCCTTGTTCAGTTCGAACTGACAGGCCTGCCTGAACGTGTGGGGGCGAGGCGACCGGTCTTAAGGCAGACCGTTCAGTTTGAACTGACAGGCCTGCCGGAACGTGTGTAGCCGACATAACTCTTGCTTTAGAATCGGAATGGCCTGCGCAGCGCAGAGGGAAGCTCAAGCAATTAATTTTTCAGTGCTCCACGGAAAATAATCATCGCAACATCCGAGAGATCACTTTTTGTAACCATGACGGCGGCGGCGAGCAGTCTACATCATTAACGGAATAAATGGAGCGTCCCAAATCTCATCAGGAGACAGTCATCTACAGAACGTCGCAATGCCGCCATTCTATCGTCGCTATTCGCACTTGATTTGTTTGTTTCATCATCGAAAGAGCCGTCTAGCGCATCCAGCATGCAGATCGTTTGATATGCATTTATTACACTCTTCTAAACAACTATGAGAATTAATATGAAACTTTTTTGTAACTGAGTAGCCGCGAAGAGGTTAGGGGCAGCACCGATCCTGGGTGGGTGACCGCACTTTTGCAAATCCGATTTTGATTGCCCTAGTATAAACCTATTTTCTATTTTTCATTACTACGTGTGATATGATGTATCCCTACCTAATTATTAGTTTATTTATGCAATATAACTGATATTATTATATGTTCAAGTACGTCGGAGAGCTTCGAGTTGGTGTTAAGTGGTATATACAATGTGTTCCACCATCATGTCGACAAACTTTGAGGTATGAAAATATAAAGTTATCGAGAAAAAATGCGAAAAAAAGGTCAACCTTTTGATTAATTTTTTATTACATTTTCAATTCCTGTATCACGACTCCATGGGTTCGCGCAGTTGTAGCGCCATAGCTTGATTATTTATCGACCGATTCACGACATTTTGGACTCATTTTATAGGAGAATGACTGGGCATATCAACTAAAGCAAAAAAAAGATAATACCTGACAATTTCTAAGGCTAAAAAGATCACCAAACAGGAAAAAATTTTGTAATGCACTTATTTGGGTTACTTACAAATAATTTGAAAAAAAGCCGTATTAGTGCCTATTTATTAAGACATTTTAATGTTTAACAGGATGTTTCCTGTCATACCACATGCAATTCGTGTATTTAGCACTAAAATTTTCGACAGAATAGGCCATTTTGTATTATGACTTCTTTATCACAGCGCCATGTGTTCACGCAGTTGTAACGCCATACCTTGATTATCTATCAAGCGATTCACGACTTTTTGGACTCATTTTATAGGGAAATGACTGGGTATATCAACTAAGGCAAAAAAAATACAATATCTGACAATTTCTAAGGCTAAAAATTCACCAAACTGAAAAAAAAATTTTTTTGTAATGCACTTGTTTTCTTTACTTGCAAATAATTTGAAAAAAATCCGTATTAGTGCCTATTTATTGAGACAGTTTAATGTTTAGCAGGATGTTTCCTGTCTAACCACATGCAGTTTGTGTATGTAGCACGAAAATTTTCGACAGAATAGGCCTTTTTGTATTATGACTTCTGTGTCACAGCGCCATGTGTTCACGCAGTTGTAACGCCATATCTTGGTTATTTATCGAACGATTCACAAGTTTTTGGACCCATTTTATAGGGGAATGACTGGGCGTATCAACTAAGGCAAAAAAATAATATCCGACAATTTCTAAGGCTAAAAAAATCCACCAAACTTAAAAAAAATGTATAATGCACTGGTTTTGGTTACTTGCAAATAATTTGGAAAAAAGCCATATTAGGGCCTATTTATAAACACAGTTTCACGTTTATCAGGATGTTTCCTGTCTAACGACACGCAATTTGTTTATGTAGCACTAAAATCATCGACGAAATAGGCTTTTTTATTACAACCAATTTTGAAATAAACAAGAATTTGGTATGCACATTGTCTTTATTGGACTTCGGTACAGATTATTACTTAAATGTAATTTACATGAACAAATGTGATTATTTAGTATTTAAATTAATCAACGAAATTTTCAAAATGTTCGGCTTTTTTTATTCAGGCACGCTCGACTTCTGAAGCTAACGTTCTGGGTTACTTGACGCTAAGCTACGCTACGCTCCAGTCTGTTTTCTTTGATTTCCAAGTGATTTCAACATATCTCATTTCAATTAGTTGCCTTTCAGTCATTTGTCTGAATACTAAATAAATAATACTAAAAATAAAAATAATAAAATTTGTTCATGTAAATTGCATTTAAGTAATAATCTGTACCGAAGTCCAATAAAGACAATATGCATACCAAATTCTCGTTTATTTCAAAATTAGTCGTAATAAAAAAGCCTATTTCGTCGATGACTTTAGTGCTACATAAACAAATTGCGTGTCGTTAGACAGGAAACATCCTGATAAACATGAAACTGTGTTTATAAATAGGCCCTAATATGGCTTTTTTCCAAATTATTTGCAAGTAATAATCTGTACCGAAGTCCAATAAAGACAATGTGCATACCAAATTCTCGTTTATTTCAAAATTAGTCGTAATAAAAAAGCCTATTAAGTTTGGTGGATTTTTTTAGCCTTAGAAATTGTCGGATATTATTTTTTTGCCTTAGTTGATACGCCCAGTCATTCCCCTATAAAATGGGTCCAAAAACTTGTGAATCGTTCGATAAATAATCAAGATATGGCGTTACAACTCCGTGAACACATGGCGCTGTGATACAGAAGTCATAATACAAAAAGGCCTATTCTATCGAAAATGTTCGTGCTACATACACGAATTGCATGTGGTTAGACAGGAAACATGCTGCTAAACATTAAACTGTCTTAATAAATAGGCACTAATACGGCTTTTTTCAAATTATTTGTAAGTAACCCAAATAACTGCACTTTAAAATTTTTTTTCAGTTTGGTGAATTTTTTAGCATTAGAAATTGTCAGGTATTATCTTTTTTTACTTTAGTTGATATGCCCAGCCATTCTCCTATAAAATGAGTCCAAAATGTCGTGAATCTGTTGATAAATAATCAAGCTATGGCGCTACAACTGCGCGAACCCTTGGAGTCGTGATACAGAAATCGAAAATGTAATAAAAAATTAATTAAAAGGTTGACCCCTTTTTTCGCATATTTTCTCGATAAATTTGATTGTATTTTCATACCTCAAAATTTGTCGACATGATGGTGGAACACATTGTGTAAATTAAAATTAAAGTTCGAATTCGGAAGGTGCAATAAATTATTACTAAACATTTTCGAGCCTACTGCCGCGGTGATGCCCCTACTTTAACCGTCGCACTCAGTAGCGTAACTTCAAATTCCGGGCCCCCCGCAAGATGCTTCACGGGGCCGTCGCAAGAATTTTTCGGTGGCTTCTTTTTTCATAATATATAATGTATATATACAGGGTGAGTTCTAAGTTGATTCTTTTTTAACTGTGTATAGAGGTCGATGAAATAAACAACTTTTTCAAATAACTTTTATGCAAAAGCTGAAAAATAAGCGAGGTACAGAATCAAGCAAAGTAAGTGTGTATCCTGGTCTGGGCTTGTATTAAGAAGTACCTAGTCTCTTTATGTTTAGTTTTTTGCTCGAATGTTTATCTTCATCGGGCATTGTACCCGATTGTATTACCAAATTTAAAATTAACAAAGATAAACAGAAAGTGACTACTGCACTATGTGATAGGTGCAATGCCTAATCGATAAGACAAAAATGCGAGCAAAAAACGAAACCTATTCAAATTAGGTACGTGTATGCCTTGATAAACAAGCTTAGATTTACAGTTAAAAAAGTACCAACTTAGGACTCACCCTGTATGTATTAAAGAGAAAGTCTTAGGGTTTGGCCAAAATTTTGAAAAGAAGACGGGTCGTTGCATAAAGGAGACTACCAAGTTGCTGCCAAGCCTTCGGCAATATTTATTGCCATCTTTAAGGCTTTAACGTTGAGGTTCGCAAAAAAACAGTAATGTACATTGAGTTACAGACTTTCAAATGCAATTCTCAAACAAAAAAAGTCAAAAAATATTTCGATAATTTAACTCGGTGTCTTCCACAACACAGGTGACACAAATAACCAACACAGGTGTAAAATTCAAATTAAACAACGACCTTTACATGTTTAAATCACCCGAAAAATTACAAAATTCGTGGTTTGAAAACACACATTTTTCGATTACATTTTTTTAAGAAGGTTCATGTTTATTTTGTATTGTAGTGTGTTGGTTATTTGTGTGACCTGTGTTGTAGAAGACATCGAGTTAAATTAGCCAAAAATTGGTTGACGTATGCTCCCTTACCGTATATTTCCATTTACTGCGGATACTGCTCCGATTTTTAAGGTTTAGTTTAAAATGCAATACTGTCCCACATTTTCAACGTTCATAGGTATTATTTGTTAAAAATATTAACATACAAGGAAAGCAACCTTTTAATTTACTACTTTCTTGTTGCACAAACGTTGGCGCATGAGGACCCTGGGCCTCCAAGACTACGGGGCCCCTAAAACCGCGGCCTCCCCCCAGTAAGGGCCCTGCGGGCCCTTAGTTGCGCCACTGGTCGCACTGTGGTACAAAAACCTCTAAATTTTGGCCAAAAACGATTTCTGGTACATTTTAGTTTTGGGTAAGGTTTGTGCACGATATATTGGCAACATCCCAAATAAATGGAAAATAGCAATAAATTTGAAATTTGTTAGCGTTGTTTCAGACCACGTTGCAGTGCTAACCAACATTTGTAAAAGATTTGGCAATGATGATCTTTCAGATAATTGTATGCAACGTCTAGTGTATGTAAAGTTGGTAGATAGTAACAGAACTGTTCATAGGTTCAAACAAAGGCATCAATCTTAGCTGCACTCAAAAACTGTCTTTTCAAAATCTCCAAAGGTATATAGAATCAAAAAACATACCAGGAAGACCGAGTAGAAATGTAAAAATGTTTCAAATAAGTCTGATACAGCATGAAACGGTGTGTTGTTACATGAGGTAGCAAGCACGGCTGCACATCAAAAACTCTGAATCTGAAGCTATCAAATGTCCCTCGCGCCTATCGAAAGTAAGAAAATGTTGATTGGAAAAGGAAGAGTTCTGTTAATAGCTTTCCATTTTTGCAAGATATTGGTACCATTTTTTTCTTTGTTCGTCGCAAAACATTCTCAGAACGGTCATCATTGTCAAATCTACTACAAATGCTGCTTGAAACTGCAGACATTTTCTCATGTTTATTATTTCCTTGATGCCATGTATTGAAGAGGTCTTCATTTTGGAAAGTACATAGTTCTGCAACAATATAGGAGTGACAGATCCGAATGGGCTCTAGAAGAACCTCGACACATGTTGAAATTCATCAGGTACAGGAGGAGGCATATCGGGCGGAACGTAATCATCCGTAGTAAACAGGCCACCATTTTCGAAGCAAAAATAGCCGCAATTTTGGAATGCATCGACAAAAGGATACTGCAAAAAGACTAGAGAAGCTCTGCGAGCTCATCCTTACCAGGTTGAGGTCCTTACTCCCCGAACTAGTCTCCTCCAGAATTCCTTCTTTTGGAGAACTTCGACGCTGTGGAATCAGCTGCCGGGGAATTTGTTTTCCGATGGCTACAACCTGCAGCGTTTCAAATCTAACGTGAACCGACACCTATCTTCTCGCAGCGCTTCTACAGCGCCATAGGCTTTTAGCCTTTGCGGGAGGCCGACCATAAAAAAAATCTATGTAAACACAGATGGCCGGGCGGCTCTGACGATGGCCTTGGCGAGTAACCACACTATACTTCAAAAATAGTGTGGGACTGCCATAATACCCTAAAGGCACTGGCGAAGACTAACAAGGTAACATTATTTTGGGTGCCTAGTCAGTTAGTCACACAGGAGTGGTCGGTAATGAGAGGGCCGGCAGGTGTGCCAAGGAAGGCGCAGAACTCCCTCTCATCGGGCCAGAACCAGCATGGTATGGTGTCAAATGAACACCAAAAGCGCTGGGACAGAGTGGTGCGAATTGATCAGCCAAAGAGGATGGTCCGGGTACCCTCATGTTCTAATACCGCATACGCTAGTGGTTGGATTTATAACTGGCCATTTGACGTTTAGTACACACCTGAAAAAGCGGGGGATTGAAGTGGCAAACCCATTATGCAGGAGGTGCGGTGAAGCAGAGGAAGCAGCTAAGCATGTTATCTTCGACTGTCCTGTCTTGAGTGAAAGCAGGAACTCCTATTTCAATGTAGGCCAGAAGGAAAGACAGCAGAACACAATCCAATGCATATCAAAGTTTGTAAAGAAATTAGGATGGGACTCTGTTTGATCCCTTCGACTGAGGCAGGGGCGTATCCAGACCTCAGTCTTAGGGGGGTAGCGGGGCTTTCACCATTTTTTGTAATACCTTCGTGAAGGACGTTGATGTAAGAGAAAAGGAAAATGTTAATAGTATTAAAATAAAAAAGAAGATATAAATAGCAAGTGAAACTGTGGAGTATCAGGTATTTTAGGGAGATGAAATAAAAAATCTTTTGATGCATTAATCAATTTTAATTTTACGGAATACAAATAACATCATCCGTAAACACTTTATTGGCACAGCATACAAAATTAAACGATCATGAACACTCAACGGTCAGGTACCCTAGTAGCCACAACACGTACTCCTTTTCTTTTAATTAGTGTTTTAACTTTTCTAATCCGTACAATTTTCAAAACAGGTAATTAATGAGTTAGGTAAATTTTTTTGTGACAAGCCACCACGTTGTATAGGACATTCAACTGATTATGTAACAATGGGAATATATTAGATATGCATCACTGTAATAATGCAAGTAGTGTCACTGCGACAATTGCTTAAATAAATAAGTCAAATAAAATAAGTCAAAGCTGAATTGAGTTTTTTTTCGAAAATGTAGGGAGGGGTATTACCCCTGTTACCCCCCCTTGTATACGCCTGTGGACTGGGGGTGCATAGTAAACCTTAAGGCTGAGCGGCAACTATTAGAGCAACTGAACTGAACCCTAACCCCCTCACTACAAAAGAATGAAAAAATAGAAGTATATATGTATAGCCAAGTGGCAAACAAGGAGCAAGTAAATATTAGATTGTGATTTAGTAGGTTATATTGAACCAATATAGGTAGGTATAGATAAATGCCAGCAAATGCGAGCATCTGGCCATTTTAATGGACTAATGGACTTTTTTGAGTAAGACCTTCATTATTATCGCCCATCTGAAAAATTACTATTATTTATTCATACATTACGCTAAATCCACACTATGTCGTTATAATTGGTTGTAGCACTGAATAAAAGCAACAGACCATCGAAAAACACCCGATGCGAGATATAGCGTGATCCAAAACAACACTGACAAATTTAAAATTTATTGCTGCGTTCCGTTCATTTGAGATGTCGCAAAATATATCGTGCACAAATGTCAAAACTAAAATATACCGGATGGGTTTTCACTAAAATTTGGGGGTTCTTGTACCAAAATGCGTCAGTGCCGCCGCACTCAAATTTGGCCCCCTACGTGCGGGACACGTTTTTGCCGGTTGCCAGGATCGACCCTTGTTGTTAAGGTACGTTTGTTGATGTGAGTCTTAAATTAACCTCAACATTCGCAGTTGATGGACATTTGGACAGTCCGTTCTAAGCCCTGAGAAGAGATGCAGAAGTTACCGTGGGTAAACTGAAATCATTTAGAGCAAACAAACGGTGTGTGGTAGATATAAGCAAATCAACAATGAAACAAAGCATTATATGAAAAGATGATATTATTATTACACATTATTATTTCTCCAGTTTTAACACTTACCATAAACACTAAATAAAAAAATACAATAAACAACTTAACTCATAGAATAAACAGAAAAAAATAAACAGCTTTATCCACATATTTGGCAGATGGCGTATATGTATCAACATTGCTGAATAACAATTCCAACCGATACTAAGGGCCGGTTGTACAATGCATCCCTGTAAACATGACACATGTTGGAAACATTCCATCTTAACTATATATTGAAAATAATCTTTCAACATGCCACTGTTGTCTACAAGATGTTTCATGAAAACATTTCTAATATGCGGTGGAATCTAAAACACTGAAGAGTTGCTGTATACATTCCGCAAACATTTCAACTGAAACATCACTAAAACAGTGTTTTTGTTCTGTCTGTGGCAGTGTGACGTACCAGTTTTGTGGTGGCGTCCGTCACGTGATGATTTATGGTGATTTTCATTTTTAACCTAGCTTTATTTCTTTCGTTCGTTATTTGCGTGTGCATTTTGTGGTGTGCAGAGACTACCCCCTCTTAGAGACAACGGACTCTTGATAAAAAACATAAACCCTAAATCCCCTTGGCCATCTGGGCAAACGGCACAGTACTAATCTGACAGTTTCTTAGAAGCGTTGAAGCTATCGGAACTGTCACAGATTTCTTCACACTTCAATTAGATAAAAATCAATAGATTAGCATTCTGCTAATAGATGTCAGGTAATCGGTAACCATTGGCATTCCATTGGGTTATCGGTAACTAGATTTAGACGTATATATACAGGGTGTCTAGTTAGTGTGTAATTCTTCGATATCTCGCAAGGTATACCTGATAGAAGAAAATGTCTAATGAAAAAATTATTTGGTTACTTAAGACCCATATTCCAAAAATATTTTGAAATATACAGGGTGTTGCGGGAAAGTAGGACAGTGATCAACTTGAGTTTTTTATATGGAACTATAACTTTTTCTTGAATTCTTCTAGTTTCCATCATTAATCTCTATATTCAACCCCAAAATATTTTTGGGATCGATTGCGAAGTTGCCAAGTTATAATTTATTTTCTATTAATTTCCGGATTTACAAGGTCGCAAGTAATACGTCCAAATTGATCTGTATAGAAACAAAATTTTGAAATTGTGAGATCTTACTAAATTCGACATGCGCAATTCATTGCAATAAAAATAAGTAGAGGATTCTATTTGAAATAAATTAAAATCGGCGATATTTGTTTAAACATTTTGAGAAATAATTTATAACTTGGCAACGCCGCAAACGCGAAAAAATATATTACAAGACGAGATAGGGTATTAGTAGATATTTCGATTTGAAATAAAAAATGCAGGGTGTTACATTTAAAAAACAAAGTAAAATGACCAAGTTGCCGTAATTTGAAATTCTGCCAAAAACATCCTGTAGATACAAATTGCTGGAAACATCCAAAATAATATCCACTTAATATCCAAGTAACTCGCTGTATAATATTATTGAGAAAAGTTGAAGGAATATATCAATTTGGATGTATTACTTGCGACCTTGCAAATCCGGAAATTAATAGAAAATAAATTATAACTTGGCAACGTCGCAGCTGATCCCAAAAATATTTTAGGGTTAAGTAGAGATCAATGATAGAAACTAGAAGAGTTTAAAAAAGGTATACTTCCTTACAAAAAAATTAAGTTGATCACTAATCCTACTTTTCCGCAACACCCTGTATATTTCAAAATATTTTTAGAATATGCGCCTTAAGTAACCAAATAACTTTTGTATTTGACATTTTCTTCTTTCAGATTTACCTCGCGATATATCGAAAAATTACACGCTAACTGGACACTAACTTTTCTATAACTTCTCAATCTGAATTATTTATTATTTCATTATTTTTCTCATTTCACTGCTTGTATGCAGTCATGGATCTTTATTGGCGTAAAAATCCATAACATATATATAAGCATACAAATAATGAAATAATATATCGCATTCAAAGCTGTGAATTTCTAATTCTATTAACGAATAATGAATGAAACAAGTGTTTAGAAAACATGCTTTATTTTGGAATACAATTTTTTATTTCTACAGTGGACATAAGTACAATTATTATATACAATATACAGCAAGGATTGAGGACTTAAGGAGGTATAATAGGTACCTAGCCAAAAGCCGCCAAAGGCTCAACAAAATTTGCATATTAGCAGCAAAAGTGAGGTTGAAACTTCATCTTCGGGGCCTGTTTTCAAGATATTTAATTTTTTTCTTTTGAAAGGTTGATTCTTTATGCTCGTGAGTAGCCTTTTCATATCTGGATAACAAGTCCTTCTTATAATATAAATTATTCTGCATATATAAGGTCAATCTCTCCCCTTTCGTGCTAGTATGTTACTTCATAAGTTTTTGATTTGAGGGCAATGAGAAATAAATTGGAGGATATGTGTCTTCAGAGTTCGAGTTATAGTTTTTTATAATTGAGATATCTCAGCTTAGGCTTTTATTGCATGACGACGTCTTATGTCTAATGAAAATGGAACAGGTTCTAAAGAATATTACTTCTTATGAGTTAACATTATTACATATTTTTCTTAATATTTTTTTCTATAATACAAGTTGGAAGTGACATTAATAATTAAGCAATTCTAACTTTGAATTATTGAGTGTATATGCGGGTGTCTATTTGAGGCATATATTTTGTTTTTATTAGACTAAATGTCATTTTTGTGGGTATTGTGGGTATGCTGCTATGTAAATATGGTAATAAATTTTTAATTGAAAATTCACAAACTTCAGCTCTATGAAGTTTCAAAATAGATAAGACAGAATACAGGACATACTCTTGGTTTCATATTCCTTAATTTGTTAATGTTCCACCCATTGAATCATGGAATGTACTTAAATTATACCAAGCAAGTTTATAAAATCGGTTAAGGCTAGACGATGCACATATTGAAACATACCAAAAAAATGGTTTCGAATGTACTGTTCCCAGGGCGCATCTGTATAAGGACATTGAAATGTTTTTTTTGCAAGTGATAGTGAAATACCAGTTTTACGCACGTACGCAGCCCTTTTTGCAACTTTTGAATAGAAACTGTCCAAAATTATCACATGAATACCGCCAAATTTGACTCAGTCTTTTCAATACAGTTTTGATTCGATTATCAAAAAAAGGCTGCGCATGTGCACAGAAATCGTCACATAATCTCCAAAATTTTGTTATCAAATATTAAAAAAATAAGCGCTAAGAACGGTAAATTTTAATTCCATTTTTTGTTCAAAATCGCAAATTTCCTTTGATTTTTTGCCGGCTATGATTCCATCTTAAGAATCAAACAGTACAGCAGCGTGACATTTCATTTATAGTTTTTTTTGACTGACGCAAAATATACTATAGAATAGTCAATTATCTCGTAAAATTCACGACAGGTCCTGCACAAAACATCCAATGCCACTTTGCTGTTAACATCCACTTGAAGTTTTTAAAAATAAGTTTTTTATTTAAAATCTGTATTATCAGAAAACTTAAAAAAACGGTTTTGTAACCCTGCAATTATAAGACAAAAAGGGTGAAAATAATCAGTGCTCATAGTTATATAGTTCAGTTTCCCTACTTAAGGGTTGGATGCATATTGAATCTGTCTCTTTGAGTCAAATTGTTTAGCAAAAATGTAACGGATTTCAATAACAAAATATTTTTTAAAATTTGCCTCGTGCCCCTTGTGTGATTCATTTGAAAATCTTAATATATTAATTAATTTATTGAAAAATCATTTATCAATCATTCTCTATATGCTCGTAGTACGAAGAAGGAGACAGTTACCCAAAAGTGGAGACAGTGCCAAGTGTTATCACACATTTGAGTTCAAAAGAGGAGTTCCTAAGGAATTTAATAAATAAGTGATTTTGTACTGAAACGCCATCATTTATGCATTCAATTATTCTGAAAAGTTCAAACATTATGAAATAAGTGCTCAATATACAGGGTTTTCCTTAATGATATGCAAATATTCAAGGGAGTAAATCTACATGAAAAATTAATGATAGTTTGCTTTATAAAGTATGGTCCAAAAATAAACCGTTACGAAAATACAGGGCGTTAAAGTTTAAGGAGAAAAATGGAAATTGATTAATATTTTTAAAACCGCTGAACATATTTTAATGATATTTGGTACATAGTAATAGTAAACAGAAGTGCACATTTTTCAGTACATAAATAATTTTCAGTTTCAGTAGTGGCGTGCGTACGGGCAACAACTTTGATATTTTTGAGGAAAAAATGATACGCCAATGGTTTTTTCCGAAATAAAAATAACAGCTCTCTTGAGTTAATTTCCTTCCATGCGCCGTTATTGAGTAAAAAAATAAAAATTCTTGTACGTTGTCCGAGAAAACTAAGGTAATTATTAAAGAATACAATATTTTTCCATAGATCTAGTTACCTAACCTAACCCAACCTAACCTATGTATATGATATTATACCTAGGAAAAGAATTAAAAACAGGAAACGGCTAACTAATTGTAGCATTATTTCAACTCCTAGGAGTTATTATATGGTAATTTTTCTGAAATATGACAGCTCATGCAAGAGCTGGAAATTTGCAGCTCGTGAAAGAGCTGGTTGCTACGACACAGCTCGTAAAAGGGCTGGTTGATACGTTGCAGCTCGTAAAAGGGCTGGTTGATATGTTGCAGCTCATAAAAGGGCTGGTTGATACGTTGCAGCTCGTGAAAGGGCTGGTTAATACGTTGCAGCTCATAAAAGGGCAGGTTGATACGTTGCAGCTCATAAAGAGGCTGGTTGATACGTTGCAGCTCGTGAAAGGGCTGGTTAATACGTTGCACCTCATAAAAGGGCAGGTTGCTACGTTGCAGCTCGTAAATAAAAGGGCTGGCTGATACGTTACAGCTCGCAAAAGGGCTGGTTGATACGTTGCAGCTCGTTAAAGGGCTGCTTGATAGGTTGCAGCTCGTAAAAAGGCTGGTTCTGCCATTTTTATTTCTACATCAAATAGAAAATCCGGTGGCTTAGTTCTTTGTGAGATTTAGACAGGACGTCTGCCGGCTTAACTATACTATATATAATATGTACCTTATTATTTACGTTTATGGAGTTTCCGACTGTACTTCTGGAACGCCTTTTGTGTTAAGATATCAATATCTTTATGACGCAAATCTTTCCCGTTCAATATTCTATTAATGCGCCTCACATAATGATATATTAACACATTTATACAGATATCTAAGAAAGTTTTCTTCAACGTATCCCTATGTTCTGTGCAAAATATATGTGTGAGGTCTATTCCAGAAATATAGTCAAAAATTTTCTGTTTCAAATTGAAACTACTTATATATAGCGGCAATACCTTGAATACTAAATTTGTTATACGCTCTAGGGCCTTGGAAAATTGCGTTGAAGGATGTTTCAAGCGACAGTTGCTAAATTGACGTAATTTTATCAGTTTATTCCTGAAGAGATCATCCTCCGTCATCATCAAATTTCTACATGCACTGCATTCTAGTTTCAGAAATATTTTGTGTAAAATGAAGCCAGCTACGTATGGAGTTGCAAGGTCATCAGTGTCGGTATCACAGCTGGTATGTGAAACAGGATCTTGAGGAAAAACAGGGAGTGGAACGTTCTGGACCTCTTCAGTGCCATCACTTGGAAGATCATCAGTGATAAATGACCTGAGAGGATCCAGTACGCCCACTGACTGATCTTCCTCACAGTTACTTCCAATAGAATGGGGTGAAACCAAATTATTGACTATTAAAGATTTAAAGTACGAAATGAAAAGAGAGCAGGTTGGATTTGAATTTTGACCTCCCTGACTTCTTATACAAGAAAAAAAATTTTCCAGTGGATCTTGGTTGAAAGCCCTGGTGGAAAGGCTAGTAAATCCTGCCTTACTCAATTTCTCCCAGATGCATATAAGCCCTTTAATAGTGAAAGCCCAGTTTTTTATAGATGGTGAGATCAACGTTTTCGTATCACTGGGCGATTTGAAATACATAGTTGATAAAATATTCAAAGCATTTTGCCAAGTACACAAATGTTTGGATTTACGTGTCAATGGCCCACGAAGATTTTTTCCTGGTGGTGGATTTGAAAGACTGCCATTTACGCTGTCGAATAAAATATCAAAAAATAATAGCAAATCTGCAGTATCAGATGCTTTAGGGTTCACGTAAAATTGTGATGAAGGAGTTAATTCATTGCTCACCATAGCTCGCACCTTCATTGCAGTAGCAACGGTGTTACTAAATACTTGGGAGCAATTTCTCACTTTCATTTTTCTTATTCTCTCTGGAAGTACATGTTCGTCAGTTAACTTGGTAAATTGACTGAACTTGCCCATTTGTCTATCGATCCGATAAATATCAATCACATGGGACCAAGAAGCAACCTTCTGTTTTCCTTCCTGTGTAAAATGTAGGTCTTTTGTCAACAAACCGTTTCGCACACCTTTGAGAAGATGTGGCGGGTCATACAAGTGGATGATCTCTTGGCCATCTATAAGGTAACCCTGGTATCGATTATCAATTCCGTTCCTAAGGCAGTATGCTCTGGTGTCATTGATTAAATTGTTTATAGCTGCTACATTAGTTGTGCCTTGATCACTTATCGTTGCTACGATATGGAGGCCAACCTGTCGAACACAGCGAACAACATTTTTGATCAATCGAACCAGGTGAGTCGTGGGTGTCGCATTTTCACAAAAAGTAAAACAGATAGGTTGCTTCCACTTTTTATTAACACCTTTTAGCATGAACACTAAAGCATGATCAGCAAATGTGGCAGTCCTTTCATTTCCACCAAAATCTACAATCCCATCTATGCAATCATCTTTCGGATTATACTGTAGACCAGGATCTAAACTTATTTCATCAAACATCAGTGTACAGTATGTATCTCGAGGTCTCATACGAGTTACAGTTTTTTTCAGTTGGTCAAATACATGCCTATTAGTTCCTGCTTTGAAAGGTATTTTACCTAGTAAAGCTACTAATGTCCTCTTGGAAGGCAAACTAAATATTTTAGACAAGTACCTGTAACACCTACCGCTTTGCTTGAAAATTGATAGTGCTAGTATCTTGTCCTGAACAGTGAACCGTCTACCTTTCGGTTTCAGCTTCTGGTTGCGTCGCTGGCATTCAATGAAATTCAATGTCGACTGGTTCAAGGAATTCCATAAGGGTGGTCTCTTTTCCAACATCTGCAATTTTTGTCTCAATGTCATGTTTCTTTTTTTCACCTGACGTTCGGACCTTTTGATGAATTTCAGCTGTTCATACAGAATGTCTGCATCAGGGCTAAGCTTCTTCCTTCTTTTAACGCCTAATTTGCGTAGCACACTTTTGGACTCTGAAAATATTAAAAAATATATGAAAATGTTATAACAGCATCATTTATATATGTTTACTTCTTACGCCGATAGGTGTGTGATAGTACTGTGATCTCAAAGTGTTTCGATTTTTTTTATGGTTTTTTAAATTTTCTATATCAGGAAAAATTCACACTCACTTATTTCTGTCAATCTATCTGCCTGCTAGTGTTTTTTCCAGTTGCATAATATAACATTAATCATTATCACATTTTGATATATGATGATGATGGTGATAAAATGCGTTATGATATGGCGATAGTAGACCTATCCCATGTCATAACGCACTCTAGTGATACCACCATTACCGTGTTTAATTTCGAATATTTCACTTTATATTGCCAATTTATCAAACGTACTTGACACTTGAGAGCAGACAATTGAATTTGCGAATATAAGAAATGTATTTGATTTATATTGTTATCAGATATACAGACAAAACAAAAACAAAAAAGGTGCAACCCGGGCTCCGACACACCGGGCTGCTGTTCCATTTCCCAGCGACTACTCCTCACACCGTGAGGTGAGCAATCACTGGGTCCGCGAATCGTGCGTCCTAAGCAGACGAAGGGACCCATGGATGACTGCCTTCTGCATTCTGGCGGCTAAGATGTGCGCCGCCGCACGGCACACCGGCATTTTGCGCATACCACCTAGGGATCCAATGACCATTACTAGCAGACTCACAATGTAGTCCGGCCAGAGCCTGCGAAGTTGTCCGAGGAGCTCCGAGGATATATATACATATATATAGATTCCCAATTACATTTGATAAATTCGCAAAATAAAGGGAGATATTCTCAATTCCATTGAAAAGGTGTAGAATTTGGAAGATCAATACGTTGGGAGGTAACCAAAAACCAAAATTTTTTTAAACAGTCTCAAATCTAATTTTTGAATATTTTAAGGGTCTCAGATCATTATTAATTTGTTTGGAGAAGGGGGTGAAATTGGGGAGGTGAGGGGGGGGTTTGGAAATGCTTATGTTAATATTCAGTATCAAGAAAATCCTAAATACAGTTGCAATCACTAAGGTGAAATGATTATTCTCACCTTTTGATGGCCTAGTTTGTGGTATTACAGGTGCTGAAGTCGACGGTTCTTGTATCTCCTCCAGAAATGCACTATGACCGCCTGATACTCTTTCGTAAGTCCTATGGGGTTTCATTTTCCATGGTGGACTCTCTCCCTCTTCACCATCAGAAGACTGTGAAGCCTTGGCGATTTTAGAGTGTTTCGTTACACCTATGAAACAAAAATAATTAATTAGCAGCCTCCGCAGTGAAACATGAAGTCAAGTAGATTGATTCGATACTTCATATGGATAATATTAACTGAAACTTCCGCTAATCTCTGAACTTCACCTGACCCTGATATGCATACGGATAAATTTTGGGGGGTTGAGGCGTGGAAAAATGTTCGAAGGCTCCCTTAGGAAAATCCATTTTTTATTGATGTGACTGTGTTCAAATACCCATAGATCCTCAAACAGTTTTTCAATTATTGACATTCCTTCTTATTTGACTCCTATTTTGATTGCGATCTATGTATTTTGACCATTACTCCTTCCGCTGAGGTCTAGAGGAAGGGGCCTAGGTCTCAATTCCTCGATACTCTATACAGGTTCGGGGGGGCCCAGTCCCTCCCCCCACAATATCAATAATATCAAGTCAAAGAGAAGGCTATATAATGAATACAATGAATTTTTGAGCTCTTGTCTCTAATCTCATTTCACTTTCACCTCAATTGTAACCTATAGTTTTTGAGAAATCAGAGACCTCTAAAATGCTTGAAAACAATGCATAGGTATTTTTTAAGTACTGCCTTTCTGGAACCTATAGTTTTTGAAAAATCAGAGACCTCTAAAATGCTTGAAAACAAGGCATAGGTATTTTCTGCCTTTCTGGCACCGTTTTCATAGGAAAAAGATTTTCCGTCCTTGGCACAGTGATAACCTATTGTGAAAATTTGACCATGATCAAATAAGTACTCCCCAACTTGAAGAAACGCTAAGGAATCAGAGCAGACAGACAGAACGACAAAGAGAAAGTTACATGGTTTTTCGTGATATATCGTAGATACCATGAAAAGTCCAAAAAAAGCTCGAAATCCCCCCGGATCGCATACTTTGCTCGCCTAATATTGTGTGAACTGATAAATGTGTCTAATATAATGTTTAACGTTACCTGGTAAAATATATGGAGCAGCAGCTATTGGAGGTGTGACTGGTAACTGCATGAAACATTCATTTGGCTCATCATATACACCTGTAAATGATAGTTTTACCTGAATATACAACACAAATGAATAATAAGATATCTGGAGTATTTAATGGAATTTGAATTGTAATGAAAAGATTTCAAAATGCATTAGTGACAAATTCACTGGGATGTGGAGATAGTGCGAAAGTTTCGATCATAAGAGTAGATTAATAACTAATTAAGAAAACAGCTGTTCCACATCCTAATTAAAGCATGTTAGAATCCTAAACGACTTTTTTTACGAAATTCGAAGTGCAAGGAACTATAAACAATTTCATTTTAGGAAGTATTCATTCTGAAATTTTCATAATACTGCCACTTCAACGTTAGAGATAGCTTCAGATTTTCAGTGCAATTTTTTAATGAATTATCTTTCGGTAAAGGGTCACACGACATTTTGTTGATCAAGTCTTTTTAAAATTCTATATCTGCCCTTGATTAATAAAATTACATTTATGCAAATATATGGCAGCCACCTATCAAAAAATATAGTTCAGATGTTCAATGCAACTTTTAGATGCAAAAGATCTGCCCTTAGTCAGTAATTTGTTTTTGCAAATATATTGCAACCATGTGTTGAGGAAAATCCAATTCAGACTATAAGTGCATTTTTTAGGTGAAAATTCATTTTTAAGAACGGCGCAGATTCATATAAAGAAGAGAAAAGAAAGCAGCAAAACGCACCTGGTAAATTTCTTGTTGGTAAAGAATTCTGTCGTAATCTATTTGTCTCTGAAAGGCAAATTGGATGGAAATGGTCTTCGCATATAGCGTAATTGCTAAGAAGTCTAGTCTCAACTTCAAATAGCTTCTCATTCCCAATCCTATGAAGCCAAACAGACTGAACTCGTTCGTGTTTTGGTATACGATGCCTGAAAAAAATGTGTACTAAGAAAATATGGAACTATATGAGTATATAATAATAATAACCCCAGTGACTCCAATTTTCAATGAATATCTACCGGAAATATGTTCAATAAGATATCTACGATGTTCAATACCTGGCTCGTCTCTAATACTCTGTTCTTAAAATTGAAGCTGTTGTACCCAGTATAGATACCAAATAATTCATATATTAAACTTTTATCATACCTTTTTCTATTGAGTCTTACTACAAAAAATTGAACCATTCTGTATAATACAAGTACTGAATACTTACTTCTAATATTCTGCATAATACAGCTGAATAGAACTAATATTGATATGGAAAGTTATCTTCACTTACCGTGGAGATGCTCTGTTTTCACAACTTTTAACACAACACGGCCTAAGTCTAGAAGTCATTTCTTAATATTATCCAATATACGTACTAAATACTAATACTAATACTAAATACTACTAAACTGAGAAATCTATCCACTAAACGCTCAAATTATAACAATGCAAATCAGATTCAAACTCAAATTTTGAATTTACAATTGACGCATGCGGACAGCTTGACAGCTTTTTGGAAAGATTGTCAGAATGCAAAGCGACATCTACCTTACAGGCGCAAAAACAACTAACCAAAATTAATGTCGGTAAGGAAGGCATCTTATGACCACTTGATTGATATTCTATCAGTGAGGTATAGTTCTGTGCCTTTTTGGGGGATGGCGCTGCAGTTACGTATGCTCAGCCATGTAATTTGACTTTCACCCCCCTGGTGGTGTGCACTGTGCATAGATCATGCTCATGCATAGATAAAAGATTTTTAGGTTGTTGCGTGTGTAGCTTGAGTATTTTTTTCAGTGGTAATATTAATTTCAGTGACAGGTAATATTAAGCTTAGAAAAGAACAGATCATTTGATTTCTGATATTCTAACCACTTGCTCGATATCCATGAATACGTAGGAGTTACTTCAGGTAAATATATTATTTTTGATTCTCTTTTAACTTAGCATATTTGTACACTTTGTAGCTGCGCATTATTTTGAATATCAATAAAAATCGTTGCAATTAATTTTGGAAAAGCAAGTAAAGCAATAAATTGTGAGTATATACAACATTCTTTGAATAATATAGATTATGGAACCAGACCATTTGTTCTTGTTCGCCTGCTTATTTTAGATTAAAGATAATCGAGCGTAGAAGAAACAATAAACTAATATAGTAAGGGGCATTTGAGAAGGTTGGTTATATGGGAAGTTCTGAGACATAGGCTGCGTGAGGCTTCATCTAATTCTTGTACATGCATGTTGAATCAGAAGGCAACTATCCTCCAACTCAGATTGGACCAGAATGTATGCCAGTGGATCTTGATTATTTAAGTCCCAATCATAATCAGAAACCTAGCATTTCAGAAACATCTGTACTGACAATAGCACAGATAGTGGTAGATATACTGAATTTAGGCATACAAATACTTAATAACATAAATACTCATGGAATTGAAGAATTTCTTCCAAGTGCATCTTCTGACCTGCCTAAAAATACATTTGAATATAATATGACCTGTTGGATCATCAAAAACAGATCATCATTAGGTTACAGTTCAATAAACGATCTGCTAAGTATTTTAGTTTCATATGGTTTTAACCTTCCTAAGGACACAAGAACTCTTCTAGATACCCCCAAAACTTGCAAGTTAAGCTCTATTGCAGGTGGTGAATATAAACATTTTAGCATATCTCAAGCACTCAAAAATTATTCAAGAATAATGTAAATGTTTTGCTACAATCATTAAAGTTGAGATCAGACTATGATGGTTGTCAATCACATAACACTTTCATAGTTGGATTAGGGTAACGGGTACAGTTATTGGCCAGATACTAGTTATCGGCCATTGTGAATATAATTTGAAATAATAAGAATTCTCGAGGTTAAACCGAAACACCGCATTTTAAATTCAAATCTGGCAACATTTCTCTGTCTTCTCACCAATGACGGTATTTTCCAGTCAGCGTCACAGGACTGTTGTAGCAGGTGTAGCTTTGTTCGTCCCAAGTTGCATCAGTTCATCCAGAAATACTAAGAATTCCCTAAGAATCTGACTCTTTACGGTGAGTAACCACGCTACAGTTTCTCATTGTATCGTACCAAATTTATGTTTAATGGCAACTTATTGTATTATTTCACAATTATTCAAGTATTTTTAATGTTAGATTAGAATTTTTGGTGGGATTTTTTGGTGGCCATGATCTGGTACAATAATTTGCTCTCTACACAGTTATTGGCCACCCGGCCAACTACTAGTGCTAAGCGCAATATAATATATTTATGGAATTTCATGTTTTTACCAACTTTGGGCACAAATTAACCATACGCTATAGCATTATTTAGGTATTTTCAAATGTCTAACCAATAGTTGGCCAGTGGCCAATAACTAGATTTTAGGGCGGAAGGTGATATAGAGAAAGCCTTTGAAGCAATTAAAAATGGGATAAGTCAGAGGAAAGTAGCCCCGCGCCCGGCAATTCAATGTTCCAAGAGCTACCCTACAATTTAGGGGGAGTGAAAATTTTCGCGAAAAAAATACTCGTGGTTCAAATCTCATTTTGTCGTTGGAGGAGGATACTAGCCTTAAAGATTGGATTTATGCATGTCAGAAGAAATGCTTTCCTCTGAGGATTAGAAGATGTACAGAAGTCGGTCAAAGGATTTTTAGGCGCTAATCCCTACGAAAATCCATTCGCAAACAATATGGAAGAGACTAATATAGGTGTTTTATAAAAATAAATCCCAAAATAACGCTGTTGACCCCAGAAGCGATTACAGCGGCAAGTTCTAATATTTCTGAACATGATATTTGGAAATGGTTTAGTGGGGTTGAACAATACCTAGAGAAAAAATGTTATAATGACATTATTATGTGTTAATGAAAAGATTCATTATTGTGTAGAAAATACATTATGTGTCAGATCTATCTACGAATTTGCTTTCAGTTAGCCAGTTGATCAAGAATGGCAACAGAGTTGTTTTTGACTCCAAGAGCTGTAAAATATACAACAATAATAAAGTACTGGTTGCTGTCGCTAAGCTTATTGATGGTGTTTATAAGCTGAATGTTGCTGAAAATCATTGTCTACTATCGTCAGTAGAAAAGGCATCAACTGATCTGTGGCATAGAAGATTAGGGCATATAAATAATGATGATCTTGAGAGAATGAAAGCTGGAGCTGTTACAGGGCTAGTATGCAGTGATAAAAGAAACATAGGCAAGTGTAACTGTGTAGTGTGTTGTGAAGGAAAGCAGACACGGATGCCCTTCAAACATACACGTACTAGAGCTACAAGTCCATTAGAATTGATTCATGGAGATGTATGTGGCGCTATGGAAGTTAAATCTATTGGAGGCTCAAAATATTTTTTCATCCTGGTTGATGACTATACCCGCATGTCTTTTGTTTACTTTTTAAAGACAAAGGATGAAGTATTTGATTATTTCAAACAATTTAAAAATATAGTGGAAAAACAACAGAATTGCACCATAAAGACTTTCAGAACTGATAATGGTGGTGAGTTTGTGAATAAAAATTTTGATAAGTTTCTAAGGCAGAATGGAATAGTGCATCAGAGGATAGTTGTATATACACCTGAGCAGAATGGGATGTCAGAGCGTATGAATCGTTCAGTTATTGAAAAAGCCAAGTGTTTACTGTATGATGCTGATCTTGAAAAGAAATTCTGGGGTGAAGCTGTGAATACCGCAGTCTATATCAGGAATAGGTGCACAGTATCTGGGTTAAATGGAAAGACTCCATATGAAATGTGGACAAATAAAAAACCTGACATCAAGTCATTTTAGAGTTTTTGGTAGTACAAAAGAAAAACGACTAAAATGGGACAAAAAGTCTAAAAAACAGAATTTTGTCGGCTATGGCGATGTAGTTAAAGGATATAGGTTATATGATCCAATCACAAATTCGGTTACCACAAGTCGAGATGTGATTGTGTTTGAAAACAGCAAGGAAAATCAGTGTGTGTTCAGACAAGGATGAAGTTCCAGTGGGGGACATTAAGGACAACAGAGAGCAAGATATACTGAATGTTAACAGTAGTGGCTCAGCCCAAATGTTTGAAGATGAAACTGATGGTTCGGAGAGTGACCAGACTCCAGTTCTTCTGATTTTGTTCCTGATACAATTGTGGACACAACTCAAGGTGATAGACGGCAGTCACAGGGAGAAAGGAAACCAAAGGATTTCTCTGATTATTATACTTACATGTGCTGTGATGCTGAAAACATGGAGTATGATCCTGTAACTGTGAGTGAAGCCTTATCGAGACCAGATCGAGAAAAATGGAAAGCAGCAATAACTGAGGACATGCAGTCATTCGATGAAAACTGTGCATGGCAGTTAGCAGATGTTCCAGAAAGTGGTAGTGTAGTGGATTCGAAGTGTGTGTTCAAGAGAAAATTTTACAGTAAGGGTAATGTTAGGTATAGGGCTAGATTGGTGGCAAGAGGTTTTACTCAAAAACATGGAGTTGATTTTGAGGAAACTTTCTCGCCTGTTGTCTGGTATTCTACACTTAGATTATTGGTAGCATTCTAGCATTGTCTGTCAAATATAATTTCTCAATTACTCTCATGGATGTTGCCACAGCTTTCCTGAAGGGTGAACTTGAGGAAAATGTTTACATGAGACAACCAGAGGGTTTCTCTGTCAAAGGTCAAGAACATAAAGTTCTGAAATTAAATAAAGCTGTTTATGGTCTTAAACAGTCCTCATGAGTTTGGTATAAGAAAGTTGAGACAGCATTGAATGATTTAGACTATAAAAAGCTAGAATATGAGGCATGTGTTTTCATGAAACGTCAAAATAACATGATAATTATCATTGCAGTATATGTTGACGATTTTTTCATTTTCTCCAATGATAAGTCTGAAACAATTTTTCTAAAAGATTCTCTTAGTTCAAAATTTAAAATGAAAGATCTAGGACAAGCTAGACAGTGCTTAGGGATTAATGTAAATTTTGATACTGATAAGAGATGTATAACTTTAGACCAAGAGCAGTATATTGATAGCCTGTTAAAGAAGTTTGACATGATTGATTGTAAAACTGTGAATACGCCAATGGAACATAATCTAAATTTGGTTAAAGATGAAAATAGAACCTTGAAAGTTCCATATCAGCAGCTGATTGGCAGCTTGATGTATCTATGTGTAGTAACTAGACCAGACATATCTTATTGTGTAAGTTATTTAAGCCAGTTTAATAATTGTTTTAATGAGAGTCATTGGAAAGCTGCAAAGCGTATATTACGATATTTGAAAGGAACTAAGGACTATTGTTTGATGTACAAAGCAGATAATAAGGATCTAGAGGGTTTTGTAGATGCAGATTGGGCAAGTGACTCTGTTGATAGGAGATCATATACAGGATTTTGTTTTAAGTTTTGTGGATCTGTAGTTTCATGGGAAAGCTCCAAATAGAGATCAGCTGCACTCTCTAGCACAGAATCAGAATATATAGCGATCAGTGAGGCTGCAAAGGAGGCTGTATATCTTAAAAATATATTATCTGAAATTGTAGGTGACAAATGTTGTGTTAACATGTTTAATGATAGTCAGTGCCCAAAAAAATGGCAATAAATCCTATGTTCCATAAAAGATCAAAACATGTGCATGTTAGATATCATTTTATAAGGGATGTCATTGCTAGTGAACAAGTTAGGTTAACATATCTACAGTCGTCAGAAATGCCAGCCGATATATTGACTAAGGCGCTAGATGCTAAGAAACATAAGTTTTTGAATTGTCTAGGTGTCTTGTAATGTCAAAGCTGATATTATGAGCTAGTGGGGGTGTTAGAATGATATTTGAACGTCCCGCCACTATTTTGTCAAGTGCAGTTGGTGGCACTGCATATAATGTTTTCCTGTTTCCGTAATATATGACAGTTGATATTCGAAGCTGAACCAAGCAGCAGCAGCCGGTCTTTTTATTTATTTTTTTCCCGTTGTTCGTACAAACTACAATCCACAATATTAACAGATGATAGTGAATCTTTTGTTTGTGAAAAATGCTTGACAGGTAAACAACATCATATGCCATTTCCAGTTAGTGAATCAAGATCATCTAGACAACTTGAGCTACAGGCTGATCTCTGTGGACCCATGGAACAAGTCTCGCTAGGAGGTGCTCGATATTTGTTGCTACTGAAAGATGACTGTTCATCATATAGGTATGTTTACTTCCTTAAACATAAATCTGAGGTAAAGGACATTTTCAGAAAATATATAGCACAAGCAGAAAGAGAAACAGGTTGTAAGTTAAAAAAACTCAGGACAGATAATGGTCTAGAATTTATTAATCAAGGCCTGAAAATTTTTTTGGGAAAACAAGGCATTGTTCACCAGAGAAGTGTTGTCTACACACCTCAGCAGAATGGGCGAGCTGAGAGAGAAATGAGAACCCTAGTAGAAGCAGCTCGTACAATGCTAAACAATATGCCTAAAAAGTTATGGGCTGAAGCCGTGAACACAGCTGTATATACATTGAACAGGACAGGCCCTAGTCCAGTAAAATATATGACACCCTATGAAGTTTATTATAGTAAAAATGTACAACTTGACATATTATTGAAAGAGTTTGGATGTCAGCTCACATTCCAAAAGAAAAAAGGCTAAAATGGGATCCTAAAAATATAGAAGGCATTTTTCTAGGATATGGTGAAAGTGCGAAAGGATACCGGGTGTACTTTTCTAACAGAGAAAGTTTTGAGAGATATCATCTTTTTACCAAAAACCCAAAATAATAAAACGTGTGTAGTTGAAAAGAAACAGTTGAATATGAACAAGAAAAAGTTGAATATGAAGAAGAAACAGTTGAATCTGTGGACAGAATTATGGACAGAGGTGATGATAATACTTTAGACAGGAGTTCAAACTTAAGAGAAATGAGAGACAGAAGAACATTAAAACTGCCTACTAGATTTGATGACTATCATGTAAGTTTACTGACTCTAAGCAATGAAGATCCACTGACATATGAAGAAGCAATGTTAAGTGAAGATCATGAAGAGTGGAAAAAGGCAATAGAAACAGAAAAACATGCTTTGTTTGAGAATGATACATGGATTTGTCAGGAAAAGCCAGAAAATTGTAGCCTAATAGACTGTAAATGGGTTTTCAAGAAAAAGAGTAATGAAAATGGTCAGATTACTACTTACAAAGCAAGACTTGTTGCAAAAGGTTTTCAGCAGAGTGAAGTAGATATTTTAAATATTTATAGTCCAGTAGCAAGCCTAAATTCTTTAAGAGGTTTTCTAGCTTTTTGCAACCATCACAACATTCCTATTTTTCAGCTAGATGTATGTAGCGCTTTTATGTATATGGAGATGTTGTAGGTGATATATTTATCTCTTTACCTGATGGGTGTAAAGATTTGGCACCAATTGATTCAAACTATGTTTGAAAGTTAACATTGTATGGATTGAAAGAATCTCCAAAAAATTGGAATAAGAAATTTCATACAATTATGTTAGAACTAGGTTTTAAACGATCTGAAAACGAGAATTGTTTATATATAAAAAATAATGGCAGTATCAGAACCTATATATTAATATTTGTTGATGACTTGCTTCTTGCATCTCTAAATAGTGATGAGGTAAAACTTGTCAAAACTGAGCTGAAAAATCATTTCAAAATGAGAGTTAGGTATGATATACTATTTTCTTGGAATTTCTATAGTTCAATATCTGAAAGCTAGTAGTATTGTTCTTAGTCGGAAATCGTATTTACAGAATATATTAGAGAAATTTGATATGAATCATTGGAAACCTTTGTCAACCCCTATGCAAGAAAACTTGGATCATAGTATTCTGAAAAGGGATACATCTGAGAGCAGCGATATTGAAACCAAGTGTAGAATGCTCATTGGCTCACTCATGTATGCAATGCAGTGCACAAGGCCTGACTTATGTGTGTGCGTCTGAGTATACTAAGTAGATATCAATCTTGTGTAAGCAAAGATCTATGGACTGCATTGAAACATGTTTTGAGGTATGTAAAAGGAACCTTAAATATGTGTTTAATATTTGAAAAGAGTAGTCATGAAAGTAATCCAGTTGTAGGATATGTCGATTCAGATTGGGCAGGAGACAGAGTTGATAGAAAGTCAACAAGTGGTTTTGTTTTTAAAGTTTTTGATTGTACAGTGTCATGGAGTTCACGTAAACAATCAACTGTAGCTCTGTCGCCAACCGAATCTGAATATATAGCTTTAAGTATGGCCACAAGTGAGGCTTGTTGGCTCAGAAATTTGTTCAGTGATTTAGAAGTGAATATAGTGACTGTGAAAATCTATGAGGACAATCAACCAGTGATTAAGTTGTCTAATAACCCACAGTTTCATCATAAACTGAAACATGTAGACATAAGGGTACATTTTGTTAGAGAAAGATAACTTCTGGTTGTACAATAGAACCTTTCTGTTTGTATTAATGTATGTTTTATATATATTTGAAGTTTGTAAGTTTTGCCATTGAGGGGGTGTGTTAAGTTGGCAATGGCAAAATAACAGGTTGGCAACACTGTCATTGAAATGTCATGTCTGTCATAAAATGTAACGGTTACTCGATAACGGTCTGTGCTATGTAGTGTAATGAAGTGTAACGTTTAATCATCGTGCAAAAGCACATTTTCTTTTCTGTATATTTTAAGTCTCCAATACAGCTCAGCTAATTTTTACCCTGCTAACAATGATTCAAATGAGTAGTCAATAATTTCATATTTGTTGATATTGTAAATAAGTTGGGGCCTTATATGCAAGCATTATATTTTAATTGCCATATCAAGTTGACTATACTAGAAGAAATAGAGATGACATACTTTTGAAAACTCGTTAAAAATGAACTGTGCAAAATATATTCAGTATTTTACTAGTACACATAATAGTAATTTCATTTAACACTTTTAGGATCAATTACTTCAACAGAATTGATGCCACCACCACCAACCCCACCAATTAAAGCTTCAGGCGCTTAGATGCAAAATCAGATATTTCCAATTTTCAAATTTTGGCGTTAAATGTAGGGATATTTTTAGTTTGGTGATAACGTATAGACTACAAGCATAACCAACATTCAAAAGAAGATATTTTCCATACTAAACCTTGACCAAATACCTCCCTGGAGTTCAAAACAAGTTATATCCAATCATATAAAACATACAAATGCAGATATATCCAGCAACATACAAAATCAGATATTATCCATATGGTTTTCATGGGCAATATTACGGAATAATCAAAAGCAGTTATATCCGCTTCGCGGACATGTCGTTGCTCGTTAGATTAATATCATTAGTTTTCTTGTAAACAGTGCAGCCAGAGGATCGTTTAGACGTTTATTGTTCAATATTCGAGGTGTTTTCATGGTTTTTGTTATAATAAAGTTGTAAATATGAGTACCGCAACAGAAAGAACTCCTGATTCAGCCCGAAAGAAAGTTAGAAATGAAAAACTATGGAAAAGAAGGCTTGCATCAGAGAAAAGGTAAATTTGTTTATTTTCTCGCGTACAGTTTTTAGGTTACAAAGGTACTTGTTTTTTTTTAGATACTCAGCGACAAAACCACCGAGTTTTCCCGTGTGCCAACATGATACAAGAAGTTTTAAATGCGTTCACTTATCTAATCTTGACGTAACACATTTTCGCACAAAGTTTTATAAATCTCGCAATAAGAAGGATCAGGATGCATACATCATTAAATACAGCACTGTGAGGGTTCCTAAGAGAAGGCGTCCATCGCAATCTAAGCGAGATAGAACTACATCTATTCACTACTTTATTCCAAAGCATATATCAAAGAATTTGATTCCAGTTTGCAAGAATACCTTTCTGAGGGCACTAAATTTGAGTCATAACAGGGTCAATGGCGTGCTTAAACGTTTTCATGAAACTGGGATCATGCCTGTAGAAAATCGCGGTGTTGACAGGGTGAAGAACAAAAATTTACATAAAAAAAAATAAAATTATGGACTTCATAAAAACATTTTCTGTGATTGAGAGCCACTATTGCCGAGGTCACAGTTCCAGAGAATATCTTTCTAGCGATTTAAGCATTAATAAAATGTGGAAGATTTTTAATACCAATTTTCCTGACTATGCAGTGAAAGAAAGTTTTTTTAGAGCATTGTTTAATACAAAATTCAATTTAGGATTCAATGCTCCTCAAACCGACGTATGCTCACGATGTTTAGAACTTAAATCTAGAATAAGAAACACAAGAGATCTAAATCAAAAACAGGAATTAATGACGGAAAGTAGAATCCATAAGCTGAAAGCAAAAGCTTTTTTTGACCTGCTGAAAGAAGAAAAGGTTGGAATGCTAACCATTTCATACGACTGCGAAAAAAATCTAGTGTTACCCAAGATTCCTGATCAGCAAACTTATTGGAAACGCCAGCTTTACATGTATAACTTCACAATCGTCCTTGGAACTTCTAAGTCGTCGTTAACAAAAGACAATGTTTTCTGTTACACATGGAAAGAAACTGACAAGGCAAAAGGATCGAATGAAATTGCTTCTGCAGTTTTTGATAGACTTCAGAAAGTTAAATTAGATGACGTAACAGATCCAAGACTTTGCTCCGACGGATGTGGGAGGCAAAATAAAAACCTAACCATGATCACAATGGCATGTACATTGTACGTGGTTACAACGTGCACCAATGCACGTAAAATCCATGGAATTGGTATTTCCAGTTACTGGACACTCATATATTCCACCGGATAGGGTATTCGCTATTATCGAGAAAAAAGTTCGCAAAAAGGACACCATAATAGATCCTCAAGAATACTTGGATCTATTTAGCGAATCTGGAACTGTTCAAGTACTTGGCGTTAATTGGATTGTCTACGACTGGCAAGAACAAGTCAAAGAACATGTACGTGCTACTTCATCTTTACCCTTTAAAATTAATTCGTGCAAACGTGTACTTATAACAAAAAATAAAAAAGGCAATGTCATTGTTCAAGGCGAGCCTTATTACAAGCATCTCGTAGGCAACGCTCAAGGTATCTGCAAAAAAGGAAAAACATTTTATGACGTAAAGCCCCATGAAATGAATATTGGTCATCGCAACATCAAGCCGGAGAAGATGAAAAACGTGGACGAGCTCTTAACAGGCCATTTTGGTTCTACCTGGAAAGAAGAAGCTGAAAAGTTAGGACTTCAATATTATCGAGATGTGTTATGCGATGAACACCGAGGCAATATAGAAGTAGAAGTTCAAGAAGAGCTCTTCTGTGAGCCCCAAGAAGATGATAATAGATTTGTTTGACTTTTCTCATTTGAGTTGTAATGAAGTTGTTGTCAATCAATAGAATTCTTAAGTAAAAAAGACTTTCACTTATTATTGCACAGTGCCTATCAAAATAGCTCTATTTAATACTAAGCTAGTACCAAACTATTACTCATGCGAAATTCAAAATCAGATATTTCACATCCTAACTTTCAAAACCAGATATATTCATTTTATTTTTCCGGTTGGTGTCTCTAAACTTCAATAGAAATCTAAGGTTTTCAAGAAAACATCTATAAAAATCATATTTTAACCCTTTATATAGCAAATCCATAGAAAAATTGAAAATTGCGAAAATGACAGTTTTTTGCGATTTTCTCAGTTTCATTTATGACGGATATATCTGGTTTTGCATCTAGGCGCCTTGTTGACAGCTGATGGGTGACGTGACAGACGTCTGTGACGTCAATTTTTCTGTACCATGCTATTCATTGCCATTATCGATTTTCTTCCAATATGTACAACACACGTTACTGTTTCTATTTGATTTAATATATGTATAAAAAAACAGTGATACGATTACTAAAAACAAAAAATATACAGTCCACTAAGAAGAGGTGCTAGCACCAGACCAACCATTAGGTCTATTGTCTAAGGTGTCTACGCTCTGTGAATGACACACACTCCTATGAAGGGGTTGGCATCATGGAGGATTGACACTGATGGGCAAGGGAGGTCAATGCCAGATAGTTAACTGCGGGCTGCTTGTAACAGAAGTTGAGGTGGAAATATAAAATGAAACTACTACCAGGGTTTTATTTAAGTACTTGATACGACATGGTGACAGCGGTGCCTTATGGACTTTAAATAAAGTCATAAGTGAGTGTACGTACCCTTGAGTTTAGTCTTTGGAAAAGTTAACCTCAAAATTTCCACGTGGGATTTGCGAATCCGAGGCGCCAAGAAGTGATCCGGCTGCTATATCAGGCTCTACAGGGGGACAATCGGAGATGTTTGCGAACGTCCGGGCCCCTACAGAACTTAATTCCTCGCAACCACAACAGTGGCCTCAATGGAAGAAGCGGTTGCGTTGAACATCGGCAGAATATAAAAGAGACGTTTTACAAGGATAAAACAGTAAAAAGACCATGGGAGAAAATCGCGGTAGATTTTTATAAACTAGGAAGGTGGTACATGATTGTGGTCGATTATTATTGCCGCTATTTCGAAATTTTCGAGTTAAGTAGTTTAACGGAGGAAGCTATTATACCAAAACTTAAAGAATTATTTGCAAGGTTTGGTATACCAGACATCGTAAGGTCAGATAATGGAACTCAATTTTCACAAACATTTAAACTGTTTAGTAAAACTTATGATTTCACATACATTACTAGCAGTCCCAAATTTTCTCAAAGTAACGGTGCTGTGGAAAGGGCAGTGCAGACGGCTAAGCGATTGATTGAAAAGAATAAAGATGAGGACATATTTTTAGCATTACTTGCTTACAGAGTGAGCCCTTTGGACATGGCTTTTCACCCATTAAGCTTCTTATGAACAGAATGTTGAGAACTACCCACCCAGTTTTGCCAGTTCCTGAGACACATCATAGGTAATAACATTAAAATTTCCTGTACCTGTCACAGATAGTTTTTTTTAGTAAACTTAGATCAAATTCTAAAATAAACTAAAGAAAATAGGATACTACTAGACAGAGTAATGAATTGCATATCCAATTCGGGGTCATGGCCTTCTATGTTATGACACAGTCCCAAATCATTTCAAGGCGTACAGCGACCTTTTGAACTAGGATGAGAAGCTGTCTGAATCTGAGAACATGCAAAATCAATTGGTAATTATGATAATCTTTATAATGAGAATATTTATTGTAATTCTCAATAAGGTTACTCGTTTCATGCACATGTTAATTTTGGACTTTATATTTCAGAACAGTGTATTTACTGTTTGTGGTGGAGCAACATGTAAAGAAAATATAATTAGAGGTTTCAAAAAAATCTACAGGGACAAACTGGCCAAAAAATGCTCCTGGTTAGGAAGAAAGAACAACTATGCTGTGGGGAACCTCATGACTATGCAATTACTTCGAGGTAATCCTGTAATAAGTAATCATACCACTATTCTAACCTGTTTCCAACATTTGCAGTCAGGAAGAAATTTCCGTCACTAAGGGACAAAGAATTTGAGACCACAGTAATGTTGCAAACTGACTACGACCAAGGGTCCAAAGAGTCCAGACGAGATGGCCCACTGAGTGAAAAAATGAAACCAAGGGCCAAGAGACGAGAAGAAGGAGAGATTTCGACGTTTTGGCATATGTTTTGTGCGTTACTGCGTTTCCACTTTTCGTTCCATTCCTATGTGATTCCTGTTCGTTTCAATAGAGAATACTATACATTTTTTTTGCTGAAAATAAAAAATTTAAAATTTGGGAACTGAAGAGATGGATTCGTGGATTATAAAAAATACGGTATTCTATTTTCTTATTATTGCTTCATAATAATCGGTGTTAATGTAAATTCTTATATTTATGAAATGTAATACTATTCCCATCTCTATGTGTAAATTCAAAGTTGAACCGGTAACGCTGCGCCGTGCCAGGAACAACGTCACTTTTTTGAAACAAGTCATAGCGTCAACACGCATTTTTCGTTTGTAATAAATCACGACAGTTTTTAAACGGTTCGTTTTATTCAGACATATGTTTTGGTCCTTCGAACCTCGATCTAAAGCAGCAGATATATCATAGTGCATCGAAATACACCGCAATTCATCAGGAAAAGCAAGAACAGCCGCAGATTACAGAAGGTACGTGCCCGTCGAGTGGACGGCCATTTTGACCGATCGTCGTTGCATCAGCCGTTCCGCCGCCCGGCAACCGCCCAGCAGCACCGCATCGTTCCGAAGAATAGTCAGCTGTTCCAGCGAAACAAGACCAACGTTGCCACGATTCGCAAGTATTCCCTAGAGCACTGGTCAAATAGGCTAGACTCAGGAAAGGCAAGAAAATTGGATCATTGGTCGGTGAGCTTCCCTTCTTATACATTCCTTTGCCCATGAGTCACATTTTTGTGCACTATAAATCCCTTGAGGCATTCCTCTTTGTATAAATATTCATACATAAAATGACGGAATCCCCAGATTTCACACGTCAACGTGCGACACTTAAAGCTAAGCTAACGCATTTCAAAAATTTCTTGAATACTCGCCTCCCAGATGCCAAAATTGAAGAAAAGGCAGATTATTTTCAAATAACATCAAGATTAGAAAACATTCGAGAAGTTTTTGCAGAATTTCAGACAGTTCAACAAAAAATTGAAGATCTATCAGATAACTTAGATAAAGAATTCGAAAAACGCCAGTCATTTGAGGATGACTTCTTTGACCTCACTAGTAAAGCGCAATCACTTCTAGATGAGTATGAAAGTAACAATGTTCAGAAAACCTCGGATGTAGAAACAGAATCAAATAGTGATTCAAATACTGGTTCAGTGAGCTCAACCGCTAGGAGTCAACAACAATTACCTACACAAACTAATGGTCAAGATGTTCGTTTACCAATAATAGAACTGCCAAAATTCTCTGGCGACTACCAATCATGGCTCGAATTCAGGGATTCATTTATATCACTAATTCATAACAATGCAAACATTGGTAATCAGCAACGTTTTCATTATTTACGATCAGCACTCTCAGGTCCTGCTAAAGAACTCATAGATGATATAGAAATTACATCAGAATACTATGAAATAGCTTGGGATACGTTATGTCAGTATTATAATAATAAGCGCATGCTTGTTCGAAATTATTTACAGTCTCTACATGACATTGCATCTATCAAACGCGAATCTGCAGAAGACTTGAGAAGACTTATAAATACAGTCACTAAACAACTACGTGTATTAGAAAAACTAGGTTTACCCGTTCAAGGATGGGATGTTTTGCTTATTTTTAACCTGTTTACCAAACTCGATACAAATTCATTCAATGAATGGGAGCGTTTTAAACCAGCTGCAGAGTTACCAACTCTTGAAGAGTTTAAAACATTCATTTATAATCGAGCTGATTATCTAGAGTCTATTCAGACTAGAAATAAAAACACTGAAGTAAAATATGATAAGGACAAGATTAAAAATAAACCACCACATAAAATAAAAACCTTCGCTACTACTTCAGATAATACAGCACAGTATCAACCAAAATGTGCCTTTTGCAAAGGGTTTCATAAAATCACTACATGTTTCAAGTTCCTAGAACCACCAGTAAGCGAAAGAATTTCTAGAATCAATGCGATCAATTACTGTTCTAATTGTTTAAAGGCTAATCACACAGCAACCATGTGCAAAGCAGGTGTGTGTAAATATTGCAAAGAAAAACATCACAGTCTTTTGCATAGAGATAATCAAACTCCTTTGTCTAGTGAAATACCTCGTACAAATAGTTCAAATTCAACTGAAAACACATCTACGGTAACCATGACTAGTAATCACTGTAAATCTTTCAAGCAAAATGAAGTATTACTATCCACAGCCATCGTCCTTGTAAAGGATTGCACTGGTAATTACCAAAGCTGAAGAGTGTTACTTGACTCCGCTTCAATGTCTAACTTTATAACGCAGTCATGTTGGGAAAGGCTGGGTCCTTCAAAAACCCCTATCAACGTGTCTGTGGTTGGAGTTGGACAAGTGAAATCCAATGTCAACAATAAATGCACACTACAAATAAAATCAAAGAGTAGTTCATTTAAGTCATCAATATCATGCTTAATCATTGATACAATCAATGATAAAATTCCTATGGGATACATAGACTATGCTCAGTTCAACATTCCTGATAACATCACTTTAGCAGACTCCGAATATTACAAGCCAGACTCAATAGATATACTTCTAGGAGCCAGTATATTCTGGACTTTAATTAATTCAGGTCAGATCAATCTTGGGAAAGGTATGCCCATACTTCAGAACACATATCTGGGATGGGTCATTTCTGGTCTAGCACCAACCTCTTCCATTCCGAAAACAATATGCAATTTAACCACCTTAAGCATTCAGGATCAACTCGCTAAGTTCTGGCAGATAGAAGAACCTCCAGTTAATAAAAAATATGAAAGCGATGATGACAAAATATCAGAAGAAATATTTGTAAACAATTTGCGTCGAACCCCATCGGGTAAGTTCGAGGTAGCTATTCCCTTCAAGGAACTGCCTAATAACTTAGGAGATTCCAAGGAAACGGCTTTGAAACGTTTATATTCCTTAGAGTCAAAATTTACCAAAAACCCTCAGTTAAAGCAGGCGTATTGTAAATTCATGTCAGACTACGAAATTTCCAATTACATGGTTGAATTAAAGCATCAGAATTCAGAAACAGTATGTTACTACCTCCCGCATCACGGTGTTGTGAAAGTAACTAGCAATAACACACCCTTGCGTGTTGTGTTTGACGGTTCTTGCCCGTCAAATAATGGCATCTCCTTAAATCAACTACAATACGTTGGTTCACAAGATATCCAAGACGATCTATATTCTATACTTCTTCGATTCAGAACTTACAATATAGTCATTTCTGGAGATATATCCAAAATGTTCCTTCAAATAAAGGTAACGGAACAACAGAGAGATCTGCTACGTGTTCTTTGGCGAACAGATCCTTCACATTAACCACTGTACCGTTCGGTTTGAAATCAAGTCCTTTTTTAGCAGTTAGATGCTTAAAACAGTTATCCATAGAAAATACAAAAAAGCAACCCGAAGCAGCACACACAATATTGCACGATTTTTATATGGACGACATGCTCTCTGGAGCCGATTCTGAAATTGAGGCGATAGAAAAATGCGGCAATGTCTTTCATATCCTGAAATCAGCTGGGTTCACATTAGGTAAATGGAAATCCAATTCAAAGGTAGTTCTCGATTTTATGCAAACACTTAATGAGTCACAGAATACAAACGCAAAAGAAATAGGAAAAGATGTTAACTCTAAAACTCTTGGATTATATTGGAATTCAGAAAATGATGCTCTGTCTTTCAAGGTAGGAGAAATAGAGAATTCAAGTGCTCACATTTCAAAAAGACTTATTTTGTCAAATATAGCACAAATCTTTGACCCCCTCGGACTCGTCAGCCCTTCGATCATCATAGCTAAAGCTCTACTTCAGAGCTTGTGGCAAGCCAAGGTCACGTGGGATGAAGATTTGCCCTTTGACATAAAATCCAAGTGGATTCATTTTAGAGATGAATTACAAATCTTAAACACTTTGTGTATTCCGCGACATATAATTTGCATAAACCCAATCAAACTAGAGCTGCATGGTTTCGCAGATGCTAGCTGTACTGCCTACGGAGCAGTCGTTTACATTCGTAGCATCGATCAGTCAGGTAAAATACACGTTAATATTCTATGTTCTAAGAGCAAGGTCGCTCCAATTAAAACACTAACCATTCCTAAACTGGAACTTTGTGGAGCACTTGTATTAGCTCAACTCGTAAACAAAGTACAAAATAGTTTCAATTTTTCCTTTGATCATGTCTTTCTCTGGTTAGATTCCACAGTAGCTTTAAGCTGGATAAAATCTTCTCCACATTTGTATCAAGTATTTGTGTCTAACCGTATATCTCAAATTCAAGATTTAACCTCAACTGAGAATTGGCATTATGTAAATACTCTAGATAACCCTGGAGATCTTGTCTCTCGAGGTGTTATGCCTAGTAAACTCAAAAATTGTGACATCTGGTTTCACGGCCCAAAGTGGCTCGGTGAACCACAAGAAATGTGGCCAAAATATTCTTTTGAATTGGAATCTAATATTCCCGAACGGAAAAGACAAATAGTTACGATGACTACTTTAGATGTTGAGATATTTCCTGAGCTAAGGAAATTTTCAAATTTTTCAAGGTTAAAAAGAGTTATTGGTTACATCAACAGATTCTTCAACAACACAAAAAATCCAACAAATCAGACCAAAGGCCCTCTTACTACTTTAGAACTAGTCAAAGCCACAATATGTTTAATCAAATTTTCTCAACACGAATGTTTCTCTTTAGAATTATCATTCTTGCAGAAAGATAAATCGTTACCGAACAATTCTAAGATTTTGAGTCTCAATCCATTTATTGATACAGAAGGGATCCTCAGAGTTGGAGGACGATTACATCTGTCCCGATTACCCTACGATCAAAAACACCCGATAATCCTTTCAGGAAAGCATTATCTAACTCAGGCATTGTTCCGAAGCGAACACGTGAAATTGCTACATGCGGGTCCAAAATTATTACTATCTTCCTTAAGAGAACACTATTGGATCACTTCAGGCTCAAACCTAGCAAAGAAAACAGTTCATATGTGTGTAAAATGTTTTAAGGTCAAACCACGAGGCATCACACCAATGATGGGTACACTTCCGGAAAATCGAGTGATACCTCAACCTCCATTTTTCGTTACTGGCTGCGATTATGCCGGCCCAGTTTTAATAAAACAAAGAGCAGGTCGCGGTGCGTCAGATGTTAAAGCGTACATAGCAGTTTTTGTCTGTTTTACAACGCGCGCAATTCATTTGGAATTAGTGACAAGTCTTACATCCGAAGCCTTCATATCAATGTTCAGACGTTTTGTCTCTAGAAGAGGAAAACCTAAATTAGTCTATTCTGATAACGGTAAATGCTTTGTTGGCGCCCGTTCCGAGCTCACCGAATTAGGCAAATTTTTGATGCAAAATCATACTCAACTCTCGGAAAAGTTCGCAAATGACGGAGTTCAATGGTCCTTTATTCCACCCTACGCTCCACATTTTGGAGGAATTTGGGAAGCGGGTGTGAAGTCCTGTAAATTTCACATGAAACGTATTATCGGAAATTCTAGACTAACATACGAGGAATTGTCCACGCTCCTAACCCAAATGGAGGCTACCCTTAACTCTCGGCCTTTAGCACCACTTACCTCCGATCCTTCCGATTTTGACGTGCTCACGCCGGCCCACTTCCTCATCGGAAGATGCCTCACCGCACTACCTGACCCGAATCTAATCGATATCGCCGAGAACAGATTAACAAGATATCAGATAATACAAAGATACAATCAACAGTTCTGGCAACGCTGGACGAGAGAGTATATTCAGTCACTCCAGCAGCGAACAAAATGGAAAATCAACCAGCATCAGTTGCAAGCTGGCACTCTGGTCTTAGTTAAAGACGATCACACTCCACCACTGTCCTGGAGACTTGGCAGAGTCGATATCCTTCACCCTTGTCCAGATGGAATTGCGAGGGTGGCTACTGTCCGCACTTCAACCGGAACTATCAAAAGAGCTTTCTCCAAGCTCTGTCCACTACCAGTCGATGACCCTGTTCCAGACTACACCTCCGGGGACACCGCTGATCAACGGGGCTCTGCTTCTGTTCCGTGAGACTGATAAAGTGTTCAATGACGTGAGTGTTCACCATGTTGATTTATTGACTTTTGCTCACCCCAGTATTTGTATATTTTGTGAAAGAGAGTCTTTCACCCTGGGGGCTATGTTAATGTAAATTCTTCTATTTATGAAATGTAATACTATTCCAATCTCTATGTGTAAATTCAAAGTTGAACCGGCAACGCTGCGCCGTGCCAGGAACAACGTCACTTTTTTGAAACAAGTCATAGCGTCAACACGCATTTTTCGTTTGTAATAAATCACGACAGTTTTTAAACGGTTCGTTTTATTCAGACAATCGGGTATATTTATATGCGAATCGATTAAGAAACAGTACAATTTCAACAAAGGTTATTAATATGTAGATGTTATAATTGGAGCTTCCATGTTTTTGTTGCTTAGTTGTTACTTGAGAGCAAAAAGTATACCTAATTGTTCAAATTTGGTTCCACGAGAAACAAGTGACAACTCTAGTGGAATAGAATTAGTTCCAGGGCCATCTTCTACTTCATCGCAGCTGTTATGTATCTTCCACTCTTCCATCAATGTTCTCTGTTCTTAAATTGTAATGTCATATACGTCACTTTATAATGTCAAGTAATCATCATCCATATACGCGGATTACTGTATCGCATTGTGTAACTCAGAAAAATGGAATATACCTAAGTTATGTGTATAACAGTTCTTTATAAAAGACAACAAATTGACAACGCGGTGAAAGAGTTACCAAGTGCGAATCGCGAGAATCGAACTGGAAGTGACTCTATTAATGATGCCCCATGGCCGCCATAACCTCAACGATCTTTTTTTCAACAGACTATAGTGGGTAAAATTGGCATTGTGGTGGCGTGGAAGAAACGTCAACCACATATGCAAGCAGTTATGTATCCTTTAAGGCATCATACGAACAAAAATAAGATAGTTATGAAAATACCATTTTGCCCAAAGTGACCTTGAAATTGGTTGACATGACAGTTGCAGTTCAGCACGGAACGGCAAGAGACACGAAGCACAAACTAGACGCAGAAGGGTATCTAAGCTTATCTAAAAATCAAGCATTTCTACCATGGACCCAGCTCAGTTTCAACAATTTCTTGAAATTTTTCGACAAATGCAGACGAATTTACTACAGTCTATCAAATGCAACAAAATGAACAGTCACATCTCTCCAGCAACACAATCCAACCTTTTGAAAATTTTGACGCCGCTAAAGAAGAAAGAAAGGTTCCTGTGTTACATCAGGCGCTTAGAAGATTATATGGTCATCAGAATGGGAAGAAGCTAAAAGTAAAGCCATTTTCAAACATATGACACACATCCTGATTTTAAAGACTTAAAAAATTGTGAAGAACAACAAAGAAATAGCTTTTTGCAAAATATGCCAAAGAGATATTCTCGCCCACAAGGGTTCATTAGTAAGGCATGCACAATCGAAAAAACATATTTTCAATAGCCAAAAAATATCAACCAACAAAAAATTGAGGAGTACACCTCTAAGAGAGCAACCAGTATTAAATCTGAAGAATTAGCTTTATGTGTTTTTTAGCAACAAACAATTTAAGCTTCAAATTAACAAATTCATTATCAGAAGTAGTAAAAAAATATTTCCTGACTCTCAAATTGCACATGGTCTATAGCTGCATCGGACAAAAGCAACTGCAGTTGTGACTGACTGTTTAGGTAAATGCTTTTTTGAAGAACTAAATGAAAATCTTACAAGACCTGGTTGCTTTTACTCATTGATTATGGATGCGTCCACTGATATTTCAACAAGAAAGTAGTATGCTGTTACTGCAATTTTTTTCTACAATATTGGAAATAATGGCATAACTCACTATTTTGATGATTGAGTCTGAGGGTAGCACTGCCATAGACTTGTTTTGCATTGATGTCAGCCCTGACAAAAAAAAATTACCAACAACAAACTTTTTGGATTTTCTGCCGATACAACCAATGTCATGGCTGGAAAATTTCACTCAGTTTTTTCTTTATTAAAAAAAAATATTCCTTACATTGTTTGTGTGAAATGTTCATGTGACACGGCTCACTTAGCCATTTCGAAAGCTTGCATGAAAGTGCCAAAATCAGTGGAGGATCTATTAAGAAATATTGGAAGTCACTTCCACAGAAGTTATCAAAGAACCAAAACAATTGAGGGATTCCAAAGTTTCTTTAAGGGTGACATCCACAAACTATTATCTCCATCTATTACTAGATTGTTTTCTTTCAAAAATTGTGTGGATCGGGTTCTGGAATAATATGAACCCCTGAAAGCTTATTTTAGGAAGGCATAGTTTCAAGACCCCTCCCATACCACTCAAATAAAGATTGAGAGCTTAGATAAAAAATTTACAGAAGCATATTTGGAATTTGTGAGGTATACCCTTGAACTTACAGAGTTAAATACCCTTTTCCAATCTGAGAGGCCTCTCCTGTACAAAGTTCAACCAGAAGTCAAAAACCTGTTAAAAATAATTTGCAGCAATTATATAGATGTAAACGCTGTAAGACAATCCGACATATTTCAGTTAGATCATAAAAATGCCAGAAATTTTGTAGCAATGAAAAATATTTACTTGGGCTTAGAAGCTACCAAAACAATATAAAGTTAGTTGAAAATCCTGATGTCAAAAAAGAAATCGATCAGTTTTATAAATCCATTTTAGAGCTTTATATTATATTTATATTGGTCAGATAAAAGAAAGATTTACTTTTGACGATGAAGTTTTCCAAATCAAAGAAGTATTTGACCCTCTTGTTGCCCAATCTTTTCAAGAGAAAAGTAGACAAAAAATTTCCCATACTCATATTAAGGACTAAAAAACATTAGACAATGAGTGGGGACAACATGCACTCATTTTGAAAAACTCCCAACACCAGTGGATGACCCTGAAAAGTATTGGGCAGAAATATTTAAACTGAAGAACTCTGCTGGTTTAGAAATTTTCCAAAATTTAAAAGTTGTTATTTCATTATTACTGGTTCTGCATTATAAAATGCTAGTGTTGAGAGACTCTTCAGTGATGTGTTTAACATTAAAACAGATAAAAGAAATTCATTAAACACGAACACCTTAAGCGCTGTATTAGTAACAAAAACAGGCATTGAACAACAAGGGGGCTGCTCAAAATTCATCCCCAGTAAAAAAACGCTTACTATGGATATTTGGCAAAAAAAAAGTTGTAGTCAGAATGACAATAGTTCTTTATGTTCTTTTTAATAGCTCTAACAGTTGACTTCCATTACTTTATTGTTTTTGTTTCATTTTTTATTTGTTCTGTGATTTAGAATGTGATTATTTTGTATATTGTTATTTACTCAATAAAAGTCATGTTTTATTAAGTTATCTCATAAAATAACCACTTTAAGTTTGAGTTTTTTGTGTTAGAAGATTTATAATAGAAAATGTCGATTTTGTTGTGATTTGAGTTTGAATATAAATATATCTTTCCTGGATATTTTTTTATTTTAACCACTTGTGACGTAGGACCTACCAATTGCGACAATTGACAGCCGATACAAGTCTTAACATAGAACATCATAAAGTCATCCTCTGCCTAGTCACATTTGATTGATCTAGTGTCCAGGTGGTTCAGTATTGACCCATTTCCAACATTACCTGCCAAAAAGCTCTCATTTTGCCTTATATCAATAAAAATATCAAAGTGTAGGTTGTGTGTAAAAATCTTGTATTTTTTAAACCATGTGAAACTAAAAGCGGATAATTTGAACGTCGTGTAATTTCACAAATTCAAATTGGCAGCACTGCTAAACCGACGATTCTACAACTGATATCAACTTTAAGCCTAAGCTTGTGTTAAACCGGCATGGCATTTGTACAACCGACCCTAAAATACACACTTGATAAAGGAACAACAACAAAAAAAAATAGTCATGAACAATGTTGTTACCACATAGTCATACCTAAAAGTACTTATGGCATCATATTACAAACTGCAATTGGGTAGACATCTCTGAATCTACTGGTCCACGGAATATGGCACAACTTCGACCAAATGGTCAGGGTAGTTCAACTCGTCTAAAGTCTCATCTGAACACCATATATATGGGCGGAAACTTATCTGTTTGTATCTTCCAACAGATTTGCTTAGCCATTCAATATCGATCGTAACTACTTTGTACTGCTCCAGCCATTCTACAAAATAACATTACAACATGATTAATGTAATTAATAAAACTTATCATGAGGTTGCCTCTTTATTCCTTCGCACTTGACTGGCCCATAAATAAAAACCACGTATACTTGAAGATAAACATTACTGACGATTTGGTCACCTCTGTGGCCTTTATCATAGTATAAAACTTCACAAAAAATTAATGTTCGCTAAGTGAGGTTGTTTAACAGCTGTGTCAAGAAACAGTTTTTGTTTTTTACTAACTTTCTAACTAACGGTGAATCTGAGTTATTCAAGAACACACAGCATTTGCATTGTTAATAAATCCAAACTGAGAACCACTAACAACGTGTGTCTCAATAAGAGTGCACTATTTAAATTTGGTGTCGTTTCTTTTCGTGCATGTGGCAATTATGAAATTTGACAGATGTCATCTATGATTATTCCGATAAATTAAAATTGGGCATTACACAAAAGAAGAACGTGTTATTACAGCTGAAAACGAGAGTGTGGCCGAAAACCCGAAAACATTAATTCAACAACTTCGCATTTCATGAAGCACTACTACAGCGAATTTTAATAAAGGACCTCTCCCTTCACCCGTTCAGCTTACTCAAGAGCTCAAGCCCGCAGACTATGCATAATAGCCTTAGAAAATTCGCATGCAACCCATGATGTTGGTCAGACGGTGTGAATGGGCCTTACCTTTTTGAAAATGAGGCCGGAGTTGCAGTAACTGTGAACGGTATTCGTTACAGGGACATGATTACTGAGTTTTATAGCCTCAACTAAATGGCATGGATCTGGCCGACATGTGGTTTTAGCAGAACAATGCCACCTATCACACTGTCCATGAAGCATTGATTTATTGCAACAACGATTTGCACACCACATCATCTCACGAAATTCAGATGTCCACTGGCCACCAAGATCATGCGATTTGGCGCCATTTCTTTGAAGTTTTGTGAACTCTCAGATCTATGCGAATAAACCAGAAACGATTCCTAAGCTCAAGGCCAAGACCAAACTCGTTATCAATGACATATATCCACAACTTTGTCAAAAAGTCATCGAAAATGTCTTGAAAAGAGTACTGGTCTATCTTCGGAGCCGTGGAGGCCATCTGCTAGATATTTTATTCCATACATAATCCGAACACGTCTTGTTTATAATGTAATTTAAATATAACAATTTACTCAAAAAATATGTTTTTTATCTCTAGACGAAAAAGTGCACTCTTATTGAGCCACCCTTTACGTCCTGCGTCTCAGGATTATGGTAGTGTCTGTGTTTTGAGTGAATAATGTGACAAACAGACAGCAAGCACAAGATGACACCATACCGCATCTCATTCGAGATGGAGAATAATGACAAGATTTTTCCTTGAAGCATATCCAACCATACCATGTCACAATCAACTAATGAATTAGAAATGCAATCGTGATTCAACTTCATACAGAGAGTCAAAATTGGTGTTTATCAAATTTTGTTTTGTACTCCGAAAAGACAACAGAGATGTCCGAAACGTCAATAAAGTATACGCGGTTTTTACCATAGTGAAGCGCGATGAAAAAAAAGTTAAATACAGCACTACGCCCCTTGTCTTAAACACTTTTTAGGATAGTACCCAGCAAATCGATAGTGTACTTGGGGATTACCGTAGACAACGAACGATGTTTCAACATATAAAGAAAGCAGAAAGAAAGGTGGCATTACTGTCACGTATAATGCCAAACGTTGGCGGTCCAAGTATGAGGAAGAGACAGATCTTGAACAGGGTTATCCACGCAGTTATGTTATACGGAGCTCCAGTATGGTATAAAGCGATGGAAAGGAAAAAAAACACCAGCAAACCGTAGACAGGGTGCAACGGAAATCGCTGCTGAGGGTGGCCAGTGCGTATCGTACTGTCTCCACCAAGGCGCTGCAGGTTATAACAGCGATACCGCCACTGCATTTGTTAGCCAAGGAGAGGAGATGTATGTATATCGCGGTGGGTGCTTTGCCAGAGCGGCGGAGGACCGCCAGGCAGAAGACAATGGACGAGTGGCAGGGGATTTGGTCCAGTGCAACGGAGGTGGCACAGTGGCCTGATTCCAAATATACGAGAGTGGGCAGAGTGTAGATACAGGACAACCTGCTATTACCTAACACAGGCGTTGTCGGGCCACGGTCCCTTTCGGGTATATAGAACGAGGGATGGACGATCGTTGTCGACATTGCGGCCAGAGCGACACAGTCGAGCACTCGCTATTTGAGTGTGGCAGATGGTCCTGTTACAAGCAGGAAACGAGAGCGAACCTGCCTGAGAACCTGACCCCAGAAAACATGGTGCCTACAATGATATCAAGCGAGCATCGCTGGAAGATCGTACACGACATGGTTGAAAGAATTTGAAAATCAAAAGAGGCAGAGGAACGTAGGGACATGTAGTATGGAGAAGAAAAGCATACCTAACTCATCTTGCACTGCGAAGACTATCGTTCACGATGATGCCCGGTGCAGATGGAGATTGAGCAGAAGTAAGAAAAGAGGGAACGGGTTTTAACCGGTCGGGCCGTGGTGACATATCGGATGGGCGCATTTGCGTCCGTTGGACATGACATCAGAGGACTCAAGCTGGTTCAACGTCGGGCGGGCAGACTCTCTCTCACACTTCCGGGTGTGCGAGTGCTTCTGTCCTTGCGATCAAGCCGATTTCCTAAACCCGCTATAATAAAAAAAACACACTTTTTAGGGTTGAGTGGAAGACCAGTAAACCAAATTCCTGTGATTTGGTGGCCTTTTGAAATGCATCTATTAGTTTATTTCAATAAAGTTTACTACTACTAATTCTGTATTTCTATAGCTTGTGTGGCAGGAGGGAGTAGTCTCACAGTCGCACTCATAGGCGTAGCCAGGAATTATTCAGATATTCTGATAAAGGCCAGTACGTCCGACCAGCGTACTGAGCAAAATGCTTCCTCTTCAAGCTCCGACCGGCCATCGAGCCAAATACCTGAACTCTAAGGTTGTGATTCACAACACATCTGCTCAGAAAGTTAAACGAAGCTTTGTCTTCTTTTCATCATATGGAGCACTGCAATGTTCCCTACCCTATCAAAATGCTGAGAGATTCTCTGCCTTTGTTCAAAAGCCATACCGCCCTTGTCTGGACCTGCTATATACCTTTTATCTGTATACTATGTACTAGCTTGATGTCTATTTGATTGATATCAACTAAGAAGTACATCTCACATTGATTTTTTTAGTAGTCATCGGGATGAGCAAGTCAATACCGTCTTAATAATATATCATTGAAAAAGAATAATGACTATTTTTTGCACAAGGAATTGTTTCGATATCTAGAAATTCACAGTAAAAATGGAAGGCCGAAACAAAGACATTTGTTGATTGTATACTGTTAAGGCTCGGTCAAACATAGGGCATTCTCTAACGCCACGTTACAGCGTTCCGTTGTATTGTATTATTCCAGTATCAACCTATCAAACAACGGAACACGATGTTTGAGAACGCCATAACGCCGCGTTCTAGAACGCCCTCTGGGCATTTAGAAGTCATTAACAAGCGTCAATAATAACTCGTCATTAGCACTACTAGCACGGCTGACAGTACAGAGTATCCGGAAAAATGGTATAAACCTTAGCCCATTCGTCCTTGGCAACATTAGCCTGACGCCAATTCCTAGCATGAAAGATGTTTCCTCTGCATCACCTCACTTCCTGCACAAATGATTTGCCACATCGAACCCCAACATCTGCAGCTGTGCACTGAACGCCCAATAGCCAGTTATAAATCCAACTACCTTGCGTAGCTCCTTGCTGAAAGCGCCTACGATATTAGAACACAAGGATCGCTTCAGCATCCTCTTAGACTGAACTCCCTACCATTCTGTGCCAGTGCTTTTGGTGCTCATTTGAAACCCAACAGCGGTTTGTACCATGTTGTATGATATGCTGGTTGTTGCCTTATGAGGGGGAGTTCTATGCCTTCCTTGGCACACCTGTCGGCCCTCTCATTACCACCCACTTCTATGTGACCAGGCACCCAAGATAATGTTACCTGATTGGTCTTCGCCACTGTCTTTAGCATATTTTGTCAGTCCCCCACTATTTTTGAAGTTGACGCTGTAGTATGTTCTTTTGGTTCAATAACCTCTAAATTCAGAATGTTACGAAAAGCTATCGGAACTAATGCAGAAAAAGCAGCGCATATCGTGAATTCATATATCTCCAAGAAACATACAAATCTATGCCACGAATACCACGACATAACTCACAGCTGAGATTAGGGGCCAATTCATAGTAGTCTCTCAAGTGTCCGCTTGAGAGTACCTTAGGCAAGATACTCAAGTCTGTCCTTGTGCTTTTGCTTCCTAAACAACACTTACGAGAGGGAGGGAAACATTTGGCGACGTTGTCCTATGTCAAATAAGTTAATTTGTTACGCTTGTGTCATTGCATTTTGATGTTTTTTTTTGTTATCTTCTTCTTCTTCCATCCTTATCTATCATATCAGTGTTTCGTGTTTTTTCCAGACATTTTTCCGGATGTGACAAACTGACAACACCTTACTCCAAAATTAACCTACAAATCGCGTTGACTGCAACGGAATGTCAAGTTGATATTTTGTTACTTGAGTATCGAACTGTGAAACAGAAAATAGTACTCAAGGGATGCTCAAGAATTGAGGAAAACTCATGTGTCAACTACGAATACAGCCAACATCACGTGCAAGTAAGAGAAAACCTCCCGGAAAACCTCAAATTGTATTTTTTAACAACATCCTATACAAGGAATGTGAACAATAAAGGTGTTTTGTACTTCCAGTTACTTTGGCCACATTTTCCCACTAACAACAAGATAACAACCGATTGTGGTACCTTTTATTTATTTCTCCCATAACGCATTCTCAGTAAAAAAGTACTGTTCTTAGCGGATCCTGACATTATAAATAACAGTAGTGGACCTATTCTTGGAATGGATGGAGGAAGCCTTATTGCCAAGTGTCTCCTCACATCAGAGTGCTGGAATTTTTTATTGACGCACAAGTGACGTATGCATGGCATTTTTGTGGTAATAAGAAGAGATAAACGTCCCCAAATGACATTTCTTGTCAAAATGCACTTTCTAGGTTAGTTTCCATGACAATTTGATTTTTTCCTACTCGACACCGAGAGAATGCTCCCTCGTTGTTGATAGAAATATTTTAAAGAATCCAGTAACTAGTATTATAAGAACTACTCCCACTTCTCTTGTTAGTACTAGTCCCTTAAATTCAAGAATAGGGTTACGAAAACACTTTACGTTCGATTAAGCAGCAGGTACTTACTGTCATAAATGTCAAAATCCTGCGTTGCTCTTCCCTCAGTGATAATTAATTCAATAAATCCAGGCACGCATTTTAGTTGATCTGGACTGCTTACAACCACACCTCCTAGCATCTTTATTATATCCTCTATATCCTGACGGGTTGTAGAGAATAAAGGGTCGGTTATGTAGAATTTGAAGTTTCTCAGCAATGGGTCTTTCAACCGGGTTAACCTAGCATTTCTGGGGCCTTGGCCACCCGTATCATCAAGAGCTTCGTAGGGTTCCTACGGTATATAGATAATAAATAACTTCATTTAGGGAAAAATCTTGGGAAAACTGCAACTAGTGTTCCACCGAATTTTCAGCAAAAAAGGCGGGTTTCAGTTTAGTTGCGGCAAGGTTTACGGAATAAATATAAGTTGGATCACTCTCCGTCGGCACTTTGAAGATCTCACATCAAAGCGATGCCGCGGCCGCACGCGCCAGTTAGTTTTTGCGTTGGTTTTTGCCCAAGTACGAGGGTCTTTTAGCGGGGACTTGCTAACGCCAGGGTTTTACGTATATACGAGGGTCATTGCAAGACTATGTATTGACAGCCGATTTAGATATACAAATACAAATATAACGTTTATTTTGCTTATACACTAGGTTACATAAATGGATATCAAAAATAAAACCTAGTAAAACTATTACTAATGAATCTCAAATGACTTCACAAATTGTAGCTGTTTCGTAGATAAGTAAAAATTGGTTCAAAGGTGCTGTAGTATTTTTACCTTAATATTTCGTTTATTTGGCTTATTTTGATTTGATGTCACGTGACCGAAAACAAATACCTCATTGGGTATATAATTCTCTACTACTGCCCAGTTCCGACATATTGCTTATCTTAATCGTCATGCAACACCCTGTATTTATATCCTTTATATTTCAAGGTTTACCACAAAATAAGGATGGATCTGATTGTTATTTTCCATCCGTTAATCAATTTAATTGATACAATCAAACTTCTGAAAATATTATCTATTTATCACTGTATACACTTCGCGTTAAACACGTTCAACCTCTACTTTGCGCCGCCCCGTATCTCCCGGCTGACGTCGGTACACTGCTACCGGTGTACTGGGGAGACGGGGCAAGGGGCAGGCCGTTTTGATATTTTTGCGGAGTGATCCAACTTATATGTATTCCGTAAACTTTGCTTTCGGTTTCGGCTGCAAGCTAAGGCCGAAACCGATCCTGAATTCGAATGATTTTTGTTGTTTGTTTTTGTTTTGATACCAAGGAAATGCTGGCTTTGGTAAATTGTTTTAAGAGGCGCGAACGCTATAGTTATTCAATTATGCACATGAGAAAAGCGCAATCAGAATCTATTAGAAGACGTAATTTTTTGTGCAACTACTACCTTTGAGAATCTTGAGCGGAAATAACAATAGAAGTATCTTATCTAGAGGAGCGAAAGTAAGAAAAGAAAATGATAATATATCAACTGACTAATGAAAATATAAAGCTTCAACAATAATACGACTTAATGACATCAAAAATTGTAGAGCAAGATTCTGTGGTAATAATGTTAGAAAAGATAACAGCTAGACTCTTCTAATTCCCGGCGCAATAAAAAAAGGTGTTGTACGTTCAACGTTTTTGAGGTTGCCTGTGGCTACCAAACGGATGAAATAATTCTGATATAGATAATTCTGAGTTTGAAATGTGTGCAGAAAAGATAACACCTACACCTTCTAATTCCCGGCATAATAAAAAAAGGTGTTGTAGGTTTTGGAGTTTACCTGTAGCTCCGAAACGGATGAAATAATTCTGATATAGGTATATGTTTTTGTTTGAGATGTGTGTATAAGTATACACGATTGGCAAAATTGGATCTGGGGTGCGAAATCTCCAATGCAACAGAGAAGGTACATACGGGCAAAGCCATCAGTTAAAAAGAGACACTACCCCTCATACATCCTACATTCCCACTACATTAACAGCCAGGCGCAGCAATAAAGCAGTTCGGTGGAGCGCATTGATGTATTACTCAAAGCAAGTATCGCATGTTGCCAGGTTGTAAGTATGTCTACTTGTAGCCAGCTTTTGATACGAAAATCGCCATAAATCGCCAATAAAATACATAAACATAACTACGTATTAACCCTCTCGACTAACTAATTGGAATTCAAATAATTTTCCGGCGAGATCAATTTGTTGTTTAATTCTTCTTCAAGGTCAAAGTGATTGTAATCATTTACATCAAGTGAACTAAACCATGGATTTTGTGAGAGTAAGCAGTGCTGCCAAGACTAATATGCCTTTTGGTTTGGCGGTTTTCGCAAAATTTATTCAATTTGTATTTTTTTGTGGTCTTTATTTTTTTATTTAGAAAACGTTCAATAATACAAAGAAACGGGTAAAGAACAGGCATGACATGCATCATATGATTTTATGGTTGGCACTACTGAATTTGACGTCCAACCTGGCCATAAATTAGAGCAGTTCATGGACTTATTTGACGTCAAATTTCTGTTTTACACTGGTCAAATTTGACCACGAACTGAATGCATGAATAAAACCATGGATTTGTTGTTCATGTAAAAAAGGTATAACGAATTTCGTCGCTATCGGTATTTTGAGCACGCGAATTAATAAGAAATAGGTAAATGATTTCAAATAACGATAACGAAGGTCGACTAATTTTACTTGCCTGTTCTCTCCCCTTGAAGAGTCACTATGGTCAGTGTCAATTATAAAACAACTAGCAATATTGCCGCTTCATGTGGCTAACCTTCAGTTTAGGGGGGAAACCAAAGAAATGGAAGTTATAATCAGCCAAAAGTCGCCAACTCACTGTGTAGTTTGCGCCACCAAAAGTTGCTAACCTCCCAGCTACGATTTTTGGTCACTAACTCGGTTTTGAAATCACCACACCTGGCAACTCAGGGAACGCGTCTTCTAAAGAATAGAAGCGGGGTAGAGTGTTGTTCTCTCTGCAAACTGTTAAAAGCTATCGGGCATCTGCGCCCGCTGCCAATCGTGTATATTTAAATGGACAAAACGATTTATGATACGAACCCTATTTTCGTAAAATTTATCTTCTTTAGATTATTTTCTCAACTTTGACATCTGTACTAACTTACCTCGGGTACTATACTATTTGTGTCCAGACATTTTTGCACCCAATCAAATTTCAGCACCCAGATTCCAGAAGCAATGGCCGCCATGAATTTCACTGTATAATCCTTAGCACAGCCACTCTTGTCCACGCTTACAATCATATGCGTCACGTTTTTATCGAACGTCATCGTATGAGTAGCCAATTTTTTGCTAGTCATGTGCGATATACACATCACCTGATCTTTGCTGAGACGTGTGAAAGATATACATGGCTTTTTCGGGACAATGTTCTTATGATCAGCAGCTTGACCGATCTGGCTTGAATTGCTATTCATAACTTCTACTACTGTGATGTCAGTTGTAGAATTACTTGAGACAGGCATAACCTGTTGTGGTGACTGTGATGGTTTGACGTAGTTCCACATGCTGATTTGTCTAGGAGTACTTGTTAAAATATTTCGCTTCTGAGTATTTTTAATGACACTTGGAGTTGCTTGGCTTACTGAGTAATCTTTTATTGGAGAAAATCCCAGTGTGTATGCCGACACATCTTTTGAAGTTTTTGGAGTGCTGTGTATGATATTCTTCACTTCGGTTTTGATAGATTTTTCCTCCTGTTGATTCGATGAGGTAGAATCTGCATTTATCCGACATAAAAAGTCAGATGTTGAATGCTGATTCCGTTGTTTAAATGGAGACAAGGGATGATCAGGTTTTAAAGTTTCATCGGTATCCACTTCATGTACCGCGCCATCTTGGAATGCAAGGGGTGGTGGAAGTGCCGGAAAATCTAAGTCTTCTTCATCTTCAATCTCAATAACATCAGATCCAATGCCTATTGCATTCCCCATTGCAGGCGACCTAGAAGCACATGTGATACATTGACTAGTATCGAACTTGTTAGACAAAATCTATTCAAGAAGACAATGATAAGACACGGACATACACAGTACAACCAAAGTACTACTGGTAAATATCGACCGAATACGTACCATTGTGCCGTCAACCCCCTCACCCCCAGCAGTCCCTACTTCAAAATCTTAAAAATGATACTATCATTGTTGTGATACATCATTTTGAAGAGAATTCATTGACAAATACAACAGTGTAATCGGATTTAAAATTGATTCACTGTTATAGTTAATGAAAATATATGGTGATTATCAAAATGAAGTATCATTTTCATTACCTGAAATATCGTAAAGAAAGGTTTCAAATAGGAACCACCATTCTGTGTTTATACAGACGTACAGGCGATATTCAAAATGTCTTCGCAGATTTCTCAGCACTGACCTTCACGTAAATTGGTAAATTATCGTCGTTTTCAAGTAGGTGAGTGATTGTGGGGGTTTACGGTTATTTCGAGATGATCAAGATAGTTTTGTTGTAATTTAAAATGGATTCGTCTTAAAAAGTCGCTACGTAATCAAGCAGAACATGCAAGCCACGTTATAAAATATCTTGTATCTGTAGATTTTCATTTATGTACAAATCAGGGGCCGTAAATCATGCAGAATGAAGTAGGTCTAAAATTAAGCATGATATCTCTAGTGGACACACTATGGATCGAACACGAACGTATGTACGCTAAAGCTGAAACTGTATATTTTGTGCTTTAGATCGACAATAATAAACGCATGCCTGCGCAAGTTAACATCCAGTAGGCTGTGACCTGTGACAGATGCGTCTCTACTTTTAGAACGGGCAACGCCACCGGTGTTCACACGTGCGCGCAATTCATCTACAGTTTCAGATTTAGCGTAAGTACGCTCATGATAAATCTACAGTATTGCCTAGTGGTCATTATGTTTACAAATGAAGAATATGCGGATATTGCGTTCATATACAGTTTATGCGATGGAAGCACGGCGGCTGCTCGTGATGTCCTAACCTGAGTCAACCCAACTATTGTTTTATTGGGACTTTTCGACATCTAAGCGCAACAGGAACCTTTCGATAACGCCCAAGTGACGCCCCCCGAAGATGGGGACCAAATTCTTCGAAACTGAACAAGATCCTACAGCATCCACCTACACTGTTACAAATCGCCTCAATACGGTATTTCGCAGTGGAAGGCGTAGTTCACTACGCACACGACTGGTTTGTATCCGTACCATTACACGCCAGTACACGTTTTGCAGCAAGGCGACCCTGTCAGAAGAATGGACTTTTGTCGATTTATATTGCTTCATGTGGACGCCGAAGATGAACTCTTTTAAGTAGGATCTTTGAACGGATGAGTCCATACGTAACTGAAAATCTACGGATATTTTATAACGTGGCTTGCATGTTCTGCTTGCTTGCCTAACCAATTTTTCAGACGAATCCATCTTAAATTCCAACTTGGAAGTTTTCTTCTAAAATCATATAATTTTTAGACACTAAGTTTTGGATAATATATCATTTTTTATGACTAATCATGATGTAGTAGCACATTATTCAAGTACCCGCCATAAGAAAAATTAGAAGTTCGACAAGTTTTTGTCAAACATGCAACATGCATTTAGAACTTAAATGCAATCTTATTGCCTGTATTTACCACATTTACAAGATTATGGTACCAAGTGATAACTAGAAAGATGGGCATGTTTTTACCGCAAAGTGGACGATTAATTATTTGGTGACTTTCTAAGATAAATTCGGTTTTTTTTTGTAACGTTTCTTGAATTCACTTTCCAACACATGCTGATGTTAAGACTATCTCGCGAAGTGTTTGATACATGATCACTTTCTTTTAGTCAATAATGACGTAATAGCATATTTTCTAAGTACTAATACCAAAAATTCCAATATTCGACAATAAAATTTTGTCTTATAGTCTAAGATCCGAATATAGAACGACCTTCACCGAACTGGTTAATGCATGAAAAGCATTTTATATTAAAGTTAACATGTTAAAAAACATATCCCGAGTGGGTTGGCTGAAAAATTTCAGTCCAGGATATGATTAATTAAATATTGAAAAATTGTTGTGTGTTTTTAAACATTGCACTGGTTTGGTTAATAGACAAATCACATACCAATCGAAAGTATGAAGCCCATAGAATATGCAAACGTTAGGTTGGCTACGTTTTTCCCGTCCCAACTATAGGGTAGGCAGGTATAAACAGGTAAATCAATAATAGTAATTTGCACCGGTGTGGTTAATGCATGAAACTTATATCAAAATAAAGATAATTTTGTTACAAACACGTCGATATAGGGGTGTCTGCAAAAAATCAGTCTGGAATTCCGGTTGTCAAATTTTAAAGATCAAAATATTGCTGCCCGTGAATACGTGCGCTAGAGAGGTCCGAGCGAACTATCCCGTGTGTTAACAAATGACGCAGCATAGCAGCTGCGTGTAGCTCGGCCATTGAGTGAAAGAGAGTGCGCATGCCATGTGTCCGTGAAATTGAAATGATTTATTTGAATGAAACATAATCAAAAATGTATAAATTTATGAATCTTCCATGTCATTATTGCACAATTAAAAAATTTTAAAAGAGGTATTTACTAAGATAGTTTTGAAAGTTAAATTATTATGCACTTACCGCATTCTCACCAAGAAAGTTATTAAACTCTTCATTATATTTTTTACCCAAAGCAGTCACTTTTTTGTAGCACTTGGTATGATTACCTACAAAATCGAGTGATGCATTGGTTAACTCAACGCCACTGTATTTAAAATTTTTCTTTTTACGAAAATTTAATTTCAACCAACAGTTTTTATACGTTTCATCGTTAAAATCAAGAACATCATCCTCCGAGTTGCATAGGAAACACTTTTTAGCCATTTTTTATCACAATTTAATGTTTATAAATAACATCCACAAACAGTATAGTAGTAGTAGCACGGTTTTTCAATTCAGAAGAATAAAGCAAACTGTTCCAATACAATGATGCACAGCATTTACGAGTGTATCGCTATCCTTTTCAATTTCACGGACACATGACACGCGCACTTTGTTAGTACACGGGATAGTTCGCTCGGACCTGTCTGGCGCACGTATTCACTGGCACCATTATTTTGAACTTTAAAATTCGACAACCGGAATTCCAGACTGATTTTTTGCAGACAACCCTATATCGACGTGTTTGCAATAAAATTATCTTTATTTTGATATAAGTTTCATGCATTAACCACACCGGTGCAAATTACTATTATTGATTTACCTGTTTATACCTGCCTACCCTATAGTTGGGACGGGAAAAACATAGCCAACTTAACGTTTGCATATTCCATGGGCTTCATACTTTCGATTGGTATGTGATTTGTCTATTAACCAAACCAGTGAAATGTTTAAAAAAAATTAATTTTTCAACATCTAATTAATCATATCCTGTACTGAAATTTTTCAGCCAACCCACTCGCGATATGTTTCTTAACATATTAAATTTAATATAAAATGCTTTTCATCCATTAACCAGTTCGGTGAAGGTCGTCTTATAATCGGATCTTCTACTATTATTAGGGTTTTCGTTTGAAGGTCTCCATTTTAATGAAAATCTCTAAAATTCAATTGAATGGTCCCATGCAAGAAGTGCCTAAATCACATGTTTATCAATTATAGACTATCAGTGCCATCTATGCGAACTTTTTGTTAGGTGTCTTATAGTAGCTGTTATAAGATGTACCTACCTAAGTGATTATATGAGCATATGAGTTTTTACAAATACTTCTCAGTTCAGTGCAACATATACCTAAGTCCAGCCAAATATTAGATAAAATATCATTCTTCAATGGAAGATGAGCCTAAGTACATGGTCTGTTAGTCACTATGAATATACAATTCAACGCAAAAATTGCCTTAGTCCACTAGCATATTATTTATGCTTATTTTGTGATTTACGATTCGTTTTTCCATTGACTCACAGAAACGTGCTCCTAGTGATTTATTATTTCACTCAATTTGTCTAATCGTTTACAGTTGAAAAATTGTGGAGAAATAGTACAAGAAACACAGGTAAATGGGTTTCTTTAAATAATGTCGATAATATTGTGTTTGTATAGGAAAATCCTGTTTTATGGTGAGATAACCTAAAAATGTTATCATATAAGGCATAACTGTCAATTTTATCTCTCTAGATATAGATATTACATATCTGACCCTCAGATAATAACACATCTTATACGCGTCCTGGTTCAAAAAATGAAGTTCATAATGAAGCCGATATTTATGAACAACTTTTGTATTTGTAGTGGATTTTGTATTCTCATATAATATAAAATAAAAATACCTTAAAGTATGTACAGATTTTTATGACCCTTCTGAAATCCAAAGCAAAAAGTGCCTAGGTCCATTAAAAAAAAATCTTGGAAAGTAGACCACTAAACTAGCTTTTACTTAATGTCGCTCGCTCTAAAGGTAATAAATTACAAGATTATAACAAATAATAATAATAATAATAATAATATAGACTTTATTGAAGTATAGATACACTTCAAATGGCGGAGTTCACTAAAATAGTGCTCTTCCACTCAACCATCTCCTTTGTTAGATTGGGTACCTACTTCTAGGACTACCTTCGCACGACATCAAACTTGGCATCACCTGGATGTACCTTGAGCATCTGGCAGGTCGAAGATGAGCGGCCTAGCAAACCTGATGTAGAAGTCCAGGTCAATCTTGCCCCGCGGCTGCGCCGGTGGTGGAGCGTCTCCCATTTCTTCAGGACCCTTTCATATTTACAAAAAAATACACGTAGAATTTTGGTTCGAATGTAGACCACATGAAATAAGACCTTATTAGCACATCGAAATTTTGACATTTAAGGTATTTTTATTTTATATTATATGATTATTCCAAAAGGTAATATTTCCAGAGAGAAATATAAACTTTAAAAGCGTTTTTCTCAGAAACAGAAAAATGTGACTTGGGCACTTCTTGCATTGGACCCTTCGAATATTTATCTCGGAAACTATTAGGAATTGGACAATATGGTCAATTTATTAGCTCACCACATCTACTATCACCTCTCCAAATTAATGTATCGAATTACCAATCACCCTGTATATTATGTTCCAGAAGTTATAAAGCCACAGAGAACCTGACGCAATACTTACCTACTTGGTGGAGTAGTTTCTACAACATCGTCATCAGAAAATAAGTCATCATCTACCACTTTTCCCTTGTTATCTTGGCTTTTGATTTTAACGTTTGCTAATATTTTTATTTTAGGTTTGTCTTGATCATTATCTGCTGCGGTGAAATGAATATTTGCAAATTCCTCATCGAAACTGTCCTCTAATTCGTGACACACTTCCATAGTCGCCTTAGTATCAAGGACTTTATTTGTTTGTGATGTATTTGGTGGGGTACAATTTGTAGAGTTATGTAGGTCGATGCTCTCTTTCGATGCTTTTACTTTCTTACGTTTCTTCGGAGAAGCTGTCATCGACTCGGTTCCGGAAATGATATCAGAAGAATAGCCTGGAAATTGCTCTTTGAATTCTTCTAATTTCGTGGTGCTGATGTTTCTCATCGGCGAATTATTTTTTTCTATTGGGCATTGGTTAGTTTCTCGAGCAACTTGAGCCTGTTTTGTCAACCTTTCTACATTTTCGCTGACCTTGGCAATGATTTCGTCGTATTCATCCAAATATTTGGTTCGCCTTTTAATTTTGAAGCCCCGAGTTTTTTCTATTGGGTCTTCTATATTTTGATTACTAATCTGTTTTTCTTTTTCTGAGGCTCTCCATGATAAGTTAATCTTTTCAATGTGGGAAGATGGAATGTTGTTATTGATTTTGTTATTTTCTGTTGAAGATTCCTGAAAGACGATTTGAGTGGTAATTAGGAATGGGAAAGCCAAATAATAACATTGCTGCACTATAAATACGGAATGAAATAGTAGTGTTACTAAACGAGTTATTAACTTAAAAGTTATATCCTAAACCTCTTAACTGTTTAGCTTCAAGAATACAGTTATATTTTTTAAAAGAAACTTCATAACTTTCGGAGTATTTTTTAAATTTAGTTCATGTACTCTGTGCGTCGACAGTATTTTGACATCTGATACTCAGAGCTACACCCGAAAATAACAAAATGAAAAGCTACAGCATAATTTCAATCATGTATGCGCATGCATGTGCCAAATATGTTTTACAGTCAGTTGCTTATAGTCGGGTGAGCGAGAATATCTGTTAGTCTCGCGTGTCTGTATTCGTATCAAGCTCCCGCACTACAATTGTCATCAGCAAATATGCTGTTTCACCGTCATCATCATCATCATCATCATCATCATCATCATCATCATGTGACATCAAAGAAAGATCAATTACGCCGCCACCGTCTTCTCTCGTTAGTTTTGCTATTCTCGGGCCTCACTGCAACTTTATCGGACACTTTACAATCGATTGTTTTGTGCTTGGATGTAAACATGTATTACTGGAAATATTGTACAATAGTGCACGGTATAATGGACTAGTATCATGGGTACGAAAACAACAATTGAATCATTATAACTTCTTCGCGTTCACAAAAACAGGTGTACTGATGCATTTCGTTACTCTCTACATCATTTTGTTTACTATTAATTCCATTTCAAAGCTCAAAAAAAGGAATTCAAATTTAGCCAATCACAGCGAATCGCACTAGACATCAGCAGTGCATTGTTGAATGAATGAAGGAGGGAGAGAGGCTTTCTGGTGGCCAGAACCACCAGTGCATAGGGCTACAAGCGGGCCCTTATGCACCTCTCCTTACCCTATGTCCTAAGTCCAGTCCTCATCACAAAGGTGAGAATGGCCTTGGGTCCTGCACATTTTATATCCTCAGTTTCAAGAGCCCTTGAACCTAGTATGGTCTGCCTGTAATACCCAAGGGCTTCACCACAACATAGAATGAGTGCCGAGGACTCTTCCTCCTCGCCACAGCGTGTGCACGTCGCGTCGGGTCACTTGCCATCCCCATCACGTAAAAGTGACGTTTGAAGGTGTTATGACCGGATAGCAGGCCGACAAGTAGCCTTAGCCGGCTTCTGTCCAGTGAGAGACAAAACCGCTCGACCTTGGCCAGAGGTACTGAAATAAGTTCCCTAGCTTGGCAGATATCCAGAGATTCCTCTCCATCTCGTAAGATACTGGTTCTGCAACCACACCTCTAGTTTCCTCCTAATGGTACATGCTGCCAGTCTAACAGCCGGCTCAGGACCCAGGAAATTATCCCTCGATCCTCGCCTTGCGAGCGCGTCCGCCATTTCATTGCCAGCAACTCCAGTATGACTCGGCACTACTGATGTCTTGCCGAGATGCCATCTAAGACCTTCCTGCTTTGCAGAATGAGCCTCATGTAAACCTACAGGCACTTAATGCTTTTAATGCTGCCTTGCTCTCAGAGCAGGTGGTGATCCGCCTACTAGGCCCAGTGCATTGTTGCTACGACAACTACCAAATGGCAGAATTCACACACAATTATCAAGAAACAAACTACTGTTTTATGATTTCTCTTCCGTCAATTGCGTAAGGGGATGCTGTGAGGGTTGCATGTCAGGTTGTGAAGAAAGGTTCTGTGAGAGAAAGCCTTGTTTTGTGAATTGTGTTGTTGGTTGTTAAGTGAAGTTAAACCTAACCTTATTATTTACAAATTTCGAATCGACACTTCTTTGTCTTTAGTTATTGTGCGGTGAATGAGTGGTCCCGAGAATTTGAAAAGTTTTCACACTTTCGCATTAGTGGATCCTCATCACACGTTACCGTTTCAACCAAATATCAACCAAGTTTGCAATGTCTGCTCCACTGGCCGAATATATCCTTGTTGGTTATGAGAAACTAATTTAAAAAAAAAATAACAATAAATACTGATAAGGAGTATTCTACAATAAAAAGGAAAATAAGGCAGATTCCAAACGAAAAATACAAAGCTTTAATAGACAATCCAATGGCGTCAACGCTCCACAACGATTGACCTGCCAAGCCAACTGTTATTGACTACTGACGACACAAATTGACGGATCACGAACCTTAAGCTAGATCACGAATCAATAAAACGGGAATACAAGACAATATACGTCAGAGATATGTATATCTATGATCAGGTAGAAGACTGACAACACGGCACACATATCCGTATTCCGATTAGCTGTTCGCCTCTAGGCCCGTGACGTCACCGTCCTAGGAAAATTAAAATAATTCCCTTATTTTCTCGGCTTTCCCGTACCCAAACACATCGAGGAAAAATATGAGACGGTTCTTATGACTTTATCATATGCAATCATTAAAAAAATGTTTAATATAATCCATTATGCAATTTGAAGAATCGATTACTAGATATATCATTATTTTGGTAGAGTTTTGGGTACTGTTAATACGGATCACAGTTTTTCGAATACCACCTTTTTTATTCTGCTTAATAATATGCATAAATATTTTCCCAAACAATGCATTTCTCAAGGTTACGTAAATCGAGAAAATTTAGATGCATCCATTGTCTGGAGCCATTTTTTGCATGGGTTATACAGGGGACACGAAACAATCTCAAAGGAATTGTAGTACCAAAACAATATATAGGTTTTTAATGTTCTCGAAACCATTTGAGTTTTTGTAAAAAGATCATGTAACAAAGAATCTAGATGATCATGAAAAAGGCATTTTTTCTGTTTTTGAATGCGGAAAAAGGTATTCTCAAGAGGAATTATGCTTGAGAAAGCTTTAGCTCACAAGCAGCCACACAGATCATATTGAATTATGTTTGCTACGATCCTGGAGAATACTGTGAAAAAGATTAGTTTTTCCATAGTAATATATTGCTTCAACCTCAGCGCGCGGAATGCGGATTGACATAAGCATGAAAATCGCTAATTGACAATTATTCCATCGTCAAATCGTTCTTTAATCGGTAACGTAATGACAATATGGACAGCTTAAAGTGAAGTTGTGGTGTATTATTTCCCATTCAAAAAATGAAATAACGCATGTAACATTAACCCAACGAGATACGTTGTAGAAAAGAGCGCCTGCTAAATTTCGTTCCATTTCGAGTTTAAATGAATTAATTAATTTCAAAACTCAAAGAAGACTGCACAAAACTCAGATCAAGCTTTTCTGGTGTTCTTCCATCCATTAGTGCAGAAAGTGTGTTTTTTACTAAAGTTTTTTTCGCGACAGGCTATTTTAGTAGCACTAAAGGCCGATTTTATCAACAGGCGCATTTTAACAAAGGCTTTGACCAATCAGAGCAGCCCGTTCAAGAACATGCATCTGTCAAAGTACTCTGAAAACTATTGATTTCTCTTGAAGTTTACCTCAAAAAGGTTAAAAATGACATCTTTATACACAATCGACCATTATTAACCATCTAGTATCTTTTCCAGTCTGATTTTCCACCCTAAATGGGTGAAAAATTGCATTTTCTTGTTTAACATAAAGTTTAGCAATTGCTAATTTCAACCAATCAGATTCCGCAAAAACTGTACATTTGATCGCTGATTTTTTCTTCTGCTAAATGATAATGATGACAAAAAATTAGGGTTTTGATTTTTTTTTGTAATAAATGGAGAGATCAAATATAATTTTTGCAACAAAACTGTTTTTGTTTTCTTTTTTTTCGCAATAATTCAAAAGTTATATCAAAATAAAAATGGGTTTTTGAATCCAGAACCGAAAACACGCCGACGGCTTGCGAACCCCTGTGACGTACTTCGTGAAAATACTTGTAACAGTTGTAACTAAATTGTATATGTTTGTTGCAACATAGGCGATGAATGAAGTTTGCAGCTCGGGACGAAGTCAACGATCGAAATAAATATCTTTTTGAATGGTTGAAATTAGATCACAAATCCCAGTAATAAAGTACCTAACCAAATATGTTCCGCTGAGGCGATCCGCTCTACAAGATGGTGGGTGGCCGAGCGGTATAGTGTTCGACAACGATTCCTTGTCTTCGTGGGAGGTGTTGGTGGGTGTTGGTTCGAGACCCAGCCGATGCAACTACTTTTTTTTTTAACCAAAATATTCATTGACATGCTTTTTACTCATGTTACACACATTTGTTTGTCGACATAAATGTGTTTTTAAATCAAATTTTATTAGATGTTTCACTAGTACAACAAAAATTGCGAATAATTTTACTTTGTTGGAATAATTTTGATTGATTGATATTGACGGATAAACTTCACTTCCAGTGACTGAATTCTCCACCACCCCCGGTACCTAGCTTTTGCAATATGTCAAGTAAAATGTCTAATAAAATTTGATTCAAAAACACATGTATGTCGATGGTACAAAAAAATGTGTGTAACATGAGTAAAAAGTATATCAATGAATATTTTGGTAAAAAAAATAAAAAAAAGTTTTGCACGGGCTGGGTCTCGAACCAACACCACCCACGATCCCACGAACACAGGGAATCGTTGCGACCACTATACCGCTAGGCCACCCACCATCTTGCCGAAGGAATCGCCTCAACGGTACATATTTGATTTGGGACTAGGTACTTTTTTACTGGGATTTGTGATCTAATTTCAACCATTCAAAAAGATATTTATTTCGATCGTAGACTTCGTATCGAGCTGCAAACTTCATTCATCGCCTATGTTGCAACAAATATACACTTGTTACAACAATAGTTTTGTGATAAAACTTATATACGATATGATGAAAGGTGTTACCCAGCTTTGACGTTTTGTTTTCAATATTGATAAAATACTATTGGACGATATTAATTAACCTAGCCGGCAATACCTAATAGAAAGCTTCTGCTAAATAACATCCAATAGAAAAGCTTTGTCAAATTCTCTGATAAATATGCATGTTGATAAAATCGGGCCTACAAATGGCAAGGGATTTATTACATTTGATGCATCTAAACGTAACTGAATCTTAAACATCAACCTGAAGTATTACTATGAAGCAAGTACTAATAACTTACACCATGTGATTCTCGTTCCTGGGTCTCCTCTTTGTCCAAGGTATTATCGAATTCCACAGACAAAACGTCCATAATAAATCTGTTACATTTCTTTTTAGGAATTATCATTTCTTCGATTTCAGATTCATCTCTAGACCTTTTCTGATTCGAAGTCGTGGCACCAAAATATGATTTTTTTGTTATTACTGAAACAAAGATCTAATTATTCCTGCTCTTAATAATAATAATTGTTTATTCAAGCTAGTGAATGTATAAAACATTTTTAACACATCATATACAGAATCTTAAGTGAGGATACAAATATCGAAAAATATTCTAAAAGAAAACGTACTCATAAATAAACATGGAAAGGTAACTGTGAAACACAGCAATGGACACACAGAACGAGTAAATCTTGACCTATCAGACTGGTAACAATGTTGTACAGTAATTCTTAAAATCAACTATAGGTTTTCCAGCAGCAGTTTCAAAAGGATCAAATTACATTTGTAAGGCGTCAATAATTGTAAATTTAAACTGTTATGTATGAATTACAGCTGAAAGTTTGAAACTACAATTGTCGTTAGAAATATAATTTGATCCATTTGAAACTACTGCTGGAAATGGTATTGATTATAAGAAACAAGTATCTTCAGAAGTCCTGTAATTTCCCTTTTGAAGTTACGTATAGGCAGACTAGATATACTCACTGGCAACATACTATAAGAGCCCATTCCTAGCAACTCTGATTTATTTAGCCCGGAATGTGGCCGAACTATGTTGCTATTTCCTTTATGCCATTTCCACCAGTAGTTTGAAAAGAAACATTACAATTCTAAAGCATCAATTTTCAATTCAAACTGTCAGTTGTTATATTACATGCATACTATTTCCAGCAGTAGTTCCAAAACTACAAAATTTTTAAATAAAGCTAGACAGTGATCATCATGTTTTGCTCTCGATACTGCTTTTACTGCAGCTGTCTGAATTATGAATAGCCTCTGTAATTGTGACAACATACATATGTTCTAATATTTGTCATATTATAGTTTTATATAGTTGTCTATTTCAACAAATTGGATTGTCATCAGATATAAGGAGCAGCTGCTACCACACATAGAGCCCCCTCCAAGTGCTGCAAAACAAAACTTGCAAGATTTACCATGTGAATTTAACGCTCAAATTCACTGAGTCACGAGCCACTTGCATCATTCCTTTATAATGCTTAGAATAGATAAAGTTTCCCGCACTTTCAAAGTTCAACCGCGATTTATCGCATCGCGATTATGCGGAAAGCAATATCATCAGGTACACAGGCATTCCAAGTGGTGACACTTAACGTTTTGATGCCAAAATGATTCACCACCCAACACCCCTATGATTACACACCATTGGAATCGCCGTGAATTTTCAAAAAGGCTGAAACTGACATATAATTCGTTACAGAGATACAGCGACATGAATTTGGTGAAGTTTTACCGTCGTGCCAGAACGACCTACACATATTTAAATTCGGACCAGCAAATGTCGGAAAAAATCGACTGGAATCGAATCCGTGACATCCAGCAGATCGGTACGCCGGCACTCTCGCTCTCGAGAAAAAAAGTTTGTCGATGCTCGGGGAGTCAAATACGGCGCTGCTATGATACATACGGTTGTGAAAGATCATCTGAGCATTATAAAAAAAATGGTGTAAATGGCTCATAACTCAGAGAGAGATTGGTGAATTTAGTGACTCTAGGGCCCGATTTTATCAACATGCATATTTAACAAAGACTTTGACAAAGCTTTTCTATTGGATGTTGTTTAGCAAAAGGTTTCCATAACAAGTATCATCCAATAGTATTTTATCAATATTGGAAACAAAACGTCAAAGCTGGATGACACTTTTATCAAAATATTTTAGATTCCATGGATCAAAATCATAGCAGAAAATCAGAAAAAAGCGATTGATTTGCAAATGAATGCTAGATTTTTAATGTTTACCATATAATTATTGTATAATTACCAATTGCAATTGCAGTCAGACTGATTATACACTGGATGCATGTTTGTTAAACACCTTATAGATTGTAAAGGCACTGCGTAAAATGCACCGTAGCGCAGAAACACATTGTAAGGCATGCATATGAATAAAAATTATATAAAGCACCTTATTCACTTTCTGACTATATGAAAGGCTTCTAGTTTAGGAAAAATAAGGCTATACGTTATACTTTTGCCAGCTCACAAGCTATGCTGCTAAGAAGGACAGGTAACCAGTAATGCGCACTTGTTAAATCGTGTGTGTCTAGTTTGTGAAATGCAATAAAATGTTACTTTTACCCATTATTACTATAATACAAAGGTATATTGCAGGTATTTATAATTATTATCGATTGTAAATTGTTTTTTCAAAATAATGCAGTAATTTGAATTTCTTGTCATCATTATCATTACATTAACCATCCAGTGATCAAATGTATCGATTTTGTGGAATCTGATTGGTTTAGATTAGCAGTTGCTAAACTCTTTGTTAAACAGGAAAACGCTTTTCACCCATTTATGATGGAAAATCAGAGTTGAAAAGATACTAATTGTCGATTATATATAAAGCATGTCTTTTTCACCTTTTTGAAGTAAATTTCAAGAGAAATCAATAATTTTCAAAGAACTTTGACAGATGCATGTTTTTGAATGGGCTGCTCTGATTGGTCAAAGCCTTTGTTAAAATACCTGTGTTAATAAAATCGGGCCTTTGTATACTAGCAGTGACATTTGTTGTCTTATCACGATCAGTTTGAGGAAAACTCGAGGCTAAATTCTTGTTTAAACCGTAGGTTGGACAATAAAATACAAGCGGAAAAGTATTTTGATGAAGTTATCCTTTAATTAAGTTGATCAAAACCTCAAATTTGCATTTTCTATCAAAAAGCACTATACCTTCTGTTCCAGGCAGTAGTACCTGATCCTTCGCGATTTCGGAAATGTCTGCTTTCTGACAGCCAGAAACTTTCGATTGATTTACTTCCTTTTGAGGAATACCACATTTCCTTAATGAACTGAAGTCTTCTTTCATTAATACGTCTGTAGTGCTATCAATTTTATGTGAAGAATTTTTAACCACTTCGAGTGTATTGAAATCTACATTATCCAAACTATTTGTGAACAGTTCGTTCTCAACGTTGCCACCAGGTTCACTTTCTTGATGCTTGTTTGATATTGCATTTGTACAATTTTCATCCAGTATTCTATATTTTCTTTCAGTTCTATCTGGTATGTTTTTAAGACCTTTTTCGCTCCTTAAAGGTTCTGTCTGTGAAGTAGCATCCTTTTGCCTTATTTCAGAAGTCTGAACTGAACAAGTGTTTTTTGTAATCCTATCTGTTTGCGCTGCTCTATTACAGGTTTGAAACGCCGCTTCCACAAAAACATCCTGTTTAGAAATTTGACTTGTTTGAACAGATGCATCAACAACGTTACTTTGCTTTAGTCTACCAATATGAGCTCTAATTTGATCTATTGCATCAAGAGCACAGTTAGAACCTTCCTTCGAACATATTTGTATATATTCATTTATAAATGAAAGCAGTTTATTAGTCGATTGACGTAACTTATTTGAATCGTCAACACCTAATACTGTTTGTGTCGGAAGATCATAATCATCCAAATCTTCATCATTTACATTACTTGGATTTGCTGAGTCATCTCTAAATGCAACCATATCGTTAATTATGATACATTCATCTGATCCTGTCTTCAAAATATCGTCATCATAATGATTTGATACAACTTCTGCACTGTGAGTATTTTGGACAACCTTTTCAAATGTGATTTGGTCAACTTTACTTGACTTTGTGGTTTTAGGATTTTCTATTTGATTATTATTTAAATTAATATAATCTGAGTTTTTAGTATGTTCTGTTCGGGGAAGCTTTTCAGATTTCTCTAGGTTGTTTTTCTTCTTGCATGTTTGTTTTAACACTTTGTCTTTTTCATTTACCGAAGTACTAGTGATTGGAGAATCGCCAAATTCATTTTCAGGCAACATATTACTCTTAGCATTGATTTGACTATTTTTCATCTTACTTGCAAAAGCTTTACATGATTTTGAAATATTAGATTTGTCATCACGTTCTATCTTTTTTAAACCTTCCTCGACGAGCTCCACATTATGCTGTTTTGCCTTAGCTTCAGACAAGTTGTTATCCTGAAAAATAGTACAAATGCATATAAAGTAATTCAAAAAACAAGTATGATTTAAAATGTATGGAAAGTATACCTTTTTTTTATAACTCAGCGGACGGCGTAGGCAGAGCCTAAATACCAGAGTACCGCGGCTGCTGTGAAAATATTATGGGTTATGGGATTTTTATTAAATACAATCAAGACTTGTCTACACAATATAATAGGACAGGGTATCTGCGATTTGAAAGTTGTAAACAGATAAAAAAATGCATTTTTTTATTATTTTTGCCACGTTCCGGAACATAACATAAATTGCGTGAAAGTAACTCGATTTTCAAGACCAATAGTTTTTCATTACTTATTGTCGTGGTAAATTATCATTGAGGTTTCACTGAATTAATATTTGTGTGTGTATTATAGGATGGCAAAGGATGACCTATAACTGACGAGGGCCTCTTCACACCCATATTGAAAATACCAATTGGCACAGCATCGTCTTTTTTTCAAATAGCAATATTGAAACCAAATTTTGAATGTTTCTGAATATAATACTGGAGGCTGTTGATGTGTGTTTACCAGTAACATCAAAATTGGTAGACTTTAATTCACACAACAAATTGCAATGGTTCGATCAAGGATAGGCTGAAATGAGAGAATTATTGCAGTTCATGGTCCACGTAAACAAGCAGTGTTCTCAGTTAATATCTCAAGAGCAAGTAAACTTTCATGTTAAAGTACACAACAGACAAAGCTGTTAATGATAATTATATATATATATACTTCATCTAATAAGCAAGTAGCGATGTGGAATGTGATAAAAAAATAATAATGTCCAAATAAATAGAATTTCCACTGATGAACTGCTAACGAGTTCAACCATTTTTTCCCAATATAGCTCAGTCTCACGTCGATAAACTTCCAAATTCCTATACTACACAAATTAACCACATCAAAGTGATAAAAGAATATCATTCACTAGCAGAAATGTCTCATTATTGAAGTTCGCGATGCTATATTAAACATAAAAAACTAAAAAATGATTTGAGCTCAAAAATAATTAAAACATTGAAAAATATCATTGCTGTTCCATTTACCAAACTGGTAAATGGATGCAGAAAGTAATATTGTTCCAGACTTCCTCAAAATTGCCAAAGCAGTAATAAAAAAGGATCCCAAGATGATCCATCTAACTATCGGCATTGATTAACATATTTATACGGGCTATCGGCCTATATCAATAATAACTAAGATTATAGCAAATTCTTAAGTCTTATTAAAAAACCAAATGACTGAATATTTTGAAACGAATAGCTTATTCTACTCTACTCATACTCAGTTTGGGTATCGTAAAAATTCAACAACAGCAATGGCTATAAATGATTTTGTACAAACTGTAAATAATGCATTGGAAAATAGTGAGTATGTTCTGACGAATTTTTATTATCTTTTCAAGGCTTTTGATTGTGTACAGCATACTGTCATGATAGTATATCCCTAATTAGTTCGTATCTTTCAAACAGACATCAGTATGTTAGTTTTAAAAATTACAAATCGGATCATCAATCATCATCATCAAGCACAGAGGACCTCAATGTACAGTTCTAGGTCCAATCCTTTTCTTGATATACATCAATTATCTACCAAACTGTGATGTAAATGTTAAAGTGATTCCTTTTGGTTTTAACAAAACCACTATAAACACTGGTAAGATCCTAAAGAATTAAACAAAAATGTTTGGGATCTCATACTGGCTCAAACATGACTTGGCAGAGAAATGGCAGACACACATTACAAGTCTTTCAAAAATCACCTTCATGATTCATATTATTGACAGCATATTATGCATGTTTTCAATCCAATATGCTATATTGGATTTTAGACCCTCCACATGTTTCAAAAGTTTTTGCAGTTCATCGACATTGTGTAAGAATCATTGCTGGGCTGAACTATGCATATTTGCATATGCATATTTTCAACCTAATATGCTATATTGGATTTTAGACCCTCCACATGTTTCAAAAGTTTTTGCAGTTCATCGACATTGTGTAAGAATCATTGCTGGGCTGAACTATAGCAATGCAGCAAACAAGATTTCATTCAGTATGGAATACTAACTATTCCAATCATTACCATATTGGATTGTTTGTTGTATGTAAAAAAATACTCTAATAACAGACAAGGCAACGCTCGTAGCTATGAAACAAGAAACAGAGACCAATTAATCCCCACTCTACCCTACTGCTAAGAATAAGATACGGGACTAACTATTACGACATAAGGTTCTTCAATTTATTACCCGAGGACTCTAGTTCAATGAACCAAAAATGTTTAAAAAAATGGTAAAGCAATTTCTTATGAATAATATAGTATATTGCAGTGTTTCTCAACCGGATTTACTCCAAGGACCGGTAAAATATTTCGGCACGTTCTCGCGGACCGGTAGTTTTAATAATGCGGACCATTGGCACAATTTTCCACAAAGACAAAAATATGAAGACAAACATAATTTTGAATACATTTTATTTGTTATTTTACATTTGTTTATTCAAATAACATGAAACAATGCTTCGAGAATAAAACTACCAAAACTTAACCAAAACTCAGAGAAAATTCCAATACGAATGATATAGGTATTTTTTTATTAATATATTAGCAAAAACAACAATGAATCGAAGTGAGAACAGCGTAAGTGCATAGATACAAAATAAGCAGGGAATAAAATTAAAGGATATATAAAAACTAAAGTTAATGAGATTGCTGCTGATCCTTGTTGCTGACTAAAGTGTCAATCCTAGGCGTTAAACCAGTTATAGCAATACGTAAAGCAGGCGTAAGACCAAATCGATTTCTGCGTTTCGTCTTTATAACAGTCATAGCCGAAAATGTAGTTTCACACAAATAAGTTGAGGAAAAAGGCACGACTTTGCATGAAGATGGGGGTATTCTGTTGCAGTCTTCATCCAGAATTGATATATATTTACTGAATTGAACTGTGACTTAAGTCCTAGATCTAAAGACAGGTCAATAAGTTCTCTTTCTTCAGCTATAGTGAGATCGTTATTGGGATTATCAATATAGATTGATTACAAGCATAAGCGAGACTGGAGGTTGGTCTTAGCCGGGGTTCGGAAGCAGGTTAAAAACTTCGGGAGAGGTTTTGCTAATCACAACTAGTTAGCAGGTAACCAGCGCGTTTGACCCTATCGTAAGCCTTTGGGCAGAACCTTATAAGGGATGAGACAGCAGGATTTGGATGGTTTCTGTCTTGTGGAGGTTAGCTGCGAATTGAGGAGCAGCCTGTACCAAAGAGATGATAGGATTCTCCTTGAGAATTTGATTGCCCTTATGTACCAGGGAATTTTCAGGGAAAACTTCAGGAGGCTTATGAATGCACCCTGAATGCGTTTGAGGATGTTATCGGAGGTGCCCCTTATAGGGATAGCGTATGTACATATGCATTTTATAATTGCGAACAAAGCGCGGAGTTTGGTTCTGTTGTTGACATTTTTATTGTTTACCTGATATGGCGAAGAAATAACTGAATTGTTTACGCGTACGGTGCGGCAATTTATAGAAGGGTATAAGGTACACAGTTGCCAGTTTGTTATATTTTTCGTAAGATCGTATAATTTTCTAAACTAGTGAACTATTATTATTGTAATATAGGTAGTGTTGCAATATCGGTGGTCGGCCGATAACACTCTGAATTTTGGACAGTAAGCTGGATATTTCGCGGACCAGTAAATATTTTTTGCGGACCGCTGCTGGGCCGCGGACCGGCGGTTGAAAAACACTGGTATATTGTACAATGATGCGGTAATGACGTTAATAACTCACGCAGTTGAAGTTTGCAGCACAAGACGCAGGTGAGTGCTGTAAATTAACAAGTATTACCATTAGTGCAAGGTAGATGCTATACTTTATCTACGACCGAAGCAATTAGTAGTATGACTTGAATACATAACTATTATGAATTATTGACAACTTTATCTCACTTCTGCAAAATAAATACTGTACACTGCCAAATTAGCTTTTGACGTCTCATAGCATGGCCACCCTTGCAGTTATTATAGCATGTATCTAGTAGGCATTGTTCATAACCCACAGCTGGAGCACGAGCTTTAAAAAATAATTCTCACTGTTTGTTTACAGGTAGTATTACCTGTTCAAAAGTAATTTGGTAATTGTTGTATAACTAAATGGGAGTAGATAAGGAATTTTGCAGTATCATTAAGTCCTTTACCAACCATTTTGGAGGTTTTTTGGGTAAAGCCTTCTTTTTTTAATATGTTGTATTTTGATCCTATAACAAGATATATGTATATTGTTATGTTTAATTTGTTAGTTTTTTATTAACATATGCAAACATTTTTTATGTATATTAGCAACTCTGAATTAAAAGAACCACTTTTTTTGTATTATTCTACATAGATTCTTATATCACCTACTGTAAAAAATTGATTCACATCAGATAACATTCGTACTTAGTAAGTTATAGAGGTCCAAGGATTACTGGATAGATGGACCATCAAAAATATGTGCCTTTACACTTTGTTGTTGAGAAAAAAACAGAAACTATATTGAACTGCTTACAGTAAAATCACATGATAAATTTCTGGCCCAAAACTAACTCTTAAAATACTGTACTTTAGCTAAATTTGTTTTACGGTTTGTACTTTATTCTTAGGCTTTATGAATGCCATTGGTCCTTGCAAAGTGGAAAATAATTGCTTTGATATTGTTGCAAAGATATTACAACAGTTCAAATGCATCCAGAAAAAATATTCTTACTATAAATATTTGAGGCATAAATTGCATGTTTTAGATTAGCAATAGGTTAAACTTAAGAATAATCTGTTTCAATAAACTTTTTTGTACCAAAGATGTAATTGTGCTTCTAAGATATTTCTCCTTAACCCTCTAATCTTGTTAACTATAATTTGGTGTTTTGAAACTCTGTTTTAAGATAATCAGAACAGAATCTAGCCATGAAAAAAATGTAGTTATCCTGTAAAGCTACATTCAGTTCTTTTCATATATGAATTGATCTATTGACATAAGCCTCACACAAAATATATTCTACATATCACTAGTTTCTGTACTTTCAGTACTCTTGGTATATATACCAACATTTTAATATTACCAATAAGCCTACCTTATGCTGTTCTATATGCACCACAATCTCCTTTTTTCTATAATCAGCCTTTTCCTTGTTCTGCAATGTGATTCTAAGTTGCTTTGGTAATTTAACACTTTTATCAACTGTTTCTTTCATTTCTGTAATCCTAGTCCACCCACTATTACAAGATGCAAGGCTTATTCCAACCACATCTGATTTTTTCTCTTTAATTTCATTATCACAAGTAATCCTATTAGGTGGTATAACTTCTTGGTCCATTTTGTCCAATAATTCATCCTCTAAAAGATGTAGAATGACATTTTCTTTTGCTTTTTCTATGACCTTTTCTTCAGACATAATTCCTTCAGTATTTGGATCTTCAATATTATAGTTATCATGGTCACTAATATGATTGTAAGAATATCTTTTTGGTGTCACCACATTTTGCTTGTTTTCAAAGTCTAACGATTTTGCACGTCTCCTTTGTTTTTCTATCATGGTTGGTTGTGAAACAGAAGGTAAGTTGATAGGTTCATCAATAGCTAAGAGTGTATTTTGTGTTTGTGTTAATCTGTCAAATTGATTTCTAGTATCATTGAGCCAATTTAAGACAGCTTCTTTGTTTTTATCATCCTCAAAATCCAAAATCTTATTTTCTCTATTTCTTTTGTCTCTTTTCTTATTAGAGTAAACATTTCTAATACTCTTTCTGTTGACTTTTAAGGTATTGTCACTTGTTTCCAAAAGTCTGTCAAAAGCATCATAGTCACTACTGTGTTGGGAGTCTACTTGAAAGTTCTGATTAAACAATTTTGTTTTTAAATATTCTCTTGTTTTTACTTGTGTCACAGGTAACTCTCTCCTATTAACATTTTCTTTACTTGGTCTATAAGTTTCAATTTCATTGGTTATTTTTGGAAAGACTTTTGAAAGTCTAGACTTTGAATTAGATCTGTTGACCTGTGATGGTGCAGCTAGCATTTCAACTAAAAAATACATGTTTTTATCAGTAGATACATAAGCAAAAAACAAAATAAACATACCTTCTTGTTTAAAAACACCTTCTAATTGCATACCAATGACAGAAACAAATTTACCAACAGCATTGCAATAGTTGTCTTTATAAGGTGAGCATCGTTTTTTGATTGTGGCCTTGCATATTGGGCAGTTTGTCAACTTTGCCTCTGATAAATCATGATAACAACTGTTACACAGTTTATGATTGCATTCCAATTCAACTGCTTCTTGAATAACATTTAAGCTAAAATAATTCGAGATGCATTTCCATAATTATTCTAAGAAATATGATATTTACCAAATGGGACATTTCAACAATGCTTTCAGTTTCAATAGAAGGGAAGCAAACTGTTTCAATTTGGTATCCTCACAAATATCCATCATGAAAATGTATGGTTTTGTCTATGATTTTTGTCCGGTATTATTGTGAATTGCAATTTGCAAATTAATATCATACATAACTTCAATAATAGGTCTAAACCACGTACGTATAAGCAAATAAACTAACAAAAAATTCCCGCAAAATAAACAAAGAACATAACCTCAACTCAAAGTACTCAAACAAAAAAGTAAACGATAACCAATGAAGTGTCAATACATAAACTCACTAGGCCGGAGCACTGAAATATGGCCACACTGAATCGGGGGCCGAGCTTTTATTTGTTGTTAAGTCATTAGTGTAATCTTCCAGAGCAAAAAAGAAGATTGGAAGGTGATTTTTTATGTGTTTCTAATTATTTACCTGCACTAACGAAACTATAAAGATAAAAAGATGCCTGCAAAGTCTGTAGTACCAGGTTGCACTAGCAATTGTGCTTCCAATAAAGGACATAAACAGAAGTGGGTGAACGGTATTCCTCCTACAAACATTTCAAAGGATAAGACCTATTTTAAAGCACAATGTGGTACCTACAATGTTTTCTGGACCTCCCAAATATCACAGAAAAAGACAGTTGATAGAACTCATCTGGGCATGCATCTGGGCATACCTACGAAAAGATTTGATAGTGAAAGGGAATCCAGACCAGCAAGAATGCCTTCAAAGTGACCTAATAGTGAATTTTTCTAGCTCAAGTGAAAATTTACAAAGTAAATTGAGTGTTCCTTTAAGTGGAAGTGGCAGCAGGAAACAGGTTGCGTTTATTTTTATTTTGTAGTGTTTGACTACGATGAACCAGACATCAGATGTAAGTGGTATTAGTAGTAGTAGTTCTAAAAAGTATTTTTCTTAATTTATCAGCCGAGATGAACTATTAATACATATAAAATGTTAATTATTATTCTGAAACTATAAAACAATTTACGGTAACCGGACCCCTATTTGACAGCTAAGCCACGTTGCCACATCTAAGGCTCTGGCCTAGTGTAGAGTCGGCCATGCATGAACTCGATAACACAAAACGATAAGGAACAACACAAAACATAAAGTTAAAAGGACTGTTCCAGCCTACGATTCTATTACCGTCCCAGAACCGTTTTCATAATGCCCCGCCCATTTTGCGGTGGACCAATCGATCATCGTTTTTAGAACTGTAAAATGGGCGGAGCATTTTGAAAACGGTTCTGAAACGGTTATAGAACGTAGGCTGGAACAGCCCTAAAAGCAATTAGGTTTAGATCACGCATGGCCGACTCTACACTAGGCCGGAGCCTTATAGCGTTTTTCACTGGACACATTTTAGTGCACTCCGTGCGAGTGCAGAATACTGAAAAAGTTCACCTAGGGTAACACTTTTGCACTGGGTTCTTCCAGTGGAATACACATCAAGAAACAACAACTTGTTTTGACAACAATATTTGCATATTTATACTACCTACTCGTTTGTCTGAAAACTGTTCAATAGTTTCCATGTAATTGCTAATCCTGGGAATTTTTTCTCCCAAATTCTTCCTAAACACATTATTTCTACTCATTTCTCTACTCATTCTGACTGAAAATAGTGAAAATCAACTATGTATTACCGTATTCAAAGATTGAAAGTTTAAACAGGCGTAATATCATTCTATAATTTGAAGTCTCCCGCTCAAACCTACTGTCATTCCCTTGGTTCACTTCCATGACACTCGCTTTGAAATCGGTGCGAAATTTTTGCACTCCGTTCGACCGCTCCGAGTGCAGAAATGCCAGTAAAATGAGTGAACTCAAAAAATGTTGCACTGGAACTGCCAGTGAAATGCAAAACAGAACTCCAGTGCAGCCCGAGTGCAACCAGTGAAAAACGCTATTAGATGTGGCAACGTGGCTTAGCTGTCAAATAGTGGCCCTATAGTTTCAGAATAATTATTACATTTTATATGTATTAGAGTTCATCTCGGTTAATAAATTAAGAAAAATACTTTTTAGAACTACTACTACTAATACCACTTACATCTGATGTCTGTTTCATCCCAGTCAGACACTACAAAATAAAAATAAACGCAACCTGTTTCCTGCCGCCACTTCCATTTCCACTTAAATGAACACTCAATTTACTTTGTAAATTATCACTTGAGCTAGAAAAATTCACTATTAGGTTACTGTGAAGCCATTCTTGCTGGTCTTGATTTCCCTTTCACTATCAAATGCTTTCGTAGGTATGCCCCAGGCCATGCCCAGATGAGTTCTATTAACTGTATTTTTCTGTGATATTTGGGAGGTCCAGAAAACATTATAGGTACCACATTGTGCTTTAAAATAGGTCTTATCCTTCGAAATGTTTGTCAATTATTGTCTTTATCCTTACAAATATAACCAGCCCTTCCGAGGAATACCTTTCACCCACTTCTGTTTATGTCCCTTATCGGACACACAATTGCTAGTGCAACCTGGTACTACACACTTTGCAGGCATCTTTTTATCTTTATAGTTTCATTTGTGCAGGTAAATAAGTAGTAACCCATTCAAAATCACCTTGCAACGTTCTTTTTAATCTGGAATAAGGTTATGTTGGGCCATGGTTTGGTAGTCCTCTACTCATGCCTCTACTGGGCTGCAACCTGGTACTACACGCTTTGCAGGCATCTTTTTATCTTTATAGTTTCATTTGTGCAGGTAAATAAGTAGAAACCCATTCAAAATCACCTTGCAACGTTCTTTTTAATCTGGAATAAGGTGATGTTGGGCCATGGTTTGGTAGTCCTCTACTGGGCTGCAACCTGGTACTACACGCTTTGCAGGCATCTTGTTATCTTTATAGTTTCGTTTGTGCAGGTAAATAATTCGAAACAAATTAATAATCACCTTCCAACCATATTTTCTGCATCTGGAAGAATACACATGACATAACAACAAATGAAAACACGGCCTGATCTCCTACGTTGCCATATTTCAATGCTCCGGCCTAGTGAGTAGAGACGGCCATGGATCACGCCATCGTCGCCAACTACGTCCGCCCAGAGTTTGTAACTGTTTTGTGGTTTGTAACTTGTAACTAAACCAAAGCCCATTTCAGCAGGCACCAAAACCAGGGAAACTTCCAGGTTTATGACGTCTGACGTCCTGTGTCATGACAAATGATGATTTTAGAGGCATCTGAAAATTTTCACTCGAACGAATATGGTTTTGTTTAGTAGTCAGTAGCCAGTACGGTACTCTGCCGGTTGCAGTAGCAAAAATTTTCGATTGTTATACTAAACGTTCGGTCTTTTATGACCAGTGTATGTTTTGTGTTTATGACATTACATCATAAACAACATAACACTCAATTTTCTTTGGTCTGGCAATGGCAATGGGATTCCCATAAGGTTTAGCTCCAGAGCGAACACTGAATAAATCACTCTAGAAATGGCGTACTTTAAGAGTGAAACAAAAACTCTCTTGGCACATACATTTGATAACGATTCCAGGCGACTCAAAATACATTGCTCTTTGTAAAACATTTAGGCCCAGTTGTACAGTCTCAGTTCAAGTACAGTTCAAGGTTGAACTCAGTTCAAATATGGAAGTCCAGTTGTACATGGTCAGTTCAACTCTAAGCTCGGTTCACTAATTTATATTTTTAAGGTTCAGCTGAGCGCTCGAATTTGGGCGCTTAAACCGAGTTCTAAGGACCTAATGTGTCGTAACCTAATTTAATAATTTGATTTAGATAAAATTTTCAATCATTTGTTGTAAATTAAAGTACGTAATGGATCAGCAGCTCAGAGAAAATCTCCTGGAACTAACAGATCATGAAAACTTCGTTGCAGCAGTAGAAATATTAAGAAACGCAAGAAGGCGTCAAAAGAAATACAGAGATAGAGATAGAGTTGATAATATTTTGGTGTGGAATGACGATGAATTAATTCAAAGGTTTCGACTTTCTAAACAAGGTGTTCGATTTGTTATAAACCAGGTTAAAGCACAAATAAAGTCTCCAACAGAATGGCGAGTACTTTTTTGTTCATGTAATGAATCAAAAGTATTTTGTAATCCTATTGTTTTTCAGGAACTGTGCTGTAACGGCTGAACAAATGATTCTTGTCACATTGAGGCATTATGCGACTCACAAAACATATACACTGAATGCGACTGGAAACATAACATAACCAACAAAACAGCATTCAAATTCAAACAACTAATTTTTGACAGAACAGACCAACTACGCATGCGTTAATGTTACCAACCTAACTACTTCTTTCTTGAACCTGGTTTTGTAGTGCTGGGATTGTAAATAGGTCGTACAACGGAAATGAATTTTTGAACCAAGTTCATCATTGAGCATAGTTTAATAGAACTGTGGCTTGAACTGAGACTGTACAACCGGGCCTTAGCATTTCATCATTTATCAAAACTCAATTTTCCATTCAAAGATTTACCCCGTTACTACTTTTATCGTTACTATTTTTATGTATATAATTAATTTACTAATGGCAAGCCATCACCACAGCATTTCAGTAAACCAGATTTTCGTAATCGACGATGCATTTTTTCAAATGGTGTTTAATGATTCGGAAATTTTGATAAACATCAGGCAGTGGTGACACTTTCCTATCAATTGAGAGTTGTTTTAACCTCGACTCCAATAAACAGTTCATATTCATTAAACACTTTATTTGATCATAGCATTTTATAACGGGAAACAGGAAATTATATTTTTTTGTTTATTTTGTATTGTCGAACTTTATAATACGAATATTTTAAATAACTGGATTTCCTTCTATTCAATACAATAGCAAGAGTAAATGTCGAATTTTCTCCAGCTTATTTTGATACCTAGAAAAATAATTATTGATAGATTGTTTTTTTATTCTTCTATCCTTATGGTTAGAAGAAGAAGAAGAAGAAGACGAAAGAAGAAAATATCAATTATTTTACCAGGCATTAAAAGAAGCTAAAAAGTTTATGCGCACATTTATATTCCTCACTTCTTGCCTACGTCCCTGCTTTCTTGCAGTAAAATAATAACTGATGATATCTCAATCGAAATTGGTGGTTGGAATTCGTTGAATACACACGAAAAATTACAATGAAAACACTATTGATGCATAGGAGCATAGGTCAGCAAACAATGGTGTGCCCTCTGCGGCCATATTGGGTGACGGGGTTAGACTACCTAAACTGTGGTTAGCCATACTTCTATGGACAAAAATGAACTTGTGATAACTAAGGTTTTATGTTGTATGTTCTATGGTGTCCCAGAACTGATTTCATCATGCCCCGCCCATTTTGTGATTCTAGAATCGATAGCGGACCAACCAATCACCGTTTTTAGAACTGTAAAATGGGCGGGGCATGATGAAATCAGTTCTGGGACGGTGATAGAACCGTAATTTGGAACAGCCTTGACGACGCGACTACTCATGACTACTGCATGGCCGTCTCTACTCACTAGGCCGGAGCATGAAATATGGCAACACTGAATCTGCAGGCCGTCATTTTGTTTGTTGTTAAGTCATTAGTCATGGCATTAGTGTAACCTTCCAGAGTGAAAAATAAGATTGGAAGGTGAATTTTATTGTGTTTCTAATCATTTACCTGCACAAACGAAACCATAAAGATAACAAGATGTCTGCAAAGTATGTAGTACCAGGTTGCAATAGCAATTGGGGCTTCCAAAGAAGGACATAAACAGAAGTGGGTGAAAGGTATTCCTCACAAGGGCTGGTTATGTTTATAAGAATAAAGACAATAATTACAAACATTTCAAAGGATAAGACCTATTTTAAACCACAATGTGGTACCTACAATGTTTTCTGGACCTCCCAAATATCACAGAAAAAGACAGTTAATAGAACTCATCTGGGCATGCATCTGGGCATACCTATGAAAAGATTTGATATTGAAAGGGAATCAAGACCAGCAAGAATGGCTTCACAGTGACCTAATAGTGAATTTTTCTAGCTCAAGTGACAATTTACAAAGTAAATTGAGTGTTCATTTAAGTGGAAGTGGCAGCAGGAAACAGGTTCCGTTTATTTTTATTTTGTAGTGTCTGACTACGATAAACCAGACATCAGATGTAAGTGGTATTAGTAGTAGTAGTTCTAAAAGGTATTTTGCACAATGTGGTACCTACAATGTTTTCTGGACCTCCCAAATATCACAGAAAAATACAGTTAATAGAACTCATCTGGGCAAGCCAACAAGGGCATGCATCTGGGCATACCTATGAAAAGATTTTATAGTGAAAGTGAATCAAGACCAGCAAGAATGGCTTCACAGTGACCTAATAGTGAATTTTTCTAGCTCAAGTGACAATTTACAAAGTAAATTGAGTGTTCATTTAAGTGGAAGTGGCAGCAGGAAACAGGTTCAGTTTATTTTTATTTTGTAGTGTCTGACTACGATGAACCAGACATCAGATGTAAGTGGTATTAGTAGTAGTAGTTCTAAAAGGTATTTTGCACAATGTGGTACCTACAATGTTTTCTGGACCTCCCAAATATCACAGAAAAATACAGTTAATAGAACTCATCTGGGCAAGCCAACGAGGGCATGCATCTGAGCATACCTATGAAAAGATTTGATAGTGAAAGGAAATCAAGACCAGCAAGAATGGCTTCACAGTGAACTAATAGTGAATTTTTCTACCTCAAGTGACAATTTACAAAGTAAATTGAGTGTTCACTTAAGTGGAAGTGGCAGCAGGAAACAGGTTGCTTTATTTTTATTTTGTAGTGTCTGACTATGATGAACCAGACATCAGATGTAAGTGGTATTAGTAGTAGTAGTTCTAAAAAGCATTTTTTTTCTTAATTTATTAACGCAGATGAACTCTAATACATATAAAATGTAATAATTATTCTGAAACTATAGGCCCACTATTTGACAGCTAAGCCACGTTGCCACATCTAAGGCTCCAGCCTAGTGTAGAGTCGGCCATGACTACTGGGTACTCGACTCCTCGACTGTCAATGTCAAAACTCAGTGTATGTGTTTTGTGGTCAAAACAGTGTCAAAAGGCAAAAAATAAAAAACCTTTTCTTCCGCGTTCCACGTGCTGTCAGTTGATTCTGGTTCAGCGCTGGTCAATTTTAAGAAGAAATTGATTATCTCGACCAGAAAATTATTACCAAAATAATGGTAAGAAGTTATTTCACATTTATTATCACTCCAACACCTTTTATTATACCATGTAGCCTAAAGGTAGAAATGTCTTGTAAGGTTATGTTTGTCATGCACATGTTCGTATCTTGAAACGATGTTAGATCGTTCTAATAGATGAATTAATTCCAATTCCTTTTTTTTCAGGCATCTGTTAAAGAAGGTAACCCCGAAAAACCCGGTCAGGATACCGCTCCTATCCATCACATCAGGATAACTCTGACTTCTCGTAATGTTCGTTCGCTGGAGAAGGTTTGCTCCGATTTGATTGAGGCAGCGAAGAAGCAGAAATTGAAAGTTAAGGCAAGTTTAATTTATACCTAATCTCATCAACCAGTCATTTAAATGAACTCTATTTCAGGGACCTGTCCGAATGCCAACTAAGATACTCCGCATAACTACCCGTAAAACGCCTTGTGGTGAAGGTTCCAAGACATGGGATCGCTTTCAAATGCGTATTCATAAACGTGTTATTGACTTGCATTCTCCATCTGAAATTGTGAAACAGATCACATCAATAAACATTGAGCCTGGTGTAGAGGTAGAGGTTACCATCGCAGATGCCTAGGCGTTTGTTTTAAAACGTCACAAAAACATGTTTTGTGAAGTTTGGTTAAAAAATATATTTTAAGTCTATGTTTGTGTTTTACTTGTAAAGTACACATCTTGTTGTCACCCTCATTTTTTTTCTGGTGTAACTTTGCTTAATTTAATTTCTGAAACCTATCATATTGGTTGTCTCTGATTCACCATATTTCACTATTCAATACTTTATACCATATGTATTGAATGATAAACTTGTACCTAATATAAATAAAATTATAGCAAAGATTATTTTAACGTAGGTATATATACACACACAAAGGTGTCTTTCATTCATCATCAGTACTTGAAACTATATAATTATGTTGATAAGTAAACCTTTTGCTAAATCACTGTTACATTACTGGCTCTCGCAATATTAATAGGGAGCTATTGAAGACGCGATGCAACAAGGCACTAATAATTCCTGGCCCTATTTGACATCTAAGCATGCAAACTAAGACGAAAATACTGCCTGGCAGCAGGGCCGTATATAAGGGGGAGTTTGGGGGGTTCAAACCCCCCATGAGTATTCTCATGAATGAAATAACTACTAAAATAAAAATAATCAAGGATGCTTTCTCCAAGCTTAGTGATTTATTCTACTACTAACCAATCCTTCGGTACTCATAACACATTAGCAGCGATACAATCTATACAGATTTTAAGCAAATTAATACATTACATATTCTTTTATACATGAACCCCCTAAGGTCACCATGAACCCCCTCCATGGTTAACACCTAGTTACGGCCCTGCCTGGCCAAAGTTAGTGCATGCCATTATATGGACTAAAGTCGGCCATGTATGGACGCCTTGTGAAGCGGCACTGCCAAGGCACTATTTTGACATGATTCTTTGCGTTGTTTTGAGACGTGGGATTTAATATTTTATAGATGTGACTGGACTGGTGAACATAACCATAAATAAGATAAGCTTTTTGAGAACTAGGACCAATATTTATTAATGTACATACACTTGGCAAATAAGTATATTGATGATTATAGGATTAAAAATATACCATCTAAATAGGTGAAAGCAAGTCAATAATAGTTTTAAAGATTTTATTGTTGCAGTGCGATTGTAACACAGATGAAAATCTTGTATATAACACAATTTAAAAAGTTAAACTGAAGTTCCGTCTATTTTTAGGTTTGAATTAAATCGCGCTTACCAGAATACATCAATAGCTCTGTTTCAGAGACAATTTTAAGGTCAGGCAGTGCCTGTCACTATTAGTGCAAGGATAGCACTATTTCAATAACTCCCTAATAATGTAGATGAAATAAATACTGTATTCCATAAATTAGAATTACTAACTTGGAAAGTTAGTTTGCCATAAAACAAAGCCTGTGTACTAGTACCGCTGCCAAATCAATGTGACGTAATTCAGATCCATTTTTTCAAACATTTTATGCTTTGATAAAGGCATTAGAGGTGGCTGAAAAGTTTATGTTTCACCATATATGGAGTGATAGGCTAGTAAAATATACCCCATAGTTTCTTTTGAGTGGTAACTCATTCTAGTAGCCACAAAATCTAATAAATTTGAGAATGGGGACTCGAGTAATAATCTTTTTGTCTCGCTTAACTAATTTGAGATTTCACTGATAAAACAACAAATAAATTAAAAAATAATGACAAAATCTTAATGTCGTTACTAGCATTCCAATAAAAAGTACAACATAAGAATTTTTTATTATCATGTAGTAATGTAAAGGTATATTAGGTGTCCAAGATTTTAGGGGGCGCCATATAACCTCCAGTGGACACAACTATACCTCTCTGGCAGGCATCATATAGCTAGAGGAGGGGACAGGTAGTCATCGACAGCAATATTGTTAGTTATATAGTTATAGTTTTAATACAATCAATCAGATTACACACAGGCGAAATCAATCAATATATTTATTTGTTGAGTATCCAAATAAATATTAGTCATAGTTCGCAGAAGGCTAGGCTTTGTGCGCGAATACCGACTAGTCGATACAGACTAAAATATTTCATAACCTTCCTTAGCTTGGAAGCTCGATCATCTCCTTCTGCTCCATATCGTTGTTAGTTCTTCCTAACTTAATAGCTCAACTGGATGGGGTTTCAGCAGCATTTTGGGGCTCCCAGCACAACATACCATCACCAAAAATACCTAATTAAATTGCTTTCGACTGAAACTTCTTCAAATTTTTACAACCGTTGACAGTGGACACAACTATACCTCTGTGGTAGGCATATAGCTAGAGGAGGGGACAGGGAGTCATCGACAGCAATATTGTTAGTTATATAGTTATAGTTTTAATACAATCAATCAGATTACACACAGGCGAAATTAACATGAACAAACAAAAAAACTGCAACCGAAGTGATAATTCGGGAACAGAGGGTTCAAGTGATTCACCTCGCTTGGCGCCTGAACACTGGTGTCATTTGAACTGTTGGTTCTTGGGCTATTCGGCCGGCGTCGGCACGCTCCGCCGCCTTGGCGTCGGCGCGCTTCGCTGCTTGACGTTTCGCCAATACGGGTGGTCGGCATCCTCAGAAGCTGATGTCACTTATTTGGCGTGTTTGGAGAGACACCGGCCGAACAGTCCAAGAACCAACAGTTCATCGGATCATATCTAAACCATTCTAGGGGCCGCGGGCATTTTGAATGAAGCAGATAGTTTTTGTTGGTGATATTAGGTACATTTTGCCGAATTTAAATTTTTGTCAAGTTCCCTATTGTTCATTCCCTGACTAACCAAACGCTCTGATCAAATTGCTGAATGCAGTCCAACTAACTTAGATTGTAATATGCATCAACTTCAACCTATTGTCTACTTCGGTCTACCTTTAGCATTTATATAGTACTCAGGGGCGCCGACTCCGTGGGTGCTCGGGTGCTCCAGCACCCACGAGAGGTAATACGAGTAAATAGTGGGTGCCGAGCACCCACGACTATGTAACTAAAATAATTTTCATTCTCAGCTTCAGTCTTTCGAATTTTTGTTTATCATGAAATTACTGAAGAGATTCTTGGTCGTACTGAAGCTTTGAATGCTACATTACCGAAGACATCTCTGCATCTGCAAAAAGCCGTTGATAATATTAATAAAGTCAAAGAACTAACGAAAACTTTGAAAACGTCTGGAAGTCTGCCGTAAATTTAGCTCGTATTTTGGAATAGGATGAACCTAAAACTCAAAAAATACGGATAGTACCTAACAGAATAGACGACTCTACAAGCGAACCACACGAATTTTCTAATGCAGCTGACATTTATCAAAAAATGTATTTTGAAGTGTTAGATAAAGTCGCAGGTAATATTAAACAGCGCTTTACTAGAGATACCATGATACACTTGAGCAACATGGAATTATTTCTTACTTAGAAAAATAATGATACAAGCAGCAATTATGTGAAAAACTTTTATGGAGATGACTTTGATATATGGATCGTTTGACTCTTCATCGAAATATGCTTTTACTGTTGGAGACACGAGAGAAGATCGGTTTGGTGGGGAGAGGCAGTTTTACGTTCTCTCTGACCAGGAGCGTCGCATGACGGGTCTTGGAGATAGTCGACTTTATTATAATATACTAATTTTATCAGCGGAAATTATTGGAAAAGTATATTTTAAACCGGTCACAGTTAAGCTTACCGCTATTTTTCTAAATAAAATGATTTTTACAAAAAAAAAATAATGATGCAACTTATTATATTTTGTCTATAGGGTGCAGACTAGCTCGCGTCCGTAGCAGGAAGCTACACGTGCACCCTGGGTAACGCTAAATGAGCTAGAGCGAACCTGGCAACCAGACTCTTTTTTTTGAGATTTCCTGGTTAAAACATGACGAACATAAGTGCTAAAAACTTACAGACTAGAAATATCGGTAGTTTTATTCGTATTTGTCAGCTAAATGTGGAGAGCATAAGCAGAGCTAAAAGCGAATGCATCTCCAAACTACTTTTGGACAATAAGGTTGATGTCATAGCGATCCAAGAAACTCACGCCGACAGTGAGGAATCACTCACCAGACGGGGACACATTTCTGGTTATACATTACTGGGAGCCACTTACCACCATACTTACGGTGTAGCCTCTTATATTCGCAACAATATTGACAATGCCCAACTCATTTCCAATGACACAAATAACAACATACACAGCGTAATAGTAAAAGTGGGAGAAGTCACAATTGTAAACGTATAGAAGCCACCGGCAGCGGAGTGGCCTGAACAACCACTTCCAGTACAACAGCATCCGGCTATATATATTGGAGACTTTAACAGCCACCACCAACGGTGGAGATACCCCGACTGTGACGAAAATGGCACAAGGTTGGCTGACTGGGCTGATGATAATGATATCTTTCTTGTATTTGATGCCAAAGATAAAGGCACTTTCAAATCAGCAGCCTGGAATTCAGAAAGTAACCCTGATTTGTGCTTTGTGAGCTGCAATCGGAAAGGGATCCCTATACCAGCTAGCAGAAAAGTCGCAGAGGCCTTCCCACACAGCCAACACAGGCCAGTCTTCTTAGAGGTGGGAATCCAAATACCCCTAATACGATCCATCCCTCGGCCTCGATGGAATCTTGCAAAGGCGGACTGGTGTAACTACTCACGGGAGCTGGACCGGCTGGTACAGTGGATACCGCCAACATCAAACAATTACAAACGTTTCGTTGGACCAGTGATGAGCGCTGCAAAAAGGACCATTCCAAGGGGATACAGGAAGGAATATATCCCTGGGTGGGATGAGCGGTGCGAACTCCTATACGGCGACTTTCAGGAAACCAACAATCCAGATATTGCCGACGAACTCATCTCTGCCCTGGACAGCTCACGAAGACGTAAGTGGGAGGAGACTACGTCGGAAATGAACTTCCAACACTCAAGTCGAAAGGCCTGGAGCCTTCTTAGAAAACTAGGCTCAAGCACGCCATCCACACGGGCACCGTCGGGAGTAACTCCAGACAAGATTGCTGCGCATATTGTAGAAACGTCAAGAGCACCTTCTGATAGAGAGCATACAAAACGCTTGAAGAAGGGATTGACTTTACTGAGGAGGAACGCTCCTACCCAAACAACGTTCTCCCGACCCTTCTCGATCGAAGACATTAATAATGCCATATCAGATGTTAGGCCTGGAAGGGCTCCTGGTTTCGACGGCGTCCTGCCGGAATTTCTCATTCACGCAGGTCAGCAAACAAGAGTGTGGCTATCTCTCTTCTTCACGAACCTCCTTAATACGGGAAACCTCCCACGGGAATTCAAAAGAACGAAGGTTATATCAATATTAAAACCCGGTAAACCGAACGATCAACCTGCCAGCTACAGACCTATAGCCTTGCTCAGTTGCTCCTATAAATTACTAGAAAGAGCCGTCTACAACCGATTGAGCGCGACTATCTTAGACCGGGTCCCGATAACCCAGGCTGGTTTCAGACCGGGTCGCAGTTGTTGTGATCAAGTACTGTCCCTCACAACGCATATAGAGGCAGGCTACCAGCAAAACATGAAGACGGGAGTGGCGTATGTTGACCTCACTGCCGCATACGATACGGTCTGGAGGGAGGGTCTCCTATATAAGTTGCTGCAGGTGATTCCCTGTCAGACCACTACAAGACTCATAAACAACATGTTATGCGACAGAAAGTTCCAAGTAATCCTAAACGAGAAAGCAAGCAGGCAGCGCAAATTGAACAACGGACTTCCACAAGGCTCAGTACTGGCCCCCTTACTTTTCAATCTATATATATATCTGACATGCCAGAAACAGTCAGTTACAAGTTTTGCTATGCAGACGATATAGCCATAGCTTTTTCCGATAAGAGCTTCAAGAACGTTGAGCATACTCTTTCTAACGACTTGTTAGCTCTAAACAACTACTTCAAGAAATGGAGACTAGTACCGAGCCCCAACAAAACCGAAGTTTCCTGCTTCCACCTGAATAACAAACTAGCTAAATATGAACTGCAGGTACTTTTTGCAGGCGAACCCCTGAAGCATAACCATTTCCCAAAATATCTTGGAGTAACGTTAGATCGCACCCTCTGCTATAAGAAACATCTCGCAAACACTGCAGGAAAACTCAGAACACGCAACAACATTATTCAAAAGCTGTGTGGAACGACGTGGGGTGCCACTGCTCCAACTCTACGAACCAGTGCACTAGCTCTTGTCTATTCGTGTGCTGAGTACTGTGCGCCTGTCTGGATTAACAGCCATCATACCAGACTAATTGACGTCCAACTAAATCACACTATGAGACTTATTACAGGCGCAGTTAAGACAACCCCAACTCAATGGCTGCCTGTACTCTCTGGAATAGCCCCACCGCAGTTGCGAAGGACTGACGCCCTTCTAAGGGAGTATAACAAGATTAAGGCCAACAACAAACTACCCATCCACCGAGCAATACCCCCGTTGCAGATAAACAGACTTAAATCCCGACAACCACCAATAAGGGATGCAGAAGGGCTTAAAACCAATAACTTCGACTCCTTAAGCCAATGGCGCTCCCAGTGGGAAGGTTTTGCGGAACACCACTCGCGATGCGCATTTATTGGGGCAGCCTTACTTCCAGGATCAGAACTACCCCGGAAAGAGTGGGTAAAACTTAATAGAGTCCGAACAGGCCACGGCAGATGTGCCGACTCCCTTTACAAGTGGGGCTATGTGCAGTCTCCCCTATGTGACTGTGGCGCGCCCCACCAAACTATAAACCATATTACGAGCGAATGTGAACTGCGTGCGTTTCAGGGATCGCGAGAAGAGTTCTTCACAGCCACACCGTTGGCGCTGAAGTGGTTGAAAGAACTTGACATCAACCTGTAAATACCAAAGACTATGTTTCTTAGTTTGTAGCTGTATATATTTTATTTTAGTATAGGTTATAATAGTTTTTCCTTGAATCTATATTTACTATTGTCATGTTTTTGAGCCATACGATAAATAAATAAAAATATATTTCTGCCTTTTTGCCTGGAGAAATTAAATAAATTTGATGTACATCATATTTGTATCGATCCACGTTTTATCGATATATATAATATGACGTGCTTCTTGTTGGTACCTTTTGATAGCCCTTAAATATTTCAGACGCCAGTGTACAATTGAAAGTTTCTCTATAAGAATTTTTCTCTTATTTCCATATTTCTTCCAGCGGAAGCCATGCTCCTTCAGAAGCCTGTTCAGTGACTTAGTAGAATAAGGGAAATCAATTTTCTCTCTTATGGCCACTAAAAGCTTCGCGCATGTTGGAACAATTTTTTTTTCTATATAAAATTCTTCGATTGTCCTTCTGACAACACGAAAACCGAAATCATCAATTTTTCCCTCAATTGCTAAGCGTGGCCTTTTTTGCGCCTGGTGTGGCAAGTGAACTTCCAGGATCTTCCATGTTCCTCTTACGATTCTCATTCCTAATCCTTTTAATACTGGTTGTCGACACTCCGGTATAATAAGCCGCCCTCTCAGTTTTTGCATGAAGAGGAATCTTCAACGCATGATTACGCGATTCCTCATCACACGCCTCAATTACTCGAACTATTACTTCCCGAGCTTCGCCTCTAATCGTTTCTCCTTTCCTATGCGTAGCCATTATCGTTACAGCAAATGCAAACTGAGTCCTGCGAGACTGACCAATGCAAAATTTCGGATGCATGACCAGCGATGTTGTCGGCGAAACGTCGCTGCGTATAGACTACAAATGAACTGGACCGCAGTATGTTCACTATTAATAATAAGCGCTGATACTCACGCGCTCTCATTGCTGTATGATTTTTAGCAATTTTTTACATGCCGCTTTCCTTAAATAGTGAGTCTAATCTGCATTCCTGAGCCCGCTCTTCTTTCGTGTCTTGAACAGTAGATATTGCGCAAACAAAAAATTACAAATTCAATAGTGTGGAGGATGTTCTTTCATAAACACTCATTGTGGATCTACCAAAGATATGATATACCTGCAGTCATCAAATTATTAAAAATCATTTTAACTATTCCAATATTGACATGTACCACCGAAAGGTCATTTTTAGCATTACGAAAGATAAAGACTTATATTTAAGGGCTCAGCAAAGGCTAAATAATTATATGGTAGTGCGTGTAAACAGAGAAATAGCAATAGGTAAGGCAAGGTAAGGCTAATACTGATTTAACTAACTAAAAATATAGGTGGTTCTGTCATTAAAAAGGCGGAGCACCCACAATAATTTTCAAAACCCGGCGCCCCTGATAGTACTACTCTTGAGCACCCCTATTTATTTAATGCAAGCAAAATTATGCAGTTGATGGAATTTTCATAAATGATTCCTTATACACACTGTGTACAATGATGTTGCTGATGTTGAATGGCAGTGCTTGTCAAATGTGAAAGACATAAATATGTCTAAATTTTCATCAGTTAATCGAGGAATAAGAATATTAATAATAAAAGGTGACACAGTTTTGAAAAGACTTCTCAAAATTATGGTAAGCTGGCATAAGAATTATACCTTTATTACTTATTGAAATACATTGATTTTAGGAAGCCTACAACAGACTCAAGATGAATATATAATCTATTCCTGTCTGGTCTTTCAGTCTACTAAGGCCTCTATAACACCATTCTGACTAGTCATTATATATAAAAAAAACATCTCCAATCAGGCATGTTTTCAAATCAATTTGCAGTAATTATGGAGCTTAATAATCTAAAACACTCACATAATGGCATTAAAATATTTCTCAAAATATGGTAAGTGAAGAATGTCGGTATCTACTTATCAAATGGCGTCGCATGAAATATAAGGAGCAAATGCTTTGGATCCTGGACCTCTGATATAAGCATAGGAAATGCAAGTACATTATTGTATTATGTTTATAGAACCATATTGCAACACAAGCTAAATGCTATGTTCTTATGTTATGCATGCCACCGAACAGTCGAACACATAGATATATAACAAGAATATCGCTTTGAGCCCCACAATATCAATGCTGTGACAGTGGCAACTGCTTGTCAATCATGAATGGGGTATTTTCCAAAAAAACCATCAGAAAAAGTGTGTTATGCCGCTAGGTCTTTCTTTCACATGTCTATGGATAGCCTAATATCAATACAAAAAAATATATATGACCCCTCAACTATACCAATTTGACCCCCCCCCTCCAAAAAAGTAGAAAAAACGATCAGGATCAGGAACCCCTAAAACGAAAAAAAACACCCAACACAAACACACTCGACAATAGTTCCTTGCACCTCTCTCCGTAGGAACTAGGAACACAGTTTTTATTCTGCCAGCTTCTACTGGACGAAATGAACAATCAGAAACCTTCAAATCGCCTAAAAACGAAGCTTAAGCTGTTTTTATATTTTTAGTGTTTTTATCATTGCTGCGCCGCCAGTGACACGATTTCTAAAAACCATACACGTTTTCCATCCTCATCAAAATCAATCCAATAGTTTCCGCGTTACACAATAGAATAGATCTCTATTCAATTGATCATCAACAGATGATATAGAATGCGTCGTTAAACTAAATACGTAAATCATACAGCAGTGCACATTTTGTAAAGTCATCCTAAATAATTTAAAAAGATCAAAACAACAATGTGAAATACTACTATGTTTGTTGAAATTTACAATGTGTATAAAGTTTATCGCTATTATTAAAGAATCCATTTTTTGTGCGAGTTACAAAATAAATGTAATGTTATCGTCAATCACGGTTAAAATGACCAATTTTATTAATAATGTTAATGTAGTTTTATTACCGAACAAAATTCTGTCAAAATTTAATTTTTTAAAAATGTATCAAGTACAGATTCTAATAAGAATATAACATTTTTTAAACGTATGTATTTCAATGTGATAAAATCCCTGCTGACTGGGTCTGAAGCAATTTTCTTTATAACTTTCTGCTCTTGTTTTTCCTAACTGAAATAATCTTTTTTCAGAAAATCTAGAGCGCACATCAAAATGGAGCAGTGATCAACCATTGATGCATGTATTTCTGCAGTTCTTTTGCGGTTCTAACTTTTACCTTTGCATCTCTATTTCGGCTATCATTTATGGATTACTTTTCCTCGCAAATCGACTGTTGATAAAGTCAGAATAAAAATATTCACGCTTTTTCGAGTTTACTATAGTTTTTTCATCTTGGATCTGATACCACGGCATAAAACCAGATATTGAGGTATGTTTTTGCCTACCTGGCAGTAAGGACGAAGCAAAAAAATACTGTGACGCCCTGAAGATGCATGATTTTGAGGAATGCATCAAGAATCTACAGTTGTATGGTTAACCAGTCAAAGCCCAAATCCTAGGGTTAAGCGACTGGTTTAAGTGAGTTAATCACAGTACATAGGGCCATGCATAGGGGCCATGATACCAACTCTCCTAAAACCTAACTTCAGCATGTAAAAACAGTTCTTCTACTTAGTGTGCGACCATCCTAAATTGACCAACGCGGCATGAGATAAGGGGAGGGAATCTCTCAGGTAGAGATCGTCGTTATCATGTCGAGTCTAAAAGGGGATAGAGAAAATAAGTAAATCAAGGACATTGAATATTGTCTGCTGCGATTATACAATCACGATGCTGTATCGCCTTTAAGTGGAAAAAAATTGCTGTTGCCGGTTGCAGCAGTGGCGGCTGGTGTGTTGAGAACACGCAAATGCAAATGAACCGCGATTATCACATAAAAATAAAAAAGACGTTGCGTTCGACCCGTTGTTGGAGACACACTGCTCGGTGTCCCAAATCGATGATACAATCGCGTACAATGCCAAAATATGCACGCTGAAAATAGGTACATATTTGTAGTGTTCCCCTGCGGACATAAAGCACACGTCACACGGTCTTGGCGGGACCGTCGAGAGCTACCGGGCCTGATGGGGTATCCCCACCACAGCGTCTACGTCACACGAGGCGCCGAGCGACCGTCGGGGCGCTTTTTTACTCATCAAATACCTGCAGAGATTTTTCATTAAATTTTTGGGTTTTACATGTATCTAGCCAAGAATACCGTCTATAGTTGCTATGCACCATTCTGCAATAGTAATTATATAGATACAGAGCGCATACCTGTGTTGTAATTTCCAAAAGATGTAATGAAACGGAATCGATAAAGGATTCTTCTGTAATATATGAACCAAACACTTCGAAGAGATATTTGTAATTCGCACTGATACTGCTATAAGTTTAATAGTTCCTCAAGTTAAGATTAAATTGTCTTCATAGATTTTGTAAAATACTGCTTAACAATTACTGTAAAGTGCATGCATTCAAAACATTTTTTTTCGCACGTCGACCCCGAAAACTCGCCCCCAACTTTTTGTTTTCAAATAGCACCCCATAAGTTTTTCTACATAAATGATATTCCTATTTTATTTAAACTCTTGTGGTACTTTGATTTTATACGCAAACCTATTTTTTTCGTAAAATCTAAGCATAATATAAATAAAATAAGAATTTGTTTGACACGAAAAACTGATGAAAAGGGAATCTAAGGGGTTTTTAAGGGTACTGAATGACCTATCATACATGCATTCGAAAACAAAGGTCTTTTTGTCATTTTTTATTACGAAAATATTACGCCTGAAAGAACCCTTATTTTATTTATCTTATGCTTTGACTTTAAAAAAAAACTCAGGAGAGCTCTGTATTCCTTCAAAGCTTAAAATTGATACGTCAAGACTCAATCTGGAGTATTTTTAGTTATCACTAGCCGAACAGCTGTTCGCTGATGACACGGCTGACAGTTTAAAGTATCGGGTAATAGGGTATACCTACCTACGTAATGACAACTGACTATACAGGTCCGCTAATCTCTTTATCTCTCCGAGAATGGGTATATAATTATACAAGTTCGTCTCACCCGCAGTAGTGCCCTGAGTATTTCCCGTGCAATGGACGACCAAAGCTCGGCGTTTAACGCAAATCAAGCAGAGTTTCCATCCGGAATTGAAGAATGTTGTAGTGACAATGCGTGTGGAAGTGGAAATTTACAAACCAAGCTGTTCTAAAATCTTCTTCGACCAATATTTTTGTGCCATTTTTGAAAATGTGTAATTATTTTCCAAATTTTAAGTATTTATACATCAATTACCATTCAATGTATTTAACAGATGACTTCAAATATTATTCAACAGCTCCCAGGATTAATGCTTCATTCCCAAAAATCTGTACATTGAGAAAATTAGTAAAATGGCTATTAAGGCTAATCTCGAAAATCGGCTTTATTCAAAAATGGCTAAAATTAACATGATTGCAATAAATATATATGTTTTAAATGCTTCCAAAACGTAAAAAAGTGCGAAAATAAATAATACTTTTTGAATCTTAAAACTCATTTTCAGTTTTAGTATAATTTTCTCTGAAGCTATTAAATTTTTCGATTAGAGAATCTACTGAGCACTCTCCATGTACTATGTTATCTCGAGTTCTTACGTTGACTGTGTTGCCGTTCTTCTCCTTTTCTCCAACCACTGGAAGTAAAAAAATGTTTCGATAGAGACGTTGCGTTGATGTAACGGCAGAAGTTAACAAATATATCGTCTTTTACACATTTTTAAAGTAAACGTATAAATAGTCATCAACAAATCACTATGCACGTTAAGGGCCGGTTGTACAAATGCGATAAAATTCACTACAGTTGGTACCAATGAAGTAATGCGTACTGTCATAATTATCTAGAAAAAATAATCTCTTCTGGTTTGTCACTGTGACAGTTTGTGTTAAATTCGGGCAATTGTGTTTCTATCTCTGTCCTTTTGTTTACTCTCTGATGATAAATTAGACACAAATTTTTCGAAAAATATAACATAATAAAATGACAAGCAATTTGAAGGTTATTGCTTGACACATCATGACATTTGTATTTAAACCACAGCTAAGCTGGAGTTATGTTCACGTAAGCTCGTGTTACGCTTGGGGTGGGAGGCCTAAGCCAGCATTGTAAAACGGGCGTTTTGCAACTGATGGGGTTTAACGCCGAATTACCTTAACCCGAAGCTTAAGCTTGCATTGTAATAACCGTGCAAATTTTGTAAAGCCAAAATAAAAAATGGTTTAGAGCCAGTCATAAATTCAAAACTTCTTATCGATCATTTTAGAACGTTATTAACGATTAAAAATCAGAATTTTAACATTGCTCTTATGAGATTATCCTTTTTTTATATGTAAAGGTAGAATAAACATATTTTACGAATAAACAGAAAAATGAATGTTTAAAAATAGTTCGTTGGAATATGAAGTTTATATTATTGCATTGAAAAAATAATGTTGACGACCTTTTGAATTAGTTTGTTATTAACTATTTTAATCATGGTAGCTAAAACTGTTTCGGAAATTAAGGCACCGTATTCGGAATCGGAAACAACGCGCTGTTTTACAAACTCAGCGTGACAGTGACGTACATGCGCAATGTTCGTCCGTTAGGTTAGGTTGCTTTCTGATTATCGTTTGTTTTGATTTATCTGAGAACCATTGACATCAATGCTGAGAAACACGATGTTGAAAAATTGATTAATTGTAATGGAGTCAAAGTAATAACTAATTTAGATTAACTGCTATTTTAAAATAATGACCTTATAAATATCTAGTTTATATAAATAGAATGTACAGATAATTGCAATATTATTATTATACTTTGCAACTTTTCTAATATCCCGAATAAATTTGATAGAAAGGTTAGTACTCATTTGACTCTTAGTAGGGAATGAACATCCTAAACAATAAATGGAAACAAAGAAATGAAAATTATTAGAAACAAGGATAGTATACTTTACGAAATTTGTATGTTTGGTATGTATGTTAGGATATTAATCTGAGCCATGCAGATATAGAAAACGGTAGATACGCAAGGTTTACTGAAGCATACTTATGCTGGGTATTAAGGTTCTAATATTGTCGATTACCTAAAATAAAGTTGAATTGTGCCAACTGCGCGTTCCTGATCTTCTTATTCATAGTATCACCAGGATCAGTATCAACTTCCACCATAAATCCGGCATCATACAATTTCTGCTTGACTTGCTCTGCGTAGTCGTCAAACATTGGGCCTACTGGGACGATCATCACTTGCCTTGGGGATAACCAGAAAGGCCATTTGCCAGCAAATGATTCTGTTAAGATTGCGATCATCCTTTCGACGGAACCGTACACGGCTCGGTGTATGATCACAGGCCGCACCTTTTCACCAGTTTCACTGTCAACAAAGTACAAAAAGTTATTTACTCCTTTATTGACAGCTAAGAATTTGAAATTCACAACTGAACAATTCTTTCACAACTATCAGGGCACCTTGTGTTGTGTCCAAAACTATTATTCATAAATAATACATAGGGATATAATTTAGAAAAAAAGTGAATAAGAAAATATGTTTTCATTTTATTACATCTTACATACTGTTTTTATAGTATAGTTTATAGTTTTAATTTTTTCCGGAAAAACGCAGTGGTAGTCTCTTTAGATCTTCTGGGATAGGGTTGTATATCTTAAATCCATTATAAAATATGGATTTTTGACATACAGTTTTGCACACATATTGACTTGATATAGTTTCTTAAAATTGTTTTTTTCTGTCATGGCCGCGATTTATTTTTTGTAAATCTGTTTTTATATAGTGTCCGGATATTCGGCCGACAACGCTTGACAGGTGATAGATCTCACATTTTTATTAACTGACATAGGAACATGAAGTCTTAAAATGCTTAATTTTTTCAGATACGGGATGTCAAAGTATTAATTTTAGTATTGTAGTTTTTTCTCAATTGTTCCGCAATAAAATGGCACAACGATCTAAAATTACGTATCGGAGGGTTTTTTTTAAAGCAAGAAATCCAAATTCAACCACGGTTTTGCTATCCATCTACGGCACATTGAACTCATTTAAATTTCTTTTTTCCGGTTTTCCCAAGTATTACCTACGCAGTTCACACCTGTTATTGTCTTCACCCTGCTTGTATCCTTACCAATGGAAACTTGCTGATATCTGTCTGATAGGTAGTTATCAGATATAGGAAGGATGTCACCTCGAATACCTATTAATTAAAGTAGTGTTGACCGTAATTGATCAATAATCAAACCGCAAAATGAACAACTTTCGTTGTTTTAATCAACGTTATTTGGCAACAGCATTCAGTATCCCTGATTTTTTTGAAAACCTTAATGAACATCGATAAAATGCATTTGGAAACTGATTTAAAGACGTATTTTTTCTCGCGAATATTATACATTATTATCAGATAACCTACCTGATGTAAGATAAATTAAATCTAATGGGTAATTGGAAATCTAGTTGAATAGTAGCACATTGATGTGACCGCTGCAGTGCATCTTGAATTGTAATATCGATTTTTGGGCCATAAAATGCTCCATCTCCAGGGTTCAACCTCCAGGGTTGCCCAAAAGCGTCTAAACTTTCTCTGAGTGCCTGAAAAAAAGTTTCAAAACATAGTTAAATCACTATTATTAGTATTCAGACAAGAACTAATATATTCAAAGACTGTAAGAATAAGGCTAAAAATAAAAGAGCCAAGAGAACTGTTGCTTTATTGTTTTGCCATACCTCCTCAGCACTATCCCACATAGCAACCTCTCCCATGAACTTTTCGGGTCTAGTGGACAAACAAAGGTCGAACTTGAAACCAAAAACGCCATACACTCGCTTCAAAAAGTCCAAGCAGCCTGCCATCTCTCGTTTGACCTACCCAAAAAGAGAAATAGGATTACTAATATTAATTCATAAGCAAAGAATATTGTAGTGAAAATATGTTACCATCTGTCGTACCTGCATCAAGGACAAGCATGTGACTAGTTCTGTCGACCCTGAACATGTTAGTCACCGCATAACCTCATCAACTGGTGCATCGATTTTGAGGTATGCGACTGAATACCTCGATAAGTAAAGCCCCTGAAGAAATTTGTATCATGTTACGGTCTTACTAGATTTTTCTACCTGACTGAAAACGGGTGCTGCCGTCATTGGCATAGAACGATATCCACAATCTTAACACCATTACTGGTCACCCACCACCTCTAGCTATAAATCTCAAAAAGCAGAAAACAACAAGTTGTTCTGTGGCACAGAAACTCGAGGTTAGGTTATGTTTACGTCAATCTTCCATTTTGATTTTGACTTGATGCCTAGCCTCAATGAAAATATGATATGCGTCAAATGTGACGACAAAGATTATCGAATAAAAAATTATTTCCATACTTCACATCCCATCGCTATAGTATACCAGTGATTTTCAAGATGATTTTCTATCACACTATTCTTGAAATGGAAGTGTGAAATATGTCACGTTATGAAATTCTCCAATTTGTAACAAGAAATTGCTGCACTCATCCGCCAACCTTCGTGTTTATAGTGCGGGTACAGGAGCCTTCCTTTTTTAGAGCAGCAACACGAGCAGCCGAGGAACTCAGCCTCATGCTCGACTTCACGCGAAGGTATCAGCAGTCCATTACGGAACTTGCTTCCACACATTTAGAACCCCACATTAAAGCTGCCGAAGTAAACTTTCATTTAAGACTTCAATGCATAGAATCTTCTACAAACATCAGACAAGCATGACTTGCTTCAGCAGGTGATCTTCTCTTTCTTAAGGTCTAATGGGTTGGAGTCGGAAACTAAGGGCTTTATAATGGCCTCCCAAGACGGTGTCTTTAATACCTTGCTATACCGCGCGTAGTCGGGTTATGGGCGTAGATGTACCTGATACCCGTTGTGAAGCCCAACAGAAGACCATGTTCATTATCGAGATTTCAGCATCAGCCGAGGTGAACTCCCACTGGAAAAGCGGAACGGATATCAGGAGCTCCTCGGGCAGCTTCGCAGGCTCTGACCAGATTACTCTGTTAGTCTGCTGATAATGTTATTAGATACCTATGTGGAATGAGGAATACGGTGCTCTCTGCACTGCGTGCAATCCCGGTACGCCATCTTAGCCGCCAGAACGCAGAAGGCGGTCATCCTTGGCTCCCTTCATCTGCTTAGGGCGCATTCGAGGATCCAATGATCGTTCACCTTACGGTGTGAGGAATAGTCATTGGGTAATGAGCATCAGCCCAGTGTGTCGAAAGCTGGGCTGCACCTTTTTGTTTTAAATATAACAATTTATTTACCAACGTTACAAAAGGGGCAAATCAATCGCATGACCCACAGAAGGTAGTAACCTTGTGCGTCGGGGTTATAGGATGTAACAAGGTAGACATGCAGTATAAAATACAATACATATCTGATATACCTACATATAAATACACACAGATATGAGAATTGCTGACTTCTACTGAATCGGGTAGCAAGTCATATATGCAGCAATATAGATGAACTTTCTTGGTCTATTGACTTATGTACAAGTGGTCTTAAATTCCTATTCTTGGTTCTTGTATAATGTTCATCGTTATTAAATTTGATTTAATAGAATTCAGTTAAAAACAAGGAAATTACAGTTTTTGTTTCCACCTAATTCTTATATAGAATAGAAGTGTCTTAATATACCTGTTCTGCAGCGCAAAATATGTGGGCATCGTCCTGCTGGAATCTCCTTACTCTTGTCAGTCCTGTTAGCGCTCCTGACAATTCATTACGATGAAGTACACCAAAGTCTGCCAAGCGTAATGGCAGTTCTCTCCAGGAACGTACGCGGTTGTCAAAAATTAGACTGTAAGGATAATATTATTAAGATACACGTGTCATATTTACGATCTGATAACTGATTTTGATAATATGGTCCGTAATAAATAAAACTTCATTAATTTAGAAGAATCTAAAAATATGCATGCGTATATCTGATTGGTAAAACCACAGAGTTAACATCTCTAGAGGGAGCCTAATTTGAATATTGGCCAGCCAACATCTATAGCGCTATTGCCACTCTTCTTTCCGCAGTTTGAACACATGTTCCTCAAAGCATTTAACTGGGTATTTAACTATACATTAAAATATACTTGCAATGTAACTGATTTACGTGAAGATAATTTGTACTGATTTAACGAAATCTCAAAAATGGTAAATTTCATAGCTTAATGTCGCAATAACTTCTAATATGTCGTAAATCTGGCAACCTACAATCGGCGTCCCCTAAAGCTGTCATGTGGCTGTCATTGTAGTTGTGGTTATTGCATATGTTGAGATTTTTGTTGTTTTAGTGTATATTTGAGTGACTTTGTGACTATTTGTGGTGTGAATTAAATTATTTATGAACAATACTGTCATAATTGCATGATGGGACGAAATAAAAAGTGCATAGTTTGCTGCAATAGCGACGAATCGGTGAACACCACTTATCATAGGTTAGTATAGGTTTTGTTTTGGTTTTCAGTAGCGTAAAATATGGGGAACCACTTCATGGTAATAATAAATTATCAACTGTTACAATCAAGTTATAATAAGAGTAACTCTCTAAGTATAGCTAAATACTAATACAACTTATTGTATCAGTTTGTAACATCACAGTAATGATTGAATCTATTAATGAATATCCAATTTTAATATAAAATCGTACGCCACTGGTAATGCCCTCAAGCTGTCAAAATTTCCGTTACATGTTGGCTGGTCAGCGATCTGTGCATTTTAAACATAAACATTTATTTTTCCTCCGTCTGTCATTTGATACAATGGATTGGATATGTCATATGTGTATATATGTATATATAGATAGATATCCTGAGTTCATAGAGTTCAGTAGTTACAGAAACGTATAAAAAAACATACAGTTAAAAGAAAAACAAAATAACACTATGACATAGTTTACAGCAGATGCGTTATGCTTAAAATATGATATAATGTATATAATATTGATTAATAAAATTACAAAATTATCACAGGTAGCCGTTGTTGTTTACATTTCCTCTAGAGATATTAACTCTGTGGGTAAAACAAATTATACCAGTTTACAGAGATAAGGTAATATATGGTGTCGGAGCAGACCGTAGGAGCTTTGCTCAGCGTCGGTTGAAAAGTTCAGCTTTACACGTAATTTTTGGTTTATTCAAAAAGTCAATTTTAGGTTAGACATCTAAAAAGGGAAAATTTAGTTATTTTCAAATTGTGTGCTTTGATTTTGATTACAGTGCAAGCTGTGGTCTTGTATGCTTGCGGACTTGCACGATTGCTGTGCGCTTCCGATTTTATAGATAATGCTATGAAGATTTGAATTTTGTTTTTGTTAGAAGCGCCGGGTAATGTCGTTTCTACCCATATTTGCATACTTGAAAGTAACGTCAAATACATTTTAAGGTTTAAAACGTAGGTACATACCTCATAAGGATGGAATTTCAGTCCAACTGCTGGTAGCATTAAAAAATTCTGCGTTCGCGAATTGTAAACATAAAAATTCCAAATATGCAACGATTACCTGAACAAATTTGGAAATAACTCAAATTTAATCAAACACTCTACTCAGGATGAGAAATAATCACGTAATATACTTCCGGAGTATTTTTCAATGTTTACAATTACTGTAAGATAGCTATGGTAAATATGAAAGAAATTAATTTTTTCAGGGCATTTGATTCATTTAGATATGCTGTAGATTAGATTAGTAGTAGTATTAATTTCTTTTAACGTGCTTCTCATTTTCTAGATACTCTGAATTTTATAAGAAAGCCTGATAAGTTCGTTTGTTAATAGTTGGTGTATTCAAAACAAAAATACTTTCAGCATCACGTTTTCGGCACAACAAATTTCACAAAAAATCAAGATGCGACTGATTGCATTTTTTTCGAATTTTGCTGGTCCATCATTAAAACCACAATCAATGTCACATATTCCAAACCATTTTTTGTCAAAAATTTTGGACCTTCTTAAATGATACAGAGGTGGCCTAAACGTTAATAAAAAGTGTATCTGATTAACACCTGTGATTTTAATGCCAGTAAAACGATATGAATCAGAGGGACATCCATAGGTAAAGTTATTTGCCTAATACTCACCAATGTCCTGGACAGTTCATAGGCTTAAGGGCAAACTTATCTTTCTCCACATCAAATGAAAACATATTTTCCTAAAATAAAAAAACATTTAGTAAAATAGTCTTAAACAGTCTCAATGAACCTACAGCATAATGTGCCCAATGACCTGAGGTCTGCCAAAGCTTGGCATTGAAAATATTAGGAGTGACAACTTCTTGAAAACCACGTTTACGATACTCCTTTTTGATGAAATCTATCAGAGTATTATAAATGTGAGCACCTCTAGGTTGGAAAAAACAAGATCCTGGCGACAGCTCATGGAAGAAGAATAACTCTTGTTCCTGAAAAAATCAAGTTCAATCAATTACGGGTACTATTGGCAATAGCATTTAAAGTTAAAAATGGAGTGAAGTTGATTGACTCAGTACTTCCCACATATTACGGTGATACCATTTTATTATTTTTCCATTCCTATAGCATGAAGCTATAGTCTGAGATCCCAACCAAATCATGGCCTGCCCGCCCGCAAAAAAAAACATCCAACACAAAACCTCTCAACAATAGTTTCTTGCACCTCTGTCCGAAGGAACTAGGATAACACAGTTTTTATTCTGCAAGCTTTACTGGACGAAATGAAACGATCAGAAACCTCCAAATCGCCTAAAAACGAAGCTTGGGCTGTTTTTTTATTATTGCTTCGCCGCCACTGGTATCTGATCTCTAAAAACCAAACACGTTTTCCATCCTCGGCACGGTAGTAATACTGTATCAAAATTTCATTAAAATCAATTCAATAGTTTCCCACTACACAATACAGAACGATCTACTATTATGTAGGTATACTCGTATGTCATACATCAGAAAATTCTAAGCCACTTGGACCTAAAAAAATGTATTACGTCGCTAGGTCTTTCTTTCACAGGACAATGGACAGTCTATTATGGATATAACAAATTTTCCAGTTTTACAACTCCCCACCCCGTAACCCGTGTGGGGGCGGGTTAGAATATCTCCCATCGTATATCCTGCGTGTCGTAAAAGGCGACTAAAAGGAACACCGAACCACTGTCGGTATAAGCAGTAACCTCTTCTCAACCAACAGCTTCGGGTGGACGAGTTGAGAAGAGTCAGGACACCTTCTTGTCCTTGGGGTGAGAAATTGCCTCTTAAAGGCGGATGAACCAGTAGATCCCATCTGGTCAACGGCATGAGGATGTAGAAAGCAAATGGGAAACTACTGCATTAAAGATCTCAAAGATATCCCAAGAGAAACTCGTAAAATGTGTAAATGCATTTTACGAGTTCACAACATGTCTGTTAAGACATTGTGACTATGATGACCCCCTAACCACCCCAATTTCACCCCCACCAAAAAAAAGTAGAAAATGATCAGTAACCCCTAAGACACCTAAAAACGAAGTTTGAGGAATATTTGAATTTTTTTGTTTTTTGCTTATTACTCCGCCGCTCATGCACTGATTCTCAAAGTTATAGCAGCATTATTTACTATGACCCCACAGCATATCGCTACCCAAATTTCATCACAATCCATGCAGCGCCAGCGGTTACTGAGATTAAGGCTGACGGAAATGAGTGACGTGCATTTTCGTTACGTAGACATAAAACGCCCAAAAAGCGTTTTATCGCAAAATCGAAAATTTTCGCGATCACAATACTCCCTCACCCATCGGTGTGGGAAGTAAGAAGTTACGTGTAATCAATAACTTCACATGGTGGACTACACCTTTTCCAGCTGTAGTTTCTAAAGCGTCAAGTGACAATTCAAAACAGTCAAGTTAATTTTCCAACTCGTCAATTGTAAATTCAAACTGATAGGTGTAATTTATGCCTACAGCTGGAAAATGTATAGTATGATTTTTGGGAATTCGGCCGGCGCCGTTACGCTCCGTTGCCTCGACGTCAACGGCCCTCGCTATTTGACGTTTGCTCTTGCTTGTTCGGCGACTCCTGAGGAAAAATTCATTTGGTAGCCGCTCTACAAGCAACAATCTTTAAGGATGCAATATGCAATAGTGTTGGCGAAACGACGAGCAGCGAAGCGTATGGGAGTCAATCAAATAGTACATGGTGGGGCACAGGAATCAACTGTTTTTGAAATAATCACAAAGTTAATAGTGTTTACTCTAAAAATAGATTATTGGTAGTACAAGATAGGCAATAATAAAGCATTTTGAAATATCCACGAACTAAAAATTACGTCTGGCATATGATACAGCCGTCCACTCTTTCCAGCATGTCTGTTGATTAAGGAGTTTGTGGCGAATCGCTTCCTTCCCTGCGTCTAACGTACAGGGCTTGGCCTCGTTAACACGTGACTTGAGGTACATCCCTATAGAAAAAAATCACAAATCGATAAGCCGGGAAAACGAGAAGGTCATAAATCGTCACCAAATCTGGAAATTACACGATTTGGAAACAGGCAGCGAAGAACAGCCATAGATGCTATGGCGGTGTGTGTGTCGTGGCGCCATCTTTCTCTCATATGATTGTAACGCTCAGTTGTTACTGTAGTGATGACCCCATTTTCTTCAAAAAATTATGGGCCAATAATGCGACGACACATGCCATTGCGTTGTTCTAGCGTCCACTGCTCCATGGTGGCAAGTGGCAACTAAGAAAGTGAAATGCTTTGAGTCGAAGGATGGATTGTAACAAACAGGACGCCCCTCCCTTATCTAATAGATAAGTACTACCCAAGCCATAAACACTTGGTTCCTATGCCCTACCCTGTACAAGACCCACGTCCTCAATAAGTTCCAAAAATATGTTTGACTTTTAATTAATTCATTGTCTACTTTTATTGCACTGACCATAGTTTCTTTTATGCGAGGTTTCTATGTATCAAGCACACTGATCAAATTACATTTCTAAAGTGTCAATTGTAAATTCAAACTGTCAGATGTAATATTAAAACGATGATTATGATGCAATATTACAACTGGCAGTTTTACGCTTTAGAAATGTAATTTGATCCTTTTGAAACTACTGCTTGTAAAGGTATAGTTATAGCAGGTTCCATCAATAACTATTACACTATTACAAAAACATTGTTATTATTTATTTCCTTCATCTTTCAAATATGTTGTCTATCTGACAATGAGCAACCGTTTCAGTAAATACTAACCTTTCCTATTTTTCTGTGATCCCTTTTTGCCGCCTCTTCTTGCATATGTTGCCATTCTTTCAGCTGTTTGGGGTCAGGAAAACTGATTCCATAGACTCTTTGTAGGGTCTCTGCATCTGCTTTACCCTCCCAGTATGTAGATGAGCTCTGATTGTTACATTCAATTCATTAAATAGTGATAGGTGTGTTTCCAAGTGTACAATTTTTGATAAATGAAATGGTATTTTTATCTGATACACTATGTATATCTCAACCTACATTTTGCAATAATTTCAAAATAAATTTCGAAGCTACCATGATGACATATGTTCTGTAAAAGCTAACTGACCTAGGTACCTCAAATAAACTATTGTGATGAAATCTCACACTTTTTATAGAAAATATTCAGTATTATACATGTAAGCAAAATATATTTTACCTTTGTTACTTTCAGAGCCTTAATTTTCCCAGTATGCCTCACATGCGGTCCTCTACATAAATCTATAAGTGGTCCACACCTGTACACTGTGGTTGTTGGAGTGTCCACTTTTTCATTCAAAATCCTCACTTTGAAAGGGTTATATTTGAACATTTCAAGCAGATCTTCCTTTTTCATTTCCAACCTTTCAAAAGGTTGTTTTTCTTTCGAGATATTCTTCATAAGATTCTCAACAACAGGGAAGTCAGTCTGGGAAATCTGTAAGAGGTTATTCAATGAAGTCCAATGGTATATTTTCTATCTCTATAACATAAAACACTGATCTAATAGTTGTGTGCTTCCCAGACATTATTATTAAAAATATGATTAAGCTTCGGAAGTTAAATAATCTGATATAAATGGAGTATAAACATGACCAAATTATACAACAATAATAAAGATATACAGGGTTGTTCATTTGAAAACTTCTCACCCCGGATTTCTCGAAAACCGCTGTTTAAAAGAAAAAACGCCGAGACACGTCAATAGATTTGTCAAGGAGAGCAACTTTTTAATCAAAAACTACTTCACCCCTTGTACCCTCTGCCCCACAGGATCATTCCCTTAAACATTTTAAATAACAAGGGGTATCGAGTAATATCTTGTTTTAAAAGTATGTTGAAGTCCTTTATTTTGACGTTTGATTTTTAAAATCGGTCGATTAGTTTTTGAGAAAATTAGAATCTTTATATATCTTAACTTGTTCAAAAAGAATACAAAAACATATGAAAATATCACTTTTTATTGCAATAAGGGCCGGTTGTATAAATGCGGGTTTAACACAAGCTTTGTTAAACGTAAGCTTAGCTAAGCTCAGGCTTAAAGTCGACATCCGTTGTACAACCGTTGGCTTAGTTAAACCTGGTTGATAATGAAATTCACTACGTTTCGCACCAATGAAGCAATACGTGCTGACATAATCATCTGAAAAATTACCTTTTTTGGTTAGTCACCTGTTACAGTTTGTGCCAAATTCGGGCAACGGCCGTTTCTGTCCCTGTTCTTTTATTTGCTCTCTTTGTTAAATTAGACACAAAACCTTTCAAAAAATATAACCTAATAGAGTGAGAAGCAATTTGAAGGTTCCTCCTTGACACATCATTTCATTTGTATCAGGTTAGGTTTGAACCTCAGCTAACCTCGCGTTGAGCTTCGACTTACGTAAGCTCGTGTTAAGCTTGGAGTGGGGGGCTAAGCCAGCATTGTACAACGGGCTTTTTGCAACTGGCGTGGTTTAACGTCGGCTTACCTTAAACTGAAGCTTAAGCTTGCATTGTCAAACCGGCCCTAAGTATTCAAATATCGCCCGTTATTGGCCAAACAATTTTATTATATAAGAAATTTTCAAATACCTGACGGGCAGTTTGGATGACCTTCGTCAACGCATTATCGAAAGCTGCCGTGATATCCTACAACATGTTTTTGCAACTGCTCATCAGTAATTTGAAAATCGTCTACATCATTGTTTGGCCAATAACGGGCAACATTTGAACACTTATTGCAATAAAAAGTGTTATTTTCATGTGTTTTTGTATCCTATTTTAACAAGATATATAAATATTCTAATTTTTTCGAAAACGAATCGACGGATTTTAAAAAATGGAACATCGAAATAAAGTACTTCGACATACCTTCAAAACAAGGTATTACTCGATACCCCTTGTCATTTAAGATTTTTAAGGGGATGATCCTGGGGATGGGGGAGAGGGTACAAGGGGACGAAGTAGTTTTTGGTTAAAAAGTTGTCCACCTTGACAATCTTTTGACGTGTCTCGGTGTTTTTTCTTCTAATCGTTGTAATGTGATTTCACAAAACTCCCACTTTAAATTGAAATATTGATAATTATAATGATTTTTAGTTGATGACCATGATTGCAAAATAAGTTAAAAGTTACTGTTTTACTCAAGTTAATTATGAATCATTTTTAAGTCAATTTTTCAATGTACAACAAAATTGTGACATATTTAAAAGCAATCCTAAAAATGGTTTTCTAATCAGTTTTTGGAATTTTAAAAACTACAGTCCTTACCCCAACATCATTCAGGAACATGTCATAATAAAAACCATTTTCTATTGGTGGACCATAACATAAACATCCACCATAAATTCTCTCTAAAGCTTCACCTAATATATGAGCAGTTGAATGCCAAAAAACCTGCTGAGCGTCAGGGTCATCAAATTTCAATAGTTCAAGCTTGCAATCTCCTTCTAATGGCCGGTCTAAATCCCAAAGTACTCCATTTACTTTAGATATGACTGCATGGTCTGCCAAACCTTGACTGAAAAAAAATTTGTTCTAGACATATTGATTTGTATTACTTGCAAACTGACCAGATTTTTTGACTAAAAATCTAATCTAGAATTAATAAGGATTTCATGTAACAACAACATTTTCCCTTACTGACAGATTTAGTCCCATGCTACTCAAATAATGATGATTGTTAGTCTGCACTGGGTGCATGAATTATACTACAAAATATCTTTTTCTAGGTGCAACTGGAAGCTCTTTATTTAAATTATATACTTATACGTACGTAGATGAGATTGGCAATAAAAAATATAAAAACCATAGCTACTCTAACTGATTAATATCTACATTATTCTAGATTTTTTAAATGTGGAATAGAAATATCAGCTAATTAATTGATTTACTGTATCAACATAACATAAGCTTTAAATGAGAGCTAATCATCTTTGTGAAATACCTTGACCTCTAGTGTACTGTCAATTATAATTTGAACATTTAAGGGCCGATTTTATCAACATGCATATTTAACAAAGAATTTAACAAAGCTTTTCTATTGGATATTGCGGGCTAGGTTAATAAATATCATCCAATAGTATTTTATCAATATTGAAAACAAAACGGTAAAGCTGGATGACACATCATATGCTTAAGTTTTATAACAATACTATTGTTATAACAAGTGTATATTTGTTGCAACATAGGCGATGAATGAAGTTTGCAATTCGAGACAAAGTTTACGATCAAAATAAATATATTTTCGAATGTTTGAAATTAGATCACAAATCCCAGTAATAAAGTACCTAATCAAATATGTACCGTTGAGGCGATCCTTTGTACAAGATTGTCGGTGGTTGAGTGACATAGTGGTCGACACTGTATCGCTTGGTATCGCTGTATTCGTGGGTGGTGTTGGTTCGAGACCCAGTCCGTGCAACTCCTTTTTTTTATTTTTTTTATCCAAAATATTCATTGATATGCCTTTTACTCATGTTACACACATCTTTTGTACCATCGACATAAAAATGTTTTTTGATCAAATTTTATTAGACATTTCACTTGACATATTGCAAAAGCTAAGTACCAGAGGCGGTGGAGAATTCAGTCAGTGGAAGTGAAGTTTATCCGTCAATATCAATCGCCAATTGCTCTGATAGCGGTATCAAAATGAAATTATTCCAAAAAAGTAAAATTATGCGTAATTTTTGTTGTACTAGTAAAACATCTAATAACATTTGATTCAAAAACACATTTATGTGGATGGTACATAAAAATGATATAACATGAGTAAAAAGCATATCAATGAATATTTTGGATAAAAAAAAAATAAAAATAGGAGTTGCATGGGCTGAGTCTCGAACCAACACCACCCATGAATACAGCGATACCAAGCCATACCACTATGCCACTTGGCCACCCACAATCTTCTATAAAGGATCGCCTCAATGGTACATATTTGATTAGGTACTTTACTACTGGGATTTGTGATCTAATTTCAAACATTCAAAAAGATATTTATTTCGATCGTTGACTTCGTCTCGAGCTGCAAACTTCATTCATCACCTATGTTGCAGCAAATATACATTTTAGTTACAACTGTTACAGCAGCGCGCGAGACTTCATCCGCAGGAGGACAGGAGGAAGGACGATCTCGTCCTAAATCCCCAATCCTGCGGCGAAGACTCTAGGCGGAGGTTTGTCCACGACCTACCTGTCGCGTCCCAATGGCTGATAGGGTACCCCAGGGCCTAAATTTAGAGAAAATGGAAGAAATGGCTCTTTGCGGCGAAAGCCTTGCGGAGCCTTCCTCTTTCCCCTGGGAAGGCAATATGCAAATATTGTCCGCGGATCATGTGGAACTCCAGGGGCATCTTTACCTTTTCACTTTCCACGGAAAGGGATAAAGTAAAATGTTGGGTGTAGCAATCCCTTGAGACCCCAGCTTATCTACCCAGAACGCCGCGGTACTATGATGGTGGTGTTAGAGTGAGGGCGCCCTTCGCCAACTCCTCTATGACCTCCTCTGTTCCGCGTCGGTCTGAGTGGTTCACCTCGCGTGACTTGAGGTGCGGTCCCTGTCTTGCGCGTCGACTCCCCCACTGTTGCCCCGGCTGGGATCTTCCCGGAGTGGTAGCGACGAAAGAAACCAGGGTTGGCACTCCTGGGCCGCCGGTTAGTACAGGAACCCGTCCGGCCTAGCCAGTTTGGAGGGCTGTTCCATCAGCCGGTGTATAATCTCGGGCGTGTAGTAGTGCCAGGTGGCGCCTGGACAAAGGCCCTGCTGCACGTTTCGGGGGGCTTCGTCTGCGGCCGCCGGGTTTTCCCGAGGGGAATGACGGCGGTGGGGGGTCGGCGAGCGGGTGCGGGGGCCGTGCCTTGAGCCTCGCAACAACACACACACACACACACACACACATCTACACCCGCACACACAACACACACACACACACACAAACACACACGCACAATCACACACACACCTTAACACACACGCACACACACCCACACACCTACACACCAAACCAAACCTGAAAACATTAAAATGAACATGCAAGCTAGTGAAAAAAAGATTAATGTGCCACCCAAATCACCATCCCCACCCCCATCCCAAGTCCCAACCCCACAACCCCCAATGGAGGACCTTACCTCCACTGTTGAGATGGAGGGCACGGAGGAGCCTATAATTAGCGGGAGCTCCCCCTGTGTCCCTTCAGATAAAGAAGATGACCTCCTGCGGTCACCGGCTGGTGCTGCTGGTCCGACATCTCGGCCTCCACTCTCGAGTGACGAGGAGGGGTTCGTTCCGGCGCACCTACGGGGCAAAGCAAGGAGGAACTGGAAGAGCAGGCAAAGGAAAAAGAAGAGAGCAGCCGGCGCGGTAGCCGTGGGGGCGGAGATGACAAGTACATCTCCAGCCCCGGCAGCCCCCGGTCACTCTAGATGGAACTTCGGTCGACAAAGGGGTCCCGGAAGTACCATCTACATCTCAAGCCGAGGGGGCCATAAGCTGGCTTCCTCTTACAGTAGAGGGCCGGTGAAGAGGGCAGCGGACCGGGCGGCGAATAAGCAGCCCTTCGTGCTGCCAACTGAGCCGGCATTAAAGAGAGGAGATCCTGTGGCCGCGACTCCTCACACCTCTTCGCGGTCCGGGCGGGCGCTTCGCGGGGGTGCAACAAACCCCAGAGTGGCGCCCGGCGGTGCGATAGGGGGGAGAGGAGGATCGAGCAGCGCCCAGGGCAAGACAGGCGGCACCGGTGGGCCTCAAGATCCGCAGCCGCAGGGCGCCCGCGCCCCTAAGGCAGCAGCGGTCGGACGGCCACCGGAAAGTGCCAAGCGATCGCGACAGGACCTGATGACACCGCCGGAGAGGGCGAATAAGAAGGTCAGGGGCGAGTACCTGCCAGCGCAGGGGGCATCGACTTCATCTGGCATATCCCCTCTTTTGAGGGAATCTGCCGGGGGGTCTTTGCGGCCGGCTGCTGGGTCCTCGCAACCGACCTCTTACAGCTCTGCAGTCCGTAGAGAGCTACAGGTCGTCGTAAGGTCTGACAGACCTGACGGACTGGTGCTCCCGGACGAGGCGGAGCAAGTTAGGTCCTACGTCGTAGGAAGAGCTCTACAGGCAATGGAGGAAGAGGGAGCCCCTATCCTCCGTTTCCTGAACTCGGGGCTGTATGACACGGGCTGGTTCGTAGTCACAGCCTACGATGAGACATCTCGGGACTGGCTCCTGAACCGACTGCCCCCCCTGGACATTGGAGACCATGTCTTCAGCCCTGTACGGTCTGTGGACGCTCCATGGCCGGTGACGGTGGGCGTCCGGGTCAAGAGTCAGGGACAGCCAAATTTAGAGCGGCTGATTAAGACTCTTAGTCTCCAGAACCCTGATCTCAATATAAGAGATTGGAGGCATCTGGAGACAATGAGCGAGGGAAGGGAGGGTGATCACGTCATCACCTTCTCGATTAGCAAGGAGGAGGCCACGCTGCTAGAACGGGCTGGTTGGTCTCTCTTCTACGAGCTCTGCACTGTGGCTGTCCACAGGGTGGCTGCTCGTGGGAGGGGTGCCTGGCAAGGTCCATCTGGTGGCAAGGGCGCCTCCGGAAAGGCAAAATAGGCCGTGCCGATGCTTCCCCAGCATACCGCAGGAACCATGACACAGCTGCGGGTAAGTCAAATTAATCTCCACCGCAGCAACGATGCCGCAGCCGAACTGCTGGCCATTGTTGCTGGAAGGACTAAAGAGATTATATTAATTCAAGAGCCATATTGTTACAGGAAGCAAATACGCGGGTTGGAGGTCAGTACCTTCAGCCTTGTGTCAGCCAACTTAGACTCCCCCAGGGCGGCCATCCTCGCGTCTAGGGACCTGCAGGTGACGCCATTGCCTCAGCTAGGGACCAGAGATGCGGCGGTCGCCGTACTGGAATCCAAGGTTAGTGACACTAGGTTTAAGATAGTCGTAGGCAGCGTGTATCTACCTTACGATATCGCGAGTTTACCCCCGACTACAGACCTAGTTAATATAATAGATTTCGCGAATAGCAATGGACTGCCACTCCTTATTGGAATGGACGCTAATGCGCATCATTTAGTATGGGGTAGCTCAGACATAAACAGTCGAGGCGAAGCCCTATTAGAGTTCATAGCATCTTGTAATTTAGAGATTCTAAACAAAGGCACAGAAGCCACATTCGCGAATCGGATTAGGAAAGAGGTTATCGACATTACGGTAGCCTCGCCGGATCTGGTTCGTTTAGTAACAGGCTGGAGAGTAACAGATGATATATCTCTGTCTGATCACAGGATGATTAGATTTGAGATAGATTCAGTACACAGCGACGTAGCCCAATGCCGGAACCCTAGAGCGACCGACTGGGAGACTTACAAAGCCTCCCTGGCTGCGAACCTTAGGGAACCGGCTAGATGGTATAACACAATAGAAGAAGTGGAGCGCGGTGTCTCCAATTTGGAGGAGACTATCCGCACTGCACTTGAGGCATCTTGCCCACTGAGGGCTGTGGCTCCTGGGAGAGTACCCTGGTGGTCTGGGACGTTAAATAAACTCCGAGGGGCCACAAGGAGGGCTCTTAACAGGGCTACAAAGCGAGGCGATGAAGCCTCCTGGGATGCCTTTAGAGAGGCAAGAAGAAAGTATAAAAAAGAGCTACGCAGCAACAAAAGAGCAAGCTGGCGGAACTACTGTGGAGAATTGGAGTCCCTTTCAGACTCCGCCAGACTAATGAAATTGCTCAGCTGCGAGAAGAGACAAACCATTAGTTCATTCAAGAAAGAGGATGGTACATGGACTACATCGGTGGAGGAATCTCTCCAATACCTCCTCGACTCGCATTTCCCGGGAGAGTCCGGCGAACTGTCTCCAGAAGCTGAGTCGGCTCCCTTGATAGGGGACGCCGGCTTGGCCGAGAGGATGATAACCGACGGATCAGTCTCCTGGGCAATAAACGAGTTTAGTCCATTTAAATCAGCCGGACCTGATGGTATATTCCCCGCGCTACTACAAAGAGGTCTAGAAGAGTTGCTGCCACATATCGTGGCAGCTTTCCGGAGCTCGCTAGCGCTAGGATACGTACCGTCGTCCTGGAAAGCAGCAAGAGTAGTGTTCATCCCTAAACCAGGGAAGATCGACTACTCTTTATCAAAGTCTTACAGACCAATCAGTCTTACCTCCTTTCTTATGAAAGCATTGGAGAAGATCGTGGACAGATATTTGATAGAGGAAACGCTCGTCACCTATCCCCTCCATGATAATCAGCATGCCTATAGGCAGGGTCGCTCCACGGAAACGGCACTGCATGCTATAGTAGGAAAAGTAGAAAGAGCCCTCTCTCACAGAGAAGTGGCTCTGGGAGTATTCTTCGACGTACAGGGAGCTTTTGATAAAGCACGAACAGCTAATATATGCACCGCCCTTCAGACCAGGGGTGTTCCACCCACTCTGGTCTGCTGGGTAAGATCAGCGCTTCAGAATCGCAAGGCTAGTGCAACATTAGGCGGGGTTCAGCTGGAGGTTGGGGTGAGTGGGGGTTGCCCGCAGGGCAGCTGCCTCTCCCCCCGCCTCTGGTGCCTTGTTATGGATGGCCTCCTTACGAGACTTAGCTCGGCCGGCTTCTACACGCAGGCCTACGCAGACGACGGCCTGGTGTTAGTCTCTGGTAGATTCCTGGGCGTCGTCTGCGATAGGATGCAGATGGCGTGCAGCATTTTGGACAGGTGGTGTGGCGAATCAGGACTCTCAATCAACCCAGTGAAGACTGAGCTGGTCCTATTCACTCACAGGAAGAAGATAGATGATTTTAAAGCCCCAACTCTCCACGGTGTACCGCTGACCCTAACACAGGAGGTCAAGTACCTGGGGGTGTTAATTGATAATAAACTCACATGGGCACAGCATATCGACTATGTGTATAAAAAGTCTATAGCTACCATGTGGCAGTTGCGTCGGGTAGTCGGCAGAACCTGGGGCCTCAAACCCAAGGTTCTAAACTGGCTATATACGGCAGTAGTCAGATCTAGGATCCAGTATGGCTGCTCGGTCTGGTGGCCGAGCGTAGAGAAGGTCTCTGTTAAGCTCAAGCTCGCAAAGATTCAGAGGCTTGCAGCAGTGAGCATAACAGGTGCCATGAGGACAACACCCACTGCTGCCCTGGAGGTACTCTTGGGCTTGCCGCCTCTGCACCTCTGGATAAAGAGGGAGGCGATGTCGGCCTGCCTGAGAATGCGTGACGGGGGAACGTGGGTAGCACGAGAACCATTAGTTGGCCACACCAGAATAGAGCGATTCGCGGAGAGTAATATCCCGATATCGTCATTCAGGGTGGAAAAAGCTAAGGACATCTTAAATTTAGATAATGGATTCTCACTAGTCATCCCGGAAAGAGACGACTGGATGAGAGAGAAAGTCAAGTTTCCGCCCAATAGTCTCGTATGCTTCACTGACGGATCGCTCTTAAAGGAGTCAGGATCCGGGGGAGCGGGCTTCTGTCTGGAGGGTAAAGAAGTGCGGCGGAGCTTCGCTCTGGGAACCTGCACGACTGTCTTCCAGGCGGAAGTGTATGCGATATTGATGGCGGCATACTCGACGGAAGTCGAAAAGTGTTCTGAACAGAGCATATATATATGCTCTGACAGCCAATCAGCTCTGAAAGCGGTGGCAGCTTCGAGGGCCAGATCAGCTCTGGCACAAGAATGCTCTGCCGCCCTTCAGAAGTTGGCAAGACATAAGAAGGTGACCCTACTGTGGGTCCCCGGACATATTGGTATACCGGGTAACGAGAGAGCGGACCGATTAGCTAGGATAGGGGCCAGCAGCCCCTGCATTGGCCCAGAACCTATGCTGGGAATTAGCAGACGCCAGGTCAATGTGGCCCTGGATAACTGGGCCTACAAGGAACTGGCGAAAGCCTGGTTAGAGAGAGACGACTGCAGGCAAGCCAAAAGATTCATAGCAGGCCCTGATAGGGGCCGAACGCAATGGCTTTTGAGTAAAGGCAGAGAGACGCTCAACCTTCTGGTGGGGGTTCTCACTGGCCATTGCCGGCTGAATAGACATCTGTCACTTATGAGAGTGGTAGGGGACCCCATTTGCTCCAGATGCTGGGAGGAGGACGAGACAGCGTTCCACTTCCTGGGCAGATGTGCAGTTTATCGCAACCTTAGGGTGCAGATATTCGGCACGACGGAGTTTGGGGAGGAGCCACTATATTCAGCGAAATGGTCGGACATACTGACTTTCGTCAGGAGGTCTGGTAGGTTCGACAAGGAGCTTTCTAGGGTGTAGAATTTTAGTGTTTTCAGTGATTGGTTCAGTGGGGTTGGCAAAAAGGGCCAAAGGTGGCCTACTTGCCTGGCTTCGCCTCCCCATCACTACTACTACTACTACTACTACTACAACTGTTACAAGTATTTTCATTGAAATACGTCACACGGGTTCGGGAGCCGTCGCGTCGGCGTGTTTTCGGTTCTGGATTCAAAAACTCGTTTTTATTTTGATACAACTTTTGGATTGTGAAAAAAAAAAACAAAACAAAAACAGTTTTGTTGTATTATATTTGATCTCTCCATTTCATAGGCGTAGTTAGGTGGGGGCTCGGGGGGTTTAGCCCCCCCCAAGAATAAAATTAGCCCCCCCAAAAATCCTAAAATAATTCGTTCTGTTAAATCTTTGTATCTAGGGCGGGAACTTGAGCCTCCCAGCTCCAGGAGCTTAAGCCCCCCCAGATTTAGGGACTTAACTACGCCTATGCTTCATTACGTACGTCATACGGGTTCGGAAGCCATCGGCGTGTTTTCAGTACTAGATTCAAAAACCCATTTTTATTTTGATATAACTTTTGAATTATTGCGAAAAAAAAACAAAAAAGTTTTGTTGTAAAACTTATATTTGATCTCTCCATTTGTCACAAAAAAAATTATTCAAAACCCTAATTTTTTGTAGAAGAAAAAATTAGTGATCAAATGTACAGTTTTTGCGGAATCTGATTGGTTGAAATTAGCAATTGCTAAAATCTTGTTAAACGAGAAAATGCAAGTTTTCAACCATTTAGGATGGAAAATCAGACTGGAAAAGATACTAGATGGTTCATAATGGTCAATTGTATATAAAGCATGTCATTTTTCACCTTTTTGAGGTAAACTTCAAGAGAAACCAATAATTTACAGAGCACTTTGACAGATGCGTGTTCTTGAATAGACTACTCTAATTGGTCAAAGTCTTTGTTAAAATGCGCCTGTTGATAAAATCGGCCCTACTTCTAAAAATTCACTAGCCAGACCTAATTCCAAAAATAGAGTTTATCATGTATTTTTGGCACTTGCCAATTCTCAGGAATCTTTAAAAATTTAGAATACTATTCTTACAAGTCTGAGAACCCTTTGATTTTATCGTTGTCATCAAATTCTTTAATCAAGTTCTCATGGTAGTGAGAATCAGTACCTGTATTTATACAATATTTGAGCTATGAGCAACTTGAGTCTCAGATAAAAAACTGTAGAGATAGAACTTTGGATATTTTAAAGCCACAGTGTTATGTGAAAGATCTTTTAAGACAAAAGTTTCAGTTTTTCATATTAAAAATGAATACTACAGACAACAGGATATTCAATCTAGTCACAAAAATATCCAGGCATGTTTAAATACATACATAGTTACTTTGAAAGCTTACTTATTTTAATTTTTGTTATCACCTTACCACTAGAGTTAACATTTACTTCATTAATAAAACAATAATGAGCAAAGTGTTCCTGTAGTACTAAAAAATGGTCTCTAAAAAAGGATTTCAGTTGCACATCTATGGACTTAGGTCACTATAACATATTATATTGTTTATATCTTGAATTTACTATATTAGATCTACTGGTAAATCTAGTCCTAATAAAACAACATGTAACATGCAAGCCACTGACAATAAATGCAAATGTAAGCAAGACATATAACTCCTATATCATGTTGACAAGTATGATATTCACAGCTTTTTGTGAAGGTGGCGGTGGCAATGCAGGTAATGCTAATTCATCAGTTGAATAAAAGTACATGCCTCCTTATAAAATGGTTATCACTTATCAAAATGTTAATAGTTAAGGTTAACTTTAGGGGGGTGTATCTGAATCTATTACTACATTCCAAAATCCCATCTATCCAGTGAGCAGATGAATTTTCGAGGATAGTCATGTGATTCCAGATGTTAAGGATGTTGGAATATTTATGAAATGGCAAAGATCTTTTTTTGACAATTTTGACATATCACATAACCTATGCTGTTTTCTCAGAGTCAGAGTGTCAGAGTAGTCGTACCCGTTAGAATATCAATGTATAGAAATAAAGCAGAATAGGTTATGTTAAGTTGTTAGCTGTCAAGTGAAAAATATCTCTTGACAGTCTTGATACAAGGGTCGCTAAAATCTCAATTTGATTTCCGAGCAAAACGCTGACATCCATGGCCTCGGAAATGCAATAATGGAACACAGATTTTTGTTGACAGTTTGATGTTGAGTGAATACTGGAATGCTACAGAGCAAATCGAGGTCTTTGATGGGATTTTGAAACATAGTATATGTTCTATCCAGTGAGCAGATGAATTTTCGAGGATAGTCACGTGATTTCAGATGTTAGGGATGTTGGAATATTTATGAAACGGCAAAGATATTTTTTTGAGAATTTTGACATATCTCATAACCTGTGCTGTTTTCTCAGAGTCAGATTAGTCGTACCCGTTAGAATGTCAATGCATACAAATAAAGCAGAATAGGTTATGTTAAGTTGTTAGCTGTCAAGTGAAAAATATCTCTTGACAATCTTGACACAAAGGTTGCTGAAATCTCAATTTGATTTCCGAGCAAAATGATGTCTTCGTTTTGCTCGGAAATGCAATAATGGAACACAGATTTTTGTTGACAGTTTGAGGTTGAGTGAATACTGAAATGCTACAGAGTAAATCGAGGTCTTTGATGGGATTTTGGAACATAGAAACTGTATATGTATAAACTAATATAAAATATAATAATCTGAAATGGATTATTGAAATCATTAACAATGTAATGTATAAATCCTACTGACCTTATGCCCTTTGCAACATCATAAGCTGTTGTCTTCCATGCAACAGCATCAACAACCTTACCATCAGGCAATGTGACTTTAATGGGTTGTTCAGGTTTGCTGGCCAGTTCAGCATCATACTGCGCCTTCAACTTATTCCACAGGACTAACCTTTCAGCTATATAAGATGGTGGTGGATTAAGTTCTTTTGCTGAAGATTTTGAGTCACCACCAGCCTGAGAGGGCTTGTTTTTCTTCATTTTTGCCTATGTAATAGAAATACAACGTATATTAATATTCTAATTTGAATAGGTAGCATTTTATGTACAATTGTTCTTCATATCATTGATTCAGTTCAATATTGCATCATATTTAAATATCAGGTGGATCAAAACACGTTACAGGTATACCAAACTACACACCAACGTTGCATAGGAATGCCGCAATACTGGCGCAGAATATCGAGCAAAACTTAAAACCTTTAACATTTTAAAATATATGTTATTAACATAATTATCATGCCTTTTCGTCTACTCGATTATCTCCGTTTATTTCTACTTTTTCACTCATTTTCCAGTGATTTTCCAATAGTTACAAGATTATTCGATTATTGGTTGTCTGCCATTCACGAACACGTTTTGCAAGTGAAATGTCAAAGTCAAAGTCAAAACTAGAAATTAGAGATGTTGTAACCACGATGTAACTGTACCAGTTGTCTGTTCCGTGTACCTGTTATCAACATAACGGATACATATTCCGAGTATCTCTGCGAGTATGATCCCAATCCCAAACCCCAAACCAAAAGCAGACTGCAGAGGTCACAAAGTACAGGTAATGGGTAAAGCTAGTATTGTGTACATTACAATTAGAACATATTGGTGGATTGGTCTTTTGTAAGAAAATTGACAATAAGGCAGCAATTACTATAATTTTGTTACACGTGGAAAACTATATATAAGTCCATCCTCCTACAAATAATGCACACAGCATTGGTTTACTTTTCCTTTCTCTAATTAGTATCCTAATTATTTCCTCATACGACTGGCCTATAATGTGGTGGGGTAAATTTGGCAACCCTGTGTCACATGGGCAAGTTTTCGTAGTTATTTTTATTCTTGGAGTTGGTGTCCTGATCTTTGACAGTGCCCAAAAACGTCACACAAGAAAATAAAAAAGTCAACAGTGTCAAAAGTCAAAACTCAAAACCTAAAAGAGAACAACTAGGCTAGGCGGTCTAGTTTTTAGTATTTGCATTTTGCTTATTATATTAACAGGAATATTAACTGAAATCTGACTGCAAGAACATCAATAATGGTAGGCGAATCACTCTATATCATCATGTTAAATTTATCGTATGGCTTGTTAGTCGAGAATGACAAAAACTCACGCATACAAACGCCTCCAGAACTCTCAGTCTAATCAATGTATTACATTTCAGATTCGGTTCATATTGATACAGAATAGAGCAGGAAAAACAAGATTAGCAAAATGGTACATGAATTTTGATGATGATGAAAAGCAAAAACTTATAGAAGAGGTACATGCTGTGGTAACAGTCAGAGATGCAAAACACACGAATTTTGTTGAGGTAAAATCAATTCACCCATTTCATTAACAATTTCAGTTCAATTTGTCTTCAAATGAACAATAATAAATTGTTATAACAGCATCACTATATAGCAATTGAAAGTAGATTTATCTTTGTATATATAATCAGGAATTAATTCAAATATGATCAGCTTATTTCACAAAAGACAATAGTTGGTAATAAACACATTCACAAACCCAGGATTTTATCCATGTCTGTCATTAAAAATCATCTTTTGTCTAATTGTCAGTATTGAGAATATATTGAACAATATATTTTCAGTTAAATTCATAAATATTCAAATTTGCATTCATGGGGATGAATTAAAAAAAATGGGAATACCTTAGATTGTCATAAAATTTGCTAGTTATTACATATCTAGTTGATATTACTAGATTTGCAGCAGGCAAACATTGCTTGAATCTAGTTTATCCATTTTTCCGTATTTCACAAAGGTTGATGTTAAAAATATCAAAAACGTCTTGAAAACTCAAAAAATTTCACATGAACACATTCACCCCATTTACATCATAATTTCAACCTGCTGAAGTCAATAAATAGAGTGGGGGCTACATATTTCAAGTCACTATAGTATATTTCATCCAATCTAGGCTTTTAGGCCATAATGGCTGAGACTAACACAACTGACGAGAAGTAACAGAATAATTCCAATCCTGTGTGTCAACAATGCTGTTTTAAAATGAGTTGCTCATAGTCTAGGTTCAGCTGAAAATACTTGGTAGTCTTGGGTGTCAATATTTGTGTCATGTCAAGCTCCCACACTACAATTCATTGTCTGCAGCAAATACCCTGTTTCAATGTCAAACAGGAGCATCAAGGTGATCAAAAATAGCACATTTTCATTTGAGGACTCAAATCCTATTAAAAACGGAGACTGGGTTTATACATTCCAATACTATTTGGATCCTTTTCAAGAGAATCAAGCTCCATCTAACCTACTTGAGCAGATTCAAATTTACAGTGTGAATAAAATAGTAGATTCAATGAGAAACATTGTATAAAGTTTCAGAAATTTTGTTTTTGGTTAGGAGTATCAGTAGACTGCTTGATGAGATACAGAATACAAAAACGTCTTAAACAGTTGTTGTATATTAATGATATTCAGTATAAATACCCTTTAACTACTTTTGTAAGTAAACCTGCATATCTTTTAAACCGGCTCATACCACATGGATACATTATTTCTAGAAATTTAAGATATGACCACCTCCTTACTATACCTAGTCATAATACATGTTTATATGAGAAATCATTTACATATAACGCTATGAAACACTATGATGACATCAACCTTGATCACAAGTCTAAGAACATATGATTTAAAAATTATGTCAAAAGTGAGTTGTTAAAAAATATACAGGTATTACTGTATTTTTTTACTTTCAAATTTGGTATTATTTATTTATTATCTATTATCACCTTTAATTGGTTTAGAGATTTTTTTTGTTACTTTTATATGGAGCCCTATAGAATTTTATATTTGGGACTAAACTTCAAATTGTAATTTTTAATAATTCTATCTGCATTTGGCTAAAGTTCGCCTCATGTTGTGAATAACAAGTTAAACTAAATTGAAGATTGCTCTAAAAGTTTGACAAAGAACAGTATAAAATTTATGTTAGGCGATACTTCTTAAACTATGCAAACTGCAGAGTGAATTATTAAGTGTTTTGTACTGATCTATTTCCTTTTTTCTTATTATCTTTCCATTTGCATTTTTTTATTATATTTATCTTTTATCCTCAAGCTTTATATATACCAGGTGTCCCAGAATTTTCTTGACACATGATATTTTCATAGTTAAAAAAAGGTTGAAGTGCAAACTGATTGGTATTTTTGAAAGTACTATAATAGAGCCTATCATACCATGCTTTCAAAACATTTTTTTTTTGTACTAAAACCCTTAACTCACCTCTACCTTTTTTTCAAATAGTCCCCTATATTTTGCTCCACAAATTAAGTCCTTGTTTTATTTAAAGTCGTGTGGTACCTTTGATTTTATACACAAACCTATTTTTTGTAAATTCATAACAGTAAGATAAATAAAATAAGAATTTGTTTGAGGCATGATAATTTCTTTAAATTATTATTTAGCTTATGGTTATAGTACACATGAAAAAACGGCATAAATAAGTAAAACTTTTTTGTTTGTTTTTAGTTTTTTTATTTTTTTGCAATATAATGTTAACACGTTGTTGGACACAATGGCTATAGCCATCTGCGGGGAGTGATCGTGATATGCCACGACGGCCATATCAGTCAAAAAGTTATCTACTTGTTACAGCAGAACGGCGACGACCGTCAGAATGTCGGTATACTTGCCTTGTTAAGCAATGTTTGTGCCATAACGTGAAGCTCTTCATGAATTCTGAAATTGGCAAATTCTAAGCCACTATATGCTATCCCAACTATTCATGTTTTAAGGTGCATGGGTAAAAGAGCACGACGGGTATAACCATTGGTATCACCGTCATAACCTTCAATGTGATGCATTGACCACGTGTATAACTGCCATATTGCAACTGTGTTTTTGTTTGGTTTTCATGTTTTCAGTACTGAGAGGGAGGTAGATAACCATATTTTTTTATCCTAAACAGATATTCGTCGTCCACCTATTATACATATAGAATATATTGTTTCATATCAATACAAAATAGAAGCATGTGTGGGGCGTTTTCCAGAGAAGCTGCCCCTACGAGAGGATCATAAAATAAAATCCTATTTTCTTAGATGCAAATAATGTTTCAAGTCTGGTAAATGCAAAGAAACTAGCTATAGATTGCAAGGGTTATGAATAAATAAACCTGCTTTGTGTCCAGACTGCTTTGAAGAGTGGCATCTAACATAAATTTATGTCTAGATTCTGTTTTGTTCAGGGATACCTCCGTTTTCTAATAAATTTGATTTTTTGTTTTGATAACGTCTATATTCTGAGAGATGCGTTTTTGTTTATAAATTTGATACAATAAAATTTAGTTTTTGTTTTAGCTTTTGTCTCGAAAATTGTCCTTTTCCTCCCACAAGATGTGTTTTACGGTTACACTGATCAGACGGCTGTAGCCGTGCTTGCCATTTTAGAACATAAAGTCTGTTGTGATATGACACGACGGATATAGCCGTCTTTTTTATTGTCACCAAAAACGTCAAAAATGAAAAAAGAGGCAAAAATAAATACCCCTACAATATTTTGATAACGCAAATCATGTTACAAATGCAAAAAAATGGGGATGTTTTGAGGTGCCATATTACGAAGCCTCCCGGCCAGCAGAGTGTCCAACAATGTGTTAATGTGGCCACATTATTGCACTATATGCCTGATAGGTTGGCGTTCCGCTCCACAGTCGCATAGTGAGGACTCGCGCTCGTTCTATTTAAACAACGATTCAGCGCCGCACAGTCCATGCGTCGTGCGAATTCTGTTTAGGGTTGAACATTGCTTTTGGTGTAGCTCAAAACCAGGGGCTTCTTGACCAACACTTAGATTACACTGTTGTTTGAAATTTGTAGACAAGGTAGATATTTCAAAAGGTCTGCTTCGGACTTCCATTGTCTATATAATTTTGGATTACAACGTTTCGATTGATGTGGTATCTTCAATCGTCTTCAGGTAAACTGTCGAACATGTTCCTTTCATTGCTATTTACTCTCGTCTAGCTGACGTGTAGTTTTTCGTGGCTTGTCCTGATTGGTTGCTGCGCATTCTGTTGGGTGCGTCAGTGACGTCGCTTCTTGCTGATGATGACGTGGCCGTTGATAGTCACTGAGTCCCACGTTTGTGTCCAAATTCGTTCTGTCCAACTTTAACCTTTTTATATTTCTTATGAGGGGCTGCCATATTGGTCTAATTGCCACACTAGGCTTGCTGTACACGTTTTGGTTGCTGGCGATATAAGCTGCTTCCTTGAATTTCCGGCGATACCATTGAGGTTCTTTGTCAATAACCTTTGCATCTTCCCAAATAATTTTATGATGCTTGGTCCAAGCGTGATCTGCTATTCCGGACTTTCCTGTCTCTGCTCTCTGGGTGTTGAGTCTGTGCTCCTTAATTCTCGCTTCCAGGGGTCTTTTCGTTTCACCAATGTTTACTTTGCCACATTCACATGGTACTTCGTAGATGCAGTTTTTTGTTTCTTGGTGTTCATTCCTGGGTTTTGTTTTCGTTAGTAGAGTGGTGCTTCTAGAGAATCGTGTTTGAATTTTATAGAGTTGTCCTATTCTTCTGACTGTATCTGATAGTCCTTTCACGTATGGTATACTTAGTGAATGCCTGTGTTCTTCAGGACCCTTATTTCTGCTAGTATGATTCTCTTGCATTGTTGCTTCCACTAGCCTCTTGGGATATGCGTTCTGTAACAGATCTCCTTTAATTTGACGTAGTTCTTCTTCTAGTCCTTGTTGTGTGTTACAAATATTCTTGGCTCGATCGACCAAGGTTCGAATGACTCCTTTCTTTGTTGATGTTGGATGGTTTGAGGTGTAATGCAGGTATTGTCCTGTGTGTGTTGGTTTTCTGTACACTTTGGTTTCTATTTCGGTGTTTCTTCTCATTACCAAGACATCCAGAAAAGGAAGGCTGTTATTGTTTTCTTCTTCTTTCGTGAACTTTATCGATGGTCTCATGTTGTTGAGGTGTGCAAAGAACGTTTCCAGTTGTTCGTCTCCACGGTTCCAGATTATGAATGTGTCATCAACATAGCGCACTGGTGCATGTAAACACGTTAATTTGTGCTGTTCAAAAATCGTCAGTTTTGGCTGAATCCTTCAATTTATAAAATTTGTGTAGTCGCTCATCCTACTTGTAAGTAATTAGTGCACCTATTACGTTAGTTAGCTGCTTTTTTCCTTCGATTCTTCATGTGGACAATTTATATAACCTGAGAAAATTTGGAATTTTTCGGCTGCTAGCGAACAATTTCTACGGTGGTACCACAACGATATTATAGTAGTACTTCCAGTGGCGTAACGCAAGATGCCATCCAATTTAATTTGCGCGTGTTGCAGCAGGTCTTATAAGACCAATCTGATGGTAAAATGTTCGATATGCACAAAGTCATTCAGGCATATGTGCGTTAATTTGTCACTTGAGGAAATTAATGTGCTGAATGATCCTGATAAGGGTTATTCGTGGTCATGTACCAACTGTAGGAGGGTGGGAAGTCAGATCGACGATTTGAAGAATTTGATTTTGTCTTTGCAAGATGACATCAGAGCCTTGAAAGCTGAAAATAATGCGCTTCGGTCTGCTGCTCCTAATTCTCTCGACTTCGAGGAGATAATAGAAGAGATTCATGAACGAGACTCTCGTAAGCGCAACATAATAATATTTGGCTTACCGGAGCAAAGTCAAAGTGTACAGCCACAAGTCAGATTAGAAAAAGATAAAGCGCAAGTTGCTGAAATTTTGAAAGTGGTAGACCCAGACTTCCAGGTGGAAAACATTACACCTGTTAGACTTGGTCACTTTGATGCCAGGAAAAGCAGACTAGTCAAAATCACACTCCGCGATGGAATCCAAGTTGTTAACCTGATCAAAAAAGCTAGCAATTTGAAAAACAGTCCGTTCAAGAACATATTCCTATCGTTTGATCGGACTCGCAGGCAGATTGATCTTTATAGGAAGCTATAAGAGGAGGTTCGCGCTAAAAATGCTGCAGGTCCGCAGAAATTTAGAGTTAGGTACGTCAATGGCACTCCAAAAATAGTAAAATCTTTAAACTGAAGAACTCCAGCAGTTTCACAAGTTCCAATTCTGACAATCTCGTTTGCTACTATCAAAACGTTCGTGGGTTAAATAGTAAGGTTGACATCTTCAGTGCGGCGATAAGTGACTGTGAATATGACTTAATTGCCTTGAGTGAGACATGGTTGACTGAAAGTGTTCTTAGTTCTGAGTTGTTTTCGGACTCGTATTTTGTACATAGGAAAGATCGTAAATTTGAATTAGTGGGTAAAGGAAGTGGTGGTGGTGGCGTACTCGTAGCAGTTAAGGATTGTATTATTTCTGATGTTGTTGATGTCTCGGCATTTGATTTACAATTCCCTCAAATCGATTTGTTGATAGTGAGATGCCATTTAGCATATAGGAGCTTTTTTGTAGTTGTAGTCTATATACCTGACAAAATATCAGTCGCTGATTTTGAGTCATTCTTTGACGCACTTGAACAGCTCGATTATTTGCACGGCAATCATTCAATATTTTTGGGCGATTTTAATGTACCACAATTTGTCAGTGAAAATAGTTACGATTCAAAGACACGAATAATCAAAAGTTTCATGGACGTATTTAATTATAAACAGTCGAATACTGTTTTCAATCAATTGGGTAGGACACTGGATCTGATCATTGCTCAATTTATTTGTGAAGTGGAACGGGATGAACTCCCTCTTGTGCCAGAAGATGATCACCATCCGGCCCTAATAGTGAATTTGTCTTCAATGTTCATCAAAGAACCTCAATTCAACTACCATCATGACAAAAAGACTTATAACTACAGAAAAGCTGATTTTGTTTCTTTGTATGTAGAATTAGGTGAGCTTGATTGGGATAATTTGTTTATTTCACCAAATGTTGATAATGTTTTAGAAAAGATGTATGACACGATCTTCAGTATTTTTGATAAGCACATTCCTCTATATAGGAATCATGTTCACAGATACCCACGCTGGTATAACTCTGAAATCATTAGGAATGTTAAACTCAAATCAAAATATAGGAAAAAGTTTGTCAGATTTGGCTGAAAAGCCGATTTAGACGAATTTCGGCGCTTGCGCCGGCTTTTAAAACATCAGATAAAGTTAGCTTATGACCAATATATAGAAGATATTCAAAGTACGATAACTAGTAACCCAGGTGCATTTTGGTCATACGTTCACTCTAAAAATAATTCCTCCAGAATTTCAGGAGTAATGATATTGTTGATGCATTTAGCGAATTCTTCAGTAATGTATACCTACCTCCTGAACAACATAAAGATCATAAGTATAAACATAGCGATCTGTATGTTCATTTCCATTCTATTGAAGAAAACGAGGTAAGAAATGCCATCAAAATGTTAAAAGATAAGATGACTTCTGGTCCGGATGGCATTCCTTCCTTTTTAGTGAAGGATTGTGCTGGAGTGTTTACTGGTGTTTTAACGAAGTTTTTCAATTTGTGCTTGACAACAAAGAGGTTTCCAAATGTCTGGAAAGTAGCTAAGGTATGTCCGGTTTTCAAAAATGGTGATAAGATGCAAGTTGACAATTATAGACCGATTTCTGTCTTATGCATGTTCTCGAAGGTCTTTGAAATTGTGTTGTATAATCGTATTTATACTGCGGTCCAGCGTCAGCTGTCATTGTATCAGCACGGCTTCATAGCTAATCGTTCAACTATCACAAACCTTTTTCTGCTTTTGACGCAGTACATATCTGAAGCTCTCGATAATAATGAACAAGGGGACGTTATCTATATGGATTTTTCAAAGGCCTTCGACAGGATCAATCATCATACCTTGCTGAATAAGCTAAGCAATTTTGGATTCTCGGACGATGCTAGAGCGCTATTGTCTTCATATTTGTCAAACCGTAAGCAATTTGTGACTTATAACGGTTATCAGTCAAAGAGTTACATAACACCCTCTGGAGTCCCACAAGGGTCTAATTTGGGACCGTTACTTTTTTTATTGTTTATTAACGACCTGTGCGACTCTGTTGAATGTGATAGGCTTCGTTTTGCTGATGACCTAAAGATAGATATATACAGTGATAAATGGTGTCAATGATTGTGAATTTCTTCAATCTCAATTAAATTTTGTGCATGCCTGGTGTATCAATAATAATCTTCAACTTAACATAAGTAAGTGCAAAATTGTGAGTTATACTAGAAAAAAGCTGGTTTGCGACTATAATTATTGTATTGAAGGCTCTAGCTTAGAGAGGTGTGACACTGTATATGACTTGGGTATAATTTTTGATCAAAAGCTGACTTTCGGTAATCATATATTGAAAAAACATCAGAAGCACTGAAAGCATATGGCTTTATAGTAAGGAGCTATAGAAATTTCTATAACATAAACTCAATGAAACTGTTATATTTCTCATATGTCAGATCTAAGTTGGAATACGGTAGTGTTATATGGAATCTGTACTATAACTGCTATAGCATTCTCATTGAAAAAGTGCAGCGCAGGTTTCTGAAATTCATTTGTTTCAAAATCGATGGAATTTATCCTGAAAGGGGTATTAGCAATGAAGAGCTTTGTATTAGAGCTGACCTCTCAACATTGAGACAACGGAGAAGCTGTGCGTCATTAGTTTTTGCTTTCAAGCTATTAAACAATTTAATTGATTCTCCAACAATTTTGGAACAAATCCAGTTTCATACACCTTCGTTTTCTTCTCGTAACCATGTGATTTTTAGGCCCCCTCGAGCAAGGACAAATATATTATTAAAGTCACCACTAAATGTTATGTGTACTAATTTAAATAAGATTGGTTATTACTGTGACATTTTTTCGACGACTATTCATAACCTGATAATAGCCGCGCGTATGTATCTAGAATGATTTTTTGTTTTTTTCTATTCTTTTATATGCCTGTGTTCGCATTTGTTTTGGAATATGTTTGATGCTGATAATTCTGTTTCATCTCTTTATATTAATTTTTTTTTTGTTGTACTATGAATTCGCATTGTCCTGTAAATGGGTAAAACTGTTGGACAATAAAGCCAATATTATTATTATTATGTTTTTTCAAGCTTCTCTCGCATGACTGCGGTAGCAACAGATGCTGACGGGTCGTGCCAAATCAACACCTGATCTATTACTGATCGGAATTTAAGAAGGATCGTACTATATTACAGGTCTTGAGAATTACAGACTTTTGGAATATTTTGTGTAGCTTTTCGTCCAGGCCTAGCTGGTGCAGGTGTGGTGTGAATGTGTTAGGTGTAAGGCCTGAGACCGACATAATTAGGGGTACGATAACAACTTTGTTTTGTTTCCAGAGTCGTTTTACTTCTATGGCAAGGTCTGTGTATTTAGATATCTTCCCAGCGTAGGCGGTTTGAACATTCGTATCATTAGGGATAGCAATATCTATTAAATAGGTGACTTTGTCTGCCTTCGACTGAAAAACTATATCTGGTCTATTGGCTGGGATAGTTTTGTCTGTGTGTATTTCGACGTCCCAGTATAGTTTGTATTGATTGTTGTCAAGTACTGAGGTCGGTGTATAATTATAATATGATATTATTATTATTATTATTATTAGAGTGAAGCCATAACTTCGGTTTAGCATCAGAGGTTTCAATGGCAGTTGATTCGAACCATTCCATGTAAAGGTTGGCCACGATTGGAGATAGCGGTGATCCCATGGGTAATCCATCTTCTTGCATATAAAACTTGTCCGTTTCTTGGAAATAGTTGTTCTCCAGACAGAACTTTAATAGCTCCATTACTCCATTCACTGGAAGATTCGTTCTGTCTTTCATTGTTGGGTCTTCTTGTAGCCTCTTCTGGATTGTCTCTAGTGCCTCTCCAACTGGCACATTTGTGTATAGGCTATCTATGTCGAAACTTATCAGTCGATCTTCTGCGTCTAGTTTCGTTTGTGCAAATATCTCCACAAAGTGTTTCGAGTCCTTTACAAATGATGATGTTTTCCCTTCTAGTGGTTGTATGATGTTCAGCAGATGTTTCGCAAGATTGTATGTGGGAGAGCCTCTTGAACTTGTTATTGGTCGCAGAGGTATACCATCCTTGTGTATCTTCGGTAAGCCGTAGAGGTGTGGTGGTTTGCTATAGTGTGGTGTAAGAGCTGTCCTCTTATGGTCAGTTAAATGTTCTTTGTACTTCTTTAATATTCGGTACAGTTGTCCTTCGATTCTGCTTGTTGGGTCACTTGGGAGATGCTTATATTTGCCTTTTCTCATGACTTCTTCTAGTTTTTGATTGTATGTTGTTGTATCCATGACGACTGTGGCATTTCCTTTACCTGCAGGCAATACTTTAATTGACATATCCTTTTTCAGCGTCCTCAGTGCACGTTGTTCTTGGCTTGACGTGTTATTCGTGGTTGTTTTTTTCTTTTCCAAGATTGTCCTTATCTTCCATTTAAATTCTTCTGCTTGGTCTTGATTCATCTTATTGAATATACTATACAAAAGCATAGTAAGTGGCTTGGGTGTACCTCATCGAAAACAGACCTACAATCAGACAGATTAGTAACCCTGGTTCTATATCATATTATCTATACTTTTGCATCAAGTTTTCTAGTTTTTCTGTCATCAGCATAGTAAAACTGTTCTAAGTTAAGGTGTTCTAAACCTTGCCACTGTATTTTTATTGAACTAAAATCTTATGCTAGTACTTTATCGTGCAAACGTAAAGTTATATTCAATTTTTTATAATATTTATTCAACAAAAGGTCATCAAAATAGTCTTAAATAGGGTAAAAAATATACGCCTATTAAGCGTATACTACGTAGCAATACAAGAACACATTTAAATACCGCTAATCAAGTAAAACTCGATATATCTGTATAAACGTAAAAGCACCCCTAAAACAAGTATGTAACAACCTGAAGGAAACAGTAGAAGCAAACACTATTGCATATTTTCATTTGGAAAACAACAAATAAGTTGAGTGGTGGCTGCTATTTTAACTGAATCTTCCACCTCATCTCAACGTGGCCAGCTGGTCTAAAATATTTGCTTGCATCGGCATGGTTTTTCCTCTATTCTTCGTTAAACGCGGCAAGTCATTGGTCTTTCGTCTTATGAAACAAGTTGTTCCATCTGTTTTGAAACTAAATATATGAATGAACATCTTCTTGCAAACGGATAACGTGCCATAAGAGCTTTAGTAGGTATTATGGAGATGAAGTTCGCTGATCCTATGCGATTCAGCAAAATACTCGAATATTGTTCGGCGATCTATATGAAGTAGTCTTCGCGGTAATTTTTTTGCAACTTATTCCACAAGGCGGTAACAACTCATTCATTTTTCCTTTTACCTTTCTTAGAACCCACTTTGATTGCCTCAGTCTCTGTTTTCAGACTCAACCTGGCTTGTGACACTTTCTCATCTATAACAAACATTTCAGTAATAGTCCTGTTATTTCCCAATCCCCTGCCGGTATAGTAATGTTACATTATACCTTACACAAATGAGTAGTTGCTATCTTTTTGTTTGTAATTATGAATTTGAATAATCAGCAGTTTACTATCTTTTTATACAAGTAAAGGCTCGACTAAAGGTTTTAGGTAACTCGACTTACTATGTTTTATGATAGCACATATGACTAAGTTCATTCAAGTATCCCAATAAATTCAGGTATCTCTATATCTGAAAATATATGTATATTTTTAGTATGTCTATTTACTAAAACTGAGGTCTCAATATCTCCGAAACTAGCAGTCCGATTTGCAATTTATAAATAGCTATAGATAGAGTTCGAGCTGGTGGTTCAATATATGCAAACAACGCAAAAACCTAGTAACCAGGCTAGACAATTCATGTATGTAGTACTTTATAATGTTGTAAGTAATATAATAAGGTGCCAAACTGAATGACCATATTTGTTGCAGTTTCGCAACTTCAAGATCGTGTACCGTCGGTACGCCGGTCTATATTTCTGCATATGCGTAGACGTGAATGACAATAACCTGTATTACCTTGAAGCGATACACAACTTCGTCGAAGTGCTCAACGAATACTTCCACAACGTGTGCGAGTTAGATCTGGTCTTCAATTTCTACAAGGTATACACAGTAGTAGACGAAATGTTTCTGGCAGGTGAAATACGGGAAACTTCTCAAACGAAGGTTCTGAAGCAGTTACTAACGCTGAACTCTTTAGAATAATGCATCGCGGTTATTGTTAGATAAATTACGATGTTTTGTTGAACGACTTAACGATCTTCATCCGTTAGGATACCTGTGATGACATTGGTGAAAGCTTATCTTGCAATGATGGTTTTTCTTCCTAGGAGAAGAAATGGCTTTAGATAGCACTAGATAATTAGGAATCTTGAGATAATTGAGGATCAGAATCGGATGTTTCCAATGGCAAAAGTCTTCTTCCACGAGAATTGTGTATTGATTATGACTTTCTTACCTTAACACATACATAAAATAATAGTATGTGGTATGCAGTTTGATTCGAACACTGGTGTCCTAACGGTTAGAGATCTTTATGCTCCAATCAGCGTATCTTTTAGAAGGTTTGGGAAGTCTGAGATATGGCATATTTATAATATCAGATCTTATGACTGAATTCCTAGTAATTCTGCCATCTTTCATATCAGAGTAGTATCGGTGCTCAAAATAGTATTTGCAGAATATAATTTTTCTTGTACCCAATGGCAGCCAGTTTCAAATTGGTAATTTTATCTGTAATACATTTTTAAAAACGTACTGGGTCCTATTCGTAATTGCTACTTGAGTGTTACTTATTATTTGAGTATCTCCCAAGTACTGTTTTTAGTTTCACAATCATTCGATGCTCAAGTAACGAAATTTCGACATGACATTTCGTTGCAGTCAAGGCGATTTTGAGGTTAATTTTGGAGTAAGGTGTTTTCAGGTTCAGTCACATCCGGTAAAATGTCCGGCAAAGAACATGAAACACTGGCAAAAAACAAATTGGCTCATACTTGAAATATGACAACGTCGCCACATGTTTTCCCTCCGTCTCGTAATTCTTGTCTAGGAAACAGATGCACAAGGACACACTTGAGTATTACTCAAGTGGACACTTGTCTAATCACCCGCCAAACCGATTTTTCATTTAAGATACGATTTCTCTTACATTTGTTATATTTTTTGCGTTTCTGCTTAATGATAGTGTAATGAAATTGTCTCAAAGTTTTTTTTTACTTAAACAGTCTCAAATTCAAGTTCTGGAATTTATACTATGGTTGTCTTTCTGGCCCATCGCGCTTCATAGGCCATGGCCAATAATCAAACCCACATTCGTTAAACCAAATAAGGTTGCCTCTACATGTACAGCCTAAATGTAGGCCAACCTAAATTACTTCATCGAAACGCATATTAATCTTTGTCTAAAAAATCGATTAATACATTGACATGTCAAAACGTCACATATCTATGCTATTTCAGCTTTCCTTAACCTCTTATAGGATATATTCATGCAATGACTGGAGTATAAATATGCTATTGGTTTTTGAAGTCCCCAGCCAGGCACAGTTAGAACATGTTTAGCATCGTTTACACAATATCTTTTGTCTTTCATAAGCAGGTGAGGTTTCCAGTAGAGGCTGGTGGTCCACCATTCGCAAGCAATGTTAAGCAGGCTTATCATATTAGATCCCCTAGAAATAATACAATCTGGTGACATAATATGCCACCAATTGGTGAACCTCAACGGAAAACTGCATATATTATTTTGAAGATATAATATAAATTTTTGATTAAATCTTCCAAATGGTGCACCTAAATTGGTAATAAACAAATATATACAGGGTGAGTTGCTAGTACCGGATCGGTCGAGCACTCCTCTACTGCAGAAGATAGCGAAAAAAGTTGTTTATAAAAGTTGTAGCCAAGGACATTGCTCAGAAAATATTTTGATTTATACATGGTGATCCATAACTAGGTGGTGATGCAAACATCATTTTTTTTAAATGAGCCACTGTATTATATGATTCCATATTTAGATTCTACTTAAATGATTCCCGTTCTTAAAATATAAGGTATTGTAACATTATACAGGGTATTTCAAAAGTTATGACCATTTCATATCCAAATCCCTGTCAAATGAAGATATTGAAGACTAACGAATAAAAAATTATTTTTTTACAAGATACAAAATATTCTCTAGTTTTAACAAAGACTGTAAAAAAGTCGCCGACGCATATTTATATACAGGGTCAGGTAGAATGCAAAAACTGGGTTTTCTCTCTTTTTTTAAATGTAATCCATCATATTTTATTCTACGAAAAATATGCTTTTAATGTGCTCTTTCATATTTGTGTAGCATTTCTTATACAAAAACTCATCAGTTTCCGAGATATTTCGATTTTTCTTCAAATTCTAAATATACTTTCTATTTGTGTACTGAAATTTATTTATTTTGTATAAATGGCATCTGAGGTATTTTTTTGTTTTTGAAATCCAAACTGAATGGGGCTTATGATGTTATTTTTTTTTTTTTAAGAAAAATGTCAACCTAATCTGAACTATTTTTTCAAAGCTTTTCGCTAAAATAGTAATTATACTTATAGGCCTAAAATTCGAGGGTTCATCATTTGTTCCTCTTTATAGATAGGAATGACTACTGACGTTTTTAGGAATTCAGGGTGTGTTCAGAATATTTTCTGAGCAAGGAGCATATGCCTGGCTACAACTTTTTTTCTTTCTTCTGCGGTGGTGGAGTTATCGACCGATCCTGTACTAACAACTTACCCTGTATGTGAAGGACTCCATAATTTTTTCTGATAAAGTGATGTGAGACCATAAACTTTTTGACGAGGATAGATAATAATCATCCATGTTCTAACGATGTCATTCAATGTTTTCACATAGGTTTGTGTCGAGGAATTTGTTTCTATGTGACGTGACAAAATAACCACCCATTTGGTAGCAACACCTCTAACACAAATCAAAGCACGTTCTTCTTGCCATTCATTATATTCTGTTATAATTATATATAAGTATATAAATGCAGTGGCTCAAAATTCATGGACAATAGATTAACGATGTATTATAAAGGCAATATTAAAAACTCTGTTATTTTTGCTGATTTTCTGCATGAGGTTAATGCTAGAGGTATGCTTAAGTACAAAGCATTATGTACAAATTGTATATAAATCATATAATCTTACAATATGTTATCAAAGATGTATGTACTGTATAATTTTCGACACAAATACGGTCGAACCTATGTGAAAACAACATTTCTATATTTTGTGTCTATATGTACAATAAGATTATATTTTGTTATATGTATGTATACCTTCTAAGTTATAATACTCATTTATAGGTATGCGAGTTATTCTTTATATTTTGTACCCTTGTTTAGGCGAAAATTGCGAAACATTCCTATAACTGCAAGTCTGTTTAATCGAATTTTTATTTATATTTATCAATAAAGGTATTATAATATATTGTTTTAACATATAACGTTTTTTTGAGAATCACACTTTTTGTCTTTTAGCTAGTTTGACTTACCCAAGAATGTTGATTCTCCAGAAAAGCTGTTCCATGTTTAGATGTTAGTATACAAAAACTAAGTGCCCGATCTGAACATTATGCTCTTAGTACGATACTATTTTTTCAGCAGTAGTTAAACGATCACAGTTAGAATTTACAATTAACGCTTTAGAAATGTAATTTGGTCCTTTTTTTGCCTCTCATCTGGAGTGGAGGTGAAAATCCCTTTTACAGACATCATGCGCTATGCTCTTTGGCTCTATCGCGTCATGATAGTGTGGGGGCCCTATCCTATTCAAAGGACTCGAATACCCATTAAAAAGGAGGAGGAGTCTGCGAGTTTTACCTTTCTCTAAATATTCATGTATCTATCTGTGTTGTGATCTTTCGTCCTTGGTCTTGGTTTCCATTATCTTTTCCATGAATTTAGTTATGGCATTCCACTTTATCTGACTTTCTAATAATAGCTGAGCTGCATTTTCTGTTGTTACTTCGGTGCCACAATCTTTGTGCATCTGTAACCTATAACTTTTCCACCTTGGGCAATGAAAAAGAGTGTGCTCTGCTGAGCCCTCTTCCTCGCAGTAGAAGCATATTGACTGTTGTTTCTTACCAATTCTATGTAAGTATTTTGCAAATACGCCGTGGCCTGTCAGAGCTTGCGTTATGTAAAAATTAAGTTCTCCCCATTCTCTGTTTGTCCATTTTTTTACGTCTGTGATAAACGTCTTTGCCCAGCCACTGTATTGATCCCATCTATATTCCCATTTGTTCATTAGTTCTTCTCTCGCGGATCCCCTATAGTTGTTTCTATTTCTGTATATATTACATCTTTCTTCTACGCCAAGCTTTATGGGTGGTATTCCTGCTATAATTAATGCTGCTTCGGTTGACACGGTTTTATAACCTGAGATAACTCGGATGGCCATACTTCTGTTCACACTCTCTAGCATATTCAGATAGTATTTATATCGTAGTGCCTCTTCCCATATTGGAGCTGCATATAATATAATTGATTTAATTGATTTCATGACTGTAGCTAGTACTTTACGCGTTCTGGCTCTAGGTCCTCCCATATTGGGCATTATCCTCGCCGCCAAGCGCTACGTTTTTTTTGCTTTACTAGCCGTTTCCCTGACATGGACCGTAATTTGATCCTTTTGAAACTACTGTGGAAGAAACTTCATCTTTTCCGCTGCCATTACATCTTTTCAAGATTATGATACATACCTTGCTTTGTAAATTTTGCTACATCTTGTCCCTTGAAATAATGGTTGGCGTAATCAGAGGACCTTAATTGCATAGGCGTAGTTAAGTCCCTGAATCTGGGGGGGGGGGGGGCTTAAGTCCCTGGATCTGGGGACTTGCCAAGATACAAAACTTAACAAAACGAATTGTTCTTGGATTTTTGGGGGGGCTAATTTCATTCTTGGGGGGGCTTAGCCCCCCAAGCCCCCACCTAACTACGCCTATGCTTAATTGGTTGTCCCTAAGGCCTAAGGAGGTACACAATCAGCCTAGAAAAGTAATGAGTAAGGCGTTGTTTTCACTCAACGGTCGATGATGAAAGCTAGTGGTAACATGAAAAGGTATGCTGTTCCTGTTAAACACCAAACGGAAAACTGGAGGAGATCATTGTCTGAAATGGTGCAAGTTCACAGAAAAAAGGGATCTTCGCGTTAAAAATGTGTGCACAGCTTCGAACTACCCTCACTGGTAGCCATCTAACACTTTTGTTGTTCATACATACACTATTTACCTACATGGCACCTTCAAAAAACTATACATGTAAGAACTAAGGATGCCTTTTTGTCGATCTAAAAACTATATCTGTTGCAAATGTGGCAAGGGACTAGTTGTTTGTGTAAAGATGCCCACTAGAAGACGACAGCTCCAGTTTACGCGGTTAATCCCCTTTGAACGGATTCATATTGTAGGTCAACTAGAACGTGGTGCTTCTTTCAAAGCAAATTGCTGTAATCATGACAGGTAGCGTGTCTACATTTTAGCAGCATGGCGCGCATGGATCGAAGAAGGGCGAATGCAGCGAGCTAGGGGTTCTGGAGCACGTAGGGGACTAGACTGGCACTAGGTCGTCATCTACGACTACTGGCCTACTGCGATCCACTCGAGTTGTTGCTGACGCTTGGTAGGCAGCCATTGGAAAGCCCTTTCAAATCAGATTGCTTGAAACGGGCTTCAGATCATCTAGTGCTTCCAATCACTGCAAATCATCGAAGCTCATCGGTTGTATTAGAGAACACCGACCATGGCATGCTGAGTGGCATCAGACGGCCTTCTCAGAAGAGTGTAGGTTTTGTCTGAGGGCGCACGACAGACGACAACGCGTTAAACGATGACGGGGCGAACGACGCTTTGCTTTTGAGCGCGCTATGTACACTGTCCTGTTGGTTTGATGGTATGGGGTGCCATTGTTTCTAACAAGTAACCTTTATTGTGATTTGTGGCGTATTGACGGCCCAACGTTATTTGAATGAAGTTGCCTTTCCATTTTGTCTGAGGCATCGAAGAGGGTTTCTTACAGAAAGATAATGTGCGTCTTCATATTGCAAGGGTGTCGATGAGGTTTCTACAAAAAGCTGAGGTCAAACTGCTTCCCTGGCCTTCACGATCAGCCGGTTTTTCGCCAATTGAAAACGTATGGGATTGGATGGGGCGATTTAGCGACCACTGACGATTTACCGAACCCTCCGGCCACGCTGGACGAACTGGAATATGTTGTGAGGGCAGTTTGGGAGGCTGTACCTCTAGAGTTTATTAACAACTAGATTACGAGCATGCCGGTTTTACACTTCTGTTGCGCGAGTTGGGTAGATAGCGCGTGTGGAAGAAGGACTCTGGGGTCGGTGGGTAATGTTGGGTGGGTCAGTTTAGTTTAATTCATAATGTCTTTTGTGCAATTCAGTTAGTCTCGAACTCAACTTTGTAGCATTAAGTCAGGCACGTATCCAGGATTTGGTTTTGGGGGGGGTCCAGATTATGGGTGTCACTTGGTTGACCTTTCGGAGGGGGTCCAGATTAGAGTTGCCACCTTAAATTTGCGGGGGGGGATTCCATTTTTTAGATGGCATTTATAATGTTTCGAGGGGTCCGGACCCCCCCCCCCCCGAAACGTTATAAAATTCCGTCTAAAAAATGGAATCCACAAATTTGCAACCCCCCCGCAAATTTAAGGATTTAAGGTGACAACTCTAATCTGGACCCCCCCCCCCCCCCCGAAAGGTCAACCAAGTGACACCCATAATCTGGACCCCCCAAAACCAAATCCTGGATACGTGACTGGTAGGACCCTGTCACCGTCGTCGCAAAAAGCGTACAACGAACGACAGCCTGGGCCGCACCAAGTGTTTCTGCCGCCCATGTGCAGATGATAAGTGGCCGCCCCCTATTACGCGAAGCACAATGAGAGAAGGTAATAAAATTTCAGAGACGTTTACTTTTAAGTTTTGTTAAAAATTTAATATTTTTTACACAAATACCACATAAATAAAAATCCTTAAATCTATGGAACAAAAAAACGAAACATATAATTATGTACTTTAACCTTAAAGACAAAAACTTCCAGAAGACAAAGTTTAATATATTAAAATCCTTAAGTTTAATGTTTTAAACTTAAACAGTGAAAAAACATAACATAATTATGTACCTACTTCAAACATAAAAACAAAAGCTCCTAGAAAATGATATAAAATATATTTTTTTTAAACTTAAGTTTAATATTTTAAAGATAAACAAAAAACAAACAGAACAGATAATTATGTACTTTAAACTTAAAAACAAAAACCCCTAGAAAATAAAATTTGATGCACCTAACTTTTTATAAAATTTACAGAAAAGACACTGACCTTGCTTGCGTGCTGCAAAATCCTTTATAATTTGGTCTATATTTAGTTTTTCACATAATTCAGATTCAACGGAAATTAATGCCAAATTATGGAGTCTTTCCTGGTTCATCAAGGATCTTAAGTAATTTTTAATGAGCTTTAGCTTTGAAAATGATCTTTCTCCGCTTGCAACTGATATTGGAAGTATTAAAAGGATTCTAAGAGCAATCGAAATATTGGGGAATGTATCAAATAAATCATTTTTAAATATGTGGGGCGGTACTTAACAGTAACAGGCGTATCGACCGGGATGCGGGACATTCAGGACTGAGCTGATCACAAAATAATGGAGTCTAAAAAGACAGAGTTATCCAGATGAACGAAATATCATGGGCGCCGCGCCGCCGCCCTTTTAGGCTTGCCGCCCGTGTGCGGTGCACACTGTGCTCACGGGGTTGGCGCGGCCCTGACGACAGCAGAAAAGAAACCAAACAAGGAAGACCATAATATATATACATATAATTAGGTAGGTTATCATGTTTTACCTCTGATGAAAACAGCTCGACCTGTATAAGGAAAAAAGGAAGAGGTTGCAAAACCTCATCCTTACAGCCAAGAGGGAAAAATGGAAGGAACTATATGTTCTTCTCTTGAAGAGGACATTTGGGGTGAAGGCTACCGAATCGCAACAAAGAAGATAACAGGCATGGCGCCCTCTTTTAAGCGTCGAAAGGAAGGTCGAGGTAGTGCGGCAACTCTTCCCAGTCCGGCAAGATGTCTGGCAACATGACAGCTTGGACGAGGATGTGTACCGGGTCCAGATAGAGTTCCCCCCAGAGGTCATCAAAGAATTGATTGCCACTGCACCGAGCCGAGCTAGGACTACTGACCCGTCTTTTGAAAATACAAACTTTCCCGACCATCTGGAAAAAGGCTAGAGTAGTGTTGATTGCTAAGAGGGGTAAACCCCCAGAGCTTGCTTCGTCATACCGACCCATTTGATTTCTGAATACAGTGGGAAAGCTGTACGAAGTACTAATCCGGCAGAGGTTAGAAGTGGCACTCGAAGAAGCGGGAGGCTTGTCGCCAAACCAGTTTGGCTTCCGCAGTGGCAAGACAACTAACAACGCATTGGAGGCTGTTCTATGCTCCGTAGAAGGAACCTCCAATAAATGGGGAGCACTGGTGACACTTGACGTGCAAAATGCCATTAATACGGCGTCATGGGGCATTATAATGGAGGAGTTTAATAACCGTGGCATACCGAGGTATTTACGGAATATGATTGGCAGCTATTTTAGTGACAGGGCTATAAAAATAGCAAACGTAGAGCTGGAGATGTCTACAGAAGTTCCACAAGGATCAGCTTTGGGTCCTCTTCTCTGGAATGTCCTGTATGATGGCGTTTTAAGGATAGTTCTTCCTCCAAACACAAGGACTGTGGCGTTTGCGGATGACCTCGCTCTGGTAGCCTCCACCAAAGATGAGATAACTTTGGTGCAAACAACAAAAGAGGCACTGAGAAGGATAGATGAGTGGATGTCCAGACACCACCTTCAGCTGGCACCAAGCAAAACTGAGTCGGTCATTCTCCGGGGTTCTAGGATCACTAGGAACCAAGTGAGTTTCTATCTTAGAGGGGTGCAAATAGTACCCAGATAGTGTACTTGGGGATCACCGTAGACAACGAACGATGTTCCAACGAACACATAAAGAGAACTGCGGTGAAAGCAGAAAGAAGGGTGGCATTGCTGTCACGTATAATGCCAAACGTAGGTGGCCCAATTATGCGAAAAAGACAGGTCTTGAACGGAGTTGTCCACTCAGTTATGCTATACGGAGCTCCAATATGGTATAAAGCGACGGAGAGGAAAAAGCACCAGCAAACCGTAGACAGGGCGCAAAGGAAGCCGCTGCCCTGGTGGCCAGTGCGTATCGTACTGTGTCTACCAAAGCGCTGCAGGCTATAACAGCGATACCGCCACTGCATTTGTTGGCAAGGAGAGAAGATATATGTACATAGCGGAAGGTGCTCTGCCAGAGCGGCGGAGGACCGCCAGGCAGAAAACCATGGACGAGTGGCAGGGGATCTGGTCCAGTACAACGGAGGTGGCGCAGTAGACTAAGCGTCTGATTCCAAATATACAAGAGTGGGCAGAGTGTAAACACAGTACAACCTGCTATTACCTAACACAGGCGTTGTCGGGCCACGGTCCCTTTCGGGTATATAGAAACAAAATAGGACGAGCGACGGCCGATCGTTGTCGACATTGTGGCCAAAGCGACACAGTCGAGCACGCCCTGTTTGGGTGCTATTGCAAGCAGGAAGCGAGAGCGAACCTGCCCGAGGACCTGACCCCAGAGAACATGGTGCCCATCATGATATCGAGCGAGAAACGCTGGAAGATAGTACAAGATGGTTCAGGGCATCTTAAAATTGAAAGAAACAGGAACGTCGGGATATGCAACAAGAAGAAGCAGAAAGGGAAGAAAAAACATACTTAACTCATCTTGCACTGTGAAGAATATCGTTCACGATGATGCCCGATGCAGATGGAGATCGAGCAGAGGTATAAGGAAAGAGGGAATGGGTTTTAGCGGGTCGGGCCGTGGTGACATGTTGGATGGACGCGTTTGCGTCTCTCTCTCTCATACCTCCAGGTGTGCCAGTGTTTCTGTCCTTGCGATCAAGCCGATTTCCTAAACCCTCTATAATAAAAAAAACCTCTGATGAAAACAAACCTTTATTTAGTCTATATTCTGGATGGCCGGTAGGTATTGCTCCTGTGAAGTTATAACAGGTATCTTATCCTGACATTATTATTACCTTTTCCCTTTTTGAATGAAAAAAAAATAGGAAATTTAATGAACTTTTTTTTATTTGAGAGTAACCCTACCTATATCATATTGATCATCTAGTGCTTAATCCATACTTAAAAGAAAAATGTAATAAAAACCTATCTCTCTCTTGATTTAAGGCTGAATTTCAAATAAATGATAGTACTTAATTCAGATTTTAAACAAGATTTCTGAGGTATTCGTATTTCTAACGGGTGTGACTCAATCACTATTTATATATGACTGACATAATTTCTTAACGGTTGCCACATTGCTGTTTAATAGCTTCAATATCTGATTGCCCTTCGAATTCACTTGCTATTCATGTTTTTATTACTTTATTATAATTAACATTATTTTTTGAAAATAATGTGAATATAAACGGGTAAAATATATCCATACTATGATCCATTACTGCTGTAGGCATCACAAGTAGGCACAATATGCATGCTTTTAGTCTTTTTTTCTGGAATCATGATTCAAATAATGTTTTATAATTCCAAAAATAACCTGACATTTGGCGTGATTTGGCGGCGTCGCCCTTTTCTTTTTTATTACCTCTAAGCGACGTTGCCAGATTGAAAACATTTACCATAGATGTTAAAAAATCGGTAAAAAGGCTACTATACTCCTACAAATAAATGGATTTTATAACGGGTTTCTGATTTTTTTATTAAAAAATTAATCAATTAAATTAATCTAGTACTGTACAGGAATTAATGGGTTTTCTTTTCGAGTGTGCGTGTTTTTCTTTTCGAATGTGCGTGTTTGAGTTTTGTGTTTTGAACTTAATTCCGTATAAAGCTGGTGGCTCATTAGAAAAAAGAGGCTCAGGCGTGGCACAAATATCCGATTTTGGGCATACTGACAGCTACAGCCGCATTCGTTTTACACAAAATCTTTGATAATCTCAGCTCACTTAAACTTCACTCAGTACGTGTTCTTTTTATCCACTTAATTCAAATGATTTTGACGAAAACTGTCAATTTTAGGTTATAAACGGATATTTATTGATCTGACAATCTCATTTAGTATGAAATATCTCACTTCACTTGCAAAACGAATGCGACTTACATCTCCTAGGTCAGTATCATCTGCTTTCCAGCTTTTGATAGAACAAGTCGAGGTTCCACTATCTTCCTGTTTGGCTTTGATACCAGAGTCACGTGTCACGTTTACAGTGTTTTCTCTGATAACCTGTTCAAGCAAGTCATTCTTGTCAGAATTTCATTCTGATCGACGCGTCTATAGTCGTGCAAATGCTTGTATTTGCTCAAATTTTGTACTATTTCACGTTGTAATTGTGATGTCTTGCATATTTCTGCCATGTAAAGTACATATGTTTAATATATCTTTAACAGATGCTTAGTCACATTACAGTCACACCCTTCTATGTTTTATATTCGCTGTATTATTAAATTTTTATTAAATTAATTGAATACGAGCTTACCTTGTTTCTTTTGTTGGTGTTCCTTATATTGAAAATGCTTTATGTGTATAAAACTCATCTTTATTCAAAATATTTTCAATAAGCGATACCAAAAAGAACAAGATAATTTGCAGTACCTCATTGATCAAGCGTGATTTGATTAATAATTTATAAAATTTAGTTTACCCTGGACCTTTATCTTATTTAATGATTTCACATGGAACGCCTAGCTGGATCCCAGAAATTTGTTCTTCATCTTCACATATATACCTGAAATTAAAACGTTTTTCAGTAAACATGATAAATAGAGGGCACAATACAATGATGAACGAAAGCACAGAATATAAAGATACTCATGCATAATACTTGAGATAGTTTTGAATGGGCAATTTCTTTTTTGTAATATGTGATTGTTTTAATTTAGATCTTATACCTCCATACATATACAATAATATACATTATGTATAACCATGCTTACACTTACTGTCGACACTTATTGAGTTATTAAGTTTGATTAATTTATCAAATGTTTTGCTCAGTCAAGTTCACAAGTACATCCATATCGAAATAACTATATATATAATCGTTCACTTTCACACGCACTATCTTGGCGTGATATTCAGACCATGATCGTGATGATAAGCGGCACATACCCGGACCCTAGCATCATATGCTGTAATTGCTGTATATTATAAGAAGTGTGATATGAGGATTTACTGCTGGTAATAATAATGTGCTGGCTATACGGCGACAAACATTAGAAGTTAAGGCGATCTGTACCACACAATCACTGCTTTGTGCCGCAAATCCTGTTATTGCCGGGCAAACAATAATTTTAATATAATTATTGTACTCATGCACGTATCCAGGATTTGGTTTTGGGGGGGGGTTCAGATTATGGGTGTCACTTAGTTGACCTTTCGGGGGGGGGGGGGTCCAGATTAGAGTTGCCACCTTAAATTTGCGGGGGGGGGGGGAGTGCAAATTTGTGGATTCCATTGTTTAGAGGGCATTTTATAACGTTTCGGGAGGGGGTCCAGACCCCCGCGATTGTACCCATTACCTAATATCTCTAACTGGTAAACAAATGACGCCTCAGGAAAGTCATGGTAAGTGGTGTGGAAGCGTCCTTTAATTTAAAGGATAAATATAGCTGCTGTAGACATTATTGTCTCAATTAATTATGATAATTTAATGGTTGCAAAAAAAATTACAGCATGTTACCCTGTTAAAATAAATATTATTCGGTTGTCCCGTAGGCTGTAGGATCCTTACGCTCGCGTATAGAATCTCCCACTTGTAAAAAATTGTAATTCTGACCGTTACAGAATGTACTATTTTGAACCACCTGTCTTGACTACAAAGACTATAGGGAACTGGGAATAATTTCTGTAAGCCTGTTGGCGGTAAAGCTTTCATGTTCTTTTGTCTCCAATCTGGCACCGTCGCATTCTACCTGCCAGTTTGTTTTGCGTTGTCTGCATGGTTGTCTGCATACGCGACACTCTCCAGGCAATAAAAAGTAGTTCCGCTTTCTACTGTACTATTTTCAGCATTTCTTTCTTTTTATGTTCCATTAATAATACGTATTATCTATTTTCACCATAATATTATCGATAATATGTAGAATTTCAGTGATTATAACTTAAAAAATAAAGGGACGTTAACCGTCCGCGTCCGCTCGTCCGCTGCCTATCGTTGTTTGGATTGCAGATTGTATCCGTTTGTCGGTTGTTGTTTATGGTGTGTGGCCCATCCCAGTTCGCTGTGAATGTGTATGCCGATTCCATAAAAAATCCATATAGAAAATATATGGAACACATCTGCTGCTGATAAGGTATGTAAGCAATAAGTATTATGTTACCCGTATATTGGCGAAATGTTTGTTTGACTTTCCAAAACAAAAACACTCGAGATGCGCGAGGGTATAAAACACATCATCAAAACACCCAAATTACACCATATTATTGAATCTAGTGGTTTTTTAACAACTGTTAAGAAATTTCGCCGGTAGTGATGAATATCTTCGATTTTCAAAAACCATGACCCCAATTTCTTACCATTTATTGAATGAATATTTGGGCGTATGTATTTAAAAGTCCCGTTATTATGTGTCATTTAACAACACCAATCCCACCTACATTTATAGACACCTAAAAATAATCCAGCTAGGAAACATTTCAAATAAAGTTATGTTTCATCTTATATTTATCAAAATATTTAGCATTTAAACGGAATATAGGTCATGTGTAATGCATGTAGTCGCGGTTATATTAATTGGTTTTGCTAATGTGTTTCTAATGCACCTGCATTCTTTCGGAAATTTTGTTTTCTTTTTTCATTCACGGCTATACATTTAAATCTCAGTCATTTGCTCACGTTGACCATGTTGACGGTTTTCTGTAATCTAGTAATTTTCAAATATATAACTGGTATTATGGTACTTTATCAATCATTTATATCATATTTATTTTTAACTCTACCGAATCCCCATGTTTCTCGTGAGTCACTTAAATTCTTATATCAATTGTAAGCCTCATTGTAGGTAATGAATACACGGGCGAGAGGCTTTAATTTATAAAAGAATCATAACTGAACGTGCCTTGGCATTCATTTAAGCCATCATAGGATTGTTTATAAGCGGTAAGCACGGCACAATGTCAAGTTAAATTTAAAACTATTATATGTTGCTGTTTTGCACTTGATATCCCATGCACTCTCTAGTTTTATTTAGTAATCTGAATTGTCTCAGGCATACTGCAGAATGTACATAATTTACTACACTAGTTTTGGGACAATGCATGATTGTTAGGTGTATCATGGATTATTTCAGAATATTATTTCTTGGAAAAGCGAGCATACCTATTTTTGTTGTTTTATATATTATATGTATATACAGGGTGTCCCACGAAGATTAAGACAAGCAATATATCGGAACTGAGCAGTAGAAGCGAATTATAATCTTAGGGGTGTAAGTTAGAGCAAATGTAGTATCTTTTCTTATTACTATGTCACCCAATGAGGTATTTGTTTTTGATCACATGACGTCCGATTCAATTTTTTTAGTGGGACACCCTGTATATTTGTGACTTTTTGTGTTCCTCCGTATAAAACAATTCCAACAAATTAGCACACTTGGGGTCTAAAGTGATTCATTCAAGTGCTACAGGTACTTAAAGGATTGTACCACTACCATTGATTATAACATGTACCCCTACAGTTAAATTACTTTGGTAGTGTTACATAATGGTAGTGGTACAGTCCTTTAAGTACCTGTAGCTCTTGAACTAATCACTTTAGACCCCAAGTATGCTAGTTTTTTGGAATTGTTTTATCAGGAGGAACACTAAAAGTCACAAATATGCAGGGTGTCCCATTTAAAATTTTTGATCGGACGTCACGTGACGAAAAACAAATACCTCATTGGGTGACACAATAATAGGGAAAGATACTATATTTTCTCTAATTTACACCCCCGAAATTATAATTCGCTAGTACTGCCCAGTTCCGATATATTGCTTGTCTTAATCGTCGTGGGACACCCTGTATAATATAAATAACTAAAATAATTAGCAAATCCATTTTATTCCAACTGTTACTCTGAGTGGTGTTTGAGAAAATCAATTAATTGATTTTTGATCAATTTTCGAATTAACCCTTAACCGGTAACATGCAAATTCGGGGCATAGCTGGTAACGTGCAGTCTGTGAGACTGTAACATTTTTGAAGCTTAAAAAATCAAACTCTCCTAATAATTTTTTGGAAAAAATGCATGAAGATTTGTTGGGTATATATCCTTTAATAATAATTTTGTATAAAGTAGCAGAACATGTGATGTAAAGAAACAAAATTAAAATAATTATTAACTAGAACACAAATTAGCAGCACAAATTTGTAGGACCAAGATAATAAAAAAAAACTTTGACCACACTCAAATCTATATATTTTGTGATTGATAATAAGTAAAGCAATACACCTATAAAAATATTTTGGTAAAAAATGACGGACCCGCCATGACTACCAGTGGAGAAAAATTATAACGTAAACCGCAACGTTCCGTCTCACAGACTGAACCGAAATAACATCTAAGCACATCTGAAATGTTGTTTACGCAAACTTATTGATAAACGGGATATAAAAGGGATACCAATGGCAGATAGATTAGATGAGGTCATTTACCAGAAATGCGGTAAGGTTTTGTTGTAGGCTCGAATTTAAGATTGCTTGCAGTCTCACAGACGGCACGTTACCAGTTAAGGGTTAATAACTATATTCAAATAAATCTTTTAGTTATATAATCAGCCAATTGATTAATTATCTAATCATTTATTCACATATATGCTGAAAATTTGATTTAATGACTGATCAGGTCAGCAAATGATTGGTAATGGGTAGTTAAATGATAACAGTTCAGTGTATGGTTCTCATATGTTACGAACATGTTCTCAGAATCTCCTTTGGTGTACCTAATAGCGATCCAAGTTCTTTCATTTATGCCTTAACGAATTTGTGAGTGACTTTTTTTACTATACTGGTACAAATGACACAAAGGGTTATTTTCAATAAAAATCTTGGATCATCAGAAGCATGCATATTTATTGTGGGTAAACTGATCTATGGTCCAACAAAAAACATATGAATCAGAACAAACATCAGAACAGATTGATGGACCAAAACCTTGAAATATATCAGTAATTTCCAACCTACCAGATTGTATCTATACCATTTGCAGCAGTAGTTTCTAAAGCGGCAAGTGATAATTCAAAACGGTCATGTTAATTTTCCAACTCGTCAATAGTAAATTCAAACTGACAGGTATAAATAATTACCCTTATGTGGGATTTTTATAATCTTATTTTGTTACTCTAATTAGTTTGCAACTTTCTGATAAGTTAGCTGGTTACTCTTATCTGAATGAATTTTTGTTCATTTTTCATGGTCTGCTAGGTTGTATATATATAGGAAAATTGGAAAGCACCGATTTGACAGAAAATTTGAAATAAAATGAAAAATACAAAAAGATTGATATTCAGAATCCTATATCGTTAGAAATGTTATCAAATTCCACATGTGATCCTATATAAAAAATAGGCATTCCCATTTCAATAAATCAAGTTACCTGTGATTGAAGTTTTATTAATTAATCTACTGATTTCTCCAACTACTAAAAGAATTCAAATTTGACCATCTGACGTAATGTGACACATTTCATGCTTAGTTGCACCACAGTCACAGCCTTCCAAATTTTATAATTGCTGCAATATTCACTTCTTTTCTGATACCTACTTATACCAAAATGACGATTTGCGCCTAAACAGTTTGTTTAAAATCCCATATATTATACATAAAGTCACACTAGAATTTACCAAGAAATGCAAAGATATAATAATATACCGGGGGTTCCATTTAAAAAAATATATGTGTGATGTGAATCGCCCTGTATTAAACATCAAAATTTAGGTGAAACTATTTTAACATTATAGCCCTCAAGACTGCCTACCATGATCAAGTCACAGATTTTTGAAATATGTTTTAGTAAGTCCACACTCTTCTGTCTACTCACTATTGGCCCACCCTGTTTAGGTGAGTTGAGTTATAATATAATTACAATATCTCTGAAGTGCTGATGGACAATTTTAGAAATATTAGTGTTTTAAACCAACCTCCACTAAAATTCATATACTTCATTTTGCGAAGTACTATTTTCAAATTATTATGGTTGGGTCATTTTAAACAGAAACTAAATTATTTGTGGTTTTGGCTGTACGCCTGAATATGAACTTAGTTCCAAGCTTTTAAAGGTCTGACAATTCATTGAAACACACATTTGACAGTGAGTCATTGAACATGCTGCAATTAACATAGATATACCCTGTTACCCGATACTTCAAACTGTCAGCCCTGCCGAACAACAAACAGCTGTTCGGCTAGTGATAACTAAAAATACCCCAGATTCAGTCTTCATGTATCAATTTTAAGCTTTGAGGGAATACAGGGCTGTACTGAGTGCAAGTACTGTTAATGATGAGCAATTGTCACTTGGTGATGCTTTGAGGTCTATGCTTATTTTACAATTTGTCGCAAAATCTGGCGTTTCTTTCAGTATATCACTATGGTTGGTCTGAATGATGATGATTACGCTTCAAATGAGGTAACAATGAAGATAAAAGCATTTTAAGTTTAACCATACACAACCACTGGGTTGCAAACATTTCTTTTTAAAGCAATTGAAGAAAAATATAACTTTGAAGGGCAACGCAATGGCTATACAAATAGTAAAAAATGTATAGAGCTATTTCAGAAAGTGTAGTTTAGTTAGAACTGAACATTACTGAGGTACCAAATAATTAGTAGTTTAATTAAAAACATTTTTATAGAAATCAATAAACATTTTATTATACAAATGAATAACATAATTTTTTCTTTTAACCAACTATTTTTGCTGTGAATTTCTGGTTATTGAAGCAATTTCTTGTTTACAAAAATAGTCATTCTTTTTTGGAAATGAGATATTCAGTGAGAATATTACTAATACAGGCCTGATCGCAGGACTGCCAATCAACACCACTAGTAAAAAATTGAATTTGAGATACACTTCTTTATCAGCTGATACCTATCAAATAGACATCAAGCCAGTTTAAAGTATCAGGTAACAGAGTGTACTCATCTGAGACTGGTTTTGAATTGACTAATGCACATAAGAAAATTCTATACAAATCATAAAAGTTTTCTGGAAAATATGAATAAAACTTCACTTAAACAACCTCTAAATCCTATGACAATTGCCATTTTTCTTTCTGTTTTAAATGCTTTCTGTTTTTCTTTTTTCTGATGCTAGCATACCGCCCCTTACCTATATGTTTTGACCTATGTTTTTCCCTCTAAATTACCCTTTTAGTTGCCCAGACAGTTTGCTGTGGCCTTAAGTGTGTCCCAGTTCTTTACTGTTATCTGGTATGACCTAAATGGGCTGTGGAATGCAGCTTTTTGAGGCAATTTATTGTAAATTAGAATACAGACAATAAATAAATAAGACTTAATAAATATTCACTTTTGACATTTATATTTTAATTTTTTGATTACATAATTAATCAGTAGCATTTTCGTAAATTTTTATTATAACAAGAGTTGCTGGAAGTCTTCCTGTTTTGACATTCAATCTCCTGGCTCCCTGTTGAATATCAGTATATTCCCGTGAATTAATTATTTACAAAAGAGTAAAATACCAAAAAAGATCAAAAGACAAACATCCAACATTTAATCGCCACTTTAAAAAACTGACTAAACAAAGCAGTAGATGTATTTTGCATATCTAAATACTTGCCGTAGAAAGAATAGTGATTATATTGCAATGTGGCAAGACTCACCTATACAAATTTAGAAGGTGGCAACCCCCGGGGCAACCCTCATTGATATACACATTATTTACTCAGACTTCCCACACATATGGTGATACCACTTTATTATTTTCCCATAGCATGAAACTATAGTCTGGGATCCCCTTGCAACCAAAAAAAGAATCCAACAAAAGAACTGTCATAAATAGGAACTAGGACGACACAGTTTTTAATCTGCAATTTTCAACAAACTGATACCCTAATCACATGTCATGCTTGTTTTCCGATATTTAAAAACAGATTATATTACCAGTATCAATCTTTAAAGGGCTGTGAAAATACCAGGGTTTTCCAACCATCCTATCCAAGGCCCTATCCTATCTCGGCTCATTTTGACCACTCCAAAAACAAAAGTAGAGTACCCAGAAACAGAGTTTGAAGGGATTTCATATTGTACTGTTTCTTTTTTATTTTAGTTTTCCTCCACTAACACAATTTTCAGAAACCATAGACTTTATCATTCTCTAGCATGGCACACAGTAGTAGTTTAGAAATTTAATTGCTATCAGTTTAGTGATACAATTGGCTAAAACAATATAATGTCAAAAATAATGTTTTGGCTATAGTAGAGCAGGATTTTCATAAAGCGGAAAAGTATATTATTTTGTTCCTTTACAGGGCAATGAAGGGCCCACTATGAACACAACACATTTTTCAGTTTCACTACCCCCTACCCGCAGGATACTCCAATTTTACCCCTCTAAAGAATATCGAAAAAAACTATCAGAAACTTCAAAATCGCATGAAAATGAGCTGTTTTTTATATTCCGTTTTTTCATTATTGCTGGGCAGTCACACTCACGATTTCTAAAAACCATACGCGTTCTCCAGCCTCACCACGGAAATGATACTGTCTCAAACTTTCATTGAAATCAGTTCAATAGTTTCCAGGTTGCACAATACAGAACCTTCTAAAGCAATACTCTTATGTATGCATCCGAAAATTCTAAATCCGTTGGTTTCTGTAATATGCAAGACAATGTTCACATGGACCTAAAAAAGGGTATTATGCTGCTGGGTCTTTCTTTCACAGGTTAATGGACAGCCTATTATGAGTACAACACATTTTTCAGTTTTACAACCTCCCACCCCCTGACCACTCCAATTTCAACCCCACCCAAAAAAAGATAAAATGATCAGGAACCCCTTAAGCGCCTAAAAACGAATGTTAAGGGATATATTTGATTTTCTTTTTGCCAATTAGTCTGCCGCCCATGGACCGATTTCCAAATTATGCCAGTAGGCACGTATTTAGAGGGGTGTCCAGGGGGCCTGACCACCCCGAAACGTTATAAAATGCCGTCTAAAAAATGACAGAATCAACAAATTTGCCCAGCCCCCCCCCCCCAAGTGACACCCATAATCTGGACCCCCCCGAAAACCAAATCCTGGATACGTGTCTGTATGGCCACATTACCTACTACGCCCCACAGCGTATCGCTACCCAAATTCACAATTCATATCCATTCTGCGGTTACTGAGATTAGGAGGCTAGAAAAACGCTAACAGACGGACGAAAATGGGTGTCGTGGTTTCGCACAAGATAATGTCCCTGAAAGTAACGAGACGGCACGATGACGATGGCAACCGATCGGGGGAGTCTGTTAATGAGGAATTCAAGTGTTTCGCTGTTATGGGACCCACTTCAAAGGATTGACGCCATGTATTGTGAAACTTCGTGTTATGTCCGGTATTATAATATACATTCCATTTCCTTACATGTGGACATTTTAGGGCATGGTATTCGAAAATTCGATGGAAGTACCAAATCAGTCTAATTGACGTAATTTTTTTAACTTTCCGGACAAAGGAGGGGTAAGTTATTAGTCGGCCCGTTTTCGCAAATTCTACCGAAATCAACGGGCGGGCTGTCATTTCCAAGGTAAAATCACTTCCTGACTCATTTTCTGAAAAGAAAGCTATGCTATATTATTATTTTTCCGAGTAACCCCTACCACCCCCCACCATTAAATCATAGATTTGCACTAAGAGTGGCCAAAAAGTGGAACAAAAACCTCTTTCTGACAATAAAGTTTGAAATTATTTGGATCATTTTTGTGACAGTTACTGCCATTTTGAAGCTACTTTTTAGGAATTTTTATTCCGCCATTTTGAAAATGTTGCGGCATGCGCGGTAGCGTTTTCGATATAAGAAAACGTGCTCTTTATTGTGGTATATAGCATTGGAATTTCACGTTGTGACATTATTTTTTGAGTTACCCCCACCCCACCCTTCTTTTATCATTGCAGCGGGACCAAAAACTAGGTTTTTGTTTCTAATGATAACCTTTGTATAGTGACCAAGTTGAAGAAAATCGGAAACCTTTGTTTTTTATGTCCGTCTGTGCGTATGTCTGTACGTCCGCGATTTCCTTCTTCAACGATTACTCGAAAACGCCTCAAGCGATTACTCCCAAATTTGGCCAACTTGAATTAATAAAGGTTCTTTGGAGTTGAAAAGGTTTTGGTGCCGATCGGACAATGGGGAGTGGAAAAGGATGGAGGTGCACAAAAAATTGTAATACAGCATATACATTTGATAGCACTAGCCGAAAGAGAATGTGTCTTTATGTTTAAAACGATATATATTATCTCATTATAATTTTTTCCTCGATTTTTTCTGAAATGCAGGCTAAAAAAATTAAGTAAATTGAAATATTCAAATGTCATTAAACGCTGTATTAGTGCACTGAATTGTTTAATATTAGGCAGTCGGGGAAGTTCTTAGAACGAGGTCTACCTCGTTCAGCGTCCACATTTTTTACAGAAGGAATGACAATGAATTTGTGGTTTTGGGGTTTTTAGGCCGGCGTCGTTTAGCGTTAAGGCTTGACGTTTCGCCACCACGAGTGTATGGCATCTTCAGAAGCTATTTCACTTCGGCGACTTCTAAAATACCTACTAATACTAGGAATTGCACTATTTAAAGTATAACATCGGATAAAGATTCTATGGATGCGAAATTACCCAATAGGGTACTTGCAGAAAAAAATATTATGTCGTTTACGCGTTCCTTAGAGCCTAGTAAACATGACAAAATCACTTGGTTTTTTGGAATCGGCTGTGAGAGATATTCCAAAAAATATTTCAAATGCCGGAAAATGCCGCGCAAACAACCTCTGCCGTCAGTGATATCGTATAGTGATGGGATGTATAGTATTGATATCCGATATCGATAGCCAGTGCTAACCTAACATCTTGATATTGATCATTATAACCACAAAACACAGTCACACACAAAAGTACAAAAGTCAAAAGAATAAAAGTTAGCTAGATTACTAATTCACTTTGTAGGGATGGGCTTGAATTAGATTCTATCTTTGAATTCATTCATTATGGGATGCGCCGAAATAAAATGATGGCTTCGATTAGTTGCGAATCTCGGTCACAAACAGGATGAACTGTGATACCTATCAGTTATAAAAATGTATTCCAACGAAGATGCTAGTGGGTTAATTGCCTGTTTCAAATACGTATCAATAAATTGAGTCGCATTGTTAAAGAATTCAGATCATCTCTAGTCGAATGCGCAGTTGGCAAACCTGTAGCGGTATCGATTGTCGATATCGATAAGATATCTGTGACGTCAGCCCTTGTTTCAAGTCACGTGGAAAAATTTGAATATATCCTTATTTTATTTTGCAAATATCTTTTTTTGGCCGTCAGTAAAATCATGTTTTTTGTTTCTTATTGCTTCTTGATTGGTTTTCTTTACGCTATGTATACTCCCGAGGCGATTTCACGACCTCTGCAAGTACCCTATTGTACAGAAGCGTTCCTCAAAGTTCTGGGCTTCTCCAACCCCCTTCCCGTCTCGACAGCTTTCTCTATAACAAAAGCATGGTGTACATTGTATAATGTTAATTAATTTATTCTTGCGTGAGGTGTGGCAAGTGTTATCTCTAATTTCATTGGTTGGTTAAAAAAACATATTCTTTTGGCCTCCTGTTTATCATTTTCCTATTTTAGGTCAACACGCGCTCCGTATGAAGTTGTTTTTCGTCCCGCGTTGCGACTGGTATATCGATTTTCGTAATTTTACGGTCCTGAAAGTTAATAGACTAGCAAAACTTCGCCACATGCGATGCGGCATGACAATCCATTGGTGTCGACTGAAAGGATTTTTGCACAATCTGTTGTACTTTCCTCTTGAAACCCAATTTTTTCGTTTATTTTCATATCTTTCGCTACCCGTCAGAGGCGTACTGAGTCCTTCAAATATGGGGGAGTCGGGTACTTTCGATAAAGAAAGCTAATCAGTCATCCGATTGAAATTTACAAAGATCAGCCATAAAACTAAAAAATTGTTGTATTCATAATATGCTGTCCTTTTACCTGTGAAAGAAAGACCTAGCAGCATTATACTCTTATTTAGGTCCATCCGAACATTACCTTGCCTATTACGCAAACCAAGGGCAATTTTTGTTGATGTATGTGATGTATTGCTTTAGATCGTTCTGTCTTGAGTAACCTGGAAATTATTTAATTGATTCTGACACAGTATTATTACTCTGGCGAGGATGGAAAACGCGTGTAGTTTTTTAGAAATCGTGTCAGTTGCGGCGCAGCAATAATAAAAATACTAGAAATTTATAAACATCTCAAACTTTGTTTTTAGGCGATTTGGAGGTTCCTGATTGTTTTCGACATTTTACTTCCTACACCGATAAGGGAGTATTATGAACGCTAAAATTTTCGATTTTGAGATCACACGCTTTTTGAGCGTTTTATGATATTTACATAACGAAAATCCTCGTCATTCATTTGTCTGTCTATTCGCATTTTTCTAGCTGCTTAATCTCAGTAACCGCTGCTTGGATTATGATGAAATTTGGGTAGAAATGTGCTGTGAGGTTGTAGTAGGTAATGATGTTATCATTTTGAAAAAATGGGTCAAAAACAAAAAATTATTTGTTGGATCCATAAAATACTCACATTGCACCGAAAAAAATGACTTTGGTGATATCTTGTGCTTTTTAGACCTATCCGATTGTTGCCTTTAAATTTTAAATCTGTGTACTAATTTGATACATACATATTATACTCCTAACGTGTAACTTGGAAACCACTAACTAATTGTGATGAAATTTTGATACCATATTACTACCGTGGAGAAAATGGGAACGGTGTATAACAAAAAAAAAATATCAAAATCGCTCAAACTCCGTTTTTAGATGATTCAACGGTTCCTCATCATTGTCTATTTTTTTATATTAGTACTGACAATGTGTGGGAACTACTGAGTCAAGACAGCTGTTCACTTATAAAAAAGCTTGGATGGAATGACTTCTTGGCAGACCCTGATTGGTAATTAAAATCGTATGCTCGCTTGGGAACTGGCTTATTTGATACATCACTTTGTCTTGTAAACATTAAATTTTAGCATGTTCTTGAGTCTCCAAGCGGTAATGGTCTCCAGATTCCTTGATAAGGAAGATAATCTGGTCGAGTGGTCGTATACTGAAAATCGTACAGAAAAGAATTTGCATATTTCAGTATTTTTGGGAAGTGTTTTATAACTTCGCTCAAAAATCAATACATCATTCAAACATGAAGTTATGAAGTACAGTAATGTTTGGTTATAACGAACTTCATGGGACCGGCGAAAACGCTTCGTTATAAGCGAAGTTCGCTATAAACGATAAATAAAAAAGATGTATTTTTATTAATACGTTTATTAATACATAGATATGAGGGTACATAAAATAACCCACGTGAAGTTAGCCAAGATTTTTCTGGAAAATAAGAAAAAGGCTCAGCATACGATTTTCCATCGTTTTACCACGTTTTTCCACCAAAAATTTTCGTTTTTCCACTTTAGGTTACAGCGAAAAGCGAAAATCAAAATTCTGGGCTATGTTCACGCAGCCCAGAATTTTTCAAATTTTTGTAAAGTATGAACACACACCGTTTCTCCATCGTTTTTCCATGTTTTTACACAAAAAAATTTCGATTTTCCACTTTTGGTTACCGAGAAAAATGAAAATGAAAATTCTGATCTAGCCCAGAATTTTTCAAATTTTTGTAAATTTTCGACTTGCATCGTTATTCCATCGTCTTTCCACGTTTTTCCAACAAAAATTATCGTTTTTCCACCCAACGTTTACGAGAAAAAAAATAATTTGTCAGATTTATAGCCCCCCGGCATCGGCAGCGAGGACTGGAAATTTTGTACGCCATTTTTTTGTCCTTGTCAGGGCTGATTAATGCTGCACATGCATGGCTTAACAATAGTTTGAGATGTTTTTCCACCAAAAATTTTAGTTTTTCCGCCCAACGTTTACGAGAAAAAAATAATTTGTCAGTTTTATAGCCCCGCGGCAGCGAGGACCGGAAATTTTGTCCGCCATTTTTTTATCCTTGTCAGGGCTGATTGGTGCTGCACATGCATGGCTTAACAATAGATTTGAGATGTTTTTCCACCTAAAATTTTCGTTTTTCCACCTAACGTTTACGAGAAAAAAATAATTTGTCAGATTTATATCCTCCCGGCATCGGCAGCGAGGACTCGAAATTTTGTCCGCCATTTTTGTATCTTTGCCAGGGCTGATTAGAGCTGCACATGCATGGCTTAACAATAGCTTTGAGATGCTTTTCCACCAAAAATTTTCGTTTTTCCACCCAACGTTTACGAGAAAAAAAGAATAATTTGTCAGATTTATATCCTCCCGGCAGCGGCAGCGAGGACTGGAAATTTTGTCCGCCATTTTTGTATCTTTGTCAGGGCTGATTAGTGCTGCACATGCATGGCTTAACAATAGCTTTGAGATGTTTTTCCACCAAAAATTTTCGTTTTTCCACCCAACGTTTACGAGAAAAAAAATAATTTGTCAGTTTTATAGTTCCACGGCAGCGAGGACTGGAAATTTTGTCTGCCATTTTTGAATCTTTGTCAGGGCTGATTAGTGCTGCACATGCATGAATATATTTTGTAATATAGTAGATACATTAAGAACTGTTCTTAAGAGTCTAATTTAAAAAAATCTTTTATTTTAGTTTGTTCTATTTTTGTGAAATGAATATCATTAATATGTAATTCTACTTCGGCTAATTGATTAAAAACATTTTGCGGACTATTTCGTGACTGAAGAAAATAACGAACGTTATCAATATGTTCAAGTGCCTCTGATGTGGTTGAAACTGGTCTCAATTCTATACTCACAGGTTCTTCATCTTCTGCCTCCTCATCGTTATCAATATAAACTGAGGAAAACACTGAAGCGATAATGGCATCATCATCCAAGTATTCAACACTTACAAGATTATCATCAATACGGACAGATTCATTGAACTCATTTTCAGAACAAGGAAGATTGTCTAGAATTTGTTATCATCTTCCTGTCCAACTTTTTTCAGCCATTCGGCTAATGTCAAGTCATCGTCCGAATCCAAATTATTTTGCACTTTCAGGAAACCACCGTGTTGAAAACAATTAAAAATGTTTTGATACCCTCTGCCATGCCATATAAAGTTTATTAAATCTAAGAGGTTGATAGAAAAATGTTCACCCTCACTATCAATAAAACGTAACATTTTCGAAAGAAGAAGTCGACGGTAATGGCTCTTTAAGCTATGGATGACACCCTAATACATAGGCTATAGTTTGAAACTGGTATTTGCTGGCATGAACACTAGCTTGATGCAGTTCCCGTTTTAGGTTCGTTATAAAAGACAGATCTTACGACAATATCAAAGATTAAGGTTCGTTTTATACGAAAGTTAGTTATAAAAAGGGTTCGTTATTTGCGAAAAAAATTACACACGTTTAGTAGTACCGAAGTTTCGTACCTCTAGATTTGGTTCGTTATAAACGAAAAGAAAAAAAAAACGGGTACGTTATAGGCGGACATTACTGTACCTTTCGCAAAAAATCTGACTATGTACAAAAAAAAGCTTTGATAACAATTTCTGGTGTATCGCCTGCTACTAAAATTTGGGGCAGCGCTTACTAATAAATTTACACGTAACTCCGGCTAGATTTTGAATTCACCAAATGAAGCATGCAGTGCACATACCTTTGATATTAAATGAACAATTGAATCCAAAATACTACAACGGTAACATTCATGTTTTTGTTCCATAAATAACAGAATAAAGTTTACTTGGATTTGCTACAGACTAGATATCTGGATTCTATTACAAATTTGTGGATTATTATTGTTTATATGAACGTTTCCCCTATCGTATAATGCACATTATATTTCAGCAAAAAAATTCATCAAGTAGTCTAACTCTAATCTCGCTCATTTTCGATTACATAAAAAATTCTGATCTGAACAACCTGAACATCTTTTGAAAATTATCAAAAATGAACATTAATTATGATTTAAATCTAAATTTGAATGAAGAACTTTGTTCACCTTACGCAAGGGAATCTAAAATGCAGAAAGGATTCAACAATGAACTCAAAAGACATTCCGACATGCTCAAAAGGATTAAGAGCTCAGGGGGCAAGAAAATAAATTTGAGGATACTCTGCTAGCATCAAAACGTCCCGAAAACATGTTATTTCAAATTTTATTTTTTTGAGATTACAATATTTTCTCCACTTATTGGCATGGCATGTAAGAATATAAATAACAAATGTGATGTAACAGTGCTTTATCTAGATTCCACTATGAATACTGTTCCCACATATTAGGCTTTTCTATAGTTCTATTGAAATTGCTCCTATTGTAAACACCCAGATGACATTGGGTCGTCAGTGTATCATTAGAACAGCGACGTAGCAACTGGGGATGTTTCTGGTAGTAACCGCCTAGGCTCTCTGAACTTATTGCTCCAAATTCGTGTTTCAACAGTTGATTCACCAACTGTTTCTATTTTTATTTTTGTATTGATTTCACATGTATTTTTAGTTACTTTTAGTTTCATTCACTAGATAAAAACAATTTCAAATAGATCTGTAATCTGTAAAATCAACCCGAACGAAACGCGCTAGGGAATTGGTACGGCTAGTCGTTGCGAATGATTCTGAGAAGTGACGGTTCTAACAATTAAATCTTGAAGCTTGACATGCAACAAAACATTTCAACTCATCTATAGTCAACGATTAAAATGTACAGGGTGAGTCAAGCTCAACGCCTCTGACTCTAATAAATAACTATGTGGGTGGATGTCTGTCGAATTGGACTAGATTTTTGGAGTAATGACTTTTATACTAGGTGTCTAATAAAAGCGTGACATATCAAATTTGTGTTTTTTTCAAATGGAACACCCTGTATTTTATTGCATATTCTGATTCCTTGGTCAATTTTAACGCGACTTTATGTATCGGGACTTTTGAGTGCAAAAAATTTTCTGAGAATTTTTATTTTGCCATTACCAGCATTACCTACTATCGTTCCACAACATCACATCCCAAATTGACCAAAATCGGTGGAGTAGTTTGTTTATCCTGTCCTCATTGAAGCGCTTAAAAACGTAGTATTTAACGTAGCACCCGACCCCGTAGCATATCATACACCAAATTTCATGAAACTTGCAGCGGCTTCAGATTACGGGGGTAGAAAAATGGTAACAAGCAGATAGACTGACGGACGGAAATGATTGATTACGATACTTTCCTCGCCTATGGTGAGGGAATTCAAAGAAAAATACAGGGTGTCTCAACATAATGTGCACAAACGAAACTGGGTGAAACTAGACCACAATTTATCGACAAAAATGTATTTAAATAAACCTCAATAAAATTGGTTGGCTTATATTGACAGTTAATTTTTTTGTAAATCATCATAACTTTTGAAGCATTGCGCGCATTTTGTTGGAATAAGAAATATTAGGAATGCCTAATAATAATGGATGCTGATTAGCAAATAAAACAGTCCGCCAAAAAAAGTTCGTGAGTTTAAAAAAATAGTTTAGACCTTATTGAACTTTATTTGTCATCGCTCAAGTACTGCTCTTTTTTGCATCGTCATTGTTTGTACAGACACTTCAGTTTAACGTCTGCTAGAAAAACGTCGCTCGCTCCGTCACTTCAGTTTAACATCTTGTAGAAAAGCAACTCTTAAGCTAAAGTTACATTTACGAGTGACTCGTATACGGGTACTCGTACGAGAACCATTTACATTAATATTCAGAATCGTATGCGATTGAAGTGTAGTTAATATGGCGCCCAGTAAAAGGAAGCGTGCTGCAATGACAGGAATTTTAATGTTAATGTTGAAAATGAAAATAGAATGTGAAGAGATCGTTGGGAAAAAAATCGAATTTGGATTAAAACATCCTTACAACCAAGGAGTATATCAAACCTATTCCCAAATTTTATCTAAATCGGTTTAGCGGTTGCTGAGAGGCTAGAAAAAACAGACAGACAGACCGACAAAAATGAGTGGCCTACTTTTTCTTGATGTAGATATCCAAAAAACATATATCAAAATCACAAATTTTCGCAATCACAATACTCCTCTCACCTATCGGTGTGGGAAGTAAAAGTTGATGATTTTATTTACAAAAATATATCGATCATCACCTGTTCTCTGAGAAGCAACAATTTTTTTACTTCCCATACCGATAGGTGAGGGGAGTATTGTGATTTTGAGATAATACTCTTTTTGGGCGTTTTATGATGTCTACATAACGTCACTCATTTCCGTCGGTCTGTCTGTCGGACTGTCTGTCTGTTTGTCTGTCTGTCGCGTTTTTCTACCTTCGTAATCTCAATAACCGCTGCATGGATTTTGATGAAATTTGGGTAGCGATATGCTGCGGGGTCCTAGTAGGTAATGCTGCTAAAATTTTGAAAATCGGTGCATTAGCGGCGGAGTATTTAGCAGAAAACAAAAAAAAATATTCCTCAAACTTCGTTTTTATGCGTTTTAGGTACGAGCTCGTACACCAGGCACACCCACTTGTGATGTAATATGAAAATGATCTATTGGATGGAGATAAATGGGATAATGGGATGAGACAAAAAGTATGCTTATGGGGGTCCTTAAAAACGAAATTAAGTTAAAAAAAGTGTAAGCAACGATTTTCTAAAAGACTTTAAATTGAAGTAACTGTGCAAACAGTAATAATGCAAACGACGGTCTATACTTGAGCGATGATAAATCATATGATCAATGAGATAAACAGAAGTATGGCTGTGGGGGGCGGGGAGGGGTGTTACTTAAAAATTCTAATTTAGTTTAAAAAATGGTCTGACATTTCTAAAAGACATTTTTCTAAGCTCACCGACGTTTCATGGCGATCTTTTTTATTCGCTAAGCAGCATATGGGTGGATACGACGAAACAGTTGCTGGATATGAGTGTCAAGAGCGCCACTAAACTGACAACAAATCGCGAACGGTGGCGAGCTATAGTGCTCAAAACTATTGATAATATTCGTGTCGGCAATACTCTAGCTCCGACTTAATGCATTTTACGAGTTCACAACATGTCTGTTAAGACATTGTGACTATGATGATGAAGCAGCATATATTATTAGGCGCCATTAATGTTTCATTTCAACGAAATGCACGCAATGCAATGCCTTATGATGAATTCAAATGCAAAGAACACAAAACATATAATATAAGGCAAACAAATTATTTGAGATTTTTTAAATAATTATTTTGTTGATGAATTTTCGTCTATTTTCACGAAGTGTCGTTTGTGCACTGTAGAGTGCGGAGAAGTCTGTTTACATTGATGCGGAGAAATACGAACTCATTCCATCTAAAGTAATTTTTTCTATTCTAGTTTGACAGGCAAGGATGCCTGAAGATAAGAAGATGGCAATCGATGGAGATCACAACAATTCGAAGGCTGCCGCCAACAAGGGCGCTGGCGGTGGCACAGCCCTGGCTCAAGTGACGATGCTGGACGGCTCTGTGTTGGACATCGCTATCGACGTAAGTGGTTTTTCGTTTCCTCTTTATATCTGATTTGGAAGGGAAACAGATAGCGCGTATCTGCAAACTTCAAATCTTGTGCAGCAGGGTGAATAATTGCATGGCTCTGCTTTTTAGACATGGAAGGACTAAAATTTATGCAAAATTCTTTACCCACGATCATTAATTTATTTGTTCGATATTTATGAATTATGTATTAGTTACGCGTTTTTCACATACACACATATTGGTCACCAAAATCATTAAAAACTTTGAAATGAAAGGAAAAATAGCAGCGAATTTTACTGGCAGTTTAATATCTTTTGAATAAAATTTCACATTCAATGATATAAAAAAGTATTGATTTCCGCTAAGTCAAAAGTAACTATACTTGTGCAAATTCTTCAGTACCTATTAGCAAGTACGCAAAATATGAAGAATTAATTAAACTCTCTTCAACTTTTTTTATTATGTTATTGGTTCTGATCTGAGACTTCAAATTATAAACCAGAATTTACCTAGCAGAAAATTAAAATATAATTTGTCAGTATCTCTGTTTTTGCGAGCTTGCTACTGACTGACGGAAATTACTACTTTTTTATATCATTGAGATATGAAACTACCAGCCACATTCGCTGGTAGTTTTCCTTTTATTTCAAAATTTTTAATGGTTTCAGAAATTGTCCATCTCTAGTATATTGCAGTAGCTAGTAGACTGTGAAAAATACGATATACATTTCTGTCGTACTCCAGCTTCTCTTTAGCCTTAGATATACATATTACCGTTATTGCTTCTGGTTAGCGTTGATGTGTTGTAAGTGATTTTTTATAACCTTGTCTCTTTAGTATAGTTCTTCTGTATATTTCTGCTAAGTTCATTGTTTTCTTCCATCTGAACAGGTTTTGTTTATATTTCATGGCCTGTTAGGTTGCTCATAGGTAGGAAAATTGAAAAACGTCTGTTTGATTGAAAATTTGAAATTATATAATTAGAAAGCCTATCAAATTTTACCTTGATTGTAAAAAAATAGACATTGCCATTTCAAAAAATCAAGTTATCTCTGATTGAAGTTTCCCTAATTAATCTGTCGAATTTTGCAAGAACAAAAGTAATTAAAATTTGACTGTCTGAGCTAAGGTAACGCATTTCATGCTTACGGCAAAGTCACAACTTTCTAAGTTTTATAATCGCTGTGGTACTCAATTTTTTTCTGATATCTATCTAAACTAAAAATGGTATTTTGTACCTAAACGATATGATACATAAGGTCACAATAGAATTGACCAAGGAATCTGATTGTGCAATAATATACAGGGTATTCCATTTTTGAAAAACATAAATTTGATATTAAACACCCTGAATAAAAATAGTTATTTTTTATATGTAGTCCGATTCCACATACATACACACACAGTTATTTTCCTGAAAAAGGATATCGTTAGATGACTAAGGTCCGATTTTATCAACATGCATATTTTAGCAAAAGCTTTGAAGAAGCTTTTCTATTGGATATTGCGGGCTAGGTTAATAAATAGCATCAAATAGTATTTTATCAATATTGAAAACAAAATGTCAAAGCTGGATGACACTTTTCATCATATCGTATATAAGTTTTATAACAAAACTATTGTTGTAACAAGTGTATATTTGTTGCAACATAGGCGATGAATAAACTTTGCAGAGCGAGACAAAGTTTACGATCGAAATAAATATATTTTTGACTCGGTTGGAATTAGATCACAAATCCCAGTAAAAAAGTACCTAATGCTAATCAAATATGTTCCGTTGAGGCGATCCGCCCCGCAACATGCTGGGTGGCCTAGTGGCATAGTAGTCGACAGCGAATCAGTGTGCTCGAGGAGGGTGTTGGTTCGAGACTCAGCTCTTGCAACTACTTTTTTTATTTTTTTTTTAACCAAAATATTCATTATAATGTTTTTTACTCATGTTACACACAATTTTTTTTGTACCATCGACATAAATATGTTTTGAATCAAATTTTATTAGACATTTTACTTGACATAGTGCTTAAGCTAAGTACCGGAGGTGGTGGAGAACTCAAAGTCAGTGGAAGTGAAGTTTATCCGTCAATATGAATCGCAATTTGCTCTGATTGCGGTATCAAAATGAAATTATTCCAAAAAAGTAAAATTATTCGTAATTTTTGTTGTACTAGTAAAACATCTAATAAAATTTGATTCAAAAACACATTTATGTCGATGGTACAAAAAAATGTGTGTAACATGAGTAAAAAGCATATCAAAGAATTTTTTGGTCAAAAAAAAAATAAAAAAGAAATAGTTGCAAGGGCTGTGTCTCGAAGCAACACCACCCTCGAACACAGTGATTTGCTGTCGACCACTATACCACTGGGCCACCCAGCATCTTGCGAAGCGGATCGCTTCAACGGAACATATTTGATTAGCATTAGGTACTTTTTTACTGGGATTTGTGATCTAAGTTCAAACATTCAAAAAGGTATTTATTTCGATCGTTGACTTCATCTCGAGCTGCAAACTTCATTCATCGCCTATGTTGCATCAAATATACATTTTAGTTACAACCGTTACAAGTATTTTCACGAAGTACGTCACACGGGTTCTGGAGCCGTCGGCGTGTTTTCGGTACTGGATTCAAAAACCCATTTTTATTTTGATATAACTTTTGAATTATTGCAAAAAAAAAGAAAATAAACAGTTTTGTTGTAAAACTTATATTTGATCTCTCCATTCATCACAAAAAAAAAATATTCAAAACCCTAATTTTTTGTCATTATCATTTGGTAGAAGAAAAAACTAGTGATCAAATGTATTGGTTTTATGGAATCTGATTGGTTCAGATTAGCAACTGAAGGGTCCAATGCAAGAACCGGTTATGTCCGTTAGAGTAAATTTTTCAGGAGGGAAGAAAAACTGCTTGAAGGAATTTTGAAGGAGTAGAGAAAGTTTTGACTGTGGCATCCTCTGGGCACAGATATACAAAGTTTATACTAGAGAACTGGTTAGTGCCGCGTTTTAAATAACGGTACACTAAAGAAAAAATGTTTGGACTTAACCTGTTTTAGCACAGTTTTTTGAACTTTCAATATTAAAGGAGCAAATCAAATGTAGATTTGAAAAAGTATCCTTTATTTCATGAAATTTTATAAAAGATAGTGCCTTAACTAAACTTTATCTGATGATTTCTTGTATTTTCCCTAATCACCATCGCTGTATTCTGAAACGGAAGTATTTTGATCTTCTGGTAGATAATCTCTATGGTACTCCTCTATGTCATTGTAGAACTCCATTTCGTGTTGTGAAACATATTTTTTAGCTAAGGTCATCACATGTTTCAATTTTTTCTGCTTCAGTTTTCTTCTCTCCCTGTATAGTTTTTGGTTAACCCCTGGTAAAGTTATTGATGAGCAGACTCTTCGGTCCATTATTTGAAACTCAGAAAATATCGGGAATGAAACTGTTTCACTGCAGGAAATTACTGTTGAAAAATCTTTTTGTTCATAGCATATTATTCTGTACTTTGATATAGTAAACCTATTGTTTTTCTTGGAGGGATTTTTGATGAAAGACTTCTTGAAATGTTCATAAAAGTCATAAAACATATCTTGTGTGACTTCTGAAACATGGAAATTTTTGCTTGATGCCAGAATAATATTTACATATTCGTTGGGTAAAAAAATTCGTTCATATTTCCTTTTGTAGATTTCTATCAAACCAAAACTCCTATCACATGGGAGAAAACTGTGTCCAGGCTCGGGATATCTGTGGCGTATCATTCTAAATCGTTTGTTTTCTAATAGGGTATGAAAAAACTGCATCAAAACATAGTTTTTATTCTGAGAAGCGCAGTTATCCGAAAAAATATATATATCGGTTATTTCTTGAGACATATGATTGTCGAAAAAATGCATCAGGATGCTAATAACCTCGTTTCTACCCTTACTACCAATAGTCTCGTCATAAACATAAAAGAAACTTTTTCCTGCACTTCCGACATGTATACAGAAGTTATAAACCCATAGCTGGATCTTGTAAAATACATCACTACTAGGTGCCACAGGTAATGGTAAATTCTGCTGAAAATCGAATGTCAGAACTTCAACAGCTGCTTGGTTTTTAGCTAAAGCGATTTTTTCTTTTAAATCTGCATAAAATGTATCTGCTTTAGTAACATGTAACTTTTTCTCTGTCTCTAATCTAGTTTTCTGCTCTTCACCCTCAGCACACCTTATTTTATTGTCCAACTCATCACACTTCTGGCATGTATCAGATTTTGGCTTCCCAAAAGAGAGTTTGAAAATTTCGGCAAAAAATTTCCTGTAGTTCTCATATTTTACTATAGGGTTAATGGCTTGTCTCTGGAGGTGCAACTGGTATTGCTCAGGTTCATACTTCTCTAAATATAATGCATGCATTTTACTCACACTTAGTAGAGGTGAGAGGTACTGATGGTACATATTTTGGCTTCTACTGTAATGGGATTTATATTTTGGGAAACTGTTAATATGTTCCCGAATCTTGGCATCAGTATCAACCGGTAACTTGTTTGGTCTAGTAGCATGTTTGCCCCTTCTATCTACAGGAGGTGTTCCATTGTGGTTCAATAAGTGGTGCTGCAAACGTTCCAGTCTACCCTTTGTTATTCCATGTAAGGCTAGAAATGCTTTCTTGCAAACTTTTTGGCCAATGCCACTACTTCGTACCTGAAAATCAATAACTGATGAATGTCAATGTGTTACCTATATTTGCTATTTATATACCTGATATGTGAATGACCTAGTCCTACTGTTCTTCTCTCCTGAACGTGGTCTTTGTCTTGCTACAGCTTTAGTCTGAATTAATCCAAATAAATAAGCATCTTGGATATCTTTAGTTGATAAAGCATAGAAGTCATCGAAAATTTTGTTACGCTCCACTGGCTTGAGTTTTTCAAAGCATTTCTTTTTGCAGACACAGTCAGTACCCAATTTTCTATCTTCGATATTTTTTCCAGAAGCACTGATATAAGCCATACCTTTGGTCCGTTTTTCTTTTACCACATTCCTCTTCCAAAGTGCTTTACGTACGAGACGCTTTTTTCCTTTATGTGGAATAACAGAGGAAGGGCCAGCCTGATCTGTACATATTAGTTCATTTGATGAATCTTCGGAAGAACTTGAATAGCTTGGTCCATAATTGAGGTTAGAGTTGGCATTTTCCGGCAAATAATCTTCGTCACTGTCGGTATGAGTGCCCAAAAATGGGTCATTACTTAACTCCTCACTTTCAGATGACATCATTTTAGATACACGCTTATTTTTACACTTTTGCTACATAGACTTACTACCAGCAACAGATTCAACTTCGTACCAAACACGAAAGAGGTTAGGTCGTTCATACTGTGCAAGAACAAGTTAAGTCCAGGACTTAGCCGATTTTTGCACAGTATAAAGAACCAGACAACCAACAATACAGTTCTGTATCACGTGTAGTATAGGATAGAAGACTCGCTTTTGCACTGAACGATGCAGAATTCCAAACTCTGCAAGAACAGGTGGATAACGCAATTTCGTTGAAAATTGGACTTAACCGGTTCTTGCATTGGACTCTTCAATTGCTAAACTCTTTGTTAAAAAAGAAAATGCAATTTTTCACCCATTTAGGATGGAAAATCAGACTGGAAAAGATACTAGATGGTTCATAATAGTCGATTGTATATAAAGCATGTCATTTTTCATCTTTTTGAGGTAAACTTCAAGAGAAATCAATAGTTTTCAGAGAACTTTGACAGATGCATGTTCTTGAATGGTCTGCTCTGATTGGTCAAAGCCTTTGTTAAAATGCGCCTGTTGATAAAATCGGGCCTAAGAGTCCGAGGCGTTGAGCTTGACTCACCCTGTATATGAATATAATTTCCATTTTTTATTTTTTAGAGAAAAGCTAAGGGCAGAGAGCTACTAGACAGAGTGTGCGAAGCTGTAAATTTGATTGAAAAGGACTACTTTGGTTTAACCTATGCCGACAGACACGACCCGAGGAATTGGCTGGACTTAGAAAAACGAATTTCGAAGTTTATGAAAGGTATTTCGTGCCAGTAATTTGATCATTAAAGGTCGCAGAAATATAGTATAGTATAATTTATTGGTGCTATATACATAAATAAATGTTTGCACAAGTCAAAAAAATAAATAAACAAAAAACAGTAAAAAGCAAATAAAGTAAAAAACATGTACAATAACGCAGGAGGCGAACAAACTGAGTACAGAAAATCCTGTAAATGTTATTTGAAAGTAAATAGAGCAACAAATCTATAATTCATTGTGACATGTCTGTGAATTCGTTGTTTAAATACTCATGAAGAGTATAAAATTAAAAAATTATGAAGTAGGACTTTTTGTTCTTTTGAAATTCGATGCCTCTAAACTCTTTATGCACTCTGGAAGGACATTATAAAAAACGATGGCATAATAATTTGAGCCATTTCTGGTTTTCTGTAGGCGATTATATGGAGTCACTAGCGCTGTCTTGTTGCGTGTATTGTAAGTATGTACATTATTGTGCGTAGTGTACTGGTTTAAGTTGTGTTTTATAAACAATAAACACTCCAGTATGTATATACATGGAATCGTTAAAATTCTCAGGTTAATGAAAGAATATTTACAACAGTCATGATAATGCAAACCGGCAATAATCCTAATGCATCGCCGCTGGACTGCAAATATCATGGATAAATGTGGGGAATGACCCCAGTTCAAGATACAGTATTGTGAATTTGACTGAAAATACCTAAAATAAGCCATCAACATAGATCGCCTGGATGTTTATCCGAGTTGTTGTCCATTTCAATATCATTTTATCGCACATAATAATGCGTGCATCTTCTCTCTTGCGCTTCCACTTACCTGGAGTAACCTCTGTTTGCGGCCATTTTTTAACGGGCAGCTATGGATTTTTGTCATTTTATGGATGAAACTTTAATCTTGTATTAAAATAAAAAAAACAGGGGAATGCAGATAATTAATAGTAATATACCTGTTCGCTAGTGATGTCAATATTGTAACTACCCGGTATGAAATACCTGTTACCCGTTACACCACTAAATACTCGGTTTCGGTTAAACGCTAAAATACGTACCCGTTACTTTATCTTGGCTCAGCATTAGGTACAAATACCTAGCAGAGCTTCCAATCCAAGCCGATTATTACCGAATCCTAAAGCTGTGCGCTGTGCGGTGCGCTGAGTATCCGGTACCGGTACCTCTGCCGGTGGTTTTTACCATCGTCTTCGGTATACCCTACAACGCTAACTACTGATTTGCCCTGGAATACCGGTAACGGGCACTGGGTACCGGGTACTTTTAACAATATTACTCTGTATAGGTGATACAAAAATGTACCTATGTTTGACATCACTACTCTTCACACCTGGCAACCCCAACGCTGCGGTTAACTAACTTACATCATTTTCTCTCAAATGACGTAAAATTGACTAAAAATACATAGTTGCAAGTTATATTAGCGAATTAATTACACTAAAATTAATTACAGAGAATTGCGGCTATTTTTTAAAAGGTAACCTATCGTTAATCCTTTCTATAATTCTCTTATCAAAAAAAAACAGATACCTGCACGTTCAAGCAGTGGTTGATTTTTTACTTCTGCATCATGAGTTACAAAGAAAATTGAGATTTTGTTATGATTTATTATGATTTTGAAGCTCACGGTCGGGTTACAAAAGACAAATAAATCGATATGCGCAGAAATATGACATGTGACATGGTCAACTGATCCTTGTTTATCCTTTTAGCAGAACCATGGAAGATGAACTTCGAAGTGAAATTCTATCCTCCTGACCCAGCTCAACTTCAGGAGGACATCACCCGCTACCACCTTTGCCTCCAGATTCGCAACGACATTTTGAGCAATCGTCTGCCTTGCTCCTTTGTCACCCATGCTCTGTTGGGATCGTATTTGGTGCAGTCCGAGTTAGGCGACTACGATCCAGACACAATGGGCAAAAATTATTTGAAGGACTTCAAGTTTGCTCCCAACCAAACGCCTGATCTTGAGGAGAAGGTGATGGAGCTCCATAGGACACACAAGTATGTCTATACATATTTCAATTCAGTAACACATTTCAACAAATCTGATTTATAAAAGTTTGCTAGATCTGATACAATCTCCGTGAGAGCACTCAGAGCTGTATTCGTACACATACCTGTATTGTTGTTTTGGCTCACACTATTTTACAGAAGAATTGCATTAAAACTGCATAGGTGTCACAATGAGTTTCAACATTCACGCATTCACGACTCGCACGATTGGGATTTTGAAAAAAATATTGATTTTTAATGCTGTTTAAAATTTATTATTAGTAAACTGATATGTAATGCAAAAACTTAACAAAACATTCCAATTGATTATAAACAAAATCACATGATCTTGAACGCACCAGGATTGGTCACCATAGTTGTGACGTCGTAATGTTAAAACTCAATCTTAGACCATGGTGCACGGTCACGGGACTAACTTGTCGGATCCACAGACTATTTCTCTGCTATTTCCTCACGTCCGATTGTGACCGTGATCCGTGTCCGCGATCTTGCTTATGAGCATTGAAGAATTTGCAGAATTCCAGTCAGAGGTATCGGTTACTATATTTTTAAATCATGAAATGTGAAATTTTATTCTGAAGCTATTAAACTGCCAGCAACATTACGTGGTAGATTTCCTTTCATTTCAAAATTCACAATGGTTTTGTGAATTGTCAATCTGTAGAATATTGTAGTAGCCGGTATGCTGTGAAAAATACCCATTTCTGTCGTACTCAGCTGCTTTTTGACCTTAGATGTCTTATGTCTGCTATTTCTGGTTAGAATTGATTTGTTGTAAGTCCTTTTTATAACTTTGTCCCTTTACTCTAGTCCGTCCGCTAAGTTAGTTGTTTTGTTCCATCTGAACAGTTTTTTGTTTATATTTCATGGCCTGCTTAGTTGCTTATGAGTAGGAAAGTTGAAAAACACCGGTTTTACTTAAAATTTGAAATTAAATCAAAACTTTCAGAGATTGATATTTACAACCGCGTATCATTAGAAAGCTTATCAAATTGCACATTTGATCGTATAAAAAAAATTACGCATTCCCATTTGAAAAAATCAAGTTACCTTTGATTGAAGTTTCCTTAATTGATCTACCGATTTCTCCAAGTACAAATGTAATTCGAACTCGACCGTCTAACGTAAGCTAACACATTTCATGCTTAGTAAGACGGCAAAGTCACAGCCCTCTAAGATTTGTAATAGCTGCGATATTCAATTTTTTTCTGACATCTACCTATACCCAAAATTGTGATTTGCACCTAAACGGTTCGCTTAAAGTCCCATGTGTGATACGTAAAGTCACACTAAAATGCACCCAGGAATCTAAATATGCAATAATATACAGGGTGTTCCATTTAAAAAACATAACTTTGATATGTCACGCTTTTATTAGACACCCTGTATAAAAGTCATTATTTTTAGAATGTACTCCAACTCGACCTACATACACTTGCAGGGTCGATTTTTCGAAAAGTGGTACCGTTTGGTCACAAGAGTCCGAGGCGTTGAGCTTGACTCACCCTGTATGTATGTATGTATGGTCCGTATTTATAATCAATTTTATAAATTCTGCTACGATTTTGATACATAAATTGAAAAATATTTTTTGACAAATAACGTGTCGTTCACGCAGTGCGGTATTATTGGCTTTGGTATAATAATCGGTACTGATAGAGGACACTATTAGTAACTAAATCACACACACCCGTTTGCTATGAACGCAATCCAAACCCTAGATATAATACCTAATTAATAACGATGTACCTGTACAAGCTCTGCTAGGTATTGGAACCTAATGCTGCGCAAAGATAAATAGAACCCCGATACCAAATAATAGAAAGGATAATATCAAAGTAAGGGGTACTTTGTATTTAGCGTTTACCCAGTACTCGGTATTTAGCAGTGTAACGGCTATTCCATACCGGGTAGTTACAATATTGACTGTCGACATCACTAATATCCAATAGAATCCCTTCATCAGACAACATCCAATAGAAAGTGTTTGTCAGAACCCTCGTCGAAATAAGCATATTGATAAAATCGGCCCTTAGATACATAATAATTAATAACAATGGTGATATGAAATACCTACTTACATCAAAATGCTCTTCACAACAAAAAAAGAATTGATTTCGTTTTTGAATTTCCTCGGTGCACTATTTGAAACCATTTGTTTGAGATTCGACAGTTTCTATATATATTCGAGTATTTAACAATGACAAGAGAATTTAATAGATCAAAACAATGTACTTATTATCTCTGTATAAACTGTAACGAGTCAAAACTAACATTATGACGTCACACGCGCTAAGTTTTGTTCTGGAGCTGTTGGCGTGTCTTCGGTACTGGATTCACATTAATTTTTATTTTCTTGTTGCTTTTGAATTATTGCGGAAAAAATAGTTTTGTTATAAAACATACCTGATTTTTCCATTTATCAGAATTATTTTTTCCAAAAACCCCATTACATTTTTCCCGATCTACGGGGTGTTTCTTAATTGAATATCAGTATTTACGGGGACGATTTTTGGGTCCATTTTAAGAAGAAAACTTCATATGAACGTATATCCTAAACGTCTTACCTTTTGAGATACAGGGTGGTAAAATTTTCAAAAATAAATAATTTATTATTAATATCTACAATACCACTTCAGATATTTTAATGAAATTCGTGATACAGGTACTATGAATCAAGAGGCATTTTTTAATGTACCACTTTTTCTTAAATTTCCACCAGTGGCGTTCGTACGTAATTTGACCTCCCTATTTTGGCAGACGTTGATTGTACGCCACTGATTTCTCCTAAAATAAAGATTATTTTTGAAATCCCCACTCATTTCTAACCAAAGTCGAACATTTGATTTTTTCAATCCGATGCACGGTTTTCGCTTAGAAAAATAAAAACAGTTTCTCTGCATGATCCCAACAATATCGTTGATATGACAATATCACCACGCAGAGACATACGTAGATTTTATTTTTTTAGATGAAACCCGTGCCTCGGACTAAAAAATTCAAGAGATCAAATCTGTTCATAACTGAATACAGATTTCATTTTTTTTTATTTTAAGAAAAGTCTGACGTGCTACTGACTGTCTAAATAATATTTGGGACTATGCTAATTGGGTCGGCACTGGTTAAAATCGAGTTTTTTTGTGAAAGATGTCAAAAAATGTCTTTAGTTATCGATCAGTGGCCACAATCACAGGATGTAAATGTTTTTGTTGTTGTTCTTAAATGTTATGTTATGCTATTTCATTAAAATTATTTTAGGAGATATCAGTGGCGTACCATCAATGTCGGCCAAAATAGACAGGTCAAATTACGTACGAACCCCACTGATGGAAATTTAAGAAAAAGTGATACATTAAGAAATGCCTCTTGACTCAAAGTACATGTATGACGAATTTCATTGAAATATCTGAAGTGGTATTGTAGATATTAATAATAAATTATTTATTTTTGAAAACTTTACCACCCTGTATCTCAAAAGGTAAGACGTTTAGCTGTATACCATATACGCGAGCTCGGTGGGTAACCAGACTAGCGGTTTAAGCGCGGCAAATCTGGCGTCTGAAAATATAAATTTGCCACGTTTTAATCAGTACAATGGCGATTTAAAAATATCTGCGTATTTTGATAGTCTACAGATTTTGTTTTTAGATATTTATATGTAGAGGCTTTTGGTTACTCTTCCTGATTCCTTTCATTTTACTATAAAAATTCAAAGCGAAAAGATAAACTTGTACGAATGTCAAGAATGAGACTATTAGGTTAATTATTCACATAGTAGTTCTTTCGTAATACTATGGAGATGAATCAAAAACAGTAAATTATTCTCCAATTGAAATTAGGGGAAGGAATTTTGTACTATCAGGTATAACAAACGTAGTATGAAAAAATCGATAGTAAAATGTACTGTTGAGTAATCACAAACATAATATGATTATAATATTGTATTTCTTGAAGACAATTTTTATAATGGACGAGAAAAGTATATTCAAAAAAAACTATGATTACTCAACCAAAGGTGTATATGAAAATCATATGACTGACGCTAATAACTTAAATCCTAATAGAAAATGTGGCATCACAGATAATTTGTCACGTTGGAAAATTGAATGAAACCATATCCTACATTGCGAACTTTTCCATATTATGACCGTCAGTAAAATCATGTTTTTTTCTCCATCGTGTTTTGATACTCTACGCTGCTTTAAAAATCCAATTTTATTGCCACTGCAAGTCCCTATTGTGACACTTCCTTTTGCTTCAAGTCACTCCAATAATTTGACTGTATTTTAGGATTTTCTTATGGCAGCTCTGCTTTATGATATATCTAAATAAATTATTCTTCGGCACGACATTCATTAATAAATGTTTTTGTTAAAAGTAACGCTAATAACGAACATAGCAATAAAAATTCAACTTGAAAGATGTTTATTCTTTTTTCAGGGGTCAAAATCCTGCTGAAGCTGAGCTGCACTACTTGGAAAATGCAAAAAAATTGGCCATGTATGGTGTGGATTTACATCCTGCTAAGGATTCGGAGGGCGTAGATATTATGTTAGGTGAAGATATTTTTTTTTGAACCTGCAATGAATTATTTTTTTAGAAAATATGCGAAAACCTTTAGGTGTAAAAATTTAAGTCAAAGTAGGTTATAGCTATGGATAACTTTAAAATAAAAACCAACAGAATCTGAAGAAAGATTTTCAAAACTATTTATCCTTTTGCATTTCAGTGCCATAATATTTGCTTGTTGTAGGTGTTTGCGCATCTGGCTTGCTTGTCTACAGGGACAGACTAAGAATAAATCGTTTTGCCTGGCCAAAGATTTTGAAAATTAGTTACAAACGCCATAATTTCTATATCAAGATACGTCCAGGTGAATTCGAACAGTTTGAGTCCACCATCGGTTTTAAGTTAGCCAATCATCGAGCAGCAAAGAAGTTATGGAAAACATGTGTCGAACATCACACTTTTTTCAGGTAAGATGGTAGCATTGAAGAAAGTGTCTTATGTCTTAAATTGGTTTATAAATAGTCATGTATTTCCACATTTTGAACCACAATGGTTCAAGCAGATGGTATGCATGGCTATTTGTAGTTCGGAAACGAGGTATAGAAAAATTTGAGCAAGCCGATCTGATTATAATAATAGATACATTATAGCCAATAAAATACCAGAGTTGACTACTATGCTATTCACTACCAAACTCAAAATTTAAATAGCAAATAAAACATGTTTTTTGACTGATCAATTTTCTATCGAGGGACAAATAGTAGGTATTAACTTTAACTTTGTTGTAAAATGTTTTAGAAACCTTGTATGAAGTCTTGGTTAATAACGGATGTTTTCCTAATTTTAGAAAGACTAATCTAATAATGTGGTAAACAAATTTCAGTGAAATTATTTATTACCGCATTTATCTGATTCATATGCGTAGGTATATGTAATATGTATACACGGTGTCCCACATAAGAATGCACACTACAGGGATCTCGTAAACCAGAAAACTTACAAAGATGATTAAATTAGAATTTAATAAAGAAAATAAATCAAAATAAAGTTCAAAATCCTATGGCATTTTCATCTACGTAATGACGTAATTCGATTTTTGATTCGACGTTTTGTTTCTTCGTAATCCTCATCAAATAACATTGAAGATATCCTTTTGAATCCGAAACATCTGATAAATGAAAAGAGCAATATATCGTTGTATTTAGAATGGAAATTAGAGTTTTTTTTGGGATATAAAAAAAGTTGTCGAGTATTTAAAAAGCCAAAGTTGATGATGGTTGCTAAGAAACCAGTTTATAGAGCAGAAAAAGTTGCAATGGAAATATCAAATTTGCATTGTCATATCTTTTCAAATAAGGTGAGAAAAAAGTGAAAACGAAATCGGGAATCGATTTTTCTCAAATATCTTCAATATTGAATATTGCAGGGTTCAGCAAGGCGCAACTTTTCTCTAGTTTAATCATCTTTGTAAATCTTCTGGTTTACGAGATCCCTGTAGTGTGTATTCTTATGTGAGACAACCGTCTATATACATTATAACAACACTAATTTGTCCAAGTACATGAGTCCTTCTATACACCGTGTCACAGGACGAATCCCGAAAACTTTAAAGGCTGATTTCTGATACCGACGTATGTTATAATACAATATTTTAAAATTATATTATGTTTATTATTAATAGCTAAAAAGTTGAAATGCCCTTAAAATGTGTGGCCGCCCTTATCATATTCATACGTCACTAAGGTAAACAATCGATAAAAACATTAAAAAAGACCTGTTAGCGTAACCGTACTAAACGACATTCGCCCTTTTTTGCTGTAAAATCGAAAGTGTTTTTATCCGAAAGTGAAATAAGGTGGCCCACACACGTTCTAATCATCTTCATAACAAAGGTTGATTTCTCTGTAACAAATGCGAATTTTAGAATAATTACTTTTGGTATCGGCTTCAGATTCTGAAACCTAAGTACGATTTCTTCTTCCGGGATTCGTCCTGCGACACGGTGTAAATTTACCCATTCTTTTTTCAATGATTTTATTCAATGCACTTTGAAGTAAATAAATATTATTATATCATATATTATTACGCACTTTATGAAATACATAAAGTTAATATAAAATTTATTTATTTTCTTAGGTTGATGTCACCAGAAACGAACCAGAAATCTTCCTTGTTCCCAAAATTGGGCTCCAAATTCCGGTATTCGGGTAGAACCCATTACGAAACGAAGAAAACGCCGATCGAGAGACCAGCGCCTCACTTTGAACGATCACTAACAGGAAAACGATTGACTTCAAGAAGCATGGATCGTAAGGATATTATTTATTCTCCACGCTTTATTAATTATTAATAGATTACTGTAAAGTAAAACATTGTGAAGAATTTTGTTATCTCCATATATAATTTGAACTTTTTTTCATTAAAACTTACTACAACGGCGCTATTTGTCAAAAGGTGTCTCTAAACAGTTTTCACCCCCCTCCCCCCCCCCCATTCTTGAGCGGCAACCCCCAAATGTCGCAAATTGAATCTTATCTTAATTCAGCAATGCCGGGGTAGTATCATTTCCACTAAAAATATGCACAAATACGATATTTTTCGCAACAGCAGTAGAAGGTAGGGGTGCACTTCTGAATGCCGTAATTTTTTTTTAAACCAAATGCGCGACTTTAGGCAGCTGCAGATAATAAAAAAATGAGAAGATATCATTATTTTAGGGAAACAAAAACGTTACATGTCTTTGTGATAAAGTTTTTCGGCTTAATCCGCCCTTAAACTCTGATTTTAGTGAAAATGACAAACCAACCACTGACTTTGACGTAGTGTAGGAAGGAAACTATTGGTCTCACATGGAAAATCATTGCAGAATTTTGATCTCTCCATAAATCATTTAAAGCTTTTTTCGATGTCACTTACCAAAACGGCGCTATTTTTCGAAAACCGTCGCGAAGCAGAGTTTTCACTCCCACCCCTCAAGCGGCAACTCCCCGAGATCGCAAACTTAGGTGAACATTCAGGGGGCCAATGTCTACCATCCCACCAAATTTTATTTTTTTCCTACCTTTTTCTGTCCAAAGCCTCTTTTTACGACGCAACGATTGGACTATTAGTTCATTAGTACCCCAGACGACTAAATTTTGTGCATCCAAAAAAGTAGTGAGGTACATTCAGTTTTTTATGAACTAAACGTTTTTTTGGCCGCAGTTTAAAAAAACATATTCTCTGTTATTCACCGAGCTAACTCAATTATAATTCAAATTTTATCTAAATGATCGGAAAATGACCTTACTAATATGTTCAAAATATAGCACTAGAATGTTTTTTACCCCTTTGACGAAGCTACATATATCTCACAGAGACTAGGTTTGAGAATGGGTGCTGAATGGAACTAAATAAAGTTTTTTGCTATTTTTGTAATGTATCACTGTATTGTATTGTCGGTTATGCAAACTTCGTTTAAAAAAAGTTCTTTTAGGACTATGCCTCTCCGTGGTTTTTCATCGATAAATTCATAGACTCTCTTGTACTAATCTCATATAAAACAAATCGGTAGAAGATAATGCGAATTAAAATCACATATGCTGAAGATTCAGGCACACCTACAACATCAGGATTAACTTCAAAGTATATGGTCGGAATCTTTTATTTTGGTAACTCGTATGTAAATAAGGATAATTTTTTAAAGCTAATTAGGTCGTCAAATTCGGATTCGATAAATAATCTGTACCATAAGCAATAACCATTTTGCGTCGGTGTGAGTTCAATACTTAATGTAAAAAAAAAATTGTACTTTCTGTATTGAACTAATGCATGTCGCATTTTACAGCATTAGGAGGTATAAGAGCGGAAGAATCCTATAATGAGGCTAACAAGAGACATACAATGCCTCATCCACCCGATCATATTCCCGACATTGATAATACAAGTCCTGCCAAAACCAAGTCTCCAAAGGAAAGAAAAGATAAAGAAAGGGTATGTATGATTTTTTTGGTATTCGTGAGAATTTTACTCTACCAAACAAAGTTTTCAAATACATCTAGAATAATTACTTGACGTGACTTTGTATGATTTCTTTTTTTTTTTGACAAATTGTAGTTCTAAATAAAAACAGTGAGCAATTCTTGGCATTGCCATAAAATTTCTATATACAAACAATTAGGAGGATTACCGCTTTTTCATCATAGGTGAATGGCATGGAGACGGAATAATGTGTGTGTGATGTAACGCATTATTAACAGCACAATCCCCAGGAAAAGGTGTGGTCAATATTTACGTGTTTTTGTCATACCGATTCATTCATTAGTATGCCACAGTTATCACATTTTTAGGTGCAGTCCAAATTATACACATCCATAAATAATTACATAGTTTGGCTGCTAAATTAACATATATGTTCTCAAAATAAATACAGTAATAAAATGCAATTGTTTTGTATAATAGAAGTGAGTAACATTCGTTCTAAAACCGACAAGATTAATTTTGATGTGTATGTTGTTCTGCAAATATAACAAGCAATGCGATATAGATATATTATACAAAGTGAGTCTAAAGTATGGATCACCTCAATTATCTCGGAAACGGTTTGCACGATTTTCATGGATTTTGAGGTAGTGGGGTATCAACACGGCCAATTTTGTGGTGGTATGTAGTGTTGTGAGATTACCGTTTTCGGAAATATAAACATAAACTTTGTTAATTCAAATTAATCATTAATTTATGTTTTTTTTAAATCTCTGAAAAAATACTGATTATTTTTTGTATGACATTTCGTATACCGAAATTCATAATTTCGGATTTACAACAAAATTTACATTGAGTCCGCCCAAGTCAAAATAAGACATTAACTTCAAAAAAACATGAAGCAGATGTTCAAAATGCTGTCCGTTCAATATAACAAGCCATGTGATTCTTGGAACTTCGCAGGACATTTTGCAACATGCCTGACTGCTCAACAGTAATCATAGCCGTCTTATTTAGTTATTTTAACTTGAGCGGTTGCAATATAAATTTAGTTCTAACTCCGAAATTATGAGGTTTAGGTATAGGGAATATTTTACAAAAAATGATCAGTATTTTACCGGGATTTTAAAAAGATAGAAATATACACCGTGTACCCGGACGAACCCCCAAAAAAGAAATCGCACTTAGCACACTGAATGTGAAGCTAGTATCAAAAGGAATTATTCTTAAATTCGTATTTGTTACAGAGAAATCAACGTTTAAGTTTTGTTGTAAAGATGATTGAGACATGTGTGGTCCACCTTATTTCACTTTCAGGTGATTTTACAGCAAAAAAGGGTGAAGGTCACTTACTACGGTTACGCTAACAGGTCTTTTTTAATGTTTTTGTCGATCGTTGCTGACGTACGAGTATGATAAGGGCGGCCACACATTAACCATTTCCCCGATCTAATTAAGGGCATTTCAACATTTCATCTATTAAAAATAAACATATAATTTAATCGTAGGGTATTATAACATAAGTCGGTGCCAGAAATCATCCCTTAAAGTTTTCGGGAAATAACACATTATATTATATTTTCGGAAAAATTGTAAATATGAAAACATCCTAAGATCGGCCGCATTGCAAAACCCCCATACCCCAAAATTCATGAAAATCGTGCAAACTTTATCCGAGATAATTGAGGTGTTCCATACTTTAGACACACACCTTAGATAATAGTTGAAAATTGAAACAAGACGCTTTTGACAACATGTGCACCTGTTCCTTTCAAACAGACACTATATAACGAGACTAGTACTGTAATTTCTTTCAAAATGATAACTTTATAACACATGAAAGCCGTATCTTCAAAGTATATCACCCTCGCGTAATCTTTGATTTAACGTTTGAGGTTTGTTAGAAATTAATTATATTGAATTGTCAGTGTTTTGCGTACCCAACAAAAAAAAGAAAAATGGAACAAGGAATTGCGATAAAAGTCTGTGTTCGGTTGTCTAAAACACCAACTGAAACTTTTGATATGATTTAAAGTGCGTATCCAGATGGTAGTCTACGATTGCGCGTTTTACTGGCATAAGAAGTGTACAGACGGTTGTGAATCAATTGAAGATGAACTCCGTCTCGGTAGACCAAGCACTGTGCGAAGTGCCACAAAAATTGCAGAAATTAACGACTTTGTATAAAATCATCGCCTGATTGATATATCACGAATTTCTGAAAATGTCTTACTGTTCCACTCAAAAAATATTTATGAATACCTACCACTACCATGCTTCGAAGCTAGGTAGCGAATAACACCTCATGTTTAAATTAATACTCCCCATTCTTTAGTTTTGGATAACTGCCAGTAGTTATTGTATTATACAGGGTGACTGAATAAACGTCACGATTCTTTTAAATCATAGGGAAGATTATAAGTAGACAAACAATAGTTTTTGTGTATTATTCAGAAGCAGATGGTTTCCGATATATTTTTTATAACTCAGCAATATCCAAAAATGCATGTAACCAATCTTATCATTTGAATTTAACCGCATTCTATTCAATAATACATACATAATAAACATTGAAGTATTTACATGAATTTTTTAATGGTAAAAATTTCGAAATTCGCGGTTGCAATATTTTTTGACAGGCCAGTGACGTCATAGTGACCTGTTCGCTTGGTCAACTGATCCACTGCCATTCAAATTGTCGGCAGTAAAGCCGGTCAGTTTGATTTGCGGAGTATCGTTGGTGATCATCTGTGTGCCAGTTATCTTGTGCGGTTTGTTTTTGATTTTGTGTGGTTTTACCTTTTTCCTTAGTACAATGTCTCCTAGGAGAGTTATTGTGAAGAAACGCACTCATTTTTTGCATTATACCATTCATATCCGAATTGAGAAAGCAATTATTACGACTCTGACTGTGAACACTGTCATCCGCCATGTTTTCTGTGCCGCCGCCGGTACATCAATTGTGTGATACGGAATGATATGTACTTAAACATACCCCAAAAATAATCATAGAGAAGAACCGAGTGTGGGTGAAATATGTAACTATTTAATAACAGTGTAAGCTCCAACAAATGTATTGCATGCCCAATGGAAGAACAACAACAGAAGCGTTGTATGCCCTTTTCGGTATTTCATTCATGTTTGTTAGTCTATTGAAATGTTTGCGGAATTCAACGCTTACTTTTAGATGTGGTTAATTCGTAATCGTAGTACTCACTAGTAACTTATTTATAAGGTTATTGAAATGTAATAGAGAATAAAATGTAATAAACTCCCTCATAACCTCTCAAAAGTATCGTGATCTCTTGGCAGTTACGTTATACCTTTTGTCGGTTATTTACCATGAGCTTTAGAAAAATGTCTCTTATAGGAGTGTATTAAAATATAATATACATTGAGAAGACGTTGATTTGTTAAATAACATCTGATTAGCCCGTGTCTCTTTTAAGCTTAATTTTATAAAAGCCTGTATTTTCCAGTAGATACTAAACAGTTGGAAGCTCGCTGGTTTACATGCGATGTTTGCCGTAAGGCCTTTACGGAGACAATGATATCAATCCAGTTCGATCAACGATCAGTGTATCAGCTGTTTAACGCTCAGTAAACTATCTAGTCGAATCTTGCTTTTTTCTAAACTGATGGATTAGTTGATCACTGAAAAGTGACAGCACACTCAAGATATATAAGCACACTCAAGATATATAACTCATAAACATAATTTTTTAGTATGCGAGTAATTAACACAAATCGAAAATCAGCTTCAAATAGTGGGATTTTTGAACCCTTAGACTAAACGAACAAACACAGTGGCGTGCCAAAAGGGCCCGCGGAGGGTTGGCATCCGGGGCGCCCCGCTCAGCCTCGACTACCTCGAGCAAGCTTTTTACATAGTAATAACTATAATACTTGTACTTAATTTTATAACGGCGGAATATGTCTATACCTCATAATTTTCCGTAATCAAATTGAACATATTTTGCCTTATCAGTACCTATGGCAAAATTTGAAAACACAACGTGGTCTAACGTAGAAACCCTAACGGCTAGAACAAGTGCCAACGTTACACTGACGCGACGCGTATCTAAGCCGTTAATCGATCTATAATGATATTGTACCTAAGGTCAATGAATTCTTATCCTTCAAAAACTCAAAAGAAAAAAAAATATAAGGTTGAGGTCACACCAAATATTTTCTAGTTGAGGTCACACCAAATTTTTTTTATCTATAAACCGATTTGAAATATCACCGTAGACAGTAGTTTCGTTTTCACCCAGGATAGGCAGTATATTTTTTTATGTAGTGGGTGCCCCGTGAAAAAAATTGCGGGGGGGGAGGGAGACATTGGCACGCCACAGATGGTAAAGAAAAACAGCCGCTGAACAAAATAATCCGATCACGATCACTTTGCGTACAAAAGTGAACTGATCCTTGATCTTCTTCCGATCGTCCTTTCTTGCGATTCGGTTAACCCAATCATAGTTTCCGTAAAGGCCTGATATCAATAGTATTTTTGGTAAAAATTAACTCGAAACCGCACAGACTAACCATCTGTTGTCACTACTATCTGTGAAACAGTCTCATACTATCCGTGAAAATACCGAAGCAATGATTTTGTGTGGTATGACAATCAGAGACTTCGAGTATTTTCGCACCCTTGCTTTACAAAGGCTGACGGAAAATTATTAAAGTAGTGGTTGTCTGTATTTTATATGATTTCATATTTGAAACAGTATTATTAACATATACATAAATTGCAATAGCTTGCATGGAAGCGAAGTTCGGGATCAGTTATGTCAGGGAGTTCAGCCAGTTCAGTAGAAGGAGAATACGTGGCCGACAAAAACCAGAAGGTGTTTACCAAATTACTATCGCTATCTACGATCCAAACCTAGCAGTATAGAAATTTCAGTTGATTCAAACTTGTCCAAATGCCAGGTTTGATTCGTGATTATCATGTTACATTATTTGCTGCCTTCTTGTCTTTTGGTCTGCCTGTATTGTATTTTTTCTGTAGTATTGTGAAGTAAATTGAGTTATAGCTTATCCTTACGTTGTCAGCAAGCTTGGTGTTTCCTTAGGAGTATACAAAAGATTACTCAAACACTTAACGGTTGCTACAACTATTGGCAAAAATTATAATGGATCAGAATTTATAGTATGGTGTTGAGAAAAAAGTATTTATACAAACCTATGTATTTATGCTTAATAAATAGTAAGTTGCTTGTAATTAAATATATGTTCCTGAAAGATTCATTTTTTAAGAACAAAGTTAACATACTCACATCTTATGCCGTTTGCTTCAATTTTGATGTTAGATGAAAAGTTGAAATTATTGCTAAATTGATCAACGTAAGTCTTTTACACAATATTATAGCTAGCTCAAACCAAGCTCTTAGTAAATTAGCTGTATCTCATTAAGGAAGCTACGTATCGAAAAATAATTATACTATACAACGTTTGATAAAGACGTATGGTATATATTTACAAAAAAAAAACATTGCAAGGACCTAATCCGTTTTTTATAATTCAACGCTCTCAGCACTTTCATCTTTTTGTAATAATGAAGTAGGTACATATAATATTTGCGGGGGTTTCTGAAAATTTTGTAATACCTTTCCAGGCTGTTGGGCGTGTTGTTACAACTGCATTTGAAAATATTTTTATAAACTATAAAATTAAAAATTAACAATCTGGATTTACCTATGTTTATTAAAATATCACAATAACTTAAAAAGTATAAGGTCAAATTTATAAGAATTAGGATTTTTGCCTTTTTATATGATACGATCGATGACAGTCTTTTGGCTTTGATGAATACAATTCAAGGAGAAAACGTTCCCAGTATGTTTAAGGTTACAAAAAGCGAAATGTGAAGTAACCGAGTTATTTTCTTCGAGCCCGCCTGAAATATTAATTAACAATGATATTCAGAAGTAGTTTCAATATATAAATAGGCACATTTATTTCAACTGTTTGGTGTTTGTGAAAAATCTTATTAATACTCCTAAAATGGTTAATATGATAATATATAATAGTTTGTAATTGAGGGTTCTCCAGAGTGTCTTAGTTTGGAATATTTATGTGAGCTTACTCCCGTCTGTCCAGTTTCTCAGAACTATTCTGTATGTCAACTACCTAACCTTCATGTATGTTCTTTTACTACAACAATGGATGAAGTAATAATTTTTAACTTGACTTAGTGTTGTAAACGTGCTAGTAAGAATAATTGCATAAGTAGAATATTGTAATGGATGATTTGAATCTAGTAGTGGTAGTACTTTGTCATTAATATAACTTCTGATAGTGTCCTGTGGTTTTCTCTTTGAACCATCGCGCTTCATTAATCGATGACCAAAACCATATTCATTTGATTTCAAACAGGTCAGCCACTGCGTGTACAGCTTTTTTATAATACACAGTCATTCATATATTGACAATTTTTTTAATAGCTGTGACACTGATTGATTAGTTTCGATAGAACGTCAGCATTTTATTTTGAGAACTAACCTTCTCTATGATCATGAATACTACCCGGTGATACTACCATTGATTAACATATACTACCTTACATTGTTGATATATCGAAAACGAACACAGTAATGCTTCGGCACCACATAAATATAATGTTGGAGGTCAAATCAAATGATACATACACACATAGTGAGGTGATTCAGGATAAAAATATAAAACTGACTTATCCGAGATCTGAGAATAAATCGGTAGAACATCTGGGAAATACTTACGTTATAATTTTTATACTGTGTAAGGCTTTCGCGGCCATCGTCCAATGAATTTGTGGTTCTTGGGTTTTTAGGCCGGCGTCGTTTAGCGTTAAAGCTTGACGTTTCGCCACCACGAGTAGATGGCATCTTCAGAAGCTATTTCACAAATACTTCCAGTATTTTGGAAGTCGCCGAAGTGAAATAGCTTCTGAAGATGCCATCCACTCGTGGTGGGGAAACGTCAAGCTTTAACGCTAAACGACGCCGGCCTAAAAACCCAAGAACCACAAATTCATCGTTATAATTTTTGGTTTGAAGAACATTGGTTAGATTCTTCCTTTAAATATATCCAACCGGACTAGGTCACATTAGATTATAAATGTTCTCAAACAAAAAGTGAACCAACATAGTTAAGGCAATGACGCGTAATTTTAGTGCCGAGAAAGAAACCGGATGACGCCTGGTATCTGAGTTCCACCAGCTAATGTTCCAAAAAATCGTCATCCGAAATCTACGGGTGGTTTCCGCGAACCGATTTATTTAAAATGAAAAAAAAATCCCGACGAAACCTTGATGGAAAATTCTTTGTTTTTTTTTTGTAGATAACACAAAATATACTGTCATCCGTTTCTGCTGGGCAGTTTATGAGAAATTTGAGCTCAAAAGTTCGAGCTGAAATTTCGATTTTTCACGTCATTTTTTTTAGATATCGTTAAAAAATTGTTCTTCAGAACCGATGACGCATTTTACAGATGCTGGGAGTTCCAACCACGACATGTATCAATGTCATCCGTTTTTATTATGTTTAACCTCATTTTTCAACCCCTATAGGGGGTGACATTATTGAACGCTTTCTAAAAAGAAAGTTTCCAAACTGCCTCTTAGAACTCAAATACCAAGCGTCATCCGGTTTCTTTCTCGACACTAAAATTTTGCGTCATTGCTCGGAATAACAGTTTTTTTCAAGTTCCCTTGATTTTAAGTTCCGGTCAAACAGCGGGCGTTCTAGAATGCGGCGTTACGGAGTTCTCTAACGCCGCGTTACAACATTCTTGTTTGTACCAAACAGGCCTGTTTGACGGGTAGAGCAAAAGCGTTACGCCAATTTTTGTCAAGATGTATAGTGATTTAAATGTAGATGAACTCAATGCCCGGTCAAACAGAGAACATTCTAGAACGCGGCGTTCCGGCGTTCTAGAACTCCGCGTTACAGCGTTACGTTGTATTGTTAGAGAACGCCGTAACGCCGCGTTCTAGAGCGCCCTCTGTTTGACCGGGCCCTTATTCTTAGATCCCGGGTAAGGTATGTTTGATATACCAAGTTATAAAATTGTATTTTAGATGCATCGATGCCTTACTGGTTATTTTTTTCATGTATAAACACTGTTCAAGGACTCAATCGTCGAGGAGGTTACTTCCCAAAACAAAATTCTGTCATCCAATGACAGCTAATCAAAAGTCATTGTGACTGTAATTACAAATTTAATTGTAAACAAAAGGTAAAAACATAGTCACAAGATTCCAAAGATTCTGCGTACCATATTCGAGTTGTTTTGTTTTTGTATTACACCACTTTCCAAGTAGCACTTTTGATATATTTAGTTTGTTGTGTACAATTTTGCTTTCGTATCGCTTGAGCTTCAGTTCAAAAATATTGGAATATATGATATTACATTTCATGTATTTTTCGCAGAAGCCAATAGGCGGCGTGGCAGTGCTGCCAGCTGGAGGTTTATTCGGTAAAAAAGACAAGAAGGAGAAGGATAAAGAGAATCGTGATACCAACGCTCCAGAACAAAACGGCATCGATGATTCTCAAACACACTCGATCGCCGAAGATGACAAGTCGCCAAAGAAAGAGAAGTCTAAGGTGAGTTGATTGTAGGTTAACAGTAGTCCATGAAAGAAGTAGCCTGTTTTGACAGTTCTGGTAGAGTAAGCGAAGGCTGATGAGTCTAGTTTATACACGTTTTATGCTGTAAAATAGCTTATGTAGTCAGGGCTTGAATCCCACCAACGTAACATTTGAATATAGTACTCTTATTAGCTCGCTACTCAGCTCTAGTATAAAAAACGTCCATCTTCGTAACATATTGCTATTTGAACTTCAAGTTAAAGCCTTCTCGCTTATCCTGTTATGAGTAAAATGATTTATTTGGGTTTGTAGAGAATGGTTTTCGATATTCGTATTATTCGATATGTATTCATCGTGTTTCTTTTCCTTCTTAGGGGTGCCATGCAGATTCCTGCGTAGGCACCCATCATTGCTCTCATCGGATGGTCCTATTAATTGCAGCCCTCTGTAATTCTAAGAAGTCGCTTAGTGACGGATGTTTCTCAGCCATGATATTTTTTCTTCCAATTCCTCTTCTTCCTCCTTCGATCTTTCCTTGAAGAATAAGACGCAGAGACGATTGCGTTCCTCACGCATTATATATTCTAGGTAAGCTTTTTCATCTTCTCACCTCAAAAAGTTGTGGTTTTGCTAAATCGGCTGTCTATACACATTCTCATTTCTGACCCAGGATACTCTCAGCATCGTCGCAGAGGCCACATTTCGAACGCTTCGATCTTATTTATAATTGCTGCATTCAGCGTCCATGCTTGCACGTCATACAATAGAGTAGACCAGACATAACATTTCATTATCCTGTATCTGATACTGAAGTTCAAGTTTTTGTTGGTAAGAAAGTCTCGAAGTTTCAGGAAAATTGTCCTATCTTGTTCAATTCTGCATCTTATCTCCTGATCTCGGTCCCATCTTTCGTTTATCATGTATCCCAAATATTTAAATTTGCTGACCCGTTCAACGTCCTCCCCATTCGGGTGTAATCGGGTGTTTGAGATATGGTTGTTGCTAACAACCGTGGACTTGATTGATATTTATCTTTAGACCTAGCCTTTGGCTTTACTCATTAACGCTACTCAGTAGAGATTGAAGCTGAAGGTCATTCACATTCTGCTAGTATGACAGTGACATCTGCATATCGGACTGTTTGGAAATCCATTTACTTTGTCCAACTCTCTTTTGTATTTCAGCATTATCTGTTGATTCTGCATATATGGAGTCGAATACTTGCTTTTTGGTTCCAGTAGAGATTACTGATCGTCTTTCTAAGGTTATACAATTCATGTAAATCGGACCAAATTAATAGGCGGTTGAGGTCGAATCTTGTAGCTTCCTCTTTATATAGTTAGTGAAAATACTTTGGTCCATGTGCATGTTTGTCCAGCACCCAAACGTGTCCACTGAGCGCAGACTTTGACATTTCTTATTCGTCTTTATAACACTACGATACATACAGTATGTCTTGCAGTTCACTTTTTCGAATTCATATTTTCTACTGGCAAAAAAGTTTTACTGGCCGAACACACTTAAATATGTACGTAACTTGTATAGTTAGCATGTAACGTATGAAAAAATATGAATTATATTGAAGAAATCAAATTTTGTAAGTTCATTAACTGTCATGAACACAGTAATAGTGAAATGAAACCTCCCTTTTGCGAAACAATATTAAATCAAAAGTATAAAACGACACCTCGTCGCTCGCAGCTCAGTGCACCGATCATGCCCGATCACTGCACGAAATCGCACGGATTCAGTTTCGATTTCGGCTGGATGGTAGCCGAAACCAAAACGTGTGTTTTTGCCGAAACTGAAGGTTTGGACACTAAAATAATGTTACATATATGTAATGGCGGCAAACAATCCAAAACTCAATGAACCTACCACTAACTGCACATAACCAGGTTACCAAAAGGTAGCAGTCGAAATGATTGATTATCCCAATGTAATCTTTCAGTTCATTAAAATGTTGCTATGAACGAAAAATAAAATACTGAACACCGAAGTTATAAAAATACATATGTATTTTTTTAATACACCAGAGCTGTCAAAATGTGTGCAAAATACGCGTTAGTTAATGTTGAATCCAAAATGTAGAAAGTTGCAAGTTGTTGCTGGTAAACATTTATATGTCTTAGGATATTGGTTTATTATAAGAATTGAACGTAGATTCGACCGTCCTATATAAGTGTAGTATATGTGACTGCATGTAATAATGTATGCATGTTTCTGCTTCGCTCGGTAGAGTCCTGCCTTCCTATTTGGTTCTAAGCGAGAAAAATCGCCTAAGGACAAGAAAGAAAAAGAAAAACTCGCCACCAAAGAGTCAGAAAAGGGTGGGCCGCCAGTCGGTTCCCCACAGCTACCCGGTTATACACGTGAGTATGACTACGAGCCGACAGATGAACAGGTTACGCCTAGGCGACAACAGGGGTTCAGCTACGAAAACCAGGGATCCCCCACTACTCCCAAAAGTAGTCCCGAAAATCAGCAGTCACCTTCGTCGAAACGAGCGACGGCTACGGCATTCAACTACGCCCCCGGCGATGCTGAAAAACTGAAGAAACCCTTCAAAGATCCGAAAGCTGATACCGCTGCTTTCCTAGCTGGTGAGCAGTACTTACATCAGGCACCACCAGAAGCAACACAACTGCCAGCGTCAGCCGCGGGAATCAAGAAGACGCGGCCTGTAACATTGTTCGTTATCACTGGTACCAGAGATCCCAAGACAGGTTATATCGACACCTCCACTGGCTTTGCTGATAAGTGTATTGGACAGCAGAACGTAGAGACTGGGCTAATCGATTCTAAATATGGTCTCATAGATCCCTCTAACGGAACTGTCATCATAACGGATCCATCAAACGGCCAAAAAGAAGTTGTACAAGGTTATATTAATCCGCAAACTAAGCAAATTGTCATAACATCTGGATCCGTGATTGATCCGAAAACCGGTAAGAAGAGTAACACATTGGGTCAGATAATTACCGTTGCAGAGCAGCAACCAAAGCCTGGCAGCAAGTTGGCATTGCCGCCTAAGAAACGTATTATTAAAATTACCGTTACCACAGCAAAGAAAGATCCTAAATCAGGTAGAGTAGAAGCAGAAAAGGGCACTACTGAAACTTTGGAAGCTATATTGGAGCCTGCTAAAGGTCTCATCGAAACAAAGTATGGTATCATTGACCTAATCCATACTAAATATATCGTTAAGGACCCTAAGTCAGGCAAATCAGAAGTTTTTCCGATAGAGGTAGATGACAACCTTGGACATATAATTGTTAAACAAGGTGTGATAGATCCAAAGACAAGCAAAATTGACAACAGTCTTGGTCAACTAATTAAAATCTCTGAGCAAGGCGACTGTGTGGTACCTGTAACTGCAGTTACCGCGAAAAAAGATCGAAATACTGGCCAACTAGACCCCTCTCGTGCACACAAAGAAACTACCAACGGTAAACTTGACCCGAAGAGTGGTCTCATAGTCACCAAATATGGATCGGTTGACGTCAATCGAAAAACTATTACAAATCGCGACCCCAAAACGGGCAAAGTCGATGAGTTTCCCATTCAGTTTGACGCCAACGAAAATGTGATCGTACTGAATGGTGCTATAGATCCACGAACGGGTAGTCGAGCAGATGACATAAGCCAAATCCTACAGATAGAGTCCGAGATAGATCCTGAAATTTCTGTATTTTCTACATGTGGAAAGATGGACAAGAAGGGCTTCGACCCAAAAACTGTGTCACCCCCAGAAAAATCTGCCGGAATGTTCGACCCCGACACAAATAAAGTCTACACAAAATATGGTGTATTGGACCTTGTACGTGAAACGCTCACGTTTATTGATCCAAAATCAGGAAAAGCTGAAACGAAACACGGATTGCGCGATCATAACACTGGTGAATTAATATTCAAAGGCGTGGTTAATCCAAAGACAGGCAAAGTTGACAAAGACTTTGGCAGAACAATTAAAATCAATGTAGATCATCAGCAAGCTGATCCAACAGCTAGAAGCGTGCCAACATCGGCAAAAGATATTAAAAAAGTAGCTAGCCCCGTAGCTCCTGCCAAAACACCTTCTGATTCGTCATCAATTAAGCCAGGCGATAAGAATAAGGTGGTTAAACTATTGGTTATTACAGCTAGACGTGATCCCAAAACAAACCACTTGGATCTTGAAAATGGACATGTAGATCAGTCGGCAGGTATATTGCATCCAACGGGAGAGATTGACTCCAAATACGGGTTCATTGATCCTAAAAAAGGTACAGTTACCATTACAGATCCAGCTACAGGGAAACAAGAGACTGTGCAAGGGCAAATCGACCCTACTACTGGCCAGATACAAATCCTTACTGGTCCAATAATCGATCCAAGAACAGGCAAAAAGGACACTACAATGGGGCAAGTTATCACTATCTCTACATATGGTCCTTCAAAAGATGCGGCACCTGTCAAAACTCTACTACCTTCACATCCGATTCCTAAAAAGCGAGTCGTTAAAATATTGGTGATCACAAGCAAAAAAGACCCCACCACGGGTAGAATAGACACGGAAAAAGGCACTGTAGAAAAGTTAACTGCAACAGTGGATCCCGTCAGCGGTATCATAGAATCTAAATATGGTAAAATCGACCCTCAAAATAAGAAAGCCGTCACCAAAGATAGAACTGGTAAAACTAACGTTACACCAGTCAAACTGGATGAAAGTACCGGCCAAATATACATCAATGACAATGTTGTTGACGTAAAGACAGGGAAAGTTGATCCTAATCTATCTCAAACTGTAAACATTGTAGATCCACAGCACCCTGCTGTAGTAATAACCACCATCACAACTACTAAAGATCCTCAGACTGGTGCTATAGATATAGCTAATGGTAGACAAGAAACTACCAATGGTAAAATTATACCAGAAACTGGTGAAATTGTCACCAAAATTGGTACTATAAACCTCAAATTTATGAGATTGAGTACACGCGATCCTAAAACTGGTCATTTGCAAGATAGGGCTATCCAAGTTGACAAAGATGATAATATCATAATTCCTGTTGTTGATCCTAAAACGGGTAAAGTTGACCCTAATATGGTACAAATTGTACAAGTTGGATCTGAAGTTGATCCTGAAATACAGATTAGGACTTTCGTGGGCAAAGTGGATAACAAACGCAATACAATTGATTCTAAGAATGCTACACCAGACACCACTCCAGGTCTGTACGATCCAGATAGAAATAAAATATATACCAAATATGGTCACTTAGATCCTGTAACTGAAACACTGACAGTATTTGATCCCAAAACGGGCAAACCGGAAGTCAGACAAGGTCATATTGAATCCAATACCGGAGAACTGATATTTAAAGGAGGATTTGTTAATCCAAAAACAGGAAAGGTTGATAAAGATCTTGGTAGAGCTGTATCTGTGCACATTACCGAGCCTACAATTGATCCTGTTACATCACAGCAACCTTGCGAAAAGGAACTGCAAAGGACAGCTCAAATAGTGACTCCAGAGAAGCCCAAACAGTCGATTTCTCCTGTTAAGTCAGCATCTCCTGTAAAAGCTACCACTCCTGTTAAAGAAATCATCACAGGAATACTCCATCCTATTGCCAAACACAGAATAGTAAAAATTATGGTCATCACAGGCAAAAAAGATCCAAAATCAGGCGCTGTTGACGTAGAAAATGGTCAAGTCGAACATTTATCAGGAATCGTGGATCCGAAACATGGACTTATCGAAACAAAATACGGCCAGCTTGACCCCACGACTGGCACTTTGCTTGCTAAAGATACTAGTACCGGCAAGACAGAGCTCATCCAAGGTAAAGTTGATGGAACAACCGGTCAGATCATTGTCAATGGAGGACCAGTAATTGATCCGAAAACTGGAAAGATGGATTCCAGTTTGGGTCAAGTATTTTCCGTGGTCGGTTTGAAACAAGTCCAGGATCCTACTGCTGCACCTACGCCTAAAAAACGCATCATCAAAATCACTGTAATAACCACCAAAATTGACCCGAAAACAGGAAAAATGGATGCTGAAAAAGGTCACGTAGAACAGTCAACAGCTTTGCTAAACCCAGAAACAGGTTTAATCGAATCCAAATACGGTCTCATTGATCCAAAGAGCGGCAAGGTTATCATCAACGACCCTAAATCTGGAAAGGTTGATGCGAAATCCGCACAAGTCAACGAAACAAATGGACAAATCCTCCTTGTAGGTGCAACAGATCCAAAGACAGGAAAGGCTGAAAGCTCATTGGGTCAAATAATTAGTATAGCTGGTCAGAATGATTCTATCATTGATATAACTACTATAACGGCTAAGAAAGATCCTAAAACAGGCAGTGTTGATCTGAATAATGGTCAGATGGATAATTCAAAGGCCAAAAAAGTGTCTGCTACAGGAGACATTGAGACAAAGTATGGCATAATCAACATAAAGAAGATGCTATTAACCACTAAAGATCCAAAAACAGGAAAAATTGAAAATAGAACGATACAACTCGACGCTGAAGGTAATATTTTGGTAACGACTGGCGTGAAGGATCCCAAGACAGATACAGTCAATCCAGATCTGTGCCAAGTGATTAAACTTGGTGCTGAGGTAGAACCTGAAGTACAAATAGTGACGTTCATAGGCAAAATAGATACAAAAAAGAACATAATTGACACTAAAAATGTTGTACCCGAAGTTTCAAACGGTCTATACAATCCATCTACCCACAAAATAGACACCAAATACGGTCAAATCGACCCGATTAAAGGTACCTTAACATGTATGGATCCTAAAACCGGTAGGACAGAAGTAAAACAAGGAACTGTAGATCCAACTACAGGACAGATTATTTTCAAAGGAGGCTATATAAATTCGAAAACTGGTAAACCTGACCCACACTTTGCTAGATTGGTAGCTGTATTGATTTCCAATCCTGAAATCAACGAAAAAGGCGAAATTGTACCGAGAGACGCAAAAAATATCAAGGTAGATCCTAAAACGAATCAAGTTTGGGCATTTGACCACCATGACCCCATTTCTAATGAAGATGTATATTCAACTGGTCATGTGGATCCCGTTACTGGATATTTGGTCACAGTATACGGTAGAATTGACCCTAAAACAGGTACTATTTCCAAAATCAGCAAAGTAGATCCCAGCAGCACTAAAGTCGATCCCCAAACACAGCAAGTATTCACGAAGACCTCACAAACCGACGAATCAGGGGCTCCTATTTACTCTGCTTCTGAAATCGATCCCAAAACTGGCCAAATATACACCAAGTATGGCAAAATCGATCCCAAAACCGGAAAGCTCGTCATAATAAAAGTGTATCTGATTACCCAGAACGATCCTACGGGTAAAGTGAAGGAAATAGATCCCAAGGACTGTCAGTTCGATGAGAAAACGGGTAGAATTATCAACGTTACCACCCACACTGTATACATTTATAGTATGGTCGATCCTAAAACAGGCAAAATCGTCCAAGTGGATCCTAATGATCCTGTGGTAAAAAGTGCCAACACTAAGGTGACCCAAGTGTTAACTCTATCGGGCGAAATAGACCCTGTGACGGGTAAGATCCACACAGAATGGGGTCATATCGACCCACAAACCGGAGACATCGATCCAGATACCGCTAGGACGGATCCGGTTACCGGCAAGCTTATCCTGAACTATGCCCAGATTGACGCGAGTCACTTCACCGATCTAAAAGACACCAAGGTCAAAGTGAAAACGTACATGAAGGGCGAACAGGACTCTGGGGAGTCTAGCGATGACGATCTCAATGAGTATGCCAGTGAGAATCTCAGCGACATTGCTAAGCTGAATATTCCAAAAGGCAAGAAGGTGACTACTAGCACACCAGTTATCGTAAAGACGACTACCAAGCAGATTGTGACCAAGGATAAGGACGGATTGACTCAGAATATTGAAGAGAGGGTGGAGGATGGAAGGACCGGAGAGGTGAAGGTATCCACGCAAATTAATAAGGTGAGTTATTTTAATTTTGATGAAATTTTCATGTTCATTTTTTTTGACCTTCCAAAATCTGCAATACTTTTGTAGATGATGAGTATTATTAGCAAGATGAAAAACTCACTAATTTGACAGTGAATCGGTATCAGGATAGTTTATTCTGCAAAGTTAAAAAATTATAGCATATTGCGAAATTTAGTATAACAGTTTTATTATACAGTGCTTTTCTTTAATATCCCCCCCTTTTTATTTTTTAAGTAAAATTGTGAGATGAAACTCGGCTCAGCGCCATCTTGGAAAAAAATTAAATTGTAAGGGGGTCTTGTGACACATCTTTTGGAAGCCCGTGACGAATCCTTCACAACCCTGGAATAGGACGTCAATATCTTCATCTCCTACAAAATGGCGGAACATTTGATAATTACCTGAGACAAACACGTCCCGGGGTTTTGTAGGGTTGTGAAGGATTCGTGAGGAGCTTCAAAAAGATGTGTCACCACACCCCACTTCCAATTTGACTTTTTTTTCAAGATGGCGCCGAGCCGCCGCCCATACCACGACTAAAGTAATTAATAACCAATTCGAACGGTCATCAAACCCATTTTTAATAGAATAGTATAAGCCACATACCTACGAGTATTTCAAAGAATATTTTTTGGCATTATTTTTGTGTCTACTCTTAAAATATGTTTATTCAACCTTTGAATACAAAAAAGGCTGATCTGTCTTATGGGGCCATGTTAAAATTCTGATTTTTAATGTTAATAACTCCCATAATTGATAGATAACGTATGTGGTCAAAAACTATCAAAACTGAAATAAAATTAATTTCATATACTAACCACTTTCTTGAATGAACGTCTTTACGTTTGTATAAAATTCTTTATAGTTGTGCTAGGCTAAACTAACGATGATAGAAATGACACCTTTAGGGTCAATTTTATCAACACGCGCCTTCTAACAAAGGTTTTGACCAATGAAAACAGCCCATTCAAGAACATGCATCTGTCAAGGTTCTCTGAAAATTATTGATTTCTCAAATACCTCAAAAAGGTGAAAAATGACATGCTTTATATACAATCGACCAATATGAACCATCTAGTATCTTTCCAACTCTGATTTTCCATCCTAAATGGGTGAAAAATTGCATTTTCTTGTTTAACAAAGAGTTTAGCTAATGCTAATCTGAACCAATCAGATACCACAAAAGCAGTACATTTGATCACTGGATTGATGAACAATGATTTACTATCGATAATAATTATAAATACCTGAAGTATACCTTTGTATTATAGTAAAAACGGGTAAAAATAGCATTTGTTGCATTTCACCTCAGAGTAACAACTGAACATAGAGGTAGTAAACAAACCACTTGAGCATGGCGTGCTCAAAGCCATCATCTTTGACACTTCAGCCACCAAATATTGATCAGCTGTGACAGTTCAAATTGTAAACAATGCTGTGTAACGCCAACTAACCTGAAAATTCTTCCAATGCAAACCATGTTACAAACACTGCACTTTTTGAATCCCATCTCGAAAAACTGTTAACTACACTCGAATATATATAGCACAGCAAGTCCGTAAAGCTTCGCTAGAGTTACCAATAAATAGCAAATTCGATTTTACTGACCAAGCATAAAAGACCACAAACAATAAACAAAGCAAACATTTGACAGTTGAGGGCATGCGGCGTTTCCAGCCCCTCAAAATTATGTAAGACTTCAGAATTTGCGTTTATGATGAAGAAATATGCAGTAACGCAGTAGAGGTCAACATATCTCTTGATTTTGCTCTAATCATTCCTGAACCATCAAAATACCGTCTTTTTTAACGTAGAATGGAATATTTCTGGATACTATACAATTAAGACGATAGTAAATAGTTATGATTGCCGTACATGGTGGTCGATATGACAACGTACGAAAAGATGTCGGCCTATTAGAATTAGTTGTTTACTACCTCTATGTTCAGTTGTTACTCTGGCTAAAAGCTAAACACACGGTTTAACTAACCATATTGGCCAATGTGTCACAAGCGTGCATTACTGGTTGCCTATCCTACAAAGCTGGCAGGTGGGCAAAAGTATAACCTTATTTTTTGTAAACCAGAAGCCTGTTGTATAGTCAGAAATGTTGTGGTCAGAAAGTGAATCAGGTGCTTTATATACTTTTCAGGGAAATGGGGTAACTAGCAGGGGGGGGGGGATTTTTATTCATATGCATGCCTTACAATGTGTTTCTCATAGTATTTGCGCTACGGTTCTTTTTAACCAGTGCCACCCCGCTGCACCTTTACATCCTCTGTAAATATTTCTATAAGATGGTCTATAACAAACATGCATCCAGTAGATGGAAGTTTCTCCATAAAAGTATGTATTTGTCTATAATCAATCTGACTGCCTGAGGTGGGATTATTAATTATTAATTAAGGTGGCTGTGATTGATACTACTTTTATGATTCTGTCACAAACTATAGCAGTTTGGAATTAGTAATTATACAATATTTATAAGGTAAACATGAAAAATCTGGCATTCATTTGCCAATCAAAGTGTCATGCAGCTTTGACGTTTTGTTCCCACTATTGATAAAATCCTGTTGGATTATACTTATTAACATAGCCCTCAATACCCAATAGATAGCTGTTGCTAAATAACATCCAATAGAAAGGCTTTGTTAAATCCTTTGTTAGAATATGCATGTTGATAAAATCGGGCCTTAATATTCGAAGGAAATAACCATCCTGTTATTACATTCGTATTAAGCATAGCAAACCATATATCACTGGGTCTCATTGTAGCAAATGCTAATTTTTTTTGTATGCTACATTTGATACTTTTATATAGTCATCCCACAGACCACAAATTATGGCTGGCTGCCTAGAGTATAACGATCATACACGAGAGGCGCTATTAACATAACTAAAATGTAAAAGTTAATTAGCTACCAGTCGGTATCGGCGGCCAAGCGTTAATGTTTGTGGGATTGATTGCAAAGTGGCGGTAGCTATGCTATTCAGAAGTTTTCTGAACCGGAATTACTGTAGCACTTGTAGACATTGTTGGAGGCAGTTTATCAATTTGTAAATTCTCAGAATAAGGTTTAGTTACCATGTAGGAGTAATAATATAGACATTATGTCCATTTTTTTAATGTGAGTGGTTTTAAAGTTATTATTCAAGATAACGCAGATATCATTGTACTCGTAATACTAAGCTGTAGACCGATACAAGGTATCAATTTGAATTATTGGGAAAACGCTTTATAACTGTGAAAGAAAAAACGGGGAAAAAGTATCTTCATTGTAACTTTAAAATCAGTCATCGCTCATTATTCCATCACGGATACTAACAGACTTTTTTCTTTTACAGTTCTATGCAATTGCAATATTACTTTTTGTTCTTTCAATCATTGCCTCATTGTCTTTGCATTGAAGTGTTGTGTAAACATAACATTTTTTTTTATTTTTGATTTCTTACTTAATGAGACTGAAGATGATTTCCAACAGTTTGATCCACGTATACGATGTTCATTGACGTTGATTACATACACAGTATTAAATATTTTTGATCCATTTGATTGGCGATTCAGTTCTTGAATAGTTTTCTCTCTTTGTGTTTTCCATTTTCAAGTATGTATTGATGTTGAAACTGCACCTGACTACTTGCAAAGTGAGTGAAGAATTGGTGAAAGCGGTATCGCACCCTTTTATTTTTCCGATTATAATTAATATAATCGTATAGGAACGACGAACTACCAATATGAATTTGAATCCAGTCAAAAAAGTGCCTTTTATTTGTTCAAATGTATGCGGTTATTTTATGGTAATTATAACTAACAAACTGTGCATCGATATACTACTCGTATTACAATTTAATATTTTGTTTTCCAAAATAATTTTATATCAAATTGCTATTATACGAATTAAAATAAATCTGAAACTTTTATTCGTACGCTTACTTTACTTGGAGCATAAATATTTATCTAGTTATTTAACTGACAAGAGTGCTGTAAGACACAAAGGATAAAGAGTTTTCTGGAGTCAAACAAATCGCAGAAGAGCTGAACGTGAAAAACGTCCTATTAAAATCATAAACAGAATTATGTTCATGGATCAGTACATTCGATTTTATTCAGAGCAGAATTATAACACCCAAAAAAGGTCAATGTTGTGGAGCATGCTAACTATAGCTCTACTATTTCACATCTTCAGTCTACTTCCCTAACATAATAAAAAACACCGTTAAGAAAAAATGAAGCAAAGTTGATTGACTCAGTACTTCCCACATATTACGGTTATGCCAGTTTATTATTTCCCGATAGCAAAAAGCTACAGTCTTAGATCCCGTTCCAACGAAATCATCGCCCGCCCGCAAAAAAAGCCGCTCGGCCTTTCTTTCATAGGTCAATGGATAACCTATTATGAATAAAACAAATTTTTCAGTTTCATAACCTCCCACCACCCAACCACCCCAATTTCACCACAACCAAAAAAAAAGTAGAAAATGATCAGAAACCCCTGAAACGCCTAAAAACGAAATTTGGACTGTTTTTATATTTTCAGTTTATTGATTATTGCTGCGCCGCCACTGACACGATTTCTAAAAATCATATGCATTTTCCATCCTCGCCACGGTAGTAATACTGTGTTAAAACTTCATTAAAATCAATTCAATAATTCCCACAATACTCGTATGTATACATCAGAAAATTCTAAGTCCATTGGTTTCTGTAACAGGCAATAGGTTCGGATGGACCTAAAAAAAGTATTATGCTGCTAGGTTTTTTTCACAGTTCAATGGATAGGCTAACATGGAAACAACACATTTTTTAGCTTTATAACCTCCACGCTCCAACCACCTCAACCCAAAAAAAGAGAAATAGCCAGGAAATCCTAAAAAACCTAAAAACGAAGTTTGAGGAATATCTGAATTTATTTTGTTTTTTGCTCATTACTCCGCCGCCTCTGCACCGATTTCCCAATTATAGGAGCATTTGAGAGCAGAAGAGAGAAAGGTTCTGCCGGTGCGCCATCTGGTACCCGAAGGTAACGGCAAACCAAAGAAAATCGCTACTAAACAGCAGCAGACTTCTTGGTGGAACGCCAAGGCGCGTCCGCTTAAGCCAGCAGAGAGCGCGGTTCTATGTGCTGCTGCATATGAAAGCCGATATACGAGGGTTGCTCTATATCTCCGTCAATCCACCAGTACGCAGACAGCTGTTTCACGCTTATTAGCGATCAGCAGTGCGCCATAGTTCGATTGACGGAAATAGAGAGCATCAGATTTTTCATGTCTACCAGACATGTGAAGCATGTGAGAGCAGACGACAGAAAGGTTCTGCCGGTGCGCCATCTGGTACCCGAAGGTAACGGCAAACCAAAGAAAATCGCTGCTAAACAGTTGCAGAATTCTTGGTGGAACGCCACGGCGCGGCCGCTTAAGCCACCAGAGAACGCGGCTATATGCTGCTGCATATGAAAGCCGATATACGAGGGTTGCTCTATATCTCCGTCAATCCACCAGTACGTAGACAGCTGTTTCACGCTTATTAGCGATCATCAGTGCGCCATAGGTCGATTGACGGAAATAGAGAGCATCAGAATAAAGAGAGAGGCAATGTCGGCGTGCCTGAGAATGCGTGACGGGGGCACGTGGACAGCAAGATAACCACTAGTTGGCCACACCAGAATAGAGCGATTCGTGGAGATTAATATCCCGATATCGTCATTCAGGGTGGCAAGAGCGAAAGATATCTTAAGTCTAGATAATAGATTCTCACTAGTCATCCCGGAAATGGACGACTGGATGAGTGGAAAAGTTAAAATTTCGCCCCATAGTCTGGTGTGCTTCACTGACGTATCACGCTCAAATGAGTCGGAATCCGGGGGAGCAAGCTTCTGCCTTGAGGGAAAGGTAGTACAGCGAAGCTTTGCGCTAGGGACCTGCATGACTGTCTTCCAGGTGGAGGTGTATGCCATACTGATGGCGGCACATTCGACGGAAGTCGAACAGTGTTGTGAAAAAAGCATATACATATAAATGCTCTGGCAGCCAGGAAGCTGTAAAAGCGGTGGCAGCTCCGAGAGCCAGATCACCTCTGGCTCAGGAATGCTCTGTCGCGCTATGTCATAAGAAGCTGACCCTGCTCTAGGACCCCGGACACATTGGTGTACCGGGTAACAAAAGAGCAGACCGATTAACTAGGATAGGGGCCGGCAGCCCCTGCATCGGACCAGAACCTATGCTGGGAATTAGCAGACGCCAGGTCAATGTTACCCTGGACGACTGGGCCTACAAGGAACTGTCAAAGGTCTGGTTAGAGAGAGACGACTGCAGGCGAGCTAAAAGATTCATAGCGGGTCCTGACAAGGGCCGAACGCAATGGCTTATGAACAAAGGCAGAGAGACGCTCAACCTTCTGGTGGGGGTTCTCACTGGCCATTGCCGGCTGAATAGACATTTTTCACTCATGAGAGTGGTGGGGGCCCCACGTGCTCCAGATGCTGGGAGGAGGACGAGGCAGCGTTCCACTTCCTGGGAAGGTGTGCTGTGTATCGCATCTCAGGGTTCAGATATTCGGCACGACGGAGTTCGGTGAGGAGTCAATATATTCAGCGAGATGGTCGGACATACTGACCCTCGTCAATAGGTCTGATAGGTTCGACAAGGAGCTCTAGGACGTAGCGTTTTGGAGTTTTCAGTGTTGGCAAAAAGGGCCAAGGGTGGCCTACTAGCCTGGCTTCACCTCCCCGTCACTACTATTACTACTACTATTACTATCGGCGTGGGAAGTAAAAATATATAGAATAATATTCAAATTCAGATGAAGATCCATTTGTTCTAGCAAAAAATAGACCTAATTGATATTATTTGGCGTTCATTCATCTCGCGCTAGCGTTCAGAACAGTGGAAACAATCATTAATAAAATTGAAATGTACAGAAATTGGTTGCAGAGACAGATTCAATATGAACGTACATAAATCTACATTTTTTTATTCATTTAACCATTACATCGAAATAGCTGTAATCTTAACAACGTCAGCGATAAGAGCACAAACAAACTAGGAAGGCTGAGGCATAATCACTTTATTACCATTATCTTGGAAGGCAAAATGGATAAAAAAGAGCAAGAGAAAAGGCAAAGCAACAATATTTTGATGGCAATGGTATTTAATAATTATAATAAAAGGTCTTTATTTTAATAATCCTCGACGAAGTCCAGCCCAGGCTGTTCCACTTAACCGAGTACCAGTAATTTACAAAATTCATAAAAATTATTCAAAGAATAAAATTATATAAATCGCAAGTAAAATAAAAATTACAAATTACAATACACACAAAAATTATTCTAAATACAACGGAAATTCATAATTATACATTAAATTAAATAGTCAGAAGATATTGTTTAAGAGCATTTTTAAACATTGCGCGGAAGGCTTTAATATTCATAGGAATCACAATATAGATTGATGCGGCGTTGTAGCTGAAGGATCGATCACATAACGACGTCTTATTATGGTTAATTAATAACAGATGGGTATTTCTAGTATTCACGTTATGTACCTCAGAAGCAAAACGTAACTTATTATATAAATAAACTGGAGATTTTTGCAATACAACTTTGTGTACAAGACATGCAAGATGAAGTTTCCTCCGTTTTTCCATGTTGAGCCAACTTAGTTGTGCCAGTCTATCCGAAACGTGGTCACTTCGACCTAGAGAGTAGATTAGTCTAACACAGGCATTTTGCACCCTCTGAATCCTAGTTCTACAATTAAAATCCAAGCATGATCCAAAGATCGTATCGGCATAATTCAGGTGACTTAAAACTAACGATTCGCGTAACTGTTTTTTCAAGGAAAATGTCAGGAAAGATCTGCTGTGGTAAAGATTCTTTAGGACCATATAACATTTGCTGACAATAGAATTAATATGCTGCCTAAATCTAAGCTTACTATCAATTATCATACCTAAACTTTTAGCTGATTCGGAAGGCTCTATTTTTTTGCCGTTAATAGTTATATTTAGATTTTCAATTAAACCAGATCCAATATTCCCAAAATAAACAACATTTGTTTTGCTGGGATTAATCTTCAAACCATGTTTCCAGGAATACTTGTAGATTTTCTCCAAAGTAATATTTATATCTGAACATGCCGTGCGTACATCTTGCTCTTTAAAACTTTTGACCACCTGCGTATCCTCGGCAAACTGATGTAAAGCACAGTTCTCAACATTAAGATTCATATCCATGGTATACAATAAAAAAAAAGTAACGGGCCAGGAATAGAGCCTTGCGGTCTCCTTTTGTCACTGGCCTTGTACTAGACGTTCTGTCATCTATCGAAACAAATTGGCACCGATTAGAGAGGTAAGATTAAAAAAATTTGACAGTACCAACTGGAGTGGGCAGCACTTGTCAGAAATCAATGGTTACTTTAGTCAGTGATAATGAAGTTAACGCAAAACTTGATCGAATAAAATGGCACTACATGATTGCAGCGTTTTACATAAACTCAGAAAAGATGACCGAAAATTAACCCACTGACACCGCGGCAGCTCAAAGCTAATACCACCCTCCACCTAGTTCAAGGGCCGCTGAAAAAAGTTCGTACTACTTTGGACGCACCCTGTAATATCGCATCTTCAGTCTCATTTACTTCCCATACGTTTTGTCCCTGTGTCACATCATCACAATCCTGCCCTGTTATATTTATTTTTATATTACGTTGATTTTTTTGTTTCTACCTTACCTTCACCATCCGCCTATGTCAGGCCGACGCACCTAAAGACTCTCCCTTCGTAACCGCGCGAGCTGTCACCACTCGTACGGCGATGACGCACGAAGATCTGGAAACGAACGCCAAGACGCAACAACTGGAAGAGAAGACGGTGGCCCGATCCACCACCAAGAGCGCCACAAGGCAGGAGCAGCGTACTGTCACGCAGGAAGTCAAGACAACCAGTACGGTGGTTAGTGGAGATCAGGTTCGGGTTTTTTTGTTTTCTTTTTTAATTATTGCTTGAGTTTGACCGTTCATATGACATACTTAACCCTGCAGCAGACTAATGGCATTCCAGTTGTTCAAATCATACAATTGATGTATTTGTTGGAGGCAGATGCCGAATTCGGCCTATGTCCGAAATAATTAGATACATTGCGATACATTGCATTGTGTCATTATTGAAGTTGCCAGATGCCGAAACAGTGAGCGATTCGGCACCGGACCAACCGAATTTAGCCACGTCGCGAAATGCGCGTTTGTGCATTACGCCGTTGCCGATCGAAACATAATAAACCTAATTCCTGATGTGGACAGAGGACGCTTATCTCCTCGTAATACTTTGGCAGTTGTTTTATTAGAAAAAGATAGTTTGTACCAACTTGGTACATCAACTGACGTTTGAAAAAACTATACGCAAGAAATGAATCAATATCAATAATATAGTTGGACTTATATTTTTTAAATGTTTTTTAATTGCGGCCTTCCCAAATGAATACTTTAACATTAGATATACCAGTTAATACAACATTCAGTTTGGGGAGAATTGCCGCAAAGGAATCTGATTATTCTCAAGGTTTTATTCGATGCAACTGTCGTAGTAAACAATGTGGTATCAAAAAATGCAAATGTGTAATGAGTAAGATAGAGCACAACAAATAAAAATAATAAATTGTGGTTAGGTTGTTTATTTATGACTTGATTGGCAGCGGCGTAATGTTGAAATGCTCATTTCGCGACTTAGCCAAATCTAATTTGAACAGATCGCGAAATGTCTAATTATTTCGGCCTCGGGCCAAATTCAGCATCGGTCTCCAACATATACACTTTTATTAGCCAGTTCTCCATAAAAAATTTGATAAACAATTTTTATTAGAATAGCTAAATGAATCAATAAACATACAATTCCGATTTCTCAAGTATGTTCAAGAAATGGTGCAATTGTATGCCTGTATGTCACGATCCTAATTTCCATCGAAGGTCATTGGACAAAAAATGTCACAAAAAATAGGATGCCTGCGCATTCGCTACTGCGCGCTCTTACATTAAATTTGTACAAATATTTAGGACATGTTCTAAATATTTGCAAATTGGATATAAAATTGCGCATCGAATTAGTGCGCATTAGAATCTTTTGCTGGTGACAGTTGAAAACTGAAAATTCAACATTTTTAGTTTGCTTATGGTTTGCTTATGTCTTTTGTCTTTTGTCGAATACCAACCATCTTGGCAAAAAATCAACAGAAACAAGTACAAATCCTTGAAATAAAAAAAAATTCTAGTTACAATAAGATCACAAACTTGACTGCTTAGAGAAAACGTAGATAATGCGTTGGAGTGACGTATTGACAGCAGGACAATGACTTTGACAGAAATAATAATTATAACTGTCATCAGACAAATGACATGATATGCTACTAATGCGCATACCCTTACCCTGTATTTGTGACAAATTATTTAATCATCGCATACAAGTAAAATAACTTATTCCAATTTTACTATAATTTCTTTGTCAAATTTTTTGTCCAATATTTAGAATGGAAATTAGGAGCGTGATATACAGCCTTAACAAATGTTCGTTGCATCACTGGTTAAACATGTCTTAACAATATATCGTTATGATAACATTTTTGAGAACTTATGACAAACATTAGTTGTAATCATATAAATTACACCCGGTACATCATGCAAATGTTTAATCATAACATATAACTTACATGTGAATAAAAATATTAAAAACCTTATTACTACTCTTATTTCAGCACAAATTTGTATGATGCAGCCGAAATATGTTAGATATTTAATCATTCATGTTTTCTGCTTGTAACCTTGCATATAAGTCGTTAAACACATTTAATTTTCATAATAATTTTTCGTACATTCAGGTTTCATAACAAACAACCTTTTGTCATTCTATCGTCAAGCACATTCTCATTTTTAAAGTAGCGGATAGACATATATTATGTGTTTTTCTTTACTATAATCCAATTATATTGTAATCTAACCACGAGTAAGCGGCACTAGTTAAAAATAAATTGATACAGGTCAGTTCAATACAAAGTAAATTGCATTCATAGATTGCACTCATTTTATATACCATGACAAATATATATGTCTTGATCAGACCACGATAATCTTAGCCTTGTTAAGTGGTTACTAGTCAATAAATAAAACCATTTACTGACGCACAACAGTGTAACTTCAAGATATCGGTATAAAACGTCATTCAAGGTCAAATAATACAAACCATAGAAAACGATTTTTGGATTCCTTCTTTCAGCATTCTCAGTCTGCTCAGTCGACTACATAATCAGAAATACAGACATGAATCATGATTCACTTCTATATGATGGTTTTCATTAACCTTCCTCTTTAAATTATTATCCTGTATGAAATCGAATTATGAATGCCTCTCTCTGTGTGTATGCACGAAAGAGGAATCTGGTCAATTTTATCCATATCAAATAGTAGACCGTAAGATTTTCTGTAAATCAGACGTATCATGTTTTATATTTTTGTGTTGCACTGTTGTGTGTTACATTAATCCCTCTTAAGATAAACAGTATTGCAGGGGCGTGAGATCTATGGAATCAATGAAGCACTGCTTCGACTAAAAGTTGTTAATACACTGCAATTTTTAAAATACGGCAACCAACTCAGCCGTCAGTAATCCATGGGAGGGGATCGCTTATTTCCTACGAGCACTAGTCGCGTTGCACGATCGAAGGTCATTGTTCACATGCATCCCCATAGCTACCGAATAAGCGATTTAAATTTCGCTTCCCATGCCAGTACTGTTCTGAGCGTGCAGCGTTGTAAGATACGGCTGCTGCGAGAACGGGCGCATCGTTCAGCTACGGGCCCATAGAGGCCGTCCTCGTAGGGAAGATATCGCATGTGCATGTAACTGTATTATATGTTCTTTGAAAAGTAACATTTTTTTCCGTGTGATTATTTATAAACAGTCAATTTTAAAAGGGGGTCGACCTACTCCAAATATGGATGTTACTAAAGACATGAAGACCTATAAAAGATATTTTAATATCGGTGTGTATAACACGCATGAGCCATGTCTGCTTTTCTCGACCGTGGAAAAAACGTATGGAATACTTCAGGATTTTCGGACTTAAACAATCTGCATAAAATGATGAAAAGAGATTGTAACGGTCAGAGTCATTTGGAAGAGGTTTTTAAACAGAAACGTTTTTGACTTTGCGGATAGACCATATCTTAGATCGCCAACTAGGGGCATAGACTACAAGCCCGTGCCAAAAAAATCATGGGTCATTTGAACCACCAGGTGACCTATCTAGAACGATGTAAGAGCATACAATAATAAGATTCAGCATTATGCCGTCACTTGTAAACTGTCCAGCTGAGTGCATATATGGTCATATATTTTTGTACGGCATTCGTACCATCGATAGATCCATGAAAAATAATAAGAAAATGCGCAGTGCCGTAAAAAATGGTGCGCCACAAAGTCGGATTTTTTTTTATTTCCAGGGTAAATTTGGTCATTTGGTTTTGTACGGCATCAGTTTCATACTATTTCAATTTCTTCTAATCCATTATTCCGAAACGCCGTACAAAAATCATTTGGCAAGGGGAAAAATCGAGGATTGCAAACCCTCTCTTTCCGTGGTCCAGGGGGTGATTTGACACAACATAAAATTAATTTATTTTGAAAGTATTTTATGCATAGATAATAGTTTTTCATATGCCTTACATTTTCGTTGGTCCAAAAGGGAAAAAACAAAAAAAGAAAAAATAAAAAAGTTCATATAACGAAATGTAAGGTGAAATTCATCACGATATTTTTTATACGGCATTTAGATAGTTTATTTGTACTAATTTTCATAGTCTTTTCGTGAATCTAGGTTCCTAGTTAGAAACTATGTAAATATGGGTTTGTATACTGTATATTTAGGGTGGACACTTTCTGATCCACACATTCAAGAATCTCACGTCTCAGTATAAAAAGCAGTTGATTTCCAAACATATAACAATATTAACAATGCGATCTATCAAGGCCTGCTTTGCACTAGCCGGCATCCCTCGCCCATCGCCTACGTAAAATTGAAAAACTCAAAACAGACGCGATGATGTCATCGTTCTAGAAGGTTCTAGTCAAGTCGATGAGACTAGGGACTAGGTATCAATAATGTTTGAAGTATATACAGGGTGTCCCACGACGATTAAGACAAGCAATATATCGGAACTGGGCAGTAGTAGCAAATAATAAATTTGGGGGTGTAAATTAGAGCTAATGTAGTATCTGTTCCTATTATTGTGTCACCCAGTGAGGTATTTGTTTTTAATCACGTGACGTCCGATTCAAAATTTTTAATGGGACACCCTGTATATTTGACTTTTTGTGTTCCTCCCGATAAAACAATTCCAACAAACTATCACACTTAGGGTCTAAGGTGATTAATTCAAGAGCTACAGGTACTTACCATGGTACCACTACCATTGATTATAACGTGTACCCCTACAGTTAAATTATTTTGGTAGTGTTTCATAATGGTTGTGGTACAGTCCTTTAAGTACCTGTAGCTCTTGAATTAATTACTTTAAATCCCAAGTGTGCTAGTTTGTTGGAAGTGTTTTATTGTGGGGAATACAAAAAGCCACAAATATACAGGGTGTCCCATTAAAATTTTTGAATCGGTCGTCACATGACCAAAAACAAATACCTCGTTGGGTGACACAATAATAAGAAAAGATACTAAAGTTGCTCTAATTTACACGCCCAAAATTATAATTCGCTGCTACTGCCCAGTTCCGATACATTGGTTGTCGTAATCGTCGTGGGACACCCTGTATTAAACCAATAAGTATACAAAACTGTTGGTACTGGGATTGATAGTTTCAATTCTTGGATATAATATACACACCGTTTCAGTTCAGTTAGACGATGCCGTACTGTATCTATCAGATGGCCATAAAGTACCCTTAAAATGGTAGCGTCATTTTCATCAGCCCAAAAGATATGGTCTGCATTCAAATGTACGGCATCATTTTTTCCTAATTTATTTTTGTTAATACTATTTAAAACAAGGGATAAAATGTAGAAAACTGCTATATTTCTTTAATCTATAATATTTAAACTTTTGCAATAATCTGCAAAATTTCAGTTTTTGTATTTCACTTTTAGAACAGTTTCGTTTGAACGGCAATATTATATAACAATTTTATCTTACAATATCATGTTAAAAAAAAGTTCCCGTACAGGATCAAATGATTTTACAGGTTTTTAAATCGAGGATACGATAATGAAATAAGATAATTATTGATATACATTCAAATGAACAATCATTTTTTGACGGCATTATTTTTGTACTTTTGAGTGCTAGATACTGTTTTGGAACCGAAGCCGTACTTTTTTAAATCACCCCCTGGACCACGGAAAGAGAGAGGGTTGCAACCCTCGATTTTTTCCCCTTGTCGCATGATTTTTGTACAGCGTTGCGGAATAATGGATTAGAAGCAGTATTGAGCTAGTATGAAACTGATGCCTTACAAAATTAAATGAAATGGATATTGTCGGAAAATAAAAAAAAATCCGACTTTGTGGCGGACCATTTTTTTACGGCACTGCGCGTTTTCTTATTTTTCATGGATCTGTAGATGGTAAGAATGCCTTACAAAAATATATGACCAAAATGTACTCACTCTTCTACCTGTACTGTTGAATTCTCACCTGCACTCAGTTGGACAGCTTGCAAGTGACGGCATAGTGCTGAATCTTATTATTTTATACTCTTACATCGTTCTAGATAGGTCACCTGGTGGTTCAAATGACCCATCATTTTTTTGACACGTCGTGTAGTCTAGAAGATCACAGGAAGGAAAAGGTTGATGTCACGTGCTTTTTGGGGGAGCATGAACTTAGTTTTAGAGGTCATAATGAAGAAGAAGCTAGTGTTAACCGTGGAAATTACGTAGGTTAGTTGAATTAGCTACTTACTGCTTCCAGTAAATCTAAACCACCCGCACGCCCCTGCTATATTGTACTACTAAGGTATCGATTGAGAGGATGGCTAATCGATCAATGCTACTGTTATACCAAAGATTTTTTGTCGAGCAATTCGTATATTTGAAGAGGTTCTAGATGCAGTGGAAATATTATTAAACGATTTTTTTTTTAATCATAACCAACTTTGATGTATTTGTTGACCAGTCGAAAGCCATGGATCAGCCTACAATAAAGCTGCATCCGGCTGCGTCTATCTATACGTTAGCGGAAAAAACAAGACAACAAGCTACATATCTTTGATCGCTACTATACACAAATTACCTAAAATTAAACTACATTCAAGCACTTTTAATATGGAATCACATTTTATACTGTCTTGTCATGTGTAATACCTGCATACAAGCATTTATCCATATGTTTTAACACTTGTATAACATGCATGGCTTATAGCTGGGCAGACGAGACAGCCTTAGTTCGACTAGCTCAGGTGATTCAGGCACCCCCATCGATCCTCCTGACGATCCAAATCACCCATACTACAACAGTCCCATCTACAAGGTAAATATTTATTATAACGAACAAATCATAAATAGCCAAGAAAAAAAAGAAAAAAATCACTTTCGAGGTTAATTATTAACATCTCGATGAGAATGCAATGAATTGAAAACTGAGAATACAATTTTTATATTTCGTTCTTTCTGATGCCATACAGTAAAGCGATGGTTTTTGACAATCGTTTTGGCTAATATTTTGTAATAATATTAATGGTTCGATGGTATTGCTGTTATAGCATATAATGGAGCAAATTCACATTATAGTTCCAAGCCCTTTTGTCATTTTTAGGTATACAGGGTGGGCCAATAATGCGTGGACGGAAGATTGTGGGCGTACTAAAAAATATTTCAAACTTGATTATGGTAGGGACCCTTGAGGGCTATAACGTAAAAATATTTTCACTTAAATTTTGACGTTTATACAGGGTGATTTATATCAAACTTACATTTTTTTTAAATGGAACCTCCTATATATTATTGCATATTTGGATTCCTTGGTCAATTGACTTTATGTATCATACATGGTACTTTAAACGAACCGTTTAGGCGCAAATCACCATTTTTGGTATGAGTAGGTGTCATAATAAAATTGAATATCGCAGCGATTATAAAACTTAGAAGGCCGTGACTTTGCGGTACGACTAAGCATGAAATGCGTCACCTTAGGTCAGACGTCGAAATTTGAATTCTTCTTGTAACTGGAAAAATCAGTAGATTAATTAAGGAAATTTCAATGACAGATAACTTGATTTTTTCAAATGGGAATGCCTATTTTGGTTTATGAAATCAAATGCAAAATTTGATTACCTTTCTAACGATATAGCATTCTCGATATCAATCTTTTTTGGTTTTCATTTTATTTCAAATTTTCAGTCAAATCGGTGTTTTTCGATTTTCCTGGGTGCAAGCGACCTAGCAGGCCATGAAAAATAAACAAAAGCCCGTTAATATGGAAGAAACCAACTAACTTAGTAGACAGATGCAAACGAACTAGAGTAGCGAGGCAAGATCATGAAAATTCCTTACAACACATCAGCTCTAACCGGATACAACAGCGGCAAGACGTTTAATGTCAATGAGTAGCTGGGGTATGACAGAAGTGTTTGTTTTTCACAGCCTACTAGCTATTGAGGTCTACTAGAGCTTGACAACATTCCAAAACGCTTAAAAATTTTGAAACAAAAGGAAAACTACCAGCGATTAGTTGGTTTCTTCCATATTAACGGGCTTTTGTTTATTTTTCATGGCCTGCTAGGTTGCTTGCACGCAGGAAAATCGAAAAACACCGATTTGACTGAAGATTTGAAATAAAATGAAAACCAAAAAAGATTGATATGGAGAATGCTATATCGTTAGAAAGGTAAACAAATTATACATTTGATTCTTTAAACCAAAATAGGCATCCCCATTTGAAAAAATCAAGTTATCTGTGATTGAAGTTTTCTTAATTGATCTGCTGATTTCTTCAAGTACAAAAAGAATTCAATTTTAGCCGTCTGACCTAAGGTGACGTATTTCATGCTTAGTCGTACCGCAAAGTCACGGCCTTCTACGTTTTATAATCGCTGCGATATTCAATTTTTTTCTGATACCGACTTCTACCAGAAATGGTGATTTGCGCCTAAACGGTTCGTTTAAAGTTCCATGTACGATACATAAAGTCACACTAGAATTGACCAAGGAATCCAAATATGCAATAATATACAGGGGGTTCCATTAAAAAAAATGTGAGTTTGATATGAATCACCCTGTATAAACGTCAAAATTTAGATCAAAATATTTTTCCGTTATAGCCCTCAAGGATCCCTGCCATGATCAAGTAATAGATTTTTGAAATATTTTTTAGTAAGCCCACAATCTTCCGTCCACGCACTATTGGCCCACCCTGTATTGGACTGTAATTGTTTCATTCACAGTGAAATGATTAACTTACTATACCTAATTTCTTAATTTATGTTACATCTCAATAGCAGGAGAATAATTCTTTTTGGCAGCAGTTCAACTTAGTAAGTAAGCACGTCGATATGCCTGCTTTTTTTGTTTATGAAGTGTGAAATTAGTTAGAATCCTGCTTTTCGTTATGGTCTCCATTCATATTAAGCATGTTGTACTTTTTGTAATGCATTTGCATCTCTATCGTTTTTCTGTAAGTTTACCATTTATAAATTAAATACTACTACTTTTTGATTACAGCTTTAATCCAAATGTTTTTCGATGTTATCTACACATTAATTAGGAAAATCACACAGGTTCATACTACTCTAAACATTTTTGTTTTCATTTCTTATTACTTCATTAAAAAAAAATTGTAAAAAGGAAATTTGCATTTGTAATGTAACCGTTCCCTACAAATGTAAAACAACAGCTAAATTGTTGTAGAATTGTGCTAAAATTTTATGAAAATACAAGGTATTCAACGAATCCGTTATGATTTCACTAATTAAGCTTTTGATCTTTGTCTTAAACTTTTCCAATTTATTTTTCTTAAATACTTTTTAAACGAATTTGGAAAACAGTTTCATAGAAAGTTTACTTTCTGTCTTTTAATACTTTTTTTACAACTGTGTTTTCAACGTCGAAAAATACATAATTAATTTTTCTCTCGTAAGAATTGTCCTAAACTATTTGGATAAAATAGATATGATTTAAAAATATGATAATTCTTTTATTTTGCAGGATGACATTCCAGCAGAGGGTATTGTACAAACAGAGTCCGTGATATATCGTGGCGATCCCACAGTCGTCCATTCTACCACTAATGTTCCAGTGGTTGCTACTGAATCCAGAAAAGTCAACCTCACCTCCGATGATGGATCTTACAGTGCAACGGGCGAGATTGTTAGCTCACAGACTATCAGTTCCAAGACAAGGACCGTAGAAACCATCACCGTAAGTTGAAAGGCTCAATATATTTGATTTGATAATAGTAAAAGTAGGAGGGGGGGGGGTTGGCTCAGTGGTTGAGTCGAGAACTCGTGACCGGAAGGCCCCGGGTTCGATTGTCGTTAGAGGTGGAAATTTATTTCTGTTTTTTCAATCAAAAATATCCATAAAAAAAGCTCAGCGAGAATCCCCACCTGAGCCTTCACTGTTGGCTTCTAATTAACAGTGCTATTCCTAGAGTGGCGCCGGGAAACAGTAACAAAGCCTACACAGGACACGAGTCTAATGACCAGAGCAGTCGATGCCGATGACACAGAAGTAAAAAAAATAGTCCCGCAACTTTTCTCTGAATGTCTTTTTTATCCTTTTCGTGAACTGCTATCCGGTTTGAAGACGACCTGGAATATACCTGGGCCTCCGGGGTTGCTGCGAAGCTTACTGAGAAAGATCGCTTTGTGGAATTTACCTACATGCCTGTCTGGTGTGTAAATCAAAATTTTCCATAAGAAACAGCTAGTTTCGATGAAAATGGTGATAAATGTCTTATGTCAGCCACGAGGTACGAGGGTATATTTTTATACTATGATTACCTGGAATCGAAGAATAAGAGAAGTTTCAATCATTATTAGCGGACGTGTTGCCAAAAAGGGTTTCCGGGCCCAAAATCTTGGGGCTCGAGCCTCCTTGAGTAGAATAGAATAGAATAGAATAGACGTTTATTGGCTACTAAAAACATCTTCAGACAATGTAGCAAGTCAAAAAAAAAAGATATATATCTATAAAAATATCTGACAAGATTAAAAAACATAAATAGTAATGTAAATCAAGATTTATAACAAACACATAGATGTATATATACAAACAAGGCACATAGATATATCATGACAAATAAGGCCTGCGCAGGCAAGTATAACAGTGTTTATTATTGGTCAACTATTCTGTGCGCTAGAAACTCATCAACAGAGTAGAAACATTCATTAAACAAATACTCCTGCAACGTTTTCTTAAAATCGTAATAGTTTAAATTTTTTAAACCACTTGGTAGGTGATTATACAACTTAATATTGATAGAGTTTTCAGCAGACCTTGCCAGCCTGAATCTACGGTCTCTTAGCTGAGTTCTAGTTCGTGTAGGATAGTTATGGTATGACATATTTCTTTCAAATTCGGATACATTTTTGTGTGTTTCCAGTAGTTGGTAATAAATAAACAGCGTTGGCAGGGGCATGATTCGCACAAACACGAAATGCTTACGACAGGAATCACGATATCCAATTCCAGTAATTATGCGTATGGCTTTCTTTTGTATTTTAAAGATCGCGAGTGCGCCGGTGGAATTACCCCATAGTGTAAGACCATAACTCATACGAGATTGAAATAACGCGTGATAAACGGTCAGCAGTACTTCCTGGCCCACCAATTTTGAGAGCCTGCGGAGAGCAAAAATTGCACAAGATAAGGTATTGCTCAAATCTGTGGTATGAGGTTTCCATGATAGACGATCATCAAGTATTATCCCTAAAGATTTTACGGTATTACCACTAGTATATTGAGCATCGCTGGAAAACACAATTTTTTGTGTTTTATTCATGTTGAGCTTAAGGTTGCTGTTGCTGTTGCTGCTGAGTATTACTTTCCGGAGCTATGATAAGATTGTCGAGAGAGTGCACCCACAAGGCCTGTAAGCCCACGTTCACATCGGACGCGCCTCGCTTGGAGCATCGCGCTTTACTCCGCCAAGCGAAGCGCCACGAACCGATCACATCAGACGCGTTTTGCTGCTCGCTCAGTCCGCGCCTCATCATGCACCGTCATAACTTGTCCGCAAAATGTTGTTATTGGAAAATTCGATTCAGCTTGCAAGAATTAGGAAAAGGCATGGAAAACGTGAGATGCCCGAACCTACCCGCAAAAATTATACGAATATTTAAGAATTTCAAAAGGATCATTCGACACCTGCTTCTTCACCATCTGTAACGCTACTTAACTGTTTATGGAACCAACATTTGAGACGGAATGCGAATAATGATAAAATTGAGGTAAATAAAAGGTATTACATAATTTTAAAAGTAAAAATCTGATTATTCCTAACCAATTTAACCAATGAAATCTTCCGAACAAGTGAAGGCAAGCGTCCAAGAACCAACACTGCGCGTTACCGGGCGCTTCGCATGGCATACTGCTACGCGCTATGCGCTCGATGTTAACGGCTGCATTGAAGTGTATTGGTTTGTTTCTCTTCGCTTTACGCTAGGCGGTAAGCAGAGCGCGATGCTCCAAGCGAGGCGCGTCCGATGTAAACGCAGCTAAGGCGGCGTGGAATGGTACTTCTGGCTGCTCAACTGCTAAGGAACTACTTAGCTACCGAATTGGAACTGTCAGCTAAGGAAACACCTCAACCATATGAGATTGTGAACAGGAAGATGAGAGTCGATGGAGTTGGCCGTTACTTGATGGAGATCCATTGATACACAAAGTATTCCAGATGAATAATCACCACTTTTATTTAAACTTGCGACGATGGTTTCGACACACAGTGTCTTTTTCAAACAATGACTCTAAACTTACAATACTAGGCTATTTATATAAAATATACATGCTTAATGGTATAACTATTATGGCTAATCGTTTGTTCTCCGAAAACCATGGGACAGATTTAGTAGGGGTGAATTATTTAAATCCGTTTGGTCGTTAAGTAGGTTACCTGAACATTTGAGCTTGTTGATTTCTAATGCTTCTAAAAAATTTAATTTGCGTCCTTTTTGTTCTACGTGTAATATTTGAAAATCTTCGTTAAAATGATGGTTTTCGGAGATCAAATGATTGGCGTAATTTGAATTACAAAGTTCGTTAACAAATGATTTCTTGTGTTCATTAATGCGGTTCTTGAAAGCTCTCCCACTTTGTCCAATATATACTTTAGGACAATCCACACATTCTAATTTGTAAACACCAGACTTCTCGTTTTTATTTGATTTCGTTTTGTTGTTTTTAATTAAGTTGCCTAGTGTCTCTTTGCATCTGAATGATATATTGCGGTCCAATTTCTTGAGTTTAAGAGCAATGTTTTCCGATAGCTGTCCTGTGTATGTAATTGAGTTATATGCTTTATTAGATAGATTGTCGGTGATCTTAGGGTAAACTAAATTAACTGCTTTTTTGAATTGCTTCTTGCTTACTATAGAATCAATTAGAGTAGGGTTATAACCGTTGTTGGAGGCAATTTGTTTTATTATATTTAGTTCTTTATTATAATTTTCGTCATTCATGGGCACGTTAATTAGTCTATTGACATAACTGTGATATGCTGCAATTTTATGTGAGTATGGGTGGTTGGAACTGCTGTGTATTGTGGTATCTGTGTGTGAGGGTTTATGATAAATCGAATATGTATGTTTGTTTTGTTGTAATTTAATTGTTAAATCTAAGAAGTTAATGGCATGATCTATTTCTTTTTCAAGTGTAAATTTGATTGCAGGATGTAATTTGTTAATTTCGTTCAGGAGATTATGTAGTTGTCTGTCAGTTCCGGTAAAACAGATTATTATGTCGTCTACATAACGATACCAATATATACATTTATTGAAATATGGTAATAGTTGAATCTTTTGTTCAAGGCTGTCCATAAACATTTCCGCGAGCAAAGAACTTAGTGGGTTGCCCATTATTAGTCCTTCTTTGGATATGTAGATTTTTTCGTTAAATTCGAAATAATTTTGATCCAAGCAAACTATTAGTGTATCGAGGATGTCCTGTTTTATTATGGGGTTTGTGTTGTTATTTGATAAATGCTCGTCGACTATATTTATTACGTCTATTGGTGGTATACTGGGAAAAAGGTTTTGTACATCAAATGAGGCTAGGATAGCTTTATTAGGAGTTATAATACCTTTTGTTCTCTTTATAAGTTCTTGGGAGTTGTTTATGCTAAATTTTGGTGTGAATTTGCAGTGCTGTAGTAATATACTATTTAGTTTCTTTGATAGTTCGTATGCTGGTGCTGTAACGTATGATACTACAGGTCTTATAGGGCGATCAGGTTTGTGCAATTTGATAAGCGAATATAACTTTGGCGTTTGAGGATTCATACTGATAAGGTAGTTCTTATATGTATCTTTGAAGAGGCTATTGTCTTTTATTATTTCTTTGATTTGTTTTTGGAATATATTTGTTGGGTTTCTGTTGATGATTTTAAATTTGTCGGTGTTTAAGAATTGTGTTGTTTTCTACGATGAGATGAGACTTTTGAACACCTGCTGTGCGATTGTTCTTATCGTCTTATCAAAGCGAGAAGCCATTCTGGAGGGACATTAGCCTTATATGGCCAGGTTAAGGGGAATCCAACTGAGTACATCACCGCCTTTCTCACAAGGTTGGGATGGGTGAGCACACAGTTCTAAGCGATCCTTGGGAGGATGTACCGAGTGTTTCCTCTCACTTCGCCACCCCTCTTATCTTATGTGAGGAGATAGAAAAAAGTTTTTATATGAAAGTTTTCTAGTTTTTTCTTAGCATTCATAATTTTACAAAAAAAAACGAAAAAATAAATCGGTTTTTTTTTCGTATAAACTTTTGTTTTTTAAACGGGACACTGTATATTATATCACGGAAAGAAATATATTTTCCTCTTGTTTTCAAAAATATAGGGCTCATTCACCTTATTTGGAAACTTTTTTAAAATATTTAGCTTCGAAGTTTCTAAAATGTGGAAGTAAATCTCAATCAACTGTAGCCATGGCGGCGGCTGAAAAACAATTGAATGCGGTGATGTTAAATGTTTTGTGTCATCCTGATATTTTGCCGAGGTAAAAAGCATCGTTATGTTTACAAGTGCAAATAATTTCCAGTTTTATTGTAAAAAATACCGTTAAATTATTTTAATGAATATCAAAAACTAAGAATTATACGTTAATTTCATAAAAATAATAACTGTATATATCCCAAACAAGAAGAGAGTACAGGGCATTATTTGGCGAACCTGTGCCGTCAAGAAGCACGTTCAGAGCGATGCTTTTTACCTTGGCAAAATGTCAGAATGACACAAAACATTACCGCATTCAATTGTTTTTCGGCCGCCATGGCTATAGTGGATTGAGGTTTACTTCCACATTTTAGAAACCTTGAAGTTAAATATTTTAAAAACTTTTCAAAATAAAGCGAACGAACCCTATATTTTTGAAAACAAGAGAATAATATATTTCTTTCCGAGATATAATATACAGGGTGTCCCATTTAAAAAAACAACTTTATACGAAAAACAGGTTTTTTTATATTTTTTTCTTTTTGTTCGTATCAAATTCTAAATGACTAGAGAAAATATAAAACTTTCATGTAAAAACTTTTTTCTACTTTTTCAGATAAAAAAGATAAGAGGGGTAGGTATGAGGAACCACCGGGTATATCATGTAGGATACAAAAACAAAAAGTAAAAAATCAGGTGATGTTGGAGTACAAAAATCGTTTTTCCTCCATTTCACTACGATTATTTTAACATTCTCAAGGTTACCTCTTTACCTCCCCTGTTGGGGAGAATTTCATCAGAGAAATAGGCGAGTAATTTTGCTACGCCATTAATAGATTCGCCTACACTGAATGGAAGTTATAGATTAGAGAGACCCATACGGTTAAGTTGTGTAAAAAAATTCGTTCTTATTGTTTATTATTGTTGCAGTACAAAACGGAAAGAGATGGAGTGGTGGAAACCAGGGTGGAACAGAAGATTACAATTCAGTCAGATGGTGATCCGATTGACCATGATAGAGCTTTAGCTGAGGCGATTCAAGAAGCTACTGCTATGAATCCAGATATGACTGTAGAGAAGATAGAAATTCAACAACAGACTTCTCAGCCTCAATAATAAATAATTGTAAGTAGTTTTTATGTTACGAATCAAAACAGGTATTGAATATGTTACAATAAGAATTCTGATTGATTATGCCATCTTCTTGTGTTGAGTTTTCCAATCGCAGCTACTATATTTACTTGTTATAAGCAGAACTTATTCATTGTGGGAAGTAGTATCTGAACGAAATATTCAGATTTTTTACTGTTTTTCCATGTCATAGTAATTATAACTTTTTTGTGTTTATAATAATTAATTAATACAAGAAATTTGTTGGTGACAAACATACCAGAATATAATCAAAAACTGATGGCACAGTCGGTTGCGTAGAAGTGTCTTTGTCATGACAGAAACCATTGTTGATAGGCCTATATACAGAAATTTGTTGCTTTGAAAAGGGACGATTTTGACAATTCTTAAGGTGGCTAGGCTTGACTCCAAACATAATTTGGTTGAATTGCATATCAATATTGGCGTTATTATAAATACCATTTTTATTTACTTGAATAAAATTCAATATTATTCCGAAAACTGATTATGTTAAAGTGTGTAATTTTGTTTACAGAAATAATGGGACGTATTCAGCAAGAAAAGTGAGGCAGCTTTGCTTGAAATTGGTATTATATACAAATACAATTATTCTAATTCAAGCTTAATTATGTATTTTGTTCTTTATTTTTTTATTTTCGAAATTATACTCAAGGCTTTAGAATGCTGCTATTTAATTTTTTGTATATAATTTATCATCACTTGCGTATATATATTGTATGTTTGGTAAATGGTCACCACATTTTTATATATGTAACATTTTTTTGTGTAAGACACAAGTTCACTTTTTTTAAGAATGCTAATATGTTTTATATGTATGTACGTATTACAGGTTAAGTGTGTAGATATAAGAATTTTTGTGACCAATCCAGAAAGACAAAACACAGCGGAAGGTGCTGTAAAGTTACGAATCTCAAACTAAAAAATCAGATGTGTTCAGAGAGAATGGTAGATTAAACACATTCCATATATATCTTTATAAATTTCAGCAAATACATTTCAAATTGCTTACAATGAGATAAAGCCATATTCCATTAAAATTTTATTTGCAGCATTTACCCTTCCTAATAATGCTAGATATGAATAGTGCTTATTAGGAAAGGGACCGGCAAAAAGTATATGCCATTTGAATTGGATAAACGACTTATAAAATAAAATGAATCTCTAAAAAGCTTCAGGAAAGCATTAAAACATTCTTTTTCAATATTTTTTTGCAATAAAAATATAAAGTCAATAATACTATATTTTATTACAATATGTTCAAATAATTTTATTTTTCCTCGGTATGTTGTAGTGTTGGATGTTAAAAGACGTTTATTCTATTCATTTTGACTGTTCGCTATACGATATATTTATTATGACAATAAGTGCTGCTTATTTAGACGAGTGATCAGTTCATACTTGTTTAAAAAGGGAAAATTAGAATATAACCTATATCTCTGTTATATCTAAAAATATATTTATATGTAAAATTATTTGAGGCAATATGATATAGTAATTGAGCTTAAAGATGTTACAAAATTATATGGCTTAGAAAAGTCCTTTTTGCGATACTTCTAAACGCACTCTGACTGATTTAAATTATAATTTTGTGAATTTTCCATGACATGTGTAGAGTCTGTATTTCTGTGTTGTGTTAGTCCTTGGAAATACTTCCATTCGACCGGAAAAAAGTCACAAATATTTTACCCTTGCATTTTTTCTAAACTGTTTTAGTGGTAGCTTCTGTACTAATAATACAATAGTTTTAGTTTTTTTACACCGTTTATGACTATTCAAACTTGTGGTATTTCTAAAACTGATGCAAATCCATATTTTTCGAATATTGATGGAATCTGGGTTTTCAGTTAGTTGAGCTATTATTTTTATGCTATGTAATAGTTGTTTATACATATTTCACATTTGTTTTTAAAGTTTATTTAAATAGATATGTTTAAATAAAGTATTTTTGTTTCCCCATGCTTTTGACTGCAATTCTAAGATTTATCTTATCCTAATAACGTGGGAATATTGTATAATTTAGAAACCAAAATTAATGATATATTTATACAGTGATATTTTATTGGACTTAATATTCAGAGCAATGACGCGTAATTTTAGTGTCGAGAAAGAAACTGGATGACGCTTGGTGAGTTCTAGAAGCATTTTGGAAACTTTCTTGTCATTGCACCATAACCCCAAAATGGGACAGATCGGAGATAGAGGAGGGTGTTAAAAAGTGAAAAAAAATCGTAAAGCAACCGAATGAAAATGCTGTAGCAATTTAGTGCACCTACATCAACTAATGTTCCAAAAAAATCGACGGGCGGTTTGCGCGTACCGATTTTTGAAAATAAAATTACATAAATCGCGACGATATCAGTCGGAACTTGATTGGGACTGTATCAGAGTCGAGGTTCAAAAGAACACTCGATTGATAGGACAATGATACCGCTGTCAGAAGTATGCTGCTTCGCCAAAGTGCCCGAAATGTGCCTAAGACCACATGACACGTCTGTGCCCTCAAACAGGACAAGAGGTGCTCAAATGTGCGAACTGCGGTGGGGATCACCCAGCAAATACTCCCACCTGTAGATTCACGCCTAGCAGGAATCTGCAGATTATCGCACAAAGGCAAGCCAATTCATACGCCGATGCAGCCAAGGATACAACCTTGACTTCACCTCCTGCTTCGAGCTCAGCCTGGACTACTCAAAGCGTGGACTTGGCAACAGCGCTAAAGTACTTGCAGATGATAATTTTAATCTCCTGATAAGCGCCACACAGGCCTTGCAGGCGATTCTGTAAATGTTTGGGTTTTAGCAATGGTTTTGGTCAGCAGCCCTCTGTTGCGCGTATCAGTGGACCACAGTCGAGCAAGTTAATATCCTATTAGATATCGAACCTCAAAATTGACACTAGGTTAAGCTCAAAAATTACCGAAATCAAATCAGCCATGTCTAACCGACGAAATCCCTACTCTTTGATTTTCTCCTTCCTTCCTTTCTTTTTCTTCTCTTAATTCTCCATGGCATTGTCTGGTCTCTGGGTAACCAGACCTGATAAACCGACATGACCGTAACTTAAGAGCAAAGGTTCACCGGACCGCTCTGACAAGTGTTAAGCCAAATTTGAACGAAATGTTACGTCAGGTTTTAAATTAAAACCACGACAGTACGAAACGAACAATCAACGATATATTCGACGTAAACAATCTCGAGAGCAACTGGACTGGCCAAAAGCGTCATACTTCTGACTTTGTCGTCTCTCACCTCTCACCAATACGGAGGTACTCATCTCGACTCGGCAAAAAAAGATAAACATGACATCGCTTTTCGGCCGGCTGACTCAAAACAATAATATCACAATATTCCTTTTCACACATAATGGGCAAGAAGAACAACTAGTATCGAATAATTGAAACTAATATTAATAGAATAGAATAACCATGAATCAATCAGAACAATTAATATAAATATGACCCATATCTGAAGCTGGAAAAGATGTAAGTACGTAAGTAGTAATTAGCAGTTAACACAATGAGAGTCAAAAATAAGATCGTCGTTGTCACAGGTACGTATGTATATCGTGTCAAGATATATTGGTGATTCAGCTAACTACCGCAAACTATAGCGGCAAACGCGCGAACTACCGAATACGTAATTGGCCGATTATAGCTGGGTTACCTTACATGGCATTGACATACAGTTTTTTGGATATTTGACTTGGGAATTAGGACGTAATCGCATATATCCTACCATCCTTAATCCGGCCTGAATAGAGGGGATTAAAAACAAGTAGAGCACAAATAGCAACGTAATACAAGTTGAAACAAAGGAATAGTTATTATCAGTAGGAGCATATTTTTTATTTTGCTACATTAAGGGTACAACAGAACTAAATTCCATAATAGCACCTGCTATTTACAATAACAATAAATTTTATGGATAATACAGCACTAAGGCTATAGAGGGTATACAAATGTACATCGGCAGAAAAAAAAATAAAATATCAACTTAAATAATATGGTAGGTTGCAAGACCTACGGTACTTTCTAGAGGCGTAGTGAGAAATTTATTGTTATATGCTATTTAAAAACAAAAAAGCGCTACCGGAACTAGCAATTTTATGTTTCTGCGCCGTTAAAATCCGCCTTCCATGTTCGCGTCCCTAATCGGCTTTTATGCCAGTGGCGTGCCGAAAGGGGCCGCAGGGCCCGCGGTGTGGGGGGACCCCGGGCATAAGGTGGCCAGCGGTGCGGGGGGGGGGGGGGGGCGCTCAGCTCGACTACCTCGAGGAAGCTTTTTACATAGTAATAACTATAATAATTATACTTAATTTTATAGCGGCGGAATATGTCTACACCTCATAATTTTCCTTTCCTATTTTATGGCACAGTTTGACAACACGACATCGTGGTCGAACGTATAGTATCCAGAACGGCTAGGTCAAGTGGAAATGGTACGCTGACTTGACGCGTATCTGTGCCGTTAATCGATGTATAATCATATTGTTCGTAATGTTTTAAGGTTTATGAATTCTTATTTAAAAAAACTCGAAAGAAAAAAACCAAAATATAGAGTTGAGGTCACACCTAATTTTTTCTATCTATGAAACGATTTGAAATATCACCATAGACAGTGGTTTCCTTTTCACCCAGTATAGGCAGTATATTTTTTTATGTAGTGGGGGCCCTAAAAGCATTTTCACGCTACTGTTATATATGCGTAGTTCGGCGAAACGTGAATACAGGCAGGTTGGCGTAGTGGTGTAGATATACCTTCAGTGCAAGAGGTTGTGAGTTCGAGTCTGGGTTTAGGTACTCTGTTCTTCATTTGAATTTTTTACAAAAAAAATGAAGATTTTGACCTGTTTTTAGCCGATATATTCTTTGTCAGTAATGAGTTTTCACATATAGAAATTTTCGTTGTAATTTTTTTTAATACTTTGTACCCGTGTGCGGTGTGTGTTGGAGGGCATGAATAAGGGATTTTATTATTTACTTGAAAAACTATAATATAATACTGAGTAGCGTGTAGCCTCTAATAGAATAGGATATTGGAATACAAAAAAAATTGCTTAGTTTATTATAAATATCCTATTGCTACAAGAAAATGTGAAAACTCATTACAGACAAACATAATATATCAGCTAAATCTTAAAAAGTGGTCAAAATTATTTTTTTTTTTTATAAAAAATTCAAATGAAAAACAAGAGAAGGTACCTAAAGCCAGACTCGAACTCGCAACCTCTTGGACAGAAGGTATATCTACTACCACAACGCCAACCTGCCTGTGTTAACGTTTTGCCGACCTTCGCATATAAGCCGATTAGGGACGCGAACGTGGAAGGCGAATTTTAACGGCGCATAAATAGAAAATTACTGGTTTCGGTAGCGCTTTTTGTTGTTTTTAAATAAAATACAAATAGACCTATGCTCCTACTGATAATCATTTACTAATTATTCCTTTGTTATAACCCTATTGTTTTAACGTCCTTGGTTTTAACTTATATTACGTAAAAATTGAGCTTTTTTTGCCGTAAGCTGCTAATGTTAAAGTTGCCTCAACATGACGGATGGGCGGCAGGTTGGCGGAAATTACACGCGCATCCCCACTTTTGGATGATTTTTTGTAGGGATGCTAACGATACTTCTGCGCTAATATCGAGTATTTTTGTCATCGATACTTTTTGGGACATCCCAAGCTCGTATCGATACGTTTGTATCGGTATCAAAAATAATTATATAATTATTAAGGGGTGTAACCAATTGCACAAAATGCTCTGTACGAACCAAATGCGCCTATTTGGCTAAAAAATATCGAGTTGGTACCGGTATCGATATTTTCATTTTCGCATCTCTACCCAAACTTTACATCCGTAAAACCATGGCCTCTTTACTCACTAACCGTACCTGTTTTGTGCTACTCACTATCCTCAGAGCTGCAGTGGGATTCTCTGTGTTCTACATATCGAATTCTACAATAGAAATTTACTTTCGAAGTCGACAGTGAGCGTTTTAAGCCGATTGTGTGTCACTATCGACATCGACTTCTCTTCGGCAAGAATCGGATATTACGGATATTCATGGTGAAAAACCAGTAGTAACTGGACAGTGGCGTAGCGTCCATTGATGAGGGTGATGCGTCGCATCCCTTCAAAGGGATGTAATACGTTTTTATTTAAGAGAGTTACTAAGATCTCTTATATTAAATAAAAATTATTCTGAATATATTTATTCAAATAATTAAATTCAATTTCAGTTATTCTGAAAATATTTGTTCAAATAATTAAGTTCAATTTAAGTTACTGAATGTATGTTTTGGTCGAGCTTTATAGATAACGGCTATGCAAAACGCTAAAAATAAAAAAAAGTTAACAGCGCGATGATGCGAGTAATGCCGACTGTCCTCATGTCACATCTTGAACGCCGCCGAACGCGATCCGAGGCCCACGAATCATAGGCCTGTGATTGCGTTTCCACTGTGTCTAGTTCGCTGTTTTACGTTGGTAGGTGATGCGGTTTCCTAAACGCATCTCGTTCGTGGTACAAAATAATAAATCGTTGCGCGTCACGATGAACGATTCTGCGTGCGACTAAATGGATCTTAATTTTAACAACTAGCAGTTACGTAACCTAGATTTATTTTTTTGAATTGATTTGAGTTTGATTATTTTTGTAACCGGTTACATTTTTACACTTTTGTTTATTTTATTCTTGAGAAAATTTAAGTAAGAAAAAATGTTTATTGTGCTGGTTAAATGCTAATTGCAGTTTCTTGTTACATCTCCTCCTATTGACGCCACGCTATGCCGCTGTGACTGGATTATTTGAGCTTCGTCACATGAACCTAACTGTTTGTCGTTTGTCATCAACAATAAAACAATCGTTTGTGCTTTTGTCTTGTGTGTTGTGCTTTGGCTTTGCTTGTTTGACTTTATTTCGTTGTTTACCTTGACAGTATTAGAAAAACAGCCTTAAAGAAGATCGCCCAAGCTATAAAATTGGCCAATGAAATGAATGAGTGAAATGAATGAAAGCCTTACACAATATATTAACACAGTATATAAAATGGCCTTTTTTAGAATTTAAAAATTTATTTATTGCTAAGAAAATTGCAAAGAAACGACTAAAATTAATGAATCGCAATTTTACAGCAACATTGTGATAAAAATGAATCTTGGACTCTGATATGGCATTAACAGTGGGGCCTCTTGGTACGGAATACAATTCATCAAAAAGTTTGGACAATACTGAATTTGTTTATCTCACGCATATTTATTTTACAATACTATATAGAGTATCAGAAGAAAAGACTCAAACTCTACACCTGTTGAAAAAAGGGTAAAAGAATAATTTTAAATATTGCAATATCATCTAACAATAAGGCCCTAATTTTGTGCTGTTATTCGCTCACTTATTTCGATAATGATCAATTGGAACATATTATTTCTTTTTGGACATAAAATGATGTTTTGAATGAATATAATTAAACAGTTTAAACTATTAAATAAATGTCAAATTTGTAAACAAATTACATATTTGTAATATATGCGAAGAGTACACAACCATAAATCTACCGTAAATTTAAAAAAAGAATCGTCAAAATCCGTCAATGATTTCCAGAGATAAATAAATAAATAGAGTTTTATATTTCATTTTTTGAGCCATGGATTTCTACTAAGCCAGTCTATTTGAGCTGCATTTTGGGCATCAGGAAACTTGCAATATCATAAAAACATTGCATGAAAGTTTTTGATTCTTATCTTTTAAATGGTGTAAATTAGGTTGCTTAGTTGTTATAGACAAAGGGTCTGTGAATTTTAAAAGAAAAACGGCTAACTGTGACTCAAATTGACCTACGATAATTTTTGAAATTTATTGTACGGTATAGCTTTTCAGACATACGTACTTAAAAATTTTGCAATATTTAAATTTGTTTACCATTGTTTTTTATTCTTATCTTTTAAATGGTGTAAATTAGGTTCCTTAACCAAAGGATCTGTGAATTTTAAAAGAGAAACGGCCAACTTTGACTCAAATTGACCTACGATAATTTTTTAAAATTAGTGTACGGTATAGTAATACCAGCTTTTCAGAGACGAAAAAAATTTTACGTAAAAATTTTGCAATATGTAATTTTTTTTACAATTTCTTAAACATCAGGTATAAAGCTTCAGCCTTTTTCTTTGATATCCTGCCCTTAGAATTTCTAAATCTTTATGTTTTTCAACAATATAGCATAGCAAAAAAAATCTACACGGGATAAGAAGATTCAATATTGTTTAAACTAAGTATGTATTTATGATGAATGGTACTCAAATTTTGATCTTATGTTCTGTACCAAGAAACCCCATTTAACGCCATATCAGAGTCCTGCATTCATTTTTGTCACTATTACGGTAAAATATATTGCTTATATCAATTTTAGCCAGTTTTTTGCAATTTTCTAAGAGATCAATAAATTTTTGAAAATCTAGAAACGGCCCTTTTATAGCTTAATGCATCTTCTTTGAGACACTTTGTCTTAAAAATACCTACTTACAGTTTAAAAGGGGTGATACACGTACGAACTTTAAGTACGCGGTTTTTAAGTTCGCGAACTTACTCGGCTCGACGTGGTGACACACGTGAAGCTGAAATCACGCATTTTGATGATTTTTCTAAATAAACAAAACTTTTAACAAACTCCAAACACAACAAGCGTTGCGGGTCGATGGCTTGCCGAAGCAGAGTGGTGGCTCGCGGCTCGCAGTACGAGCCGAGACAAGCTACGACCAAGATTTCAAACCAGTTGGCTCGCCGGCGGTTTGCGCGACGGTTTTAAAGTACGCGTACTTACGGTGACACACAGGCGAAAAAGGTCGTCGAGCCATAAGTACGCGTACTTGCCCTTTAACACGTTTTACTCGTAACCACTTTAAAACAAAATACCTATGCAATTTTTATGCTTTATTTGTTTATAACTTTTATTTGTCCAAAAACCTCACATAGCAAACAGTTAGGTTTTGTTTTTGTAGGTAGATGTGACCCAAAAAACCAGTCAGATTGCTGGGTAAATGAGTCTTACGAGAAAATCCTAATTGCCCCTGGAGTATATATTTTTTAGGCCGCCGCCGACTCTACTTGAATTTGACGTCGCGCCATCAGCGATCCTTTTGCGTGCCATCAGCGCCGGCGCGTATAAATATCAAATGCCAACAATGTCATTCTGTATAGAAAAGCCGATAGAGACGAAGCGAGAGCTCATGTCAAAGAGTAGGTAAGAGGAGACAGTCAGACAGAGCGAATAAAATTAGACCGAGATGCAGCTACACCCAAATTTAAAGGGCCTCGAATTCGCCCGAGCTCATCCGAGCTAGTTCGGTGTCAAGCGTTGCCACATTGAGATTTGTATTCGCATTTCCTGGGACGTCATTATTTGGGAGATTGATAGAAAGTAGAAACACTTCGTCGCAATATTGATAATTTAGATATATTTTAACTCTTTTTTTATTGACCAAAATAAGTAGGTACCTATTCAAATTTACTTTCATTCATAATATTCAAAGATGCGTTTGCTGATGGTTAATATTTTATTATGTCATTATACCACGTCAATATTATGACAGAAAAAGGATTTGAAGCTAATCACCAAAGCAGTCGATGCCGATGACACAGAATTTAAAAAAAAAGAAAAACGATTTCGTTTCACCATTGGAACATACCACATTACAATATTGTTTTTATTTTAATTTTCGGTAAGATCCGTTTATGTTTGGTGATATATTAATACAAAAATTTTCTGGTATCTTTATTTAATATCATATCTGCTAATTCTCCTGAAGTAAATATAATCAAAAATACACAATGTTATGGACCTAGTGATTTTTACGATAGACCTACAAGAATTGGCAACGCCGCATCGATTCCACGTGCCACGCCAAACCAAGACCAACCGCCGCCGCCGTCCGCACTCCGCCATTGCGTTTGATTTCGTATTGCGTTTTGTTTGTGAATTCGATTTGTATCATTGTGTTTTTAAAAACTATTGTTTTATTAATTCGTTCTGCTTGTTTGTTAAGATATGCTATCACCTCCTTAATATGTTTTAGTTCCTTGTTGCCTTTTATTGCAACAAACTGGTCAATACATTGAATAACATGCGTAAAACATAAGCGAACTGATGTGCTCTGACAGCTAATAGACAAACATTTAAAAGAGATTGTCAGAGATAGGTATTATAATTTATACTTTGAGAAACGTCACAGACGTCGAGAAAACGTCAGTAAACAGTAATAAACAGTTTTTTTTGTTGTTTGATGCATTTGGTTCAACTTATGGGCCAGTTTTTGCCAATAATTTGGAAGAGACAAATCACAGGATAAGTTTCAGGATCCATATTCCTTGTCACTAAAATATTCAAGACCCAAAAAAAAAAATGGTATTTTAACTCCAAATTTTCCTAGTTTGGTACTTTTTGACGATCAGATCTTTAAAAATGACAACTGTTGTGCAATCATTCATATAGAGTAATGAAACAGAATTTACTTAAATTATTTATTTATTTTCAATCCCTTCAGGATACATTCCGTTTAAGCCATATTAAAAGCAAGGTTATTACTGAAAAAAGGAAATGGCAACATTGCTTTTTCCCGCTAATTCAGGTATTGCAAGACATCTGGCAACTACTGCACACCCAAATTTAAAGGTCCGAGGTCAATGGGAGCGGATTGCAAACATAAAAGGAATTCCGCCGGGTGTCTCCTCTTGTTAGTTACCTACTCTTTGCTCATGTCGCGTCTTGTCGATGTCAATGACACATAGACGTAGCCTACAGTCGATATGTAGAATACTATACCACACAGAAGGTTGTTTACGATGCTGTGGTCTCCATAGAGTCACTGTAGCCTACAGTAGAGTCGGCCATGGTCCAACAGACCTACGCTCCTACGCACGACCTACGGCTTCGCTAGTTCGCGCTTCAGCTCACAAAACATATACACTCACTCTTCAGCTGCTAGGTGCACGGCGATAGTTGTTTGCTCTGTGCGGCCATGCTCTGTGAGATGCTCGATGAGTCTGTGGTCGGTGATTATGCCACACATCATGGCCGACTTTACTCACTAGGCCGGAGCATGAAATATGGCAACACTGAATCAGCGGGCCGAGTTTTTATTTGTTGTTATGTCATGTGTATTCTTCCAGAGCAGAAAATATGGTTGGAAGGTGATTGTTAATGTGTTTCTAATTATTTACCTGCACAAACGAAACTATAAAGATAACAAGATGCCTGCAAAGTGTGTAGTACCAGGTTGCAGCCCAATAGAGGACATACCAAACCATGGCCCAACATAACCTTATTCCAAAGTAAAAAGAACGTTGCAAGGTGATTTTTAATGTGTTTCTACTTATTTACCTCCACAAATGAAACTATAAAGATAAAAAGATGCCTGCAAAGTGTGTAGTACCAGGTTGCACTAGCAATTGTGCGTCCAATAAGGGACATAAACAGAAGTGGGGTGAAAGGTATTCCTCGGAAGGGCTGGTTATATTTATAAGGATAAAGACAATAATTTACAAACATTTCAAAGGATAAGACCTATTTTAAAGCACAATATGGTACCTATAATGTTTTCTGGACCTCCCAAATATCACAGAAAAATACAGTTAATAGAACTCATCTGGGCATGCATCTGGGGCATACCTATGAAAAGATTTGATAGTGAAAGGGAATCAAGACCAGCAAGAATGGCTTCACAGTGACCTAATAGTGAATTTTTCTAGCTCAAGTGACAATTTACAAAGTAAATTGAGTGTTCATTTATGTGGAAGTGGAAGTGGCAGCAGGAAACAGGTTGCGTTTATTTTTATTTTGTAGTGTCTGACTGTGATGAACCATACGTCAGATGTAAGTGGTATTAGTAGTAGTAGTGCTAAAATTTTTCTTAATTTATTAACCCAGATGAACTCTAATACATATAAAATGTAATAATTATTCTGAAACTATAGACCAACTATTTGACAGCTACGCCACGTTGTCACATCTAAGGCTCCGGCCTAGTGTAGAGTCGGCCATGCACACATCTATTATTTTTGCACTTGCTCTGTTTCTCTCACTGACGTGTGTTCTATGTCACGCTGTCTTTGTTCTATGTCATGACATGACTATTGTTTTGAAGTTTTTATTCATTTTTCAATCAAATTTCACTTCATAAATTCTATATTTTTTTAAAGATGTTTGGCTGAAATTATAACTCAAAATTTATATACCGTATTGTCGACGTTATCTGACATCTTTTATAAAATCATTTGGTCGTAGTTAACACTCCTCATTTAAGTTATGTAATTTTGCAAGAAACTGCCCTTAAAATGGATGAAATCGTATTCAGGAGCTCCCAGAAGTTAGACAACTTTCAGGTGAGTCACTGCGTTGATATTACTTGAATACTATAATTGTTCTAATATAATTCTGTCCTTTAGACTATTTTGTGCTAGCATTCACTGGCCCATCATTAAAAACTAAAATTATGCTTGACTGACATTTTAGCCACCTCTGTGATCTGTACCGAAGTACAAAATTTGAAAAATTGTCACTATGCCGAAATTAATTTTTTATAAAATGGTATATGTCGATAAGGCCACAGAGGTGACCAAAATGTCAGTAAATTAGTTAATTTTCAAGCATATGTAGTTTTTTTTTGATGGGCCAGTGGAGCACAATCGAACAAAAGATAATCACAATCACTTTCAGATTATTTGTATATCTGTTTCATTTAAAAATAATTTCTTTTTATAGATACAAGCTAGTATAGTTGCAAACAAGGCTAAGGATGTTTTTGTTTTGTATGTAGAAAAAGGTAGAGCAGTTCTTCTACAGTTATGGCGTAATGATGCCTTGGAAGAAATTAAACATAAGCTGAGTGAAAGCGTCCTAAAAATAATCAGTACTGCCAAAGAAATTAAGAGCCACATACTATATTATGCTGATCCACAGGAAATGTATCTTGCACTGTTGAGTGTTTTTGGTAAAGAATGTAAGTAGTAGTGTAAGATCAAGAAATATTTTGATAATTTTTCAGTTGTCACATATATGTAGGTATAGTGTTATTTTTACCTATGTATTGATGCAGCATTGATTATATTATATAGAGTTTGGGCATTATGTTGTGATTAGTTTGTTTATTATTACATGATCCCAAAGAAACTAATCAACAATTTGATGTAAGACCACCAATTTGATTTGAAAGTGGAAAAATATTGACAGTGCAATATAAGCCCTAAAATATAACGATTTGCTGAACATATTTGAATTGCAAAAAGATTAAGGAAGGGTTATGAAGGTATATTAACTGGGTTGACAATAATAAGTTGATCAAAACATTTCGAGGGGGTCCAGACCCCCTGGACCCCCCTAAATATGTGCCTGATGTAAATAGACCATACATTTTTTTTTTATGGTCGGCCTCCCGCAAAGGCTGAAAGCCTATGGCGCTGTAGAAGCGCTGCAAGAGGATAAGTATTGGTTCACGTTAGATTTGAAACTCTGCAGGTTGTAGCCATCGGGAAACAAATTCCCCAGCAGCTGATTCCACAGCATCAAAGTTCTCCAAAAGAAGGAATGCTGGAGGAGACTAGTTCGGGGAGTAAGGACCTTGACCTCGACATATATTAATGATTACAAACAATTTACACAGAAAACACAATCAATTAATATAACTAGTTATTACAGAAATAAAACAGAAAAAAAAATAAAATACATGTTGAAAAATTGAAAAACTGTTATGTCATATATGAAATATAGAGGGATATAAAGAATAAGGATATTATAATGAATTAAAGCTAGCAGAAGTAAAAGTTTATGATAATTTAAGATAGAAAAGAAAAGAGCTGCTAGAATACTTCTAGCTTAGGGTAGAATGTGTATGAAGGTTGTATAATAATATTGGTCTATATGGTACTACTCATTATTAAAGAAAATGTTATATGTTTCAGAGGACAAAAAATAAAAAATAGTCCAAAGAAATTAATTAACTTATAAATTACTAATAAGAACTAAATGATATCCATCCATGACTAGTTTTAAACTCTAATGTTCCCATTTCTTAACATTATTTAACAGTTATATTCTTAGAAATTACTCTTCTTTTTGAATGATTCTTTGATGAATAAATATGCATTTTTGTAAAAGAGGTATAATCAAACTTGAAAATTGGACATAACAGTTACTACTTTCAGCTTCAAGTGCTTGCAATTGTCTCTTCTCCTGTTCAATGCTATGATCTAAAAGTATCAAATTTTATTTTAGGGACCCGAAGAGATTTATTTTTTGCATGTGCTGGATTGTTAATTGGTGGCTCGTTAGGTCTGATGATAGGATTATCATATAGAAGAACAGAACCATTTGTACGATATATGCAAGCTATTCAGTGTACAAATTACCTAGGTACTCAGGTAAGACTGAGAATTCTAAAAAATTTGGTGCTCATGGGAAAGTTAATCAGTGAGAAAATATATATCTGACATATCCTTACATGCTCGGAATGCAAATATTTTTTCAGGTAGCTGCTCTAAGCCAGAAACATTGTAAAATTGGTATATAAGCTATGAGTTATTTCAGGGACTAGAATAGTTATAACAAACATTTCAGTAACTTAAGTATAATGTTTACATTGTCAAGCATTATGGGCACTGTTTCTTCCAAAATATGCTCAAGACAAGAATCACATCACATGAAAAGATGCAGAAAGTAGTCAGTCTTCTTGACAACACTTTTTCATTTTTAGCTGTTATGTGCTTTAGGTCTGTGTGATGAAATTTTAAGTAAGAGAAGGAGTTTTTAAACCTCAAACACTATTTGTAAGCAATTCCATTCTCCTATCACTTTGTTCACATTTGTCAACTTGTCACCATACAGATGTGGATACACCAACATGTTTTGAAATTTCTTATTAGTAGACAACATTGTGTGTGTGTACAAAAGTCACATTCAATTTCTTATGAAGCTTTTCTATGAAAAATAGCTTTGAAATTGAGGTAGGATTTTGAGTTATGAGCAAAACTGTGGACAAAAAGAGTACTTGACAAAGGCTTTCAAACTCTAAATATAGACTCCCTAACAGTTCTACTACTATTACAGCTTAACCACAGCTTAGAGCAACTAATTCAGACACTCCATTAATTTCTTTAGTAACATTAAAACTTACAGTATGTATACAGGGTGGTCCAATAAGTGCGTGGTGCTCCCTAGCGGCCATACCGTTTAAATTAGACGAAAATGTTTGGAATAAAAAACGTTTATTTTCAAATGCTCTACATTTAGAAAATAATTCTAAAGATGGCGGACTTCCGGATATACCGAAAGTAGGGATCAACTTCCTTATTTTAAATGGAACACCCTGTATATTATTACGTTTTTGAATTCAGCATCGATTTTTAGGTCCAGTTTGTTAACCATTGTTTATGTCTACGAAGCCTATTTTCGGATTTATTCGGAAATTTTTATAAAATTTTATGTTTGTAGTACTTTAAAAGAAACGTTAATATCTTGGGAACTAAACTTGAAACAGTCAAGGAACGTATTTGTGTTTCAGTAAGATCGTTGTTTCAAAAAGACATTAAATCATTAGACTAGCAATTTTCAAATTTTAAAAGTTAAAAACGTTTCAAATGGGATGGTATCAAAAGTTTCACATTGGTGGATGCGAAATTAAATTCTCTTTCACTTTTATCTAGGCACATGTGGTTCTATCTTTGATAGTTTTCAAGATATTTACGGTTTTGTAATTATGGCGTAGGGATTGGAAAAATCCTAGGTGGCATGGCTCGCAGACAAAACAATTGGCAGGAAACCTTTCATCCAAAGTGTTTCGGTCTCTAGTACTAAAATGTGCTTTCGCTCCATCTACCTGTAACTACATTGTTCTTAAAAACTCCAGCGGTAAATTTTCAAACGGGTTTTCCAAATTTTCATTTAGAAACTTTTAGAAAACTTTAGTTTAATATGCGGTTTCCAATAATATCACCCCAAATGCTTAGACTCCACTGGTTGTCAACAAGCCTCTCAAAATTTGGATTTACGTCGGTATAAAAATGTAAATTATGCCAGTTTACATGGCTGTTAATGATAACGCTGTAACTACATTTCATAAAAAAGGAAATGAAAGAATTTCATAAGAAATGTAACTTCATTCGTGAACAACACACTGTTGAAAAGGAGTGCATCTTCTTGGACTCAAGCACGACTCCAGTTGCAGAAATTCATTCAGTTTTCAAAGTCTTGTCTTTCAATTGCTTGATTAGCTGCTCGTGATAAGGGTTGCTATATGTACTCCGCTAAGATCATGTTCACAGATGTTTGACCAATGCCCAAATAGCGACTAATTTCTGCTGTAGCACTGCTATGCGGATCTTCAACTACAATTGCGAGAATGTCAAACTTACTATCGTCATGTTGAAAAATTCACCACTGGGGTTTTTAAGAATAATGTGGCTACAGTTACATGGAGCGAAAGCACATTTTAGTATTAGAGGTCGAAACACATTCGATTAAAGGTTTCCTGCCAATTGTTTCGTCTGCGAGCCACGCCACCTACGATTTTTCCAATTCTTACGCAATAATTACAAAACCGTAAATATCTTAAAAACCATCAAAGATAGAACCACATGTGCCTGGACAAAAGTGAAAGAGAATTTAATTTCGCATCCACCGATGTGAAACCAGAAACTTATCATACCAACCCATTTGAAAAAAAAGTGTTTAACGTTTTTAGCTTTTCAAATTTGAAAATTGCTAGTCTATTGATTTTATGTTCTTTTGAAACAACGATCTTACTGAAACACAAATACGTTCCTTGCTTGTTTCAAAACCAAAAACCGCATCTTTCTATCATGTTTAGTTTCCGATATATTAACGTTTCTTGTAAAGTACTACAAACGTTAAATTTTGTAAAAATTGCTGAATAACTCCGAAAATGGGCTTCGTAGACATAAACAATGGTGAACAAACTGGACCTAAAAATCGATGCTGAATTCAAAACCGTAATAATATACAGGGTGTTCCATTTAAAATAAGGAAGTTGATACCTACTTCCGGTATATGCGGAAGTCCGCCATCTTTGAAATTATTTTCTAAATGTAGAGCATTTGAAAAGAAACGTTTTTTATTTAAAACATTTTCGTCTAATTTGAACGGTATGGCCGCTAGAGAGCACCGCGCGCTTATTGGACCACCCTGTATAAAATCTTTATGTTGCTCATGAGTCTGTTATAGTAGCATATTACTATACATAATTGGCTAAAATTAGTGATATCGGTTGCTTCATTCCGAACAATAGCATACAAATTATACTTAAAACAATGGTTGTAACTGCAGAAAACAAATAACTTTGGTGAAACCAACATACTACCAGAAAATGCCGGAAAAAGAACCGACTGCCAGCGCGATTCGAACCCGAGCCTCCGAAATTCTAGTCCGGCGCTCTTACCAGCTGAGCCATGGCGGTCATGGCAATCCAGCCGGCGAAACGATTCCAAGAAGCATTTTCTGATAGCACCTTGATTTGAGAGCCCGAAATGCGGGAAATAGCATGAAACTTAATAAACATGTTTAGTTCATTGAGTCGGCGGTAACTGATTCTCAACTGTTTATCTTCTTTAAATTCGCTTTGAAAATAACGTTTTTTTTCAACTATATACAAATTGATCAGAATATAAAAATTAGTTTTATTTTTCAGACCTTATTCTTTTTTAAAAAGTCAAGTCAAGTTATTACTAATATTTTGATACGTGCTAGCCATTAAAATTATTCGCAATGTTTTTTCAGATAAAAATGCTCTTTAGTAATAAATTCAGTTTTTCTAAAAAAATAATGTACTTTGTTATTTCAAATGGATCATCCTGTTTATTTTTATTTTTGAAATCCTTGATAAATACTGATTAGTTTACTTCAACACTGCAAGTCATGCAATCCTTTAAACTTCGCAGTACATTCTGCAACATACCTGACTGCTCCAGTCTTCTTATCTCTTTCTTATAATAATTATTTTAACTTGAGCGGATACAATATTCAAAAATTAAGAAATATTCAGGTTGCTCCATTTGAAATAATAAGTTTGATTATACTTCCGGAAAACGGTAGATATGACAACATTGTCAATAGCATCATAAGTTTAATTTCATTCATTCGTTTCAAAGCTTAGATCCAGTCCCACAGACTACACGCAGCAATTGGAGCTTTTGTACTCTTGAAAGTAGGAGAGTTCAGTTTGTTATTTCGTAATTTGTATACTAGTAATATCGATAAAACTTGATCTTGATATCTGTAGACATTTGTAATTCAATGATTCGCTATACTTTTTATTATGGTCTTTGGAAAAACTATGCCATCTCTATGAAACATGTTAGCCAGTGGCGTATTTAGAAGGGGGGCGTACGCCTCCCCCCTACACTCTAAAAGAAACACGTAAATATGCGAGCAGACAGAAAGAATTCTGCCGGTGCGCCATCTAGTACCCGAAGGCGAGGGCTGCTCTATACCTCCGTCAATCCACCAGTACGCAGACAGCTGTTTCACGCTTATTAGCGATCATCAGTGCGCCATAGGTCAATTGACGGAAATAGAGAGCATCAATTTTTCCATGTTTAATAAACATGTGGAACATGTGCGAGCAGACAGAAAGAATTCTGCTGGTGCGCCATCTAGTACCCGAAGGTAACGGCAAACCAAGGAAATCTCTGCTTAGCAGCAGTAGACTTCTTGGTGGGACGCCAAGGTGCATCAGCTTGGCCACTAGAGAGCGCGGGTTCTATACGCCGCTGCGTATGAAAGCCGATATACGAGGGTTGCTCTATACCTCCGTCAATCCACCAGTACGCAGACAGCTGTTTCACGCTTATTAGCGATCATCAGTGCGAAAAATTGATGCTCTCTATTTCCGTCAATCGACCTATGGCGCACTGATGATCGCTAATAAGCGTGAAACAGCTGTCTTCGTACTGGTGGATTGACGGAGGTATAGAGCAGCCCTCGTATACACGGAAATATGTTATATAAATACCAAAAGTTAAGAGCTGTCAACCAATGCAAAATAATAATGTTTAGAATTTTTGTTTTTTCTAAATTTGTATTATTTGTGCGCGCTTGTCAATAAAGCAAACGCGAAGTCAGAGGCAAATAGGTGAACCTCGCAGGTCGTCCGCCCCCCCCCCGCCCCAAAAAGAAATCCTAAATCCCCCCTTTCTTAGCATACCTAAACTAACAATATATATTTTTCTATGAACGATGACCTGTGCCATGACCATGATCCAAACATTGCCCTAAATGCTTTTAGTCATATTTAACCTTAACCAGTCATCTTTTATAATGGAACACAAAAGGGTTTATAATATCAATTCAATAAGTTTTCATCATACTTTCCTCACTGATTGAATGGAGTACACTAGTACTAAGAATGAGCTTTGGAGAAGAATGGCGATTATTTGAAAGCCTAGAGTTGATTGCGACCATTCTCTTAAAATATGTATGTAAAACTAATTCCATAAGGGCATAAGCGTAGTTAGCTGGGGGCTTAGCCCCCCAAAAACCCAAAAATAATTCGTTCTATTAAGTTTATTTTATCCTGGGCAGGGACTTAGCCCCCCCCCCCAGATGCAGAGACTTAACTACGCCTATGCATAAGGGTCTATCTTAAGGCAACTGATTATTAAAACCATACGTATCATAGTACCATTATGAAATTGTAGTCAATAGCTGTTGTGGAAGATGCTGTTGCTCCCCACGTGTGCGGTGAAAACGAAGTGCTTGTCGACGTGAAGGCTGCATCTGTTCAGTATATAGATACACAGATTTGCAGTGGATATGGTAGGACTCTGAGAAAAATACTTCAGCGGATATATAAGGTACAATCAACATATTTGTATGTCGTGTGGTATTCTGCATATCGAACCTGAACAAAACAATTTTTTATTTTAGATTTTATATATTATAATAATAAACAAACTAATTACAAACGAATATCTAAACTCTGTATATAATTAATAGCCACAGAGGAAGCTATTCTGGCGTCCTACATATGCCGCCAGGGCACACTCTCTTGTAGTGAATGGTTTGGTTTTTGGCCACATACAACATACAGGGAGTGTCCCTGAAGTCATGAAATAATATATTTTTTGTCGCACTACAACTAGGCGTAGCGCGCTCGGAACTGTCATATTGAGTGGGGGAAGCCATAGCTTCGCAGCGCACTCAAGTTCGGTTGGCTCTGAACATCCGGAGCGTCAGCATCATAAAATTAGTGCATATCTGTTTTGAAGCCTCTTCACGACGCGTGATGGCTGATTCAAACGAACAATGTTGGGCAGTGGCGTATATAAGGGGGGGGGGGGCGGGCCGAAACCAGTCACGCATTCAGTTTTGACGTCTGGGAAGAGGCTGAAGTAGTCAAAAAATATAGTACTGAATAAAATTAGCAGCGACATCAAAATGTAATCTAATAATAAAGCAAATAGGGCAACTTTAATATATCATAGATATCTGATTAGGAAGTGCATCTTGGTTTCTTTGCTTCAATTTAGAATTACCTATAAAAATATAAATTTACATTTCTAATATGCATATATGTTATATACAGGGTGGTCCTATAAGCGCGCGGTGCTCTCTAGCTGCCATACCGTTCAAATTAGACGAAAATGTTTTAAATAAAAAACTTTTATTTTCAAATGCTCTATATGTAGAAAATAATTTGAAAGATGGTGGATATTCGGGTATACCGGAAGTAGGCGTCAACTTCCTTATTTTAAATGGAACACCCTGTATATTATTACGTTTTTGAATTCAACATCGATTTTAAGTCCAGCTTGTTAACTATTGTTTATGTCTACGCAGCCTATTTTTGAAGTTATTCAGCAATTTTTACAAAATTTGACGTTTGTAGTAGGTACTTTACAAGAAAAGTGAATATCTCGGAAACTAAACGCGATAGAAAGATGCAGTTTTCGGTTTTGAAACAAGCAAGAAATGTACTTGTGTTTCAGTAAGATCATTGTTTCAAATGAACATTAAATCGATAGACTAGCAGTTTTGAAATTTGAAAAGTTAAAAACGTTAAAAACTTTTTTTCAAAATTTTGAGAGGTTTGTTGCCAACCAGCATGGAGTCTAAGCATTTGGGGTGGTATTATTGGAAACCGCATATTAAACTAATGTTTTCCAAAGTTTTCTTAATAAAAATTTGAAAAACCTGTTGGAAAATTTACCACTCTGGAGTTTTTGCAGAATAATGCGGTTACAGTTATATGGAGCGAAAGCACATTTTAGAATTAGAGACGCCACCCGCCACCCACGATTTTTCCAATTTCTAATTACAAAACCGTAAATATCTTGAAAGCCATCACCGATGTGAAACTTATCATACCATCCCATTTGAAAAAAAAAGTTTTTAATGTTTTTAACTTTTCAAATTTGAAAATTGCTAGCCTATTGATTTAATGTTCTATTGAAAAATGATCTTACTGAAACACAAGTACGTTTCTTGCTTGTTTCAAAACCGAAAACTTTCTATCGCGTTTAGTTTCCGAGATATTAACTTTTCTTGTAAAGTACCTACTACAAACGTCAAATTTGTAAAAATAGCTGAATAACTCCGAAAATAGGCTTCGTAGACATAAACAATGGTTAACAAGCTGGACCTAAAAATCGATGCTGAATTCAAAAACGTAATAATATACAGGGTGTTCTATTTAAAATAAGGAAGTTGATGCCTACTCCAGTATATCCGAAAGTCCGCCATCTTTGAAATTATTTTCTAAACGTAGAGCATTTGGAAAGAAACGTTTTTTATTTAAAACATTTTCGTCTAATTTAAACGGTATTGCCGCTAGAGAGCACCGCGCGCTTATTGGATCTCCCTGTATAATTATTTTCGTTAATATTAGTACATTGTTATTTTATATTTAGGTTAGGATTATAATACGCCAATATTATACAGTATGAAATAAACTTTAATGTTTCCGATGGGGCCCCACCCCGAAATTGATTTCTATATACGCCACTGATGTTGGGCGAACAAATTTTGTTGAAAGCACAAACAAAACTGTAGTGATGTCAAACATAGGTTATTTTTGTATTACCTATACAGAGTAATATTGTAAATAAAAAGTACCCGGTACCCAGTACCCGTTACCGGTATTTCAGGGCGAATCAGTAGTCAGCGTTGTAGGGTATACCGATACCGAGGACGATAGTAAAAATCACCGGCAGAGGTACCGGTACAGGATACTCAGCGCACCGCACAGCACGCTGCTTTCGGATTCGGTAATAATCGGTACCGATCGAGGCAGCTTGGATCAGAAGCCCTGCTAGGTAGCTAATGTTGCACCAAGATAAAGTAACGGGTACTTATTTTAGCGTTTACCCGGTACCGAGTATTTAGTGGTGTAACGGGTATTTCATAACAGGTAGTTACAATATTGACGTCACTACAAAACTGCTACCGAAACGCACTCACGGGGATATAGCTTTTTGAACTAAGTACAAGTTACAAGGTAGGCGAAAAAGTTTAAGGAGGGCCAGGAAGAGGTGGCCCATGACCTGCGATCTGGACGACAATCAACAAGCAGAATCGACGAAAGTGTCAATCACGTTCGTGATTTATTGAATACTGACCGTACTACTACGTAGACATTCTGCAAAGGTCGAGGAGAAGGTCCTCCGCATGCGAAAAGACATCGCTGCTACCTGGATGCATAACGACAGTGCGCCAAGCCACAATTCTCTGTGCATCCATTAGTTCCTGGCGAAACAAAACGTGGCAACGCTGCCGCAGCCGCTGAGTATACTAAGTTCGCGATGCAATTTTGTAGTTCACAGAGCGGGCCGCGGCCTTGCGAACATGCTGAACAGTGTAGTCCACTGATTCTCGTGCAACAAGGGGTTGCTGTGCGATTCTGCTTGTTGGCACATCATGTCATTTGTATTTAAACCACAGTTAAGCCCGAGCTAAGCTACATGATACGTTGGTTTATGCTAAGCTTTGTACCATGGACGTTTTGCAACTTCTGTGGCTTAACGGCCGCTTATTACGCTAAACTGAAGCTTAAGATTGTACAAACGGCGCTTAATTCTTATCATTTCTGATATGTGATCAACTTTATAATTATATTATCAAACTTTCTAAATAGTTTAATTTTTCCAGTATTATGAATGTGTATACTGGAGATTAGTCTATAAAAACTATCAGTGCAGGCGCTAGAGGTAGTTGAGTATGCAAAATCCGAGTACCGGCAATTATGACCGTGTTCTGATACCTGAGACGCTAAGTAATAACAAAACACATCTTGCCGCCAGGTGATATGGTCCCTTCCCCCTCCCAGCACATGCCCCTCTCCACCCAGACAGTAGACTCAGAGCAATGACTTGTAGTTTTAGTGTCCAGAAAGAACCCGGATGACGCTTGGTATTTGAGTTCTAGAGGCAGTTTGGAAACTTTTTTGTCATTGCACCATAACCTCAAAATGAGAGGCATCGAAGATAGAGGAGGAGGGGGGTGTTGAACGTGAAAAAAAAATCGTTAAGTAACCAAATGAAAATGCGGTAACATTTTAGTACACCTACCCGGGTAATGTTCCAAAAAATCGTCACCCGAAATCTACGGGCGGTTTGCCCGTACCAATTATTTTAGAATGAAAATAAAAAAAAAACTTGATGGAAAATTCTTTGTTTCTCTGTAAACAACACAAAAAATACTTATTCGTTTCTGCTTAGTAGGTTATAAGAAATTTGAGCTTAATGTTCGGTTTTTCACGTCATTTATGTTAAAAATCGTTAAAAAATTGTTAAAATTGTTTAAAACGAATGGCGTTTTTTATACATATTTTTGGGAGGTCTAACCATAACATGTATCAATTTTATCCGTTTTTATTACCTTTAACCACAATTATCAACCCCTAGAGGGGGTAAAATTATTGAACGCCGGCGCCGTCCCTATCCTTTAAGAAGAAAACTAAGAAATTGTCATACGCAATACAAAAAACAAAATTTTACAAGTTTAAAGACACTTATTCGAAATCAAAAAAAAAATACTTCCAATAAGAAATTGCAAGACGTAACCGACATAACAATTTTCCAAAAATCATTCATGGCGGCTTCTCAACATAGATTTAATACAAGGATATTAGCATCGTATGAAATATTGAATTACTGTAAGTATTTATTTGACACTGACGGATTTTACAGGAAGTCACCAAAATCACAGCTCCTCGTTGAAGTTCAAAAAAATTATAAATGTGGTCCAAGGTCTCAGCAAGATTTAGTAAATTTAAACACTTCCAAAGTTTATATTATTGATGGTGTGGCACTTGTCCACAAACTTCAGTTAAATAAGTTCACTACTTTTGGAGATTTTGCCGAGGCATTCTTCAAAAAAGTTTTGTATTTTTTTACTTTGCCTGGCGTTAAGAGAATAGATGTAGTACTTGATCGATATGACGACATTTCCATAAAATTTTTGGAGACAAAATTACGGAGTCAAGGCCAGATCATTAGAAATGTAATAATTTCCAATCATTCAACAAGTACTCCTGCTGATTGTAAAGCTTTTTTTGACAACACTCATAATACATTGCAACGCGTTCGGTTTCTTTGCGCTAACGCTCCAAAATATGCACAAGTAAAAGAAGACTGCGTGATTTATATTTCTGGAGGGTTCGACGATCCAAATAAATGTTTCAAGTTGCAAGGATCTTTCATTTCTGAGGTACTTGAATTACAATCAAACCACTTAGAAGCTGATTCAAGAATGTTCGGCCACATATTTCACGCAGTAAGGAGTGAGTCTGCTCATGTTATAATAATCAGCGCTGATACAGACGTATTCGTCTTGACAGTTTATTTCTGGAAATACTTGGCAAATATTGGGTGTCTTGGTCTATAGTTTGACAGTTCTCACACAAAGAACTATTTTCTAGTGTGTCATGTGGCTGTTGAATCACTGGGTGAAGTCATATACGATATTTTGTCGGCTGTGAGTGGTTGCGACACTACTAGCAGATTTGGTAGTAAAATGCAATGTTTAAAAGCTGCATCTGAAGGTTTCGTGCAAACAGCTCTCATGCATTTGGGTAACCTTGACCTAAATAATGAGCGATTGAAACGGTTGGAAATAGTTTGCACATATTTATTTTTTAAAAAAAATCTGCTGATGAACTTAGATATAAACTAATATCTCAAAATATAGGTTTTGATTTCGATTTGATGAAAGTGATATGCACATCAGATGCTTTGCATTTATTAAGGGCTACAGTACAAACATTTATATGGAAAAGTTCTCACCAAACACAATTACCACCTATTAATTATTGTTCATTTGGGTATGAAAAGATGGATGGTGACTGACGTCCACGACAAACGACGAATCCGGCTTTACCAGAGTCATTAATTCCACCCTGTGAATTATCGCATAATGTCTTGTAGTTGTAAAAAAACAGATTTATATTGTATTTTATTATGTAAATGTATCAATAACGAATGTCAAAATAAAAATGAGTAATTGTTTGAATTCGCTGGATTTTCATGTATAACTGATTTATTTTTATTAAGAATTGAATGAAAGAATTGTTACTTTCATTTTATTTTTTTTTCATTATTTAAGAATCCATTCTGACTTTACCATTAGAATAAACTATGAGTTATTACGATAATCTTCATAAAAGATATTTTGTCTAATGTATTCAATACATTACCTTTACGAATAAGTGTAGAGGGGATAAAAAAAATTGGACCAAAAACTTGACCGGCAAGATCCACATTCTTAATCTTTAATCAGTTGTTTACCCAAATCCGTTGCCAAAATGCGGTACTCGGATTTTGCATATTCAACTACCTCTAGCGCCCGCTCTATATAAATGTAACATAACTTTCAATCTCAAAAATAATTAGATGGTCCAAAACCGTTTACGGTATAATTTTCAATCGTATTCAATATTCCAGCAATCGAAAAGCGACCTTCCGGTAACGTTAGGCAGAGATTGTACAGGAATTATAACAGATGTTGGCAGCAAGGTACAGAGGCTGGAAGTAGGAGATGAAGTATGGGTGACGGTACCATTTTGGTCTCAAGGCACCATGTGCCAAACTGTTTTAGTTCCTGAAAAATGGGTTGGAAGGAAACCAAAGAATATCGGATTTGAAAGCGCTTGTAGTTTGCCGTATTCAGGCAGCTTAGCGCTGTCAGCTCTGGGAGAGGCAGGTATAGGATCATCAAATGCTAGAAAAAAAAGGTGGGTATACGGAGTTTATCGATCTTATTATATAGGGTAGATAACTTTTCCAAAATACCATTTTACCTAATAACAGACTCGAGTATACATATCAACTAGACAAGTGATATTTATGTATTGTGTGTACAGTCTGTGTTTGAACATGGGGTGATACAACTATAAAGGTATAATCTTTATTGCGAAAACTGTGATAGTACAGAATATATTATTTGATGACCAACAAGTTTGCGAATTGATGAAGAATTCCAATTTCAGCAGTTTGACATTGACATTAGTTAAAATCTAAGGTGATGTTAAGTGCGTTATGATTATTTTAAGCACGCTGAACACAGACTTCCAGATACTTAGGTGAATATAATATTACTATGAGTGTATTCAGAGTGGTACCCAATTCGTCACATGAAACAATACCAAATTATATAAAACATTCAGAGTTTATCGTATCTTGGTATTTACAAAAATATGAAGAATTCCAAAATGCTCTAACTTAACGAGTCTTCTTAGAAGATACGTATCATGAATCAAAAACTACTAGGTATTCAGTTAGTATTCCTTGGATCTCCGTTTTTCAAAAGCTTATTTGGTGTGTAAATTACTACTGATTAATAAGTGTAATCTTAATTACGCTCTGCCCATTTTGCGTTGCTGTCAAGATTAATTACTTGTTAGTGTTTAAAAAGTAGTTTGTACCTGAAAACTTCATCTATGATGTGAATATATACCTCAACTAACAATTGAAAAGCTGTTGTTTGAAGTTTGTAGACAAGGTAGATGTTTCAAAAGGTCTGTTTCAGACTTCCCATTGTCGATACAGTTTTGAGCACAACATTTCAATCGATCTATCTTCAAGCACCTTCAGGTGAACTGTTCACAGTTTTTCAATCGAAATGTTGTGCTCAAAATTGTATAGATACTGGACGTTCGAAACAGAGCTTTTAAAATTAAAAAACTGTTTTCACAGTCAAAATAAAGGTTCCATGATATGGACCACTTTTTATTTTTTGTGTATTTTATTGTGAAACCATGCCACGCAAACCATGATGACCTGAGATTTGGTTTCAATGTGGAATTTGAAATTCATGTGTCAAAAATACCTTCTACTGTGAAATTAATAGTTGGGCTTGAAAATACTGTCTAGATCATTCTGTTCATAACACTTTTTACTCTGTACATTTTAAACAAGATGTATTGATTTTAGTTATACACATCTTTCCACTTCAGCCTTATTTTTTTTCGTTCTCGTTCTAGAATCCTTATCCAAGGAGGTTGCTCACCAGTTGGTTGTGTTCTTGTTCAACTGTTAAATCATTGGAAAGCTGAGGTCACGACAACATGCTATAAGAGAGCAATACCGGTTGTAAAGGCTTTGGGTGCTGCTGATATTATAGTTCTCGAAGAATCTGAAGCTATTAATGACACATTTGTGGAAGGTACATATTATACAATATTGCTAAAAATATACACACTGTGATTCCTAAGTTGATATTTTTTCGAACTGGGTATAGAAGTCATTGAAATAAACAACTTTTTCAAATAACATTTTTCGAAAAACTGAAAAATAAGTGAGAATCAGAATAAAAAAGTGAATATAGGCTTGTGCATCAAGACGTACCTAGTCTGTTTATATTTAATTTTTTCTTCGGATTTTTATCTTATCGATCATACATTGTACCTTCCAGTTAGTGCAGTATTCGCTTTCTGTTTATCGTTGTTCATTTTAAATTTGGGAATCCCAAAAACATTATTATGAAAGTAACTTTTAGGATTTATGAATTTAAAATTAACTACGATAAACTGAAAGAGACTACTGCAATAACTGATCGTTACAATGCCTAATCGGTAAGAGAAAAGTCCGAACAAGGAACTAAATATAAATAGACTAGGATTGTCTTAATACATAAGCCCAGATTTACATTTTTTATTCTGTATCTCGCTAATAATTCAATTTTCTTCTTTTTCGACTTCTATGCACATTTAACTAAATATGAACTTAGGAATCACCTTCTATATTCTATCACACCTTGCAATGGAACATCTAATTTATAATATAATCATGAAAATTTTGTGTCTTCTAAAAGGGTTAATTTATCTTGGTCGCATTTACCTTTTCATCGAACGGTGGCTTGAAAGATATTCAACAAAAGCAAAACATGCTACATACATAAGTGTCTGTAACTTTTACTTCAAATAGTATATAACAGAATATAAAATATAAATCATTTATAGACGAAATAAATAAAGTGTAGATTATAAAAATGTATATTCCGCTTTGTTTTTACAGACGATGGTCGGCAAATATCTATTCCATCTCTCATAAAGCAATTAGAGGTCAAAAATGAATTGTATGACGTGATAATAAAGACGAACGATGAATGTGACTTAGAAAATAAACATTTCTCCAAATTTCTCAAGACTGATGGCACAATAATATCAACGTTACCTCCAGCATTATCATCTGACAGCTGTGGAGCTGGCAGCGGATTTATACTTTCATGGTACATCAAATTAAAGTACAAATTACTGGTAAGTACATACAGGGTTATGTTATTCGACACGGAGCATTATGGCTAAAGTATTTGATAAAAAAGAATATAATAATTTCGGATGGATAGAGACCCATAAAGGCTACATTTTAAAAATATTTTCATGTTATACAGCGTGTCCCAAATTCCTTGGTGAACTCTAGTGTGACTTTATGTATCATACATGGGACTTAAAGCGAACCGTTTAGGTGTAAATCACCATTTTCGGTATAAGTAGATATCAGGAAAAAATTGAATATCACAGAGATTATAAAATTTGGAAGGCTGTGACTTTACTAAGCATAAGTGTAAGTTTATGTAACCATCTTTTTTAAATATAGTCATCTGACCAGAGAATTTTTTGGATGAATTGGGGATTTTCATTATGCCTCTGTAGCATTGTTCTACAAAATTTTAAATTCATAGTTAACAACAAATAGTCTTAATTCTAAAAAAACATGGGGCAATTGTGTCATTATTTTTGACTGTGGTTCTAGAAATGTTATTTAGGGTTACGGTTCCAAAATTTAAATGAACAAAAATAATAAAAATCAACCACAATAACCGAAAAATGGTGTTACAGTTTGTCAAAATTTCTAGGTTTTTCTTAAATTCCCATAATATTCAAACTGCATGGGATAGATTTTTTTCTGATTTTTCTCATGACGATTACAATCAATCCTGTCACCCCGTTTTGGATTGACGTTGAGTTCTGGGACACCCTGTATATACAAGGTGGGACAGAAAAAACGCATGTTTTTCACTTAAGCATAACATTTTGCATATTAAAGATGCCAATGTTTTAATAACAGCTAAATGAAGTAATAACAGTGCACTTAATAGCAGTTTTCACTTAGTGTAACGTACGGCGAAGCAGCACGACACATTATTTTCCATCACTGTTTTAAAAGTGCACTAATATTCATGAGCTTTAATTAAAACATGTATATCTTTAATATACAATCTGTTATGCTTAACTGATTAATATCCTTTTTCTCTGCGCCACCCTGTATATATTCAACTGAAACCTAATGATGCTTTATTTTCAGTCCATGTTGGGGTTACCATTCAACTACTTTGATGAAACTCACCTGTGTTATGTCACCTTGGACAAATTGTCAGAATATGTAGAAGATGGATACCTTCAAACTGTAGTTGATAAGGTGTACCAACCACATGATATTGAAATAGCAATTGGACATATGCAAAGTTCTAGATCCATTGGTAGTACTATCATTACATTTAGATAACGTGTAATTAATCATTCACATAAAAGTGAAAATGGTGCTAATTGATTGTTTTAAAAACACAAGACTATTATTTATATTAAATGACTGTTATATCAAGATGCTATATAATTATGTTATACTTTTTTTATAAATTATTAATTTTCAGGAAATTTACTGTTTATAAGGTTTTATGTATTTTAAATAAAAAATCAAACAGGCTTGTTCATTCCATTTAATAACAGCATACAAGAAAAATAAAATCCACTAAGAATATTTTTATTGCATTTACACATGAGGGTCACTTGCGTGGATACCATTCACAAAACAAATTAATGCTATGTTTAAATTAAAAGATAATCTAGCTAGTTAATAATTAAAATAAGCATTTAAACCCAAAATGCTTTAACAGTCTAAAAAATTGGCTGCCATGAGAAGTTCCAAGGCGATTTCTGGAGCAATAGGAAATTCAGGAATTTCAGTAGAACTATTTGTGTAGCGGACCTTATATGTGAAGTACATGCACACTTTCTGTAAAACATGTGATCTGAAACAAAAACTCATGGTATAGCAAGACTAACTAAGACGCTGAGATGGGATGGTAGGTGTTAAAAAATCATTTTTTTTCACTGACCAATGGCAAATTACTGCCACAACTTCAACAAAGCCTCAGGGTTGGTTTCACTGGTCCCTGATAAGTGTCAGATAGCCTACCTGCCAGATAACGCCATATAAATAACATAGGCCTATCTGACAGATAAGCTATCTGTCACGGTGAAACCGGCCCTTACTGTACATAATTCCTTATTTACACTAAGGCCCGATTTTATCAACATTCATATTTTAGCAAGGGCTTTGACAAAGCTTTTCTATTGGATGTTATTTAGCAAAAGCTTTCTATTTGGTATTGCGGGCTAGATTAATAAGTATCATCCAATAGTATTTTATCAATAATAAAACAAAATGTCAAAGCTGTAAGCTGCAAACTATTGTTGTAACAAGTTTATATTTGTTGCAACATAGGCGACGAATGAAGTTTGCAGTTCGAGACAATGTCTACGATCGAAATTAATATATTTTTGAATGGTTGAAATTAGATCCCTAATCCCAGTAAAAAAGTACCTAATCGTAATCAAATATGTTCCGTTGAGGCGATCCGCTCCGCAAGATACTGGGTGGCCTAGTGGTATAGTGTTCGACAGCGAAACACTGTGTTCGAAGGTGGTGTTGGTTCGAGACCCAGCCCTTGCAACTACTTTTTTTATTTTTTTTTTAACCAAAATATTCATTGTAATGCTTTTCACTCATGTTACACACATTTTTTTGTACCATCGGCATAAATATGTCTTTAAATCAAATTTTATTAGACATTTTACTTGACATAGTGCAAAGTACCGGAGGCGTGGGGAATTCAAAGTCAGTGAATTGCTCTGATTGCGGTATCAAAATGAAATTATTCTAAAAAAGTAAAATTATTCGTAATTTTTGTTGTACTTGTAAAACATCTATTAAAATTTGATTCAAAAACATATTTATATTTATGTCGATGGTACAAAAAAATGCGTGTAACATCAGTAAAACGCATATCGATGCATATTTTGGTTAAAAAAAATAGTTGCAAGGGCTGGGTCTTTCGAGACAGCCCTCGAACACAGTGATTCGATGTCGAACACTATACTGCTAGGCCACCCAGTATTTTGCGAAGCGCATTGCCTCAACGAAACATATTTGATTAGGTACTTTATTACTGGGATTTGTGATCTAATTTCAAACATTCAAAATGATATTTATTTGGATCGTTGACTTCGTCTCGAGCTGCAAACTTCATTCATCGCCTATGTTGCAACAAATATACATTTTAGTTACAAGTATTTTCACGAAGTACGTCACACGGGTTCGGGAGCCGTCGGCCTGTATTCGGTACTCGATTCAAAAACCCTTTTTTATTTTGATATAACTTTTGAATTATTGCGAAAAAAAGAAAACTAAAACAGTTATATTGTAAAACTTATATTTGATCTATCCATTTATCACAAACAAAAATTATTCAGAAGGCTAATTTTTTGTCATCATTATCATTTGGTAGAAGAAAAAACAAGCGATCAAATGTACAGTTTTTGCGGAATCTCACTGGTTGAAATTATTAATTGCTTAACTCTTTGTTAAACAAGAAAATTTTTCACTTCATTTAGGATGGAAAATCAGACTGGAAAAGATACTAGATGGTTCATAGTGGTCGATTGTATATAAAGCATGTCATTTTTCACCTTTTACTTCCCACACCGATAGGTGAGAGGAGTATTGTGATCGCGAAAATTTTCGATTTTGAGATAATACGCTTTTTTGAGGTAAACTTCAAGAGAAATCAATAGTTTTCAGAGAACTCTGACAGATCCATGTTCTTGAACGGGCTGCTCTGATTGGTCAAAGCCTTAATAAAGCCTTTAACAATAATGCGCCTGTTGATAAAATCGGCCCCAAGGCAACTAAATTAGCTAAAAATTTAAGCATTTTCATTTTACTGAAATTCAATTTGCAGAACAGCAATATGTTTATTAGAATGGCAAGTGTCGAAGAATTGACATAATTGGCACTTCGACGAACAATATGTCACAATAACATTTATGTGTAGTTTTAATTTAGAAAAGAAAAGAAACTGCTCACCTTGATTAAAGAACCATTTTTTTGCTATTAACATGACAAGACAGGTGATGAGTTCGTTCATCTGCATACTAATTCTGCAGTTTGAGAGCCGGAGGAAGGAGCCTTTTTAATGTATTAAGATGTGCTATAAGTTTTGTCGTTACGAGACTTTGTAAATGAAAAATTGTGCTATATGCATTATGAATTTCGGCTCTGTCTAAGCACTAGCAAAAAAGTTTGTTAGTTTAGTATTGTCAATTCGTTGCTGGAAATTTTAGCTCATTGCTAAAATGGACCGCAGTAATGTTCAACACTCACGAAACTTGTCAAGCGACTATCCTCAGTCAAAATAAGGTTGAACGCACTAGAGCGACACATGTGGCGTGGTAGTATTACCACAGCATAGTAAACAACCAGCAGAATCTCTCTGAGGATTTCCTATATAAAAATGGTTGCCACAGAATTTGACCTTGGGATGATTTTACGGATGTGAAGTTTGGGTAGGGATGCGAAAATGAAAATATCGATACCGGTACCAACTCGATATTTTTTAGCCAAATAGGCGCGTTTGGTTCATACAGAGCAATTTGTGCAATTGATTACACCCCTCAATAATTATATAATTATTTTCGATACCGATACAAAAGTATCGATACCAGCTTGGAATGCCTCAAAAAGTATCGATGACAAAAATACTCGATATTAGTGCAGAAGTATCGAAGTACCGTTAGCATCCCTACAAAAAAATCATCCAAAAAGGGGCGATGCGCGTGTAATTACCGCCAACCTGAGATATTGTGCTGGTTGTTTACTATGCTGTAGTATCACCGTATTATGTCACAGAGGTGTTGCAAAGCTTACCATAGAGAAGACGTAAAATGTAAATGAGTTGAAGAGAAAAATGTAAACGCTGATACAAAGGCATCTAGCGTTTGTTATATGCCAGTTTCAGTTTTTTTAGACAATTCACGGGGATGCCAATGGTGAGCAACCATAGGAGAGTCATGGTGATGCGTGAAGATTCCACACTTCGTTGGTGGTGGTGGTGGTGGTCAATATTTTGTACACTGAAACTTTAAGTGTCTATTCCTGCAATCAGGCCCGGATTACCCATAAGGCCAACCTAGGCCATGGCCTAGGGCGCAACCTTACGGGGGCGCAGGTCATGAAAAAAAAAATGACAATCTTTTTTACTTCTAATCCATACGTTACATAATTAGCTATAAAAGGCAATGAATCCAAAACAAAAAGATCAAGTCAACCCACCCAATATGAGTCTATAATTTATTACTTCCTATGCAGAAATAGACAACCTTCCTTTTATTCTTTATAATTAATAATTACCACTTAACCTAGTTGTATTTTCTTGCGAAACAAATTCAAAATTTCTGTGCTCCTGTAATAAGGTAGATGACACTTTTGAATATTGTACAAAAATTTTTATCAATTATTTATAATCCACGCTTTTAAAAATGGTCATTACATACCAGTAGTGTTTATATTGCTACCTAACAAATTAAGTTCTACACATGCGTAAGGTTTTAAATTGTTAGTAGATTATTGTGGAGATAATTATTTGTCTCTTAACCATTTAGGAATAAAGCAAGTCTCGCCTAACTGTGTAGATTTCATCTAATACAAGCCTGGTTCAAAAAAATACTTAAGTTTAATAATTGTAGCATATAAAGACGCTAATTCTGAAGTTGGGCGTTATTTAAGATGGACTTTCGGTTTATTATTTCTATTTAAATACATTGAATATTACCAGCATTCGACAAGTTAGCAAAAAAACCACGTGATGCAGTTCAATGCAAATATAATGCTGTAAAAGTAAACGAGCGCCGTCTCGCGCGCTTGTGTCCACATACCTGCCTCTTTTCAGAAATATTTTGCGGGCTTTTGACCGGTGGGATTAGGACCAATCTGACCGCGGCGCGCTAGTGTCCTACAGCCAAAAGTTTCACAACCCCGAGGCCACCCGGAAGGGGCGTAATTAAAGACTGTGGCTTAGGGCGTAAATTGATGCTAATCCGAGCCTGCTTGCGATGCCTTTGCACCAGATAATTGTTTCCACATGCTCACGATGCGATAATTCTGGGTTAGAATTTGAAAATGAAGGGGTGCGGGGGTAGAGGTAGATCGGGGCCCTGGGAGTCCCATAGGGCGCTACGATGATACGGACAGTTGTGGGAGACTTCGTACCATCTAAGAATTATAAAAGAACAATCCAAGTCGCTCGTTAATGTGGTGATCAAGCTCCCATGAAAAATCTTGCAACTTTTTATTTTGCGTTACTAGGGACGTGTCATAGCAAGGACACATTTTAGTCGATCGCTAAGTAATTTATACTACCGTTTAAAGAAAACTTTACACATTTACGTTTAAACCGTAATTTAATTGGGGAAATACAGGTGGGGGAAAAAGTTGCACAAAAATGTTCTTTTAATTAAGTTGAGCAGTTTACATCGCATTAAAACAAATAAATAGTTACATACAATAGTTAACGGTAAAAAGGAGCAGTTATCAATCTTAAACCTCATCATAGTACAGAGGATAATGAGAGAAGTGCCATACACTCCCTTATAGTGATATTGAAAACAAATTCTTACACAAATAATATATGCATAATATTAATGGTTCAGGGAAAAATATGTTCTCAAAACTAAGTTTAAAAGCTCCCACAAATGCACGATCCTATTATTGTATCATGAACAATGATTTATCAGTCAATGGTCAATGACCTGCTGGAAATTGCAAAGTGATTATGTGACAGAGCGAAGAGGTATCCTCCCTAATGTCTGGTTAGACATTAACTTGAATACCAAATTGGTATTGTATAAATATCCTGCTTCAGACAGCTTACAGGATGTGTGTCCAAATTTTCCACACTGACAAGACTTTTGTAAACACTGAATATGATCAGCATCATGTTTTGTTTATCAAACCCCCATTAATGAGTCAGGGTAATTGAATAATTACAACAATAGCGTGTTTTTTAAAGTTCAAGATTCAGTGAAAAAATAAGGCAATAGGCAGTGTGCATGTACGGTTCATTTCAACTATAAATACGCCAGCAACATCATAGTTACGAAGGTGCACAGTGTACGCATAATCAGCTGGTTGGCTGCCATTCAGTTGCGTGGGTTAAATTGATTTGCGCAACATCGATTGGTAATCGTTTGTGGGCGAGTTATCTTGTGCGGTTTGCTTTTGATTTTGTGTGGTTTTACGATTTATTAAGTCCAATGCCACCGAAGACATGCTTTGAAGAAGAGCACTTAATTTTTGCATTATACTATTATTCGAATAGTGGAAACAATTGTTACACCTCTGACTGTAAGCAATGTCATCCGGCAATTCCGGCATGTTGATTACGCCGGTACGTCATCAATTGTGTGACGACACTCCTATGTTCTTACGTGAAAAGGACTCTACCTGTATGCACAACCCTAAGTTCATTATGGTGCATCTGATGAAGTTTATTGCTCATTGAAAATTTGAAATTATCTGCAATTAGACCCCTAGTGGACCCAATAACTTTAAACCAATAACTATGAAACCTGTTGGATTGTATTATTAATAAGGTTTATTATAAAGCTTATCCATTTAAATTCGTTGCTTTTTATTTTATACAGGGTGTCTCCTAATCAATGGTTCACAGCAAAATATTGCGATTCAACCAAACTTACATATACCCTGTTACCCGATACTTTAAACTGTCAGCCGTGTCAATAGCGAACAGCTGTTTGGCTAGTGATAACTAAAATTACCCCAGATTGAGTCTTAACGTATGAATTTTAAGCCTTGAAGGAATACAGGGCTGTACTGAGTGCAAATACTGTTAATAACGGGTAATTGTCACTTGGTGACGTTTTCGTCTATGCTTTGAGGTCTATGCTTATTTCACATTTTCTCGGAAAATCCGGCGTTTCTTTCAGTATTTCAGTATGACTGGTCTGAATGATAATGATTACGCTTTAAATAAGGTAAGAATGAAGATAAAAGCATTTTTAACTTAACGATACACAAGCATCGGGTTCCTAACATTTCTTTTCACGGCAGTGGAAGAAAAATATAACGTTGAAGGGCAACGCAACGGCTATACAAACGGTAAAAAATGTATGGAGCTATTTCAGAAAGTTTACACAGGTTCAATTTCCTAAATTAGAACTGAACATAAGTGAGGTACCAAATAATTAGTTATTCAATTAGAAACATTTTTATAAAACCGTGTATACATTTGATTATGCAAATCAATAAAATAATCTATGTCTTTTAACCAACCATTTTTGCTGCGAATTTGTGGATATTGAAGCAATTTCTTGTTTACAAAAATAGTCATTCCTTTTTGGCAATGAGATATTCAGTGAGAATATTACTAATACGTTCCTGCTCGCAGGATTGCCAACAACACCACTAGTAAAAAATTAAATTTGAGATACAGTTCTTCGTCAGCTGATACCTATCAAATAGACGTCAAGCCAGTTTAAAGTATCAGGTAACAGAGTATAAGTGTAAAGTTGATAACAACCGAAATACAGGGTGTCAAAGCTGTAATTATTTTGTTTTTGCTTAATAATTGCTCAACATGATGACGTAACTGCACCAAATTAGGAACTGGTAGGTTTTTTGAAGCATGAATTTCAAATTTGTTTTCAGTTCGGATGCTACTTGTAGAAGGCACCAATTACTATACATCAAGTCCCAATGATGTAACTTTTTTATGTCACATATTAGTGTAAGTTTTGAAGATTGTTTTTTTCGAGCATATTTTGAGTAAAAGATGTATACTTTGTAAATTTCGCTGTGAGCTACTGTTTTCCAGATATCTGCTTACCAATTAATCAGTAAATCGTCAAATTTCCAAATGTAAATTTTTCTATCAGAGTAGGCTGAGATGTCAGTTCCAACAACAAACTGTACAGACTTGCTTTTAAAATTTGTTAGTGCTTATTGATATTTTGTGTGTTAGTCATGGTTCTTTTATATATAAAAAATCTTTCAAGCACTTTGAACAACTTCTTTAATGAAAATTACTTCATTGTCTTTCATAGTTGCTATTATCGCTGTTTTTTCGAGTTTACAATATTTTGAATAAATACAATTCCATTCGAGTTTGTGTTATAAATTTAAAAAAAATACATTTTTCTCACTTGTTTTACCATATTATTAAGTGGATGACACATGTACGAACTTTAAGTAGGCGGTTTTTAAGTTTGCGAACTTACTCAGCTCGACGTCGGTGACAGACGTGAAGCTGAAATCACTCATTTTGATAATTTTGCTAAATCAACAAAACTTTTAACAAACGCCAAACACAAGCATTGCGCATCTATGGTTTGCCGAAGTGCCGAAACAAAATGGTGGCTCGCGGCTCGCTGCCACACGTACGAGCCGAGACAAGCTACGAGCAAGATTTCAAACCAGTTGGATCGCCGGCGATTCAGCTTAAATAAATAGTAGTTATACACAAATCACAGTGACTCATATAATATCACCATATGGCAAACTATGGAACAAGGGGGTGGTAGGAAAATTTTGCTTTTAAGTTTTCACACCCCCACTCAAGGGCTTGCCTTAGTGAATTGCCAGATTTAAGTACTCTTTATGATGTATATTTGAGAAATGAATAAATATTATTATCATTATTAAATATAAAATGGAAAAAGAGTTCTATTGGAAAACTTTTTTAATTTTAGAAAAACAATTCATAACTTTGCAATGCCACAAACTCAAAAAAAATTACTGGGCAAGATAGTGTATTAGTAGGTACTTTGATTTTGAATAAAACATTCAGGGTATTACTCTAAAAAACAAAGCAAAATGACTTTCAAATTTTCATTTGAGCTGATCATTATCCTGCTTCCCTTTTTAGGATCTACATCTTAAACAGCAAAATAACTTTTGTATTTGACATTTTCTTCTGCCAGGTATACCTTGCAAGATATTGAAGAATTACACACTAAACGGACACCCTGTATACATAACTGAGCTTTGTTGTTAATGAAATGTTCATATAATTTGCATTTGACTGAGTTGTGGGCAAAAAAACTTTTATCCTTGCACATTTAAACCAACTGTACATAACATTAAAAGTCCATCCAATGAGGTGTAGATAATCTAACAGCTAATCAAACTTTAAACCAAGTGAGTATGTAAAATTAATTAACACCGGATCCTTTCTCTTAGCGCCAATCTATAGATCATAACATGCTAATTAAAAAAAAATGATATACTTTATTACATCAAAAATATTGATAGTTGCTATGCCATTATCCTTGTTTTCCATCTAAATTCAAACTTTATATGGCTGAAATATTCTGATCAGGAATATTTTTAATTAAAATGTTAAGAGATTGACCATTCCATCTTGCCTCACTCACCCATCAATAAATATACTTGAAGATAATAATCATATTTCAGCTACCTCTGTGGCCTTTATCAAAATACAAAATTTGACCAAAAACTGATTTTTAATAAATGACATTCTCAGCTGTACCAGAAAACAGCTTTTTTCTTATTGCTAACCTTCTAACTAATACTAATTCTGGAATCTTAAAAGAAATTGTTGCTGAATCCAAAGTGAGAGCCAGTAATACATCAGTATCTTAGGATCAACGTCTGTCTCATGAGTAAAAAAAGTAATATACAGACTGTAGCCCTAAGATGAAACAATGGGTGTGTTCAAGGGGACTTAGAGCAAAAGTGCTAGCGTGGAAGTGCCTGCAGACTCTAGGTGTGACCATTGGACGAATTTCTTTTTGGCATGATAAAACTTTCATATCCATCTCCATATTTTTATATTTATTATTTGTATTGTCAAAAAACTAGGTTATAAAATCACAAACCCTGATATTACACTATACATATACCCTGTTACCCAATACTTTAAACTGTCATCCATGTCAACAGCGAACAGATGTTTGGCTAGTAATAACTAAAAGTCCCCCAGAATGAATCTTGACACATGCTTTGGCAGCATACATACAGGGCTGCACTCAGTGCTCATACAGCTACCGATGAGTAATTGACTTTTAATAATATACAGGGCGTCCCAGAAATACGGTCCCATAGAAGAACCCCCATCTCACTGAGTCAAAATATTGCGAATAAACACAACATACCTATATACCAAGTTGCACCGTTTGACCGTGAGAGGGCTTCAAAATCAAGAATAATTTTTCAATTTTTGTTGATAACTTCACAACGATATTTGCGATTTGAATGAAATTTGGTGAACGTGTAACACCATAAAAATGCCACATTTTAATACTTTTAACTCTAACACTATGGTGTTTTGGAATGGTGAACCGATGTCTTCGCCACTTACATTAACCACTATTTTTCTTATTATTAGTGCTTGCGGTTTGAAATTTTTCCACAACAAAGATACATCATTGACAAATATTTTTTGACTCTTAGTAAATTTTCGTATCTGTCACGGTTTAACAGTTAAAAATAATTCTGTGATACTTTAGTAAAAGCGCACTTCAAAAAATACCGGTGGTCTATTTTACCCGGAAATCAATTGATTGCATTTTGTTAGTCTTTTGCTTGAAAAATTATTGTTATCAGAGTGAAGTGACAATGATGTAGGTGGTTTAAATCTTTTTGTTGGCTTTAATGGTAAAAACAATATTGTTTTTCGTCAGATACAGTTGCGAGCAATAATTTTTGGACGTCATTGGCCGCATTCAGCAGAGCAAGCTGCTACCGTTTGCGCTATGTAGCGGTAGCGTGAATCTGCTGGATGTAACGCTACATGTTGAGAAATATGACAGTGTTGAAAGACATTTCCAGCACGAGTTTCGCATTAATGTGTGGATGGGAGTTGTTGAAAATATGTTGATAGGACCCTTCCGACTCCCCATACGCCTCAATGGTGAAAACTATCTTTATTTTCTCCAAAACAATTTACCACAACTGTTAGAAAATGTCCCACTGGAGTTACGAAGGAATATGTGGTTCATGCAAGATGGTGCACCTGCACATTTCACACGTGCAGTACGAAATCACTTGCACGAGCATTATCCTGGAAAATGGATTGGAAGAGGTGCAGATGCTCCAATTCAGTGGCCACCGTGCTCGCCAGATCTTACTCCATGCGACTTTTTCCTTTGGGGGCCATAGCTGACAAGGTTTATAAGGAGCGAATAGACACAGAAGAACAGGTATGGAACAAAATTGTAACCGCCGTGCGCCAACTTCCAAATGTCGATTCTCTAAGAAGAATGCAGTTCAATTTTTTAAGGAGAATAAATTTATGCAGTGAAGTGAATGGTGATCATTTTGAACAACTGATGACATAAATAAATAATATGAATCTGCTCTAGTCCTACATTTGTTTGGTCAATACATTTAACGGTTTTACACGATCTCATAACCCGATCATAAAAATTGTTACTCTTCATCTGCGATTTGCTTGTAGATTGATTTGGTACAGTTTGATGTTAATGAATTTACTATCCGTTCAATTTTTGATATCTAATGTTTGTTGAAATTGCGAAATATCAATAACATTTTTTCAATTTATTTACTGTCAATTTGTGTGAAAAAGTACCGAACCGACACATTTAGAAGCATAACTGATTTACCCTGATAACGGTAATTTTACAAGCAAAAGACTAACAAAATGCAATCAATTAAATTCCGGATAAAATAGACCAGTGCGCTACTACTGAAATATCACAGAATGATTTTTAACTGTTAAACTGTGACAGATACGAAAAATTACTAAGAGTCAAAAAATATTTGTCATTGATGTATCTTTGTTGTGGAAAAATTTCAAACCGAAAGCACTAAAAATAAGAAAAATAGTGGTCAATGTAAGTGGCGAAGACATCGGTTCACCATGCTAAAACATCATAGTGTTAGAGTTAAAAGTATTAAAATGTGGCATTTTTATGGTGTTACACGTTTACCAAATTTCATTCAAATCGCAAATGTTGTTGTGAAGTTATCAACAAAAATTGAAAAATTATTCTTGACTTTGAAGCCCTCTCACGGTCAAAAGTTGCAACTTGGTATATAGGTATGTTGTGTTTATTCGCAATATTTTGACTCAGTGAGATGGGAGTTCTTCTATGGGACCGTCTTTCTGGGACACCCTGTATAAGCAGAAAAATGTATTTGTTTCAGTCAAGCATTTTTGATGTGAATTTTTAGATAGTGAATCATTTTCTTTATCACAAAAATAGGCATTATTTTTTGGCAATAAGGTATTCAGTAAAAATATTACTAAGACAGTCCTGACTTGCAGGATTGCCAATACAGACCACTACTAAAAAATTCAACCTGAGATACACTTATTCGTCAGCTGATATCTACCAAATAGACATCAGGCCAGGTTAAAGTATCAGGTAACAGTGTATCGGTAACTGCTTCCCTCAGAACTTTTTTCTAGTTTTGTGCCACTTCGCTAAACAAACAACGCTTTTTTAAAGCACTAACCAAGCTGACTGGCACTTTTTTGACAGCTTGTTATTCATCTGTTAGCTAGCACAAAGCACCCATAAGGGCTTACATTTGCTAAGTCCCATTGAACACTACCAATTTGCAAAAAATAAAAGCTGTTTCCTGACACAAGTGTCAAAAAATCTCAATTGTGACATTGAAACTCACTATCAAGTAGTTATCAAATTTTCCTCTACATATAATTAACTACCATGATAAAATTTTTAGTATCAAGTATTACTAGGAGGGTGACTATTGTTGGTCCACCATTATAAAAGGCTACAGCTTTGTCTGTGGTCCCATCACTATTTAATTTTGTAGAACTAACTAGCTATATCATTTATCTAATTTAGCTTCGGATAAAGGAGCTCTTACCAAAGATTTCAAAAACAATAATACAGAAGTAAACTTACGGAATTTCTCTGAAATTTACTTCATTAGCTTCGTTTTCAGCAAACTGACCAGGTCCACTAAGCATAGCCTTTATGGTTCCAGAAGTAAGAGCATGTTCTCTCTTAACAATGAACTCATGACCATCAGAAGATATAAGTTTCACATACATAGCATCAGGTCCTTCACAACCTCCATAAACACGTTCTTGTGTCTTCTCTTCAGTAATATCTCCCATTTTTTGAATGTTAAACTGCTTAAATAAATGAATATTCAATGGTTTAAATAATAAATTCTGGAAGGTTACTTGCTATCTATAGTTTTTTGTGTAATATTAAAAATGATGCTTATTTGCACTATCTATCCTAGAAGTCAGAATTTACTTACTTTTTGAAGCTCTAATTTATCATGTAACAATTTATCTTTCGTGTTTTTAACACGTTTTCAACGAAAACTCACTGAAAACTTGTGCAAAGAAAATAGATGCCAATGAATATGAAAAAAAACACTGCTGTCAAACACCTGTCAACAGTCAACAGGGACAACCACGGGACAACCACCGGGGACAACCGTCAACCGATGAGAGTTATTGACATTTGACATAGTGACATGCAACCATAGACACAGACCACAGCACAACCAGCAGAATCTCTGAGGATTTCCTATATAAAAATGGTTCCCACAGAATTTGACCTTGGGATGATTTGACGGGTGTGAGGTCTGGGTAGAGATGCGAAAATAAAAATACCGATACCGGTACCAATTCGATTTTTTTTGGCCAAGTGCGCCAATGAAGGCGCGTATGGTTCGTACAGTGAATTTTGTGCAATTGATTACACCCTTTAATAATGATATAATCATATTCGATACCAATACCGCTACAAAAGTAGCGATACCAGCTTGGAATCGCTCAAAAAGTATCTAAGATAAAAATACTCGATATTAGTGCAGAAGTATCGATACATTTCAAGTTTCGAAGTATCGTTAACATCCCTACAAATAATCATCCAAAAGGGGGGTGCGCCTGTAATTGCCTCCAACATGAAATATTGTAGAGTTGTTCCAAATTAAAATTCTATCACCGTCCCAGAACTGTTTTCATCATGCCCCGCCTATTTTAAAGTTCTAAAAACGGTGATTCGTTGGTCCGCCAGCGTACCAACCAATCATCGATTCTAGAATCACAAAATGGGCGGGGCATGGTGAAAACAGTTCTGGGACGGTGATAGAACCGTAATTTGGAGCAGCCCTTGTGCTGATTCATGGCCGACTCTACTCACTCGGCCATGGCCGATTGTTTGCTATGCTGTGCACAGTCATGGCACAGTCCATGGATAAGGAAAGAGAGGGTGATACCGCACGCCTGTTTGATGCTATATGAATCAGCTGTTACCAAAAAATGAATTACCACCAAAATATATTTTTATGATATTTAGCGTTTTTAAGACCAATTATTGTAAAATATTGTGGTGTGCACTCAGAGTGTTTAGTTGTTACTTTGAGGGTGTGCATAATGGTAGGATGTGCAGCTTACGGTCGTAAAAGCCACAGCAGCAGGAAGGAGCCAGGAATCACTTATCACAGGTACATTTTGGTACATTTTTTGGTGCCATTTAGTAACAGTAATGTGAGTCACGCGTTCCGTCTTCTCTCTTTCCTTGTTTAAGGCCGAGAATAGCCACCACAGAGAAGCGACACGGCAGAGACCGATTTTCATAACGCATGCGCAGGGTTATTGTGGACAAATGTTAATGTCCACGATACACTGGAAGAAAAAGTTAAATTTACTGAAAGTATGTGTTATGAAGTAAATACTTTATACCATGGCCGACTCTACTCACTAGGCCGGAGCATTGAAATATGGCAACATTGGAGATCGGGCCGTGTTTTATTATAGCATGGCCGACATTATATAGTTTATTAATAGATCATTTACCTATTACCTGCACTCCTACATAAACGAAATTGTGAAAAGATGCCTCCAAAGTGCGTAGTACCAGGTTGCACTAGCAATTATGCTTCTAATAAAGAAGGATATATTACGGTGTTCAAGTTTCCGCGAGACGACCATTTGAAACAGAAGTGGGTGAAAAGTATTCCTCGTAAAGACTGGTTACCATCTCAAAATTCAGTAGTGTGTATTAAACATTTCCATGACGGTGATATATCTTTCAGTGATGTGTATACGGATAAAGACAATAATCTAAAAACAGTTCCAAGGATAAGACCTATTTTAAAGGACAATGTCGTACCTACAATATTTCCTGGACTTCCAAAATATCTTTCGTCACAAAAAAATTCAGTTAGAAGAAATCTGGACATACGAAAAGATTTCATAGTGAAAAGGCAGGAAGACCAACAAGAAGAATGGCTTGAGAGTGACCTGATACTAAATTTTTCAAGCTTATGTGAACATTTCCAGAGTAAACTGAGTATGCATTTAAAGAAGCAGTGGAAGTGGCAGCAGGAAACAGGTTGTATTTATTTTTATTTGGTAGTGTTTGATCATGATGAACCAGATATCAGGTGTAGTATCAAAATATTAGAATCAATGAAGGTAGAGGTTTGCATTAATCATAATTTGTTGGTGAAAGATGATTTGAGTTGGATTTTACCACTGTCATTACAAATATCCCGTTAGTCACAAATAGAAAATATTTTGGCACGCTACTCAGAGGATCATAGTGAAAGTCTTAGTTTGAATGCAACACTAAACAATTTTAATTCTATTGTACAAATACTAAAAAATAATCTTATGCTGAATGATGAGAATGAAAAAGTAGAACAGATTGACTTCTTGGCAGAACAATTCCATATACTATTTTCAAATCATAATAGGTTTTCTGCCGATTTAATATTAAAGTCTTTTCTTTTATATGTTCACTCAAAAAAAGTTTACAGTATTGTGAGGGAGAATAAATTGCTAACTATGCCACATCCCAAATATTTAACAAAACTTTGCGGCTCTCTAAATATTGCACCTGACAGTACATCAGAAAACAAGCATTACATTAAAACTATTTCAGAGGGTTTATCAGACTTGGAGAAATACATTGTTTTGCAAATTGATGAAATATACATTAAAGAAACGTTGGACTACAAGAATGGTAATTTAGTTGGTTTTGCTGAAAATGATATATTCTCCCAAGCTAAAACGGTACAAGCATTTTTGATATCCTCTGTATTTGGTAGTATGAAGAAGTTGTTTCACTTCAACCTGTAAGAAATATTAGTGGGGATCAGTTACATGAAATGGTTTTATCTATTTTGAAAGTTTTGCTTGGCTATGGTTTTATTGTAGTTGCTGTAGTTACCGATAATGTTAGAGTGAATCAAAATATGCTAATGAAACTTACAGAGGGTTCAGCTGATAAACATTACTTTCATTTAAGTCCAGACTATCCAACGTTTGTAATGTTTGATACAGTTCATCTTCTGAAGAGTATGCGAAATAATTGGCTAAATTTGAAAAAATATTACGAAAACCTTCATATTTCCTGATTTTGATAACAACAAGCTGGTAAGGAAAGCAAATTTGGAGATATCAGAAACTTCTATAAACTTGAAGCGAATTTGTTGGTTAAAGCAGCTCCTAAGTTAAATTATAAAACAGTGTACCCTTCAAGTATTGAAAGGCAGAATGTTTCCTTAGTGTGTAATATTTTTGATGAAAAGACACATGCTGCCTTATTGAATTACAGTGAAAGTACTGCTGACTTTTTAAATATCATTATAAAATGGTAGTCTATAGTTAATATAAAAAACCCAATTTTATATAAACCGAAGAGAAATGACTTCTTAAAACCTTTCCAGACGTAACAGATGATCGAATAGAATTTTTAGAAATTTCTTTAATTTGGCTTGATAAATGGAAATCTTTGGGATACCCTGACTCTTCTTTATCTGCTGATACACACAATGCACTGCATCATTCAACAACTGCCATTATTATGTTAATTAAACACTGTGTATCAAAAACTCCTTGCAAATATTTGCTTACAGGAAAATTTCAAACTGACAATTTAGAATCTCGTTTTGGATGTTACAGGCAGTTATCTGGTGGCAATTATCATGTAAGCTTAAGTCAAATTTATGAATCTGAAAAAAATATTAGAATCAAGGGTGTCTTCGACTTACATTCTGCTCAATATGGACAAGTTAAATTTAATGTCTCCAATTTAGCAAAATTACACACTTGTACAGTAGATCATGGAGAAATAGGTATTGACAGTTTTAGAGATATTTTAGCCAATAATTTAATGAATCAACCTCAACAAATTTCAGATTCAGCAATTCAATATATAGCAGGTTACGTTAGTTTTAAAGTTTCAGCCAAACTGCAATGTACAGCCTGTATAAATGTTCTTGTCAATACAGAAATAATAGAACATGAGGATCAAAATTACTTACATATATTAAACAGAGACGGCTTAACCCTTCCATCAGAGTTTACAGTTCAAATAACAGTCCTTATGCACAATATAATTAAAATGTTGATTTCAGACCAATATGAAAGCAAGTTTTTAGGATGTAAATTCCACAAATCAGTTTTAATTAAAATTGCAAAGGAATACATCAATATGCATAGAGATGAGTTTAGTTTTAGAGACACTTGTTCATGTAATCAACCCCAAACTGAAATGCTGCTTGAATTAATGTTGCCTGTTTTAGCAAATATTTTTATTAATAATTACACAAAAACAGCTCAAGATAAAATACAGACTGACAAAAATAAAAAGAGCAAGTCTAAGGAAAATGAGAAATGTCCAACAGCAAGGAAAATCTCTAAATTAAGCTCCTAGTCCCAATACATGTTACATTTTTGTACTGATACCACTGGGCTCTTTTTCACCATTCTTATTTTTTCAAAAAGTATTTTTCTTAATTTATCAACCGAGATGAACACATAATACATAAATAAAATGTAATAATTATTCTGAAACTATGAAACAATTTAAATTTTCCGCGGAATGCCCGCCGTTCGGCCCACGGTAGCCGGCCCACTATTTGACAGCTAAGCGACGTTGCCACATCGAAGGCTCCGGCCTAGTGAGTAAAGTCGGCCATGTTTATACCTATCAAACAAAACTTTTCTCTACCTATTCTAGATTGCCCAGAGTTTACTTATTGTATTGCAACATACATTTCTATATATGTAGGTACTAAATTCATAACGCATACTTGCAGTAAATTTAACTTTTTCTTCCAGTGTATCGAATTTTTGAACTGATGGAATTTTTTTTTTCAGTTTAATATTGTGGATACGAAATAAATACACATCACAACTCATAATAAATTCTTATAAAATTTATTATTTTTTCCGTGTAACAAACTATAAATTGACGAAAATATTTTTCTCAGTGTAATATTGTGGATGCGAGTCAGTTCAAGCCGATTCAAGGTTACTATTAACTGGCACAGACCATAAGCACAGCATAATAAACAATCAGCACAATATCTCATGCCCTTTTGGTTTGGCCATGGCCGACTTTACTCACTAGGCCGGAGCATTGAAATATGGCAACACTGAATCGGGAGCCGAGCTTGTGTCATTAGTGTAATTCTTCCAGAGTAAACAATAAGATTGGAAGGTGATTTTTAATGTATTTCTAATTATTTACCTGCACAAACGAAACTATAAAGATAAAAAGATGCCTGCAAAGTGTGTAGTACCGGGTTGCACTAGCAATTAGTGCTTCCAATGAAGGACATAAACAGAAGTGGGTGAAAGGTATTCCTCATAAGGGCTGGTTATATTTATAAGAATAAAGAAAATAATTTACAAACATTTCAAAGGATAAGACCTATTTTAGAGCACCTACTTTGTTTTCTGGACCTCCCAAATATCACAGAAAAATACAGTTAATAGAACTCATCTGGGCATGCCAACGATGGCATGCATCTGGGCATACCTACGAAAAGATTTGATAGTGAAAGGGAATCAAGACCAGCAAGAATGGCTTCACAGTGACCTAATAGTGAATTTTTCTAGCTCAAGTGACAATTTACAAAGTAAATTGAATGTTCATTTAAGTGGAAGTGGAAGTGGCAGCAGGAAACAGGTTGCGTTTATTTTTATTTTGTAGTGTCTGACTATGATGAACCAGACATCAGATGTAAGTGGTATTAGTAGGAGTAGTTCTAAAAAGTACTTTTTTTAATTTATTAACCCAGACATGGCCGACTCTACACTAGGCCGGAGCCTTAGATGTGGCAACGTGGCTTAGCTGTCAAATAGTTGGCCTATAGTTTCAGAATAATTATTACATTTTATATGTATTAGAGTTCATCTGGGTTCTGGGAGAGAAAGAGATCCAAGAGATCAGTAGCTAACCCATCCACAACAAAGCGAAATATCGACTTCGCTATTTATAAGTGGCTCGAAGTTCGCGCCGCAAATCTGAAGATTCAAGTATTTCTTCAATTTGGACGATTCGAGGTTGTCTAGGTCGTCCAGCGTGTCCACTATGATCTAGCTCTTTGCACGAGATAGACAAATCAGCATACACTCGCGAAGCCCGAGAGGCATTTTGATAGCACATTCACCGTAGACTAAACTCCACCACTTCATTATAGTTATACCAGGTGCGCCAGTTGCGCCAGTTTTGTTGTTTTTTAAAGTCCGATGTAGCACGTCAACAGCTCAAGAGACGTCAAATGCGCGCTGCTACCTACATCTATGCTTCATATAGGAGGGACGGAATTAGAAATGAGGATTCCATTATCGGTCAATATCTTCATATCCCTATGTAAACATTTCGGTTATACGTTACTGAGAAAAATCACTCCTTTTGGCGAGTACTAGGTATATTCTCTATGAAAAAAAAGTCCCAACTTAGGAATGAAAACATTGAAATTGGTTTCGTATAGAAATGAAAGTATAAAGACGTCTGAAACTTATCGGTGAAATATCTTAATGCGATGGGACTTGGTGTTATTTTCCCATGAAAGCAGTATCAGCTTGTAATGAACAGTTTATAGTGCGCCGTGCGGTGATTCCTGCAGTTAAAGAAAACTAAACATGCGATGCTGTTAGCTGTTGAGCAAATAATTTATCGTCTATAATGTTCAAAAGTGAGACATATTCCCCTAAAGCTACGTCATTATAATGCGTTTTTTCCAATATTAACAGAACTGACGAGAATTAAGCCACCACAATATTAGCTCAAAACACGTTGTTTATTGCACATAATAGCGTTTAGGTTTTTCAGTTTACACTAAAAAAGAAAGTTAAAAATTAACCAAGACTGCTTCGTAGTCAACCTAACCGTGCCTGGGTATTAGGGATATTTTCAAGGCGTCTAATGCCCTAGGTTAAAGCAACATTTTTATCCAATGAAATTAATATTTACATTAGTTTAGTAAACTTGTCCGAAAATATATTTATATCTAGGAAATTAGTTGTGCGGCGTTGGTTCCCCTGTTTAGGGATTTTATAACCGTTAGATTTGCAATGTTGGCAACGAGGTATCGTATTGCATTGTTGGAAATATTTCCAAAATGGCCAATCTTTTCACAGATATTCCGTGGTATTTAGCAGTTTTCTGAAATGTGTATTTTTCATTAATCTTTTCGGCATTTGGATCATTATTTAACCAACTGGGTGTTTTGGGACTATCAAAAACCTCTCCACGGTTCGCTTTTTCTTCGTAACTTTGTGCAATGGTAGTTTTAAGTGGCCAACATTCTGTCGAAGATAAGAACATCTGATGTTTTCGCACGGAAGTTAAGTCGGATTTTATTGCATTTATAAGATAAATCCGTCAAAAGTGTGCTAATCTGAAGTGTTTTAACGTGTAAAATTCCAGTTTCTTTGATTTAGAACAATTTTCGATTGTGTAAATAGTGCCATTTTGAAATAATATCCTGGCATCCTGCGATGGGTCACCAGATTTGTAGTCAGAATCCGAAGAAAGTGTAGATTGTTGCGAAATCTATACTTGTGTCTGATTTTTCGGTATAGTGAATGATAGCGCATGAATTATTCTGCAAAAAAAGTGTGAAATATCGCTCACTATTGATCAGTGACCTATAATTTTGTAAATATTAATTTTATAGCTTACCAAATATTAACAATGAAATGCGAGTAGCACGGATTTCTGTATCAGGTGAGTACCTACTTCCTAATTAATTTCCTTGTTAGGTATTTCTACTAAATGTTTATTCAATATGAATATTCATGATATATTCAAACTTCCATCTGTATAGTGTGCCACATGTACAGACATCAAAAAAGTGTTAAAAACAATATCAAATTGCATGACTTAAACATATTGTATGGACTATTTGTATATTTCTAGTTTCTGGTTCAAGTAGGTCAGAGTTGGAGTTCTTCAGTATCCTAAGACAGATAAATAATGTTTTAAGAAACTTATGAGCTTGTTTGTTATATAAGTGACTAGTTTATAGAATAACTATAATGTATGAATCAAATTATTATTTTATAGCAATTCTAGCTGTTGTGCTATTGCCCAATATATCATAAACTAAATTATTGAAATTAATGCTATAACATTTGGGGTATTTACCATTATTATTATCATTAGTTTTGGAATTGTATTTTCAAAATTTTCTTTACAGGTACATCATGCAGACAATGGACAAGATTCAAGTGAAAACTGAAACATCTGACCTTTCAAAATATCCATCTGGTGCAGATATTTGCTTTGTTTGTAGTAACCGTACTCATTCACTATCTTACTATCTCAATACAAAACCTACTCCTGGAAAACCAAAGGAACCATATTTTCCTTTTTTGGAGTCTCATGAACCCCCTTCAGGTAATTTTATGATCTATTGATCAAATTTCAAATGTCATTATTATACATTAAAAATGATGCCTTTATTTGTTTTTTGTAAAGTATGGTATGTTAGAATTGCAATTTTTCTATTTCAAAGTCTATCTGGTGGATGATTGAATTAATAGGTTTTTTTGGAAGTATATTCTCATACATTATCTTCTTTAATTCATATAAATGCATATTATCTTTGTTGATTGGAAGACAAATTTATATGTTTTTATCACTGAATATAAAAAAAATATATATAAAAATAAGATCCTGAGGGATGATTTATTTTGTTTTTATTTTCACCTATAATTTTTTGTCCAAAAATGTAAACTAGGAGTACTACTAAGAAAAATTATTTTCAAAAGAATGGAGTTTTTGAGAGTCAAAAGTAGCATGAATTTACTCTTATCACTTCCTCTTGAAAGAGTGTCATTAGAATGAACAATGAACCATGTTCAGTTCCCATTTTTACCCTAATACCCATTCCTTGTCAAAATCCCACTCTAATCTTAGAAATAGTTTTGATATTTTCAAACATTACAAAGCTTCAACATCACCTACACATACCAAAATCTCATTGCAAACAAGTACCAGTACCAAAAAGTATTTTAGAGTTCCAAAAATACAATAGTTTACTCAATTTGGAGAAATCAATGATTTCTGAAAAACCTAAAATATTAGTTTAAGCATTTTTTTGGAAACAAGGGTTGGGATATTTGAAAGACAGAAATGTCAGATTTGAATATAATAATGGCAATTACACAAAAAGAATTTCCAATATTGATAAATTATCAGGACTCAAAAAATGCCTGAAATCAAATTGATCAATATATTGCAAACATCTTTTTTTATGATTGCTTACCTGCTACTAGATCGGGTTTCAAAAATCAGTCATTTTTCACTCTTACAACAGTACTTAATTGATGGAGGGCTTAAGGATGGTTTCCAAGGCATACCAGACAGACCAACTGAAACTGATTGCTTGTAATTCTGAGGACTGGTCACCTTGAAAATTCAAAAATTGATTCCCAGCAACCTTGCATACTATCCAGTGTAACTGGGGAAACTTATCCTTTGGGTTTATCTCTAATCTAGCTTGATTCACAGGCAATTAGTAAAACTATTAGGATTGGAGCGAAAAATGTATTATTGTTAAGGCTACTGCTGCTGCTTGTTATTAGGGAGTTATGAGCTGTCCTTACACTAATTGTGACTGGCACTGCCTGACCTTAAAATTGTTTCTGAAACAGAGTTATTGATATGTTCTGTAAAGTGTGGATTTAATTCTAAACTAAAAAGAGACAGAACTTCGGTTTAATTGTTTTTATGTTACAATCACACAGCAACAATAAAAACATTTTAAAACTATTATTGACCTACTCTCACCTTTTTAGATGGTATAGTTTTAATCCTATCATCATCATTCATCAATATACTTAATTGTCAAATATACAAATAAATATTAGTCCTAGTCTCAAAAGCTTATCCTATTTATGGTTATGTTAACCAGTCATATCCATAAAATATTGAATCCTGTGTCTCAAAACAATGAAAAGAATCATATGTCAAAATAGTGCCTGGCAGTGCAGGGACACAAATCATCCATAAATAGTGGCAGGCACTAACTTTATTACTGCAATGCACTATTTTTGTCCTAGTGTACATGCTTAGATGTCAAATAGGGCCAGGAATTATTAGTGCCTTGCTGCATCACATCTTCAATAACTCCCTACTATTAGAGTTGACCTTATCTGGACATAGTTGTAGAATCTTGAAATTTCAATCTGTGTTACAGAAAGATTAACTGGTGTAATGTAAAAAGCAATCATTATAGTATATTAAATGAAGGAATTTGGAATCATTTGGAGGAATTATTGAAGCAGAACAATTCTGTAGTTCTTTACTGTGTGATTGTAACACAAAAACAATTAAACTGAAGTTCTGTCTTTTTAGTTTAGAATTAAATCTGCACTTTACAGAACACATCAATAACTCTGTTTCAGAGACAATTTTAAGGTCAGGCAGTGCCTGTCACAATTAGTGTAAGGACGGCACTATTAGTGGATGGCACTATTTCAGTAACTATTAGAGTTGACCTTATCTGGACATAGTTGTAGTTGTAGAATCTTGAAATTTCAATCTGTGTTACAGAAAGATTAACTTGTGTAATGTAAAAAACAATCATTATAGTATATTAAATGAAGGAATTTGGAATCATTTGGAGGAATTATTGAAGCAGAACAATTCTGTAGTTCTTTACTATATATGAGATTTATTTGTTTAAATGTTTGATATCTTTATATAAAACATAAAAGATTTATTGAAATGAAGTGAAACAAAACTTGCTTATGATACAATACAAAATACCTATAAACTGTTTGCAAATGTATTGAGATGTCTAAAAAAATGCAGTTTAGAACATTATTAAGATGTTTTAAACAGAGGCAAAAAGATGCCTATCAATTTGGAACCATGTTGTATAAAGGTATAGCATGAGTATGATTAGTAATATATATATTTCTTCAAGCATAAAGGTAATTCAAGATATATGTAGCAAAATTCTCCATAAATTCTCCCAATAAGGTTTTTTAAATTCCAAAACATTCAATTATACAGGGTGTCTGGATATCTGACTGACAACACTTGACAGATGATAAACCTCCCATTTTTATGAACATTGAGATGGGAACATGAAGCCTTAAAATGATTTGTTTTCAAGATATAGGGCGTCAAAATTTTATTTTTGTTTTCTCTCAATTGTTCCGCAATAAAATGGCACAACTATCTAAAATTATGTATTGGCCTATTTTTTAAGGCGAGAGATCCAAATTCAACAATGGTTTTGCTATCATGAACAGAGGGTGCCATCTACAGCACATTGAACTCATTTAAATTATCATAACTTTTTTCCGGTTTGCTGCAACAATGTGAGTGTCAAAAAATTCGTTCCACAATATGTTTTACGTGAAAAAGATATACTTTGTTCAATTTCTTGGAGGTAACCATTTTTGAGATAACCTTCATTGAAATTTCCAATGCCACTGAATTATCGCTATTTCCACACAAATTGCTCATATTTTCACATACCATTAATGAAGTATTCTTAAACTTCAACACCACCTATTTTAAAATGAGATATGTATGAAGCATGTTTTTTGATCTAATATTAATTTGTTCTTGCACACCGATAATTCTTTCGTTCACATTTTACAATTAATTGGGGTGCCTTGGACATTTCAATAAAGGTTATCTCAAAAAGGGTTACCTCTAGCGACTTAAACAAGGTATACCTTTTTTACGTTAAACATATTGCGGAAACGATTTTTTTAATATTCACATTGATGCACCAAAATGGAAAAAAGTTTTGTTAATTCAAAAGAGTTCGATGTGCGGTAGGTGGCGCCCTTCATTCATGATAGTAAAACCGTTGTTGAATTTGGATTTCTCGCCTTAAAAAACCCCCCAATAGGTAATTTTAGATAGTTGTGCCATTTTATTAAGGAATAATTGAGAAAAAACGAAAATAAAATTAAAACTTTGACACCCTGTATCATGAAGCATTTTAAGGCTTCATGTTCCTATCTTAATGTTCATAAAAATATGATGTCTTATCACCTGTCACCCTGTAGAAGTATGAAAAAGACACCTTACCTACTAATTGCAGTAACAATAATTCCTATCATTTCACATTATTAGTTTAGTATTATAATAATGAAAAGTCCTTATTGTGCTGATATAATAATATGGTCTTTTGTCTGTTGTCAAAAGTAATATAAATTATTTTATATGCTAAAGTACTTCCTTTCCTTTTATACAGATTCTGTCCAATTTATGATGATCAGGCTTCAAATTTTATGATCATTTATACAAAACTTTTTTTTAGGATATGTGCCTCGATCAGACAATGTTGTACCAGCCTGCTACCTTTGCTATACATTACTATTACAACAATGGGAATCATATGAGCTGACCTCTCGTCCACATTCAGAGCGGCTATATTGGTTGAAGAGAGTGGACAATGGGCCATATACTGGAGCTGATATGGGTTTGCAGGGTGAATATGCTGCACAGGTCTTAGGGCTGAATAGTGATGGTGTTACTGTGAGTACTGGGCGAAGAGATGAGGTGATTAAGGGGAAGATTATGGTTGGAAACAATTTGAGAACTCAGCAGGTAAGGAATTTGGATTCAAAGTACTCATAATGTTCAAATTATGAATAACATTTACCAGATCAAAAAAGAATGATAAATTTGTTTTTGATTGCTGCACCAAAAACTCCTTTACTGTGCAAAACTTTAAGAGATACATCAATAATTCTGGAAAGTGAGCACTGGCTTGGGTTTTAAGTAATTTGGGTGTTCCTGATTTTTCTTTTTTTGGGGGTAGGGCTGTAGGGGCTGAAATTGAGGTGGTTGTGTAGGAGTACGTTGTAGGGGAACTCCTACCTTTTTTGTGCCTATTAAAGACTCTTCATTACATTAAGTTACTTTGGTGATATTTTATGCTTTACAGATCTATCCTAAAATCACAGAAATCAATTTGATCCTGTAAGCTTACCAACCTTAGATTCAAATACACAGTCCTACTATTTGTATGTTTATGGTTGAAAATATTACTTATTTTGAACTTTTTTTAAGGTGCCTTCCCGTAGCATTCCCGTCGAAGTACCACCGTCGTCGGACATGTCAGAAAGCGCTTTGGACCTGACCCATCCAACTAATCCAGCCACTGTTGCTGCACCCATCCAGTCCTTGCCTGTCTACCAGCACAGCCAGAGCTCTAATTCGTCAACAGGCACTGACATTCTGGACCTCAGCATGCCCGATAAAAACTCTGTAACAGAGGTGTGCTATGTGTGTGGAGATGAGTTCAAGCGTGGTAGTCTGGATTATGTATTCAGCAAGCAGAGTACGGACGGTTCTGGCAAGCCGTTTTTTCCTAGTCTTATAGAGCATCCCAGGCCCAGTAGAAGTAGACCTATCGATTCTCAAGGTAAGTAGAGGGAGAGAGCGAGAACTCGCATAGTTAGCCACTCGATACACCATGCTGATATTGACCAAGGAATACTTGGTAGATGTGCTCTGGATCAGAAATATGGATTTGTTGATAAGGCTTATAAAGTGAACGTTCTCAACTAAAATGTCATTTCAAAGTTCCTACATTTAAAATAGCTGATCCACTGTGGCATGCTATTACTATTATTAATTCATATCATTATGGTAGCTGTTTTTTAGTCTCCTCACGACAAGTGCGTGATAAACAATTGCCATTTTTGAATGCAGAATGATGGATTCAATACAGGAATATTTTTAATTCAATTTCCTTTGTCTTGCAATAATAATTTTTACAGTGTATTTTTGGGTTCCTGGTCAGAGAAGTGAATTCTGCATTTCCATATTAGGAGAATAGACATTAAAGTAGTTCCAATCCATGATGCTGTTTGAGTTCATAAATATAATCGAGAGAATAATATGTATTGGGCAATTAAACACACTGAGAAAATCGATAAAAACTTCACAATTCATTATGGTCAATGACCCTGTATAGCAATTTTTCTATACTTATGGTATGTACAGCAAGATGAGTATATGAAATCCAATATTTAGGTTACTACAAAAGTAGTTCTTTTAAATTGAGATTGGAAAGAATAATATTTTTTGTATAATTGTCACACAATGGAATATGTTATTCCTTATACTTTTCTACATGTTTTACATTCTATTTCAACTTAAAAACCGGACGTCGCAAAATCATAACAAAATGATCCATGTATACTCTGCTACCTGATACTTTAGACTGGCTTGACGTCTACTTGATAGGTATCAGCTGACGAAGAAGTGCATTTCAGATTTAAATTTTTAGTATTGGTCTGAATTGGCAATCCTGCAAGTCAGGACTGTCTTAGTAATATTTTTACTGAGTATCTCATTGACAAAAAATAATGACTATTTTTGTGAATAATAAACTGATTCACTATCTAAGAATTCACAGCAAAAATGCTTGACCAAAACAAATACATTTTACTTCCCACACCGATAGATGAAGGGAGTATTGTGATCGCGAAATTTTTCGATTTTGAGATAATACACTTTTTGGACGTTTTATGTTGTCTACATAACGAAAATCCATGTCACTCATTTCCGTCGGTCTGTCTGTCTGTCTGTCGGTCTGTCTGTCTATATGTCTATCTGTTTGTCTGTCTGTCGCAACCGCTGCATGGATTGTGATGAAATTTGGGCAGCGATATGCTGTGGGGTCGTAGTAGGTAATGTTCCTATAACTTTGGAAATCGGTGGGGAGTAATTAGCAAAAAACAAAAAAAAATAAATATTGCTCTAACTTCGTTCTTAGGCATTTTAGGGCTTCCTGAAAATTTTCAATTTTTTTTTTGGGTCTGGGTGAAATTTGGTGTGGTTGGAGGGTGGGGGGTAGTAAAATTGAAAAATTTGTTGTATTCGTAATAGACTGACCTGTGAAGGAAGATCTAGCGACATAAATAGCTTTTTTAGGTCCTTCCGAACATTGCCTTGCCTATTACAGAAACCAAAGGACTTAGAATTTTTTCTGGTGTAAACATACGAGTATTGCTTTAGATCGTTCTATATTGTGTAACGAGAAAAAGGTTGAATTGATTTTAATGTAATTTTGACACAGTATTGCCACCGTAGCGAGGATGGAAAATGCGTATGGTTTTTATAAATCGTGCCAGTGGCGGCGCAGAAATAATAAAAAAACTAAAAATAGCTCAAACTTCGTTTTTAAGCGTTTTAGAGGTTCCTGATCATTTTCTGCGTCTTTTTGGGTGGGGGAGAAATTGGGGTGGTTGGGGGGTGGGGGGTTGAAAAACTGAAAAATTTTTTGTATTCGTAATAGGATGTCCACTAACCTGTGAATGAAGACCTAGCAACATAAATCATCTTTTTAGGTCCATCCGAACATTGCCTAGCCTATTACCAAAACTAAGGACTTAGAATTTTCTGTATACATACGAGTATTTATTGCTTTAGATCGTTTTGTATTTTGTAACGTGGAAACTATTAAATTGATTTTAATGAAATTTTGACACAGTATTACTACCGTGGTGAGGATGGAAAACGCGTATGGTTATTAGAAATCGTGTCAGTGGCAGCGTAGCAGTAATCAAAAAACTAAAAATATGAAAACAGCTCAAACTTCATTTTTAAGTGTTTTAGGGGTTCCTATGAAAGACATAAGACAATTTTAGGGGGGGGGGGGGCTGCCGATGATTTGGTTGCAAGGGGATCTCAGACTACAGCTTGATGCTATGGGAAAATAATAAACTGTTATCACAGTAATGTGTGGGAAGTACTGAGTGAATCAACTTGACTCTATTTTTTTCGTTTATACATGTATTGTTAAGAGTGAATTATTCGTCAGTAGCGGTAGGAGCACCGAGTGCCTGTACGTATGCCGTCAAAGCATGTGTCAAGATTCATTCTGGAGGATTTTTAGTTATCACTAGCCAAACATCTGTTCGCTGTTGACACGTATGACAGTCTAGAGTATTGGGTATATGTATCATAGACAAGAATTTAGATTTTCAACCGTCAAAAATGCGGGGTTCTATGAATTTAGTAACTGTACAACTTATATATTTTAATACTCATGTAATTCTTGTACATACCTCCAGTATATTTCCAGTTTTTCAGACTATGAATAGTTGCATTGCATTGTACACATGGTTTTCGTTTATTATAGTATTGATTTTCGGAGTTTTGCCCATGTTTTGTTTGTTTCTTTTAGCCCACTGTATGATGGCGGAAAACCAGTGGCTCAAATAAGAATGATAAAACATTTTGAATGCACAAGTAATACTTACGAACAGTATAACTTCCCAGGCAACAGTAGCGAATCTAATTTGAACATGCATTTTAAACAAAACTTTTTATATTGAACAAAATCATGGTTACAAAAAAAATGTGACAGTTTCACACTTTGGTTTATTTTGGTATAATTTTTGTTCAAACACCAGGTATACATTTTATCATTGTCATTTTGAATGGCCAGACAGTCAGCAACAGAACCAGTCTGGAATGAATTATGATTATATGAGAAAGTTTCATTTTATTTGTCTAATTTCCAGATATTTCTATATATTACAGGTAGAGTACAAGCATGCATAGATTGCCAACAGCATCTTGTCAAGCAGTGGCAGGTTTTTCAAGCACAAGGTGTTCCACATGCTGAACGCAATTATACTCTCAGGAAAAGGCAGAGTTCTACATTAGATACAACCACGTTTGTTTGTTACACTTGCGCTTTGGAGTATCCATCTAGCAGTATAAGGTAACTAAACGTTCAGCCTAATTGTTTTTAATAGTAAAGTTGGGTAAATATTGGGTAAAACTACACGCCTTATAGTTAAAAGGTAGTAATGTTAAAGCTGCCACTGTAGCATTTTTTGAATTGCATATTGCTTGACGAAAATTGAATTTGGAACATAAAATGGCAGTAATTAAATGAGTAGTTAATTGCCCCAGGATAGGATTTTGTTTTTTAAAATTGTTGACTATAATGAATTCTTGATCATTGCTACATTATTGGAAATTCGAATTAGGAATCCAGAATTTTATTGATACCATAGAAATATTATGCTGCCTATATTTTGGGAAAATTGTATAACACGAAACATTGACATATCAGTGAAAATAATCATCTCATATCTGGGGAGCTGCTGCCCCTAGTACCCTGTCTATACTTGATGTAGTGTAGAGAAGGGTGCGGTTGGTGACCTCTCACTTTTTTACCAGTATTCGAACGGAATCTGCTCCTCTGAGCTTTCTCTAGAATTCCACCGCTCATCAAGCTTATAGATGATCCCGCGGGATTGCTCCATCTTATCCCAAAGCGGTCATTCTTCATACATCAAGAACCGAGCGGTATAACCTCGCCTTTGTTCCCAGTGTGTCCGGAGCTTGGATTAGGCTGCCAGGAGAACCATTAACTGAGCCTTCGACTGTTTGCCTATTCAAGTCAACGAATTTCCCCTAACCAGGCATGTACATATCCAGGATTTAGTTTTGGGAATCCAGATCTGGGTTGGGAAATTTAAATTTTTGACCTGTGACGACTTTGTCAACAAAACAAAATATTGGAAATTGTAACCTTCATCATGAAACATAGAATTTAAACACCTTAAATAATACAATAATACAATTTAGGAATGTTTACGAAAATATTTCACTTATTTGAATGAATGTCTAATCTTATTTGAACTTCACTTCTTCTATTCTCATTTCCACATTCAGCAGTGTCAGCCGCTGTGTCAATGGCTTTTGTGGCCATACGTCCGATGAACTAGTGGTTCTTGGGCTGTTCGGCAGGCGTCGATACGCCCCGCCGACTCCACAGCGGTATGTATGCCATCCACTCATGTTGGCAAAAAGATAGATAGATAGATAGATAGATAGATAGATAGATAGATAGATAGATAGATAGATAGATAGATATATATTAATCCTTTTGATCATAAATAAATGATCTAGGACAAGTCACAGAAAAGTTACGTAAATCAAATTACAAGGCACACACTATATATACATGTCCTCATGTACAAGAGGACACTAACTTAGAAAGTACAAGTATTTATATACTATAATAATTATTTAAAACAATCACACATTAAAAATTCTGATGTAGAATAGAACGCTCTTTCTAATAAAATTCTCTTAATGCTTTTTTTAAATTTTGCTAGTGGGAGCATTTTCAAGTCATTGGGCAGCTTGTTGAAAAGTTTGACAGCCATATATTTAGGGCTCTCTTCCGTTCTCGCTAACCTATGCGATGGCACTTCGAGCAGTTCTTTACTTCTGGTATGGTATATGCCACTACTTAAGGTATTAAATTGACCACGATGAGCCTTAACGTGCATCAATGTATTCAATATACAGAGTGTTACCTGCTCCACTATACACCCTTAATGCGGTCCTGGACATGAAATGCTGAATATGGCAACAAGGCTTAGAGACAAAGACAACATATAATCCATTCCCCGTTAGATGGCGTCACTACATTTCACAAGGATGCCACATCTACGCAATCATCTGCAGCTTTGATAGCTCTGATTCGACAGTTCTATAATTGATAGAGATTAACTGGCAAGGATTGTTCCTTCTTTACATGATCGGTTAGCAGAGCTGACCGTTAGAGCACTGTCATTCATTACGTGAAGAATGTTGATGAATCGTTTATTCCTTTATATCAACAAGCATGGAAAATAACGCTAAAGACAATACAAATTTCGAAAATAACTTTTCGTGCGTTCCGCTTGTACCTAAAAACTCCATACGTCGTGAACTAAATCTGGTTTTTAGCACTAACCACGAAAGTTACTTTGTCAAATCGCGGCATGCAATGACAATAATCATTGCCGAAGATTGCAGCATAAAATGTGAAGATGTGAAGAATGGCTTGCTAGGGCCCTATCGCTTGATTATAAAATGTAGAAGCTTAACTGTTATCCTGGAGTTAAATCCTTTCAACCAGATGATGTTTGTACTAATACTCCGAACTCGCAGGTAGGTAGGTAGGAGGAGAACCTGAACGGATTAACATAAATGTTATAGTCAAGTAGGTGTAAAATAATTTATATGCTCAAGAAGAACCACAAATAAACTCAACTGGTAGTTGCCGTTGCCGTCAACAGGTTAGCAAACTTATCGTTCTAGCTGAGTATGTATTGAGAAACCGACCCTATTAGCTTTACTTTAACTTTTTTACGAGAACCGTCAGCACTGCAGCTCTTATGGGCTTATTGTGCTATATAAAACTGTCAGGGGGGGACCATAATGCGCGGTCAGCATTGCCGGTGGGTCGTTTCGCTGCCGACCCGCGCTGCTATAAACACTGTCGTGTCCAAAGTGTGACCAAGTACGACCGAGCGCGGCCGGTGCGACGAGCAAGCAAGAGAAAGATTCACCCCCAATGAGACGCCTGCCGTCCATGAACCAATCGCGTGTGAGGGAAGTTCAAGTTCTGAGCTTCTACGTCTGTCCCCCCACTCAGACGCCAACCGTCCATGTACTAACCACGCCTGACGCTGCTTAGTCTCCGACTCGACAGCTGGCCGCCTTACACGCACTTCTAGCCGGGTCCCCTTATCTTTCACTTACAATTCGCATATTGAGTTTGGATCTCAAACGTAGTTTGACCCCAGAGATCATAAGATTTTATTTTGGTATCCAACTAAACGCTAAATACTTAAATGGAAATACTACCTTGATATTTTCGGTTTTTTACAACCTTTACCCCAAACAAAACATTATTAGTAACAGCAAGGCGCGCGTGCACATGCTACGAACTTTTGTGATATACATCAGTAAGATTAATTTAAATTTGGTTTTACGAAAAACATACAAATATGAATATTTTCATTACCTGTGATTACGCGGAAAAAACTTGAACATAACCGGCAACACCGTTTAGCGTCGGAGTCCACAACTTGCACTGTTATCGCAATAGCTAAGCGGTGTTGCCGGTTATGTTCAAGTTTTTCCGCGTAATCATAGGTAATGAAAATATTCATATTTGTATGTTTTTCGTAAAACAAATTTTAAATTAATCTTACTGATGTATATCACAAAAGATTACTAATAATGTTTGGTTTGGGGTAAAGGTTGTAAAAAAGCGAAAATATCAAGGTAGTACTTCCCATTTATGTTAATCCGTTCAGATTCTATTCCTACCTACCTGCAAGTTCGGAGTATTAGTACAAATATCATATGGTTGAAGGGATTTAACTCCAGGATAACAGTTAAGCTTCTACATTCTATAATCAAGCGATAGGGCCCTAGCAAGCCATTCTTCACATCTTCACTTTTTATGCTGCAATCTTCGGCAATGATTATTGTCTTGCATGCCGCGATTTGACAAAGTAATTTTCGTGGTTAGTGCTAAAAACCAGCTTTAGTTCACGACGTATGGAGTTTTAGGTAGAAGCGGAACGCAAGAAGTTCTCGAAATTTGTATTGTGTTTAGCGTTATTTTCCATGCTTGTTGATATAAAGGAATAAACGATTCATAAATATCACGCAATGAATGACAGTGCTCTAACGGTCAGCTCTGCTAACCGATCATGTAAAGAAGGAACAATCCTTGCCAGTTAATCTCTATCAATTATAGAACTGTCGAATCATAGCTATCAAAGCTGCAGATGATTCCGTAGATGTGGCATCCTTGTGAAATGTAGTGACGCCATCTAGCGAGGAATGGATTATATGTTGTCTTTGTCTCTAAGCCTTGTTGCCATATTCAGCATTTCATGTCATGTCATGTTCAAGGGTGTATAGTAGAGTAGGTAACAGTCTGTATATACAGATGGTAATGTTAATATTTCAAAAGACCTGAATAAATTTTTGCAGCTAGTGCGTCTTCTTACTCCCGCGATAGTCCTAATAACTCTTTTCTGCATTAAAAATAGTCTTTGTAGTTTAGAAGACGCTCCCCATATTTCAATACCATATGATAGCACTGAATGTATTTGTGCATAGTAAAACATTAACAATACCCATCTTTCTACTATAAAACTCATCTGGTACATGCAGTAGCACAGTGGAGCAATTTTTTGACACACTTTCTCAATATGCGTATCCCACTTACAGTTCTCCGATATGTATATACCTAGAAAATTGGTTGTTTCAACCTGTTTGATAGATTTACCACCAGATTTGATCAACAAACTGTGGTCAATTTGAACGCTAGAGTAATTAAATTTTAGAAAAACAGTTTTTTTTGAATTAAGTACTAGCCCGTTATTCATAAACCACTGCCGTGCTTCAGACAAATTTGAATTTGCAAGTTCAATTACAGATTCTTTGTTATTTCCTTTAATCAATAAGGAGGTATCATCAGCATACATTACCGAGCCACTGGAAGGAAAGTCGTTAACATATATAATGTAGAGCAGGGGACCAAGGATGGACCCCTGAGGAATACCTGTATGGCAGATGTGCTGTTCAGATTGCGCATTCTCTACCTCAACATAATGCTTTCTGTCACACAGGTAGCTGTGGAACCAGAAAATGGTTTACCCCTGATTCCATACCTATCCAATTTATCTAAAAGTATTTCATGATCTACTAAGTCGAATGCTTTGCTCAGGTCAAGAAATATTCCTACACATTTTTCACCTTTATCCATGCTAAAATATAAATCATCTATAAAATGGAGTACAGCTTTCTTTGTAGACATACCTTTTCGAAAACCAAATTGCTTGCTGTTAAATAGTCTACAGGTATCAAAAAAATTAATAAGTTGCAGAGAGACATATTTCTCGAAAACCTTTGAAAATGGACTAAGAAGTGATATCGGCCTGTAATTGCAAATATCAAATGAATCACCTGATTTAAATAAGGGCTTAATTTTAGCCACTTTTAACACAGACGGAAATATTCCCTCTTCAATTGAACAATTGACTAAAAAAGCTAAAGGTTGGCTGATGCAATTAGCAGATATTTTCAGCATATTGGTACTTATTCTATCACCACCGGTAGAGTTAGAGTTTCGAAAGTTATTTATTATGCTAATTATGTCATCAGCTACAGCAGGTTGAAAAAAGAATGAATTGAAAGTCAAGTAGGGAGGGCATCGACGCCGATCGAACAGCCCAAGAATATCTAGATCATCTCTATCTGTAATAATTACCTGACAAGCTTTGAAATCATTAACCATGATCAATTTTCCTTCAGGTTATTGTACTGTTGCCCGAACGTAGAGAAAGAACCGTACTTCCCGTTCATCGAAACTCTGAAACCACCGACAGGAGCCAGCCCCATCAGTCCTCAGGGAATGGTACAAGTGTGTTCCATCTGTTACAAGTCGATTCCGCAGAAGCACAAGGTTTTTGGAGGTGACGCGCTGTTGAATAACGTAGCCGGGGGAGGAAACGGAGGCGGTGAGGGTAGCATTGTTAAAGATGTAAGTGTACTGCATTATATTGACTTATAAAGAAAATGATAGCCGTCAGCTCAATAAATAAGGTTATTGTAATAACTTTTTATACTTTTTTTTCGGTCATCAAGCTATAGTCTGAGACAACCTCCCCCCCAGCCCCTTGCAACCAAATCATCGCCCGCTCACCCACTAAAAAAATGTGTTATGCCGCTAGATCCTTCTTTCACAGATCAATGGATACTTGGATAGCCTATTATGAATATACCAAATTTATCAGTTTTACAACTCCCCAACCACCCCAATTTCACTCCTACCCCAAAATAGTAGTAAATGATCAGGAACCCCTAAAAAGTGTTTTCATTATAGCTGTGCCGCCACTGACATGATTTCTAAACACCATACGCGTTTTCCATCCTCACCACGGTAATGATACTGTGTCAAAGTTTCATTAAAATCAATTCAATAATTCCACCGTTACACGATACAGAACACAGAGCAATACTCGTATGAATGCATCAGAAATGTCGATGGCCTGCCAAAACAAGTGGTGGCTCGCGGCTCGCAGTACGAGCTGAGACCAGCTACGAGCAACATTTCAAACCAGTTGGCTCGCCGGCGGTTTGCGCGACGGTTTTAAAGTACGCGTACTTACGGTGACACACAGGCGCAAAAGGTCGTCGAGCCATAAGTACGCGTACTTGCTCGTACGTGTATCAGCCCTTTTAGAGAACGCCGGACCGCCGCGTTCTAGAACGCCCTTTGTTTGACCGGGCCTTTATTGTGCAAGTCATTGTTTGAGCGCAAACGACTTGCTTATATTGATAAAATCTCTATAACAATATTTGTAAAACCTTGTCTGCAAAAAATACCTTTAATAACTCTTGATAACTTGGAAAATTCTTAAATTCCGAATTAAACCTGCGTCCGACTTGCGTTAAACGCCAAGTTTTCACTCGCGATTACATCATATTCTTAGGGTACTATGATGACTTAGACAGTTTCAGCTTGTAAACAAATAGGTAGATTGTCACCGGTAACTTCTCAGCCAATGTGTTATAAATTTTTGAGACTGACGCACAAAATACATGTATTTCAGGTTACTATTCATACTTTTTTAAAATCACAAATCGAGATTTCCCATCATATAAAATATGTATTAAAATAATAAAGTATTTTTTTTTCAAAAGCAAAGTAAGTGGGATGCTATGTTAGGATGTTGAGATACATCATACATTTATACATATGTGTGTTGGTAAAGTACCTGATTTTTCTGTTTGACTCGGATAGGCGAGCAGCTTAAAAAATTAAAATACAGCATCTTTTCGTATATTGTATTGTAACCTTTTTTATTGTCTGTAACTACTTTTTTGGTTGAGTTCGTGCACTTTCTTATCGTGGACATCGATTTTGGGACTTTGTGGTGGCTTTTACCCACATTAGATAGTCCGGTCGTATTTCAGTTATCAACATTGTGTATGGTTTTCCTATGGATGGTTTATGACTTCAGTGACATTGTATTCCAAAAATTCATTTTAAGCGCTGGTATGTCATTTCACTTGTTATGATTTCAAAAATATCTGCTAGAAAGTTGTTGCTAACTTTATATTGGTAAAGCTTTACCAATATAATAATTTTGCACGTAGCATTTATTTTGTAGCTGAGTCTAGTTACGTTAACGTTACATTGGTATGAAAATTACCTTATAAGGGCCATCCAACATCACGTGTATTTTTAGTACCTAAAAAGAATCTTAAAATTTTTCGAATTTTGTCTTTAAATACAGGTATAAACTATAATCTTATTTTATTCAGAAATTAAGGAACATAATAATAATGTGTTTGACGAAAATATAAATACACGTGGTATCTTACTAGACTCCTCCCTCCCCCTTGTGATATTTCGTGATTTTTGTCAAACCCCTCCCCCCCCTTCCAAGCCTCACGTGATTGATGTACGGCCCCTAACCTGTTGACGGTGATATTATAACATTTCAGGGATTAAAAAAATTAAGTATTTTTAATAAGTCTGATTTTTTTTTCAGTACCACAATAGCGGGTCCATATCAAGGCCTAGTACAGCTAATAGTGCCAGTTCGGATGTAAGGTACAGACCTTATGATATTCCAGCAGGTGGTGTCACTGGAAAGAAAAAGCAAGCTGCGTTAGAAAGTAGACAACTAGGTATCAAGGTAAATGAAACTTATTTATTTTGCGAAGATACCACAACTATACAAATATGACATTCAGGATAAGACATAGTTTTTTCCATTCTGAGTCACCAAACCAAATTGTTCTAGAATTTGTAACATTTCACCTTAGTTTTAGAGTCCGTGGAAAATATGGTTTTAAGTTAAATTATGGATTGTTGTAAGGTTCTCAAAGGTAAAGAAGGATTACAGATAAATATAAAAAATCTTTGATGATACATTATTATTGATTAGAAATTTCTATACTGTAGTCGAGGGTCATGGAAGTAAATGACGTTGTATTTGTTTGTAATGTGTAGTGCGTGGGTCGGTATTTTGGCATAAGCACTCTCATTATAGCAACACCGCATATTTAGGTGCATGGGAGTGTGCAGACTGCGGTTTTACAGGAGTGCGCCGTTGTGGACGTCTCTTAGCTAGGAAGAAGTCTACAACTAAACAGACGTCTTAATATACAGTTGATACATAACGAAGGGTTCTATTCTGTCACATCATGGTTAAACATAACGTATGGTTAAAATAACTAACGCCCATTATAACCGTCATAGGTATTCTGTAAACAGAGAGCTGGTTGGAATTATAACCGCCAGTGGTTAAAATCGGCGGTTAAAATTGTATGTATAACGGCAGGGCTTTTGAGTAGCGTTATACACCTAACCTAGAAGAAAAATTGATCGGAATGGGTGCTGTACCAATTTATTTCGTGTTTACAAATCAAGAAGCGGTTATTCAACGAAAGCAAAAGTAAATTGGTTTGCGACTGATACATCCATGAGGTAAATTGTTTGTTGATAGGATGCTGGCGAGCCGCAACTTGAGAGATACCAGTGACGTCTTTCAGCTCCATGAAAACACATTTTTGAAGTTGTTTCATCTCAAAAAAAAAAGCTGCACAGTTCTAATTGAAACTTCACTTCCGCATATGCAGGAAAGTGTGAGGGGTAACTGCAATGGCCAAGTATTTACATTATTTACAAGTACTCTGCGCGCCCAATTTTTTGGGACGCGGTTCCTACCGACTAGACACTGGAACACTTTGCGGGTGGGCACAAATAAATGAAATCATTGCTGCTACTTGTTTTTTTTTTTGTTGAGCGATCCCGCTTTTTTCCATTTTAAGATTTCAGCGAAAAACATAAACACAACCTCACACCCACTTGTCTTTAATGAAATGTTCAACTGGGATGCGTTGCCAAAACTTCCAATGTTGCGAAAAATCACTGCGGAACATGATTTCTACTATATATAGAATATTTCATATACACTAGTGAGGACCCCAGCATGATTTTTCCCACATGCATAGATACCGTGTGAGGTTTTAGTAAAATAACACTTTTTCATCAGATTTCATACTGTTTGTGAACGGCACCAGTTACAACGTCTCGCATAACCGCCTAGTTAAATTTTACGTTTACCGAATACCAATGATGGTTAAATTTTTAACCTGGCTGTTGTAATTAACTTTTTAACCACCCTGTTTAAAATAACCTGAAATTTACAGAATAGACCCCTTGTTAGGCCAGTGCTGACTGCATTTGCCAATAGAAGCGAGTACCAAACTTAAACCAGAGAAATTATAAATTGCTGAGGTACGGTCTGGTATACACATGATCAGATTTGGTGACTGTGGAATCCGTCTTTGTGTTACTAATATTGCCATTTTCGTCATTTTAATTGTGTTGTATTGACGGGTTGGTAAAGCTAGCGTTAGACGGTGCCTTTTTTCGTGCCTCATGATGCTGCTTCGTAGCGCAACTATGACGTATGCGTCTCCGCATGCGTTTTTTTGAGCGCACCTGTCGTATGCGTCAGAACTCAAAGAGACGCAGTGTTTTCCGAGACTTTGGGGAATTTCTGTGCATTACCTTTTGCCTCTCCGCACTTTTTACGTTAGAATGGAACGGAACAACGGCAAGATTATAAAGTATCGACTCCCTATAGCAATTTTACTTTTGCTGATGTGAAGATTCTAATTATAAAAACCGAATTATATGTCAAGATGCTGTTCGGGACTTAAGTGCAAAATACAATATAACCATTAAGTGGAGGTTATAGTAAACTGCTTGAGGAGAACACATTTGCGGGTTAAGGGCAGAGGTAAGAAGTCGAGTAAGAGGGGACGTGGCCTATTTACTATTCCTACTACAAGGATATACCACCAAGTTATAAAAAGTATTTGTAGGCGCCGCACTCTTTTATTTATAAACCGAGGGGTCTGTGATGGTGATGCCGAACCGGCTTCCGCTGACGGCGCTGACCCTAGACACGTCGTGCAAAAAGATCGTCCGTCGCCGTCGTTGAGAAATAGACATTGTATAATTTATACTTGGCATCACAGTTGATCCCTTTTCTGTGTATTTCAGGCATAATACATAATAATAAATACAATATGAGCATAAAGAGTTGTTTATAAGTGCAACTGAGTTGTCACACAAAAAATGAATTTATCCTAAGTACAAGAGCGAAAATGAGACGGAAAATAAGGTGAAAATATGAAAAATCAACAAGAAGTACCAATGACAATATTATGCGTGTATATGTTATTTGTAAAGCAGCTAAATTCAGTGAAGTTCACTTTACATTGAGCATTTCTTTAGAAATGCAATGCCGTTGGAAAACTGAAAGATGTAAACGTATTAAAGAATTGGCGTAAATACTAGGGATAGGGGGGACGTGTTCCCCCCCTTGGAACTATAAATTAAAAAACTATCAGGTCTCATACTTTTTGCCTATAACACCCCCAGAAGGCGCCAGCAAAATTATTGTTGGATTCACAACAAACTCCAGAAAAATAAACCAAATTATGCCTGCCCCCCTCCCCCCACCGGTAGGCGTCCAAAAATACATCCCTCCATAGTGAAACTATATCTACCTGCATTCTGAATTACAGCCGCGGAGTCGGCACATCTGCCGTGGCCTGTTCGGACTCTATTAAGTTTTACCCACTCTTTCCGGGGTAGTTCTGATCCTGGAAGTAAGGCTGCCCCCATAAATGCGCATCGCGAGTGGTGTTCCGCAAAACCTTCCCACTGGGAGCGCCATTGGTTCAAGGAGTCGAAGTTGTTGGTTTTAAGCCCTTCTGCATCCCTTATTGGTGGTTGTCGGGATTTAAGTCTGTTTATTTGCAACGGGGGTATTGCTCGGTGGATGGGCAGTTTGTTGTTGGCCGTAATCTTGTTATACTCCCTTAGAAGGGCGTCAGTCCTTCGCAGCTGCGGTGGGGCTATTCCAGAGAGTACAGGCAGCCATTGAGTTGGGGTTGTCTTAACTGCGCCTGTAATAAGTCTCATAGTGTGATTTAGTTGGACGTCAATTAGTCTGGTATGATGGCTGTTAATCCAGACAGGCGCACAGTACTCAGCACACGAATAGACAAGAGCTAGTGCACTGGTTCGTAGAGTTGGAGCAGTGGCACCCCACGTCGTTCCACACAGCTTTTGGATAATGTTGTT